>CM030368.1:35941420-37417389 GCA_017893485.1 Hemerocallis citrina
AACACAAGTCGTGCAATATTTATGATAACGATTTCTACTAGAAGAACAGGCACGCAGCTGTGTCTAATGAAGGGACATCTTTACAAGGAAAATGAAATATCACGCAAAGATATGCTATTGAAGGAGATCAAACAAAAACATGCACGCTGAGGCAAAGAACTTCATAAGCTGAAATATAAGACAGGTATAAAAGGTAATGGACTTGATCAGATTCACAGTGGGTAAGGCTAACAAGTAAAAACTTACAGATGAGGGGAAAAATACATGTATTTTAGCTAGGTTGGAACGCAGGGGGGGGGGGGGGGGGGGGGGGACTACAGGTGTAGACCACAATAAATGCTTGAAAAATTTACCGTGAGGAAAAAAATAATTTCAACTAAAGAAAAGTTGGTTTTAAAAAATTCAAATAATAGATGAAACATTTTCAAATCATAGATAAATGCAACTCTCTAAGCAAAGTATTTGTTAAAAAGAACCACAATCTAAAAATTACGAGGCACCTTGCAAATATTAAATAAAGAAAGTGAAACAGAGATTACTTTGTAACAATGAATTAATATAAATGCATACCGAAGAAATCAAAGATAAAGCAGTGAATCCTGGTTGGTAAGCACATAAGGAACTTGAAATTTGGCCGAAAACTGTAAGACTATATAACCCACAAAATTTGGCCAAAACATTGAAATACAAAATCTTGAAATTGGCCGAAAACTGTGGATTATAACATCTTATAAAATGTGGTCAAAACGGTGAAATACGAAATTTCACGAAAAACATTGAAATACAAAATCTTGAAATTGGCCGAAAACTGTGGATTATAACATCTTATAAAATGTGGTCAAAACGGTGAAATACGAAATTTCACGAAATTGACCGAAAATTGTGGATATAACCTACAAAATGGGGCCAAAAAGGTGAATTACGAAATTTTCAAAGTTGGACGAAAACTGTGTACACAAAATTTTGGCCAAAACATTGAAATACAGAATTTCTCGAAATTGACCGAAAACTGCGGATTATATAGTCCACAAAATATAGCCAAAACAGTGAAATATACTAAAAGTTGTAGACTATTTGGTCAAAACATGAAAATACAAAATTTTGTGAAATTGGCCACAAACAGTGAACTATGGCCCACAAAATGTGGCCAAAACATTGAAATACGAAATTTTTTAAAGATGGCTGAAAACTATGGACTATATATAGCCCCACAGAATGTGGCCAAATTTGTGAAATACGGAATTAAGCAAAAACGAATGAAACCTGTGGATTATATTGCCCACGAAATGTGTCCAAAATATTGCTAACGAAAATTCATGAAATTGGCCGAAAAGAATTG
The DNA here is from genome assembly GCA_017893485.1 of Hemerocallis citrina. Taxonomy (NCBI): domain Eukaryota; kingdom Viridiplantae; phylum Streptophyta; class Magnoliopsida; order Asparagales; family Asphodelaceae; genus Hemerocallis; species Hemerocallis citrina. The sequence goes on from CM030368.1 coordinate 35,942,760, forward strand.
TACTCATAAAATGTGGCTATAACAGCGAAATACAAAAATTCCACAAAAATGAACGAAAAAAGTGGACAACAAAATGTGGCCAAAACATTGAAATAAAGAATTTCCCGAAATTGAGCAAAAACTGAGCAATACCAAAAAATGTTGCCAAAACTGTGAAATATGGAATTTCAAGAAAGCGACCGAAAACTATGCACTATGGCCCACAAAATGTGACCAAAATATTGAAATACAGAATTTTCCAAAATTGGCCGAATACTGTGGCAAAAACAGTGAAATACGGAATTAAGCAAAAACAACTGAAAACTATGGACTATAGCCTAGGAAATGTAGCCAAAACATCGAAATACGAAATTTTACAAAATTGGACGAAAACTATAACCCACAAAATGTTGACAAAATAGTGAAATATGAAATTTCATAAAAACGGCCGAAATTAGTGGATTATAGCCACAAAAAATGTCTAACCAAGTGAAATACAGAATTTCGCGAAATTGGTTGAAATCTGTAGACTAGCCTACAAAATGTGACCAAAACAGTGAAATACAAAATTTCACGAAATTGGACGAAAATTGTGGACTCTAATAACCCACTACATTTTTGCCAAAACATTGAAATATAGAATTTCGCGAAATTTGCTAAAAACTACGACTATAGCCCATAAAATTTGGCGACAACAGTGAGTTACAAAATGTGGCCAAAACTGCGAAATACGAAATTAAGCGAAAACAGCCAAACATGTGGACTATGCCCAAACAATGTGGCTAAAACATTGCAATACGGAATCACAAATTTTGGCCGAAAACTGTGGACCACAAAATGGTGCTAAAACAATGAAATACGGAATTTCCAGAAATTGGCTGAAAACTGTGACTATAACTCACAAAATGGGGCCAAATTAGTGAAATATGGAATTTCGCGTAAACGACCAAAAATTGTGGACTATATAGCCCACAAAATTTGGTCAAAACATTGAAATACGGAATTTCTGAAAGTTGCCAAAAATTGTGGACTATAGTCCATAAAATATGGTCAAAATAGTGAAATACATAATTTTGCATCGCCGAAATTATGGATAGCCCATAAAATGTGGTCAACACATTGAATTACATAATTTCGCAAAATTTACCAAAAACTGTGGACTATAACTCAATAAAATATAGAGATGTTGAATATACTATGCAGTCTATACTTTTTATATTATATATAAGTCGAAAGACTAAATATCAAAAATTCAAGCATGTGAGCAATTTCATTAAAATTATCAAGTTAAATAATAATAATAATAATAATAATAATAAACTTTCAGGACTAAACAAGTAAATATAAACTAAAGGCAATTTTAAGTTTTTAATTTTGATATCCAAATATACATCTAACAAACAGTAAATTTCTCAATTTAGTTAAAATACATAACTGCAGATGTTGTCATGTACACATCTGCAACTTACTTTCTCAGTTCAACAAATTCTGATTCATTAATGTCACTTAACTCAAGCTAAACAACACTCGACAGTTAACAATAATTTAACATCACTTGACAACAATATAATTCAGGCTAAAGTTAACCAAAAATGCACCTATATGCAACCATACATGTACCCTAGCATAACAGGCATACGAGTCGATAATTTTTTTTTAAAAAAAACAGAGGCTGTCAAATATCCAAAGTTAAGGCATCCATGTCCATTGGACACATTAACCGTTCAGAGGGTTACACAAGGTATTTGAGGTCACTTGGCAACTCCTCCTGTTCCTCATTCATTTAGTTAAGCACACTTGAATGATTTCAACCCACTAGTAGCTTACCACGAGAACAAGAATGAACACACACCTAATAGCAAGAAGACTTATATCACCAAGTCATGCTCATGTTCGTGTCAAAGCGACTTTCTAATTGTTTTCACATGCATCATGGCCTCATGGGTTAAAAGATATATCTTGGAATTTGGATACCTTTCTGAAACTTCTAGGTGATTTCTTAAGACAGATAATGTATTGCAGCAAGCACTTCTTCCAATTTCAGGACGTATGAGATGTTTATATTTATATAAATTAAAGATTGTATTTTAGTGGGAAAATATCAATTAAGTGACTTGCATATTAACCGAGTGACTTGAATGTCTTCTTTAAGCAACAGATTTTTGTCAATGCATTATAAATTATAAGAACAAATATTCGGAAAGAAGGGGAAGAAAGAAAGGGGGGAAAAAATCAAAGCTGGCAAACAGGTATATATCAAAATACTATAAAGTTAACTACATAAAAAGGCTACAAGACAGTAAGCTAACTTGAACTACCTCACATCTCGAATTGTAAATGTAGGTCAACACTTAATTTAATTCTACAAACTCCGAAAGACCCTACCGAAAGACCAAAAATCCAAAGTTGTGGTAAGGGCGAGGGTTTTAATATTTATATTCTAACACGCCACCACAGGTTAAGGGCCATCTTTGTGGGCCAAGACCTGAACTATACGCAGCGGTATTTTTTTAATCCGCATTTAAATTGCGCAGCCAGTGAAATTCGAATCTGGGTTGCTCGAACCTGGGTTGCTCTAATACCATTTGAAAGATCCTACCGATTAGACCAAAACTCCGAAATTGTGGTAAGGGTGAGGATTTTAATATTTATATTCTAACATGAAGAAAATCAAGGAAGCAAATTATAAGTTTATAACAATATAGCTTGCATACAAAACATTACAATAAGACAGACATACGAAATCTCTAAGGACCCTTCTTATTATCAATCGCCACTCTATGTCTTTAACTTGTGATGGCACAAGCAAATTTTCACCAAAAAGCCTCCCTCGTTAGAAGTTCAAAACTCTTTTCATCACAATGTAAGAAAAATTAAAACACGATCATTTCAGATTACTTCAACGGTCTTCATTTTCTCAAAGGAAAATAGTTGTAGTGATGTAAAACTAACCCTAAATATAGAATTTTCAAGATTCTTAATGGATTAATTTTACCAACACGTAGTGCTGATCAAAGTTAGAAATTTTAAACAGTTAATCGGTTTGATGGATTTTCAAGAACTGAATCACGTTTAACAATCACAATTAATAAATCAATTCTAACAACCAATAATTAAATCCCTAAGTGCTCTTAGCAAGTAAAAGATTTAATATTGATTTGTACTCTAATCAAGCAGTTAGAAACGCTCAATCTCAATATTTGTGGTCGACAGTTAAATTGAATAATATAATAAAGATGATGAAGTAGTATAACACAAATATTTGAGAATTGGATAGAGTATACCGAGGGTTTGAAGAACTCAACGTAGATCTCGGGTTGAACACAAAGAGCACAACGATCAGCAACAATAGCGAAAGCAATAGCCAAGAGCAATAGCAGCAACCAAAAGAGGTGGCGGCGGCGGTCGATAGGGACCGTCGGAAAATCGACCGGAAAAGGATGAGGGCGTTGGGCTGTGCTGGCGTGGGTGAGTGCTACATGGGGTCGCGAAGATAGGGGTGGTGGAGGTTGCGGTGGCGATGGAAAGGGGAGATGGGGGCGTCGAAGGTGATGGCGGCACGGGATTGGGTTGACGGGGGTGGACGGGAAGACGAAAGTGGGAGACGGGGTAGGGAAGGACGACGGAGAGGGCGAGGGCAGAGTGGTTTGACGGCGTGGTGGTCGAAGAAGGTGAAGAGGAGTGGGTTGGTCGGGAGTTGGAGGAGGAAGAAGGATTAGAATTTTGGATTTGAGGATTGGGATTTTGATTTAACTGATTTGGGAATTTGAGGTAGTCTTAGAGTTTATTACAAACCCTAAAATTTTATTAAAATTTATCACAAACCCTAATAAGTTGGATCTCAATTGTATCACACAAAGGAGAGATGAAGAGCAAAACTCAACACAATAATTTTTTTAATCACGAATAGCATACTTTCTTATTAATCTCAAGGCCTATAAATAGGCTCAAAACAAATCTTGATACAAATCTCAAAAGATTCTAAAAATCTCAAAAATATTCTGATACAAAAAGAAAGATTACATATGGCTATAATTGCAAAAAAACAACAAATATGGTACTGAAATAAAATATTAAATTAAATAGAATTGATGTCCTCATCATGTAGTCTTTGGGCAGTAAGGAAAGAGTTATATTTGAAACTAAATTTACTCATCTATCAATATAAAAAGCAAATTAACATAAGCAAACTCAGGAAGAAGTAACATACTTCCAACATAGTCAATGATATTGACTCCTTGAACAGGAGGCGGCATCAACTGCTGTTCCATAAAATCATCCTCAGGACTGCTAGAATATGAAAAGGCACCATCGGAATAGAGATGATCAAGTAGTTTATCATCATTCACCCAACTCCCGCTTTCTTTACTGTTTGATGAGGCGGACGAATCATAAACTGCAATAACACCATCACTAGATCCATACCGCAACCCTTCAGATTGAAATTGATAATCCAATAAAGCTGGAGAGAAGCTCGAGTTGGTCCTCCAAAAGGGTTCACTGGGACCCATGGACCACTCTCTACTTGCAGTGCTCGACCCATGTGGCCTTGCGGCCACACAACAAAGAGAACCCAGTCTTTCTTCACTTTGAAACACACAAGCAACCCCAAATGTGAAAATTCCACCTGCTCCTTCGACGCCCAAGCTGCACTTACTTCTGCAAAGATAGATAAAAAAAAATAAAAAAAAATAAAAAAAAAAAAAAATAAAAAAAAAAAACCCAGAAAACCATCACAGGTTACGTAATGTTTGAATACAAATGTAAAACCATCAGTCCAGCTCCCGAGTTTAGGTGCCGTGCCTATGTCTTTCACATGGTAGTTACAAACCACACTGATTGGGACATTTTATTGTGCAAATGAGCACGTCTCGGCCCACAATTTGTTGACCCAATTGTCTTGTTTCTTTTCAGCCCATAAACATGGGCGCTCAACCTATGAAGGTATGTTAGAATACAAGTGTAAAACCCTCGCCCCTCACTACAACTTCAAAAATTTTGGTCTAATGACAGGGTTTCCACACATCCCAACAAGATAATTATGTTATCGGGCAAAAATTATACTCCAAGGGCATCAACTCAGATCATGCAAAAAAAACCCAATTCTCCAATTGTCATAGACAGTGCTAACATTTCAAATTGGGAATTACAACTAAGACCCTTAACAACACTTAATCTAATCATGCCATAAAGTATAAAATCCTTTTTTTAAACCCAATAAATTACAAGAAAGAAACTAAAATAGCAAACTGGATTATCTACAAGCATTCAAAATTTGATTTAACAAAAATATTAGACAATGTTTTCTAACAATTCAAACTCTGAGCTAAAAGTAACTGGGCCAAGAACAAAAACTAGAATGTAAATTGAACCCCCAGCATGATCAAAACCAACCCAAAAAAACTAAAACTAAAATTAGACAAGCTGGGCCATGTTCTTACAGTGAGAGTGGAGGGCAGCGAAAAAACCACTATTCTCCTCAAACTCAAAAGGGCATGGATAAAAGTAGATGAAGAACACTGACGAACCCTAAAAAAACGATCTTTTTGGGAGGCGGGGTAAGAGAAGTAGCGAAGGAGAGGAAGGTGAGATTTCTTTTGGCTTTTTTTTTTGTTGGCTTTAAAAGCAAGAGGAAAGAGAAAAGGTTTCGCCTTTTGTGAAGGAGAGAGGTGGTGGATAGAATTACCCCTGAACTATGTTGTTATCATCAGTTGTGACAACTGGCAGTTCGTGCGCCGATCAAGATGAATGGACGGTGGATATTGAGTTTCCGGATATTATCAACCATCTGGATATTCGCAACTTTTTTTCTTCCTTTTTTGGATAAAGTTTTAGGTTGGTGTGAGCATTAATTTAAGGGCAAAAAATAAAGTACCCCAATGTTTGGGCTTAATACAACTAGTAAATACACGTGCAATGCATATCTAAACAATATTTTTTTATATTCTATTTATCTATATTATAATGGGAGAAGTACGTGCAGAACATGTAAAATAATAGACTGACATTCACCCTTCTCCCACAGGACAGGTGCACAGAGAGAGGGAGATGAAGACGATAGGGTTTTTAGTTTTTTTGAGAGATAGGGAGAAGGTAATAAATTTAAACGTGTATTGTACGTATTTCATTGGTTTATATTGTAAAGTTTAATTAAACGTGTGTTGCACGGATTGGGATATGGACAAATTACACTAAGGCCTTCTCTCATTATAGTAGTAGAGATACTAGTATTTTTCACGTCCGTTGCACGTTTTAATAAGAGTTGGAGGATTGTCACGTGCGATTTACGTGTTAAGAAATAGTTTTGGAGTTGGACGTGCATTGCACGTAATTGGTAAAAATATTTTGAAGGAAAAGCTACAATTTGTATGTGCAGTACACAGGTTTATAATTAGAATTTGAGTTGTACGTGCAACATATGTGTATGTTTAGTGTTAAACAAATATTATAAATTTGTTTTGCACATGCGTTGCACGTTTTAAATAGGTGAAATTTTTTTATTTATTTGTTTTTGTTGTAATTAATGAGAGCGTTAGAGTTGCACGTGCAACGCACGGGTTTGTATGTTGACAACATTACAACTCCAACTCTCCCATTATAATATTAGAGATGTTCATATAATGTTTGAAAAATACATTTAACTCATTTCACCGTTAACTTCATTCGTTAAATTAGAATTATTGAATTATTTTTTTATCCTTACTCTTTCATAATTAAATATCTTCTTCTTCATTCTTTTTCTTCATTCCTTTTGAGTTCATGCGGGTTCCCTTTTTTATTTCAAGGAGATTTTTTTTTTTTGAGTTCATGTGGTGGGTGGGGACTTACAATAATGAAGATGATGTTGAAGAGTGAGAGTTCCATAAAAACTGAGTTCCATAAAAACTGATCAAATATGCGTAACACAGTTTATATAGTAAATTCATCTCAATGACAACTTCTTATCGAGTTTGGTAAAGAAAAATTGAAAAACTCAGCATGATACTGTAGCAAAATATTGTTCACAAATCATCGAGCATTTTGAAAATATTATGGCAATACAACAGAAATAGTGAAATCCAACATCAGCTTACCTAGTCTAGTGGTATATGCAACCAACATGCCTCAAGGTCAAATGTAGAAACATTAGTACTTAAAAACAATATCATGCACTAAATTAATGCTCATGTATGCAGTTTCGATGATCATCTGAAATATACATTTGCAAGTACTCTTACTTCGAAAATGATGATCGATCATCAAATCCCCCAAGGATACTAGATTTTCTGAAAAAATAACTGATAAAAATAAAGAAAAAGAATGAAGAAAGATAAAAAAAATAAGAAAAGATTTGATTATGAAAGGGTAAGGGTAAAAGATAATTCAATAATTCTAACTTAACGGATGGGGTTAAGTTAATGAAAGAATATGTTAAATGTATTTTCAAACGTTATATGGATATCATGTATTAAGTCCAAACGTTGGGGGGTACTTTGTTTTTTACCCTTAATTAAATATTAGACATCTTTTTTCACTACTAAGTGCATTAGTTTTTTGTTACAATAATGTTGTAAATTCTCCGTTTGTCATATTTGTATTGCAAAGACTAGATGTAGCAAGAAATAAAAGCAAATTTCAAGTTGCCGCGAGTCTAATCTTGTTTTCTTTATTTCGTAGTGAATAAGCTAAACTTTGATTGGAAGCAGTACATTTAACGTTGTGGAAAGCGACAAATTCCCATCTAAACAAACTAGAATTTTTTCCCAAACTGTCCCACTTTTTTAAAGTTTTTCCCAAACTGCCCTATTTTTTAAAAAAAATTCCAAACTGCCTCACTTGCTTTCTGAAAAAGCGAGTGTGGTTAAAACCTCATCGCTTTTTCAGAAAGCGAGTGTGAGGCTTTTGATTTTCGAAAGCCTAAACTCGCTTTCTGAAAAACCGATTGGGTTTTAACCACACTCACTTTCTCAAAAAACGAGTGTCACTTAGGCCTTATTGGTTAGTGAGTGCATTTTAGGGTTGTTACTGTTCATGGGGCTGTTGGGTCCGAGTTCGAATCCAGTATTTTCCACTTTTATTTTTTAATTCGTTTTTTTTTTGAGTTTTTGGTGAAATAAAAGTTGGGAAAAAAATTAAAATTCCTTATAAATTAATTAGATCTTATAAGAAGAATTTATTTGGCATTTTGTTTGAGTTTCCAAAAGTTGTGTTGTTTGATTCAACACCAATCTGTGAAGCTTCGTCAGCAATTTGAATCAGATATCCTGAAATCAAGAACCACTTAGTCGCATCTCACATTATTCTTGGCTCATGTGTGTTGGAGAACATACAAAGTGTTCGAATAGTAGGACCTTATTAGGCTTGGTGCAAGTTTTAAGTAGTTCATGTGCAAGTTTAGTTTCGTGTGAAAGTTGTCAGCTTTGGTCGGAGCAGATTGAGTAGTAGTTGTTTCTTGCTCGCTGTTAACATGACACTAGTCTCTGTCACGCCCCGCTTCCCAAAATACGGGAATATGAGTCCATGACTGAGGCCCAGCGAATGATGCGAATACACCATTCATAAGCTGTACAGGTAACTAAACAACAAGAACAATAGCAACCACGGAAGCATGTAAAATCACAATAAGATAACAAAAGTACATGACATAGTACATGACATAACCAACAACTAAAAAATACAAAGTAGTTACGGGTCAAACACGCCCGAAATACAATAAAGAGTACATGAATAAACATGAACTAAAGTAACATGAAAATAAACAAGACTAAAACACTTGCTCAGCAACACCTTCGGGTAACTCTCCATCCGGGCCTGCAAGTACATTATTACAAAAAGAAGAAACAAGAAGATACTTGTTAATGCAAGTCATGGACCGCAAGTGGTACAAGCTAACGGGACAAGTACAAAAACAAAACAAGAAGCAAGAAAAAGAGCAAGGAATCAAGAATCATGCAATAGGAGAAATACAACATGTAAACAGGGTCATGAATAAGGCATGCATGTAAAACAAGTAAACAAATCAATAGGAACATGTAACATGTAATTGGATCATGCAAGTGTACGTGTTAATCTCATGTCTTTTATTAACCTAACTAGTGCAGCAATCATGTGTCCCATACCATATGTTTGATACACGCAATCAAGTGAACGTTTAGACTAGTAGTGGATTCTATAGGTCACGTACTCGGGAAAACATGTCAATTGTATCTTGTATCGAGATGCGTGCAATGTGGAACATGTAGAGTGTGAACTTGTAACGTGAACATGTAAACCTGTAATTTTGCAAACTTGCAACTTGCAACTTGCATCGGGAAACCACGAGCTCCCGTCACAGTACGCACTTCTATATTGCCCACTAATAAATCTTTTTCCTTATACCCCGGTTTGTTATTTTTATTTTAATCAAACATGAACAATAACTGGATCGGTAAACATCTACATGCAACAACAAGAACGGATAACATGACAGGATCGAGTGTCAAGACTTATGTAATGTAGGAAAACATATTTCAGGGTTTATAAAACATGTTGTAACTATGATGTGATCAAATGACATATGCAAACTTAATCAAGAATAAAAAAATATCATAAAAACATTCAAACTAGTAACAAGACAAGCAATTCATGCACAGCATTCTATATAGTTCTAAGAGTATATATGTGTGTATCAATGTGTTCATGCAATGCATATGGCAACAAAGTATTCGCGGTCATGTACAAATACGGGATCAACAGATTATGTAGAGTAACAGATTTCAATTCGATCGATGAATATGATTAGAGTCAAAGAATATATTTGCGGTATTTTGCAAAGAAGGCTTGTACGAGAACAAACGAGTTGTACAAGAGGATACTTGCCTGTTAACCGACGATGATGAGACCGAATACAAGAATAACGGGATCGAAATTCCGGGCAGCGAAGCACGTGCAAGATACGTGACAGCAACAACAGCAAACTCCAAAACAGAAAACTCCCCAACAACAAACTCCAAAACAGTAAACTCCATCCCAATCCTCTTCACAAACACCAAACAGGATCCCCCCTTCACACAAACACCACACACCAACACACTAACACAATAACACAATAACCCAAACCACCAAACAGCAACAATATCCACATAGCAACCCAAACACCAATACAACCAATCCAACTCTGTTCTTCTCCTTCTTCTCAAATTACGATAGGGAGAGAGAGAAAGTGCGATGATGAGAACGGTGAGCGGCGAGAAACTACGGCTGCGGCGAGAGCGAGCGACGGCAACGACAAAGGGCGATGCTGTGTTGTTGAGAGGAGCACAGGCGCACAGGTGGAGAGTCGACTGTGGTGGCATAAGAGTGGGCGGCACACCGATGGGTTCGGCAATGGAGGGAGAGCGAGGGGTTGACTGGAGGAAGGAGGAGAGTGGCGGAGGTCGGAGATGAGGTTCAGCTGGCAATGGTGGCAGCGACGGGGTGATGACAGAGTTTGAGCGGAAGGCTCGAGCGGTGTGGCAGCGATGGCGGGAGGTGAGGGGGAAGGCGGTGTTGTGCGAGCAGGAAGCACTCGAGGTGGATGAGAAGGAGCAGCGACGAGGTGAACGGGGCTTCGACGGAATTCTTCGGTGGGGAAGACGAGCAGTTGCGGAGGCGCATCGACGAGATCTTCGATGGTGCAGGCGGTTGAGTGACGGGGTGGAGCTTCGAGGGTCTCGAAAATGGCGGAAGGAGGAGGAGGACGATGGTGCTGCAAGGCAACTCGACGTCAATGGCAGAAAGGAGAAGACGAGGATGTGGCCAAAGGCGAGGCGGTGGCTTCGGTTGGATCAAGTAGGGGATGGGGCGAAGCTTCTAACGTCGAGGCGAGGGCTGGCGACAATTGGCGAGGTACGAGGTCGGGGGCGAGGGGGTTCTCGGAGGTCTTCGATGGAGGAAGGAGGAAGACGGGGGTATTTTAGGTTCTCTATTTGGGAACCAGAGGATGGAAAGAGAACGGGAGAAAGAAAATGGGAGAGAGAGAATAGGGGTTATCTGTTTTTGGGTTCGCGAGGAGAAAGGAAGGGGAACTGGGTTCTCTGTTTTAAACAGAGGAGAGATAGAGGGGGGAACGTGGAGAGAGAGTGGGGGGAGTTACGAAGTGATGGGGGATATGTATCTGCAAAGTGGGGCAATGTGTAGGTACGGGAATTGAAAAGTGGGGGAGCATAAATAAATTGTATACGTGTAGGTGTGTAGGATAACTCTGTACAATTATAGAGATGGGTACTGGGTTAGATCCAACAAGATGCAGGTTTAGGTTAGGGTCCAATAGGAGATGGGCTCAAGGTAAAATGAAATAATAATAGTAATATTGGCTGGGTTGGGCGACAAAACATTTAAATAAATCAATTAGGGTATTGGGCTTATACTAACAATTGGGATCAGGTTAGATATATAAATAAAATCAAAATACGAAATTGGGCTTATAATAAATAGTTAAACAATTGTACATTGGGCTTCATAAAATAGTTAGAATAATATAATCATTTAAAAAAGAATAGTTACAAAATACTAATGATTTAAAATACGGAAAATACTTGAAAAATACGTGTTAATGGAAACATGGGTTACAGTCTTAGTTTGCAAGATATTTTCTGAATGGCTTTTTATGTAGTACTCTTGCTCTCATATCAGTTGTCATACTCATATTTGTTGTAAAACTTCTCTCTGTTCATGATTTCTGCCTGTAAGACCAAGCTTTTTTCCCAAGTAGTTAAACCCTTTATGAACATAGTCGTGCAAATTTGAGTTACTAGGGAGTACCTACCCTTAGCAGTCCCTTTCATGTATACCTAGCATATGCTATCGAATAGTTCGGGTTTGGGTTTAGCTAGGGAGCTTAATTTCCTATTGGAAGTCCTTTGGTTTTTGAGTTAGCTTTGAAGGATATAAGCCAGGGCCGAGTATAGGAGATTCTAATGAACATAGAACGAGTGAGTATACTTGAGCATGGATCCATTATAAACACTTGCGGTTACTAACCTGATTTTTTCATCGAGGTTCTTTATGGAGTAGTACGTTGAATGTTTGTATCAGTCATAAGAGCATTTCATACTCTTTGCATGTCTCTTGCTAGAGCTAAAAGAGGAAAACTTCAAGCAATGAAAAATATTACAATTTTTTATCTTATACCATTAGATGATTAGAAGCTTTAGTCAGCTATTTGTTCTGAATAAATTCATTTCTCAGTGCTATAGATTTATGCCAGAGCTGCCACACAAAGAAAAGAAAAGAAGAAGAAGAAAAAATATATACGGAATTATAATATTTTTTTCCAACTTTTATATCACAAAAAACTCAAAAAAAAAAAACGAATTAAAAAATAAAAGTGGAAAATATCGGATTCGAACCCAGACCCAACAGCCCCATGAACAGTAACAGCCCTAAAACGCACCCACTAACCAATAAGGCCTAAGTGACTAATTGATATGAACTAAGTGACACTCGCTTTTTCAGAAAGCAAGTGAGGCAGTCTGGGAATTGTTAAAAAAAAGTATGACAGTTTGGGAAAAACTTTCAAAAAGTGGGACAGTATGGGAAAAAATTCAACAAACCAGGGGTTCGGTAACGCAGTACTGGAAATCACGGACCAGGTGCCCATTAATTGCACGAAAAGCAAAGCATTCTAAGTTGGGGTACTGAGAGCTTTAAGCACTAACGAATACCTTAACACTCATGACGAACTTCTGGTTGCACTAGTGATGGCAACCGGATCGAGTGGATCTGTAACCTGCCCACTCAAACTTGGCCCACAATTAGGCGTTTTGGGTCTGGATCGAACCCGTGGGTTGATTCGGATCGTCAAGTTCATAAATGCAACTCGTTCGACCCGACCTGTGAACTCGTTGACCAGGTCAAACCCGCCCGCAATCCCCGCCCGCAATCCATACATTCGACTTGCGGTTTTGGACCCGTTTGACCCGAAAGCTCGACCTGCACAGGTCAAACGTTCAACCCGCAGGTGGAACGGTCTGAACTCAGAAACAGAGAGCCATTGGCTATGTTTTGGGACTAATTTTTTTTCTCCATAAATACCCCATTAATTCAATCTAAAAAATTTCATACCTTACTCTCTTACTCTCTCTACTACTACTACTCAATTTAACTTCAATTCAATCAAGTTTTTTTTGATAAAGAAGCAAGTAAAAAATAAGTGAAAATTTTCGATCATATTGAATTATGTTGATTCAACTCTCAACTACGTCTATTTCAACTCCTCCAACAAAGAAGCTATATCTCTCTCTTTCTACGACTACCGGACTACATGACTACGTCTACTACATTTCTCAATCGACAACATCTACTTCTACTATTATTTTCTCTCTCATTTCTATATATGATTATCAGCGAAGTACGGTATCAAAATTTCACAACTCTCCTTTTGTCTTGATTTTGTTGTAGCTCAAATTTTTTGTATTATATTTGCTTGTTGGTTTTTCCGTTTCTCTCTCTCAACCCTCCTATTGTTTTTTAGATTTTCTTTTTTAACATATACTTAACCACCTAGATTGTTTTGTATTATTTCACATACACTAATAAAATACTAGAAATCATTTTTTTTCACATACACTATTACCATGTCTAGATCACGAGGTAGCGGTTGTAGCCAAAGTAGAAAAAAATCACCAGTTCTTCACGTCGGCCTCCAATATTCCCACAAATAGAACCCGAACTTACACCGAATCCTACGATAGGAACTCACGATATCCCTACGCAAGAAATAGAAAAACAAATGCATGATGTTGACACACAAACACAACAAATCGAACTCACTAGTAATAGTAAAACTAGGGGGGAAACAAGTGATTGGCACAATATTATGACTATATCCCCGAAAAGGAAAAATCCGGGTGCAGGACATAAGGTTTGTAAAACCTGTTTGAAGAGTTATAAATGGAGGAAGGGTGAGGGAACAGGTCCAATTAAACGACACATACAAAATGTACATAATGAACTATTAGAAAATCAACCCGGCCAACAAAAAATCCACCCTAAAACAAGACATGTAGATAGCCACCCATATGATCCTGAAAATGTTCGACGGAAAATGGTCCGTCTAGTTATTAAAGATGAGTTACCTTTTTCCTATTCCGTGTGTATGAATGTAGAGGAATTGAACCAAAATGCACTAAATCCACATTTTAGAAGAATTCCTAGAAATACACTTAAATCCGATTATTTTAAATTTTACAACGAAATGAGAGATGGTTTAATTGCACTTTTGTTTAGTTTCACTTATAAAGTATTGTTAACTTCCGAATGTTGGAAAAGTTGTAACGATATTCCAATGATGGGCATAACTTGTTATTGGATTCATAGTGATTGGATGATTCAAAAGGCAATCATATCACTTGCAGTTTTGCCATATCCTCATAGTGGTTTAGTAATTGCATATCGTATTTTAGAAGTTTGTGATATCTTTCATATTCGTGATAAAAAAAAATTGTATTAGTTTTGATAATGCATCTAACAACAATGCTTCGATTAGTACATTAAAAATACAATTAGCTCATCCATGTTTATAAATTTTTCATGTTAAATGTGCATGTCATATTTTAAATTTATATGTTCAAGATGCATTAAAAATTAATGAACCATTTGTGCATAACATTAAAATTTGTGTACATTTTATTACTTTAAGTGGTACTACGAGAGTTAATATCCTTTTTCCCTAATTTTATTACATTGTGTAGGGCTCCTCTTATTCCCTAATTTTATGGGTTTTTTTTTTTAAATCTCCTTTTTCTCTCTTGCTTTGCAGATCTGAGACTTTTGGAGGATGCTTTACGTTCTTTTCTGGGTCTACTTGTTTTGAGGGATCGAGACTTTAGGTCTTGTCTGGACTGCTCCATCACCTGCGGTTCTATCTATGATGGGTTTGAAATTTTCTGTTGTTTGTTCCTGCTGTGATGGGTGCTGGTCTTTTTTGCGTTGTATTTAATGTCGCTACTGTCGTTAAGCAGCTTTAATTATCGACTTGTTTATTAACTTCTCTATTTAAGCGCCTGATATAGGACACTGTAATTTTGTTCTCCCTAGTTATGTTCCCTTTTGTTTCTGCTTTGTGTGTGGTTTTCGGCAGGCTTCAAGCCTTTCTCTGGCTGTTCCTAGTCTTTATTTTCTAGTCCCTGGTGACTCGGTCTATGTAGATTACTTACTGATCCTTTTGTGGTGGTTGGTACTTTACTTTGTGATGTTATGTTGCTGCATTTTTCCTTAGGAGGATGTTCCTCTCTAGTTGTTCACCGCATTTCTTGCTTTACGCCTTTGTGGTGCGTCTGTGTTTGTGGTTTTTCCTAGCTGTGCCTCCTTTTTAGTAGGCACGGTGGGGGATAGGCACTTCTGGCAATGCATCGTTGGCTCTGTCCAGGTTGTCTTTCTCTTGTTATTACTATCAGTGAGTATTCGGACAGTTCTCGTGCCTCTTTTGCTTTCAGTTGTGGATGTTTTTGTATCTGGTATCAGGTGTTTCTCTTGGCCGGTATCTTCAGGATCTTATAGTGCTACCGATGTCTGGCCTTGGCCCTAGTGCCCTTTGGTTCCCCTGTTTCGTTTTGGGACTTTATCTTTCGGCATTCTAGCGTTTCATCCTCTTCTTTGCGGAGGAGCCCTGCAGCGGTGACATTTTCTTTGGCTGAGAGAGTGGCTATCTGATGTAGGGGCTTTCCTATCAGCTGTTTGTTGCACCGAGGCCCTCATTTTTCTCTCCAGCTTATGGTCTGCTCCTTTCGATGCTTCCCTCTTCGTCCGGCCTGCTTCCCTTCGGACTTCGGTCGCCTCCTTGGCTGTTTCTTTGTTTTGTTTATTGATGTACTCCCGTGTTTTTATTTATATATCGGACTGGAATCACATGATTCTATCCTCTTTATAAAAAAAAGTGGTACTACAACAATTTAAATAATGGCGTAAGTTTAAGAGTGTTCATTTTAGAAAATTTTCTAAGGATGTTAAACACCGATGAAACTCTAATTTTGATTTATTAAATACTTTTACTCAATATAAAGCTTATATAAATGATTTTTGCCTTGCAAAAAATATGGAAAATTTTCAAATGAAGGAACAGTCATGGTATTATGTCGAATCTTTGTTACGATTTTTAGAACATTTTAAAACCGCAACTTTGAAATTTTCAAAATCTTACTGTTACCGCTGAATCTGGTGTGGGGGTAAACAGATGAGATTTTTGAGTTCGTGGAAAAACCTGAATAGCGGATCCAAGCCTGCTGATTCCTGCCGCTCACCTGCAAGGAAGTGCGATACACCGGGGTTGATTCCGGCGACGCACCCTCCGACGCTCTTGTCAGTAACCAGTGATGATTAAGAAAGAGCTTAAGTTGGAAAAATAGTGATTACCTGGTCACAGTGGTAGGTAGGAGGTATTTATAGTCGCCATGGGAGTCTGATTAGGGACCCGATTTCCTATGAAACCGTTAGGAGTAAAATCCTCATAATTAGTTTAGGAAACTGATCCCTGATTCCCGGTGAGAGGATAACTGCAAATCAGGCCCGTTGATTTAGTCAAATCAGTGACCCTGATTTCCTCTTGTTGGTCTGGGTTTGTCTTGGGTCGGGACCCGTACCCAGCTGGAGTGGATCTGTTTTGCGGGTTATTGGATCTGTGAAGGGGAGATCCAGTGCCCGCTTCGGGCCCATCTATATGCGAAATTATCGTTTTACCCCTGAGCTTCAAGATTCGTTCCCAATCTGGACGGTTCTGATTTATCCCCATTTTTAGCCATATCACGAGCCCCCCACTCCTAAAGACTGAGTTTGGCCAGCCTTTGAGGAGTAGTTTAGTTGTTTTAATGGCTAGTGGAGCTGTATCGGAGTCCAGATGGAGGGTTTTGAGCCTTGAAGGGGGTAGTGAGGTGATTTTTCAAGCTGTAGGCAGTTCTTAAGCTTCTCTGGATATCCGGGGGTTTTTATCTATTTTTTCGGATTATCTATTTAATTTAGCGATGTGTTAACCAATCGTTCGGGAGCTTTAACAATGCATTCTAGGAAATAATTGTTCATTCAGGGGCTTAAAAATATTCCCCCGAATTTATAATTATTTCCTAGAATTTTTAGCTAATTTTCCCGAATTTTTAGCAATTTTTTCGCAATTTTTAAATAAATAAATCGTTTAAAATAATTAAAAACTAATTATTAATACCTATTTATGGCGTGGCGCAATCTGGGCCCTTGATCAGCGCCGAGCGCGATTTTCTGGGTGATCAGACGATCCGCGCTCCTCGGTAGATAGTTTCTTTATATACGAGGGTCGGTTCCTCGTCTCCTCGGCTCGGCTGCTCGGCGTCAAGCTCGGAATTAGCCGAACCACGTGGCATGATCCTGAGCGTCCATCTCAGCGCGGATCCCCAAAAAATGCTATCTTGTCGTTTAGTGGACGTGGCGAGATCTGAACCGTCCATCATGACGAGCGCGCATTTTGACAGGATCCAACGGCTGAGGATGGTCGGCAGATATTTTCTCCATATACGAGGGTCGGTTCCTCGTCCCCTCGGCTCGGCAGGTCGGCACACGTAGCTCGAAATCAGCCGAAGTACGTGGCGTGATCCTGAGCATCCATCTCAGCGCGGATCCCTAAAAACACTATCTTGTCGTTTAGTGGACGTGGCGAGATCTGAGCCGTCCATCATGACGAGCGCGCTTTTTGACAGGATCCAACGGCTGAGGATGGTCGGCAGATATTTTCTCTATATACGAGGGTCGGTTCCTCGTCCCCTCGGCTCAGCAGGTCGGCACACGTAGCTCGGGATCAGCCGAAGTACGTGGCGTGATCCTGAGCGTCCATCTCAGCGCGGATCCCCAAAAAATGCTATCTTGTCGTTTAGTGGACATGTCGAGATCTGAGCCGTCCATCATGATGAGCGCGCTTTTTGACAAGATCCAACGGCTGGGGATGGTCGGCATGTTTTTTTTTCCATATTCGAGGGTCGGTTCCTCGTCCCCTCGGTTCGGAGGTTCGATGTCGTCAGCCGAGGTATGGAGTTGGATGTTTTGGAGAGTCTTGGTTTTGAAGGGTCGCCACCCTCCGGCCCAGTAGCTCGGCTGTTTTGCCAAGCTGTTCAGTAGCTCAGTTAAGCAGGCCGGTGGCAGGCAGCTCGGAAGGTACACGTGGTCGAATCTGGAGCATCCATCATTGCGTGAATCACGAGGACAGGGTTCAGATCACGAGAAAACGTTATCTTGTCGTTTTGTGGGCGTGGCGCAATCTGAACCGTCCATCGAGTTTTGACACGAATTTTGGAGAGATCCGACGGTGATTTCGCCTCGAAAGGATTTTTCTCCATATACGAGGGTCGGTTCCCCATCCCCTCGGTTCGGAGGCTCGATGTCGTCAGCCGAGGTATGGAGTTGGATGTTTTGGAGAGACTCAGTAGCTCGGCTGCTCAGCCAAGCTGTTCGATAGCTCGGCCAGGCACGCCGGTGGCCGAATCATGGACTTAGTGATTTGAGGATTCTCTGTTGTGAAACTGAAACGTCGTGACGTTCCGCTTTGGCGCTTTGGCTTCTTAGTGGGCCTTTTAGATTCCCAAGGCAGCCCAAACGTTGCTTTTGGGGTTATAAGTTTCCACTCCCCCACCCCCAAGCTCATTTCTCACTTTCCACTCCAAGATTTCACTTTTACTCTCTGTGCTCTCTGCTAGCGGCGATTTGCTCCAAGGCGGTTGTGCTAGCTGTCGTGTGGGCCAGGCAATTTCCGGCGAGCTCATTCCGACCGTGAACGTCACTTCAAGGTCAGTCTATTTGCCTTAGCTTTTTTATAGAGATGTCAAGAGTGAACTCGGGGAGTGAGGCCTCGTCCTCGGGCGATGGTGGCGCCGAGGAGAGGGGCAGGCGGAGATCCGAAGGAAGGGGAAGCAAGTAGCCGAGTCGTCTGTGGCCGAGGCGAGGAAGGAGAAGAAGAAGAGGAGGGTGGTGGCCCAATCTCCCGTGGTCGAGGTGATCGTGGAGAATCCGAAGCAGGCCCCCGAGACGGGCCGATACCCTTGTGTACTGTCCGGGCATGCTGGGGTTAGGCAGTACGAGGGCGACCTCTTGAAGAAGGCGATCTTCGGCCATTCGGAAGTTTACGAAGAGAATAACCCGGTTCTGACTACCGAGGCAGATGAGATTGGGTCGGTGCTATCCGAGAGGGATCTCCTTCGGATCAGAAAGAGGTTCGCCATCCCTCCGGAGTACAAGCTAATTCTCCCCGGCGCTGGGATGCGGGCGAATTCCAAGCTGTCATCGTCGGATATGTGCATGTTCGACTACGACTCTCTGAACGCCGGACTGCATTTTCCGCTGCATCCCTTTATTTGCCAGGTCCTCGGATGGTACTGCCTCGCGCTGACCTAATTTATGCCGAACACATGGCGTCATGTGAACGCCTTCCTGCTCCAGTGCCGCAATGCTGAAGTCGAGCCGGACCTGACGGTCTTTCGAAGCATGTATCGGATAAACCGGATGCACAAGACCGAGCATCGGTACTACCTGGCGCCGAGGAAGGGGGTTCAGATCATAGAAAACCCGGACTCGATCAAAGGCTGGAAGGAAAAGTTCTTCATATTGAGGGGGGCACCAATACTGCAAATTCCGAGCCGGTGGAAGCCAGAGGTGCCTAAGTTTGCGAAAGCCGACCCCGAACTGACTGCGGCCGAGGAGGAGATGGCGAGGAAGATCATAGCCCTCCCAATGTTGAGTTGGAGGGAGATGACGGAGGAGTTGCTGTTTGGGTCAGGCCTTAGTCCAATCGACCCGAGTACGCTCCTGACATCTCGCTTATATATTTTTTTTTAAGTCTTTAGCTCGCCTTACTGACTCCATTTGTTTATCGTTTGGTACAGAAGCGCCGAAGATGGACTTCAATGCCATGATGATCGATAGGGGCAAGGTGGCTGATGGTAGGAAGAGGAAGAGGCCGACCACGGCCGCCTCGTCAGGTCGGCAGCTCAAAGTTGCTTCGACTACCACTCCGTCTCCTCCGGTCACCGAGGCGCCCTCGTCGGTGGTTGTTGCCAAAGAGCCCTCGGCGCCCGTTGCTTCTGCCCCGGTTGGTGGGGCCTTCGATGTCACTGCGGCGTTGATGCTCGAGGCTCCGCCGTTGACCGCTCCGGCCGAGGAGATCTTGACCGAGCAGCACAAGCAGCTGTTCGTGCCGAACTGGCGAGTGAAGAACCATGATGGATTCCTCGGAAACTCGCAGATGTCGATGCAAGTCGTCAAGCACCTGGCGACCCCGAAATATAGAGCCGCGCTGCTGGCGGGGACAGTCGGCGACGACACCTATGAAGTGGCTCGGTCGCTCGTATCGGTAAGTTTTTCTTGTGAATTTCTTCAAGTCTATTGCTCGGCCCGTATCTTGCGCTCATTATTGTTTTGTCTTCACAGGCCACCTGTCACTTCAGCCATCTCCTTGAGGCATTTGCCGAGCAGGAGAAAGAGTTGAAGGCCGCCAGCGACAAAGACAGGGCGGAAAAGGTCAAGGCGGTTCGGCAGCTCGAGGCCGAGCCGAGGCGAGGCGAGGGCTTGGAGGTCCAGGTTGCCGATCTTGTGGCCGATCTGGAACGAGTCAAGGGGCGGCTCGCTGAGGAGTCTGCCAAAGCCGCAAAGGCTGCCGAGGAGCTGGCTACGTCAGCGAAGGCTCTGGCCGATGTGAAGGCGGAGAAAGAGGCCTTGGCAGCGAAGATCAAGGCGGAGGTCGAGGTCGAGGAGAAGAAGCACATGGCCTCGAACATGGAGAAGTCCTACCAGAGGGCGCTCGACCGTGTTCAGGACCGCGTCCCCGGCTTCGAGCGGGTCGGCTACAGGCTGTGGCCCGGATCCCCGTCGGACGGCGAGGAGGAAGGAGGCGAAGGTGACGACGAGGAAGAGGTTGTCGCCAACGCTTTGGAGACGAACCCCCCGGGCGAGGCGAGACACGAGGGGGCATCTGGCGAGGCGCCTGTGGTCGAACCGGCGGCGCAGGTGGACCCCTGATCTTCTCATCTCTTTGTAGTCTCTTTTTTTTTTAAAAAAAATGTAATGCCTTTTTTGCGGACTGGCCACCGCTTCTTTCAATGAATGAAAAATCTTTGTTTCAATTCAAATTTGTGCAAGTGTTTGGGTCGGTGTGTAGTTTTCCAATTGCGATGTTCTTGTATTTCAGATCCTCGAAGACGCCCCAAATACCGCGGCAGCTCGGCGTCGCGCCGAGCTGTTTAAGCAATCTCGCGAGGCTCGCCTCGTCGGTGAAATCGAGCTCACCAGGAGGTTGATGTTCAACGTGGAGAAGAAGAACAGTGAGCTTCTGGCCGAGGTGCATCATCTGCGGATAGTCGAGGAAGAACTGTCGGCGAAGGAGGCGGAGCTGGCTTCGGTGGTGGCCGAGCGAGATGAGCTCGAGAGTAAGGTCGAACAGTTGCAAAGGGTCACGGTTGATAAGAGCATCGAGGTGGCCAACCTGCATCGTATTATATCCGACAGCGCTGAGTACCCCAGTTCGGCAAAGCTCCCTCGGTTCAAGATAATGGTGAAGGACGACACTCTGAAGGATAGGATCGTCGAGCTCGAGGAGGAGGTGGCTCGACTGAAGCCTCAGCCTGTGAGAGCTAATGTCCGCAGCACTTCTTGCACTCGCAAGGAGAGAGAACGGGGGATCACCTTCTACGAGCTAGTGACTCGTGGCCAAGTTGTTGGTCGGACAGCGGCCGACGCACAAAGCGGAGTAGCTATTAGCTCGAGCGGAGCTTTGGTCGGAGCTACCGTTAGGGTTAGTGGCGAGGCGGCATCCCAGTTCGTCGGCCTAGAGACAAGCTCGGGGGTGAAAAAGCGGAAACCACGGTTGTCTCTGAATCGGAACGTCCCTGTTCCGAGGAGGCATTGAACGAATGGCGTCGAGCCTTTCACTTGTATTTTATTTAGTTGCTTTCCCGTTTTAATGGTTTGCCATGTAAATTTACCAAGTGTCTTAATAAAATCAAAGTTTCTTTGTTCATAGTCGTGTCGTGGTCGCCTTATTCTTGACGCCGAACCATAAGGACCCTTAGTTCTTCTTTGTAGGTTTTAGCCGCAGAGCTTTAGTTTTTCGCTCGGAGTATTCCGAGGTGACTGTGCGCTTTCAAGGTTCGACAGCTCGGAAATCAAATTCCGGCCACGTGGCAACATCCAAACGGTCGATCATGATCGTGGTACGTATCACGAGGTGGGAGGCACGAATTCCAAGAAAACACTATCTTGTCGTTTTGTGGATACGTGGCACGATCAGATTCGTCCATCACGTTCTACCATGCATTTTGAGATGATCCGACGGCGAAATTGGTTCGGCAGAATTTTTCTCCATATACGAGGGTCGGTTCCTCGTCCGCTCGGCTCGGGGTTTTGAGTGAGCACAGCTGAGCCGAACGATGGACTCCGAACCACCGTTAGAGTTGCCCGACGGTTGTGGGAACAATTCCGAATGGCGACCTACTTCTAGCTCGCCGAGGAGCGAGCTTGCGAAGTAGACTCGAGCCAAGTGTTGGACTCCGAACCATCGGTAGATTAGTTCAACGGTTGTGGGAGCAATTCCGAATGGCGACCTACTTCTAGCTCGCCGAGGAGCGAGCTTGCGAAGTAGATTCGAGCCAAGTGTTGGACTCCGAACCATCGGTAGATTAGTTCAACGGTTGTGGGAGCAGTTCCGAATGGCGACCTACTTCTAGCTCGCCGAGGAGCGAGCTTGCGAAGTAGATTCGAGCCAAGTGTTGGACTCCGAACCATCGGTAGATTAGTTCAACGGTTATGGGAGCAATTCCGAATGGTGACCCACCCCTAGCCCGCTGAGAAGCTGTAATACCCTGATTTTTTTAAATATATGAAAAATTATTTATTTTTGCACGTAGTGTGCACGTGTAATATTTTGGCTATTATTTTCAACATGATGAATAAGAATATTGTTTTCTATAAAGCATTTTCCTAAAGCCCAAATGTTAGTTTACATATTTTTCTTTTAAATAATTATCTTGGCCCAATTAATTTAAGCCCATGGATTTAATCCTTTTTACTATTTTCTATAACTTGTAGTGTGTAGCATCTCTTTTTTGACTTGTCATTTGTGTACAAGTTCTTGTAGGGTGATTGGTGCATACACGTGCATGTTGCATACACGTGTAGAGCACACCCTTTTGTTTGGCCGGTTGGAGTGAGAAGTGGGTTGGAGTCATGGGTGGTTATTTAAGGTGTGGGTAGTTTTACAACTCCCTAGTGCATCCTAGCCCTTGATCCTATAACTATCTATTGAATCCTAGCCCTCCATCTCACTCAAATTAGTGTATAAATACCCCCTCTCATCCATTGTTCTTTTACACTAAGATCATTTTGTAAGAGAACTATTATTGAGAGAGAGTTGTGTGTGCTTTTCTGTGGAGACCGGGCATCATCTTCTGGAGATTTTCGGCAAGGAACAAGGAGCAAGAAGTGGTGCATTGCATTAAGGAGCTTTTCTGGATTCGGTTATTTTCGTCAATAAGGTGGGTGTTTCTCAGGACTTCTAGTGTAGAAAATATGCTATGATTATGAAGATTGCTACTGTGCTTATGAGAAGTAAATTCAAGCGTATTAGAATTGCCTGAGTATGTTTATGATGATAATTGTGGAGGACTAATAGTGTAGTAATGACACTGTAAATAAAAGCGAATTGGGTCTGTACAGTCGACTGCCGCGTAGACAAGTCGACTGGTACGAGGCATATGTTTTATGATTTGCTAAAATGTTTCATGATGTACCTGTGTACAGACTAAAAAGATATAAGAAATGCTAATTTCGTATCTTCCATGTTGCATATGACTGAGAAGACATGAACATGTGGAAAGAACTAGTGATAATTAATGAAACTAAGAATGACCTGTGCAGTCGACTGATGCTATGAACAGCCGACCGATGCATTGATTAAACTATGAATAGTCCAGTAATTCTATGAAATGAGATATTTCCATTGTGTTTTCCTAGTGTAATAAATTGAGATTAATATTTCATCTCTGCAAGAAAGTTATGAATAAGAGTAAATGCATATTTAACATTTCCTTGAGGAAAGAAAAATATTAGTTTTGTGAAATTCCATGTCGTGATGATAGTGAACAGTTAAGAAATTACATGTTTATGCAGCATGAATATGAATATGTATATTGTAATTTGATACCATGATGCATGTGCATGTAAGAACTGATGGAAAGATAAACCCTTAAATTGAAATGTGAACCTGTCCAGTCGACCTAATGCGAATAGCAAGTCGACTGAGCTGAACATGGATATGTACTGTTAAGACCAGGACAGACGACTGATTTGTTGACAGTCGACTGTCACGTGAATGACATTTTAAGCATAGAAAGTTACGGGACAGCCGACTGGCCATGTGCAGCAGTCGACTCTCCCGAGTGTTTATGAAGAACTTGAATTGACTGTACAAGTCGACTGGACTTTCTCCAAGTCGACTGTCCAGAGTGTCTTTTGATATGTCAGAGAATCTTATTTCAGTTTATATTGAAGATTGTGAACTTCGTGGTTGATGTTGATAAACTCTATTCTGTTGTTGCATGAATTTTACATGGAATGAATCATAGTTTTGAATTGAGAATTTACATGAAATGAATCATAGTTTTGAATGGAGAATTACATGATTATGAAAGTTAAGAACATGATATGCTGAGGCAATGAAAATTAAATTCATGAGTTAGAAATGCTCAAATTGGAAATTGTGAATTGGAAATTGAACAAAAAAGTAGCTAAGTCTCCCCCGGCAATGGAAATGAAATGAAATGAAATTTGAAAAGAAAGACCGAGGTTGGTCATGTGTAAATGAAATGAATAAGTCCGGTTTAGTGGAGAGGCTAACTCTAGAGCTTTGATTTTTATTCATGATTTTAATAATTAGCACATAGTGGAGATGTGATGAAAGTGAGAGAAAACATGAGTATGAGAACTAGAGTTTACGGTGCGGGTGTGTGAGCCACAGAATGCATGCTTGATGAGTCAAGACATGGCGTGGGCACAACTCAGTAATGATCGGACTTTAGCCACGCTTGTGGGATGTTTGGTGACTGCAAGAGGATCGTGTTCAGGGAGGAGGCTGAATTGCCACAGAATGCTTGCTTGATGAGTCAAGACATGGCGTGGGGTTCCCCTCCAGGGTCCAGTGCACGTGCTTGTACTCATAGATCATCTAGGATACTCACTGTAATTACAGTAGTAGATTAAGTCATGGCGAGGGATTGAACCCTACGAAAATGAAGAACGATTAAGAGGCTTGCCCTCGGACCTATGTAGTATGGGATGCATAGAATCCGAACAAGTGTGCATTAGTATCATGTAAATCAAATAATTGCATTAAGGACTAAGTGCACGATCACGACACGACATCATTAAGATTTTCCCCTTTACTTCATTCTGTTATGTGAACAAGTTTGTGATTTGTTAAGAAATGAGAATCGTTATACTGTTTCTGGCATAGAGAGGATGGCCATGTATAATTATCGTCGGTTGAATAAACTGACGTACCCACAGTTTTTTATGCAGGATAAATGGCATGAAAAAGGTTAAAGAGGAACAAATGCTTAAAGATTCATTCAATGTTGTTGTATACTTATTCAAATGTTGTATCTTTTTACTTCCGTTGTGCAAATGTAAATGTAATATATGATGTAACTCTGATGTAAAGTGAAAGTTTAAATTCCTTGTAAAATTGTACTAAGAAAAGCGAAAAGATCCTGTAGAACATCTCGAATTCAGAGTACTTGGGATTCGGGGCGTTACAGAGTGGTATCAGAGCCACGCTTTCTACGCTTTCCCTGTTGGTACAAATTTATAAGGAACGACACCCTAGAAGTGGACATTAGAGTGTGTGTCTGAGCTTAGAGATTTAAATGTAAGTGACTTACATTTGTGTTGCTCTATGACTTATGTGCTTCTTTGGGGTCCTCGGGGAGGAGTCCGTCCCTTAGAAATACCACTAACGGTTTCATCCAATTATCTTGCAGTAGGACCGACAATGACTCCACAGAGTCGAGGGTCTCGTCTTCTATACTCGGTTTCAAGAGGGCCTCGATCAAGACGGTCTGCTCGAGACCTTGGAGGGAGGATGAGGCCAACTTGGAGAGGGCGTCGGCCTGTGAATTCTCTTCTCGAGGGACTCGTTGGATGAGTGCCTCTTCGAACCGGGCCATGAGGGTTCGAACTTTGGCGAGGTACTTCGCCATCCGTTCGTATCGTGCCTCGTAATCGCCCAAGACTTGGTTTACAACCAGCTGAGAGTCACTATGGATTCGGAGGCGCTGCGCCCCGGCACTTCGAGCAAGCCCGAGGCCAGCGATTAGTGCCTCATACTCTGCTTCGTTGTTTGAGGCCTTGAAATTCATGTGAAGGGCATACTGGAGGACGAAGTCATCTGGACCCGTCAGGATGATATCGGCGCCGCTTCCCTCGTTGCAAGAGGAACCATCCACAAAAACCGTCCAAATAGGCGGTCCGTTCGGGACATGGCTGACTTCGGGAATGGTGGTCTCGACGATGAAGTCCGCGAGGGCTTGAGCCTTGATCGCAGTCCGGGACTGGTAGGAGATGTCGTGTTGGCTCAGCTCGATGGACCATTTCATAAGCCGGCCTGAGGTTTCCGGCTTGTGGAGGACCTACTTCAGCGGTTGGTCGGTGAGGACCACAACCGAGTGGGACTGAAAGTATGGGTGGAGCTTCCTTGCCGCCATAACCAGGGCGTAGGCCATCTTTTCTACCTTCGGGTAGCGGAGCTCGGCGTCCCGAAGCACCTTTCTCACATAGTAAATGGGCCTCTGGGCCCGGTCTTCTTCCCTCACCAAGACGGCACTTAGGGTCTGCTCGGAAGCAGCTAAGTAGATGAAGAGGGTTTCCCCTGGAACGGGCTTGCTGAGCAGGGGAGGATTGACCAAGTAGGCTTTCAGCTGTTTGAACGACTCTTGTTGCAGTTCGCCCCACTCGAAACCCTTGGCCCCCCTGAGAGCCTTGAAGAAGGGGAGGCACTTTTCCCCAGATTTTGAAAGGAATCGCCCAATAGCGGCGAGGCGACCCGTAAGCTTATGCACTTCCTTGACGTTCCGGGGTGGGGCCATGTCCAGTATGGCTTTAATTTTTTCAGGATTTGCTTCGATCCCTCGCTGGCTGACCATGAAGCCGAGGAACTTTCCTGACGAGACCCCGAATGCACACTTGTTCGGATTAAGCCTCATGTTGTGCCTTCTCAGTACGCCGAATGCCTCCTGGAGGTCGGCCACGTGGTCGATACCTCGGATGCTCTTCACGAGCATGTCATCGACGTATACCTCCATGTTGCGGCCTATCTGGCTTTGGAAGACTTTATTGACGATGCGCTGGTAGGTGGCTCCAGCATTCTTCAATCCGAACGGCATAACTCTATAACAGTAGAGACCCTGGTCGGTAATGAAGGAAGTCTTCGGAATGTCCGGGGGGAACATTCGGATCTGGTTGTAGCCGGAGAAGGCATCCATGAAGCTGAGGAGCTCATGGCCCGAGGTGGCATCAATGAGGGTGTTGATATTCGGGAGAGGGAACGGATCCTTCAGACACACCTTATTCAAGTCTGTGAAGTCGATGCATATCCTCCAGGAACCATTGGACTTCTTAACCATGACGACATTGGAGAGCCACTCGGGGTAGTTCACCTCCTGTATGAACCGAGCTTTTAGGAGCTTGTCCACCTCCTCCTTGATGGCTTGTTGTCGCTCGGGAGCAAATTTACGCCTCTTCTGCTGAACCTGTCTGCACCCCGGTTCGACGCTGAGGCGGTGCACTAGAAGCTCCTCGAAAATCCCGGGCATATCTACGGCGGACCAAGCAAATAGGTCGCGGTTCTTCCGGAAGCACTGCACCAAGTCGGAACATAGGGCAGTCGGTAGGGACTTGCTGATGAGGAACTTTCGACTCGGGTCCTCGTCCGAGAAGAGCACTTCTTCCAATTCGTCTGCCGGCTCGGACGTGGGTCGGACGTTCGGCTCGGGGATCTCCAAAGTCTCGAGGGAGAGCACCGGACCCCCAGTGGAAGTCATGTAGCACTTCCGAGCCGTCTCTTGGCTGCCCCTGACTTCTCCCACTCCTGCCCGGGTGGGGAACTTCATCTTGAGGTGGTACGCCGAAGGAACGGCTTCCAAGGCAGCTAGGCCAGGTCGGCCCAAGATGACATTGTATGCGGTCGGGACATCGACGACCATAAAGTCCATCGGCTCTGTCCGGGTGGTAGGGGTCTTCCCAGCAGTTACGTCCAGGGTGATAACCCCTTCGACAGTTACTGGTATCCCCGTGAACCCGTGGAGCGTGTAGCCGGCCGGTTTGAGGCGATCCCGGGATAGTTGCAGCCCTCGGAAGGCCGAGAGGAAGAGGATGTTCACGGAGCTCCCGTTGTCTACCAGGATCCTCTGCACTTTGAAGTTCGCCATGCGGAGTTCGATAACAAGTGCGTCGCAGTGGGGAGTTCGAACCCCCTCGAGGTCTTCATCAGAGAAAGTTACTGGATGCCGAGGCCTTTGGGGGGAGGGGCGCCGTGAACTGAGTTGACCTCTTGGACGAAAGCCTTCCGAGAGGAGTTGGAAGAGCCCCCCATTAGACCCCCGTGGATAAGGTGCAGAACACGTTCCTCCTCGAACTCGGGGGTTTCATCTCGTCGCTCGGAGCGCTTGTTAGCCCCCCGAGGCGGAGGAGTGGTGCGACCTCCCCGATCATTTGTCTTCACAAACTTAGCCAACTGCCCCCTCTGGATGAGGTCTTCTATTTCGTTCTTCAGCGCCCGGTAGTCGTTGGTGTCGTGGCCATGATCCCGGTGATAACGGCACCACTTCTCTTTGTTCCTCCTCTTGGCCGGGGTGTTCATCCTCGGAGCGGGAGGTATAACTCCCTCCTTCTCGACTTCCATCAAGATGGTGGAGACGTTGGTAGTGAGAGGAGTAAATTTCTCGAACCTGGGAGGAAGGCGGCGCTGACCGCTATTATCCTTCTGTAGCTTCTTGGCCCCTTCCTCTTCCGTTGTCTTTCTCTTCGACCCGGAAGCGGATCCTCCGAAGCCCGGGAAGCACTCGGCTTCCTCCGCCCGAATATATTTCTCGCATCTAAGGAGAAGGTCGGCGAAGTTGTGCGGGGGCTTTTTGGCGAGGGACGACCGAAGGTTAGAGTTGAGGACGTTGGATTGGAATGCGACGGTCGCCACAGACTGGTCGAGGGAGGCGATGGACCTGACTTCCGCAGTAAATCTCCTCACATAGTCCCTCAACTTCTCTCCCCTCTCCTGTCGGAGGTGGAGTAGAGAGAGGCTGGTCTTCTCCATTCGTCTGCTGCTCACAAAGTGGGTTATGAAGAGCGTTTCGAACTGCTCAAAAGAGAAGATGGAAGAGGGAGCGAGCCGGGAGTACCATTCCCGCGCCGAACCCTTGAGAGTGGCGGGGAAGGTTTTGCAAAGCATGGCGTCGGAAGCTTGGTGGATTGGCATCAAGGTCTTGAAGCTCTCAACATGATCAACAGGGTCTGACTCCCCTGAGTACGTTTCAAACTACGGAGGCTTGAAACCCCTCGGGATGGGAGCCTCCATGATAGTCCGAGAGAAGGGGGGTCTGCTGGGGCGGACGGTCCTTCCTCTCGACTCCTCCTCCTTGTCCATTGACCGATGCGCCTCTCCATCTCGTGGAGACGATGGTAGAAGGCATCGTCCCTCCGGTGGTAGTCAAACGATCCCCTGGACTCGTCTTCATAGGAAGGGGAGCGGGGACTACGGCGTCGATAGTCCTGGGATCGGCGAGGACTATGAGGGTGTTGCTGGTGACTAGGAGCCGGGGGGGACTTATGGATCGATGGCGAGGACTTGGGACCCGTGGGGGTGTTGGAACCCTTTGGGCATTATTGTTGTTGGGGTGAAGGTTGAGAGCCTGCAACACCGTTTCCTGGAATTGTTGGAACTCGGCACGAGTGATGGGTGCCTCATCGTTCCTCGGATGATGTCGACCAACGGGGAAATGTGGCCTCCTCCTACGACGCTCGGGAGATTTTCCCCGTCCTCTTCGGTCCGGAGACCTCCTGCCATCTCGGCGATGAGGAGATCGCTCACCTTGATGTTGGCGGGAGACTCCCTCTCGGGCCCGCTTCTCATCTAGGCGGTTGCGAAGGTCCTCATCCTTCTGCCAATTTAGAATGGTGTTGCGGAGGTCGGAAGCTCGCGGATTATGGGAGGCCATAGAATCCGAGGAGGCGTTGTGTACTGAGACATGGTCTGGGTGGAGAGGTTGCTTCTGCCTCCGCTGGTTCTGACCAGTGGGACCATTAGGGGGTTGTTGATTCAGAAGAGGGGGCTGGCCCTGTTGGAAATGGTCTTGGACCGGGGGAGGAAGTTGTTCGGGCTGCGGAGCAGGATGCACGGGGACTTCCTCTTGTTGATCGGTGGGGTTGGGTCCACGGTTGGACCCCCTAGACCTGACCTTTCTGGGAGGCATGTCTGGAGAAGAGCTAGTCGACGGGAAGAGGAGAGGCTGCTATTCGTATGGTTTCCCACAGATGGCGCCAAACTGTTACCGCTGAATCTGGTGTGGGGGTAAACAGATGAGATTTGTGAGTTCGTGGAAAAACCTGAATAGTGGATCCAAGCCTGTTGATTCCTGCCGCTCACCTGCAAGGAAGTGCAATACACCGGGGTTGATTCTGGCGACGCACCCTCCGACGCTCTTGTCAGTAACCAGTAATGATTAAGAAAGAGCTTAAGTTGGAAAAAGAGTGATTACCTGGTCATAGTGGTAGGTAGGAGGTATTTATAGTCGCCATGGGAGTCTGATTAGGGACCTGATTTTCAGTGAAACCGTTAGGAGTAAAATCCTCATAATTAGTTTAGGAAACTGATCTCTGATTCCCGGTGAGAGGATAACTGCAAATCAGGCCCGTTGATTTAGTCAAATCAGTGACCCTGATTTCCTCTTGCTGGTCTGGGTTTGTCTTGGGTCGGGACCCGTATCCAGCTGGAGTGGATCTGTTTTGCGGGTTATTGGATCTGTGAAGGGGAGATCCAGTGCCCGCTTCGGGCCCATCTATATGCGAAATTACCGTTTTACCCCTGAGCTTCAAGATTCGTTCCCAATCTGGACGGTTCCGATTTATCCCCATTTTTAGCCATATCACTTACGATTCTACTTCTAGTACTATTTTTATTTCATTAATTACTATGATGCAAACTTTTCAAGAAATAATTAATAATATTTACATTGGTCTATTGTTAAACCCGCATACACTAAAATTTTGGAGTATTTTAGTCATCCTCCTATGTTGTATCTACTTGCTACTGTTATGGATTCTCGTATCAAATTAGCGGGTACAAGGAGTTTAATTGAAATGTATTTTACCTTACTTGGAGATGGACATGAAATTGATTGCGGTGAATTTTTAGCTAACTTTGAATCGACATTAAATAACGTGTATGATTATTATGATATAAATTTTGCATCTAGTAGTACAACTAGTATAGTTACTTCTTTTTTTTTCTACTTCTAAAGGTAAGGATAAGGGTAAATTAGACGATACCACTTTTAATTTACTTGCTCAAATTCAAAATAAATAAACCTAGGACTAATCAACCGAATGAATTAAATTGGTATAATCAACATGATAGTGAGAGTTTTAATGCTAAGATTGATGTGCTACAATGGTAGAAAGAACATAAACATGTTTATAATATTCTTAAACATATGGCTAAAGATCTACCAACTCCTCATGTCTCTACAGTTGCTTGAGAGAGTGCATTCTCTACAAGTTGTAGGGTTATAACAGATTACAGGAATCGCTTGAAGCAACAATCGTTGGAGATACTCATGTTCACGGAAGATTGGATGAAGGCTGAAGATAGGACTAAAGGATCGGGGTTGACACATCAACAAGTGGAAGCAACTCATCCGAAGAACAACAACAACAACAATAGTAAATTGAAGACCAACAATATCTAGGTAGCAAATTGTATGTAAAAAAATTATTAAAAAATCATAGAAGTTGA
Source organism: Hemerocallis citrina (assembly GCA_017893485.1). Taxonomy (NCBI): domain Eukaryota; kingdom Viridiplantae; phylum Streptophyta; class Magnoliopsida; order Asparagales; family Asphodelaceae; genus Hemerocallis; species Hemerocallis citrina. The sequence continues at coordinate 35,974,738 of CM030368.1, forward strand.
AATAAATAATATATACAAAGTTCAAATAAATAACACCCTTTGACTCTCATTAGAATATTATATATATATATATATATATATATATATATATATATATATATATATATATATATAGTTGAAAAAAAGAAATCAAAAAATCTCAACCGGGCAAACTCGCGACCCGAATCGACCCGTAACGGGTTCGACTGGTTCAGGTTCGCATGTCGACCCTACCATTTTCCAACCCGGCCCGGCCCAGCCCGGTTAAGCTCTCTACCCGACCCGAACCCGCCCTGACTTGGGTTCACCGCACGGGTTCGACCCGACCCGACCCGATTGCCACCACTAGGTTGGACCTAAATTTGCAGTGCACAGACTTGTAATGAACGAAATTTGGTACATTGCAGTCATATTCACAACTTAGGGTTCTATATTTCAAACAATTGCATTTTATATTATCTATATCAACTAATAAAAACCAAAAGGGGAAAAATTAAGATATCCCCCTAATGTTTTTTTGGGGGCTTACTAAACCCCCTTATTCCATTAAGTTGTGAATATTTTGTTAAAACCTAATTGTAAAAAGTCCATTTTGTCCTTTTTAATCTTTAAAACCTCTGCTGGTTTTTGTATCCTTCTTGGTAGTGAGAAGGATAAGAAAAATGGGCATTGGGTTTGCTTGGTTTTTTCCCAACCAAAAGTTATTCTCACTCCATTGTAATTTTGCATAAAGGAACAAAGGCAACTATTATTGCATTCAACCATTCATGATTCATGAAGCAAATTGAACAATTAGAGTTGGTTAGGTATACTCTCCTAATATTTGTTTATTTGTTTAATGTCCGGAATTAATCTTGGCCGTTGGATCAAGAGAGGCACAAGTCACAAAGCATCTATATAATAAAACACAAAGAAAGCTATCAAGTGGCTCTCCTTCAATCTCTTCAAAAATTAAAGGTCCAGATCTAACCTTACAAAACATATTTTTCCTTCCAAAAGTTCCCCCCAAAATTCAAATTCAAATCTCCCACCCAAAACAACGCCTATATTTATTTAATTTTTTTTTCTCTCTCTCCCTCCCTCTTTTATTGAAAAAATTAAGAAAATAAAAATTTTAAAAATATTAAAATATTAAAATATTAAAAAATTTAAAAATTTAAAAATTTAAAAACTTTAAAAATAATTTTAAAAAATCAAAAAAATCATATAATATGTTTTTTGCTCTATGTTTACTACTTCAATTAAATTGCTGGACCTCCAAAATTATTTTACATGATCAAACAAGGTGCACCTACGGCACGTGTCAACGGGCAAACCTAGTATAGAAACAAAAACCTCTCAACTTTTAAGGTCATTTTCTAAGCATATTTGGTGTTAAAAGTTGAGAGGTTTTTGTTACTACTTAATCTTATATGTTTGGTAGGTAGGAAAAGGACAAAATGAAAAGATGCGTGGGATCCTAACTCAAGAGTCACACAGCATGCTCTGTATGTTAACCATTTTGAGCTAATCCAGAGAGTAGTTACTTCTGAAAGTCTCTTCGAAATTGGCAAGGGATAGTACAATCCCGCACGACACATTGAAGAACTAGTAACGGTGGTGTCTGGTTGCGCATAAATTATGATATAATGTTTTTCTGAAGAAAAAAAGTGGAATGCATTTCATAAATAAAACTCATGGAAACATACGATGGACGACTCATTCAGGGGGGGAATTGAGTAGATAAACACGAATACTATCTCATGATGGCACAAATCGAGTAATCATTCGAAACGAATGATGAAGATGCTCTTATGTAACACAAAACCAAATTCACCAATACAAACCCTGTTTAAGACTCAAGCATTCGGCTTGGAAGACAAACCTCCTTTGACACTGATAGAACTACAACTCAAATACATCCAAATAAAAATCGACATGATGGGTAAAACTAACAACACAGAATCATAAACTTCCATAAATTTTCATGAATTAACATATGATCATGATGGCCGTCCTTAATCATCTATATAATAATCTATATAATAAAATACAAAGAAAGCTATCAAGTGGTTTTTCTTCAATTCCCAAAACATTAAAGGCCCAGATCTAACCTCACAAAACATATTTTCTCTTTCAGAAGTTTCTCCCCAAAACTCAAATTCAAATTCACCACCCAAAACAACTCCAATATTTATTTAATTATTTTTTTTTTCTCTCTCCCTCCCTCTTCTATTCAAAAAATTAAGAAAATAAAAATTTTAAAAAATTTTAAAAAATAAAAAACAAAAAAATTAAAAATTTTAAAACTTTAACAATAATTCAAAATTTTCATATAATATATTTTTTGCCGGACCCCCAAAAGTTTTTCATATAATATGTTTGCTACTTCAATTAATTTGCTGGACCTCCAAAACTATTTTACATGATTAAACAAGGTGCACCGTTTCGAAAACGTGCTGTAAGCACGTATCAACGAGCAAACCTAGTCTATATAATAAAACACAAAGAAAGCTATCAAGTGGCTCTCCTTCATTCCCCCCAAAAATCAAAGGCCCAGATCTAACCTCACAAAACATATTTTCCCCCCAAAACTCAAATTCAAATCCCCCACTCAAAATAACTTCTATATTTATTTAATTATTTTTTTTTCTCTCTCTCCCTCCCTCTTCTATTCAAAAAATTAAGAAAATAAAAAATTTTAAAATTTTAAAAATTTTGAAAACTAAAAAAATTAAAATTTTAAAAACTTTTGAAATAATTCAAAAAAAATCAAAAAAAAATCATATAATATGTTTTTTGCTCTATGTTTGCTACTTCAATTAATTTGCTAGACCTCCTAAACTATTTTATATGATCAAACAAGGTGTATCGTTTCGAAGACGTGTTGTTGGCACGTGTCAACGGGCAAACTCAACGGGCAAACCTAGTTTATATAATAAAACACAAAGAAAAGCTATCAAGTGGCCCCCCTTCAATTGAAACCGAATCAACGGCTTAAATTTACCCTCCCAAAACATATTTTCCCTCCAAAGTTTTCCCCCAAAACCAAATCCCCCCCCCCCCCCCCCCCCAAAAAAAAAAAACAAAAACTAAAAAAACTCATTACTTTATTACTATCTCTCTTCTCTTCACTTTTTCATATCTCTCTCTCTCATTCTCTCTCTACTTAATTAGAAATTTAAATTTTCATATTTTAGGTTTGTAAATTTCCAGATTTTTTATGTTTTTTTTATTGCTCGTTACATTGAAAATAACAAATATCTCCTCAACAGTTAAATTTTGTCATTTTCCACCCTCAAAGTTCTAAAAAATTGAATATTACACCCCCATTTATAATTATTTTTCAACATATACTAATGGAAACATAAACTTCTATTTACAACTAATTATTGTTATACTATTCAAACTTTAGCTACATAATTTATATTTTACTGTTTACAAAACATTCGTATGTTGTATCGTTCTGAAGACTTGCCGTAGACACGTGACCACGGGCAAATCTAGTATTAGTACAATACGACATAATCGTCCATAAAATAAAGACAACCATGCTTTAATAACTGCTTTTATGAAGTACAGAAAAAAGTCTACATCGTTTTCGACATTTTCGTATATACAGAAGTTGCTAAATTATTCAGAGAACCACCCATCAAAGCCACCAAAAGCAGCTTGCTTTAATAGCTTAATACAAACAAACCTAACGGTCCTAACCTCAAATTAAAGAAATCTCGATAGTTGGAATTTGAGCAAATGATGTGTTATTATTTGGTGCTAATTCTCTAGGTAATAAACAACAATTTGAGTTATGGAATCTTCTTCTCCTCCGTCTGCCTTGCCTTCTTCTGCCTTGCCTTCTTCGCCTTCGCCCTTGCCTTCCACCTTGATCTCTTGTCCTTCACCATTGCCTTCTTCTCCCTGAACCCTTACCTCAGTCCTCCTCCTCTCCTCGCTCTGATTTCTTGTAACCCTTGCTTTCTCCTTCTTCTTGTCGATCTTCCTCCTCCAAACCTTCGGCTCCATGGCAGCTTCTCCACCAGCGTCGAGACCCTATGCTCTCAGAACTAGAGCTCAGTGGGTGTGGACCCAATGAGAGGGTCCGACACCCACTCAACCCCCCATCTTCTGAAACTAACACCATTGCTAAGACTGATGCAGCACTGCCAGCACCGCCTCCACCCCACCTTCAACAGACCAACCCAACGGATGGGGAGACCCATAGGCTCAGATCAGCACACTCCCCTATGCGTGCGCACCGTAGTGCACATCAGCGTCTGGAGGGATATGGCAGTCATCATCGCCACGAAGGGGGTATGCACTGGGGATGAGCCCATAGAGGGGGTCCTCCTACTGGCCACCATGGGCATAAGAGAACCCCCCTTTAGACCAGCATCACCATCACAGAGAGGGACACAATCAGGAGCACATGCGACAGAACCAACCAGAATTTCAAGAGATGTTTCGATACCAAGAAAATAGGTCATTTCACTTCAGCAAAAACTCAGGATCTACCCACCACCACCACCCTCAAAGACAACACCACTACAAACAGATTCAAACAACTCTTAGGAATGAACTTCAATCCAACCACTACTATCCACCACCTCAAAGGTACCCCTTGCCTGCACCTAAATCCACCATTGAGCGGGGCCATGATAGGGAGCCGCACAATAGGATTACAGTGGAGGAAGAGCTGCTTGAAGTAAGGAAGGAGTGGATTCAAGTTATCAGCAAATAAGTCAAAAGACAGATTAATTCTCCAACCCATCAACTCGATCACAAAAGAGCTCAATTCACTACAGCAAAGCATCAGGTTCTACCCACCACCACCACCACAAACCAGTGCAACCCCCCCCCCCCCCAACTGAAAGCCTTTCCATCCACCACTCTCCACCACCTCAGAGGAACCCCCTTCCTGCACCTAAATCCGGCGTTGAACGAGCCCATGAGGGGGAGCTGCACAACGGGATTACAGCAGAGGAAGAGGCACCTGAAAGCAGGGAGCATGGGGGTCAAGTTTCCATCATAAGAAGCAAAAGACAATCCGACTACCCAACTCCTCAACCCGAACACAAAAAGAAACATCAAAAAGGGAAGCGCAAGCCAATGCCTTGCTTCAACTGCAGAGATCTGGGCCACTACAGGAAGGATTGCACCAAGGAGGTCAGATGCCTCAAATGTATGAAGTGGGGGCACCTCTCCTACATGTGCACAAATGTTGTGGAAACCAACAATGACGATGAACGCACGGTGAGCAGAGGGAGATCCCCAGATAACCCCACCTTCATTCGGCTAGCAAATAGCCTAGACATTATCAAGAACGAGGAGAAGTGGCTACGCCAGTGGTGCGCAATAGCCAGAGTAAGGTTGGGGAGTCCCTCGAAGACACACCTCCTCCAAGCGCTCAACGCAAGGTGGCCTATGAGAGCTCACAAAGATTGGATAGCTAAAAAAATGTGCCATCTCCAATTCCTCGTCTCCTTCCCATCACTGGAGAAGGTGATCAAAGTCACAGGCATGGGTACAGTTGATTTTGGCCATTTCAAACTGGAATTCTTCGCATGGTCTCCTAGCTTCGGAGCGGAGCTACCGCAAGGTGACAAATACTGGATTTGGATCCATAACGTGCCACTCCACTTTTGGAAATGGGATGCCCTACAAGAGATCATCGCCGACTTCGGCATCGTCGAAGAGATCGAAGAGAAAACTATGCGACGATCGGAGATAGTATCAGCAAGGATTCTCATAAGGAGTGCTGATATCGCCCTGATGCCGCATTTTGCTAAGGTGTTCTCATTCGAAGAGCTTACCTGATCCGATTCGTGCTCGACAAGCGAGCGGAGTTGGAGGTAGAGCTTTCGACCATCACATCCCCCACTCCCTCCTCTGCACACAGAGACAACCGCTCATACAGACAGGTGGTCTCACTTGAGGGGGAGTTGACCCTAGACGGAGCCCATGAGATGGAGCGCGCACATAGGGAACTCATCAGGGTGGTGAGGGGGAAAGAGCTGAGCCATGATCACACGGCAGAGGGATCAATACCAAGGCATGCTTCTCCGATCAAAGGTGGTGGTCGAGATCAAGGCTTGAACATCAGATCTAACGGCCCAGATCCACGAGTTCCAACAGATCCAACGGTGGCTCTCATCAATATTCCAGATTTGGGTAGTCTTATCGCTCAAGATAGGACTCTTCGAAAGGAGAGGTAGATGAAAGCTCAAAGTGGCAGTCAATACCTCGGAGTTATTGGAGGGAAGCCGACAGAGGAGCAGGGAGTGGAGACAGACTGTGCATGGGGAAAAGAGGGCAAAAGCAGCTTCAAAATCAACATGAAAAATCGAAGATCAATAGGGCAAGAGTTGGTGGCTTTGGGTCGAGAGTCGAGAGGGGAGACTACCCCTTTAGGGAAGAAGTCAAGCGAAGGACAAAGCTCTCATAGAGGCTCAGCCCAAATTAAGGGAAATGAGAAAGCTCAGAGAGGAAAGGGAAAGGGAAAGGAAAAGGAGTTGGTAACTGCAAAGAAGAAGAAAGAGCAGCGAAAGAGAAAGCCTCTGTAACGCTCATTAACCACAGCGCCTCGTTACCCATCCTAAATACCTCGAGCGCAATGCCCCCCGCTCAGTTAGAGCCACGTGGCGAAGGCGAAGGGTCTACCGACCCTCTGCAAGGGACATGTGCCCCACTAAAGCAAGCAGCAGACACCGTTTTCGAGAGGGGGGGTATGCTATCTCGCGGAGGAGAAAAAGGGATTAATGCGACTCGGTGAGTTATTGAGTCTGAACAGGGGAACTCTTTTATAATCGTTAATAGGCCCAAAGAGGGGCCCAAAACGCAATTTATTGTATCCAGGCCAAGTGTAACAACAGATTTGCACAATGAACAACGGCTTGTGACGAATAGCGGGCCCATTGAGGGGTCTGTTACGAGTGTCCCCACTACTCAGATTGAAACGACGATAAGTTGTGGGCTCATTGAGGGGTCTACTTCAGGAGAGCCTACTATGAAGTTGGCAAACCAAAGTGATGAAGACAATCGGGAAGACAGGCTGAATCTTGAAGATGACATGGTCTACTCTGAGGGGGAGTCTGTGGAGTCAAAGGATTATGATTTCGATATTAATTTTCATGCCACTTCCCTGGATTTTGTTCCGTCTACATACCCATCTTCCCAGATCGACTCAGGTTTCACAGTTCAGAAAGTGGCAAAGAGGACTAATGAGGAGTTCCTAAATGACTATCTAGAGATCGCGATGGCTGCTAAATCCGCTAAGACTGGCGACGGAGGTATGTGTTCCTTCTTAGCATCTATTTTTAATTTCATGACTGATAAGGAAATTTTTAGTCTAGCCAATATTTGTGGTCTTGCGGTAGGCGATACCAATAGAAACGCATTTCTCCTGAACAAGATCAGGGGATGGGAGACCGATAGGGTTAACCATAACTTGAACTCGTCGCCCAAATCGAGTCACGATCTCCCCCATAGTCGTAGTTAATGGAGGCCCTTTTCTGGAACGTTAGAGGCCTCGGTAGGCGGGGCAAACGAAAAATGGTTAAGGAAGTCATAGCCAGGTTAAAGGCTAACATTGTTGGTTTCCAAGAGACCAAACTTTCTCACATGTCTAGATTTAATAGAGTTGGGGATACTCGAGTATCTGAATAGAGAATGCCCCCGTCAGTTGGGGCTTCTGGGGGAATCGCTCTGGGTTTTAACCCAAACCTATTTTATTATATAGACGAGCTCCACGAGCAATTTTCTTTGTCAGTTGTGTTAAAGCAAAAATCCTACGGTTGGATTCAGACGATCACGATGGTTTATGGATCGCATACTTCTGCCTCTAGAATGGCCTTTTGGACGGAACTAAGAGCGATCCAAGCTAAATGGCCACACCCCTGGGTGGTGGAGGGCGACTTTAACATTACTAGATTCGCCTCAGAACACAGAGGCAGAGGATCTAGCGCCCCAGACAGGAAAGCGTTTAATGAAGTCATCACGGACCTAGAATTGGTGGACATCCCCATATCAGATAGGCTCTTCATCTGGTCGAATATGCAAGTGGCGCCCATTCTGGCCAAGTTAGATAGGATTCTGATCTCCACGGACTGGGAGACCAAATTTCCATTGACATCGGTCAAATCTCTCCTTAAACCAACATTAGATCATGTGCCTATTTTCTTATCCTTCAGGGAAGACCAACCCAGAAATCTATCAAAGTTTCGGTTCGAGAAAGCTTGGCTAGAAATCCAAGGCTTCCACCATATGATTAACAAGAGTTGGTCTCGCCCAACCAAGGGTCGGGAGGCATCTGCTATATGGTGTGAGAAACTTAGCAGAGGACAAACTTAGGAAATGGAACCAAACCCGATTTGCACTGATTTGGAGAGCAAATGAGTCCCTTCTGGAAGGAATTGAGGAACTTGAAAAAATTGAAGAAACTAGGGATCTGTTGCAGGAGGAGCGGAATCGAATGCTCCAATTCAGACAGGAAATTGACCAACTCTACAGGATTGAGGAAATTAAATGGCAACAACGGTCCAAAATTTCGTGGCTCAAAGAGGGAGACGCGAACACGGCATTCTTCCACCGAGTTGTCAGTGCCAGACGTAGATCTAACCTCATTCACTCGATCCACTCGGACTCCGGCATGGTACAAGGCGAAGTTGCTATTAAGATGGCTTTCCAATCCCATTTAAACACCTTTTTGGGTATAAAGCGGACTTCAGAGTCCCTCTCCAACACGACTTCTGGCAAGACCATGCTGGCAACTCCGATCCTAGTTTGCAATCCCACGAAGCACCCTTCACTGAGGAAGAGGTCTGGAAGACTATCCAACAACTTGAAAAAGATAATGCCCCAGGTCCAGATGGTTTCCCGATATTATTTTATCAGATATTCTGGGAGGAAATCAAAAGTGACTTGCTGAAGGTGTTCGCAGACTTCCACGAACATAAACTCAAACTAGGGAGATTCAACTACGCGGAGGTTGTGCCGATTCCTAAGAAGGAAGACTCTCGACGAGTTGGAGATTTCCGCCCCATAAGCCTCGTTAACTGCTCTGTAAAAATCATTACAAAGACTGTCGCTATCAGACTGGGAAAGGTTATGGATGGTCTCATTAGTCAAGATCAAACGGGATTCATCAAAGGACGATGTATTCAGGACAATATCGCAACGGCTGAAGAGACTATCCATCGTTGCCACACCTCGAACTCTAAGAGTTACCTCCTAAAGCTAGATTTCGAGAAAGCCTATGACTCTGTTGAATGGGATTGTCTATTGGAAGCGCTTGTTGGGAGAGATTTCGGGGACAGATGGATCAGATAGATCCACACCTGCCTTACCACCAGTAGGACGGCAATTTTTGTAAATGGGGTATCAGGCCACCCATTCTCTTGCAAACGGGGGCTCAGACAAGGCGATCCACTCTCACCCCTCCTCTTTACCATAGTGGCAAACGTGCTAAGATCCATGATGGCCAAGTGCAGCAGAGCAGGTTGGATTACACCAGTGGCTAAGGGAGCAATCGTCAAGGTTGCTCTATACTCCAATATGCAGACGATACTCTTCTTTTTGGAAATGGCAACCTAGGGGAAACTATCATCTTCAAAGGAATTTTGTATTACTTTGAAGCCTGGTCTGGCCTCAGGGTTAACTTTCACAAGAGTGCTCTCACCCCTATTGCCCTGACTCCAGCAGAGGCTCTTGAACATACCACAATCCTCAATTGCTGCACAGAAATTTTCCCCATTCAGTACCTTGGATTGCCACTAAGACCCGTGAAGCTAAACAAGGCGGACTGGATGCCCATTATTGACCGGGTTAAGAAACGACTAGCAGGCTGGAAAGACAAAGCCCTATCCTTGGATGGGAGAGTCATGCTTATTAATGCAGTTCTCTCAAACCTCCTCACCTATTATCTATTCTTCTTTGAAATGCCGCGATGGGTAATCTAAAGAATTGACCGGACTCGGAAATGTTTCTTATGGAAAGGGACTGACCCGGATTGAGGGGGTTATCACCTCATTAGGTGGGAGAAGGCGTGCATGAAAAAGATACATGGAGGCCTATGTATAATTGACCTGCGAGATATGAATTTGGCGCTTCTGGGCAAATGGTGGTGGAAAGTGTTCCACCCTAATGGAGAAGGGTGGCAACAATTTGTTCAGGGTTATATGCATGGGAACAAAACGAGAAAGCTGGGTTTCAAGATAGGCCCTCGGGTTTCCTGGTTCTGGACATGCATCACTAAGGCATACGAACCCTTCACTAGCTGTGTCAAGTCAGCTATCGGTAATGGCAAACTCACCAGGTTTTGGTGGGATAAGTGGTGTGCTGATCACACGCTAAGAACCCTGTTCCCCGACTTATACGAGCAGGCGACACAACCACACTGCACGGCGGCCGCAGCCTGAAAAAGAGGCGCATGGAATCCATTTTTCAAACAACTGCTTGACATAGGCTCTCAGCTCAGACTTACGGAACTTCAGGCCTACATCTCCAACACTGGAATTGGCTGCTCCCAGGGTCCCGATAAAAAATTCTGGGGAGTGGAGAAAAACGGCAAGTTCACGGTTCGCTCCATGTACAAGCGCATCCATTTTAGGGGTTGTACCCCAAAGTGGGCTGCCGTCATCTGGAAAACGAAAGCTCCGCTAAAAATCAAATCTTTCTTATGGTTGACACTAAATGATGCGATCCTGACTAGAGAAAACCTCGCTAAGTGCCAACCGAGTGTGGACTCCCAATGCGGATTCTACAGCGCCGCCCTCGAGACTAGAGACCATCTTTTTCTTCAATGTCCTAGGAGTAAAGCGGTATTCGTAGAAGTACTCAGCACCCTAGGGACAACCCAATACCCTAGTACTTACGAGGACCTGTGGGTAGGCCCAAAGTTCGCAACGGAGAAGGGTGCTATGAGAGAAGCATGGTATTTAGCTATCGCCGCAATGACCTGGGTTCTATGGCTAGACAGAAATAATCTTTACTTTCGTAGATCTTGCAATAGTATTTTTGGCAATTTGACTCACATTATGCATTTTATTTCTTTTTGGGCTAATGTGGCAGCAGCAAGTCCTAGGAGAAAGATTGCAAGTGTTTTCCAGGCAGAGGAGTTTGATGATGAGGAGATCGAGATCGGGCCGATGATCAATTGACAGCCAGCACAGCACGGCTACTATGTTCCTTGATACCCACCGCCACAGGATTTGTTGGGAGGATATGACGTATCTCTGTGTGGCTACTCTGTGTTTATTTTGTCCCACCCCCCATGTTCGGGGTGGAGTTTATGTAATTTCGTTCTGGTTGTAGGATGTCGTAGCAGGCTCAATACTCTGAGTATGTTTTATTAATCTCTTATTAATAAAACAGGATGGCCAGATTCCACATTTTCTTACCCAAAAAAAAACAACAACAACGTAAGCTGGTAATGCTAAATTGTGCACAATATACCCTACAAAACAAGCAGTCAAGTACCTGCAAACTTATTCAAGATGGAAAGAGAACTGATAATTTGAAGAACCTTGCGACAGCCACACATGTGGCAAAAAGTTAATGTTGAGGTAACCCAATTTATACCTTACAGACAACGCAGAAAAAACCACCAAGCTAAATGAAAAACTGACTTTTTCTATCCGAAAGTCACATAAGAGTATCAAGCTCTCCAGCTATATCTAGCTTAATTCTACTTGTAATACATCGGGGGTTGCCCTAAAATGGGTTGAGAACCAGCAGGCCGTGCATTTGGCTGAACACCGCCGACATAAGGAGGCATAGAGGGCTGAATCGGTCCAGCTGAAACAGTGGGGAGAGGTCCGGTTGCCGAGTACATTGGCGCAGATGATGCTGGTTGATAAACTTGGCCAGGGTATGACCCTGGGGCAGGAGGGAAACCTGGCCTAACATTCTGCAAATTTGGGTCCCAAGCTGTCCTTTGAGTAGGATCAGGAAAAGTTTGAGACGCAGCATTACCAACAAACATGGGTGTTCCTTGGGGGTTATTGCTCAGCCAAGCAGGGGCAGCAGCTTGCATTCCAGGAGCTTGAGGCATTGAAAGCAGACCAGATTCAGGTATTGTATAGTCCCTGCTTTTGTCGCTGTGTACCTAAACACAATAAACATAGCTTTATTAATTATAACAAACAACAGTGACATTGTAGCCACATAGCTATAGAGAAACTGATGCAGCAGCCTCCCACAATTTTGCAAAAGAGGACAACAGATAATGCGCTGCAATGAAAAGGGGGTTGCTGTCCCTCCTTGCTTGTCACTGGTGCACATTCCAGGAAAAAATACAGTTTCTAGAAATAAATGTGCATGTAACAGTAAAAAAAATGTATAGTAGAATATATGGTGTTAGGAGACACACATCAATGTTCGTGGAAATATATGATGGCGGACAACCATTTACACTTTTTGCGGAGAGTAGTAGACAATGTTTTTTTCTTTTTTTCAATGAAGATGGTTCCAGTTAAAGTTTTTATGCTTCTATTTACTTCTCGATAACATTAATTCATATTTATACCTTTACATTGAGATCAGTATGACGAGAGTATGACAGATGAAGCTTACAGTAGCCGCCATCATAGATGCAATGTCCCTCTAGAGCTTCTTTAGCGACTGCTGCAGTGGTCACATCTGTAAATAAAAGAGGATGGTAACCATAAGCCAGCTGTAAGCATGAACCTAATAGAGAAAAACTAGGCAGGCCCATCTATCTAAGTAAAAAAGAAGTATGAAAATATGGTACCAATCAATTAGAAGAACCAAATAAGTATTCCTATCTAGAAGAAACAAGAAAATTAAGCATGACATATTTCAAACCTAGTGCAAAGCATCTCCAGAAACTAAAATACAAAATAAAGCTTCCTGCTTACCAGGATACTGGATTAGTGCCTGCATCCCACCATTCTTCTCAAACATTGCAATTTTTTGGACAGTACCAAATGCTGAAAAGACCTGTAAATTGCAAAGATAATTATTCACCTACACTTAGAAGAATGAAACAAAAACAAGGCGAACAAGAACAAACACTTACGGTGTGAATGACATCAACTGTTACAGCATACTGCATATTCTCCACAGAAGCAAGAAGCACATTACTTTCAGGCTCCTTTTTCTTTCCATCGGGGCCTAGCGTAGGCTGGATAAATAAATAATTTGTGAGAAAAACAATAATGAAGAACAAGAAGATAATTTGATGTCCTTAAAACCCAAACCCACAAACCCACCTGTAAGGTTCCCTCAATTGCAGATGGGTTCACAGGCAGATAAGGATTAGTGTAGTCCCTGCACAATAAAGCGACAATTTATTGTTCTTAAATAGAGGCACTGCCACCAAAGGAAAGTAATTACTACTCTAACTACAATTTAGTACACAGGAAGAGCAGATAAAATAACTAAATAAGAGAGCTATTAATCCAGCGGCATTCTGATCACAAGTTTTTGAAATAATTACAATCAAAATAGTGAACAGACAATAATTACTTACCAACTGGTTACTAGTGAAGAAAAATTTCTTCGTTATTGCATAACCAAAGAGGTGGGTGTTTATATACTACATTTATAATTTTTCAATTGTAAACACCAAAAGTGGGTTCTCAAACGCTGGTTGACATGAAAGATTAAATACATTTGCATGTAATATGCATAGCCCGATGGTATATGACAAAATGTACCTAAATCATGCCTTCAATTTATGGCCAGTCCTGTTGCTTCCAATGACTTCCCAACAACGGTTGTTCTGCTGTGTCACAAAGGCTTTCCACACTTTGGTTCAAGCCAATTTCGAATATAAAACAACCTTCACTGGATTGTTTACAGAAAAAGAACTTGTACAACAACTAGGGTGTAACCTCAATCCTCAAATCATCTATGTTTCCTTAGATATCACTACCTATTGTACCGAAGCAATTATATAAAATCTCATAACAATGTCCACATCATATGTATGCATCACTGGCAAAAAGCCACTTGACACTTAGGAAACACGGGTACTTTCAAATGCCCGACCCAACGTACCCGTGTCGGGAGCGTATCGGATGCCGATACTCCTAGGGTACTCCCGGGGTGCAAACTGTAAATTGATTGTTACCATTTTGTTAACAATTAAATCATACTGAATGTAATAATGTATGAGTAGGGGTTTCCAAAACACTTCATTTTTTCATAGATAACCATAGAATGATTGTCCATATAAGAAGATGATAAAAAGGTGAATTGGTTCGGTAACTTTCTATCAATTTATCAAGTAGCTGTAAACCAATTGTTCACATTTCTTTAACAATTAGATCAATGTACGCATCGGAGTCTAGTTTACTCGTGAGGTAGCAGCCAAATGACCAATCTAAGGTGAAATTTCTGCATAAAGATATGGTAATCCTTTTCCCAGTTGAATAAAGTTTGTACATTTATAAGCAACTAAAGAAGATGGGGACATGTGTGCCCTGTCTATAAATGTTGGTTTCCATGACAAAGATTTTGCCATTAAAAACAAGGAGACATGTTATTTTTAACTCTGATAGTTGATCTGGAACTCTGGTCAAATGTTTTATGAAATTTGTGCTCTTTAACCCAACTGGCTGTAATAAAAGGCATTAGATGATGGCAACTATGAACTTATAACTAAAAAGAAGCATAAAGTTAATTATCTAGAGTGTACAAACAGTAATAGGGTGTTCTGCAACACCCAATTGCTTTGCAACTAGGCCTCACTTGGTAAATTAAGTTGCAATTTAGTAGCAAAGTTTGGCCAGGCACTTTAAAGTTGCAACTTAAAAGTCATTGCAACTTTCAACTGGTACCCATTTTGGGTGCAAAACAGTTGCAAGTGGAATTATGTTCGTCTAAGTTGCACTTGCAATATTTTTACCACATCATAGAAATTGCAACTGTAACTGTAACTACAACTGACAACTCCTGTAGCAATGCAAATAAGATTGCCAAATGCCCCCTAAATGTTTGTGAGACGAAATCTAGAGAATAAAAGATATTTGTAACCTTAGCTTGATCTCAAATTCTTACTTGACAAAGTCCAAAATTATTGATTCAATCCATAATCTTCAATTGTAAGTTCATAACTGTTGAAACTAATGCAAATCAAAAGGAATAAAACTAACGCAAATCAAAAGGGAACCATGACTTCAATCATATATTAGGATAAATGTTTTGTGCACATTTTCATACCTGCTGCGATGTGACTGAAACTTTATGTTCAGATCTGTATGAGCAGAATACGATATTCGCAAATGACATGAGGCAACATGTTCTGGAAGTAGGTATCTGAGATAAAACATCCAGTCAGTGTCTCTAGACAAAAAACATATAACGCAATCATTGTACTTGGAATTAATATGTGAAATGAAAGAGCGCACTTTGGAATACTCCTTCCGTCCAAGGCATTTCTCGCCTCTGATGCAGTCTTTGAGTCGGAGAACTGGATTAGTGCCTGTACACATATATTTAGAACTCAATAAGTTATAAATTTTCAATGGCCAACAAAATGTGTTCTTTGAACTAATAAAATATAAACAACCTGGAACCCGGCAGCCTTCTCGAAGGTAGCAATTTTGTGAACAAATCCAAAAGCAGAAAATACCTGTGCCAATGTTAGAATTAGAAAACCTAGAAAATAGGGAAGTAACCATAGTTAAACATGTAATAGCTAGTTCTTACAAGACAATCTAGCCCCAGATATCAAAAGACCCAGACCAGGACTCCTCAAACAAAGGATTTTAACAGGGGTCCTATTTAGCAATTTTGTATCTAGGTTCTGATCCGACTTGGGTCATTAAACTTCGGGTCTATAATTCAGGTGTTTAATCTGTAACCCTTACAGTTAGACACTGCCTTCAGGTTCGAGTAAGACCTGGGTAATTTGAGGAATCCTACTTAGTAAATTAGGGAAGAAGTAGAAATTAGGGAAGAAGTAGACAATGGTTGATGTTAATCTGTTATAGCAGTATGTATCAGACATGACACATATGAAACCAAAATAAAGGTAAAGAAGGCTTAAGGTTTAATTATACAATCCAACAGTAGCATGAACTTTTTTCCTAAGGCATTTTCTAAATACATAGAGGTGCCCAACTATCTTTCACATTATCCTTAATCTGCAAGTACACTTTTGCTAACAATATTAATATCTCAAGTGAATATGGTACAGGTTCTAGCCACAGTTGTGTACCAATTCAAAGCAACGGCATCAATTAGGATACTTTGGTAAACTCATAAATCTCTAACAGATGTCATTATGAGTACCGGCTGGCTTCGACCTTTAACATGACTAATCAAAACTCTAGATGCATCACACATGGGCAACGAATGACTAAAAAAATGCATATTGTTAATGGAACCATATTTTATTCACTGCCTTCAACAGAGAAATAATGAGGGGAAAACAGAAAAAGGGTACACAATTTATTCTCACTGAAGTTAAAAATAATTTCAAAAACAAGAAGAGGGGGGGGGGGGGGGGGGAGTCTTCTTCAGCCCTAATGCCTAATTCAAGCATAAATAATGATTCAAAGCCATGCATAGGGATTCATGGAAAAGAAAAAAGCTAAATTATAATTTCTAACTAAATAGGGACATTAAATTAAATTTTGAATCAAGAGAGGTTCTGATTAATTAGCACTTAGAGAGAGAGAGAGACAGAGAGATGTTGACCTAAGATAAGAAGGTTAACCTTGCTTGGATACAAAGGCGGACCATGTCCTACAACTTAAATTAAATAAGACAGTCAAGAACAGGTAGAAAGTATCATCATTAAAGATGAGTTTAAAGCTCGAATTGGAACAGTCAAAAGTATGGGGTTAGCAAACAAACATGGTAATTCTCCGGATGCAGAATGCTCTGAAAACGAGAATATCTCCGAGTTATTATGGACCTGCTGATCCGTGTCGAGTATGTTACTAGAAATCAAAGCATTAAGTAAGATCAGTTCGGATCTAAAAAGACAACACTGGACAAACATCCCATCATTACATTCAACTTTAATAAAGACTAGACTTAACATACAGAGTTAAATATGATAAGAATTTAATATTAAACTCCAATCAAAGACTTTGCAATAACGGCTCAGACAACACTTACCAGATGAATAACATCTATGCTGACATCACCGGCTTCAACACCCTCTATAGTAACAAGCAAGACATTCCCAGCAATATCTCCGGTACTCTTATTGTTAACAATTTCGTGCCGATTCGAATACTGAATGTACACAGTTTTGCCACGAACTTGTGCAGGCTCGGATGATGAAGCATAATATGAAACCATTGTGATCGCTTGATTAAGATCAGACTATGAAAGAAGAGCATTAGTTCATAATCAAATGAATAGATTTTGAGCAGATAAAATAGAACAGAACACTTGCAGCAAATCTATATGTGTTAATTAACTGTAAAGAATACAATAACAAAGACCATTTATATTTTAAACTGAAATTGACTTTACAGGCATTAGGTTATGATGATTAGATAAATAAAATGAAATAAAATTTTCGAATATTTTTCTCTTCTCGTTCACATATCTAAACAAATAGAAGGAAAAAAAATATTTTTTCACCATAAAAGTCAAAATTATGATCCTCTGATTGCAAATACACAGAATAAAACAAAACCAAAAAGGGAAGTTACGAAAGAACACTAATTCCTTGTTGATTCCCTTTCTTTATTTTTATACTAAAGCAACATAAAGAAATTGTGGGTGGCTGAGAAAATAGATAGATAAAGAGAAAGCGAAGACTCGGAATGGGGGGATGAACGAGAAATTGCAAAACATCCAATAGTCTGGGGTGAGTAACAGATCTCACTACCAAAACAATTAAGAGCGGACAATCCATAATGGGTCCCTCGCATTGAAGAAGCGGAAATGACAAGCTAGAAAATGCTTGAAAAATAAAATTTTACGAAGAACGAGATATTCTGAAAACAGGAGATAATAGTTGGATTTTGTAATTATCTAATGATATGTATTAGCATTATTGTCCTAGGACTTCACGGAGGTTCCTGTTTCTTAAGCACTACCAGCTGTATTAAATATCAGTCAATTTGGCCAATTTACCGGCTTCAGAAGTTGGGTATTACCCATTTGAAGTTCAACTTAATTTTTCTGTTTTTTCAACAATCACTATATTCAAAAATCAATAGAGCGACCTTTATAGGGGTATATCAACCAGTACCTAAGACAACTGTTTACGGTGGTATTAATTGAGAATACTACCACTTCATATTGACATACACAACAATTTAATACACTAATTAATACCCCCTCTAGCAAAATATTTTAAAAAATATATACGCATTGTCAAATATATTCTTTACTTGATATGTAATTTAGTAAATTTAATCTCAATATCCAAACATGCTTCCTCAATCTAATAGATTGCAAGTGTTTTAATTGCATATTTCGTATTAGATAAAACACATTTGATATCCAATGTATGTATGATAATATGAATCACATTTAAGATTTAAAAATTTTGATCTGATATGACAACCTGCCATGTATTAAATATCCCCGATACACACAATATACGACATGATAATTTGTCATCCGATACGATACAATATCCGATACTTATAACCTTGGTAACCAAATTTCCTCCGCTACTAAAATGTTATTTACCTTAGATCGCAATTTGGGCTGGCAACGGGTCGGGTTTCACCGGACCCATAGAAGCCAAAGCCCAAAATTTGAAACATGTGACCAAGCCCAACTCGACTTTCTTCAGGCTTACAAAATTAGGCCCGAGAAATTGGCCCGGACCGGGCCCGAACTACTTATGCATGTTTTAATATATAATTATCAAACAACAAAAAAACTACATCGAGAGTAATATACGACAAAAAAGTAACACCAATAATAATACTATAAATTTTTGTATAATTCATATCTAATTTGTTTATTTGCATTTTAACTCTATATATAAGCCATAATTTCTCTCTATAAACTTTAATATTCATTTCAACTTACAGACATGAATATTCTCTATAAAAAAAAACTCATATATAAATATATATGATATATGCATAAATACACACATGCACATGCAAAAATTTGGTTCAGGCCCATCGAGCCTAATTACTTGAGCCCGTGCCCGGTCTAGATTTCCTCGGGCCTAAAAACTTGAGCCCAAGTCCGGCCCAAGATGAAAATTATTAGCCCAAGCCTGCTAATAACCGGGTTGGACCTAGGCGGGCGCAGGTCGGATTCGGACAAATTGCCACCCTTAAACACATTTAACAATATTAAATCTCACCAAACAATAAACTAGCTATTGCATGCATGTACTTCCCCCAAATATAATCGAGACATTTAAATTAAAATATCAAATTCCCAGGATAAAGCTCGGACATAATTTGAATATTGCGCCAACAAAGAACTAATCTTTGTCTACCATACATCAAAAATTGTCATTTGATGTGATACCAAATCCGATATCCAAATACCTCGGCTACTACCTTATTTCCTCCATTAATAAAATTTTATATACCATTCGAAATAATTAACACTATCAAATTTCACGAACCAACAAACCAAATAATGCATGATTCTAATTTCCCCCAAATACAATCTAGAGATCCAAATTAGGCCACAATTTGAGATAACGCAGGCCGACAAAATTCTTTCCCTACCAAGAATCAATATTTCCCCACCCAACATGCACATCAGCAGAATTCTAACTCACAGCAGTTGAAATTTGATAAATTACCAAACCAAGATCAAGAAAATTGCTTACAAATTCGACGAAGGCCTGGTTGCGATTGGCCCCAACGTTGCACTTGGTATTCACAATCTTCCCAAACGGCTTGCACAGCTCCACCAGCTCCTCCTCCGTACACTCCCATGGCAGGTTCCTCAAGTGCAGCACCTTCGACGGGGTCTGCGTGTACCGAAACTGCGGTTGCCCCGACGAAGACGACATCAAGGGAATTGGATACTGGGGGTGAAGAAATATCTGATCTTCGTTCGATCACCGACGAGAAGGAGATCGAATTTGGGGAATTAGGGTTAGGGTTTTGAATTTGGGGAAAAATTAAACGATGGGAATTTTAGGGGAAGAAGAAGAAGAAGAAAGGGAATGTATTCGATGGAGACCGTTCGATTTATGAACGAAGTATTTGGTGATTTTTTTTTTTCAGTCGAGTCCAGATATAAATTGGATTTTAAAATTTAGATCACTGTAGGTGTAGGAACAGTTTTTTTACATTAAACTAATGACACATGAGGATTTGCCATGTAAGATAGTAAAGATAAAAATAGTAGATTTGGTAGTAAGTTGTAACATTACCTTTTGATGATTTATTTTTTCCAGTTGAGTCCAAATGTTAATTGGATTTTAAAATTAAGATAATTGGGGGAACAGATTTTTTACATTAAACTAATGTCTCAGGCTTAGTAACAATGATTCTATTTTATTTTTTATTCGTACAAGAGACTAGCACGGGTGCCTTGGTCCTTGGTGTATATTTTTTGTCGATGACGTCGTCTTAGTAGATGAGACTAGAGTATGAGTCAATGCTGAATTATAATTGTGGAGATAACTTTGGAAACTAAAAGTTTTAGAATAAGCAAAACTAAAATATAGTATATGGAGTGTAATTTTAGTGATATTCGGATCATAACTGAGGAAGTAGTGAAGTTTGATGGTCAATAGATACCTAAAAGAGATCATTTCCGATATTTAGACTCGATTATACAAAGAGATTGAGATATTTGTGAAGATGTTATATTTAGGATCCAAGCAGGGTGGCCTAAGTGGAAAAATGTCACTGGTGTTTTGTATGACAAACATATACCTTTGAAGTTAAAGAAAATTTTTTATAGGACGACTGTTAGACCTTCAATGATGTATAGAGGAGAGTATTGGGCAACAAAGAAACAACAAGTCCAAAAAAATAGTGTAGAAGATATGAAGATGTTAAGATGAATGTGTGGTAAAAGCAGAAATGATATAATTAGAAACGAGTATATATGTGACATGTTAATGGTAGCTCATATCCAAGATAAATTAATAGAGAACCGCCTCATGCGGTTTGTACATGTCACACGTAGACTTAATAGTCCTCCGTTAGAAAAGAGTGATTTGACAAGTATTAAGAGTAGAGTTAGGGGTAGGGGAAGACCTAAACTTACTTGGGTGGAAACTGTAACACCTCGAATTCCATTTACATGTAATTCGTAGTACAAAAGAATTTTTTACTTCAATTCGTTCAATTTTACAAGGAAATTAAAACTATTTATTACACAGCAATGTTTATTACAGAGTTACACAGCGCAAATAAAATAAAATACAATGTGAATTACAACTATAATACCAGCAGTTTAAATATAATCTTTATCATCAACCGTCTTTAAGTCCTTGTCAATCCAATCCAGCCCTGCACTGAAAATCTGTGGCACGTCAGTTGCTTACAACCGACACAATATTATAAACAGCGATCTTCTTCATGTTGTATTATAACGAAATCTCTTACTTTAACAATGTAACACCCCGAATTCCAAATAAGAATGAATTCGAAGTTCCACAGGATCTTTACACTTCTCTTCGTACAATTTTACAAGAAAATAAAAACTTTTGTTATATCAGAGTTTACATTTACATTACATATTTATAGCGGAAGCAATTTACAACAAATTACATGAATTGAAATGTACAGCATTTGAATCATTCTTTAATCAGCATGCATTCTTTAGTC
Organism: Hemerocallis citrina; assembly: GCA_017893485.1. NCBI lineage: Eukaryota > Viridiplantae > Streptophyta > Magnoliopsida > Asparagales > Asphodelaceae > Hemerocallis > Hemerocallis citrina. The sequence continues at coordinate 35,996,394 of CM030368.1, forward strand.
TTGTTAATCACTTTCCCCTGCATAGAAACTGCGGGCACGTCAGTTGCTTACAACCGACGAAATATTATGCACGGCTATCCTCTCTATGCCGAAACAGTATAACGATTCTCAAATACTTAAACAAACCACAAACTTGATCACAAACAAAACTACAAGGGATTATCCTATTGATGTCGTGTTGTGCAGTGCACTTAGTCCTTAATGCAGTTATGTATGTTACATGACACTAATGCGCACTTGTTCAGATTCTATGCATCCCATACTACATAGATCTGAGGGCAAGTCCTTAACCGTTCTTCATCTTGTAGGATCCAATCCCTCGTCATGACTTAAACTACTACTGTAACTACGATAAGTATCCTATATGTTCTATGAGTTACGAGCTCATGTCCAGATAGCCTGGAAGGAAATCTGGCATCATGTCACGATGCATCGTGAATAACCTATGGACAACTCAGCCTCCATCATGGGACATGACACCACCCGCAGTCACCAAACACCCCACGAGCGTCACCTGCGGTACGGACTCCTGGAGACATACCCACGTCATGTCAGACGCATCGTGAAGACAGCCTGTGAATATTCTCACAACGTAGCTCCGAGGCCCTCATACTCGTATTTTTCTCTTATTTTCATCACATCTTCACTATGTATCTAGTCCTTAGTTATTTGAATCATGAACAAAAATCAATTCTCTAGAGTTAGCCTTTCCACTATACCGGTCTTAACCATTTATACAACATGACCCAATCTTGGTCTTATCATTTCAAATTTTATTTCAACATATTTCTTTTCGATACCGGTATAAGGCTTAGCTACACTCTAGTTCTCAATTTCACTTCATAATCCCAAAAATTTGAGTTTTCATACTCATATAGTCTTTTCATAGTTCAAATGAATTTCCATCTCTTTTCCATACATGAGTTCAGTTTCAATTCATAACATTCTCATTCATGTAAAATAAGTCTCACTAATTTCCTGTAATTCCTTTTTCTCCCAAAAAATGAAAATCCATAATTGAACGCGCTACAAGTTTTTTTTTATACAAAGCTCTCTTTTATAAGTTTAGTATAACTCAAAAATAATTTTTGTTTTTATGCTTATGCAAATATCGATTTTACAGAGTTCTGCTCAATTTTTCTTCTCACACTATTTAGTTTAAGTCAAAATAGTGTACAAATAGTTTTCATGAAGTCTATATATTTTTATAACAATTATCAGATTTCCCCCCAAATTTTTAAAGTCAAAAATCACCCAAAAAAAGCACTAAAAGTCGAAAAAGGGGTTTAATCATGCGGAGCTCAGGAATCGAACCAACAACCGAAGCCAAGTTAGCGCTACAGCGCAACGCACTGTGGTGCATGAGCTAACCAGAAAGGACAGGGCTCAACCGCGTCACAGAGAGAGCTCGAATCCAAATGAACTCGTTTCCCGCACTCGGTTTTTACCCAAAAAAAATTAAAAACAAAAGCCAATACCAGATTTCGAACCCGAGACCCAAGAGTCAAGACCAGACCCACACTATAGTAAGCGCACCCAACCACACCTACTAGCCAAATAGTCCAAGTGACTAATCTGTTTTGGTTTAGGTTTTAAGGGTTTTGATCCGAATTTCGTTTATTCGATTTTTATAAAAATAATTTCCACTTCGTTTCTTCTCCAATTTCGTTCAAAATTTCTAGAATCTAATTTTTATGTATTTCTAAAATATCAGTAACTGAAAAACTTAATTTTTTGCATAAAAATGTGGTTTTTCCTCTAAAAACGATTATGTCTTGTAATTCCAATAAACACATACAATGCATTTATAAGTTTGCATTCAAACTTCTCATATCTCTCTCTTATTATTTTTATTATTATTAATTAATCATTTCAGTAACAATTCTCTCTTTTCCACATTATTAACAAGTGAATTAGCAAAAATCACCTTTAAGCATGGTTATTATTTCGATCAATTTAAGCATACAATCATGTCTCCTTAGTATAGCACAATATATCAATTAAAGCATGGTAGCATGGTCAATATTAAACTCACTATCATAATTTGCAACTAATTATCATTCTTTTTACACACAATCAATCATTCTAATTTGTCTCGTTCTCATAACACATGGCTAAAAATAGTTATGTTTCTTTTCAATTTCATCAACCATACTCTAGCATGAAACCTAATTAGAAGTGTAAGAGAATCACCGACCTAAGGAATATTAATTCCTAGCAATTGCACTCATAGAATTAGGAGCTCCTAAAGAAAATTCCTTCAAAAGCTCCAAGAAAAGTCTCAATCGTCCTCCTCGAAATCCGTGCACCAAAGCAAAGCCTCCAAGCTCCATTTCCACCTTTCGGCCAGCACAGAGAAGGCATCTTTCAATTGTTTTCATCTACATATGCTATATACATATGCTATGTACATATTTTACATTAGTATATATATATATATAGGCATGTAGATTAGGTGGAGAAAGGACAGCAGCTCTGGGCCTTTTCGGAAATGAATCAGAGAAGGAGGGGAGAAGAAAAGATGTGTATGTTAAAAGGGTATAAGCATATGTATAAATAAGTATACACACCATGCACATTGTATGGTGGAGATTTCTTAGAGAAGGCAAAGAATGCTGGATTGGTTTTGGTGGCTTGGTTTCGGAAATCCAGCAGAGGAGAAGGAGGAAGAGATGATGAAGGGGTGTTGGGGTATGTATAGGCATTAATTAGGTGGTTCCAATAACTACCTCTCCACTAATAACACTAACACCACTCACTAATCCACTCTCAAAATCAAAATCAGTTTTCCCTCCTACCAAAAATTTCAACCGGCCAACTTTTCCCTCTCTTCAGGCCCAACCACGTGCACGTGCTTGCACTAGCACACACTTCTCAAATTAATTATTTTAAAAAAATAAATTTTATATATACATAATATGTACATAAAAATTAGTTTAATTAAAATGATAATGTTTTATGCACAAATAAAATAAATACACACACTTCAAAATATATTTTGAAAACAAATACGTTAAAATACGTGCACCGAAAACACGTACTTCGCACGTAAAATATCGAAATGCGAAATTCAACCTTTAATGGAAAATTATTAAAATATAATCGAAACACGTCGAAAATATCGCACGTTACGGTACAATACTCGAAATCGACACGTGCATCGATAATACGTAAAAAGCACGTTAAAAATACAAAGATTGAAATTTAGCATCAAATGGGATTTTAAGAATACGAGAATGCATAAATAATCGGAATCCAAAATACGTATTGAAATACATTACAGATGTCTCCAGTAATGGTACAAAGTGCACGTGCATAATACCTGATGGCAAAATTATCATTTTTAATTTTGCGGGGTGTTACAAACAATCACAAACTTGAATGCATATAAAAGTGTTAAGAGTAACTATCATAGACATGTCAGTGTATGATATGACTTAATGCCTAATGCATATGTTATACTACAATGACACTAATGTATACTTGTTCGGATTCTATGCATCCCATACTACATAGGTCCGAGGGCACACACTCCACAATAAAGGGTTTAATCCATCACCATGATAACTACCCAGTAATAAAACAAAGTAGAGACATTTCACGAGTACAGATTCCAGTCCCGGAGATCCTCCGCCCGTCTATATAGAATCCTTGTCGTGCGAACATCCCGCAAGTGTTCCTCTAGCCCCGGTATACGCATATATACTAGAGTACGACCTACTATCCGTCCGACTAATCACGATCCCGAAATCTACTGCCCGATCAATCATAATCCCAAATTTAATTAAGGCTCGACTCCATCGCAAGCAACCACAGCCCCGGAATTCACCACCCGACTGGGTCCATAGTCCCAGAATCCACCGTCCAACTACATAGAGGCCCTTCACTTATGTTTGCTCAAGTTTACTACATCTTCAATTAGTGCATAATTCTTAAGTTTGAACATGAATAAATAATACCACCTAGAGGTAGTTGATGTGAATATTTGCAAGTGTACAAAATTGCAACAAGTAGTATAATTAAGTGAAAAGAGTGTCGAACCCACAATGACTAATTATTTTATTGAGCACCGAATTTACTAGATAAATCACTATTTAAAAAATCGAAAGTTAATAAATAAAGCAACTAATTAAATTAATCAAAAAAAACTAACTAAATTAATTAAGAGGAGGCGAAATCTGAAATTTTGTAATTTGTTAATGGCAAAATTAATTCTATGGCTTTGATTTTACCTAGTTCATCACACACAATTTATAACTCCATATGAATAAAAAGATTATTTTTCTAAGTTGTAGACCAAAGTCCTCAAATTATTTAATGCTTTCTCTCGAACAACACCAAAATTATCTCAAATTAACAGTTTGTCATATCTCTATGCAAATTTAATTAATTGAAGACTCATTAAGTTCTGTGGATTTCTTAACGGTCACATCAATCGCGGTAAATCATCTCTAATTTCGTTCAATCAATGGTGTTTAATTTATAGTTCTAAATCACAAATTACCTCTCGGTCTCTCCATGATCCAATAAATCATACAAATGTCTGTCCACCAATTGTACGCATTAAGAATAAAAATCAAATACACAACCATAGAAAAGCAGAAAAATAATATGGAATCTAAATTGTGTTCTCAAAACTAGGCTACATCGAAGCCCTGGAAAAAATAAATTTAGTTCCTAATGGTTTTGCAACTAACAAACATTGTTCTGAATTGCATGATAAAATTAGAGAAAGAAAAGAGATACAAAAGGGACAGTTTTTGTAAAAGAAATTGCAAACCAATCGCCTCGAAAAGTGTGTTGCCAAAGTCCAATCCCTTCTCTCTCTTCTCTGTCCCGTTCACCGAGCCGTCTCGAAAACAGCGTCGAAGTCACGTCAGGTCGAAGCCACGTCAGGTCGTCAGGTGGGACCCACAGAGCTGTCACCTCTGCTGTCTCTGTCTGTTTTCGCCATGTCAGATTCACTGACGTCAGCCAGGCCTTCACGTCAACTGTCCTGCTTCGAAATCCGCACTAACACAACAGAAGCCAAGAAGCTATGTCTCTTTCTTGCCGTCCTCTGTTATGTCTCTTTTATTTTTTTCATTATTTTTATTATTATTTTATTTATAATGATTAGGGATCAGTCATCGCTCTCTCCCTTCGTTCAGTGCTCCCTTTCTTCTCTTATTTTGCTCTTGTATTTATAGGCGTAGGAGACATAAGAATTAGGGTTTAATTTTGCAGAAAAACCCCTATTCTTTCTTTATTTCCTTCCTTCTTTAATTTGCTCTTTTCTTTCTTGCTTCTTTTTTTCTCTTTCACGTGCTGCATACACAAAATAAAATCAGAAATTAGGATTTAAAAATCAAAATAAAATTAATTAGTTTAAAATTAATTAAACTAACTAAAAATCATATTAGCTTATTTAAACCCTTTAAAAATGTTTATTGCACTTTCAGCTCAATTGACAAATTAAAATTTATATTTTATTTTTCTCATGGCCAAATTGTAAAATTTAAAATTCAACAAAACAATAAGAATAAATAAATCAATAGTTTTGTTTTGTTTGTTGATTTTTTCCAAAAATATTCACCTTTTGCATCAAAATATCTTATTCCTTCAAAAATAATTAATTAACTAAATTTTATGGAAATAAGATGAATTATAAAAAATATCCTGATTTTGATTGTTTTCTGTATCTCGTTTGTTTGTATTGTTATTCTGCTCTCTGTACGCTTTTGGGTAGTTTAGCTCTCTCATTTTACATCTTGTAAAATCTTAACTTATTGATTAATATTATTACTGTGTGATGGCTGGGGTCGCAAGATCCTATCCGGTTCTTCAAAAAAAAAGATGAATTATAAAAAATATAGACGAATACAAGCAATTTTTATGGGTAAATGAGTACAAATATTCATATAAAAATTAGACACATCACTAGTTTATCCTCCTACCGGTCTTATACAAAAATACCGAGAACGACAACACATATTGGCCACTTCTCAAAAATCAATTATTCATTTCATTACTTTGTCGGTACCTGAGTATCACTAAGCCTCTAGAATCAACATCTTTCCATGTTCAACAACTTGGGGTACTCATACCCATATAACTCATGTTCTTAATTTCATTATTCATGTTCCCAAATATATTTATTCACATCACAATCAATCCTTTCATTCATTCTTATTTATCAATCATGAAGTAAAATATCAAACTCTTTATTTTCATAATACATTTTTCATATTCATCAAACTTTCTCAATACAAGTAAATTAATATTAAAATATAATCTTTATAAAATTCAACATTGGAAATTCATTTAATCATCTTCCTTTAATTTATTTTGAACTAATTCTTAACATCTTTAATCATATATATATATATATATATATATATATATATATATATATATATATATATATATATATATATATATATATATATATATATATATATATATTTCTTAAGTTCACATATCATCTAAGCATGAATATGATCATTATTTTCCCAAAATATAACTTAAAACAGAAAAATAATATTTTCAGTCACTTCGTTTAAGCATCTTTTGCAAAACAGTAAATTCAAAGTCAGAAAACTGCATTTCATGTTTTTTGTAAAAATCATAGAAAATCATATATTTCACGAAACTTTGCATTATTTATATCAAAATAGAGGTGTATAAGTCTACTACAATTTCTTAGTTATAAGTTTCATCAAAATACTGTATCTATAACCCAATATACAGTAGGGTCGAAATACTAAAATACTGCCACTGTAACTTGTAAAATTCATATGAAATTCAATTCTTTGTGAAAATGTGATTTCTTAGACTTTTCAGATAGGTTAACGAGTCAACTACAACTTCTTAGTTCTGGCTTTTCTCAAATTATTTCATTTACAATGCTGAATTGATCAAAAACCGAAATGTGTACAGATTTACAGCAACGAGTCAACTACTAACCAATTCTAAGTTTAGATTTAATTAAAATAGTAAACGACCTCCAAATCTTATGAAATTTTAAAGGGATGTTCCTGACACATACAAGATGCTCTAAAAAAGTTTTAGTTCCAGATTCCAACTATTTTATTAAATATAATTTTCTGATGGACAAACAAAATTCAAAACTTTAACTTTTCTTTGCATGAAATAACAACTCTGTGTACATATTCATATCAAATTCATATAATGTATTACTATGCACCCAAACAACATCATTTCAACTCTTATACAAAATAATCTTTCAATTAGCATGCATTTCATTTAAATATCATCATCACAAATTAACCAATACTCATATGTATAAACAATTTTAAATATCAATTTCTACACATGCATGATACTAAATTGAGAAAGTTCAAGAAGTCATCCACCTTAATTGAAGAAAGAAAATGAACTCCTAGCAGATGTCTCCTAGCTCCAATAATGGGACTCCCTTCTCCTCTCTAGCAAGCATTCCTTCATCCAAGCAAGAACTCAAATAACTCTCCTTTCCTTTTCCGCTCTTTCTTTTCTGATCTTTCTTATCTTTTGTTTCTTTTGATTTTTTGTGTAAGATTTCATGAAGAAAGGGGGTGGTATTTATAGGGTTTGAGAAGACTCTTCTACTACCCAAATTATGTGCTCAAATCCATAACCTACATAACCCCCTTCACTAATTGCCCACTCACCATTACTACGCAAACTCCCAACTCTTCTTCTTCCTTCATGAATTGGCCAACCCTTGGATTTCTCACATGTGCACACTTCTCATTCATTTGTTTAATTATTTGTTTCTAGCCTAGATGTATATACTTGTTACATGACAAATGTAGGATAAAAAGTGTTTATTAAAAATGTAGATTAATTAATAGGCTTTCTTTAAAATAATTTTTCTAATGGGCTTTTTGATGATCTTTAGGCCTATGAGTTTTAATTAAAAAATAAATAATACATTTGTGATTCGAAAATGAGAAGAAAAGTTTTCATGACTTAATATAATCTTAGGTATAGAATGTGCATGAAATTTTACGTGTAAAATATGTGCAAAAGAAAATAATAAATATTCGAATAAAAAATAAATTCGGGAGAATGGAAAATATTCATAAAAAATAAAAATAAAACATACATAAAAAATTATTATTGATAGTGTTACGGATATTTCACGCAATGGAAAAATATACGTAATCGACACGTGTATCGAAAACACGTGCAATACACGTAAAACACAATGATTAAAATAAACATTTGAGTTAGTTAAAAATAGGATTGAAATGAGTTTTGAGAAAACGAAAAATATATAAATAATCATAATATGACATTTATATTAAAATACGTTATGAATATTACTCGTAATGGTACAAAATATACGTGCGTAACACACGAGGGCAAAATTATCATTACTCAATTTTGCGGGGTGTTACAGAAACAGTGAGAAAAGATATGATAGTTTGTGACCATACAGAAGATATTGCGCTAAACCGAGCAGATTGAAAAAACCAGGATTCATATAGCCGACCCGAACTAGTTGGGAAAAAGCTTTGTTGTTGTTGTTGTATAAGTGACTAGCACTGTCAACAATAACTGATATTCGGACTCGACCCAGAATCACCCTTGACCCGGCATTGGATCGGAACTGACACAGTCTATTATGGGTCGGGTTGGGTCCGGGTGCTAAAAAAATACCTATTGCATTTTTCGGTTCTGGGTCCGAGTTCGCTCAAAATGGATCTGACCTAGACCCGGACCTGGACCCGGACCCTAATAAAAAAACCATAACCTCCTAGGATGTTTTAGAAGCTAGAAGGAAAAAGTATAGGCGTAACCCCTATTGTTCGTATTTGTATTTTCAATTATATTTAATAAAATTTTGATTATTTATTTTATTTTTGGTTGTAATCAAATCTTTTTTCATTTTATGGTGTGTTGTTCTTCTCGCTCTTGTGATTCATTTTGCATTGATTTAACTTTTTATTCTCTTTTATTTGGCCTGCAACTTGTTCTTGATCTCGTCTATTGTTTAAACCCAATTCATGGCATAATTGTCTCTTATTGGATTCTTTGTATCCTATTGGATACTACCCAGTTCACCTAAACCCGTTTTATCTCTATATAACCACCCTAATTGAACTCTAACACTAATTATCAAAACTGTAACACCCCGAATTCCAAAATACAACTGAATTCGAGATTCCACAGGATCTTTACACTTCTTTCGTACAATTTTACAAGGAATTTAAAAACTTTTCACTTTACATCAGAGTTACAAGAAATCTTTATACTTTACATTTTACAGCGGAAGCAAATTTACAACATTTATATAAAAGTACAACAATATTTGAATAATCTCTAAGCATCAGTTCTCCTTTAATCTTTATCATGTCATTTATCCTGCATACAAAACTGTGGGTACGTCAGTTTATTCAACCGACGAATATTATACACGGCCATCCTCTCTATGCCGGAAACAGTATAATTGATTTTTCATATTTAACAAACACAAACTTGTCACATATCAAACTAAGGGGAATACCCTATTGATGTCGTGTTGTGATCGTGCACTTAGTCTTTAATCCAATTATTTATATTACATGACACTAATGCACACTTGTTCGGATTCTATGCATCCCATACTACATAGGTCCGAGGGCAAGCCTCTTAATCGTTCTTCATCTTGTAGGGTTCAATCCCTCGTCATGACTTAATCTACTATTGTAACTATGGTAAGTATCCTAGATGATCTATGAGTACGAGCTCATGTACAGAAAAACTGGAGGGGAATCCCACGTCATGTCACAACGCATCGTGAAGACTATCTATGGACAATTCAGCCTCCTTTATGGCACACGATCCTCTCGCAGTCACCAAACACCCCATAAGCGTCGCCAAGATCCCGATAATTCCAGAGTAGTGCCCATGTCATGTCACGACGCATCGTGAAGACAAACTGTGAATCACACCCACATCGTAGACTCGAGGCCCTCATACTTGTGTTTTTCTCTCACTTTCATCACCTCTTCACTATGCACTAATTCTTATTTTAATGAAATCATGAACAAAATTAATCTCTTAGAGTTTGCCCTCTCACTAATACCGGTCTTATTTCTTTCATTTCACATTGACCCAACTTGGTCTTTTCAATTTCAATAATCATATCTCATCACTTTTCACTTGCCGGTGTGAGTTTTGGCTACATCCTAATTTTCAATTTCAATTCACAAGTTCACCCCATTTGAGCCCTTCAAGCTCATAGGTTCTCTTTTCAAGACTAACATTAATACCCGTTCATTTTCATGCTCATAACATTTGTATGTTCATAATATTTTTCCATAATTCATCAAGTCAATCAAAATTTCCAATTCCATGTACAATAATCATGCATAAACAAGAAATTCAATTTGTCACAATCAATAGTTCATAATCTCCTTTTCCTCATTTGTTCATATAAGAAAAAGAACTAGCATTCATACTTTCATTCTTCTTTCATTGGCAAAACTCTTTTCAAAATTTACTTTTCTTTTATCAATACGTTTTCCTATATCCAAAACAATCCAGTCTAACAGTTCGTAATAATTCTTTCTTGTAGAAACAGTCTCAAAATGTACCATATCAAGAGTTCTAGATAAATCAAGGAAACTGGATGATATGGCTAAAAATAGGGTTAAATCGGAACCGTCCAGATTGGGCACGAATCTTGATGCTCGGGGTAAAAAGGTAATTTCACATACAAGTGGATCCAAAACGGGTATTGGGTCTCCTTCTCATAGAACCAGCAACCCGCGAACGCATCCACTTTAACTGGGCACGGGTCCCGACCCGATACAAGCCCAGTTCACCAAGACGAGAATCAGGGCCATTGATTTGACTAAATCAAATCAACAGGCCTGATTGGCTCCCACCAGGGAATCAGGGGCTAATTTTCCAGAACAGAATAGGAGGATTTTCCTCCTGGCTGTTAGGCAGGAAATCAGGCCCCTAACCGTTCCAATGGCGACTATAAATACAACCCCTCTACCACCATGACCAGGTTAATCACTTTTTTCACCACTTAAGCTCTTTTCTTAATCTTTCCTGATTACTGACAAGAGCGTCGGAGGGTGCGTCGCCGGAATCAACCCTAGTGTTTCGCACTTCCTTGCAGGTCACGGCAGGAGCAAGAAGGCTGAGTCAACTGTTCAGGTTTTTCTCGGACTCACAAATTCTATCTGTTTACCCCGACACCGAAATCAGCGGTAACAGATTGGCGCCGTCTGTGGGAATCACCGCCCGAACAGCCTCAGCTACTTCCTCGTCGTCCTCTGCAGCCATGCCTCCGAAGAAGGTCAGATCTAGAGGGTCGAACCGTGTGGCCAACACCGCCGACCCTACGGAGGAAGCCCCTGCCAATCCTATTCCACAGTCCGATCTTCCTCCACCAGCCCAGCAGGTCCCACCTCCTCATCCCAAACAGCAACCCAACAATGGTCCTTCCGGCCATAATGCTCGGAAACAGAAGCAGCCCCTCAATCCGGAGCATGTTTCGGCCCATAATGGGTCCTCGGACTCAATGGCTTCTCATCATCCTGACCTTCGCATCACACTCCTGAACCGCCAGAAGGAAGACGACCTCCGCACCCACCTTGACGAGAGGCGGGCCCGAGAGGGAGCTTCCCGCCAGCGTCAGGGTGAGCGGTCCCCTCGTCGCCGAGACGGCGGAAGGTTCCCGGACCGCAGAGGCCGAGCGGCGTCCCCCGAGCGCCGAAGGAGGAGGCCACATTCCCCCGGGGATCGGCGTCATCCGAGGAACCGAGAGGTGCCTATCAGTCGGACCGAATTCCTCCAATTTCAGGAGACCGTTCTGCAGGCTCTCAACCTTCGGCAGAACGTCCAGAATGCTCAGAGGGCTCCGACGCCCCCGAGGGACCCCATTCCTCGCCGCCGAACCCGAAGTCCTTCCCCGGCTCCCAGCCGCCAGCGGCAGCAATATAGTCCTCGCCGATCCCAGGACTACCGGCGCCAGAGTCCGCGCTCCCCCTCCTATGAAGAGGAGTCCGGGGGGTCATACGATTACCAGTGAAGGGACGACGCCCTCATCCGCCGTATCCACGAGGTGGAAAGGCGTATCAGCCGCATGGACAGGGAGGAGGAGTCCCGAGCAGGAACCTTCCGTCCCAGCCGACCCCCCTTCTCACGGTCGATCATGGAGGCCCACATACCGAGGAGTTTCAAACCTCCGCAGTTTGAAACATACTCAGGGGAATCCGACCCGGTCGATCACGTCGAAAGCTTCAAGACCCTGATGCTGATCCATCAAGCTTCCGACGCTGTGCTCTGCAGGACCTTCCCTGCCACCCTCAGGGGGTCGGCTCGGGAATGGTATTCCAGGCTCGCCCCTTCCTCCATCTTCTCGTTCGAGCAGTTTGAAACATTGTTCATTACTCACTTCGTGAGTAGCAGGCGAGCCGAGAAGACGAGTCTCTCCCTGCTGAACCTGCGGCAGGAAAGGGAAGAGAAGCTGCGGGACTATGTGAAGAGATTCACTGCAGAGGTCAGGTCTATCGCCTCCTTAGACCAGTCCGTGGCCACCGTGGCGTTCCAGTCGAACGTCCTCAACGCCAACCTCCGATCGTCCCTAGCCAAGAAGCCCCCGCATGACTTCGCCGACCTCCTCCTGAGGTGCGAGAAGTACATCCGAGCAGAGGAGGCTGAAGCCCTTCCGAGCTTCGGAGGGCCCCCTACAGGGTCGAAGAGGAAGGCGACGGGGGAAGAAGGGTCCAAGAAAGCTCAGAAGGACAATGGCGGTCAGCGCCGCCCTCCCCCCAGGTTCGAGAAGTTCACTCCCCTCACCACTAATGTCTCTACTATCCTAATGAAGGTGGAGAAGGAGGGGGTCATCCCTCCAGCTCCGAGGATGCACACCCCAGCGAAGAGGAGGAACAAAGATAAGTGGTGTCGTTACCACCGAGACCACGGCCACGACACGAATGATTGCCGGGCTTTGAGAGATGAGATTGAAGCCCTCATCCGGAGGGGGCAGTTAGCCAAGTTCGTGAAGGCTAACGACCGGACGGATCGCAGCTCTCCTCTGCCTCGGGGGGCTAACAAGCGCTCCGAGCGGCGCGAGGAAACACCCGAGTTCGAGGAGGAACGGGTTCTGCACCTGATCCACGGAGGTCCCATGGGGGGCTCCTCTAATTCCTCCCGGAAGGCCTTCGTCCGAGAGGTCAACTCGGTCCACAGTGCCCCTCCCCCAAAAGGTCTCGGCGTCCCTGTGTCTTTCTCCGATGCCGACCTCGAAGGGGTCCGAACCCCACACTGTGATGCCCTCGTCATCGACCTCCGCATGGCCAACTTCAAGGTGCAGAGGATTTTAGTAGACAATGGGAGTTCAGTCAATATCCTCTTCCTCTCGGCCTTCCGAGGCCTGCAGCTATCCCGAGACCGTCTCAAGCCGGCCGGTTACACACTCCACGGGTTCACGGGGGTCCCGGTAACCGTCGAGGGGGTGATAACCCTAGACGTTACTGCGGGAAGCACCCCTACTACCCAGACCGAGCCGATGGACTTCATGGTCGTCGACGTCCCGGCAGCGTATAATGTCATCCTAGGCCGACCCGGCCTGGCCGCTCTAGAAGCTGTCCCCTCGGCATACCATCTGAAAATGAAGTTCTCCACTCGGTCGGGAGTAGGGGAGGTCAGGGGAAGCCAAGAAACAGCCCGGAAGTGCTACATGACTTCCACCGGGGGACCAGTGCTCTCGCTCGAGACACTAGAAATCCCCGAGCCAAAAGCTCGGCCAACGTCCGAGCCGGCGGACGAGTTAGAAGAAGTGCTCTTCTCGGACGAGGACCCGAGCCGGAAATTCCTCATCAGCAAGTCCTTGCCGACCGCACTGTGCTCGGACCTGATTCAATGCATTCGGGATAACCGCGACTTGTTCGCTTGGTCGGCCGCAGACATGCCCGGCATTTCCGAGGAGCTGCTCGTCCATCGCCTAAGTGTCGAACCGGGGTGCAGACCGGTTCAGCAGAAGAGGCGAAAGTTCGCTCCCGAGCGACAGCAGGCCATCAAGGAAGAAGTGGATAAACTGCTGAAGGCCAAGTTCATACAGGAGGTAAATTACCCCGAGTGGCTGTCGAATGTTGTAATGGTTAAGAAGTCCAATGGCTCGTGGAGGATATGCATTGACTTCACCGACCTGAACAAGGCGTGTCCGAAGGACCCATTCCCTCTCCCGAACATCGACACCCTTATTGACGCCACCTCGGGCCATGAGCTCCTCAGCTTCATGGACGCCTTCTCGGGGTACAATCAAATCCGAATGTTCCCTCCGGACATTCCGAAGACCTCCTTCGTCACCGACCAAGGCCTCTACTGCTACCGAGTAATGCCGTTCGGCTTGAAGAATGCAGGCGCCACCTACCAGCGCCTCGTCAACAAGGTCTTCCAGAGCCAGATCGGCCGAAACATGGAGGTGTACGTTGACGACATGCTCGTCAAGAGCATCCACGGCACCGATCATGTAGCCGACCTCCAGGAGGCCTTCGGCGTGTTGAGAAAGCACAGCATGCGGCTGAACCCGAACAAGTGTGCGTTCAGGGTCTCCTTGGGAAAATTCCTCGGCTTCATGGTAAGCCAACGAGGAATCGAAGCTAATCCCGAGAAGATTAAAGCCATATTAGACATGGCCCCGCCTCGGAACATCAAAGAGGTGCAGAAACTTACCGGTTTGCTCGCCGCAATCGGTCGGTTCCTCTCGAAGTCGGGAGAAAAGTGCCTCCCCTTCTTCAAAGCACTCAGGGGGGCTAAGGGTTTTGAATGGGGTCAGCCGCAGCAGGAATCGTTCGACCGGCTGAAGGCCTACTTGGTGAACCCCCCTTTGCTCAGCAAACCGGTCCCTGGCGAGACTCTCTTCATCTACTTGGCTGCTTCGAGCAGACCCTAAGTGCTGTCTTGGTGAGAGAGGAGGACCGGGCCCAAAGGCCCATCTACTACGTGAGCAAGGTGCTTCGGGACGCCGAGCTCCGCTATCCGAGAATAGAGAAGATGGCCTACGCCCTGGTCATGGCCGCGAGGAAGCTTCGGTCGTACTTTCAATCCCACTCGGTCGTCGTCCTCACCGACCAACCCCTAAAGCAGATACTCCACAAGCCTGAGACCTCGGGTCGGCTGATGAAGTGATCCATAGAGCTGAGTCAGCATGACATCTCTTATCAGCCTCGGACGGCAATTAAGGCGCAGGCCCTCGCCGACTTCATCGTGGAGTCCACTATCCTCGAGGTCGGCCACGTCCCGAATGGACCCCCCATTTGGACAGTCTTTGTGGACGGATCGTCCTGTAACGAAGGAAGCGGCGCCGACATCATACTGAACGGTCCAGACAACTTCGTCCTCCAGTACGCGATTCGTATGGACTTCAAGGCCTCGAACAACGAGGCGGAGTACGAGGCTCTCATTGCCGGTCTCGGACTCGCACGGAGTGCTGGGGTGCAGCGTCTCCGAATCCACAGCGATTCCCAGCTCGTCGTGAACCAAGTCTTGGGCGAGTACGAGGCCCGAGACGAGCGGATGGCGAAGTACCTCGCCAAGGTTCAAGACCTCATGAACCGGTTCGAGGAAGCGCTCATTGAGCGGGTTCCTCGTGAAGAGAACTCACAAGCCGATGCACTCTCCAAATTGGCCTCGTCCTCCCTGCAAGGTCTCGAACAGACCGTACTGATCGAAGTCCTCTCTAAGCCGAGCTTCGAAGACGAGACGCCTACCTTGGCGGAGTCGTTGCCGGTCATGTTACAAGACAATTGGATGAAACCATTGGTGGAATTCTTAAGGGATGGAGTTCTGCCCTCGGATCCCAAAGAGGCTCGCCGAGTCAGGACCCGGGCCGAGCGGTATGTCTTGATCGAGGGCATCTTATACAAACGCTCTTTTTCTCAAATAGACGGCCGACCGTACCTAAGGTGCCTCTCTCCGGATCTGGCCGAATACGCCCTGCAAGAGCTCCACGAAGGCATCGGAGGGGCACACTCAGGATTTAGGTCCTTGGCCCGAAAAGCTTTGAATTACGGGTACTTCTGGCCGACCCTCCTTCAAGACGCCGAGCGACACGTTCGGCAATGCAGCTCTTGTCAGAGACACTCCGGCATCCGACGCCTCCCTCAGGCCAACCTCGCCTCCTTATCAAGTGCCATCCCCTTCGCAATGTGGGGCATGGACTTACTAGGGCCCTTCCCTCCGGCTCCGGGTCAGTTCAGGTTCTTGGTCGTAGCCATTGACTACTTCTCGAAGTGGGTCGAGGCCGAGCCCCTCGCCACTATAACCGAGAACAAAGTGGTACAGTTCTTCTGGAAGAGCATCATATGCAGGTTCGGCGTCCCCCGAGTCCTTGTAACGGACAACGGGACTCAGTTCACCGGCTCGGCATTCCGAGCTCTGTGCGACGACCTTGCCATCCAGCAGCGCTTCTCGTCCGTCTCCCACCCTCAGTCGAACGGACAAGCAGAAAATGCAAATCAGCAGATCCTCGCAGGCATCAAGAAAAGGCTGGACAAAAGTTCCAGGGGCTTATGGGTCGACCAACTCCCCAACGTCCTATGGGACTACCGCACGAGCAAGCGGACCCCAACAGGCAAGTCCCCTTTCAACCTCACCTATGGGTCCGAGGCCGTGATACCTCTCGAGGTCGGGATACCTTCCCCTCGGCTCACAGCCTATGACGAAGCACAGAATGTCAGGGACCTCAGAGCAGACTTAGACCTGATCGATGAACTGAGGGAAAGGGCGTCGATTCGGCAGCAGAGTTACCGAAGAAGAGTTGAACTAGCGTACAACAAAAGGGTCCGACCCGCCAACCTTAAGCAAGGAGATTTTGTCTTGAGGAAGCTAGCCATATCCTTCCCCAGTCAGAAGAGCAAGCTGGCTCCGAACTGGGAAGGGCCGTACAGGATCACAAAGGTGGTTCGGCCCGGAACATATCGCCTTGAAGACCTAGAGGGCAGAGAGCTTCCGAGGACCTGGAATGCCGACCACCTCCTGAAATACCAAGAAAGCGCTCCGGCGCCACTCTAAGTATCATGGAGTATCGAGCCATTCCAGTCCTCCGACTTGTAACCCATTTTTCATAAATTGTACTATGTAAAACGGTTCGCCGTCAATTATCAATAAAGAAAGCTCTATTGTGTTTGTGAATTCGCATGTTTCTCTCCCCTCTTATCACCTGCTTTTTAAATTGTGATTTCAACCAATGGTTCGGAGTCCACGTTCGGCTCGACCTCATCCCTTCGGCTCGTCTCCGGACGGAACAGGGGTAGACCGTCGTTCCGAACTACTCCCACAACCGTTGAACTACAACGATGGTTCGGAGTCCAACACTCGGCTCGACTTTACCTCCTCGGCTCGTCTCCGGACGAGCCAAGGGTAGATCGCCGTTCGGAATTGCTCCCACAACCGTTGAACTACAACGATGGTTCGGAGTCCAACACTCGGCTCGACTTTACCTCCTCGGCTCGTCTCCGGACGAGCCAGGAATAAATCGCCGTTCGGAATTGCTCCCACAACCGTTGAACTACAACGATGGTTCGGAGTCCAACACTCGGCTCGACTTTACCTCCTCGGCTCGTCTCCGGACGAGCCAGGGGTAGATCGCCGTTCGGAATTGCTCCCACAACCGTTGAACTACAACGATAGTTCGGAGTCCAACACTCTGCTCGACTTTACCCCCTCGGCTCGTCTCCGGACGAACCAGGGGTAGATCGCCATTCGGAATTGCTCCCACAACCGTTGAACTACACCGATGGTTCGGAGTCCAACACTCGACTCGACTTTACCTCCTCGGCTCGTCTCCGGACGAACCAGGGGTAGATCGCCGTTCGGAATTGCTCCCACAACCGTCGAGCTACAAAAATGGTCCCGGGGTCCAGCACTTGGCTCCCAGTCCGTTCAAGCTTCTCCATAAGATCAATGCCGAAGTCCGAAGCCCCACGTCTCCGGTCGGCCACCGAGCAAGTGCCTTCCCGAGCTCGCAAACGGAGAAAACTCACTTTCTCCTCAACTTTCGTGCATGATCTCGATCAGACGGCTCAGATCTGGCCACCTGCGCTAAACGACAAGATAGTGTTTTCTTGGGAACTGAGCCGCCTCGAAATTCGTGCCAACACCCAATGGCTCAGATCTTGCCACCGACGCTAAACGACAAGATAGCACTTTCTAAGGGACAGAGCTGCCTAGGAACTCGTGTCGTACCTTGTCAGAGTCGCTAAACGACAAAACACAGTACTCATGGGAACCCGCTCGGTTCAAATACTCTCGCCGACGGAACTAACACACTCGGTTCAAGGACCTCGGCACGACCAACACAGTTATAAGCAAGACAAATATGCCGAGCAATGAAAGATATTTTATCAAACAATCAGACCTTAGTACAAAACACATGGTTAAAAAGTGTTTGGAAACAAAATACACGACGCCGACTCACTACACTTAGCCCTCATATGGAAAAATCTTCACTGGACTGTTCGGCCGACTGTTCGTCCTCCTCGGTTGGTAGCTCCCCTGCACCGTTCCGGAGCTTCGCTACCACGGTCTGCAAGTGTCGAATCTCTGAGAGCAAATCATCCCGCTCGGCCATAATCTTCGACTGGCTGTGCCGAATACACTTGACCCGAAGAGCGTTGCTGAACGCGGTTTGCAAGTCCTCGTCCCCTTCTGCAGGGTTCAGCTCGGCAATCCTATTCTCCAGATGCTGGATCTCGGCTTCCCGAAGGTCGAGGACGGACAAAAGGTGAGCCCGCTCACCTTCAGCTCGGCGTAATTCCAGCTCGACGCTCCTAAGACTCAGAGCCGCCGTCCCAGAAGAGGCTTCGGATTCAGAGTCATCATCCGAGCCGTACAGATCAACATATGAATCGGACGCCTCGAGCTGAAAAAAGGGGAAAACAAATAGCAAAGTTTCAATACACTGCCGAAGTCCAACACTTGGAAATTTTCTGAAGAAACTTTCAGATTTGCATTCATATATACACATGGTGGCTTCGCATACATCAGGACCGACTCTACTACAACATTTTACAAAAAGTCAGAAGGGATGAAAAACGACGTGATCAGGACCTCTTCGGAAGGGGAATGCTTCGGTTCAGGGAAACGCGAGGACAACGAGGCCTGCCCTCCGAGCTCGATCCTAAACCAACGAAGCGCGACCCCCCTTCACTGCTGGCTCTAGCTGCGACGCCGGCCGAGGCCCCGCTCGACGAGACGGCCGCACTGCTCTGAGCATCGGCTGGACTCCGCCTGGTCATAGGCGAGCGTGTCGCAAGTTCGTAAAACGTAATCCCACTCTCGCTCTCCTTGCGAGTGCCCGATGTGCTACGAACATTAGCTCTCTCCGGCACGGGCTTGAGCGACGCGACCTCCTCCTCCAGTTCGATGATTCTATCCCTCAAGGCGTCGTCCTTTGCCAACTTCTTCGGTCGAGGGACCCTCGACGAGCCCGAGGCATTGGCACTATCGGTCGCAAGCCGTCGGTAATGGGTGACCTCGATCCCCCTATCTATCGTGATCCTTCTGAGCTTGTCGACTTCGACCAATAACCTCTTGCGCTCGGCCGACGCTTTCTCCAGCTCGGAGGTCAGCTTCTCTCCCTCCGCCGAGCGTTCTTTCTCCGCTAACTCCAAGTATTGGACCTCAGCCAAAAGGTCGTCATTCTTCTGCTCGGCGGCAGTGAGCTCTCTACGGAGCCTCTCGACTTCGCCTTCGGGGCAAGGAGCTTGGGGGTACTTCCGCAGTTGCCACAGCTCGCGATAATACCTCCGCACAGCTGCCTTCGTCTCCTCCAGCCTTCCGAGCAAGAGATACCGACTCTGCCGGCTGTTCGAGAGCTCACCCTTCGTTTTCGCCAACTCCTTCCGAAGGTATACAACCTCCGTGATCGGTCTGAACTTTACCTGAAAAGCAGAGATAAATCCGATACCCAACACTCGGAAACATCTACAACTAGTCACACGCAAATCCGAAGCTCAACACTTGGACAAATTTTGGCCAAACAAAATGTTTTTCATTCAAAACCGAAGAGAAGGTTTTACAAAAGCGATGGCCAGTCCGCAATAAGGCTTACAAAAAGAAACAAAACAACAAAAGACTAAAAAAGACAACCGAGTCAGGGGTCGACCTTTTTGCCGTTCGGGTCCGTCGACCCCCCGGTCTTGTCCTCGCCATCGCCCTCGCCTCCGCCTTCGCTCCAACTATCCTCCTCGGAGTCATCCCCCTCCTCGCCCTCGGCCTCGGTCTCCCCTGGGCCTTCGACGACTTCCGTCTCTCCCTCGGGACCCAGCAGCCCCTCGGGAACCCCCTCCTCCCCTTCCACGGGGTCGTAAAAGTGGTAGACGGATGTGTCGAAGCCCGGGTTCTTGGCGGCTACATGTTGCAAGGCTCGACCGTAGGCATCCTCCATGTTCTGGAGCATGTGCTGCGCGGCCTCCTCCTGCACGGCCTTCTTCACCTTCTTCACCTTCTTCAGGTGTTTGGCCTTGATCTTCTCGGCCCTCTTCCGAGCCGTCTCCGCTTCCGACCGAGCCTTGGCCAGCGCCTCCTTCAGCTCGGCAACCTCTTTCTCCGCTCTCGACCGAGCATTGGCCAGTTCCTCCTTCAGCTCGGCTGCCTCCTTCTCAAGCTTGGCCACCGTGTCCTTCGACAGCTGAATGGCGTCGGCCAGCTGCTTCTCCAGGCCCCCCACTGCAGCAGCCCTCTTCGTCGAGAGAAGCTACTCGGCATCAAGCTGCTGAGCGACCTTGACGCGCTCCGCCCTCTCCCGCTCTTTCTCCTGCTCCTTGTTCGCCAACTCCTCGACCAGGAAGTTGAAGTGGCAGAGAGTCTGGAAGAGAACAACACGTTAAAACCCGAACCCAAGAACTTAGAAAAATTCTAAGGAAGAAATTTGGATGAATGAGGGCTCGGCCCACTTATCGACATAGTATTCCGAGCAATCTGCATCACGGCGTCCCCTGCCATCCCGGCCTTCAGGGTCGCTCGATCCTTCGGGGTCGGCAGGTGCCTCACCGCCTCCATGCAGATGTTCCCGTCGCCCAAGAAGCCGTCGACGTTCATCACCTGCCAGTCGGGGACGAAGATCTGCTTATGATGCTCGGTCAAGATCTTCTCCGCATCGGCAGTGAGGGGCGGAACTTGGAGGGACAACGCCTCCTTCGCGCCGAACACACCGCTCGACGAGCCGGGAGTATCTCCCTTCGAGATCGGTGTCGGCACATCCGAGGTCAGAGGGTCGAGGACCGGCGCATCCGAGGTCGGAGGGTCGAGAACCGGCGCATTCGAGGTCGGAGGGTCGAGGACCATGACTTCCCCCTCCGCGAGGACCATGACCTTCGGCTGGTCGGCAACCTTCGCCACCGAAGGCTTCTTCGTGGCTCGGCTGTCCTGAGGCGCCGCCGAAGGCCTCTTCTTCTTCGCCTCCTGCTCCGACCGGCCCTTCGCCACCAGAGCTTTGTAATCCAGCTTCATCGTCTCTGCAAAAGCCGAACGAAAAAACTTAGAAAAATTTTCGTGAACCACAAACAAAGAGTATAAATACCAGGAGCATACTAGGGTCGATCGGACTGAGACCCCCGCGGAACAGATCCACCTCGGTGATATCCTTCCAGCTTAGCGCTGGCAGGGCGAGGAGCTTCTTCTGAACTTCTGCCTCCTCATCACTCAGCGGCGCCTCCCTCTTGGTCCGCTTGGGCAGACCCTCCTTTGCCCAAACCGTCGGTATCACCCACGGCGTAGGGGCTCAGATAATAAAATACTTCTCCTTCCAATGTTTGATCGAGTCCGGATTCTCGATCAGCTTCACACCCGTCCGGGGCGAAAGAAAGAACCTTTGCTCGTCTCGCCTCGGCTGACAGGGTCGGTAGAGGCTCCGGAAGAGGAACATAGTCGGCTTGCCGCCGACCTCTTGGCATCGGAGGACGAATGCCGTGACGTGCCTCCATGTGTTCGGCATCAGCTGGGCGGGGCTCAATCCGTACCATGTCAACACATCCACAACGAACGGGTGGAGGGGAAACCGGAGTCCGGCAATTAGGGAGTCGACCGGAAAGACGCACACATCCGACGAGGACTTTGTGTTGGCTCGGAAACCCGGCCCAGGGAGGAGCAGTCCGTAGTCGGCGGGGATCCGGAAACCCTCTCGGATCAGACGAAGATCGGTCTCGGTAAAAGACGAGATCCTATGATCCACCTCGGACAGCTCCCTCGGCTCGTTCTCCTCCACCAACTTAGCCGTGCCTTGGGTGACTCTCTCCAAGGTATCTTCGGCATAGTCCCGGACGCCTCCCACGCTCGACAGAGAAATGGGCTGCCGACCGAACGCTCCCGCCGTCTTCGGCATCTCCACGATCGTGACCACGGCCTTGCCCTCCCGGGACACCGCCGCTACCTCCTTAGGCGGCTCAGCCACTTCGCCCTCTCTGTCCGGATGGACGACATTCTGATCGCTCGGCTCCACTACCTCCTTCCCTTTATCCCCTCGGCCAACGGCTCGCTCCGAGGTGGGGGTCTCATCCGAGATCTTAACCATTTTTTTCTAAAAGAGAAGGGAAAGGGACTGACCTTGAAGTGATTGGTACGGTCGGAAAGTTCACCGGAGGCAAGGAACGCAACCGCGACAGCTAGCACCGCCACCAGAGAGCTGAAAACTTCGAAGGCAAAGTGAAAACTGAAGAGAGAGAGAGAGTAAAAGTAAAAAATGAGGCTTGGTCTAAAGGGGGGTGAAGATTTATAGTAAAAAGGAACGTCCCTTGGACTTCCAAACGAAAGTTCGCGACTTTTGGGCTGCTCTCGAAACGTCGCGAAGGCCCATCACCACTGCCTTCCTCACCAAGTCAGCTAGTTCGGCGCAATGGGATCGGAATCCGAGCAAGTGCCTTCCCGAGCCTGCAAACGAGGAAAACTTACTTTCATCCAACGGCTCGGGTTGCACCACATCGCTCGGACGATTGGACCCTCGGACGCCCCACCTATGTCTAAAGGAACCAAAAAAAGTTTTGATTCAAAGCTTTAAGGCACCGCCCTCGGCGAGCACCCCCCGGGCCCTATTCTCGGTCGGTATCCCGCCGACCCACGGGCCCGGTCAAAAACAGATCGGCACTCCCCCCGTCTCTAACTCCTCCGGGTTGACATTCATCAGAAGCCATCAGCCCGGAAGGAAGACAGAGATGGGAGGGGGCCCATCAACACTCAGAAATCAGGAGAAGCGCACCATTCCGAGCTAGTTGGTTGCAACTGGAAGGCTCGGCTTGTCAGAGGACTCTGGCAACAGCGCCTTCACAGTTACAAACAACAAGCTCAGATGGTCCGGAAGTCGAATTCGGACATGGATGATCACCTCTCCCACCATGATCTCTGCCGACCCTGACACCCACTGCGGAGAAAACAGGGTAGGCAGAAGATCTTGGTGGAAGAACGACCACCCGTCCTTCCGAAGTAGCTCACACCCTGGGTCCGGACTACGATCGTCGCCACTACTGCCTTATTCCCTCCCGCTCCTGACATCCCCTTCGGAGCAGTGAGGAACGGGAAAAGAACAAGACAACAGAACGACCACCCGTCCTTCCGAAGCAACTCATCCCTCGGGTCCGGTCTATGGTCGTCACTACTACTCCCTCGTCCTCCCTCGCTCCTGACATCCACTTTGGGGCCATCAGGAACGAGAGAAGAAGAAGGCAAAAGAGCAACCACCCCTTCGGACCTCGAAAGAGAAGTTACCCCAGACAGATACCTCCGAGGTCTGAAACTCTATGTTGATTGCGATTGAAATGACAAAGGAAAGTGGAGTACTTATAGCCTAACCTCCAAGACCTAGCCATTATGATCCTCGGAAGTTGAAACGCCGCACATTAATTGAAGAGATCAACATTAATGACCATTAGGAAGGTAAAATGCCACATCGGTCTGGGAACGCCATTAATATCCTTGGAAAAGGGGCCGTAAAGAGGTCCGGTTCTTTGCTATATCTCGGAACGCCATTTCATGCCTCCGGTCGGCGACCGAGCAAGTGCCTTCCCGAGCTCGTAAATGGGGAAAACTCACTTTCCCCTCAAGAATCGCGCCTGATCTCGATCAGACGATCCAGATCTCGCCGAGGACACTAAACGACAAGATAGTGTTTTCTTGAGAAATGTGCCCGTCCCGAGAAGCGCGTCATCATTTGACGGCTCAGATCGAGCCACGTCGCTCGGCCTGTCGAACCCCCCTAGTCTCCGGTCGACAGCCGAGCAAGTGCCTTTCCGAGCTCGCAAACGGAGAAAACTCACTTTCCCCTCAAGACTCGTGCCTGATCTCGATCAGACGGCCCAGATCTCGCCGAGGACACTAAACGACAAGATAGTGTTTTCTTGAGAAATGTGCCCGTCTCGAGATGCGCGTCACCATCCGACGGCTCAGAGCACGCCACGTCGCTCGGCCTGCCGAGACCCCCTGTCTCCGGTCGGCTACCGAGCAAGTGCCTTTCCGAGCTCGTAAACGGAGAAAAAAGACACCGAGCTACTACGACCGTTGGATCTCTCGGAAATTCGTGCCTCTAATGATGAACGGTCCAGATTGCGCCACGTGCGCTAAAAGACAAGATAGTGTTTTCTTGGAAAACGCGCCATCATCCGACAGCTCAGATTTCGCCACGGTCTGCCGAACCCCCTACCTCCGGTCGGCAGCCGAGCAAGTGCCTTTCCGAGCTCGTAAACGGAGAAAAAGGCTGCCGAGCGATAACAGCCGTCAGATCCCTCAGAAAATCACGCTCGACAATGATCAGAAGTCCAGATTGCGCCACGTCATTAATCAGTATTTAAATCGTTTTTTATTTATTTAAATCGTTCTATTTATTTAAAAATTGCGAAAAATTTGCTAAAAATTCTGGAAAATAATTGGAAATTTGGGGACACATTTTCGAACCCCTGAACGAACAATTATTGCCTAGAATGTACTGTTAAGGCCCCCGAGCGATTAGTAAACACGTCGCAAAATTAAATAAATAGTCCGAAAAAAAAACAGATAAAAACCATCAAATACCCGATATGACCAGAGAACAGCAAGCGGCATCAGAAAATTACCTCACTACCCCCTTCGAGATTCTGAATCCTCCATATGGACTCCGATACAACTCCGCTAGCCACCAAAACAGTCAAACTACTCCTCAAATGCTGATCACACTTAGTCTTTAGGAGTGGGGGGCTCGTGATATGGCTAAAAATGGGGTTAAATCGGAACCGTCCAGATTGGGCACGAATCTTGATGCTCGGGGGTAAAAAGGTAATTTCACATACAAGTGGATCCAAAACGGGTATTGGGTCTCCTTCTCATAGAACCAGCAACCCGCGAACGCATCCACTTTAACTGGGCACGGGTCCCGACCCGATACAAGCCCAGTTCACCAAGAGGAGAATCAGGGCCATTGATTTGACTAAATCAAATCAACAGGCCTGATTGGCTCCCACCAGGGAATCAGGGGCTAATTTCCCAGAACAGAATAGGAGGATTTTCCTCCTGGCTGTTAGGCAGGAAATCAGGCCCCTAACCGTTCCAATGGCGACTATAAATACAACCCCTCTACCACCATGACCAGGTTAATCACTTTTTTCACCACTTAAGCTCTTTTCTTAATCTTTCCTGATTACTGACAAGAGCGTCGGAGGGTGCGTCGCCGGAATCAACCCCGGTGTTTCGCACTTCCTTGCAGGTTGCAGCCGGAGCAAGAAGGCTGAGTCAACTGTTCAGGTTTTTCTCGGACTCACAAATTCTATCTGTTTACCCCCACACCGAAATCAGCGGTAACACTGGATATCATTTAAACCTTAGGACGGTCGACTGTCAACCATAACCAGTCGGCTGTTCTGTTAGAATGAAAATAAAACTCGAAGAAAAATACTCAAGGCAGTCGACTACTACCACTATTCGGTCGACTGTTTAGTGACATTAGAAAAACTGAAGAAAATGGTCGGGTCAGTCGACTGTTGATTTGACCAGTCAGCTGTTCTACTATATTTTAAGACTTGAAAATACAATGTACGGGGCAGTCGACTGTTAAACATATATGGTCGACTGTTCTGCGAGAATTCCAACTCGAAGATTAAAATATTTAGGACAGTCGACTATTACGCCTATTCGGTCGACTGTACTACTAGGTTTTTCATCTCTCAAAATATTTCTTTTTGGTCTTTCTCCAGATTTTGAAACATATATAAGACACAGTAAACTAGTAATTTTAGATTCATTGTTCGCATGTATTAGAATCCATACCACAATAGTTCATTTAGTGTACAAATCTAATAATTTCATCTACTAGAAATTTATAATCAATCGCTACATTATCATAATTCCAATTTGAAATTTCCATAACTACAAAGCAATTTATGCTACAACATTAAGATTTATGTCAAGTTAACACATAATCTACCAAGCATTCGCTTAATCAACTAGCAAGTCCTTTTTCAAATTAAGTGTACTCTTATTAATTTCTTTCATGCATTATCATTTCAATCACCCCTAACATGGTATCTAAATTAGAAATAAAGAAAACCAACCCACCTTGTTTGGAGAGAAAATCACGCAACGACTCCTACACGAAAGGCCCTTCTCCTCCTTGCTCCTTGCTACCACCGAAAGCTCCAAGATGGGAAATAGCCGGCCTCCAATAGGGGAAATACTCACACTCAACTCACACAAATATATATCTTTTATATAATTGTTCTCTTCTTTCAATAGATTACTAGTGTAAAAATACAAATGGATAGGGGGGGTATTTATAATATTTTTGAAGTGGATTGGAAGGCTATGATTGATTGGATAGTTGTAGAATGGAGGGCTAGGATAGGAGTAGAAGTTATGGTAACCACCCACACACAAATAACTACCCATGCACATCACCCACTCTCCCATTCAAAATCCGGCCAAACAAAAGTGCACAATGCACGTGTACGTGCAATGCACGTGCATTCAATAGTCCCCCTATTTAAAGGTTGTACATTTTATTCCTTATAAAAATAATTAAAAAAAATGTCTACATTACAAGTTGTATTTAAAAGAGAAAATAAATTCATGGGCTTTTATTTAATGGGCCACAATAGCTTAGATTAAAATAAATTAAATTGGGCTTAAATTAAAAGAAAACTTATGTTTGTTAAAAATGGGCTTTAATAAAAATAGTGACAAAATCATATATATATATATATATATATATATATATATATATATATATATATATATATATATATATATACTCATTTGTCTATGTATAAATCATTATAAGATTTTATACTGCAAAAAATATTTCACGTGCACAATACGTACAAAAATAATAAAAAATAGTAATTTCCATAAATGAAAATTCAGGGTATTACAAAAACCTTAATACCTATTTCCTCTCTCCTAGCCGTCACCCCCTCTCTCTCTCCTATCCCCACCTCGACCTCCAGACCCCCTTTCCGTCAGCCCCCTTCTTCTCTTCTTCCCCGTCGCGACCCAACCCAGGCCGAGTCCCCCCTCTCATCATCAAAGTTGTGGCCGAACGCCACCATAGTAGCCGTCGTCGCCGCCCCTAGCACCGCCGCAACCCCGGGCTGTCTTCGCCGTCCTTGCTGATGCCTCTGCTGCCCTTGATGTTGGTGCTGATCGCCCTTGTTGTTGTTTAGCTGTTCTCTCTTTGTGCGTGTACTTTTGTGTGCACGTGCTTTGAGTATTGGAGTTCTCGTTCTCGTTCGTGTTCGTTGTGTTTGTTGTTCGGGATCCGTTCCCGTTATTCTATTCGTCGTAATATCAGGCAAGTAGCTTGTATGTGTTCTTTTTATCATACAAGTTAATACCGTAAGTAATCTAGTATGAAAATATTTGTACTCTTATGATGATCCATATTTATTAGTTAAACCATTGACATCATCTCTTGATCATGAGTAGTTACAACAATCGACACTGCTGCATGAAAACAAATAGATTAGTGGACATCTTGAATTGTATGGTTGTTGTGCCACACACCGTATATTATAGAAATTACTACATGAATGCCTGTTGATTGTGCCGTCTCATTAGAGACTGTTTATTCATTTACCATGCATTGTATGACATCTAGATTGGACCGTTTGTTGTTAAGAAGTTTGATAAAATGCATAAAAGAACTTTAGTTTTGCTTCTGCCCTATTTTGTACAGTAATTTCGACTCTGTTAACATTTGTAAAATAAATAAGTTTGTGAACATGATTTATAGACTCTGATTTCTAGTTTCCAGAACTTTTGACAGATCTGAATTCCGAATTTTGATGCATGAGTTATTGTTGTTTTACTGCAGACATATCGTATTTTCCAGATTCTAAACTATATGTATTCTGTATGGAGTTTTATTTTAAAACTGATATTAAAAGTAGAATTTGAACTTTATATTTTGCTGAGTATGTTTAGATATGACTGGTAGCAATCTCTAATTTTTGTGGAATTAATTAATGACTTTTGTATCTCATTTCATACTTATGAAACTAGTCGATATATTTCCAAACTGCATGTTGTTCAGTAAAAAATTGTGTTTTCAACCTGATTTTATTCGTTTTTTATGAAAACTTTGTAAATAAGAACTGTAGCCTTATTTGTCTATTTTATCATCCTTTTGATGGATCTGGATTTCGAATTATACTTTATGAATTATCTCTGTTTTGGTACTACTGTGTCTGAACTTTCAGAATCGAGATTTTGTTGCATTACTCGGTTATCCCAATTTTGTGGACTACATTATCTGTATTATAAATTCATGATATTTTATATTTTGAAACTAGATATGTTAAGAAATCTTCCAGATTTTTCTCAGATTTAATTATGATGATTTTAAACTCTTTTCATGCCTATAAACACGATTTTGTATTTTCTGGATGAACACGATTTTTGTATTAAATGTTGTTTTTGACCCTATTTCTGTGGTTGATATGTGACTTATATATATGTGTTGAAATTGGCAGAGAGTCTAGTTTCTAGATTTTCTGACGGATCTGGATTCGCTATTCTGTGGCAATGAGAATCTCATATTTGGTACAGTAGTGTCTTGCTGTCCAGAACTGAAAGTTTCGTTGTTTTGACTATTATGAGTTGTTTTTATCAACCGTTGCAATCACTATTTCATCTTAAACTTATTTCTTATTCTTGACATGTCTTTAGACTGTTTGTATTCTTTTACACATGTTTATTAATAATAAAAGAAATCAAGCCAAGGTTTTTCAGGGAAAAGATCGAGTAGTGGACAATATAAAAATACATATTCAGAAGGGACTCGTTTCCCCACTATTTACTGTGGTACCTACTGTTTATCTCTGGATGCATGAGGGCATGATCCATGACACCGTTACTGTTTGTTATTACTGTTACTGTTGGTCTGAATATATTGCCCTATAGAATTTCCACTACAAAATATTAAAGCGAAACTGTTTGATGTAGCAATCATGTGGTAAAATCTGGGACGCATGAAGTAATACCTAGTTAGTAATGAACATTAGACATAAGGATAACTGTTTACACTGTGTCATCCTGTTACGGTTACTGTGGACTTTACTGTTACTGTTGATTATTACTACCGTTGACACACTGTTACTGTTGATTACTGCTACCGTTGACACAATGTTACTATTGACCCTTATAGTTACTGTTATGCTTGTGCTATTATTATGCTGCTTACTGCCATCTGTAGATTATTATATTTACTGCTTTCTCCATGTTAGTATTACCTGTTTAGTTTAGTTTTCTCCTATTTTCCTACTTGTATTGCTTGCGGCCCGGACTTGCATCTAACGGGCTCTTTGTTTTCCTGTTTTCCCTATTTCCTTGTTATTGCCATATGAGCAGGTTTTTGCTGATCAATTACCTACTGGAGTTGGTGAGCAAAAGTTTTGAGCTGCGAAATTGGAATTATTTGCTTAAAATATTTTGATGAACTATTTTATTTCATGAGCTGTATTGAGACTTGTATTTGGACTTATTGTCCCAGGATTATTGATTTGTTCGGATCTAGTATTTGTTGGAATATTTATTATTGATGAAATAAATACTATTGAGTTATGATTGTTTTCGCATGCCTGGTTGGAGTATACTGTTATATTTACTGTTATGATGAGTCAGGCAGGTCCGTAAAACTTATGGATGGTGAAAACTATCCACTGGGCTTAGTCGCGTAACGCATTCCGCATTTCTTTTAGGAAGCGGGCGTGACAATAGCATTTAATTATTAAGAAATTGATTGATTGTGTGGAGGTATGTTAGCCAATTAACCGCAACCTTCCTCTACCTCCTCCTCTCCCACTCCTTCCTCCTCTCCCAATCCAACCCCAACCTCTACCTCCATCTCCCCGCTCACTACTCGCCAAACCCGACTAGTATAAATTGTTTGAGTGGACCCGAACTCATACCCGATTCTCATGCGTCTGTGTCCGGGTCCAATGTTTGGACATGTAAAGGGTCGGGTCCGAAACCGGGTTTGGGTAGTGCATGATTCTATCCGACCTGATCTAATACCAGTGCTATAAGAGACGTAGTAACTATCTTGTTGTTTTACAAAAGTGTGGTTATTGCTTATGCCATGGATCTTGTAAATGCTCTTATTCTAAATCTACGTCTATAGTTCTTCCATTTTTGCAGCACTTGCCACTTGCCACCTGACATTGCTGGTATTGGGGGTGGTGACTGTTATAGGGGGTATGGAACATGGCTACAAGAAGTCAGTGGTGAGTGGTGGTGACCATAGTTTGTTGAGGCAAAGGAGGCATGAGGGAAAGTGAAATATAAGAGGTAGATATATAGCAAAAGGAGGTCATTGAGGTGGTTGGTGCTAGTGACGATGTATAGAAGTGGAGAGAGAACTAGTGTGAGAGCTATGGTTGTCGGCGACATTGATTTGAGGCATAGAGTCCACTTATAGGGTAACGGGCAAGGGTGGTGGGATTTTCTATCAAAGGCAGCATATGTAAAACAAAGGTAGATTCTTTGTAAAATAAACGCTAGAATTGGAGAGTGATTATGAAATTTATGGCGATAACAATAAATTACAGTTTTGTGATAAAATAACACCCTTTATGTATCAAAGTACATTGAGCCCAATAACATTGAGCATGTTTGATAATATATTACTATTTACACGTGGGATACTTTAGCACGCACCAGAGTTCTTAAATGCATGGAATATATATATATATATATATATATATATATATATATATATATAAACCCTGTTTCCGTAAATACATATTTCCTGAATATTCTCGATATTTTGATTATTTATAAATCTATTTTGTGCTAAATTGGTTTCAGATCTTTTACTAAGTATTTTATAATCGACAATTATATTTACATTGAATAACAATGTATTTTCTAATTAATCAACTATTTATATTTTATATTATTACTGTTTGGATTTTAATGAACTTGTTAATCTCCAATCCTATTCTGATACATATCATTACTAATAATAATAATGATGATGATGATGATGATGATGATGATGATGATAATAATCATTAATAATATTAATAATAATAATAATTATTATTGTTATTATTATTATTATTATTATTATTATTAATTAATAATAATAATAATTATTATTATTATTATTATTATTATTATTATTATTAATTATTATTATCATCATCATCATCATCATCATTATTATTATTATTATTATTGAATTATTTTCATGAATGTGTTGAATCCAATTATGTCATGTATTATTATTATTATTATTGTTA
Organism: Hemerocallis citrina; assembly: GCA_017893485.1. NCBI lineage: Eukaryota > Viridiplantae > Streptophyta > Magnoliopsida > Asparagales > Asphodelaceae > Hemerocallis > Hemerocallis citrina. The sequence goes on from CM030368.1 coordinate 36,028,082, forward strand.
TTATTTTGTAAAGCTCATTGATTTTAATATATCATGTATTATTTATTAAGATGAAACCTATCATCTAAAGCCCAATTTTATATTCATTTGATTGCATTATTTATTAGTATATATAACCTGAGACCAACCCAAGCCCGTCTTATATTGAATTTTAAACTAAACCCAAACCCACATTCATTGGATCCTAAACCCAAATCCTAGTCTACCCTAAACCCACTAACCCAAATAATCACCAACAGTCAAATCCCCACATTCTCTCTTATTCACTGCCTAATAACTACCCCCACTTTCTCTTTAACCCTAATAATCGACCTATTGATTCCCCCATCATCTCATTAAGTGATCCCGTAACCCCCACATCCCCCTAACTCCCCCTCTTATTATAATATTATAATACATTTTATTTAAATAACAACTCCCCATTCTCTCTCCCCGTTATTCTCTTTCTCTCTCTCCTTCAGTCTCTCTCTTTCCTCTCTCTTTTCCCCAACAGAATAGAGCACTGCTCGACCCACTCTCCTCCTGCTCGAACCACCCTCGAGCTCGCGCCCTCCATCGTCGCCATTGCCGCTCCAAGCTCACCCAAGCCACTTCGTCTTCCTTCTCACATCGCCCCAGTCGCTCGACCACTTCGCGCCTCCGTCTGCCCTCACCATCCTCTAGTCGAGCCACCATCTTCGTCCCTATCATCCTCGTACCAACCCTGCAACCACCCTACTACCATCCTCTTCCCTGGCCTTTGTCATATCGTCGACTCCGCAACCAGCCCTGCCAGCATCACCCTCGCCTCATCGACCACCATCCCCTTCGACTACTCCTCCTCAATGACATTGCCAAACTTAGACTCTTTGCCAGTCGCCTACTTCTTCGAGCCCCTCATCATCTGTCGTTCTCACCGCCCAACTCATCACCTTCCTCCGAGCATCACCTCGCCATTGTCCACAACCCATCGATAGCCGCGCTCGACTTCTCCTCCTTCCCCCTCTGTTTTCATCCAAAACAGAGAGTCGTCAAGCCTACACTTCGCCAATCCCCTGCCTCTGTGACCACCTTCTGCCCCCGCGACTGCACTCCGCCCTCGACCATTCTCCTTCATCTTCCCGACGCAGCAAGTCCACCATCTGACAGCAGCCATCGGTCGCAGCTCTCTTCCACTGCTCCTCGTCGACCCCCGAGCGCTAGTACCTCTGTCGTCTAGTCCACCCCCCCTCGCCGTCGCTGCCCTGAGCGCCATCATCAACCGCCAGTGCCTTGCCATGACAACCCCGCCAGTGCACTACCGCTATCTCTGTGTGTTTTCTGCCAAACAGTGCACTTAGATCATTATCAACCGTCCGATCATTAATCATCGTGATCATCATCATCATCATCAGCTATTTAACCTTGACCGTCAGATCTACCTCTGATCATCATCATCAGACCATCTCCTTCAGATCTGGGTCGTCCGATCCTCCTCTAGATGATCGCGATCGTGATCATCATCAACTCCTTTGATCTTGATCCTGATCTTCAATCTCAGCCGTCCAATCATCTGATTTTGATCCTCATTGAGAACCATGCCCGATCGTGAGCATCTCATCAAGATTCGCTTGGTTCGCAATTGTCGTCGTTGTCGTTGAGATTCCAATCCCGTTATTTTTCGTATATTCGGATCTAATCGTCATCAAAGGCAAGTCTACTTAAACTCGTTTATTACTCTAGTTCAAGATTATTGATCTCCGCAAGTAGTTCTCTTTCGATTATCATATTGTCAGATTGTGTATCTTTCGTTGGGGATATCGAGGGTTCACACGAGCTAACCCGAAGTATCATCGACTTCGTGCCAATATCCGTTGATTCAAACCCAAGCTTGCATGCACACACGACATGAATAAATTACTAGAAACTTGTATATAGAAATATATAGTGATTTGATTACATGTTGATTGATTGAGATCTCGTGAATTGAATCGTGACATGATAACTTGGCTTTATAAACTGTAAAAATTCATCCTAATTGCTGTACATTAATGTTAATGCATTCTATAATTCAAGAACATGTAAATTAATCATTTCGATGAATGTATATGATGATTTTTTGTTATTTCTTGCTGCCCGTCTTGTTTTGTACCGAGATTTTGACCCTGTTAGAGTAAGAATCAACCAAAACTGTATGAAAAGGAATTGTAGCCTGATGTATCTAGTTTTAAGAAAATCTTACAGATCCAGATTCCGATATGTGAGCTGCAAGATATTACAATGTTAGTCACTGCTGGTTTATATTTCCAAAATTGTAACTTAGTGAAACACTGACACAACTTTCAGTTGAAATACCATAGTAACATTTGTGTGTGTGTGTGTGGGGGGGGGGGGGGGGGGGCTCTTCAGTTGCGCACTTCAATTTGCGCACTCCTCGTGCGCACTCTCCCTCCATCGTTCGATCTCCATCACGATCTTGATGGAGATCGTGTGGCCCTTAATTCTCCCGCTCTCTCCGTTTACAGAGGGTATTTTGGACTTTTCTCTCCAAATCTCCTCAACTGCTCTTTTATCTCCCTCATCCTGCTCCTCTCCCTGAATCGCACTTAAAACCCTAGCTCCAAATCGAAACAAGGACGCTTCCCGCTTCTCTCCTTCATCCTGCTCCTCTCCTCCTCTGATCTCTTACTATTCGACCCCAAAGCTCCTCTTAATTGAGCCGCTCTCGAAATCCCCCCAAATCACAAAACTCTAACCTTAGCTCCAAATCCAAAGATCTCTACTCCCAAATCGAAACTCTAAATTCGATTTGTGTTTTCTCTAATCTCTTACTACTCGACCCCGACGCTCCTCTCAATTCTCCTACTCTCACAGTCCCCCCCAAATTGTCTCACCATGGCTGTCTCACCTCCAACCTCCCGACGTCCCAACCCTCGACGCCCCCCTTTCACTATTGTTTACTCATTCCTCACCCCTGACGCTAGAATTCATTTCACTGATTGCAGGTGTTTTCAACTCAATTCATTATTCTACTACCTGGTTATTTTTTGGCATGTGATAGCATGTAGATGAACATAGTCTACATAGTCTACATTTTTTGGTTTGCAAGTAGATGAACATAGTCTACATTTTTTGGCATGTGATAGCAGCTGCAAGTAGATGAACATATTGGTTCCTGAAATTTTCCTTTATTTACACTTGGAAGATCACGAGGAGGGCGACTAAGCATTTCTAATAAGTCATATATTATCTTTGTCCCATTTTTCTCTAGTACCGTGGGAATTGTTGAATTGAAGATCAAATATTGAAGTTACTGGTGAAATGTGTGGACACAAATCATCGTAGAGGGAAGTATTTGATACTTTGGCATCTATTTATGAATTTGGTCAGAAGCTTCTGTGTGTGTGGGTGTAGGCAATGATGACAATCACTTTTTTTACAAATGTGTGTGACAGTAGGCAGTGATGACAATTACTTAGTGAACATTGATACCGATTTAATCTTTGCTCTCTGTAAATTCTGCTCTCTGTTTATATATGAAGAGTTCCCCTATATAATATAGGGTGTTCTTTAGTTGCGCACTCCATTTTACGCACTTAATCCACGCACTCGACACAAGCCCCCCGATTTTGATCTCGTGTGACTCCTTTCTCCCGCTCCCACTTATGAGTGTGGGGGTAAAAAAAGACATTCACTCACTTAATGAACATTGATACTATGGAGTCCCTTGCTTATTTCTGAAGAGTTCCCTTATATGTATATACTAACATAGAGCAAAGATTTAAACTAGATCAATGGTATTGCAATGGTATTTGAACTGGTTGGCATGGTTAATGCTTGATTATTTATGCAGCTAAACTAGTTGGCATGGTATTAACATGCAGCCCTAGTACTGATACTTGAATTTTTGTGTAAATTACTGCATTTTCTAATTTTCATGCCTGATGCTTGTCACAAAATTCTAATTGATGAACTTGTCATGTTGCATCCTTAAAACTAGTGTGTTCTGAGTCTACAACATTTCAAATATCTTTCCATGAATTAGTAGGTTTTAATTCATGCAGAAACAATGCAAAACTCGAAAGTTAATTCCCTTTTTTTGGTGAGAAGCGAAAGAAAAAGAAGAAGAAGAAGAAGAAGAAGAAGAAGAAGAAGTAGGAGCAACAGAGTTGTAGAGAATGCAACAGCAGAGTGATTTCAAGTGAGCAGCAGTAGTAGCAGTTTATGACAAAATTATATTGTTGTATTTGAATTTTGTGTTTGATATATTCTTGTATTCAACACTCCATATGTTGTTTCGAATTAGTTTGTTTGATGGATTTTCCATCTATTGGATTAATGTGGTTGATGTGCTTTTCAATATATTTTAATTATTTTTTCTTTCTTTTCCAGATGGTGTTTTAAAGTTATTTTTTTATAAATATAATTGGAGTGCTCATAGTGAAATATGATATTTAGTATGTCAATGCATAAAATCCTGTTATTGCTATTACTACCATATTCCATTCTTCTGTTTATTGTATTTATTAAGCTGAAAACATAAAGTAGGATTAAAGACACAAGGGTAGATGTTCATTGGTCGTCTTTGTTGGCATGCTCTGTAAGTTCTCAACTACAACAACACCCTCTGCCGTCCTTGTGTTATATTTTAAAACGGTAGACAAACTATGCAATAATTGAGGCAGGATAAGTTTTGGCAATAGCGTATAGTCAATCAGATTTGTCATTAAGCAATTAGTAGTTCCTGTTTGCTTTACCCTGTGCTTCCAGAAAGTCGAGCTAGTATGGTGTGGTTCTTTCTTCGGCATAAAGGAGTGTATCGATATGTTCCACATGAAAAAGCATATTGTCACCACTGTTGTTGATACGGAGACAGGGTGAAAAATCTCAATTCAATCTTCTTTGCAGAGAAATCCATCAAACAAAGCAATATGGAGATCAAAGAAGCTAACATCTATAAACAACATATATGGTTGCTCTTTTTTAAATATGCAAAAATACATCCAATCTAACAATCAAAGAAATCCAAATACTTCTCACATTCTTTGTTGTGGTTTCTACTTCTTCTTCTCACATGCTGCTCACATTCTTCTTCTTCTACAAGTTATTACACCACTCTCACAAAATACTTCTCTCATTATTACTGTGAACATGCTGTTGCTGCTCCTATACAAAAAAAAGGAAGTGGAAATGCTGCTCCTGCTCGGATGTTGCTGCTGCTCATATTAAATATATATATATATATATGATAAGATACCTTTCGAGTTTCTCATTGTTGTTGTAACCATTAGAACCTACTAATTCATGGAAAGAAATCTGAAATGTGATAGGCTCATAACAAATTTGTTTTAAAATGCAGAAAATGTAGCAATTTATACAAAAATTCAAGCATCAGGCAAGAAAATCACTAGGTCTGCATGTTAATGCCATGCCAACTAGTTTAGTTGCATAAATAATCACACAAATATGCAGGACAACCAAAATTAACCATGCTCTCTGTTAACCTGCATTAATCAAGCATTTCTGCATTTTGTAAGTCAATAATCAAGCATTGGTGCATGTCAATAATGAAGCATTTACTATGCCAACCAGCATTAATCAAGCATTAGCTCAACGTCGTATCCATAGAGTTAGAAATATCAAATAAAATAAATAGTTTTTTTTTTGAAGGAAAAAGTGGAGTATGGTCACCATGTTTCATTAATAAGGAGTTAATAAAACAAACTCAGAGTACTGAGCCAAGTACATAGCCTACAATACATGAAAGAAAACATAAATCCTCCCCTAGCATGGGGGGTAGGACAACATGAAGGTACATACATGCTTCTACAAAAGTACATCAAAGCATCTAACTCTCCCCAACAAAAGTACAACAAAAAATACGACAAACTTCGGGGCAAATCATACATGCATCCCATCAAAATAGAACACATCCCCTAAACAAAACCTGGGGAGGTGGGGATCTATCAAACAGTAGACGGCCAGACAGATAACACACATCTCTCAGTTGAGCGTCAGCCTGATCTCGACATGATCATCATCATATTCCTCCAGCTGGAAGACACTCGCAATCTTCTCTCTAGGACCTGTTGCGGCAACATTTGCCCAAAAGAAAATAAGATGCATAATGTGAGTCAAATTACTAGAAATACTATTTTGTGTCCCACGAAGGTAATAATTATTCCTATCTAGCCAAAGAACCCAGGTCGTAGCGGCGATAGCGATAAACCAAGCTTCTTTCATAGTTCGTCCCTCAGAAGCGAGCGTTGAGACTACCCACAGATCCTCGTATACGCTAGTGAACTGATTCGTCTCCAGAGCGCTGAGTACCTCAACTAGGACTACTTTGCTCCTGGGGCACTCAAGAAAAAGATGGTCTCTAGACTCGGGGGCAGCATTGCAAAACCCACAAAAAGAATCCACATTCGGCTGGAATTTAGTAAGGTTCTCTCTAGTCAGAATCGCATCATTCAGTACCAGCCATAAGAAAACTCTAATTTTCAGTGGTGTTTTTGCTTTCCAGAGAACGCTCGACCAATTTGGGTTACAACCCCTAAAATGAATGCAGTTATAAAGAGAGCGAACGGTGAACGTGTCGTTCTTCTCCAGTCCCCAAGATTTTTTCTCGGGGCCTTAAGAGCATTTAATACCGGTGTTGGCGATGTATGTCTGAAGTTCCATGAGTCTAAGCTGAGAGCTCGTGTCTAGGTGTTGCTTAAAGGTCGAATTCCAGGAGATTCTTCTCCAGGATGTCCACCGTGCAGTGCGGTTGTGATGCTTGATCATACAAATCAGAGAAAATAGCTCTAAGTGTGTGGTCACCACACCACTTATCCCACCAGAATCTGGTGAGTCTGCCATTACCGATAACCAACGTCACACAACTAATGAAGGGTTCATAAGCCTTTGCGATACCGTTCCAGAACCAGGAGACACGTGGGCCTACCATGAAGCCCAAAATTCTCGTCCCATTCCCTTGCAAGTATGCATGGACGAAATCTTGCCACCCTTCTCCACTAGGGTGGAAAACTTTCAACCACCATTTACCCAGGAGAGCAAGATACATATCTCGAAGATCAATAATGCCAAGTCCTCTATGTATCTTTTTCATGCATGCTTTTTCCCATCTGATGAGGTGGTAGCCGCCTCTACCAGGACTTGCTCCTTTCCATAAAAACCGTTTTCGAGTTCGATCAATTCTCTAGATAACCCAATCGTGGCATTTCGAAGAAAGAAAAATAATAGGTTGGAAGATTTGAGAGGACTGCATTAATAAGCGAGACTCTCCCTCCAAAGGATAAGACTTTACCTTTCCAACTAGCTAGCAGTTTTTCTACCCGGTCAATGATAGGTAGATAATCAGCTTTCTTGAGTTTCCCTGGTCTCAGCGGCAGCCCCAGGTACTTAATGGGGAAACTCTCGATGGAGCAACTGAGAAATGTGGCATGTTCTTGTGCCTCCTCTATAGTAAGGACAATAGGGATAAAAGCACGTTTGTGGAAGTTAACCCTGAGTCCAGATCAAGATTCAAAACTACATAGAATTCCTTTGAAGACGGTTGTTTCCCCGAGGTTGCCATTTCCAAAAAGGAGAGTATCATCTGCATATTGGAGGATTGAGCAGTCTTGGCGATTGACACCATTTGCCATAGGCGATATCCAGCCTGCCTTACTACAGTTTGCCATCATGGACCGCAATACGTCTGCCACAATTGTGAAGAGAAGGGGGGAGAGAGGATCTCCTTATCTTAGGCCCCGTTTGTATGAAAACGAATGACCCGAGACTCCATTCACCGAGATTGCAGTTCTGCTAGAGGTAAAACACTTGTGGATCCATCTGATCCATCTATCCCCAAATCCTCTTCCAGTCAGCACTTCGAGAAGACAATCCCAGTCTACCGAGTGATGAGCTTTCTCGAAATCTAGCTTCAGGAGATAGCTCTTAGCATTCGACGTGTGACATTGGTGGATAGTTTCTTCAGTCTTTGCTATACTAACCTGAATACATCGTCCTTTAATGAACCCCGTTTGATCGTGGCTAATGATTCCATCTATCACCTTTCCCAATCTATTGGCGAAAGTCTTGGTAATGATCTTGACTGAATAGTTAAGTAGACTAATAGGGCGTAAGTCTCCCACCCGCAGGGAGTCCTTTTTCTTTGGGATCAACACAACCTCGGCAAAATTAAGTCTACCTAGTTTAAGCTTATGGTCGTAGAAATCTTCGAATAACTTTAATAGATCGGCTTTGATTTCCTCCTAGAACACCTGGTAGAATAGGATTGGGAAACCATATGGACCTGGGGCTTTGTCTTTTCCAAGTTGCTGCACTGCCTCCCGAATTTCCTTTTCTGTAAAGGGGCCTTCTAGGGATTGACGCATAAGGTCGGAATTGTCCGCAGGGCGCCCCCAAAAATTGTGGTGAAAGGGGACTCTTAAATCCGCTTTATATCCAAAGAGGAGCTTGAAATGGGATTGGAAAGCTACTCTAATATCCTCATCACCTTGTATCATTCTGAAATAATAAAATAAATAGTTGAACTTTAGGTTAATGACTTGGACTACCATTGGATGAAATAGCAACAAAGCATAATTAAGAAAGAGCAAAGACTAAATAGGTATCAATGTTCATTAACTGATTGTCATCACTGCCCACTGTCACACACATTTGTAAAAAAGTGATTGTCATCATTGCCTGCACCTACAGACACAAAAGCTTCTAACCAAATTCGTAAATAGATGCCTTAAGAATGAATTCATCCCTTCGCTTCGTTCCACTGCCTACACATACACACACAAAAGAATGAATTCATCCCATTGCCTACTGTCACAAAATTTTACTATAACAATTCCCAAGGTACTAGGGAAAAATGGGACAAAGATAATATATGAATTATCAGAAATGCTTAGTCGCCCTGCCCGCGATCTTCCAAGTGCAAATAAAGGAAAATTTCAGGAACCAATATGTTCATTTACTTGCTGCTGCTATCACATGCCAAAAAATGTAGACTATGTTCATCTACTTGCAAACCAAAGAATGTAGACTATGTAGACTATGTTCATCTACATGCTATAACATGCCAATATGTTCATCTACTTGCAAACCAAAGCTAAACTATCACATGCCAAAAAAAACCAGATAGTAGAATAATGAATTGAGTTGAAAACAGCCGCAATCAGTGAAATGAATTCTAGCGTCTGGGATGAGAAATGAAAACAATAATGAGAGGGGGGCATCGGGGGTTGGAATCACTACACAAGAAACTCGCTTTCCCGGCGTTTTTTTACGCCGGTAAAACTTTCCCCGACGTTTATAATAGCACCGGTCCAAATGCCGCCAAAACGAGCGTCGCGGAAAGGAAGGGGTCTACACCGGCGGTTTTACTGGGCGCCGGTAAATGTGATACCTACACCGGCGGCCTAAAAACGCCGGTGTATGGGGTCCTCTGAGTGCCGTCTTTTACCCCCCAATATACATTCATCGGCGGCTACAAACCGCCGGTGTTCATCAATTTACCGGCGTTTATAGAAACGCCGGTGTAGAATGAACGTACACCGGCGGTCTGTGACCGCCGGTGTATGTGCGTTTATGACTGCCCGCTTTTCCCTACTCACAAGCACCGGCGTGATCAAAAACGCCGGTAAACCCAACTACACCGGCGTTTTATCAAACGCCGGTGTTCCTTTTTGCCGTTACATCTGACGGTATTCACCGGCGTCTAGCGGCATACACCGGCATTTGTGTGACCGCCGGTCTATCGCACACTGCAACTAATTCAATAGATAGACCGGCGTTTTATAAAAATCCGGTCTAGCTATGCCCGTTTGTATTCCTTTCTCCGTTTTCCGTTCGATTTCAATTCACAGTTTCTTTTACAAAACCTGTAAACTAATTCATAACTGATTCAACCAATTTCATTTCATATTAATGCGCAAATGACAACCAAACACAAGAATAATAAAGTTTAACACGTGTCATATCCCAAATATCTCAACAAACTAATTAACAGTGTCATAATCACAACCAAATTCACCGCAAAATTAACAGTCATAATCACAACCAAATTAATAGACCGACGAACATCCCAAATATCTCAACATCCCAAATATCTCAAGTCTGACAAATATCCCAACTAAACCGTCTGATATAACTCTCATCCAAAAAAAATAGTCTGACATAACAGCAAGGAGGACATAAGAACAATCATACAGCAAGGACACAAGAACAGCAAGGAGGACCACGGATTCATACCCTCGAGGAGCTTCAGTTCTGATCATCAGAATTTTCTTCATCTGGGCGACCGCTCTGTGAACAAAAAAAACAATAGTTTAGTTCAACAGTATACCACAATACAGAATATACATATTTTTTGAACTTGCAAAAAAATCTAACTGTATCTTAAATTATAAGATCAAAGTGCCAATTGCAAATGGAATTGTTGATGATATATAGAGAGGTAAAATAATTACATTGCAATGCTAAAAATCCGGTACTTAATTTTGTTTTTTAAATATATCTAAAATAACAAAACAAATGAAAATTCAGTATCTAACTTGAAAACTCTATATTCTCTCCCTTGATTGGGAATATCCACTACCTAAAACAGTAAAACAAATAAAAATTCAGTATCTAAGCATCTCTTTCATGGATTGTTCAGACAATCCATGAAACTGTCATCGTGGACGGAAACCAAATATAAGAAAAATAAGAAAAATAAGATAGGGCTCATATCAAGTGTATTTTTAGGGAACTGTCATCGTGGAAGGAAACCAAATATAGAAGCCAGAAATGAAAACAGAAAGAAGAATGGTAGAGACTTTGGATACACCAGGCTAACATAGCGGCATTTTCCTCATCTCTCTCATCCCTTCTTTCCCTTCAACACACGAACACAAAGAGACATCAGCAACAACAACAAGAGCGACATGAACAACAATAATAATAAATCATTATGAAGAAGATGTCTCTATATGGGTTCCCAGATCTCCACTCGAGCCCTCTCGTTCTAATCACAGCCCAACTAAGAACATAGACAACAGCCACTGAACAATCCAATCACAGCCCAATCAAAATTTGCCATCCTGGATCTTAATGAAATAAGCTTCAGTAGTAGTAAAAGAAGATGGGGATGCTAGCAGCAAACTCAGTTTGGAAGTGAACCCTTTTTTGGTTAAAAAATCATGCCAAAGATGGCAAACAGGTTACTTTAACAGTATCTTGAAATGAAAATTTCCAAAGATGCCTCAGTTCACAGTAAACCCATTTATTATCAAAAAAAATGCCAAGAAGACAAGCAGATGCATGAAATGAGCTTCATTAACAGTGAAAGAGGATGGGGATGCTAGCAGCATACTCAGTTTGGTGGTGAACCCATTATTTGATCAAAAAATCATGCAAAAGAGGGCAATATGCAGGATACTTTAACAGTACCTTAAAATGAAAATTTCCATTAACTGAGCTTAATTATATGTTGCTCCACTAATTGTTGTGCCCAACTAAATCTAAAACCAACTTGTTGTCCAAATCACAAACCATTTTGGCGTACGTAGGTATAGCATCCTCAGTTCACACTAAACCCATTTAGTATCAAGAAAACATGCCAAGAAGATAAGCAGATGCATGAAATGAGCTTCATTAACAGTGAAAGAGGATGGGGATGCTAGCAGCATACTCAGTTTGGTGGTGAACCCATTATTTGATCAAAAAATCATGCAAAAGAGGGCAATCTGCAGGATACTTTAACAGTACCTTAAAATGAAAATTTCCATTAACTGATCTTAATTATATGTTGCTCCACTAATTGTTGTGCCCAACTAAATCTAAAACCAACTTGTTGTCCAAATCACAGACCATTTTGGCGTACGTAGGTATAGCATCCTCAGTTCACACTAAACCCATTTAGTATCAAGAAAACATTCCAAGAAGACAAGCAGATGCATGAAATGAGCTTCATTAACAGTGAAAGAGGATGGGGATGCTAGCAGCATACTCAATTTGGTGGTGAACCCATTATTTGATCAAAAAATCATGCAAAAGAGGGCAATCTGCAGGATACCTTAACAGTACCTTAAAATGAAAATTTACATTAACTGAGCTTAATTATATGTTGCTCCACTAATTGTTGTGCCCAACTAAATCTAAAACCAACTTGTTGTGCAAATCACAGACCATTTTGGCGTACGTAGCTATAGCATCCTCAGTTCACAGTAAACCCATTTATTATCAAAAAAAACATGCCAAGAAGACAAGCAGATGCATGAAATGAGCTTCATTAACACTAAACCCATTTAGTATCAAGAAAACATGCCAAGAAGACAAGCAGATGCATGAAATGAGCTTCTGTAACAGTGAAAGTGGATGGGGATGCTAGCAGCATACTCAGTTTGGCGGTGAACCCATTATTTGATCAAAAAATCATGCAAAAGAGGGCAATCTGCAGGATACCTTAACAGTACCTTAAAATGAAAATTTACATTAATTGAGCTTAATTATATGTTGCTCCACTAATTGTTGTGCCCAACTAAATCTAAAACCAACTTGTTGTCCAAATCACAGACCATTTTGGCGTACGTAGGTATAGCATCCTCAGTTCACACTAAACCCATTTAGTATAAAAAAAACATGCCAATAAGACAATCAGATGCATGAAATGAGCTTCATTAACAGTAAAAGACCATGAAAATTTCCAGTATCTAAGCATTTATTTTTCTATTAATTCTTCATCCCAACTAAACCATTCAAGTTAAGGAAATCAAGATGCATCTATCTGAAAAATATGCTAAGTTTGGAAAATAAGGGAAATCAAGAAATGATACCGAAGAGAGCGAGAGAGAGCGGAGGAGGGAAATCGAAAATGACGAATAGGGCTCATATCAAGTGTAGTTTTATGGAATTGTCATCGTGGAAAGAAACCAAATATAGAAGCCAGAAAGAGGAATGGTAGAGAATGAGGATACACCAGGCTAACATAGCGGAATTTTTCTCATCTCTCTCTCATCCCTTCTTTCCCTTCAACACACGGACACATAGAGACATCAGCAACAACAACAAGAGGGGATTGGTCCAACAAAAAGTATAGATTATAATAAACGAGATGTCTCTATTTGGGTTTCCAGATCTCCACTCCAGCCCTTTCTTTCTAATCACAGCCCACTTAAGAAAATTAGATTTAGTTGGGCTCAAGAATTAGTAGAGCAACATATAAGCTCAGGTACTGTTAAAGTAACCTGCAGATTGCCATCTTTGGCATGATTTTGTAACAAAAAATGGGTTCACTGTGAAACTAAGTATGCTGCTAGCATACCAAAATCCTCCAAATCAGTACAACAACGCGGCTGAACAAACCTTATCAGCAGGTCATACAATGTCATCTAAGCATGTTATGTGCCAAAGTGGGATTGGTAATACAATGCATGAACGACACGTATTAGTTGTTTGTGAGTATGCAATAGGGTGCAGCTATGAACAGGGCTCATATCAAGTGTAGTATTACGGACTGTCATCGTGGAAGGAAACCCATTTAATATATAAGCCATATATGGAGCCAAAAAGAGGGATGGTAGAGAATGAGGATACACCAGGCTAACATAGCGGCATTTTCCTCATCTCTCCCCTCATCCCTTCTTTCCCTTCAACACACGGACACATAGAGACATCAGCAACAACAACAAGAGGGGATTGGTCCAACAAAAAGTATAGATTATAATAAACGAGATGTCTCTATTTGGGTTTCCAGATCTCCACTCCAGCCCTTTCTTTCTAATCACAGCCCACTTAAGAAACATAGATGAAATACTTATAGACGACAGCCACAATGCACACTCACAAACACTAGTACGTGTCTTTCATGCATTCAAGACCATAATCTCTTTAAAAAAACCAATTCAAATACTTACCCTGGGTGGGACTTGGGACTGCTGCCCTATTAAATTGGCCATTTGTTCTTGGAGGAGTGCAACTTGTGCCTTTAAGGCAGTCATCTCCTCGTCCCGATTGCCACTTGAACTAGATTCACTCCGTCCAAATAGCCGCGAGGGGGTTGGTCCTAGGCCCATACCACGGACACGTCCATGCCTCTCCTTTCCCCTAACATCGGTCAAGGCAACTCTCTGCCGGGTACGCCAATCTGGGCGTGCCGCCGTAGGGTCCGAATCTGAAGCAGAGGAGATTTCATCATACCTTTTCCGAGCGTTAGTCTGTAAAAGGACATAACAATCAGAGTTAAAAGCAGATGAGATTTCGACTACTCATTAGATATTAGTTCACAAATTACCAGAATCCGTGCTGCCTCAGGGCTCGCATACGTCCCATCCTTTGATTTGTGGGTGGCATCAAAAAAGTCAATGTCCCCAAACTCCGTAGGCCCCCCCAAATCTTCTGCCTATATATTAGTAAGATGAAATGGTTATAAACAAATAACTGTAAGTAAAAAATGTTCAATACTATTGCACCTACCAATTCTTCCCGAACCAGAGCGAAGCTCTGTGTACCAGCAGTGTGCAGCACTAGCTGCTTTGACCGACTGGCAGCTCCCACCTCCGCCCTTTTCTGTACATGCCACAATGAAGTTAGCAGAAAAATTCATTACAGTAGCCATACAACCACCTACTCATTAGATTTTTGTGTGTTTAATGTAAATACCTGACCGATCGCCGAACTCCAGTAGTGCACAAGAAATTGCCAATCTGAAGGCTCCACATTTTCTGGCACATTCATTGCATTCTCCTCCTCTGAAAGGTCTTTGTCATAAAACTTCGATTTCAATTCACTCTTGTGGTCCCTCCACTTCTTGGAGAGTGACTTTTCAACCCAAGGCGTAAGGGAGTCGGCGAACGAGAAGTATTGCTGCAAAATTTATTACCCATCACTAAAAATACATATTTCAATAATAATTTTTCGTCGACCAATTATGTATTTTAGATGAGAAATACCTTGATTGTCGTAATAGCAGTGGCCTTTGTGGTGGTTGGCACCTTCGGCCAACTCTCGTATGACAAAGGAAGTATCCGGGGGTTCCTTGCTATAACCCCAATGAAGGAAGAAAATTTGCTGGCGTTATCGCCAACCGGTTGCCCAACACCGTTCGCCTCCACCTCGATCCTTTCGTCATTCTGAAGCCTCCAAATATTCGTCATCTTAGTCTGCCCACGATGTTTTTTGACAGTGGGCGGCGTGCTACCCTCACCCTCTTCTGTTTGACTGCCACTATTATGTAGTGGCTGCTCATCCCCATGGCTCTCGTTGCCATCATTTATATTTAACCTCTTTCCACGCCTCGGCATGTTGTACCTGTCAAGGATTCAAATACACACATGCCAAGAAGACAATCAGATGCATGAAATCAGCTTCATTAACAGTGAAAGAAGATGAGGCCTATGCTAGCAGCATACTTAGTTTGGAAGTGAACACATTTTTGGTTAAAAAATCATGCCAAAGAGGGCAATCAGGTTACTTTAACAGTATCTTAAAATGAAAATTTCCATTATCCGAGCTTATATGTTGATCTACTAATTCTTGAGCCCAACTAAATCTAAAACCCAATTGTTGTGCATATCCGGAGGATTTTGGCATACAGCTATAGCATCCTCAGTTCACAGTGAACCCATTTAATATCAAAAAAACATGCCAAGAAGGCAATCAAATGCATGAAATAAGCTTCATTAACAGTAAAAAAAGATGAAAATTCTAGCAGCATACTTAGTTAGGAAGTGAACCCATTTTTTGTTAAAAAATCATGCCAAAGATGGCAAACAGGTTACTTTAACAGTATCTTGAAATGAACATTTTCATTATCTGAGCATATATGTTGCTCTACTAATTCTTTAGCCCAACTAAATCTAAAACCCAATTGTTCAGCATATCCGGAGGATTTTGGCATACGTAGCTATAACATCCTCAGTTCACAGTGAACCCATTTTGGTTAAAAAAACATACCAAGATGACTATCAGATGCATGGAATAAGCTTCTTTAACAATTAAAGAAGATGAAATTTCTAGCAACATACTTAGTTTGGAAGTGAACCCATTTTTGGTTAAAAAATCATGCCAAAGAGGGCAATCTGCAGGTAACTTTAACAGTTTCTTGAAATGAAAATTTACATTATCTGAGCATATATGTTGCTCCACTAATGGTTGTGCCCAACTAAATCTAAAACCCAATTGTTGTGCATATCCGGACCATTTAGGCATACGTAGCTATAGCATCGTCAGTTCACAGTGAACCCATTTTATATCAAAAAAACATGCCAAGAAGACAATCAGATGCATGAAATCAGCTTCATTAACAGTATAAGAACATGAAAATTTCCATTACCTAATCATATATTTTTCTATTAATTCTTCATCCCAACTAAACCATTCATGTTAAGGAAATCAACATGCATCTATCAGAAAAAAACATGCTAAGTTTCAAAAATTAGGGGAATCAACAGATGATACCGAAGAGAGAGAGAGAGCGGGGCGACGAGCGCGGGGGAAGGAGATAGAGAGAGAGCGGGGCGACACGGTCGTTTCTGTTCGCCGATTCACCTCCAAATCGAGATAGGGAGGAGGGAAATCGAAAATGGCAAAGGGAAGAAGGGACGATGACGAATGTTCGAAGGCCGTCGAAGAGGACGAAGCGGCGGAGGCAAACGCGCGGGAAGTAGAGCGAGGAAGGAGGGAAAACGAAGCGCCTTGTTTTTTATTTTTTTGGGGTTTGGGGAAATGGCGAGCGAAAGGTTAGGGTAGATGGGATTTATCACAGCTTTTCACCGGCATTTTAATTAGACACGCCGGTGAATCATACACTTCACCGGCATTTTTAAATAAAACGCCGGTGAATACGCGGATTCACCGGCGTTTTAATTCGGCCGCCGGTATATAACCATCCCATCTGGTGCCCCATTCCTAATCGCTACCTACCCCGGTGCTACTAGTAAAATGCCGGGGAAAATTCGCCGGTAAATCGAGTTTCTTTTGTAGTGGATGTCGGGAGCTCGGAGATGAGACAGCCAGGGTGAGGCGATTTGGGAGGATTTTGAGAGCGAGAGAAATGAGAGGAGCATCGGGGTCGAGTAGTAAGAGATTAGAGAAAACACAAATCGAATTTAGGGTTTCGATTTAGAAGTAGAGATCTTTGGATTTGGAGCTAGGGTTAGGGTTTTGCGATTTAGGGGGATTTCGAGAGTGGCTCAATTAAGAGGAGCGTCAGGGTGGAATAGTAAGAGATCATAGGAGGAAAGGAGCGGGATGAAGGAAAAAAGCGGGAAGCGTCGTGGTTTCGATTTGGAGCTAGGGTTTTGAGTGCGACTTGGGGAGAGGAGCAGGATGAGGGAGAGAAGAGAGCAGTTGAGGAGATTTGGAGAGAAAAGTCCAAAATACCCCCTATTGTAAATGGAGAGAGCGGGAAAATTAAGGGCCACACGATCTCCATCAAGATCGTGATGGAGATCGAACAGTGGAGGGAGTGTGCGCACGAGGAGTGTGCAACTGATATATATATATATATATATATATATATATATATATATATATATATATATATATATATATATATATATATATATATATATATATATATATATATATATATATATATGGTAAATGCTCGGTTGAAAACGGGTTTGTTTTCAATCGGGTTGGAAAACACCCATCTTAGCCTTCCGATCGCTCATGATCTTGATGAGTGGATCAGATCGAAACCCGTTAAAGTCTCCCACTAACGACTCTAAAAGCAGAGGGGCAATTTCGGAAATTCATGCCAAAAAACATTTCACACTTAGCGTTATTTTGGCGTGAAGTTTTTTTTTCTCAGTTACCTATACTTAGGCCGTTGTTGGAAACAACGGCCTAAGTTATTTGAAGTTTTTTTTGTGAAGAAAATTGTACTTAAGCCATTTTTTGGAACAACGGCCTAGGTTGTTTTTTTTAACAAAAATTTCAACCTAGGCCGTTGTTCCCAACAATGGCCTAAGTATGTGCAAGTGTTTTTCCAAACACTTGTACATACTCAGATCGCCATCTCCCTCACAACTCTCTCTCTCGCTAGTGGAGCTCGAAAAACTCATTTCCCCAAACCCTAGCTCACTCTATCGATCTGAAAACCCTAGCTCTCTCTTGCTCGTTGCATCTCACTGAATCTCTCCCTATTCTCACACCCTTGCCCTCTTCCTTTGAAGATCCTAGTTACAAAAAAACCCTAACCCATACGAAATCTCCCCAACCCTAAAACCTTAATCCTAAAGAAATTAGCCAAACCCTACTCCCCTTCCTTTCTCTACAGCAGCGCGCAAGGGCGTCCTCTATCTCCTTTCCGAACACCCACATTATGAAAGGTATTAATTTGTTCCTACTTGAGTAGATCTAACTAGGTTAATTGGTTGGATTTTTTTTCTCCAATGTTTGAGTGTATATATTATACGTAGGTATTTATAGAGTAGGTAATTCTAGTTTTATTGTGGATGTAGATGTAGTATTAGTTGTTGTTGGTTGTTGTTCAATGTTAGTAATAGCGCACAAAGAGAAAAAAAATAATGCAACTTTGCGAGTACGTCGGGCTCGCCACACACAAACCAACGCAACTTGTAGAAGTGTGTTTGGATTCACGGTTTGAAGTGTACGGCCGTGTATCGCTTTCGAGTATTTCCCGTGAGTGAAAGCGATACAACGGCATATTTTGCAAACTGTGAGTCAAAGCTCATCTCTACAAATTTTGTTGGCTCATGTGTTTTGCGTCCGTCCTACTTCCAAAGTTTCAGAATTTTTTGATCTCGTTTGTGCAGATTTGTACCGTATGCCAAACAATAACCTCAATTAATGTTTGATTTCTGTTAATGGTACTTTTCAGTACGAAACAACATTATAAAAAAAAGAAATTTTGCGAGCATATTGGGCTTACCGCTCGCTACCAAACGGTACTTGTAGTTGAGAGTTCGGACCCCCGGTTTGGGGCCTACGTCAATGTATCGCATTGTTAGCATTTTTCATGAATGAATGTGATACACGACCGTATCTTACAAACCGTTGGTTGGAAATCGCTTGTACAAGTGGCGTTGCCTTGTGTGTGGGGAGCCCGACCCAATCACAAAGATTATTTTTTTTTCCAACGATTGTGTGGTTTTCGAATTTTGTTATGTTTTGAGGGAGTTTTCAATAGAGAACCCACTTGAAAAATTCGTGATTTTGCGAGTAAGTCGGTCTTGCCATTCACAAGTTATATCAACCTGTAGTTGCAAGTTGTCGCCCACGGTTTCCTATATGCGTCCGTGTATCGCATTCCCCTAATTTTCAAGAGTGAAAGCGAGCGAGACACGGCCGTATCTTGCAAATCGTGGATCGGAGCTCGCTTGTACAAGCTGTTTTATATATGATGTGTATATTAATTATAATATATCTTTACCCCAGATGAACAACTATATGGAGAGTTCTGCTGTCGGCGATATTTTTGTGCGGGTAGAACCAATCATTGATTCCATGCCGTTAGTCGAAGAACATCTAAAACCAAAATTAGGTATGACATTTTCTACTTTAGTTGAGGCCGCAAATTTTTATTCTTCATATGCTCATTGTGGGGGTTTTGCAATGCGTAAGGGTGGAAATAAATTAAAGAGAGGAGTGGAAGTAGATAAGTCATATCTTTGTAATAAAGCCGTGTCGTCGCCGAGTCAATATAGTGATGGTAGATGGGGAACAACCTGTAGAACGGGTTGCAAGGCTAGCGTTCGTATAAAATTGAACGAAGCAAGTAATACGTGGGTGGTCTATTCATTTCATGAAGAATACAATCACGAATTCACCTCACCCGATAGAAGACATCTTTTGCCCCGAAACTATTCGGTGTCAAATACGGATAAAAGGATAATAGAGCAATTCAACCAAGCTAATATCCAGACATGTCGACAAATGCTCTTCTTCGAAAGTGCTAGTGGTGGTCACGATTAAGTAGGATTCACCGAAAAAGATGTTAGAAATTTACCTAGAGATTCGCAAGAAGCATTGAAAGGACATGATTCTACAATGCTAATTGATTTTTTTGAATCTAAGAAACAGACGGATCCTTCATTTTTTATGACATTCAAGTAGATCCGAAGGGCGGTTGTCACATTGTATGTGGGTTGATGGTATTTTTAGGATGAATTATCAAGAATTTGGCGATGTACTTTGATTTGATGCCACATACAATACAAACCGGTATGGAATGTTATTTGTTCCCTTTATTGGAGTGAATCAACATTGGCAATCGACTTTCTTAGGATGTGGGTTTATTCCAAATGAAATGGCCTCTTCGTTTGAATGGTTCTTTGAAAAGTGGTCAGGGGTTATGAATCGTGCACCATTCGGTATCGTCACTGAACAAGACCGTGGGATCGTCGCCGCTGTTAAGAAAGTTTCCCCTTAGACTCGGTATCGTTTTTGTATTTGGCACATTTTGAAAAAGTTACCACAGGAGGTGCATATGTCGAACGATGTCAACAAGTTTAGGGAATCTTTGAAGAATATCATCTACAATTCTGAATATGTACATGACTTTGTAGGAAAATCGAATTTTTTGATTTCGCAATACGGATTAGAGAGTAACAAATGGTTGAACGATCTACTTGATATCCGTGAAAGTTGGGCACCCGTCTATGCTAAAGATTCTTTTGGGGCCGGTATGTTGAGTAGCCAACGGGTTGAGTCAGCGCATTCTGCCTTGAAGCATCATACAGAAAAGAAATATTCCTTGCATGAATTTGCCGTCATCTTCGACCATTTTTTGGGAAGGCAAAGACACGATGAACTGAAATAAAATCATCGTAACCGTGAAAAGAGACCGAAGTTGAAGAGCGAATGGGCTTTGGAGGCACAAATGGCGAAAACATACACTTTAATTTTTTTTTTACAGATTCCAAGATGAAGTTACAAAAAGCTTCATGTACAATGTGTGTTACGTTGGCGATCTTGAGATACCTGATAGTTCAACCTTCCATGTGATACTCTGTGGAGAATCAGAACCGGCTCGTCTTATTCAATTATGCAAAATCAGCGGAATTATTACATGTGCATGTCACTTCTTCGACTTCGTTGGCATTCCTTGCGGGCATATTTTAGTCGCTCTTCGGTTCAGCTATCACACTTCCCTTCCGGATATATACATTAAAAGAAGATGGACCCAGGATGTGATGAGAAGAAGTTATACATCTGTTCCACCCGAACCCAATACCAAGAATTTTGCTTCTCGATATTGTGAGTTGAGCTACCATGCAAAACAGATTGTCGATCTCGGTTGTTCCTCCAATGAAAGTTACAAATACACGTTGGAGAATTTGCAGAAGATCATTGACGGCGTCTCTCGGCTACGACTCGGATTAGGTGAACAACCAGAACAAGCCTCACAATCACATGACAGTGTAGAACCAGGAGGTAGTGCACAACCGCATGGTAGTGCACAACCTCATGATGAAGGGAGTGGACACATACCTACATGCGTAAGTGGACCACAGCAATGCACAACAAAAGGAAGGCCTCGCGCCAAAAGACTGAGGCCGATAATAAAGCAACTCCGCATAAAAAAATCGAGACGGTGCCGAAGATGCGGCATTGTGCAAATGGATCATGATTCAAGGAATTGTCCAATATTATTTGAGGGGTAAGACTCGTACTTTATTAGTTTGTCACTTTTTTAAATTTATTATACTTCATTTGTGGTAAATGAGTTTCTCACTAACTAAAATTTATCTTTAAATTAAGGCCAAACAATCTGCAAGAAGTAATTCCATCCTATGAAGAGAGTTCTAACGAGAGATATGATGATCCATTGTGAATTGGAATTTTTTTAATGTAATGTTTCAGTATATTACATATTGATGCAAGTGTTGTTAATTACTTTTTATTGTTAACTGTAAATGTTCTTGAGACTCAAGTGTTGTTGGTTTGTGTCGATTGTTAACATTGTGTGTGTATATATATATATATATATATATATATATATATATATATAAACATAGGCCGTTGTTTAAAACAACGGCCTAGGTTATTTGTTGAATTTTTTTTTTCATCAATAACTCTCTGTGTTTTAGAGCATGAAGACAGAGAGCAAGACCCTTATTTTTTTAACCTTAGACAACGGGACAACGGCCTAGGTTGTAGGCCAAAAGTTGAAGTTTTTCGGGTGCTCTCTGAATTGGACAAGTTAAAAAGAGCAACAAGTCAGATAGCAACACCCTATTTTTTTATACCTTAGGCCGTAGGTTGTAGGGCAAAAGTTGAAGTTTTTGGGGTGCTCTCTGACTTGGATAAGTTAAAAATAGCAACAAGTCAGAGAGCAACACCCTATTTTTTATACCTTAGGCCGTTGTCGGAGACAACGACCTAAGTTGTAGGCCAAAAGTTGAAGTTTTTGGGGTGCTCTCTGACTTGGACAAGTTAAAAAAAGCAACAAGTCAGGGAGCAACACCCTATTTTTTTTATACCTTAGGTTCCAACAACGGCCTAGGTAATAGGCCAAATGTTGAAGTTTTTGGGGTACTCTCTGACTTGGACAGGTAAAAAAGAGTAACAAGTCAGAGAGCAACACCCCATTTTTTTTATACCTTAGGCCATTGTCTCCAACAACGGCCTAGGTAATAGGACAAAAGTTGAAGTTTTTAGGGTGCTCTCTGACTTGGAAAAGTTAAGAAGAGCAATAAGTCAGAGAGCAACACCCTAATTTTTTTATACCTAAGGTCGTTGTCAACAACGGCCTAGGTTATAGCTAAGCATTTGAAGTTTTAGCTTTTTACAATTTTCTCTTCACTCTTTACGAACAGTCTCTGTGGAACTTTATACCAAAGACAGATGATCTATGCTTGTATATCGTTTATATATATTTTTTATTTTCCCATTTTTTTCCACCTTAGTAACCAATATAAAATCATGATGGTTAAATATTTACAAAAAATACTAGGAAATAAAACATAATCTTTTATTTTGTAAAAAATAATTTCTTAAATATATTCTTATCCTTAATATGTAAATTCTTCTGCATAGCGTACACCTATTAGGGTTTCAACCCAAGTAGTAACATCTAGGTTGTTTAAGGACAGGGTTAGGGTAAGGTTAGGGTTAGGGTTATGGGTTTTTTTGTTTTTTCGCTTTTTACAACTTCCTCTTAACTTTTTACGAACAGTATCTCTGGAACTATATACCAAAGACAGATGATCTATGCTTGTATATCATTTAGATTTTTATTACTTTCCAATTTTTTCCACCTATCTAACCAATATAAAATGATAAAGGTTATATGTTTAAAAATAATTCCAAAAAATAAAATGATAAAGGTTATATGTGTAAGGTTAGGGTTAGTCTTAATGGGGGTTAGGTGTAACGCCCCGAATCCCAAATACACTGAATTCGAGATGTTCTACAGGATCTTTTCACTTTCTTAGTACACTTTTACAGCGAAATAAAAACTTTTCATCATACATCAGAGTTTACATCATAATTACATCTTTCTTTTGCACAGCGGAAGTAAAATACAACAATTAAATACAAGTACAACAGCTTGATAAAATCTTTAAGCATCCAAATCTTCTTTAATCTTTAGCATAACATTTACCTGCATGTTAGACTGTGGATACGTCAGTTTATTCAACCGACGATCATTATACACGGCCGTCCTCGCTTTGCCGGAAATAGTATAACTTAACATTTCATATTTAGCAAACACAAACTTGTCACATTCAAACTAAAGGGACTACCCTATTGATGTCGTGTTGTGATTGTGCACTTAGTCCTTAATGCAGTTAATTATGTTACATGACACTAATGCACACTTGTTCGGATTCTATGCATCCCATACTACATAGGTCCGAGGGCAAGCCCTTATTCGTTCTTCATCTTGATAGGGTTCAATCCCCCGTTATGCCTTAACTACTACTGTAACTACGGTAGTGTCTTAGATGTCCTATGATCTATGAGCCCATGTCCAGGCAGCCTGGAGGGGAATCCCACGCACTGTCACGACGCATCGAGCAGGCAACCTATGGACAATTCAGCCTCCGCCATGGAACAATGGCACCACCCATAGCCACTCGAACATCCCACGAGCGTCGCCACCGGGACGATAATTCCGGAGTAGCGCCCACGCACTGTCTTGATGCATCAAGCAGGCAACCTGTGAATCGCTCTCACACCGCTATCCGTTGGCCCTCATACTCATGTTTTTCTTCTACTTTCATCACATCTCCACTATGTACTAGTCCTTAGTTTTATTTAAAAATCATGAACAAATAATCACTAGAGTTAGCCTCTCCATCAACCGGACTTATTCATTTGTTTCAACATGACCAACCTTGGTCTAATTTCAATTCAATTCATTTTTTCTCAATGCCGGGGAGACTTAGCTACTCTATTTCAAATTTCATTTCACAATCTTTAAGTCATAACCACTTTCATGTCACAATTTCATGTTCTTTCTCATTCATGATTACTCTTTGTTCACAAGTCCATAGTGAATACTTACAATTTATAAAAATTCATATTCATGGCCAACAATTTCATCAACATGATTTCTAAATTCCAATATCATACAATGCACTCATGCACTTTATAATTAATCACCCATACTTTACATCTTACACAATATCCTCAAGTGAAAATTTATAATATCATGTCACACCACAAACTCTTTTGTGTCAAATACTTCTTAATAAATCCATTTCAATATATCTTTATAAACTGAAAATTTCCATAAGTATGTGTCTTAGAACCATAGCTTCAATTATACTATTTGTTCATAAACTACATTATATTTTCTTCAAATAATACCCAACTCAATCCCATAAAATTCCTTGTATTTTTATGAAAATTACCATATTTTTCTCACATTTTTTGGACATCACAAACTCACAAAAAAAATGTTTTTTATAGAGTGCTAGGGGAAGGATTCGAACCCAGCACGGTAGAGAAGAAGGCCAGAGCACCCGCCAATAGGCCAATCGTGTGCTAGCGATTAGAAGAGAGCGAAATAGGTATAAGTGCTTTCGGTTCGCAGTCATCTAAACTTATATACACAGTTAAGAAAAAGATGGTGAGGCCGGGTTTCGAACCGCACCGCTCAGGGAAACCGAGCGCAGTCACAGACCGCCTGAGCCACTGGCTCAGGTTGTCACAATATTGGGTTAAAATCTATTAGTTTCATATTCGCACTGTTTTAGAAAACAACTCGATGTTCAAATCAATTAGGTTCCAATTGCCTTTATACAAACTACAGAAAATTTCCAGATTTAATCATCTTTATTTGATCCTCATACAGCAAGTATAAAAAATAAATTTTTGTACTAAAACATAATTTTCTTCACCCAATTTAATAATTTGTTTATTAAAACTAACATATCTTTTATTTTTCGACATTGGAAAAAGAAATCAATTGATCTTCTAATCTCTCTTTTATTCCCAAATTTTCCATGATAATTTACTGTTTATTAATCTACATTCACACCACAATACAACTTTGGATTTTCCCATACTCATATTAGCAAAAGAATTCATGTAACACATGAATAGGTGAAACTCACCAATTACTAATTTTTGGGTATTTCTATTTTGATGACACAAGCAATTCATTGGTTCATTTATGCCACTTCTACACATGAATGTAACATACTCATAACTCAAGCATACTTTATACTTTCTATCCAAATTTCATAGTGTCAATATCTTAATCAATTGTCATGTTTCAACCACACAATTTACAAGCAATTAATGAAGATTTTCACACATCATACTAACCATATTGCATCATTATTCCAATAACCTAACAATCATAGAAAGTGCTTCATATAGTTTAATTTCATGCTAGAATTTCACATACACAATTAATCACATCATTCCAAACCATTCACATACTAACTTTTTAATTAGAATGGACTCTTATTAGTATTTTCCATGTATAGTGTTGACAATATAACTAGCATGAATCCTATATTAGAAATATGAAATATTTCACCCACCTTATTGGAGAGAAACACAAAAAGCAATGAGTCCTAGTAGATGAGAACACCTCCTCCTAGCCAAAAGAGTGCACCACTCCAAGCTCCCAAACCCTAGCCGAATGCTTCCCAAGCCGAATGCTACCCTCCTTGGCCGAAAGCTCCAAGCAACCAAAAGAACCACACACTCTCTTATCTTTTATAACTCTCACAATTATATTACTATAGCTTTGGAAATTATACTTTGCATATGAAAAATTAGCCATGAGAAGGGGGGTATTTATACTAAAAAATGAGGGGAATGGAGGGCTAAGATCATCTTGGTGGTTGCAAAATGAAAGGCTTAGATCAAAGTAGGAGTTAGGAAAACTACCCACCTCCTTGAAACTACCCCCATGTTCTCCACACCAAAAATTCAATTTTCCCTCCAAAGAATGCTACCCGGCCAAGAATAGTGAGTGTGCATTGCACGTGTACGTGTAGTGCACGTGCATGCAACTAGGCCAAATTTGTACATTTTAAAATTGTATAAAAATAATTTTGTTTAAAAAAAGTCTTCTACATGACAAGTTTAGTTAAAATTAATTAATTCATGGGCTTTCTTTTTGGGCCAAAATAATTTTATAAAAATAATTAAAATAAAAATGCTTTTGGGCTTTTTAATTAAATCAAATAAGGCTTTTAAAGAAGGCTTTTTGGACTAAAATAATTTGAGAAAATTATATTAAATAATTACACATTATGATAAAATAATCCAAACAAAATATTGCACGTGCACACTACGTGCAAAATAAATAATTTCTCATTAATTAAAAAATCAGGGTATTACAGCACTCCCTCCTTAGAATAGTTCCGTCCCCGGAACTACAATCAAGAGCGAGGAAACAAAACAAAAATACAACACACACAACAAGAACAAAAGATACAAAATACAATCAAGCAAAAAGCTCAGGATAGTCCTTCAACATCCTCTCCTCAGACTCCCAAGTAGCCTCTTCAACCAAGTGGTTTCTCCAGACTACCTTGACCATCGGTATCGTCTTATTCCTCAAGACTTTCTCCCTACGGTCAACAATCTCAACAGGAGACTCGATGTAATTCAGGTCTAACTGCAAACCTTCCGGCACTTCAGGCAAATGATGACTCGGGTCTGGAATATAACCTCTCAGCATAGACACATGAAAGACATTGTGCACCTGAGACAACTCTTCCGGTAATTCAAGCCGGTAAGCAGTTTTCCCGATCCTTTTCAATATCTTATACGGGCCTATAAACCTCGGGGCCAACTTCCCGCCTTTGCCAAAGCGAACCACACCTTTACTGGGTGATACCTTCAGAAAGACGAAGTCACCAACCTCAAACTCAAGGTCCCTTCTCCGGTTGTCTGCATAGCTTTTCTGCCTGCTCTGAGCTTCCACCAACCTTTTCCTGATCAGATCAATCTTCTCAGAAGTCAGCTACACAAGCTCAGGACCAAACAACTGACGCTCCCCCACTTCATACCAACAAACAGGAGTCCTGCACTTCCTGCCATACAGAGCTTCGTACGGCGCCATCCCAATACTGGCCTGAAAACTGTTGTTGTAGGCAAACTCCACCAAAGGTAAATGTCTTTCCCAACTGCCTCCAAAGTCTAGTATACAACACCGCAGCATATCCTCAAGAATACGATTGACTCTCTCGGTCTGCCCATCGGTTTGCGGATGAAAAGCAGTGCTGAAATCTGTCTTGGTACCCAAAGCTGCCTGAAGACTCCTCCAGAAATGCGAAGTAAACCACGCATCTCGATCAGACACAATGGTCGAAGGAACGCCATGAAGTCGGACAATCTCACCAACATACATCTCAGCCAACTTGTCCATCGAAGCAGTGAGTTTCATCGCCAAAAAGTGAGCGGACTTGGTAAGTCGATCGACTATAACCCAAATTGCATCATTGCCCTTAGGACTCTTAGGCAATCCCGTGATGAAATCCATACTGATGTTATCCCACTTCCATTCCGGAATAGGTAACGGCTGTAATAGACCTCCGGGTCTCTGATTTTCGGCTTTAACTTGCTGACAAACCTCACACTTCGTGACAAATTCAGCCACATCCCGCTTCAAACCTGACCACCAGAAATGCTGCTTGATGTCCTTGTACATCTTAGTACTCCCAGGATGTACCGACAAAAGAGTGGCATGCGCCTCCTGAAGAATACTCTCTTTCAGGTCCGCCTGATTTGGAACGCACAGCCTGTCTCCGAACCACAGCACTCCATCCCTGGTTTGAAATCCGGGCAACCTGCCAGCACTGACCTGCTCCTTCATCTCCAGAATATCAGCATCAACCTCCTGACTTGCAATGATCCTGGCATTCAGAGTAGGCTGAAGCTTCAACTGAGCCAAAGATGCTCCCAATCCTTGCAAGACAACCTCAATCCCAGCTCGGTCCAGCTCCTCAATCAGATGCCTCTGAGTTGTAATCAAACAGGCCAAACTGCTCTTGCGGCTAAGTGCATCCGCCACAACATTAGCCTTTCCGGGATGATACTTGATCTCAGGTCGCATATCTTCGAGCACTTCCAACCATCTCCGCTGCCTCAGATTGAGATCCCTCTGCTGATATATATACTTCAAGCTCTTGTGATCCGGGTACATATTCAACTTCTCACCGTACACGTAGTGCCTCCATTGCTTCAAAGCAAAAATAATCGCAGCCAACTCTAGATCATGAGTCGGGTAATTCTTCTCATGTGGTCGTAGTTGCCTAGACCCATAAGCGATTACTCTTCCTTCTTGCATTAAGACACACCCAAGCCCCCGATGTGAAGCATCGCTATAAACATCATACTCAACACCAGCTCTAGGCAAAGCCAGGATAGGTGCAGTAGTCAGCCTATCTTTCAACTCCTGAAAACTCGCCTCACATTGCTCGGTCCACTTGAAGCTCACATTATTCTTGGTCAGCCCTGTAAGCGGTACAGCTATCTGAGCATAACCTTGAATGAATCTCCGATAGTATCCAGTCATCCCAAGGAAACTTCTGACTTCCTTCACTGTAGTAGGCCTTGCCCAATCTCTCACTGCCTCTATCTTCTGAGGATCAGTTGCCACTCCCTCCTTAGAAAGGATGTGACCTAGGAATGCCACTTCAGATTTCCAGAAATCACACTTGGATAACTTGGCATACAACTGTTGCTCTTCCAACTTCTGCAACACTGCTGCCAGATGCTCAGTGTGCTCCTCCTCAGACTTGGAGTACACGAGAATATCGTCGATAAATACCACGACGAAAGAATCAATAAACGGCCTCAGATCTCTGTTCATCAAGTCCATGAAGATTGCAGGTGCATTCGTCACTCCGAATGGCATAACTAAGAATTCGTAATGCCCATGCCGAGTTCTAAATACAGTCTTGTGCACATCTCCAGCTTTCACTCGAACTTGGTGGTAACCTGATCGAAGATCTATTTTGGAGAATACAGCTGCTCCTTGTAGACGATCGAACAAGTCATCAATTCGAGGAATCGGATACTTATTCTGAACAGTGACCTTATTCAGCTCCCGGTAATCGATGCACATCCTCATCGATCCATCCTTCTTCTTTACCAAAAGCACTGGTGCTCCCCAAGGTGACGCACTAGGTTGAATAAAGCCTTTTCCCAACAGTTCCTCAATCTGCCGTTTCACCTCATCCTGTTCCACTGGAGCCATCCTATAAGGTGCCTTAGAAATGGGTGCACTTCCCGGTTGAACAGTGATGCTGAACTCTACATCACGATGCGGGGGTAACCCAGGAAAATCTTCCAAGAACACTGTCGGATAGTCCCGAACCACAGGAATCCCTTGCACTTCCACAGGAGTCTCTTCCTTGCGGATAGTTGCCACCAGCTTAGAACATTTCCGCTTCCCTTGGAACACGACTTCAGGTCCACCTGGAGCCTTCACTGTCACCGTCTTGGCCTTACACTCGATGCTTGCACTGTACACCGACATCCAATCAATGCCAATAATAACATCGACTCCCAAGATAGTCAGCTCGATCAGATCAATGCCAAAGATTCTATCCCCAATCACAATCTCGCAATCAGCATAATACCGATCAGTGGTTAAAGTTTCCCCTGACGGAGTAGCTACTGATAAGATCTTGCCTGGGAAAATCTTCGGTTCAACTCCCAACACTTTAGCAAACTTTGGAGACACAAAAGTATGAGAGGATCCAGTATCAAACAATACGACAGCTTTAATTCCATTAAGATAGAGTTCGCCTGTTACATAATATACACCATTACATAACAGCCTCACTAAACAAAGGGAAAGGAAATGACAAAGACTCTAAACACCAGCCCTCGTACCAGAGATGACCTGATCCGCCTCCTCAGCATCAGCTTCTGTCAAGGCAAATACTCGCCCTGATTGGTACGGCCTCTTCCCAGCCTGCTGCGTTGGTGCGCCGCTATTACTGTGCTGAAGTTTGGGACAATGAGATCGGTAGTGTCCCGCTTCCCCACAGTTAAAGCAAGTCACCGCAGAAGGTCTCGCCACATTGTTTCCAGGTCCTCCAACTACACTAACAGCATTCGCCCCTGTCGGTTTGAACCTCTGTGCAGATGGTTGCCCCCTGAAACTCCCCGAATGTGCAGGCCTCTTCCCGGGCTGCCAGTTGTTCCTCCTGTTCTGAACAACATGGAACTGCTCCATATCCGCCTCCGTCGCTGCCGCCCTCTTGACCAGCTTATCGAATCTCCTGATACCAAGGGGTATCATACGAGATCTCAAACTAGGCCTCAGACCATGCTCGAACTTGCGAGCTTTCTTGGCCTCATCCGCCACCAGTTCTGGAGCATACCTGGAGAGCTGAGTAAATTTGGTCTCATATGCTCTCACCGACATGCTGCCTTGCTGAAGCGACAGGAACTCCATCGCCTTCTTCTCCTGGACGTCGGAGGGAAAATAATGACTGCGGAATTCTTCCAGAAATTCCTCCCAGCCAAGCAACAGACCTCCCATGGTCCTCTTCACGGATTGCCACCAAACTGCTGCATCCTTCTCCAGCTGCAAGGTTGCCAACTTGACCTTGCTACCCTCAGGGGTCTCCAATACCTCAAAGATTGTCTCCACTTGCCGTATCCAGTTGTCAGCCGAATCTGGGTCTGACTTTCCCTCGAATACGGGTGGTTTCATTCTCTTGAACGATTCCACCAGCTTTATCGCCTCGGGCACTGGATTTGCCGGCCCCCTAGCTTGGTTCTGAGCCACTGCATTTAGCGTCTGATAGACCCTAGCAAGTTCAGTCTCCAGATCCAAACCTTCCCCATTCCTTGCTCCTCTTCTCGACATATTCTGATGTAAAAGATCCGTCAAATTCGAAGTATAAAACAAGAATTTAAACCAACTTCCATTTCATTGAATTCCAAAAGTTTATACATTCGAATTTAAAAACATTTTTGACATCAGAACGGAAAGAAAACAGAAGCTACAACACTCTAACTCCTACGGGTCCTCTTCGCTGCTCGAAGTTCTTCCCGCAGTTCATCAACCTCATCCTTCAGCACATCAGTTAGGTTCTTTTTCTTCTCAAGTTCCCAAATCCGATGGCTAAGAACAGAATAGTCAGCCTTCCGCTTCTCCAGCTGAGCCTCCAACAATCCAACTCTCTCCTTCAGAGTTTCCACTTGCCTCTGAAGAGAAGCCACAAGACCACTGGGAACTGGTACTTCCTCTTCGTCGGAAGAAGAATCATCAGATGAATCCGGAGATGGGGTGATCTCTCGGGATTCAGGGTACTCCTCATCATCAGAATCAGCTTATCCAGGGTAGTACTCGTCCTCGGAATCTGCCTGTCCAGGATGGTACTCTTCCTCAATGATGTGCCAGTCGTCGCCTCCAGCAGGGTCGAAGTGATCAGCCATCTTAGAAATAGAGAGGAGAAAGCATAAATCTTAGAGCAACACAAATGTAAGTCACTTACATTTAAATCTCTAGACTCAAACACACACTCTAATGTCCACTTCTAGGGTGTCGTTCCCTATAAATTTGTACAAGTGTGAAAGTGTAGAAAGCGTGGCTCTGATACCACTCTGTAACGCCCCGAATCCCAAATACACTGAATTCGAGATGTTCTACAGGATCTTTTCACTTTCTTAGTACACTTTTACAGGGAAATAAAAACTTTTCATCATACATCAGAGTTTACATCATAATTACATCTTTCTTTTGCACAGCGGAAGTAAAATACAACAATTAAATACAAGTACAACAGCTTGATAAAATCTTTAAGCATCCAAATCTTCTTTAATCTTTAGCATAACATTTACCTGCATGTTAGACTGTGGGTACGTCAGTTTATTCAACCGACGATCATTATACACGGCCGTCCTCGCTTTGCCGGAAATAGTATAACTTAACATTTCATATTTAGCAAACACAAACTTGTCACATTCAAACTAAAGGGACTACCCTATTGATGTCGTGTTGTGATTGTGCACTTAGTCCTTAATGCAGTTAATTATGTTACATGACACTAATGCACACTTGTTCGGATTCTATGCATCCCATACTACATAGGTCCGAGGGCAAGCCCTTATTCGTTCTTCATCTTGATAGGGTTCAATCCCCCGTTATGCCTTAACTACTACTGTAACTACGGTAGTGTCTTAGATGTCCTATGATCTATGAGCCCATGTCCAGGCAGCCTGGAGGGGAATCCCACGCACTGTCACGACGCATCGAGCAGGCAACCTATGGACAATTCAGCCTCCGCCATGGAACAATGGCACCACCCATAGCCACTCGAACATCCCACGAGCGTCGCCACCGGGACGATAATTCCGGAGTAGCGCCCACGCACTGTCTTGATGCATCAAGCAGGCAACCTGTGAATCGCTCTCACACCGCTATCCGTTGGCCCTCATACTCATGTTTTTCTTCTACTTTCATCACATCTCCACTATGTACTAGTCCTTAGTTTTATTTAAAAATCATGAACAAATAATCACTAGAGTTAGCCTCTCCATCAACCGGACTTATTCATTTGTTTCAACATGACCAACCTTGGTCTAATTTCAATTCAATTCATTTTTTCTCAATGCCGGGGAGACTTAGCTACTCTATTTCAAATTTTATTTCACAATCTTTAAGTCATAACCACTTTCATGTCACAATTTCATGTTCTTTCTCATTCATGATTACTCTTTGTTCACAAGTCCATAGTGAATACTTACAATTCATAAAAATTCATATTCATGGCCAACAATTTCATCAACATGATTTCTAAATTCCAATATCATACAATGCACTCATGCACTTTATAATTAATCACCCATACTTTACATTTTACACAATATCCTCAAGTGAAAATTTATAATATCATGTCACACCACAAACTCTTTTGTGTCAAATACTTCTTAATAAATCCATTTCAATATATCTTTATAAACTGAAAATTTCCATAAGTATGTGTCTTAGAACCATAGCTTCAATTATACTATTTGTTCATAAACTACATTATATTTTCTTCAAATAATACCCAACTCAATCCCATAAAATTCCTTGTATTTTTATGAAAATTACCATATTTTTCTCACATTTTTTGGACATCACAAACTCACAAAAAAAATGTTTTTTATAGAGTGCTAGGGGAAGGATTCGAACCCAGCACGGTAGAGAAGAAGGCCAGAGCACCCGCCAATAGGCCAATCGTGTGCTAGCGATTAGAAGAGAGCGAAATAGGTATAAGTGCTTTCGGTTCGCAGTCATCTAAACTTATATACACAGTTAAGAAAAAGATGGTGAGGCCGGGTTTCGAACCGCACCGCTCAGGGAAACCGAGCGCAGTCACAGACCGCCTGAGCCACTGGCTCAGGTTGTCACAATATTGGGTTAAAATCTATTAGTTTCATATTCGCACTGTTTTAGAAAACAACTCGATGTTCAAATCAATTAGGTTCCAATTGCCTTTATACAAACTACAGAAAATTTCCAGATTTAATCATCTTTATTTGATCCTCATACAGCAAGTATAAAAAATAAATTTTTGTACTAAAACATAATTTTCTTCACCCAATTTAATAATTTGTTTATTAAAACTAACATATCTTTTATTTTTCGACATTGGAAAAAGAAATCAATTGATCTTCTAATCTCTCTTTTATTCCCAAATTTTCCATGATAATTTACTGTTTATTAATCTACATTCACACCACAATACAACTTTGGATTTTCCCATACTCATATTAGCAAAAGAATTCATGTAACACATGAATAGGTGAAACTCACCAATTACTAATTTTTGGGTATTTCTATTTTGATGACACAAGCAATTCATTGGTTCATTTATGCCACTTCTACACATGAATGTAACATACTCATAACTCAAGCATACTTTATACTTTCTATCCAAATTTCATAGTGTCAATATCTTAATCAATTGTCATGTTTCAACCGCACAATTTACAAGCAATTAATGAAGATTTTCACACATCATACTAACCATATTGCATCATTATTCCAATAACCTAACAATCATAGAAAGTGCTTCATATAGTTTAATTTCATGCTAGAATTTCACATACACAATTAATCACATCATTCCAAACCATTCACATACTAACTTTTTAATTAGAATGGACTCTTATTAGTATTTTCCATGTATAGTGTTGACAATATAACTAGCATGAATCCTATATTAGAAATATGAAATATTTCACCCACCTTATTGGAGAGAAACACAAAAAGCAATGAGTCCTAGTAGATGAGAACACCTCCTCCTAGCCAAAAGAGTGCACCACTCCAAGCTCCCAAACCCTAGCCGAATGCTTCCCAAGCCGAATGCTACCCTCCTTGGCCGAAAGCTCCAAGCAACCAAAAGAACCACACACTCTCTTATCTTTTATAACTCTCACAATTATATTACTATAGCTTTGGAAATTATACTTTGCATATGAAAAATTAGCCATGAGAAGGGGGGTATTTATACTAAAAAATGAGGGGAATGGAGGGCTAAGATCATCTTGGTGGTTGCAAAATGAAAGGCTTAGATCAAAGTAGGAGTTAGGAAAACTACCCACCTCCTTGAAACTACCCCCATGTTCTCCACACCAAAAATTCAATTTTCCCTCCAAAGAATGCTACCCGGCCAAGAATAGTGAGTGTGCATTGCACATGTACGTGTAGTGCACGTGCATGCAACTAGGCCAAATTTGTACATTTTAAAATTGTATAAAAATAATTTTGTTTAAAAAAAGTCTTCTACATGACAAGTTTAGTTAAAATTAATTAATTCATGGGCTTTCTTTTTGGGCCAAAATAATTTTATAAAAATAATTAAAATAAAAATGCTTTTGGGCTTTTTAAGAAAAGGCTTTTTAATTAAATCAAATAAGGCTTTTAAAGAAGGCTTTTTGGACTAAAATAATTTGAGAAAATTATATTAAATAATTATACACATTATGATAAAATAATCCAAACAAAATATTGCACGTGCACACTACGTGCAAAATAAATAATTTCTCATTAATTAAAAAATCAGGGTATTACATTAGGGTAAGCTAGGATTATGGCAGGGTTAAGGGTTATGGTAAGGTTAGGAGTATAGGTTTATGGGATAGGGTTAGGGTTATGGTTAGTGTTAGGGTTAGTGGTTATAAAAACATTCCAATCTTCAAACCATCTGAATTTTCCAAAAAACGGCTTATTAACCTTAACCCTACCCTTACCCTACTCATAAGTACGATTAAGGTAGGTTTATGGTAGGATTAGGGTTGAGTGTATGCTTATGAATAGGGTTATGGTTGGTTCATTAATTAGGTTAATATTTGTAGTTGGAGGTAGTACAATGCACTGAATCTCTTCCCTTATTGGGTTATACATGTGGAGATCTACATGTGGTTTTTCCCATATAGGATGTACTGAAGGACCGCTCTAAAGCGCACTAAATCTTTTCACTTAATGGATTCTACATGTGGGGATCTACGGGTGGTGCAACTTTTGGAATCCAAGAGTTGATAAAACTCCATTCCATTCTCATTCACATGATCCTTATAATAATGCTCTTTGTACTTGTCACAGATTTTGCATATATTGGCCACAAAGAGCATTATAACCATTAACACTAACCCTAACCCTAACCCATAACCCTACTCTCCTAACCCTACACTAACCCTTAACCCTACCATAACCCAAGCTTACCCTAACTCTACCCTAAATATCATATTTTATTGATTTTTACGAATGAAAATATCATATTTTATTTTTTCTATTTTTTTTTACATTTAACCTTGACGATTTTATATTGGTTAGTTAGGTGGCTATAAATGAAAATTAATAAAAAATATAAATGATGTACAATCATATGAATGTCTATTTTGTAGAGTTCAGGAGACAATGTTCGTAAAGAGTGGAGAGAGTTGTAAAAAACATAAAAAACATAACCCTAACCCTATCCTTAAACAACCTAGAAGTTACTACTTGGGTTGAAACCCTATACTCACCAGTAACAAATTTCAGGTGTACGCTATGCAGAAGAATTTACATAGCTGGTGTAACAATATATGTAAGAAATTGTTTTTTACAAATGAAAAGATCATGTTTTATTTTCTGGTATTTTTTGTAAACATCTAACCATCATGATTTTATATTGGCTAGTTAGGTGGAAAAAAATGTAAATAAAAAAAATATATAAACGATATACAGGCATAGATCATCTATCTTTGGTATAAAGTTCCACAGAGACTGTTCGTAAAGAGGGAAGAGAAAGTTGTAAAAAGCATAAAACTTCAAACCTAGGCCGTTGTCAACGGCTTAAGGTAGTCATATAAAGGGGTGTTCTCCCAGAGAGCAAAGCAAAAACTCCAATTTTTTAGCTATAACCTAGGCCGTTGTTGGGGACAACGGCCTAGGCTATAAATAAAAGGGGTGTTGCTCTGACTTGTTGATCTTTTTCACTTGGCCAAGTCAGAGAGCACCCCAAATACTTCAAAATTTTCCTAATAACCTAGGCCATTGTTGGCCAACAACGACCTAAGGTATAAAACAAAAGGGGTGTTCCTTTCTGACTTGTTGCTCTATTCAACATGGTCAAGTTAGAGAGGAGCCCTAAAAATTAAAATTTTTGGCCTATAACCAAGGCCATTGTTGGAGACAACGGCCAAAGGTATAAAAAAATAGGGTGTTGCTCTCTGACTTGTTGCTCTTTTTTACTTGTCCAAGTCAGAGAGCACCCCAAGAACTTTAACTTTTGGCCTATTACAACGGCCGTTGTTGGAGACAACGACCTTAGGTATACAAAAAATATGGTGCTGCTGTCTGACTTGTTGCTCTTTTTAACTTGTCCAAGTCAGAGAGTACCCCCCAAAACTTCAACTTTTGGCCTACAACCTAGGCCGTTGTTGGAGACAACAGCCTAAGGTTAAAAAAAAATAAGGATCTTGCTCTCTGACTTGTTGCTCTTTTTAACTTGTCCAAGTTAGAAAGCACCCCAAAAACTTCAACTTTTGGGCTACAAGACAACGACCTAAGGTTTAAAAAAATAAGGGTCTTGCTCTTTGACTTGTTGTTCTTTTTAACTTGTCCAAGTCAGAGAGCACCCCAAAAATTTCCACTTTTGTCCTACAACCTAGGCCGTTGTTGTTGGAGACAACGGCCTAAGGTTAAAAAAAATAAGGGTCTTGCTCTCTGTCTTCATGCTCCAATACACAGAGAGTTATTGATGAAAAAAAATTAATTCAACAAACAATCTAGGCCGTTGTCCTAGGTTTTAAAAAAAATCTACAACTCCAACAGCAGCTACAGCTGCTACAATTGAATCACCCCCAAAATGCAAACACTTTCCCATCACCTACACTCTCCAAATAAATTTCTATGTACGGCCACCAAAATCACCAACATAATTGACTATTAGCAAGTAATAACAATAACATCAACAACACTTAAACTTGCGAACAACAATTATCACATAATAAGTTACAACAGGAAAAAAAACAAAATTTGAATAAAATACTACAACAAAAAAAATTGTATACGATATTAGCTAAGAACCGGGCGTGTATGGTTCTGGTGCTCGCCTCTTCCGAGCAGGATTTCGTCACCGGAGCGGGGATGACGCCTTAGGAATTTCTTCTTCTCCCTCCTCTTGTACGTCTCCAACAACCCTTCCTTCATTCTCATCTTGTTGCTCTTCTTCTTGAGATGGAGGTGAAGATGTAGCTTGTTGTTCTTTGAGTTGTTATTCCCATTGTTGCCCCAGCACTGCAACTGGCCCCTTACGCTCTTATGTTGCCCTCTCTGTGAGCTTAATGCTCTATCCAAACGTTCAGCTCTCCCAAAACATCCAAATTGGTACGGCATGAAGAGAGCATTTTCTGAGCGAACTTCTTTATAGGCGTGCCAGCATTACTTTTGATTACCTCCGCGCATTCTTTTGTCATGTCCATCGTATTATCAATCTAAAACAAAAAACCAAAAAAATATAATTAAACACATTCGGAAAAGTAAACAATTTAATAACTTTAAATAAAACGAACATTATACTCACCAATGTACGTATAGCTGAGGCCTTCGGTTGGAACATGGGTTGTGAACTAGAATATGCGGCTGGTGGTTCAATCTCCCTCTCCTCAATTACTCGTTAAACACCAGCAGGTAGTTCTGTAATGGGAGAGATGTACAAACATGTAATTGATCTGAACCATTGCATGTACTTCCCTTGCAGCTTGCCATCATACTCTGGAACATTAACAATTACAAGTTCAAATCGCCGCTCGTTCCATTCTTCAACGTGAACACGATGGAAATCTGCCCAATCATGAGTAGGCATACAATCGATACCCCTGACGGCGTGTAACTCATTGTCGTATAGGTTTGCGCACCTTGGGGGACTATCTCATTGAAGGCCGAACTGCCGAAGGAATCTCTCCGGCCGCGAATGCTCCACTATACCAAAGTTGATGAGTGGAGCCGTCGTCATCCACAACTGCGACCCGGTCGTGCACATCGGTGGTAGTCTTCCCACCCGCTCGGGTGTATACGGCACCCAAATTACAAACTCTTCTCGTAGTTGGTCGAGCTCACCTCTGTAGTACGTTACTATACCTTTTGGGTTGTCTTTGTAACTCCGATTACCTGCCCAATATACCCCTAAGGGTGCCAACATATGTGGATTTGGTGGTTCGGCCATCCAACCGTCAGCCGGTCTCCTAATTCGGGGACGACCCAAGTACAGTCGCTCCCATGACCAAATCTGTAACAAAACCATCGGACCGGTCATCTCGGTCCCATCTAGTGCTACAAAACATAACGACCTATATAGCATTGCTAACGCGCAACTTCCCCAGCTGTACTAGCCAGCTAAGCTTAGGTCGGCGAGCAATCGTAGATACATGAGGTGCACCGTATCCCCGAATGAGTTAGGCAAGAGAACCCCTTCGAGCACCGTTAAAATGTACCCTCTGGTGTAGGACTGTACATAGTGGTCGGGCGATGCAGCGATCAATGTCCCTTCAAAATGTCCCTTCAACCAAGATAGTCGGATTGATTGTCCGACAAAAATATCCTTATTTTCTACGTCCTCCTCATCAAACTCTGTACCGAGGAGTTTTACACAGCTCTATTTTATCAAAGTTATTACCCGTCACGGCCAATCCATCTATTGGAAGACCGGAGATCATCGCTATATCATGTAGCGTCACTATCATCTCTCCGACTGGTGGATGGAATGTGTGCGACTCTGGCCTCCATCGCTCCACGAGTGCTGAGAGAAGTGCTCGGTCAAGTTTAACCTGACCCATCATACTGATTCCGTAGAAACCGGTCGGAACTAGGTACTCGACAATACGTGGGTGCATCGGCATGGTCTCGTGGGTGCGGAAATTACACCTCCGCGTCGTCCCATCCCACACTGACGCGGATCTGTGGCGGTCTTGCAAAGTCAGTTCACCGGCATATATTATTTCTGGACCATGACATGGTGCCATCGAAGAGGATGCACCAACCTACATGAACACAAAACACAATTATTATTAGTGTACTAACAATATCATTAAATACAAAATGCACAATACAAATTAATAATTCTCTTACTTCTGTAGAATGTTACCCCCGAGCATCCCTAGATGCTTCTGTTTTTCCTCGTTCTAAACATTTCTCTGTAATAAAGTTCGCATATATAAAACAAATTATTCACCAAAAAAAAAGCAAATACAAGCCAACGAGATGCAAAATTTTTAAAAGTTCGCTTATACACGTCAAAGCAACATAAACGACATGAAAAAATTTCAAAATTTGGCCGTCAAGTCTGGCACACCAAACACAAGCCAACACAACTTGTAGAAGTGAGTTCCGACCCACGGTTAGAAAGATACGGCCGTGTATCGCTTTCACTCTTGAAAAAAGAGCGGAAAGCGATACATTGACGTATCTCGCAAACCGTAGGTCAGAACTCGCAAAATACAAGTTGGGTTGGGTTGTGAATGGTTAGCCCAACCTACTAGCACAGTTTCGTATTTTTTGGACTTCGTTTAAGCATTTTTCTATTGAGACCGTACTAAAAAAGTTCCGAGGTATATTAAAGTTTTTTCATATACGCGTCAAAACAACATAAATGAGATGCAAAAATTCCAAAATTTGGCCGTCAAGTCTGGCACACCAAACACAAGCCAATGCAACTTATAGAAGCGAGTTCCGACCCACGGTTTGAAAGATACGGCCGTGTATCGCTTTCACTCTTGAAAAAAGAGCGGAACGTGATACATTGACGTATCTCGCAAACCGTGGGTCGGAACTCGCAAATACAAGTTGCGTTAGGTTGTGAATGGTTAGCCCAACCTGCTTGCACAGTTTCGTATTTTTTGGACTTCGTTTAAGCATTTTTCTATTGAGAACGTACTAAAAAAGTTCCGAGGTAGATTGAAGTTTTTTCATATACGTATCAAAACAACACAAACGAGATGCAAAAATTCCAAAATATGGCCGTCAAGTCTGGCACACTAAACAAAAGCCAACGGAACTTGCAGAGGTGAGTTCTGACTCTCGGTTTGAAAGATACGGCCGTGTATCGCTTTATATCCATTTTATTGAATAAAAATGATAAACGGACGTATTTTGCAAATCGTGAGACGAAAATCGCCTCTACAAGTTCCGTTACCTTCTACGCGGTGAGTCCGACCTACTCGTAAAATTTGGAAAATTTTGGATCTCGTTTGTTTGCTTTTCATATTCCACAATTACAACTAACACTACATCTACAACAATGTCAACAAAATATATACAACATACATGATCCGAGCTAATTGTATACTCTCTAAATTATAGACCACTACTGTAACGCCCCGCCCTAATACTCAGACGATTTTTAATATTTTTAGAAGACAAACTAGATACTATGTAGTACAACTGCGCACCACAGGCTGCCTCTCAAAAGGTGGTTAACTGGATTGGTGACTCTTGATCATTGACTAATAGTATTTATACTCAAATTATCATATCAAACTTCCCATATGGGACTAAATTTCTCAAATCATTCTCAAATATGCAGTACCAGTCGACTGTATGATCGACCAGTCGACTGTTCGCTGCCAAACTGGGGTATTACATACACCCCACCTTAGAAATCAGCGTCCTCGCTGAGTACAGGGCACACATCTCGTGTAGGACCGCCCTTTCTAGCCGATGTAGTATAGTCCCTTATCCCGGAGATCAGTCATTCTCAACACCGCAGATCGGACACCACACTCAACACCGATCCCGGAGATCAATGACTCTCAGCACCGCAGATCGTAGGCCTTCTACTACGCTCGGTGTCGAAAGTCGGCTCTGATACCATTTGTAACGCCCCGCCCTAATACTCAGACGATTTTTAATATTTTTAGAAGACAAACTAGATACTATGTAGTACAACTGCCCACCACAGGCTACCTCTCAAAAGGTGGTTAACCGGATTGGTGACTCTTGATCATTGGCTAATAGTATTTATACTCAAATTATCATATCAAACTTCCCATATGGGACTAAATTTCTCAAATCCTTCTCAAATATGCAGTACCAGTCGACTGTTCGCTGCCAAACTGGGGTATTACAACTACGCATAATACAAAAAATCAAACTCAAAAATTGAAATAAAAAAATTGTGATTAAGTAAATACCTAGTCCAAAGAGAGAAAGAGAATTGGCGAAGATGTGAGAAGCCGCTACTGTAGACGAACAAGTTGTACAGGCTAGGGTGTTGGAGAATTTGTGCTAGGGTCCAGGTGATTTGGGATATCGGGTTAGGTTAGGGTTTGGGGTATTCGGGAGCGGGAGAGAGAGAGATAGATAGGCTTCAACAAGAGGGAAGATCGAGAAGGAAAAGAGATCGACAAAAGGAGTTTGGAAAGAGAACTAGGGTTTGGGGATGGGTTTCAGGAGCTCAAGAGAAAGAGAGAGAGAGTTTGTGACGAAGACAGAGTGAGGGAGATCTGGGTATGTACAAATATTTGGAAAAACACTTGTACATACCTTGGCCGTTGTTGTTTTTTTTTATTTTAAAAATCAACCATGGTCGTTGTTTACAACAACGGCCTAAGTGATTTTTTCGACAAAAAAAACTTCACGCCAAAAATCTGAAGCGTTTTTTTGCGTGAAGTACCAAAAATACCCCTCCGCTAAAACACTAACGAACCTCTTCGATCAGAGCGGAGCGAATCTGATCCGCTCATCAAGATCGATCGGAGGGCCCAAAATGGCGTTTTCCAACCCGGTTGAAAACGGGTTTCGTTTTCAATCGAGCATTTGCCTATATATATATATATATATATATATATATATATATATATATATATATATATATATATATATATATATATATATATAAGCACTGCTCAGTTGCAAATGGGTCTGTTTGCACAGACCCGTTGCAAACTAGCTTGCTGACCGTTGGATCAGATTGCTCTTGATCCAATGGCCAGAATCAGCTTCGTTCATCAGCCCCCCTCCCACTTAAGCAACGGAGGGGTAATTTTGGTATTTCGCTCCAAACAACTTATCGACTTATTCACTCTTTTACACTATCTCTCGTCTGCTGATGAACTTGTATTTTTTTTGCCAAATGTGAACCTAATGTAACACCCCGAATTCCAAATATGACCGAATTTGAAGTTCCACAGGATCTTTACACTTCACTTCGTACAATTTTACAAGGAAATTTGAAATTTTTATAATACAACTGAGTCCTTTACAATTATTTACATAGCGGAAGATAAAAATGAAGTGCAATAACGAAAATTATAGAGTTGCAACATCTTTAACATTTAAATAAATCAGCAGCATCACATCACTTTATATCTTCATGAAAATCCTACTCCTGCATAATAAACTGTGGGCACGTTAGTTGCTTACAACCGATAAAAATGTTATACACGGTCAACCTCTCTATGCCAAAAATATAACGATCTTAATACTTTAACAAACCACAAACTTGAATGCAAATAAAGTGTTAAATGTGAATACCCTAAACATGTAAGTATATGCAATGCCTTAATGCCTAATGCAGATATTTTATACTAAGATGACACTAATGCATACTTGTTCGAATTCTATGCATCTCATACTACATAGGTTCCAGGGCAAGCACCTACGTACTCCACATTAAAGGGTTTGATCCCTCGCCATGACAACTACCTAGTAATAAAGCAAGGTTTAGATCATTCCACGAGTATGGATACTAGTCCCGGAGTCCACCGCCCGACTGTTATAACAGACTCCTTATCGTGCGAACATCCCGCAAGTGCCCCTCTAGCCCCGATATACGTATATAAATTGGAGTACGACAACTATCCACCCGACTACGCAGTCCCAGATTTAAAATAAAAGCTCGTCTCCCCACGAAGCAACCACAGTCCCGGAATCCACCGTCCGACTGGGTCTATAGTCCCAGAATCTACCGCTCGACTATATAGAGTGCCCCACTTACATTTGCCCAAGTTTTACTATATCTTCACTTATGTGCCTAGTTCTTAAGTTCAAGACATGATTAAATTATCATACCTAGAGTTAGTTTTACCCCCTACCGGACCTAATCACAAATACCAAGATAGCTCCATGGCCATATCTCAAAAATATAACTCAAATCTTTTAATTCAACAATGCCGGTACCCGAGGTCTCACTAAACTCTAAATCACAATCTTTCATGTACAAAAATCTATGGGTACTCATACCATTCATTAATCATGTATTAAACTCAATGTATTCTTATCTTCAACTTATTTACAAATTAATCAATGCCTTATCTTAACATCATTCATGATTCAATTATTCATTTATAATCTTTAAAAGCCATATTTCTTTTCATGAACATAGATTCATCTACTCTGAATCTCATTAGCAATTTAAGCACATATAATATATCTCAAAATACATCAAGTATTTCTCAAATCAAATAAGTGTATAATCTCTTCAAGAGAAATCCATAACATGGCAAATATTTTTCTCTTCTTCTCAAAATAAAAGTCATATACTCAATTAAATAATTTTAAAGTAAATAACTCATTTTCTATCTCAATTCTCCTTTTAATTTATCAAAATATACATGAAAAATTCTAAAACTAATTATAATAAATTCTACATCATTTTATAGGAATATTAGAATCTTTTCCCAAATTTTATTTACATTAAAACCCTTTCAAAAATATTTAAAATGTAAAAAAAATCAAAAGTGGCCATCGGGTTTCGAACCCAAGACCAACCGCCCACCACAGTGAGCGCCCAAAGCCCACTCTGCTAGCCACTAAGTCCAAGTTGACTTGGTGTCATAATGCCATCTCGAAATCCCCAAATACTAACCCTCAGGTTTCGGATTTAATTAAACGAAAACAAATAAAATGGGTCTAACAAGTTTCGAACTCAAGACCTCCGCAAGCACAACAACTTATGGTGCACCAACTAACCAATAAGTCCAA
This sequence comes from Hemerocallis citrina, assembly GCA_017893485.1. Taxonomy (NCBI): domain Eukaryota; kingdom Viridiplantae; phylum Streptophyta; class Magnoliopsida; order Asparagales; family Asphodelaceae; genus Hemerocallis; species Hemerocallis citrina. Next base: position 36,072,876 of record CM030368.1, read on the forward strand.
GTGCAATTACTGATATCAAGTTACAATAATATGCTTTTGTTCGATCTTACTGTTATTCAATTTTCTTCACAAAACTATATTTTTCATTTGATCTAATCTTTCATTAGGCTGCTGATATGGCTAAAAATAGGATTAAATCGGGACCGTTCACATCGGACACGAATCTTAAAGCTCAGGGGTAAAACGGTAATTTCGCATACAAACGGGTCTGAAATGGGAACTGGGTCTTTATTCAAAGCCCAATAACTCATGAACGGATCCACGTCAACTGGGTACGGGTTCGAACCCGCTGCATGCCCGATCCAGCAAGATACAATCAAGGTCCCTGATTAGATCTAAATCAACGGCCATGATTCACATCTATCTTTTCACTGGGGATTAGGGATTAAAATTCCTTAAACTGATTACAGGGAATATACCTTATCAGATTACATGCCTTATCTGATGACTAGGAGAATATTCCTTATCTAATCACGGGGATTACATTCCTAATTTGATCCCTAAGACGCCTATAAATACCCCCCATCCATCTCCATTAGGAGGTAATCAGTATTTTCTCAATTTACGCTCTTTCTTAATCATTTTTGATTACTGACTTGAGCGTCGGAGGGTGCGTCGCCGGGATCCCCCCCGGTGTCTCGCACTTTTTGCAGGTTAACGGCGGGAGTCAACGATCAGTCAACGACGGGTCAGGTTTGGTTTCGCTATTCAGGTTTTTCCTCGAACTCACAAATTCTGTCTGTTTACCCCCACACCAGATTTAGCGGTAACAGATTGGCGCCGTCTGTGGGAAACCATACGAATAGCTGCCTCTCCCCTTCCCGTTGACTAGCTCTTCTCCAGCCATGCCTCCCAGAAAGGTCAGATCCAGAGGGTCCAATCGTGCACCCAACCCCGCAGACCAGCAAGAAGTCCCGGTCCATCCCTTTCAACAACTGGGGGGGCTCCCTCCGCCCGCCGAGGACCGTGTCCAGTAAGACCAACCTCCTCTTCCGAACCGGCAACCCCCCAAGGGCCTCACCAGTCCTCAGAATGCCGGTGTGGGGGGCTCCCGCATGAAGCAACCTCTCCACCGACGAGCTTCACCATGGCCAACAACGCCATCATCGGCCACCTCCTCGCCGAACCCATGCCGAGCTCTCCTCTACCGAGCTCCGTCATCAAGCTCCATCTTCAAGAGCCGAGCTCGAACTCTACTCCAACTCCGGACGCCATGCCGAGCTCACACTCCGGAGCTCCGATTTCCGAGCACGCTCCTCGCCGACCCCATGCCGAGCTCTCCTCTACCGAGCTCCATCATCAAGCTCCATCTTCAAGAGCCGAGCTCGAACTCTACTCCAACTCCTCGCCATGCCGAGCTCACACTCCGGAGCTCCGATTTCCGAGCACGCTCCTCGCCGAAACCCATCGTTGCCGAGCTCTCTCTCTCTCTCCCTCAATCCGAGCTCTTCACTCTGCTCACCTCCGAAGCGGACCTCTTCTCAATGAGTTCGGAGCTCAAAACTCTCTCCAAGAGTTGCTCCTCAAACTCATCTCACAAACGGCTCTCTTCCAGAGCCGAGCTCTTCCCTCCGCTCGACCGCCGAAGCGGACCTCTTCTCAACGAGTTCGGAGCTCAAAACTCTCTCCAAGAGTTGCTCCTCAAACTCATCTTACAAACGGCTCTCTTCCAGAGCCGAGCTCTTCACTCCGCTCACCTCGGAGCGGACCTCTCCTCGACGAGTTCGGAGCGCACAACTCTCTCCTAGAGTTGCTCCCCAAACTCTTCTCCCAAACGGCTCTCTTCCAGAGCCGAGCTCTTCACTCCGCTCACCTCGAAGCGGACCTCTCCTCGACGAGTTCGGAGCGCACAACTCTCTCCTAGAGTTGCTCCGCAAACTCTTCTCCCAAACGGCTCTCTTCCAGAGCCGAGCTCTCCACTCCGCTCACCTCGGAGCGGACCTCTTCTCGACGAGTTCGGAGCGCACAACTCTCTCCTAGAGTTGCTCCTTAAACTTGTCTCCCAAACGGCTCTCTTCCAGAGCCGAGCTCTTCACTCCGCTCACCTCGGAGCGGACCTCTCCTCGACGAGCTCAGAGCGCACAACTCTCTCCTAGAGTTGCTCTCCAAACTCTTCTCCCAAACGGCTCTCTTCCAGAGCCGAGCTCTCCACTCCGCTCACCTCGGAGCGGACCTCTTCTCGACGAGTTCGGAGCGCACAACTCTCTCCTAGAGCTGCTCCTCAAACTTGTCTCCCAAACGGCTCTCTTCCAGAGCCGAGCTCTTCACTCCGCTCACCTCGGAGCGGACCTCTCCTCGACGAGTTCGGAGCGCACAACTCTCTCCTAGAGTTGCTCCTCAAACTTGTCTCCCAAACGGCTCTCTTCCAGAGCCGAGCTCTTCACTCCGCTCACCTCGGAGCGGACCTCTCCTCGACGAGTTCGGAGCGCACAACTCTCTCCTAGAGTTGCTCCCTAAACTCTTCTCCCAAACGGCTCTCTTCCAGAGCCGAGCTCTTCACTCCGCTCATCTCGGAGCGGACCTCTTATCAACAGGTTTGGAGCGCACAACTCTCTCCTAAAGTTGCTCCCCAAACTCTTCTCCCAAATGGCTCTCTTCCAGAGCCGAGCTCTCCACTCCGCTCACCTCGGAGCGGACCTCTTCTCGACGAGTTCGGAGCGCACAACTCTCTCCTAGAGTTGCTCCTTAAACTTGTCTCCCAAACGGCTCTCTTCCAGAGCCGAGCTCTTCACTCCGCTCACCTCGGAGCGGACCTCTCCTCGACGAGCTCAGAGCGCACAACTCTCTCCTAGAGTTGCTCTCCAAACTCTTCTCCCAAACGGCTCTCTTCCAGAGCCGAGCTCTCCACTCCGCTCACCTCGGAGCGGACCTCTTCTCGACGAGTTCGGAGCGCACAACTCTCTCCTAGAGCTGCTCCTCAAACTTGTCTCCCAAACGGCTCTCTTCCAGAGCCGAGCTTTCACTTCCGCTCATCTCCAAAGCGGACCTCTTCTCATCGAATTCGGAGCTCACAACTCTCTCCTAGAGATGCACCTCAAACTTGTCTTCCAAATGGCTCTCTTCCAGAGCCGAGCTCTTCCCTCCTCTCGCCGCCGAAGCGGACCCCTTATCAACGAGTTCGGAGCTCAAAACTCTCACCAAGAGTTGCTCCTCAAACTCATCTCACAAATGGCTCTCTTCCAGAGCCGAGCTCTCCACTCCGCTCCCCTCCAAAGCGGACCTCTTCTCAACGAGTCAGGAGCGCACAACTCTCTCCTGGAGTTGCTCCCAAACCCTTCTCCCAAATGGCTCTCTCCCAGAGCCGAGCTCTTCGCTCTGCTCGCCTCCGAAGCGGACCTCTTCTCAGACAGTTCGGAGCCCACAACTCTCTCCTAGAGTTGCTCCTCAAACGGCTCTCTTCCAGAGCCGAGCTCCCCACTCTGCTCACCTCGGAGCGGACCTCTTATCAACAGGTTTGGAGCGCACAACTCTCTCCTAAAGTTGCTCCCCAAACTCTTCTCCCAAATGGCTCTCTTCCAGAGCCGAGCTCTTCACTTCGGTCACCTCCGAAGCGGACCTCTTCTCATCGAGTTCGGAGCATAACTCTCTCCTAGAGTTCCTCCTTACACTCGTCTTCCAAATGGCTCTCTTCCAGAGCCGAGCTTTCACTTCCGCTCATCTCCAAAGCGGACCTCTTCTCATCGAATTCGGAGCTCACAACTCTCTCCTAGAGATGCTCCTCAAACTTGTCTTCCAAATGGCTCTCTTCCAGAGCCGAGCTCTTCCCTCCGCTCGCCGCCGAAGCAGACCCCTTATCAACGAGTTCGGAGCTCAAAACTCTCACCAAGAGTTGCTCCTCAAACTCATCTCACAAAGGGCTCTCTTCCAGAGCCGAGCTCTCCACTCCGCTCCCCTCCAAAGCGGACCTCTTCTCAACGAGTTCGGAGCTCACAACTCTCTCCAAAAGCTCCTCCTCACACTCGTCCCGCAAACGGCTCTTTCCCAGAGCCGAGCTCTTCGGTCCGCTCGCCTCCGAAGCGGACCTCTTCTCGGACAGTTCTGAGCTCACAACTCTCTCCTAGAGTTGCTCCCCAAACTCTTCTCCCAAACGGCTCTCTTCCAGAGCCGAACTCTTTGCTCCGCCCACCTCCAAGGCGGACCTCTTCTGAACGAGTTCGGAGCTCACAACTCTCTTCTGGAGTTGCTCCCCAAACTTGTCTCGCGAATGGCTCTCTTCCAGAGCCGAGCTCTTTGCCCCGCTCACCTCCAAGGCGGACCTCTTCTCAACGAGTTCGGAGTCCAGCTTCTTCTACATGGCTGCTCCCACAACTTGCTAAGCACTTCACAATGGTTCGGAGTCCAGCACTCGGCTCGACTCTTCTTCCTCGGCTCGCCCACAGACGAGCCGGAAGTAGATCGCCGTTCGAAATTGCTCCTGCAGCCGCTGAATGGATCGGAGTCCAACACTTGGCTCGATTCTACTTCGCAAGTTCGCTCCTAAGTGGACTAGAAGTAGCTCGCCATTCGAAACTGCTCCTGCATCCCTCAAACTAACCTCACGATGGTTCGGAGTCCAGCACTCGGCTCGACTCTTCTTCCTCGGCTCGCCCACAGACGAGCCGGAAGTAGATCGCCGTTCGAAATTGCTCCTGCAGCCGTTGAATGGATCGGAGTCCAACACTTGGCTCGATTCTACTTCGCAAGTTCGCTCCTAAGTGGACTAGAAGTAGCTCGCCATTCGAAACTGCTCCTGCATCCCTCAAACTAACCTCACGATGGTTCGGAGTCCAGCACTCGGCTCGACTCTTCTTCCTCGGCTCGCCCACAGACGAGCCGGAAGTAGATCGCCGTTCGAAATTGCTCCTGCAGCCGTTGAATGGATCGGAGTCCAACACTTGGCTCGATTCTACTTCGCAAGTTCGCTCCTAAGCGGACTAGAAGTAGCTCGCCATTCGAAACTGCTCCTGCATCCCTCAAACTAACCTCACGATGGTCGGGGTCCTATGGCTCGACTTTACTTCACCGGCTCGTCCTTAAACGGGCCGGAGGAAGATGGCCATTCCGAACTGCCCCCACGACCATCCGAGCTGAGCTACTCATCTACCGAGAAGCAAAGTGGCGGAAAATGTGCCCCAAAATCCGTGCTCGGATTTGCCGAACAAGATGCATCTACCGAGCGGCAAAGCAGATGAAGAGCAAGAAGAAAAAGAGGCTAACGGGTCAGGGTCGGATCCAATACCAACGGTCCGACCCATACCCTTCTTAGCTCCTTCATTCTTCTCCTTCTTCAGTCTTCCCGCCAAAAGTACCCAACACTTCTGCTCTTCTTCACTGTGCGAAAGAACGAGGCAGAGGAGAGAACCCGAATGCCTCTCCTCTCCTTCCTCTTCTCAGGGCCAAGCTCTTCGCTCCGCTCGCCTCCAAAGCGGAGCTCTTCTCAAGCGAGTTCGGAGCTAAAACTCTCTCCTAGAGTTGCTCCTCAAACTCCTCTTCCAGATGGCTCTTCTACAAATCGAGCTCTCCCCTCCGCTCGCCTCCAAAGCGGAGCTCTTCTCAAGCGAGTTCGGAGCTAAAACTCTCTCCTAGAGTTGCTCCTCAAACTCCTCTTCCAGATGGCTCTTCTACAAATCGAGCTCTCCCCTCCGCTCGCCTCCAAAGCGGAGCTCTTCTCAAGCGAGTTCGGAGCTAAAACTCTCTCCTAGAGTTGCTCCTCAAACTCCTCTTCCAGATGGCTCTTCTACAAATCGAGCTCTCCCCTCCGCTCGCCTCCAAAGCGGAGCTCTTCTCAAGCGAGTTCGGAGCTAAAACTCTCTCCTAGAGTTGCTCCTCAAACTCCTCTTCCAGATGGCTCTTCTACAAATCGAGCTCTCCCCTCCGCTCGCCTCCAAAGCGGAGCTCTTCTCCAACGAATTCGGAGCTAAAACTCTCTCCTAGAGTGGCTCCTCAAACTCCTCGTCCAGATGGCTCTCCTAGAGCCGAGCTCTTCACTCCGCTCGCCTCCAAAGTGGACCTCTCCTCGAACAGGTTTGGAGCACAACTCTCTCCTAGAGTTCCCCCTCACACTTGCCTCACAAATAGCTCTCCTCCATATCCGAGCTCTTTGCTCCGTTCGCCTCCGAAGCGGACCTCTTCTCAACAAGATCGGAGCTCACAACTCTCTCCTAGAGTTGCTCCTCAAACTTGTCTTCCAAATGGCTCTCTCCTAAAGCCAAACTCTTCGTTTTGCTCACCTCAAAGGATGGGTCTTCTCACGGCTCTTACAAGGGTCTTCCTGGCACAAGAGTTTTCCCAGCACAGCTTCTCCGCCCCTAGGAGTGGAGCTCCTCTTCCAAAATCCCCACGACCAAAACACTCCTCAACTTCATGAAGACAAGGATGTTGCGGGGCTATTTTGACCACGAAGGAGGGTGAATCTTCGTCTCACTCCTAAAGAGAAGTTGTAGATCTTCGAATTAGCTTCGAAACAAGGGGTCGTACGCCCCGAGCCGACCTCCGTAGCACCGGGAATATCAAGAAGAACTCTGCAGGGAAAATTGGAGTTCGGCACCCGTGCCAAGCGTTCTTGCCACCGACTGTTTTACGGGCTTGAGTTCGGCACATTTGTGTTCGGCACCCGCTGTCGAGCGTTCTTGCCACCGACCATATGATGGGTTTGAGTTCGGCAGTCAAGATCTCCAAAAAATTTCTAAGTCTCGAGCCTCGGCACCAGCTGCCGAGCGTTCTTGACACCGACCTCGTTACGGGGAAAAAGTCAAGTTCGGCACCCAACGCCGAGCGTTCGTGACACCGACCTCGTTACGGGAAAAAGTCAAGTTCGGCACCCAACACCGAGCGTTCTTGACACCGACCTCGTTACGGGGAAAAAGTCAAGTTCGGCACCCAACGCCGAGCGTTCGTGACACCGACCTCGTTACGGGGAAAAGGTCAAGTTCGGCACCCAACGCCGAGCGTTCGTGACACCGACCTCGTTAAGGGGAAAAATTCCAGTTCGGCGCCCACTGCCGAGCGTTCGTGGAACCGACCCCGTTACGGGGGAAAATTCCAGTTCGGCACCCACTGCCGAGCGTTCGTGGAACCGACCCTGTTATGGGGGGAAAAAAAAAAATCAAGCTCCGCACCAGCTGCCGAGCGTTCGTGGTACCGACCTCGTTATGGGGAAAAATTCCAGTTCGGCACCCGCTGCCGAGCGTTCGTGGAACCGACCCCGTTACGGGGGAAAAATCAAGTTTGGCACCCACTGCCGAGCGTTCGTGACACCGACCTCGTTACGGGGGAAAAATCGGACCTCGGCACCCCTTCGCCGAACGCTCTCATATACAACCAACCAAACAAACAACACAAAAAGGAGAGGGGGGCTATAGGGTCGGGTTCAGACCTGTTAAGGATCCAAACCCCAAACTCTCTCTCTCCTCCCATTCTTCTCCAACAAAGTTGCCGCCGATCCCAAGCAAAAAGCCAAAATACTCCTCAACTTCATGAAGACAAGAATGTTGCGGGGCTATTTTGACCATGAAGGAGGGTGAATCTTCGTCTCACTCCTAAAGAGAAGTCGTAGATCGTCGAGTTAGCTCCGAAACAAGGGGTCGCACGCCCCGAGCCGACCTCCGTAGCACCGGGAACATCGAAAACTCTCCTCAACCTCATGTATACAAGGATATTCTCTGGCTGTTTTGACCATGAAGGAGGGTGAATCTTCATCTCACTCCTAAAAAGAAGTTGTAGATCTTCGAATTAGCTTCGAAACAAGGGGTCGCACGCCCCGAGCCGACCCCCGTAGCACCGGGAACATCGAGAAGAACTCTGCATGGAAAAATTGGAGTTCGGCACCAGCTGCCGAGCATTCTTGACACCGACCCTATTATAGGGGGAAAATTGGAGTTCGGCACCAGCTGCCGAGCGTTCTTGACACCGACCCTATTATAGGGGAAAAATTGGAGTTCGGCACCAGCTGCCGAGCGTTCTTGACACCGACCCTATTATAGGGGAAAAATTGGAGTTCGGCACCAGCTGCCGAGCGTTCTTGACACCGACCCTATTATAGGGGGAAATTGGAGTTCGGCACCAGCTGCCGAGCATTCTTGACACCGACCGTTTTACGGGCTTGAGTTCGGCACCACTTGAGTTTGGCACCCGCTGCCGAGCGTTCTTGACACCGACCGTTTTACGGGCTTAAGTTCGGTACCAGTTGAGTTCGGCACCAGCCGACCGTAAAAAAAAATTAAAAAAAAAAGAAAAGAAGGCTAAACGGGTCGGTTTGAACCCGTTAAAGGATTCAAACCCGAACCCCATACAGTTTCACTTCTTCTTCTCCACCTTTCCCGCCAAAACCAGACAGAACTGTTCGTCACCTTCAAGCTCCGAACCACTTCCTCGCGAGCTCAACCTCACCATTACGGAGCTCCCCCCATTCCGACACCGAGCTCTCCCCCCAAACCTCGACACCACCGTATCGTCGCCCCATCGACGAGCTCGAGTTCTCCAAAAACACAGACCATCACCTTCACCGACCGCCGAGCTCCACTCCACTTCGACGAGCTCCGAAGCGCCGTTCTCCGACCGGGCTGTCTCCAAACTCCGAGCTCCGCCATGGCCGAACCACGAGCTCTCCTTCTCCATGGCCAAGCTCCATGCTCAAAGCCGAACGCACCCCCTCCGTCGTCTAACCCCGGCGTCGAGCTCTCCATCCCGAGCTCGCAAACACCTCCGTCAACCTCCGACCTCGTCGACACCAAACTTGACCCCGAGCTCGTCTCCACTCGCCATCAGCTCCCTCCTCGAGCTCCGCCATGGCTGACCACGACGCCGAGCTCCGAGCTTCGTCATCTCCCCGAGCTCCGCCTTCGCCATCATGGCCAAGCTCGTTGCCAAACGCCATCGAAGCTTCGGTGCCGATCTTGAAGCTTCGTCGAACTTCAAACCCACCTTCTTCGAACAACCAAGCTCCGACTTCGCCACCTCCGTGGCCGAGCATCACCTCCACGCACGGGCCATCTCTTCGTCAACCTTCGTCGAGCTCGAGCTACTCTCGACGAACCCATCATCTCCATACAGTCGAAGCTCAGAGCTCCTACGCCGAGCATCGCCTTGGCGCCGAGCTCCAACGAGGAGCTTTACCGCCCTTCGTCGCCAGCTTCCTCCGCCGCCAAGCTCGCAGATCTCTCGCTCAGAGCTCCGCCACAGAGCTTCGACCCCATCTCCTTCCCGAGCTGCCTTCGCCGTCGAAGCTCCGAACACCACCTCCGACGAGTTCTCCTCGACCAAGCTCTCCCTAGCTCGCCGAGCTACTCCAACAGCTCAGCTCCATCGCCGAGCTCCCCCTCTACTCATAATCGCCTTCGCCGTCGAGCTCCCCACCTCGAGCTTTACTCCTCGTCGACCTCCGAGGACGAACTCCCACGTAGAGCTCCACTTCGTGAGCCTCTGGCGCTTCGAGAACGGAGAAGACGAAGGAAAAAGAAGCAGAGAGCGGGAGAGAAAGGAACGAAGAAGAAGAAAGAAACAGAGCTGGCGCGATTAAAAAAAAAAAAAAAAAAAAAAAAAAAGAGTCAACTGTTGACTTGACACGTGGCGCCCATAGGGACTTCGGCTACTTTTTGCCGAGCATTCATGGAACCGACCCTCTTACACCAAAAAATGGCCTCCTCTTCCTCCTCCCGATGCGCGCTCGCTTGATCGTGATCAACGCACACGATCGCGCCACGTGTCCAGGTATTACTTAATTTATTTATTTAATTATTTAATTGTTTTTTTTATTTAAAAAATCCGAAAAAATATTTAAAAAATCGGAAAAAATTAAATAAAAATTCTAAAAATAATTATAAATTCAGAAAAATTATTTTAAATTCTGAGAAATATAATTATTTAATTAGAATAATTATTTAATATTTTCGACGATTAATTATTTAATTCGGAAAATGAATAAAAAATTCAAAAAAAATGAGGAAAAATTCAGAAAAATCTGGAAAAATCACCAAAAATCCAGAAAATTCTGAGGATATTTTTGGGTATTTTACAAGCCCAGAATAACACCGTTACACCCCCGAACAAGATCCGAACTCCCTTAAGAACACCGATAAAATCCCGTACGCCATTAGAACAGTAAACTACTCCTCAAAGGCTGATCAAACTCAGTCTTTAGGAGTGGGGGGCTCGTGATATGGCTAAAAATAGGATTAAATCGGGACCGTTCACATCGGACACGAATCTTAAAGCTCAGGGGTAAAACGGTAATTTCGCATACAAACGGGTCTGAAATGGGAACTGGGTCTTTATTCAAAGCCCAATAACTCATGAACGGATCCACGTCAACTGGGTACGGGTTCGAACCCGCTGCATGCCCGATCCAGCAAGATACAATCAAGGTCCCTGATTAGATCTAAATCAACGGCCATGATTCACATCTATCTTTTCACTGGGGATTAGGGATTAAAATTCCTTAAACTGATTACAGGGAATATACCTTATCAGATTACATGCCTTATCTGATGACTAGGAGAATATTCCTTATCTAATCACGGGGATTACATTCCTAATTTGATCCCTAAGACGCCTATAAATACCCCCCATCCATCTCCATTAGGAGGTAATCAGTATTTTCTCAATTTACGCTCTTTCTTAATCATTTCTGATTACTGACTTGAGCGTCGGAGGGTGCGTCGCCGGGATCCCCCCCGGTGTCTCGCACTTTTTGCAGGTTAACGGCGGGAGTCAACGATCAGTCAACGACGGGTCAGGTTTGGTTTCGCTATTCAGGTTTTTCCTCGAACTCACAAATTCTGTCTGTTTACCCCCACACCAGATTTAGCGGTAACAGCTGCAAATTATTTCATCTAGACTGAGTTTTCTTTCAAACAGTAACTCACAAATTTAAAAATTCATATTTTAGACAATATATCTAAATTTCAAATTATTTCTTCTCATTAATGGACATGAATTGTATTTCTTCAATTTAACCAAAATAACAATTGTTTATCTCTTACAACCAATTAAATAAATCTTAGTGTAACAATTGAACTTCACAAAAATGCATTTTTTAACCATAAGGAAAATCTCAACAAATTTTTGTACAATTGTATATTTCGACATTTGTAAATTAACATGCATATTTGTTCTTGACAATAACTCATTGTCTCTTTTTCTCATTTCTAACAAACATGATGACAATTTGTTTCTTAATAATAACAAAAATTTACTACCATTCACATCACATACAATAGGATGGATTTGTTCTGCATTTATCTCATCAAGTTTATCTATACTACTCATTTAACATATTAGCATACATTTCCTATATTTAGAAAGCACAAGATCATCCACCTCTTATGAAGACTTGCAAAAATGAAGAGACACACAGCTCCTAGGAAACTCCTAGAGAAACTCCTAGAAAACTCCACTTCATCTCCTCGAAATCTGCGCACAAGGAAAAGCACAACCTCCTTTCGACCAAGCACAGTAACACCATCTCCATTTCGGCAATAAACAACAAGAGCATCTCCTTCTCTTCATATATATATATATATGTATGTATGTATGTATACGATATAATAGGTATATATCTATATTTATTTGAGTGGTAGGTGGTGTAGCATAGTGGACTTGGCTGATGGAAACTGAATTCGGATTGGACCAAGGATGAAAGAAGTGGGAAGGAGAAATGGATATGTTTTTAGGGTATAGGTATAGGTATGTGTATTAAGTAAATGGATGGAGAAAGCTCATGGCTTGCTGGATGGGATGGCTTACGGCAGACATAAAGAAAGGAAAGGGATAAGGAAATGTGAAGGAGTTTAGAGGCATTATATAAGGGGATTAGGGGATGGGTATATTAATTACCCATTAATCAAACCCACTAACTGCACTAAGCCACTCACCCACTCTCTCCAACTTTTCATCTCCCGGCCTCTCGCTCTCCCATAATCGGCCAAAGTCTTTTGGAGTGCACACACTTCCTTCAATTAATTATTTTTATTTAAATTAAAACATAGGTTATATATATATATATATATATATATATATATATATATATATATATATATATGTAAAAATTAGTTTAATTGTAAATTTTCATGCACAAATAAAATAGACACACATTTTAGAACTTATTTTTTGAAAACGAACACGCCCACAATACGTTTGTCGAAAACACGTGCGTCGCATGTAAAAATACCGAAACACGAAAATTGACTTTATCAACAGAAAATTATAAAAATATAATCGAAAATAATTTAAGAAAATATATATTTAAATTTTTATATATTTCACGATATAATTACTACGTACATGGAAAACACGTGCATTACACGTACAAAAGTATTTAGATCAAAATATGAAAAATGAACTTATGTTTTATAAAATAGATTTGAATACCTAAAATGAATAATTTAAATACTTAGAAAATATTGCACGTAGCGGTGAAAACATATAATCGATACGTGCATCAAAAACACGTAAAAAGCACGTAAAACCGAGAGATTGAAATTAAATATTTTAGTTGACTCAAATAGGATAAAATATACGGGAAGTGCATAAATGGTCAGAAATTACAATACGTAATGAAAATACGTTACAAGTATTTAGGGCTGCAATTGAGCCGAGCCGAGCCGAATACCTTCAGGCTCGAGCTCGGCTCGTTTACCAAATGAGCTCAATTTTGAGCTCGAGCTTGGTTCGAGCCGAGCTTTGACCATATTCGAGCCGAATAGCTCGCGAGCTTAGCCTAAAAAAAAATCAAACTTGAGCTCGGCTCGTTTACGAAACGAGCTCGGTTTTGAGCTCGAGCTTGGTTCAAGCCGAGCTTTGACCGAGCTCGAGCCGAATAGCTCACGAATAGCTCGATTCGTTTGCAACCCTACAAATATTACCAGCTCGATCCATATTTTAGGGGCTTTTTTCTCTTTCTCCTTAAGGAAATACTTCACATTCAAGGAATGACCTTAAGTTGGTGAATTTTTTAATGCAGGGTATTTTTTATGATAGTTACGTAAAGTCAAAATTTTTTATTTTTATACAATGAAAATAAATGATAAATGATGTAAGGTTAGGAGTATGGATAGGGGTATCTCAAGGGGTAAGGTGAAGGGTAGGGTTGGAGGGTTAGGGTTAGAGGGTTAGGATTTGGGTTAGGGTAGATTGTACACAAACGATTCTATCTATTGAACAATAAATAATTTTGGTAGTGAACGATAATGGTTGCGAATAGAAACAAAAGAGATGGATCCCAACTCCCACAATCATAGATAAGTATGAACTATTATTTTCTTTTCCCTTAAAACAAGCAAGTACTACTCATTTGCACATAGAAATCCTAACTACTATAAAGTGTTCCATAAGTTCAATTTTATATGGTTAATTGTGATTTGTGTATATTTGAAATATCGGAGTAATTTTAGTTATTTAAAAACCATTCAACTCTTTTAAAAAGCGTTCTTTACATTCTACATGATCCCAATAGATGTGTTCATCATCTTCATTAGAGATGTTGTAAAATAATTTAGAAGATCAAAAAAGTTTATTAAAGTTGTACATTTCCAAAAAAATAATAGACAAAATAACAAATTCCTATTGGGCTACCCTTAGGCCATTGTTGCAAACAACGACTTAGGTTATACTAGGCCGTTGATTGGAACAGCGACTTCTGTTTAGTATTTAAACATGTACGTATTACCTTTCTACACTTAATAGAGCTTTCTCTTACGATGTACATGGATCTCAATAGATGTGTTCATGCATTTCCTTATTGATATGATCATATATATATATTTAAAATTGCTGTAAAATATATGTTCACCGTCTAGTAGGACTTTCCCTTAATTAACATTCTCAACCAATAAAAAAATAATTCCACCCCCTCCCTTCCCCCACAAAAAAAATAGTTACATACCCCTGAAAAGTCTTTAAAAATAGTGGAGAATGAACTTAGGTTGTTGTTGGGAATGACGACCGAAGTTAGGGAATTTTTTTTGTTTTTATTCCAAGGAAAAAAAATCGACTATTTACTCTTACTACTAAAAAATAAAATTAATAAAATAGTAAAATATTAAAAATATGGGAATTGCCTTTCTACACTTAAAGGAACTTTCCCTTATGATATACATGATCTCAATATAGGTGTTCATGCACTTCCTTAGTGACGTCATTGTATAATTAATTTAAAAAAATGTCATAAAATATAAGTTCATCGTCTAGTAGGACATTCCCCTTACTAACATTATAAACCAACATTTAAAAAAGAATTCCCCTAAAAAAAGGTACATACATAGAATTCCCTCAATAAAAATAATAAAATTATTATACCCTAACCCTCCTTAACCCTAACCCTAACCCTTCAACCATACCCTTTACCTTACCCCTATCCATACTCATAACCATAAGTCATTTCTCATTTATTATCATTATCTGATATGATAATTTCTATCTCCTAAAAGTTTCACTTTAATTTGTTCTTCTATTTTATTTGTACCAATTTCTTAAAAATAGTATGTTCTTGCGTCGTAATTCTTGTGTTGAATTGAGTTGTTTGTTAAACTATATGTATGAATTTATCATTTTCTTGGTATGGAATTAGCAGTATTCAAATAATGGTTTTAGGTTAGCTAATTTAGTAAACTCTTATTTTTTTCTTCTTTTTCTTTACCTTTGAATTTTAATGGAAAAAAGAAAGGAAAATTGAAAATAACAAAGCCGTTGTGTGGAACAACGACTTTAGTTTTAAATGAAGTTCATCCAAAAAAAAATTACTTTGTGCCATGAATTTGTCTATTTTCTACAACTGAAGTTTTCGTTCGAATCAACGACCTAGACTCACCTAGGCTGTTGTTTCCAACAACAACTTCAGTTTATATATAAAAATTGAACAAGTTGCCTTACTCTCTGACTTGTACCCTCCAAATAACACAGAGAGCAAGAGTTTTTTCTTCAACTTCTTATTGAGCGTGGGCCGTTGTCTGAGATAACGACCAAGGTTAATGTAGGTCGTTGTTTGAGAAAACTGCTTCAATTAAACAAAAAAAAATAATTACAACTTTACCAATTTTTAATAAAATAATTAGCTAACCTTAGGCCGTTTTGGGTTCAGGAGATTCTTCGTAAGATAGAGAGAGTTCGAGAAGAGGGTCAGGTGAAGGAGGATGAGTGGATTAGGTGAAGGAGGAGCTAGGGTTTCGAGTTTGGGTTCGGGAATGAGCGAGAGAGAGAGAGAGAGGGCAGAGTAAGAGTGAGAGATAGAATGTAGGAGGAGAGTGATTTGTACAAGTGTTTTAAAATACTTGTATAACCTAAGTCGTTGTTCCACATAACGACCTAAGTTATACATAGGCCGTTGTGTCAAGCAATGATCAAAGTTTTAAATTTTTTTACGAAGTACCTAGGCTGTTATTGGGAACAACGACCTAGGTTTAAATTTGACCAAAAAAATACAAGTTCATCAGCGTGAGCGAGAGATAGTGTAAAAGAGTGAATAAGTAGAAAAGTTTTTGGAGCAAAATACCAAAATTGCCCCTCCGTTGCTTAAGTGAGAGAGGGGGCTGATGAGCGGAGCTGATCCTAGCCATTGGATCAAGAGCGATCTGATCCAATGGCCGGCAAGCCAGTTTGCAACTGGTTTGTACAAACAGACTCGTTTACAACTGAGCATTGCTGCACACACACACACACACACACACACACATCATGAACCAATATGTATGTATGGATGTAGATGCCTATGTCTTGACTATCTTAAACCGTATGAACATATTGACACAACTATGCCACACCCACAACCTTTACAATCTTAGGTGGAACAATTGCATTGCAGATGTGTACAACCTACTCTATAAAATTTTTTCAATGAGATTGTGCTATCTAATATTGTAAAGAGAAATGTCATAAGAAAAAGTTATGGGTGAATCTTTACTCAAATTTATATCACATAACGTTTTACATCTATTTACCATTACATGCATTAAAAATTGACACGATTATTATTATTATTATACATTGAAATAATAAATGAAACTCTTCAATGACTTCCACCATGGCTTAAAAAGCACGTGCATTTATTAATGACTTAGGAGCATCCACACTTTTTTTTGTGTGACAAATTTGGTAATTTGGCAAAATGAGAAATGACAGAAATGTTAGTTTTTTTGTCATCGTCGTTTGCTAAAATATGAGAAAATATTTTTAAAAAACATAGTCGAATGGAACATGTTGTGTCGTATGATCCAAAGTTTTTTTTAGAATTTATTTTAATGTGAGACGGAACATGATTGTCTGTTATTTTTTTAATTAAACAAAATTTAACGGGACTTATACCGTCCACCGTCCACCGTCCGAGTGCATTTCTGGCCCATATGAAATATTAAAAAAAATCCTATAGTCCCAATTCTATATGATATTATATACCTATACCACAATCAAGCTAGTGAACCTCATCAATATTGGTGCTTCTTCTATATAAAATAATATACTCCCACATAAGTTATATTTTTTTGTAGGTGGAACATGTTGTCCCGTCCAAAAAAAAAATGGTGTCGGGCGGGACAACATGTACCGTTCGACATGGTTTTTTTTATATATAAGAAAACATCTTAGGATGGAACAGGATGTTCCGTCCGATAGTTTAAAAAAAAAATTAGGGCACTACAATATTTATTGTCCAACAGAATTAAAAAATATAAAAAACACGAGGACGAAACTCATGTTTCATCTCCTATATTTTGATAATCCACAAATAGTCTCTCACATTTGAGAGAACAGTAATCCCATCTTTTTATATTTTGGCGAAATGAGAAACCACTGCAACACTCATTTTTGCCAAAATATGGGAAAAAAAAAAAGAGAAAAATGAGAAACTATTCCCAACTAGTCGGGTTTCGGATCCTTGTGAATACAAACCCGTTACGCGGAGGGGGTAATTCCGTCTTTTCCCCCAGCAGAGCCCTAGATATTTTCACGCTCTCTTTTCTCAACCCTTTTATTCAATTCCTCGTCCCAAAACGCGAGACCGAAAAATAAGACGACGAAGAAGAAGAAATCCAGAAAAAAATTCGATCCTTTTCTTCCGAGATCTCAAGGTATAATCCCTCAATCTCGGTTTTCTCTTTTACTTTCAATGTAAAAGCGCCCATCTTGATCGCTCTCAGCGCTTCTTTGGATGCATTTTTGACAAACATTAGGGTTTGGTATGCCTTTTTTTTGAGGTAATTATGTAGATCTTCTGATTAGGGTTCATCAAAATCTGATATTGTTTTGGACAACCCGATAAAGTTTGTTTTTTCCATTTTTAAAAATAAGTTGTGATTTTATATGATTACTAGTTTTAGAAAAAGAAGAGAAGAAAGGAGAAAGTCCCATAGTTAGATATTGATATTATTCTAATACTCGCTGTCAAAATCTGTAAGATTCTGGTAGCATTGCTAATTTTTTTATCAATGATTGTGATGAATTCAGTGTTTTTAGTTATGCTTAGTGTTGATTTAGTTGCAGATTGGTATAATTGCTGTAATTATTTGTTGGCTGTAAAAAGCCCGTGAAAGGCCTGCTTTGTTTAGAGTTGTTTAGTAAAGTGTTAGGGTTAATGTTATGAATTTCTTTATTTGCTAGTCACTTCCTTAAATTTCCAGCTTGTAAATATGGTCCTTTCTATATGTTTGTTATATACTTTGTTAGGAATTGTGTGGTTTGTTGTTTAGTATTAATATAGTTGTTAATACTTGTTGTACTTATTTGTTGGTTGTGAAAAACCTGCAAAAGCCCTGTTTCGAGCGGGCTAGCCCCGATTTTAAATTTATAGTGTACTGCTTTATAATTGGAAATTGCTTTTTCTAGTTGTTTTGTAAACTTTAGTGTTAATTATATGAATTTATTAATTTAGTTGCTGTAATTATTACGTCAAAAACCGTCAAAATCCCCATTTTGTGCCCTTCTTTTGCTTTTAAATTTATAGTATGTTGTTGTATTATTGGAAATTGCGTTTATTAGTTTTGTAAATATTTTCTAGTTTTGATGAATTTCATCATTTGCTATTCATTTTAGTTAAATTTCCATCATAATTATAATTATTTTTATATTTCTATTATATATTTTATTTGTTAACCTAGTTTTGAAGCATTTTCTTCTGCTTCAGATGGCTGTAAAAAGCCCGCAAAAGCCCAGTTTTGCTTTTTAGAGCTTGTTATCCCTGCTTCTAAATTTATAGTATGCTATTGTATATTTGGAGAATTGCTTTTAATAGTTGGTTTGGAAGGTTTTAGGGTTAATTCTACGTGATTCTTTATTTTCTATTCACGTTCCTTAAATTTCCTCCTTACAATTGAGATTGTTCCTATATTTCTATTATGCATTTTATTTTTTTATTCTTCTTTACAATACAGTCTTGATGCCTTTTCTGCTGAAGCTCGGTAATACCTAATTTTTCTGTTTCCAGAACCCTAGCTCAAAGCATTGTGAGTTTACATATTGCATCACAAAAGTTGGTAATTAGAATTGATGTCCTGTTACCGACTTTTTAGCCATCGGAAACAGAGTTGTGGTCTGGCTTTAATGCAATATTTCTTGTATGCCATGAAAAATTTGTCTGATATAAATTGTTTATAAGGCTTGATTTGACGTAGGAGTTTTTCATCATTGGTGTTGATTTTTTCTTTCGTTGCTTTCATATTGGATGGATGTTAACAAATACCTGGTTTCACTGCTCTAAAATGTGGAATATGCGGCTGCATATCCACTGATGTTGCCAAACTAACGAAGCTTTTGTTTTCTTGTCCTTCTTTCATAATACAAAGGAAAAGTTTAATTTGTGTCTGCATATTGACTGCATACTATTTTATGTTGCTTTAGTCAAAACACTTATGGCGAATATACAATACATGTGATGATATGCGTGGCAGGACCAAAATGCATTGTTGTATATGCTAGCTTTTGTTATATAGGATGATGCATTATCATACATGCTAGTTGATAATAGTTTACTTTGTGAAAGTAATCAATTTTCCTTATCTGATTATTTTCATCTTTATCTTTTATATTATATACCAGGTGTATACTTGCAAAGATCCGAATCAAGTCATCGCGGACATGGCTGGGCAGAGAAATAGCTATGGTAAGCGGTCTCACTCTCATGGGGACTATAACGACAATGGCGGTAGCAAGAGAAGAAATTCTGGTGACGATAGGGATTCCTATGTTCCTGGCCCAGAAGATACTGTGTACCGTTACTTGTGCCCAGGCAGAAAGATTGGGAGCATAATTGGAAGGGGTGGGGAGATTGTGAAGCAGCTGAGGGCAGACACTCAGGCCAAGATCCGGATTGGTGAAACCGTACCGGGTTCTGAGGAGAGAGTAGTAACGATCTTTAGCACAAGTAGAGAAAGTAATACTGTTGATGATACTGATGTTTGCCCTGCACAAGAGGCTCTCTTCAAGGTTCATGAGCGGCTTATTGCTGACGAGTCAATGGATGAAGACAATGACGAAGATTCCCCTCAGGTTACTGCCCGTCTGCTTGTACCATCTGATCAGATTGGTTGCATCATTGGCAAAGGAGGGCAAATTATTCAAGGTATTCGTAACGACACAGGAGCTCAAATCCGCATATTAAAGAATGAGCATCTCCCTGCTTGTGCAATTAGCAGTGATGAACTTCTTCAGGTATTATATGATTTCTCATTGTGTGAATTGATTTTTTACAGATTTGTTTGTGAAGGTAATCTGTTTGGGATATATATATCTCTACTAATTTTATTAGACAGTTGGGGTTGCATGTGTCATATAGACCAGCAACACTTCCATTCTCAATTTATATCAACCATCCATTTACATCTAGCCTCAAACAATTATCCGTTCACTTAAATCTAGCCTCAAATAATTAGTCATCTTCTTAAATCTAGCTTCTCACATGCATTGCACCTGCTAAATAGCTAGTAACTGTCACTACATATTTAAGGCCGGCATAATCGTCTATATGGTGTGGCTTTCACCAATTTTTAAATTGTGTTTGCTACCCTTGAGTAATTTGTTGTGTTTCAGCTTGCATATTATATATTTTTTGCTTTACCAAACATATATGGTTATGGTTTTATTATACCACTGTACACAAACACTTAATTTTCTCTTGATGATCTACTCTTGTTTTTCATTACATGTTGAATCAAAAACAGAAACCGGCTTTAACAAATCTGCATACTTGATAAGTCTTTTAGATATTAAATATTTATAAATATCTTCTCATTTGTCTGGAATTTAGATCACGGGCGAAGCATCAGTTGTCAGGAAGGCCCTATTTCAAGTTTCATCTCGTCTGCATGACAATCCGTCTCGTTCCAATCACTTGCTGACATCCAATATTCCAAGTGCTTACCAGTCAGGTGATCAATATGGTGCTCCTCCACCAGTGATGCCTATGGGTCCGCTAATTGGCTCATATGGTGGCAGTTACAAGGGTGAAGCTGCTGGGGATTGGCCTTCATTCTATCCAGGTCCAAGAGACGAAGGTTCTACAAAGGAGTTCAGCTTACGGTTGCTCTGCCCTACTGTTAACATTGGAGGGGTTATTGGCAGGAGTGGTGCTGTTATCAAGCAGATTAGGCAGGAATCCGGGGCATTTATTAAAGTGGACAGTTCCTCTCCTGAAGATGACTGCATTATTACAATTTCAGCTAAAGAGGTGAGACTCTTTATCCATTTCTTTCCAGTCTCACCATCATACATAGTATACGACCCTTGGAATATTCCAAATAGATTATGCTAATCAATATTTCCCTTCACTTTGAAAGTGTAGATTAAATTAAACACCTTCACAAACATAATAGATAACAAGACTTGAGGTTTGAGCTGAGCCTTTTTGGTTTCAGTCCTTGTGTTTCGATTTTGAGGGGATACCTGTAAAAAGGAGAGCGAAACCTAGTTGTGCTCGAACCTCTATAGAAGGCTTTGAAAATTAAGAATACAAAGAAAACTAAGGGTTGAGATAGAAAGGAGGTAGATGGAAAAAGGTAGATTTATCTGAACAAGTTACCGTTTCCAGCTGCTTCTTTTTTTACCCCCTCTTTTCTTGTTCAGAGTTGCCATGCAGGTAGATCAAGGGGGAAGTGGATTTTGACAGATCAGTAGTCTGATACTTTTCAAATATGACCAGACCCAACTGAATAAGTAGGTTTTGGAATTGGATGGGGTCAGATTTGAACTGGGATTGGCCTGGCCAGGCAAATAAATAGATTTTAGAGTTGGATTGGGTCAGAATTGATCTGGATCTGATTACTCTCTCAAAATTAACTAGCAAAGAACCATTTTATCTGTTCATTTTTACCCCCGTATTTTTTAGAAAAAAAAGTATTATTTGTTAAGTTTGGAATTTTGTGTGCATTAATATACATATTAATACATTTATCCTTGATTGAGCATTAATATAAATTTATATAAATGTATCCTTATGCAATGATAAAACCATATCTTATATCAGCAAGAAGTATTAATATTTGGTCTTTAACATATTTGAGTCTGCCTGATTATGATTTTTAAAAATTATTTCATCAGATGTTACATTTGTATGTACAGAATTGATAGTAAACTCTTTACATGCGGTTGCATGTGTCGCTTGACTAGTTTTTCTAAATTGGATATTTTACTGTTTTTTCATCTTTATGATTTGGTTTTCCTTTTCAGTATTTTGAAGATCCATCCCCGACTATAGATGCTGCAGTGCGCTTGCAGCCTCGATGCAGTGAAAAAACTGAGAGGGAATCTGGTGAACCGTCATATACAACCCGCATTCTTGTATCAACCTCTCGTATTGGTTGCCTTATTGGTAAAGGTGGGTCTATTATTTCGGAGATGAGGAGACTCACACGAGCAAATATCCGTATTCTCTCGAAAGAGAATCTTCCTAAAGTTGCTTCTGAAGATGATGAGATGGTTCAGGTAAATTTACTTTAGTTATTTATGATTGCGTAGTCATCGTCTTGTTATTTGTTTAAACTATAATATGCGCTCCTTTTTGTTTTTTTCCAGATCAGCGGGGACATGGATGTTTCTAGAAATGCTCTTATACAAGTAACTACAAGGTTGAAAGCTAATTTTTTTGATAGAGAGAATCCTTTACCTGCATTTCCATCCTCTGTTCCATCTGTTCCTTACCACCATTTGGCTTTGAGCGAGGATCTGCCGAAGTACGGGAGTAGGGATAGCAAGTCACACAGTCGTAGTTATTCTTCTTACTCTGGTGGATACGGTGGTGCTGATTTACTCCCACCTGAACCTTATTCGAGCTATGGTGGTTCTCAGGTAGAGTTGCTTTTATAAAAAATATTGAAATCAGTTTGCAGATTGCGTAGTCTCTGTTTTCCAGATTGATTTCTCTTCTTTCATCAACATTGTATTTTCTTTTACACTCTTTTGGGGAATAATTTCGTGAATTCCTGTTTTCATTTCTTTTTTCTCTAGGGTGGTGGTAGTAGCTATGGGTCATATGGTGGTGGATACTCTGGTCGAACAGGAAGTGCCGGGTAAGAACTCATTCAATTTTCTTCTCTGTTTATCTCTCTCCTGAGGTGTTCATTTTTGTACGATACAATAATTAACTCAAAGAACTTTTGCCTTTTACTCTCCTTCTTTCACTAGGCATGCATGTTACTGATTTTTAATGGCATGGCCCATCTGATTTGGCTTTCATTTTGCGACTAATTTATGGTCTCCTTAATCTACTTGATTAGGAATTTCATGAGAATGTAGTTTAGTCATCATTTGTCAGTTTACTTTCTTTTCTTGTCTTTTGAATAATACAATTTCCTTTGCACATATAAACTTCTGTTTCGCATTGACATTATTCAATCTTTCTTGCCCCTGACGAGTATAGCTTCTGTCACCAGGTTATCTGGTTCAAACCCTCTTTCCCACGGAAAACACCATGGCTATTAGTATCCTAATATGATTAGGGCTGACAGGTAGACTGCTCCTTTATGCCCTCTTTATCTTCAGGTGAATACAACAAATTACCTAAGAAGCCCACCTATATCAGCAATTCTAATGCACCTGTTTTCACCTTTTTGCCTTGCCCTCCTATAAAACAGCTGTGATCCGTATGAAGCCTGGAGCCAGCCCTATATGATGCCTCATGCCTAAACTTGAAGACCAGATGAACAGAGTCCGAGAATGAGTCCCACCCTGAAGCTTTTATTTAGGGGACCTGCATGCAAATATTAAAAATAATGGCCTGCCCTTTCACCTTAATTATCTTACCGTTTTATGAGTTGTATCCCAAGGGCGACCTCTTATGCTTCAAATTATGTTTGGAAACTTTTGTATTTGCTGTTTTAATTACTAAGGTTCTCCATGTACTTTAACCATATGTCCTTTTCTTATCGAATTTTATGCTCAGTGATTTTGGTTTGCTTTATGATGGAGCCTTGTCTCATCTCTAAATTGCTGCACAGAGGGTACTTGACCATTTAGCAGTTTTAGACATTTTCTTATACTTCATGGCGATAAATCTGGTTATACCCAGGTTTTTACCAGTGAGGAATTTGTTTCTTTGATGTTGGTTTACCTTTTGATCTCACCCGCAATACTTGATGTATTGTGAAATGCTGCAAAAGTCCACTTAATTTTAAAAAATTGTTTCTATATAGACCTTGGTGCGATTTGCGAATGCGAAAGGAAGTCCGATGCCCACTTGGCATATTATTCATCATATAAAATGGAGGGGCCTCAATGGATCTCCTTGGGATGTGACCGTTGCACAGTCTCCTTAAAAAATGAGGGGATTGTGGAGGGGTATAGGTTTTGAGGATATTCATAGCTCCTTTGCATTTTATATAAATCATATACCTAGGGCCGGCCCTGGGCCTGTGCGACCTTTGCGAATGAGGATGCCCGTTGGACATCAAATATAATTAATAAAGATTTTATTCCCTATTTTAGCACAAAAGTCAATCTGTTCGAGTGGTTAAGGGGATAGATTTTAAAGCTAATGAGCGTAGGTTCGAACCCTGCTGTTGATGATTTTTTTATTTCAATTATATACACACACACACACACACACACACACACACACACACACTTTTAGATATAGTTTTTCATATAAAGTTTTTTTTATGGTTTCTATGTTTCATTAATTGTTGAGATTATATATATATTTACTTTTAGATAAAGTTTTTAATGATTTTTATGTTGTTGCTTTCATTAATTATTGAGATTGACCTAATACGTGAAGTTTTTTTTAATTGTATATTTCCTGCGTTGCAAGAATATGAAAATCATTAACCACATTTATACTATTTCGTCTTAATTGATGAGATGACTAATTCAAGATATCGATTAAGTCATCCTAGGTATTGGAGCCTCCAATGATATGAAAGTCGAAAGGTATTTTTCAAATGAATTCATGTAAATTTTTTAAGATATAGAATGTACGATACTCATATTTTTCAACTAAATTTGTGTGTGTGTATCAAAATTAAAATAAAGTAAAATTAGTATTAGAATATTTAAAGAAGGCCTTTTTTTTATTTCTGCACAAGACCCTATAAATCTCAGGACCCTACATATACCCTGCCTCATCAGGGCATAGAATATTTTCCTTCACTAGTGGTGCATTCTCTATAGTCTTGTCAGAAATTCTGAAATTTTCAATCTTATGGGAAGGGATATTTCGTTGAAACCCAATGTAGATATCCATAAACTGAGCTACAAATTCCGTGTCTGCATCCTTGTAAGTTGTAACCCAGGGTAGATTCTTATAACTTGATGAGACTGAAAGTAAATCCCTGAAACTTCATGAAACCCAGTCTAGATCCATAGAACTTAATGTAACCTACGGTAGATACATGAAACTTCATGAAACCAACGTTTCATGAAGTAGGTTTTATTGCCTGTATCCTTACATGTTATCAACTTTGGTGTCTAGTATTTTTTATAAAAAAGAGCAGAATTATATCTGTACCACATGATTGCATTTGCGAGAAGAGTGTATTTGTCTGCGTTGTACCAGAGAACATTTTATTGTTCTAGTGACCAAAATTTTACTTTCAAGTTCCAAATTTATCATTGTTGCTTTTCTTCATTTCACAAATGCTGATTTTATTGTTCAACAGGAGGTTTGGAAAAACCTTTTGGAACTTGTCTTTTAATGATTTGATACTCGAGAAACCTTTTTGTAATAGGTTTCAAGGGGTTTCTTGCAGCCAAACTCATTTCCTAGCTTGGCTTATAGTAGTTTTTGCAGTCGTGGATCGACTCATTTTATTTTATATTTTATATTTTCAAATAGCATTACTTTAGTGCTTGTAGTATACAGGCAAATGTTGAAGGTATTTATTTGAATCTGCACCTGCTGGGATAGCAATTAGAAGATATTTTGAGAGCTGTGCAGTTCTGAGTTTGTTAAGATGAAACGGGTAAGTTCAGAAGTTATCCTGTGTAGTAAAGCTAACTAATTTTTCTCTTCTTGAATTTATGATTGTGAAGAAAGAGCTGAAGTTACCTTTTTTTGAAATTATACTACGACAAATTCAAGTATTTTTATTTTTTCATTTTTTTATTACTTTAGCTGCATCTGAATCTAGGGTTTATCAGACAATCATTCTACAGTTATCTCTGTTATTTTTCCTCCTTTATTTGGCTTTTTTCCACTGGTAGGGTTTATGTTTCACTAACTGTACAAATAATTCCTTGTCATGCCAAATTTTCCTACGGTATACCCTATTTATATCCTCAGGTTTTCCAAATTTCACAACTTTTGCCGAAATATTCCCTTGTTAGTGCCTGATGATTTCCTTCGGCATTTATGCCCTTGTTTATTAGTTTGTACTGTGGAAAATCTACATTAACCAAGAATATTCCTTCTTTACACCTGCCTTTGTCGTATCAAGATACAAACCCAATTACACATTCCTTGTGTCGTAATACAAAGTACAAACCAAATTGAAAACATAAAAAACCTTTCTTCATCAGAATGAACCAAAAATGAAACCCCTTGAATCCCAATTTTCGTATTTTTGTTATTCATTATTTCTATGATTGTATTCCATCGTTTTAGTTGCACTTTGTCTTTGAATGGATCTTTCAATGTTTTATTTGCTGTTGTTGAAAATTTATTGATTAAAGTTGAAGGTTTTAATTTTTGTTAATGGTTGCTGAGGGAGTTATCTTCTTGTTTGTCATAAAGGTCTTTATTTATAAAAGATCATTTGAACACAAGGTATTTTCTTAAAAAATTAGACCCGTTTTGTTGTTTATAACATTATATTCATCTACTTTGGCAACTAACTTTTCTGCGAGATGCAGGCTGCAGCTATGCTTTGAATGATGGCAAAATCTGTATTAGCTGGGCCGTGTCATAATAATCTTGTGGTGTGATTTGTCATTTTAGAGGAAAGGCTGAGACCGAATTTTTTTCCATCGAGTTTTTGTTAGAATGTTGAAAATGTTCACTTTTTTCAACACAATGTATCTGAAAGGAAAACAGAAGATTCAGTAATTGATGTATAATCTGTTCAGCTTGAGGTTCCCTTATTCATTGGTGTTTGAAATGTGTTTAATATAAACCAGTATCTATGTTTTCTGTATCCTCTTGATATGCTACTATGAAAATCCTAGTTATATTAAGTGCCTCAAGTTAATGTTTACTGTAACTTCAGTTACTATTTCCAGGTTGTGCTTCTAATTGCAACAAGTCTAGCTATGTATCCTATTTTACTTTTTTAGCTGCTTTCATATTTTCTTGAAGCCTATCCTGGTTTTATTGGTTCACCATCTTTGTTGGAAAGCTCGTTGCTTTTGCACATGTTTAAACTTTGGCCTTGAGCTCAGCAGCAAGTCATTTTGTTCTACGGGGGATAACAATAAGAAGCTTTTTCTTCAAACTTGGGATGTTTATCACGCTTATTGAATTTTTTAGCCTAGGTGAATAAGCTTGGGGCTCTATAAGCTCTTCTCCCTTGGCAGGCGGGGGTGCGTTTGGTCTAACTTTTTTTGGGCTTTAAAGCTACTTCAAAAGGAGAAGCCAGAAAGTAGAGCTTTGAAATTAAAAACTGAAGCTGTTTGGATAGTTAGCTTTTTTTGAACTTTAAAGCTATTTTTAAGCTAGAACTTGTTTGACATAAGATATCAATTATCAATTGTAAGCTACTTGTATACTTAATTTAAGTTTTTAAGTTTTTAATTTTATTTAAGAATAAAATATAAGTTATCAAACTACAAAAAAAATCTTTATATTACTAAATATTTAAAAGAAATAAGTGCATTGTATGAACTTTTACCAAAAAAAATCCTTAAAAGAAATAAGTGCATTGTATGAACTTCTACGAAAATATGAAGTAATAAAGGCCTTCCACATTTTTACCTTCAAACTTTGAACTGTCTCCCAAACCTTCGGCACTTATCAAAATGAGTTTTGTGAATTGTTGATCGAGTAAATGTGATTTTGAGGATGTTTTTTTATGCAGGGAAGGGAACTTAAACCATGATACAGAGTAAAGTATGTTCTTGCAACCTGTAAAAGCATCTGAAATCAAACTGCGAGATCATGATGTACTCAATTTTGGAAGATTGTGATCATGATATACTCAATCTCAAACCTGTAAAAGCATCTCAGTGAACAACAAGCAGCTAAGAAGCAAACTATATCAATTAACTAAGCAATAAGAAGCAACATCAGGCACTAAAAATAGCATATCAGTATATTAAATTCAAGAAACAATAAGAAGCAAACTGCCACAAGAAATCATACATCGCAAACCCATCTCTTACAATATAAACTCTTAAATTCATGCATCTCAAACCCACATACAGTCATGCATCTCTTTTAAACTTACTTCACCTTCACACCAATACATCATCATGAATTTCATGCATCACAAAATTTCTACAACAAAACAAAGCCTACCGCCAGAGGTGTCATCTGCACAACTTGAACTTTAAAGCTTTTACTACAATCATCAAAATCGTGCATTCAACCTCAACAAAACCTACATTTCATCATTCTAATCCCCAAATACCTACCGGCTGCGCTTCGCCTTAGGCAAAGTCATCTTCCTAACCGTCTTAACAACCGCAATCACGAACGCAATCCCCACATACGTCGCCGGGACCGCCAGAATCCAGGGCAGCGAGCTCTGGTCCACTCTCGGCCCTGAAATCGCCTGCGTCACAGTTCCCGTGAACTCCACCAGATCCAAAGCCTTATCCTGAATCCACGGCAAATCCTTCTCAACTTCCTCGACTTCCACTTCTTTGGCTTTATTGGATTGTTGGGGTTTGGAAGCTCTGACGACCGAAGATGATGTTGTTCCTCGATTTTGGAGGGAAATGAAGGGAGGGGAGAGGAGGGGGCGGGGAGTGCGGTTGGGGATGGCAATGGTCGGAGTGAGAAGGCGGAGATGGAGGGAGGCCATGGATTGAAGAGCTTCCTCTGGTTTTTCTTTTTCTAGGGTTTATCGATGACTGGTTTGGAGTTTTTAGAGAATGGTTGGAGGAAGGAGGAAGGGGCGTTGAACTTGAAGTTGAAGGTCTGAACTCTGAAGGGATTAGGAGAACGGTAGAAAAAAAAGAAAAGGAGAAGACAGAAGTAGATCTGGAGGGCTTCTTTTGGAGCTCCTTTTCTTTATAAAAAATAAGCTACTTCTACTTTTTTGGGGCTTTTCAAAATATGTGTTTGGCCCAGCTTCTCCTTCTAAAGGAGAAGATAAGCTAATTTTAAGCTGGGCCAAACGCTACCTGAGATTCATGTTATGCTTTTGAGTGTTTGGCTTCTGTCATTTTGTTCTTTTGTTTTTTTTGTTGGTTAAGTTCTGTCATTTTGTTATAACCGGCTAGAACTATAGTGTTCTGCTAATTTTGTTTATTAGCACGTACATACCATAAAATCTTCTTCTACTTGGTGGCGGGAGGTTGAAGGTTAGCTTGAAGGTTTGCCATTGCCCTATAATGCTTTGATGCTGCGAGGTTGTGTTTGTTTTCTTCGGGATGAAATCGTGATAATAGGGTTCTCTTCACTAGCAATCGATTATATAGATGAGGCAGGCTTACTCTGTAACGCAAAATAAACTAAATTTTTTTTGACATTATAATTATAAATGTATCTTATACTAATATTATACTAATAGGAGAGAGAATTTACCCTATTTCTTTTTATTTTCTGTATTAAAATAGAGAAAGCATAGTAAAAGTAGAGATTCCTATTTAACTAACATGTGCACTATGCATGGTTTTTATTAAAAAAAAATAAAAAAACTAAATAAAAACACTATTCACTCAAACATGGTCTCATTCCCTTTCACTTTCCCAACCTCACAAAATTCACCCCCAACCGCAGTTTTAGTAATATTCAATTGTATAACATTATGGTTTGACAGTGATTCTCTAAATTATCTGTTTATGTGAGGATGAAATGAAGATTCCAGTTTCAGTAATTATGGTATGAATGATATTCTAAGATTCTCCCAATTTTCACATTTTTTGGGAGTTCTATATAATTTTATGAGTCTTTCAAAACTATTTTAGACCGTGCAATTTGAACATGGTAACACTTGTATATACGAATGTCAAACACAATCCTCCTGTAATTGTATCTGATATGGCTAAAAATAGGATTAAATCGGAACCGTTTAAATTGGACACAAATCTTAATGCTCTCAGGAGTAAAACGGTAATTTCACCTACAAACGGGTCTGAAATTGGAACTGGGTATTTCTTCAAAGCTCAGGGTACGGGTCCCAACCCGTTACAAACCAGTTCAGAAGGATAAAAAAAAATTCAGATTCATAATTATCCTAAGAGGTGGTTTTAACCACTTGACACCGGTAAGTAGAAATTTGTTCTTATCTCGAAACGGATCCCTAAGGCGACTATAAAACCCCCTCTCCCCCCACCATAAGAAGGTAATCAATCTTTTTCCATATAAAGTTCTTTCATAATTTTACTGATTATTGACAAGAGCGTCGGAGGGTGCGTCACCGGGATCCATCCCGGTGTATCGCACTTTTTATAGGTCAACGGCAGCGGCAAGAAACCAGTCAAAATGCCGGTGAAAGTCAACATGTTTGCTTTTACTGTTTCCAAAAGAATCCACAAATTCATCTGTTTGCTCCCACACCAAAATCAACAGCAACAGATTGGCGCCGTATGTGGGAAGCGAAAAAGCAATCCAACCTAACTTCATCAGCGAGAGTAGTTTCAAGCCATGCATCCAAAAGAGAAGGGGAAGACAGCGGTCTCCAGCCGAAGAACTACTCCTCTTCCTTCTCCTCCTCCTCCTCCTCTAGTTCAAGATGTTCTTCTTCAACAGCCTCCTCCTCAACAGGCCCTTCCAGGGTCTCGGGGGGCTGCCCAGGGGGTCTCCTGTCGGAGTCGTCCAAAGCAACATCCTCTTCCTGACCATGTCGCGGTCCCCAATCCTTCAGTGGACTCTATGGCTTCTCAAAGCCCTCCCGAGCGGGATCTCCGTCAAGTAATTGTCAACCACCAAAAGGGGGTCGACCTCCAAACTCACCTGAATGGATGGCGAGCCCTTGGGGGAGTCCATGAACCTGAGCACCCAGGGGCCTCAAGAGTTCGGACCCCCCGAAGACCGAGGACCAGAAGATCCCCTCCCCCGAGAAGGCAAAGAGAGTCCCCTCAACGTCATTGCGGAGAAGTCATACTCCAGTAAACCGAGCCACACATAGGGACCGCCAAGCAGGAGAGGCACCAGTCACAAGGGCGGAGTTCCAGGATTTTCAAAAAGCCATTCTGCGGGCCCTCAATGTTGCTCTCAACCACGAGCAATGGGCACCCAGTCCTCAACCAGCCCCAAGCCATCACCACCGCACTCCTAGTCCCCTTTCGCATGGGAACGAGTCTAGGGGCTCGACAAGATATCACCGAAGGGAAGACTCGGTCTACCGCTGTCTCCACGAGATGGAGAGGCGCCTTGACCGGCTTGACAGAGAAGAGGAACAACGAGCGAGGAATTTCCGTCCGAGCAAGCCTCCGTTCTCCCGGGCCATCATGGAAGCCCCGGTACCGGAAAACTTCAAGCCCCCTAACTTTGAGTCATACAACGAGGAGTCGGATCCCGCCGACCACATTGAGAGTTTTAAAACTCTCATGATGATCCACCAGGCTTCAGATGCGTTCCTTTGCAAAACCTTCCCTGCCACGCTGAAGGGGCCTGCAAGAGAATGGTACTCTCGACTCGCCCCTACCTCCATCTTCTCGTTCGATCAGTTCGAAGGGCTCTTCCTAACTCATTTCGTAAGTAGTCGCGGGCCGAGAAAACAAGTGTATCTTTGGTGATCCTCAACCAAAGAAAGAGTGAAGCCTAAGAGATTACGTTTGGCGCTTCACTGCCGAAGCCCGGTCTATTGTCTCCCTCAACCAATCAGTAGCCTCTGCGGCATTCGGGCACAACGTCACTAACGCCGACCTCAAGGCGTCCCTTGCCAAGAAGCCTCCTCGACACTTCTCAGAACTCCTACTTAGGAGTGAGAAGTACATCCGAGTGGAAGAGGCTCTCAAGCCCCCCTCCCAGTCTTGAGGAACCATCTTCCGGGAACAAATGGAGGAATACGAACGAAGAAGGGTCCCAGAAATTCCAGAGGGACGACAATGGCCAATGCCGTCCAGCTCCTCGTTTTGAGAAGTTCACCCCCTCAATGCTAGTATATCAGCAGTTCTTAGAGGTGGACAAGGAAGGGCTACTCCATTCTCCCCCTAGAATGAATACCCATGGCAAGAAAAAAAATAGGGATAAGTGGTGACGCTTTCACAGGGACCACGGCCACGACACGAATGATTGTTGGGATCTTAAAGAGGAGATCGATGAACTCATACAGCAGGGACACCTCGCCAGGTTCGTCCGAAGAGACGGGGCCGATCTTCCACCCCGAGAGCCTACAAAAACTTGATGTTGATATTTGCAAGTGTACAAAATCGCACAAGTAATATAGATAGATGAGTAGAGTGTCGAACCCACAGGGACTAGATATTTTACTGAGTACCGATATCACTAGATGAATCACTATTTGGAAGATCGAATTTTATGAATAATAAAACAACTAAATCATTCTAATCTAATTTAATCTAACTAAATTTGTGAAGAGGGAGAGGGCTATGAAACTATGAAGCACTTGTACTTTGTTTAATGTTAAAAATAGTTCTAGGGCTCTTGGTTCACCTCGTTTATCACACACACAAATTATAATTCCTTATAAATAAAAAATATTATCTTTCCCAAATTGTCGACCAAAATCCTAAAGATATTAACCACTCTATCAACGTAGTCTAAAAATTATTCTCAACTAATTCTTCGCCTATCCATCAAATTATTAATTGAGAAATTGGATTTCTTAACGGTCACGTCCTCCAATATACGGTGTTAATCTTTATTAATCACAAATAACCTGTTCGGTCTCTTTAAGATTTGAAAAATCATACAAATGTCTATCCACCATGTTGTACGCATAAATAATAAAAATTAAAACACAATCAGGAAAGATAGAGTAGTAATAAGGAATTTAAATTTGTGTTCTACAAAACTCGGCTACATCTTAGCCTCTAGAACATTTAAATTTAATTCATATTTGTTTGGGATTGCATCTAAAAAATATAGCGAAGAAAATGAGATACAAAAAGGAATACAAAAAAAATTAATTCAAACCCCTGTCTCAAAAGCTGCACCCAAAGAAACTGTCTTGAAAACCGTGTCGCCCAGTCGGATCGCACGTCAGCAGATCGCGTTGACGTCAGCGAGCCTGTCGTCTGTCACCTCGTACTCAGCGCTGCCTGTCAGCGCCTGTCTGCGTCGGCTGTCGCTATCTCGTCGGGTGCTGAGCCGCACGTGCACGCCTGTGGAGTCTTCTTCTGCCTTGGAAGCCACCAAACAGAGAGGCAGAGCCTCTCTCTGCCGTTTCTGATCAAGTGGGACCCAGCCGAAGGACAGCTACGCCTGCTGCTTCTCCTTTTTTTCTTCGATCCACACACCGAGAGTCAGAGAGAGAGAGGGGCCCTCGCGTCAGTTGTTGAGTCGCCAGGTCAGAGAGCAGTAGTTGGGTGCACTTCGAAAACCGCACAACAGCCCTACTGCCCACACTACTGTTTCTCCTTGCAACTCGCACACGTTTGTTATCTCCCTTTTTTTATTGTATTTGGTACAGCCGTCACTTCTTAACCTTTCTTCTCTCCCCTTTGCTTTATATTTATAGAGAACGGAATAGGAGTTTAGGGTTTGCACTTTTTGCATAATAGTCCATTCTCTTTCTCTTATTTCCTTCCTTTTTTTAAATCCAGAATTTATTTATTTCTCTTTCTTCTTTTCTTTCCTTTTCTGCTAACCACGTGCTTCTGCATACAAAAATAATACCAAAAATTAGGATTTAAATAAAATAAAATTAATTAAACTAACTAAAAATTATATTAGCGTATAAAAAATCCTTTTAAACATTATTTGTCGCACTTTTAACTCAACAAAACAATAAAATCGATAAATCAATTATTTTACTTTGTTTGTTGATTTTATTCACAATTCTTTACTTTTTGCATTAAAAATATTATTTCTTCAAAAATAATTAATTAAATGAAATCATATAGAAATAAGATGAATTATAGACAATATTAGCGAAAACAAGCCATTTTAATAGGTAAATGAGTACAAATATTTGTATATAAATTAGACACATCACAGGGACACCTCGCCAAGTTCGTCCGAAGAGACGGGGTCGATCTTCCACCCCGAGAGCCTACAAGCGAACAGAGAGGTCACCGAGTTCCAAGATTCCGAACCTGGGGCCGTCCTCCACCTTATCCATGGAGGTCCAATGTGGGGAGAACCAAACTCCTCCCAAGAGGCTCACCCTATCGTAGAAGTAGGTTTTCAGTTTTCAATAAGGCCGATGCTTGTAACACGACCAAGAAGCATGTAATAATGGCTCGCCGAATTGAAGCGGCCACTTAGTTCATCTCAATAAAATCCAGCTTTTTTCTATTGAAAATTATTGTACTTGCTTCACTTCTATCTCTCCGAGTCACGTCTACGACTCGTCAAACGATAAGTTTGGAGCCCAGCTTGTCATACAGAGCTACTCCCACAACTTACTAAGCTCAAAAGACGAGTTTGGAGTCCAACACTTGGTTCGACATTGCCTTAGCCGCTTGCAAACAAGCAAGTGCGGGGCAGCTCACCATTCGGAATCACTCGTACAACTCGTTAACTCTCTTAACAACAAGTTCGGAGTCCAACACTTGGTTCGATGCTGCTTTAGCCACTTGCAAACAAGCAAGTGCGGGGCAGCTCACCATTCGGAATTGCTCCCATATTGTTGAACCTCTTCTCAACAAGTTCAGAGCTAAAACTCTCCCCTAAAGTTGATCCTCAAACTTGTCTCCCAAATGGCTCTCTCCTAGAGCCAGGCTCTTCGCTCTGCTCGCCTCTAGGGCAGACCTTTTCTCGACAAGTTCAGAGCTAAAACTCTCCCCTAGAGTTGCTCCTCAAACTTGTCTCCCAAACGACTCTCTCCTAGAGCCTGGTGAAGCTCTTCGCTCTGCTCATCTCCAGAGCGGACCTCTTCTCAATGAGTTTGGAGCACAACTCTCCCCTAGAGTTGCTCCTTAAACTTGTCTCCCAAACGGCTCTCTCCTAGAGCCTAGTGGTGCTCTTCACTCCGCTCGCCTCCCGAGCGGCCTTCTTCTCAACAGGTTTGGAGCTCAACTCTCCCCTAGAGTTGATCCTCAAACCCGCCTTCAAGAATGGATCTTCCTAAGAGTCATACAAAGCTCAACTCAACCGTTCACCAGACAGTGCCTATCGTTCGCCACGTTCGCCAGCACGCGCCGAACAGACGTATTTCCGAACGAAAAATGGGCAAAACATTGTTGACCAGTCAATGACTTAAGAGCCATGTGTCGCTCGCCTATCATTTGCCATGTTCATCACGTTCTCCAGCACGCGCCGAACAAATGTGTTTCCGAACGAAAAATGGGCAAAACACTGTTGAGCAGTCAACGGATTAAGAGCCACGTGTCGCTCGCCTATCGTTCGCCACAATCGCCAGCACGCGCCGAACAGATGAAGATCCGAACGGAAAATGAGAGAAAAACTCTACCTCAAAATCCGACTCAAATTTGGATCAATGGCTCAGATTCGCACAACAAACAAAAAACAAAAGAGAATGAACAGGTTAATGGGTCGGACCCGTTATGGACCCAAACCCGTTACCCCTACTCCTTCTCCTCCGAGTTTCCCACCAAAACCAAAAACCAGATGAAGAACCCAACTCCAAGCTCCCTCTCCATGTTGAGCTCCATCCACTCCTTCACCACGTCGAGCACGACGAGACGACGAGCTCTGTCACCCCGAGCTCCCCCCACAGTCGAGCCCCTTCGACTGCAAGCTCTGCGGAGCTCGAGCTCGCTCATCACTGAAATCGTTGAACAGCATGTCGCCGAGATCCCCCTCCATCGACGAGCTCGCCAACCTCCACTAAGCTCTTCACCGAACTTCTCCTCGTTCGCCGAGCTCGCCCAACTCCATGCGTCGCCGAACGTCCCTCGTCTCGTTCGCCGAGCTCCACCTCAAGCTCGTCTTCAACCCCAGCTCCTCACCGGCGAGCGCCATCTCCACTCCTCATCGAGTTCAAGCAAAGCTTAGGCAAGCGCTTCGGCGTCGAGCCCCCCCGTCAACATCGAGCCCTTCCGTCAATGTCGAGCTCGAACCATCGCCAAGCTCGCAGCGAACGATCGCTGAAGCTCCACCTCTTTCTCGCCACATCGAGATTGGTCGTTCGCCGACTATCTTCTCGCCAAAACCCCACCATTGGCGAGCTCTCTCCTCGCCTTGAGCGTCGAGCTCCTCGTCTCCAACTCGACTCCACATTCGAGCTCCCCATCTCCTCTGCGCCCCTCGTCGAGCTCACGACAGTTGAGCCCCCATGTCTCCAAGCTTAACTGTCAAGCACCAGCGCTGAGCTTCACTCCTCGAGCCCAGTCGTTACCAAGCCGCTCACCATCACCTCTGTCTCCACCTCCTTCGCGAGCCCAGACGTCCCAACTCACCAAACCGCTCGCCACCTCCTACGTCGAGCTTGGCCGTTCGCCGACCATCTCCTCGCCAAAACTCCTCCTCGTAGAACTCCATCGTAGCATGGCCGAGATCCGAACCCATCGTCGCTCCGAAGCAGCGCCTCCACTGTCGATCTCTTCATCGGCCTGGATTCCAACTCGTCGAGCTCGTCTCTATGTTGAGGAGACCTCATCGCCGAGCTCCTCCTTTCGAGCTGCACAGATGCCCTCGACGAAGAAAGGGTCGAAGGAGGCGAAGGAGGGAGACGAGTTGGCGAAATAGCTGCAAAGTCGAAAAAGAAAGAAAAAGGTTTGCCACGTGGCGGTCAACGTTGACCGACCACGTGGCACTGCCTGGTTGGTCGTCGATTGAAAACGTTCGGACGCGTCAAACAGGAGGGTCCCGAACGAAAAATGGGGAAAAAATTTCAAGGGTAAAGTGTGCCCCCCACCCCCCATCCCCGGGGGTTTTAGTCAATGCAAATAACCATTTGGGTTTACAAGTCAATGCGGAAACCCCCCATGGGTTATGGTCAACGCAATAAAGCCCTTGGATTTGTTTTTTCGTTCTATTGAACCCCATTATGTGCTTGACCTGTGCTCTTTTTTGACACTTTTATACTCCCGCCCAGCTGGTCAGTACAGTTCATCCAAACTGTTCATAGAATCATTCACCCCCTTTGCGATTTGGATCCCCTTCATTTTCCCCAATACTTCAACTCCTCTTCTTGCAACTTAGAAGATCACAGACAAAAAAAGAAGAAGGATAACCAAAATTATATTCTTACAACAACTGACGACGAAGAAAGGAGTCCTCTTGCGCCGATTTCGCACTTGACAAGTCCATAAAATGGAGGTAAGTGTTCTTCCTTTTTTGTTCCAATTTTGTGTGTTTAGGCTGGTTATCTGTTAGGAGGATTGTTAGAAGACATTTAGTTGTCGAAAACTGTTACTCATTGTTTTTGAAATTTATGAACTGAGCACAATAACGTCATATTTATGCAGTTTTGGTGATGAAATATTCTCTGCATGGTACTGTTTGTTAATGAGAGCAACACCATAGTTGGTTGGGTGTATTGAATTGAGTATTAAGTCTTCATTTTAGGGTGAAGCATAGATTTTGTGATCCCAACTCCAGATTTCGTGGTCCCAACCATAGGTAATCAAATGACCAAGTTAATTAATTTGAATTTCATTGGTTTTGTTTAATTTCAGGATTTGGTCTTTATTTTAGAGCTTTATCACGGTGGTGTCTTCTGTACAAGACCATTTGTTAGGTATAAAGGGGGCAGAGTGGCAGTTGTTGAGAGTTTGATTCCGGAGTTGACTAAAAGGATGAGTATACTAGAGAATCTAGAAGAACTTAAGGGTAAATAGTGAAAAAATCATTGAACTATGGGGTCAACGCAGTAACCCCCCTCATCTATTGGAAAACACACGAAACCCCTAAACTATGAATTGCGGTCAACTTTCTTGAAAAACCCTAAAATTTGATGCGAAATATTCAAAATACCTTCATTTAAAGACCTGATACTAACTCTCATCTCTCTATGCTCACTCTCACTCAATTTTGAACTTGAACCCCATCTATTCCAAAACCTAAATGTAGCGCCCTGAATTTTCAATAAATAAATTTAGAAATAAGTGGCATAATTTCCAGAATCAACTTCAATTGCAATCATAAACACAATATCAAATATAGGGAAAATTTAAAACTTTTTATTACATCATTTCTTCTTACAAAACACAGCGGAATTAATTACATTAATTACTAATCTTTACAACACATAAAATCTTCAATTTACATTTATACTCCAGCTTTACATCGATGCTATCCATAACTGAAAACCCTGCAAAAGTGTACTGAGAGTGGGCATGTCAGTTAACTGCAACTGACGTCAACTATAGTAATAGTGATACTTTTAGATCTCACAATCACAAAATTGATGCATAACAATAAAACAATAATAAATGATGCATAAGCAATAATAAATAGAACGTAGAACAACCAATGAAGCATATTAATACATCTCTACTATTATAATGGGAGAAGGCCTTAGTGGTATTTGTCATTAATTTTTTTAATTTTTTTTATTTTGTCATTTTGAAGCCAAATGATTCATTTTGGTAAATATTTTCGAAAGTGGACCAGTTTGGTAAATATTTTAAATATTTTCCACAGTGGATCAGTTTGGAAATTATTTTCTTTTTACCCTTTTCATTATCCCTTCAAATTTTTCCACGTGCACGTGTGCACGTGTATAATACTAGTCAATAATAATGGAACATGAAACAATGATAAATGAAGTGTAAAAACAACAAGTGAAGCTAGGCTAAGTGTCAAGTGTATGAGATGGAAACAGAAACGAGCATGCATAAAACAAGTCAAGAAACACAAATGCCTATGATGTTTTTTAATGTATACTTGTCGGATTCTATGCATCCCATACTACATAGGTCCGGTGCAAGCCTTTATCGCTCTCCACTTTATATGGTTCAATCCCTCGTTATGCAACTAACCTACCACAGTGATAGAAACAAGATCTAGATACTTCACGAATAGGCCTACGTTCTGGTATCTACCCTCCAGACCAGCACTCTCAACGCGCAAGCATCATGTAGGCATTTCTCTAAGTCCGGAGAATCACCTCCTTGCCATGTACCCCGCGAATAGGCCTGCCGACCCTCGACGCGCAGATACACTGTACATTCTGCAAATAGGCCTGCCGATCCTCGACGCACGAACATACCGTACGTTCTGTGAATAGGCCTGCCGACCCTCGACACGCGTACATACTAAATCCTTCTCACTTCTAGACATTCCGCGAATAGGTCTGCCAACCCTCGATGCTCGAACATACTAGAGAGACACAACAAATACACAGTCCCGAAATACATCTGTGCAACTGGCAACAGAGCCCATACTTATGTTTTCCAAGATTTACCATATCTCCACTAGTGTCTATCCTTATGTTTATTATGTT
The DNA here is from genome assembly GCA_017893485.1 of Hemerocallis citrina. Lineage (NCBI taxonomy): Eukaryota > Viridiplantae > Streptophyta > Magnoliopsida > Asparagales > Asphodelaceae > Hemerocallis > Hemerocallis citrina. Next base: position 36,111,845 of record CM030368.1, read on the forward strand.
CAATTAAATAAAAATCATAGTCCCCTAGAGTTGGTGCACCATACCGGACTTAACTCTACTAAATCAATAACAAAAGCCCCACCAGCCAAAATTCCACAAATCTCATTTGCCGGCATGCTAGGGTCCCACTCAACCTCTAGAGTCTTATAACTCGAGAAATCACCTCAAACATTTCTTTTAATCACATAAATTCAAAATCGACTAGTTTACAATAAGGATTTTCCTCAAACCAATGGTCAACCAAAATACATCCATGTACAAACCATATCCACATGATTAGTTAAGAAACTGAAATCAATCATCAATTAACTGGGATTTTACAACTTCGAAATACTAGAAAAAAAATCCGAAATGTGATACTCTTGGCATTCGAGAATATTTACTTTCTAAAACCACGAAAATCTGAGTTAAATTCTATTAAAATAGAAAGTACACACTCTCTGAAAGTAGTAAGGTCTGAAACTAATTACTTTAGAAAACTGAAAATCATCGTTTGCAAATTCGAAGAAACATTCATTCCAAGAAAAGGAAAATGCAATAAAACAGATAGTGAACCACTCAGCCATGGCAGTCGACCGATTGCAGTAGTACAAAAAGTGGCAGTTGAATGACTGCAGTCGAGTGGCACACAGCCAGTCGCTGCAGTCGACCGACAGACCAATAGTGTAATAATGCAGGACCGGCTGCAGTCGACCGCTGGGTCGACTGACATGCAGTCTGTGGCAATCAATCAACTAGTGCACGACTGTAAGTAGTGATACAACTTCAAGCATATATATATATATATATATATATATATATATATATATATATATATATATATATATATATAGGCAAATGCTCCATTGAAAATGGGTCTAGTTTTCACGGGTTGGAAAACAGCAATCTGAGCCGTTGGATCGCTCATGATCGTGATCAGCGGCTCAGATCGAGCTTCCCATCACCCGGTTAAAATGATCAGCAGAGGGTTATTTTGGAAATTTCGTCCTAAATAACTCTTCGCCTCACGGATTCTAAAAAAAATGAATTAACCTAGGCCGTTGTTGGGAACAACGGCCTAGGTTATAAAAAATTGAATCATAGGTCGTTGTTTGGAACAACGGCCTTGTTCTCAATTTTTATAACCTAGGCCGTTGTTCCCGGCTATAAAATTTCTATAAAATTTTATTGCCTAGGCCGTTGTTGGGAACAACGACCTAGGTTATAAAAATTGAGAACAAGGCCGTTGTTCCAAACAACGGCCTATGATTCAATTTTTTATAACCTAGGCCGTTGTTCCCAACAACGGCCTAGGTTATATAATTTTTTCAGAGCGAATCAGACGAAGAGTTATTTGGGATGAAATACCCAAAATAACCCTCCGCCACTGTGGGTGATGGGCGGAGGCGATCTGAGCCGCTGATCACGATCAAGAGTGATCCAATGGCTCAGATCGTTGTTTTCCAACCCGTGAAAACAAACCCGTTTTCAATGGAACATTATATATATATATATATATATATATATATATATATAGAAATGCTAATATGAGATGGTGAGATGGGTGAGATGAAGATGTATTTTGTGAGATGAGCGATTTGAATCATCGAAATCTCGATCACACCGTTCACATCATTCTACATATTATCTAGATGGTTTGTACAAAATTTCAAGCAATTTGGAGACCTCTAGCCTATGCATCAAAGCGTTCAAATAAATGCATATATATGTATTTCGCATCATCTTCGTGATGTGTTGAACGCTTTGATGCAAAGGCTAGAGGTCTCCAAATTGTTTAAAATTTTGTACACACCATCTAGGTGACATGTAGAATGATGTGAACGGTGTGATCGAGATTTGGATGATTCAAATCGTCCATCTCACAAAAAACACTCCATCTCACCATCTCATAATAGCATGACTATATATGTGTGTGTGTGTGTGTGTGTGTGTGTTGTGTTGTTCAACAAAAACACTAAGAAATCCGTGCATGTACATATATATTGAAACTTCAGAATCATAATATTGAATAGCGAGATTATAAAGAAATTTTTTCGTATTAACACCGTGGATATTAACAATGCAGTCATGATTCTTTCACATACAGAGATATGGGTCTATACGCATCAATACTGAATCTAATTACTTTGGAAAACTGAGAACCATCGTTTGCAAATTCGGAGAAACATTTGTTCAAAGAAAGACAAATGCAGTAAAATAGAGAGTGGCGAGTCCAGTCTCGGCAGTCGACCGACTGCAGCAGTACGAGAGGCTGCGGTCGACCGACTGCAGTTGACCATAGGGTCGACTGACATGCTGTCTACGGCAGCTAGTCAACTAAATTGAAATCCTCTCATACTGATTTATATATATATATGCACATGGATGTCTATGATGAAATCTATGATATAGCATGTGCATCTTGTCCAACCTATCTCAGTTCGTACATCAATCAAATCCATCCTCATCCATACATACGCATATTATTTCATGCCAATCTCGACGACAATTTATCTCTACAGGATCAAACAAGTATGATGAAGATGAAAGCAAAATTTCAGAGTGCTACCAAATTTCTATTATCTTAAACATTCTATACATGAAATTTACTCATCAATTTATGTTCTTATTCATGAAAGATGTTATTTTGACTACTCATTCATTGAGATTCATTCTTTAATAAATCTACATCAAGTTTTATAATCATACAAAATCCCAACATAAATCTTACTTGATCAATCATCATATTCTACAAGTATATAACAAATCAAGAGATAAGAAGTACCACCCACCTCAAAGAAGATCAATTGAAGAATAATAATAATAGAAAGAAAGCTTCTCTTTCTCCTTGCAAAAACCCAAAGATCCATGCTCCAAACTCCAAGAAATAATTATTTTTAGTAGTTTGTTGTGAACAGAGGAGGGCGGCTGCTACTGCAGTTAATATAGGTCAGAATCTAGTTTTTTAGGGTTTTACGAAGATTTACAAAAATATCCCTTAAGAAAATAAATCTTTACATATATGGATCTTTCCAAATCAATTAGTTAAATCAAATCAATCAATTAGGGTAAAAATCTAATCCCCTAACTCCCCTGATCTGGCTAGTCCTCAAGTGCAGCCCATAAAACAACTTTCAAAAATTTGCCTCAAATTGGCAATTTTACATAAAAGTCATTCACTTTGAAATATTTACAACCATGCCATAAATTATTCATAAAAATTTAGAAAATTTAGAATTATTATCTACTAATAAATATTAGATTTTCCAATAAATTTCCTGACTTTTTCTTTAGGAAGAATATTTGCAATAAAGTCCCTAACAATTCCAAAATTGCGTAAATATATATATATATATATATATATATATATATATATATATATATATATATACTCAATAAAATCAAATCAAATCAAATTAGACGGATAAAATCTCTCCCCCCAATCTCTCTCCTGTAAAAACCGGCCTACCAAAACAGCCCAACCAAAATTTGAATTCGAATTTACCTCCAAATGACATTTGGCGCAAAAACATTTTTCTTTCAAAGTATTTTTACAAAAATAGTTTCTTTATTCATAAAAATCCCAAAATTTAGAATATAATCAATTATAAATAGGAGAATTTATTCAGAGATTCAAAAGTAGACATTTGCACTTCAAAAATATATGCATTTGTAAAAATGCCAATTTTACAAAAATTCAAAATAATTAAATAAATTGATTTAAAAATTATTTATTAATTCAAAATATTGTATTAAAAATTACGGGGCGTTACACCAAATCCTTGTCTGAACCCCCAAATCGAAAGCCATAAACCCCCAAATTCGAAACCCTACACCCCCAAATTCGAGTCAAATCAAATTGTTCTTACCCTCACGTGTAAACGAAGGCATAACCGAATTTCGCTCCAGCCAGTCGACCTAGGTCCACTTCTACACAATCATGTTTTGGTGTTTTTTACTTTCAATCCTCGCTCAGTACTCTTGTGTTTTGAGTCTCTTTTCATCCATATGGTTTCAGATTGGGAATCTGGTTTGGGGGCTGCACATAGTGTATTTGTGGGATTGTAGGGGGGGGGGGGGGTCATAGGTGTTGTTTGGAATGTTTTGAAGACCACGATATACTCCATTATTGTGGTGTAATTCACATGTGGTAGTGCAGCTAGTGAGAGATGAGCTTCATCATGTACATTAGCATCAAGAATGTACATGAACATGAAGAGTGTCTACCTGTTGTAGTACCACTCTTACATATAACACATATACGAGGTCAATACAAGTATGATAAAATGATCATGAACAATGACATACATATCAGAGGTTAACCACTTAAAAAGTACCTTAGTTCACATTACACTTAATGAACTTGACACACAATGAAGCTTAGTTCACATTACAATGAATAAAATCGAACTCAAATTATTACATGACTTGGAGGTCTACATGTGTAGATGTTGAAAAGTACAAAGTACAGTAAATTAAGAGAGACATCCACCACTCCTCCATAGCTCCATGACTTAGAGGACTACATGAACTAGAGTGGGTTGCAATGGTGGTGGTGTCTAATATTTTGGAAGATCTACAGCGGGGAAAACTATATGAACTTCCACCAAGCCAACACAAATTCAACCCCTCCTTCCTGCTCCTCTATATACACCAAAGACTGTAGCAGCAGTTCAACCTTGATACACACAGTAGTGGGGAGATAGGAGATCATCTCCTACTCCACACATCTATCTTCCTCCTGAAAAACAAAATTATAGGCGGTACTGGAAATTTGTTTTTCCTCATGTAAATTTGTTTTCCAGGAGGAAGATAGATGTGTGGAGTAGGAGATGATCTTTTATCTCCCCATTACCTCTGCATGCGTCCATGTTGATCTCCTACAGTCGTGGGTTTATGTTGAGAAGCAGGAAGGATGACCGATTCTGTGTGGGCTTGTTGGAATTTCATACAATTCCCCCCTGCATATCTCCCAAAATATTAGTTGATTTGGATGTCTACATGTGCAAAAATTGAAAAGTACATTGCAAACTAAATATTACATGACTTGGATGATTATATGCACTAAAGAGGGCTGCATACCTCCCATTCAATCTACAAATGAAGACAAATTGTTTTCATCATCGTCTTTTGCATCATGTGTGTGTGTGTGTGTTTTGAATGGAGCATTGCTATATATATATATATATATATATATATATATACTGCATACCTCCCATTCAATCTACAAATGAAGACAAATTGTTTTCATCATCGTCTTTTGCATCATGTGTGTGTGTGTGTGTTTTGAATGGAGCATTGCTATATATATATATATATATATATATATATATATATATATATATATATATATATATATATATATATATATATATATATATATAGAGGGTAAAAGGGATATGAGCAACTTGCTCATTTAATAAATGAGCAATTGATTATGTGGCATGCATATGATACTTTTGACAACTAACCATTTTAAGACTTTTCCAATCGCATGTATGCCACATCATCAATTGCTTATTTACTAAATGAGCAAGTTGCTCATACCCCTTTCCCCCCCATATATATATATATATATATATATATATATATATATATATATATTGTAACGCCCCGGATCCCTGTTATCAGACATCCGTGACACAACCCGAATCTTGCCTTCAAATGCATCTCAACACAGTAAATAACATCGGAAATTTAAACACTTTTATTGCCATCAGAGTTATTACATCAAAAATTACAAATATCAATTTGTCATATCAAACTGTAACGCCTCCCCCCCTTTTCTTTTGACTCCAAAATTCAATTCTTCCAATTTCTATATCACTTTAAACATAAACTAAAATAGTTATATTTCAAAGAAAATTTTGGAAGAGTTTCTCCTGAAATTTCTGCCTCGAAACACGAAAAGCTTACGTAATTCTGCTCTAAATTCCGTAGCTCACATCACAGGCAATAATATCATCGGCTCCTCAGGCCAAAATGAGCAGAATCACACACGCAATATAAACATCATGCTCTGGGGGTCAAACTCATAACAGGATATCAATTATCAATTAAAAACCATAAATTCCTTTGAAAACATAGTAAAATTTTTAGAAAATAACTTATAAAACATACCACAGGGCCCGGTACTCCACAACGAGATGGGTACGGGTCAATAACATATCATGCCACTCCACACTATTACTCATCATCATCGTCCACATACTTATACATCTAAAATACAATTTAAATCATAAAATTCACTATTCACATAATTAAACTTTAAACAACAATTTTAAAACAAAGGCTCCACTCCACAGAGTCTACACCTCACCTCTGCACTGCTGAGGTGAGTTAACAGAAGGGGATCTAGGGTAGTCCAGGGACTCCCTAACTCCCCAAACACTAAGGGGTTAGCTATTTCTGGTGTGAGTATAATCTACTAATTAGCAAACAAATTAAACTTTATAAGTAAAAACAGAACGAACTTATGAATACCAAGATAATCAAATTTTACTTGGAATCTGAACATGTAAACATCGTAAATGAGATTTCACATCAAATACTCACTAAGTCATTTCCTGCATGCATTCCATACCCGTTGACAACATACTTATCTTTACTTTGGAAATCAACCACAAATTAATCGCTTAACGCTCATCACTTTATGCCTTATACAAATATTCCTATAACTTTACTTTTCCATAAAGCTTTACATTCACAAATAACTCTACTTTCACATAACTGCACCTCATTTACCAGTCATTTGCATTTACAGACTCACTACTTATTTTCTTTCGTACTCATCTTCATTCATAAATATGGTTTTTCACAATCTCATATCACAAAGCATCGCATTCATTCATTTCTTACAACATATGTCATCACGTCTCACAATACATCACTTTCACACTCATTATACACTTCAACTATCCACTCACAATTCATCTTGAATGGAAAATAAACATGTATCCTGATTTCTTAGTGTTCATGTATGCTATGACCTAAGTCTAATGCAAAAAAATACAGAGTATAGAACAGATGCTCTTAATCTAATGTCAGCAAGACTCTGGACACACCTGCATCCCATACTACATGTGCCCCAGATCAAGTCGTTTCTCCAGTTCAGGGATTTGAACACTCTCTATGCAATGCATTCTAATTCAGTCTACTTCCTGTTCCTGATAGTATGACATGGTTGAGGAGATATAAATAACAGAAATAATTCGGGGCGCTATCCTGTTGTCACCAATAATCGTTGCAACAGACCCTCCTCGAAAGCTGTGACGAACTTACAGATATACATGCAGCATATCCATTGCGCAGAAGATCCTTTATGATCCGTTCGTGTCCACCAACATATAACATGACAGCCTCGAAGGTCTAAAACCCCATATCCGCCAGGATATCGGCATCCCGTTCTTACAATGGTACTTCAGGAATCAACAGTGCAAGATACGCACACGCAGCACGTATCCCTAATGACAGGAAGAGACAACCCCATAGTATCACCACCTAGTGCTAACTCTCAGAACGAGTTGGATTATAGGAAATCAACCCTAACACCAATTCGGACTTCAAGCGAAACAATAAAAGAAAACCTAATCAATGCAGTTTACTGAAAATATGTTGTTATTCAAATCATACTCGGTGTCGATCAACAAAGTCGAGACTGACTGGTCTGTCAAAGTAACAACCATCACAGAATCACATCCACTGATTCCTACTACCTTCACAGGTCAACGACCAAAATAATCCCGGCAGCGAGTGGTCCAACGGTGCCCCAAGGATGCAATACAATTCAAATGAAGGTAGGCCATAGATCAAGCCAAGGGGGGCCTCTACCCACCCTGTATATTGTCTTTTTCGTTCGTCGAAACTTATTCTTATTATTTACTTATACAACACAAGATTATACGAGTAATGCATTTTTCATTTTTCATTTATAGTTACGAAGAAACAACTATTTATTATCTTTTTCTTTTCAATAATAATTTTTTTTTGTACATGATAGAAACCTGTCTTTATATTCCTAATTGATAGGAAAGATTCGATTCTATCATAATATATATATTGAAGTGATACCTCAGATTCTCCCAAAAGAAAATCATTTTTTGTTTCAATACTCATTCGTTGTTAGTTACCAATTTCAATGATTGGATCATATGCTTAATTCTGATAGGAAATAAAATAGTAAAATGATTATTCATCGAATGACTATTCATCTATTATATTTTTATCAAATAGGGGGGGCGGGGCAGTAAGACTCTATGAAAAAATGGTGGTTCAATTCAATGTTGTCTAAAGAGAAGTTAGAATACAAGTGTGGGCTAAATAAATCAACTAATAGTCTTAATGCTATTGGACATAATACCGGTGGACACACACATAACCATCAATTCTCGACCATTGACAAAGTCAGGCATCGAGACACCAAACACAAACCGACCAGAACTATATCCCAACTCACTCATGTCCACCATAAGTACTAAGCATAGAAACTTATCTAAGTTCCAAATGAAATGCTAAAACATCATTAAAAACCCGATAGCTCATGATCACCACACTGCGGTATGCAGAGGGTTCCTTATCAATTGTCCAATGAAATAGTTCAAGAAAAAGCAGTAGCTGTGACCCAAGCTACGCTCATCGGAATCCAACACACTCAGAATTTCTAGAAGGGTAGGGAGATCCACTGCAATCCCCTAGTGGACGATTTCCTCAAATTCTTATAGAACTCAAGTCCCCGAGTCAACTTAAACTTGAAGTTTAGTCTAAACAACAGGTTTCTAACTTGCAACATCCTTAGCTTCCAACACACAATACAAAATTACCTGATACTACCCAATCTGGAAAGATAAAACCCTAGTCTACAATTCTCCAACTAATCATTTCCTCAAACTCAATCATCTTGATACTATAAAACCTCATATAATCTCAATAGTATATTCTTCTCGCACTCGCTGTACCTTTCCAATATCATAAAAGTTTGCTCACTCATCGGAAATTCTCGATTCCGGGTCCAATGGGAAGGTGGGAGTGTCTACTTCAACTTCCTAGTTGAACACCTCTTTCAGACTCTATCATTTGAGTTCTCGAAAACACAAGTTCCATCAGGTGTACAAACAGGGAGAAACTGGTTTACTTAGCCAATAATACCCTAACTAAGACTGGATCCGTTTTATCTTTGGAAAATCATAATTCTTAACCTATAAACTGAAATTACAAAATTCCGGATGGGTTAGAAAGCTATGACTCCCTACTACGACTCTCTAGTTGGTCAATTTTCCAATTTTAAACAATAGTTCCCAAATTTCTCATCTTCACAAACTAGTCAACTTGTATTAGGCTGAACATAGCCCATTTTGAAATTCAATCTAAGTCCAGTGCTCATGAAATTTGAGATTCTCAATCTATACATATACCATTTCATTGTGTCCAAAATTTGCATTTTGATTCATCTCACACAATGGGTTACGACTCTTCAAACATAGCACACAATTTCAGCCACTCTTTCAGCACAATATTTACTACCCCTTTACTAAATAATTTCGAAACCTCATCAAACGAACTCTAAAAATTCTAAAATTTGAGAATCATCAACTAGACTCATACCGTAAGATTCTCCAAAAATTTCATAGCAAGATCATACATACACAACTGGTTATGACCCTTTTGAACTTCAGTCCAAAAGCAATCAGCTTCAGCTCTGCCTTTTCAGACCAGCTGCACTCCACAATTTTTTTTGAGGTGTCAAACGACCTCAAAAAATTATGAAGTTTTAGACTATAGTTGTGGACACATACAAGAGTATCCCCAAAGATTTTTAGCTCAAAACACCCAGGCTACACTGAGATACAAATCGGAAATACACGGCAAATCGTAATTTAAAATTTTCACAATGTACCATGTACGTAAAATAAAAGATATCATACTCACATAGTATCCCACGAAGACTCGAAGCACCAGCACGCCATCTCGTATCCAAAGTCGTTAACATATCCTATTATCAAATCTTAAGTCAATTTAAAGCACAAAGCACGCAAACTAGTCACACATAGTAATAACACAAATCCTAACATCTTGCAGGCGTTTAATTAAATGCATGGGTTGCACACGTGCGAAGCACGGGATATTCAAAATCCTACGAGATTTTTTTTATCCCCCAAACAATAACTAAAATCACCCCTAAAATATCCTAATGTCTCAACAAAATTTCTGTTACTATAAAAGAGATGAATTCTCATATAATTTCTCGCATCTACCCTTCCCAACATCTCTTAATCTTCCTACCATAATACTCATACCCAATAGAAATTAACCACACTTAATTTTATACAATAAAATAAATTAGGGTATACCTTCCCGAAGCCCTATCCAAAAACCGATGCTACCACGAGCTAGAGCACCCTCCAGTTAGCCATCCCCTCAAATTAATTTGAAAACGACGAAGAAATGGGGTGATTTAGGTAGGGGAGTGATCGGCCGAAAGGTGGGTTTCAGTGGGTTTTGGGTTTGGGTTTGGTCGGGAGGAAATAGGAGAAGAAAAGAAAAGGAGGAGGAGAGAAGGAATGGAGTGGGGGGGTTCATATAAAAAAATATATAATATAAATAAATATTTATAAAGGGATATTTACAAATAGGCCCCCAGATCTCCAAAATATTTCAAATAAACCCCAACTCGATACTTTAATAATACGAACAGTACAAAAATGCATAATCGCACGCAACTCTTTAATTGTGCACAGATTACAATGCAAAATAGCCCTCGCTATTTTGCGAGGTATTACATATATATATAGCAATGCTCCATTGAAAACGCTACTGTAGCATTGGAGTTTTCACAACATTTGCATTTTCAATGGAGCATTGCTCATATATATATACCCAATTCATGAGCATGGCTTGCTTGATACTTGATACCTGAGTACACCATCCTATAAACTCCATTACTAAGCCTAAACGAAATTGCATTGACTGTAGCAACCATGTAGTAAAAGTATGGATGCATGAAGTGTTACCTAGGTAGTAATAACCACAAGACTTGATACATGAAACTTGAACTTAATACATGCTTACTTGATACTTGATGACATGATACATGAGACTTGATACTTGTACTTGACAACTTGAGACTTGTTACTCGACACTTGTACTTGATGCTTGTCACTTGATGTTGGATACCTTCACATGTTCACTTGCCACTTACCCCACTATTAGTATTTGTTGCCCAACCTGATCACTTGAGTTGTCTTTCTTGCCAGTTAATTTTTTGAATTCCCACTACTTGTTGTATCTCTATTATATTCTTGATTCCAAATTTTGTTCCATATTTCTTGTACTCGTTTTTATTATTTGTGGTCCTAACTTGTACTAAGGATGTTTCTCTTGTTTTCTTTATTTTTCCCATTTTTATAATTATTAAATACACTTTTGAGGCGTGTTGTCTGCCGGAATTGGTGAGCAGAGATTTTAGTCTTCAAATTGAGAAAAAAACATGCTTAAATTATTTGTTTCCTTTGAGTTATTTAATTCTTGCTACTTAAAACTTGTAACGGGCTTATGTTCTCGACTTTTATCTCTTGATCCAGACATTGAAAACTATTTGGATATTATTATTGTTTCAATTATTTTTTGTTGCTTAATAAATCATTCATGCATGCATGGTTGTATATATATCTTGTTATATTCTTGTTGTAATGCTGAGTCGATCCTACAACTTATGAATGATATTAAAATCATTCGTTGGGCTTCGTCATGCGCTCATATTCTATATTTTTGGGAAGTAGGGCGTGATGCAAACTATATGCGTTCCAGGTAAGTTCAAGCTAATGGTCAAGAAGGCGATAATTAAACTTAAAGGTAGATATGCCGCTTTCTCATGTAATATGTTTCCTACTTCAATTAATTTGCTGGAGCTCTAAAACTATTTTATATAATCAAACCAGGTGCACCGTTGCGAAGACGTGTCATATGCACGTGCCAACGGGCAAACCTAGTAAATAAATAAATAAAGAAAAATACATGAGATAAAATTGTATGTTTATGGATAATAATAACAATAACAATAATATCAAATAGCAATAAAAGAAATAAAATGTCTATTTTAATATAATTTTTTTAAAAAAAGAGATGCTACATTATACACACCTCAAAAGAAACTCGTCCCCGAGCTATGAGTATTGAGGAAAAGCCAATCGAACACCTATCGACCAACTCATCAATATTCTTCATTATACTAGACCATCAAATGGTCCTCCCAAGATCTCTTCACTTCTTCGTACCTCCTAAATGTACCATATACCCTAGTACTATGTGTTGTATCTTTCTTCTGCCACCGAAAGGTCATCAACGACAAAAAGACCTAATTTTATCGCTGACTACCTTCGATCTCATCCATAATCCGACATCATTATCAGGAACATTCAATATATAGAGAAGGACATTCATCAATATCACCCAATTTAGGTGATAAAACCTCAATATCAAGGAAAAAATTTAGATATGAGCTCGAATGATCTACAATAAAATCGACGGTTATACTGATAAATTACCCGAATATAAGATTTTACCATCACCCACTCCTCGAGTGGAATCAAATTAGGTCAAGTCCCAACACTCCCGACACATCAAAGAAGCTACTATAAACATCCTAATTAAGGCATACACACATCAAAATTAGAATTTTTCTACTTTAGAATCTAAACAATATACTTAAGACTCATACCAGAATGAACATCGGCTCAACAATCATGATCAGCACTAAGCAAAACACCCTTAAATCATAAAACAAAAGTTTACATTCTCTACTAAGCGGTAATGAACCCATACACACACAACAAGCCACTAGAATTTGCAAGAGATTCCTAGTTAACCTACGCTCTGATACCAAACTGTAACACCCTTTTTTTTACACAGTATCTTTCTTAAGTAGGTCTATTTCTTACTTAGAAAAATCTTCATAGATTTTAATTATAATTTCGGCAGAGTCTCCTCTAGAATTTTCTAAAAATGCCAGGACTTTATGGGATTTGGAAAAACCCTAAAATGAAGAAATGAAGAAGAGGTCGGGTTTCTTTTGCTGGACAAAAAATGAGGGGAAGAAGGGAAGACGTAGATTTTGTAAATAGAAGTGAAAAATTAATTATGAGTCATTCCTAAACCCTTTCATTACTTTATATCATTCTAGTTCTATCTTTTATGATAAATTTCAATAAAATCCGTTTCTCAAAATGAATAAATAAATAAATTAAGAAAAATACAAGAAATAAAATTGTATATTTATGCACAATAATAACAATAACAATAATATCAAATAGCAATATAAGAAATAAAATGCCTATTTAAATTTTTTTAATTTAAAAAAGAGTGGTTACAGGGCATACATCACACGCGTGCATATAACTTATAAAAATGATTGGTTGAAATTAGATAGTTAATTGTCTACAAATTACACATTCCAAATTCTCACATTATAATGTTAGAGATAATAATATAATTCTCACATTGTTGACCGTCTTCTCTGAATGGCAATATGATCTCCAATTGAACATGGGATTTTTTTTTCTTCTCTGGTGGAACAATGAAACTCTTCACTTATTAGTTGAGCGTAAAACAATTCTTCATTTTGATTAATCATGAGAGTTATGCTATGCCTGGATTTTTGGAACTTGAAATGTCATTATATTATACAATAGTTGGTGAAACAGAGTGGCTATTGCTTACTCCATAGTTGGTACACGAAACAAACACAAATTATAGATTATATCTACTCCAGCATCATCAAAAAGTGCATGCATATATATGTTAAAGTTCTGAGTCTTTAGAGCATCTGTAGTCGTTGAAGGTAAAAAAAATATGATTTCGAATTTTGCTGCATTTTTTAGCTAAGACGGCACGTCGGAGAGAGGTAAAAAAATTAAAAAAATAATAAATTTTTGACGGACGGCACTCGAAGTGCCGTCGGAGCGCACATGAAGAAAAAAATAATATATTTTAAAGACGGACGGCACATGAAGTGCCGTCGGAGAAGGAAAAAAAATTTAAAAAAAAAAATTCAAAGCTTGTGAAACGGACGGCACATGAAGTGCCGTCCAAGAGCCCAGTGGGGGAACTTTTGTCATCTTCCATTTTTTGAAAATTTAAAAAATAATTCATTAATTACAAAAAAATTTTCAAAAAATTACGAAAACATTTCAAAAATTGCAAAAAAAAATTAAAAAATTGCAAAAATACTTTCAAAAATTGCAAAAAAAAATTAAAAAATACAAAAACCTCCGGACGACACTTCAAGTGCCGTCCGAGAATTTCGGGAGGGCCAAGACTTTTTGGCGATAAATAAAACGAAAAATTGATTATTTTTCAAACGGACAACACTTGAAGTGTCGTCCGACGAATAAAAAATTGTTTTTTTTCGTAGGACGGCACTTCGAATGCCGTCCCTCACTTATCGATAAAAGCTATATCGATTCTCATTTATAGCAATCGACTGTAGCGATTTATCGATAAAATGGATATTTGGCAAACGAGTGCAGCACGTTCGTTTGCCAAATATCCATTTTATCGATATTTGGCAAACGACTACAGATGCTCTTAGACCATGAAATGAAGCTTTTAGCTAAACAATGTATCCGATCTCTTGATTGTAATTTGTTAATGTTTCTCATTTATTATATTTTAATTTTTGTACAGAGAGCACTCTGCTAATTATACTATGTCTACATTGCATAACTAAGATGCATCATGGATGTATTTTTTCTCATTTGGTTATTACTCATTAGTGGCATATTTTAGTTGCATTATTGTTGTAAACCAATAAAAGAATTTATTAGTACTATACGTGGCTAAGCTATTGCTTGCATGACAGATTTTTTATTTTTTTTTTGGTTTTGAAGTATATATTATATATTATCTTTATCAAAAAATAATAATTTGGGCCAAAACAATAAAGGCACATTAAGACGCATCATATTAGTTTACTAGATTTGCCCGTGGGCATGTGCCTACGGTACGTATTCGGAACGATACAACACACGAAATTCCTGTAAAGAGTAAAACAATTATTATGTAGTTCAAGTTTGAATAGTATGACAATAATTAGTTGTAAATAAAAGTCCATATTTTTATTATTATATGTTGAAAAATAATTATAAATGAGGATGTAAAATCTAACTTCTTAGAACTTTAAGTGTGGAAAATGATGAAATTGAACCGTTGAAGAGATATTAGTTATTTTCAATATAACATGTGCAATAAAAAAAATATAAAAATTCTGAAAATTTTACAAACCTGACATATTTAAATCTAAATTTCGATGGGAGAGAGGGAGAGAGAGAAAGAGAGAAATATGAAAAAGTGAAAAAAGAGGAGAGATAGTAATAAAATAATGTGTTTTTTTAGTTTGGGGATTTAATTTTGGGCTTGAAATTTTGGACGGAAAAAATATGTTTTGTGAGAATCAATTTAGACCATTAATCTTAGAGGAGATTGAATAAGAGCCACTCGATAGCTTTCTTTGTAATTTATTATATATATATATATATGAGCAATGCTCCATTGAAAACGCAAATGTTGTGAAAACTCCAATGCTACAGTAGCGTTTTCAATGGAGCATTGCTATATATATATGTAATACCTCGCAAAATATATATATATATATATATATATATATATATATATATATATATAAACTGAAGAGTGGTTGGGTGATGAAAATTTATTATAGAGTTGGCTACATTTTGATGGAGATACAAGTTTTGAAAAATTCGTAAAAGATATAATTTAGTGTAAAACATGCTTAATCTGTATCATTCACTTATTCAATGATCAATTGCAGGAGGGGGTGTGCATCTATGCAAATGATACAAGTTTCAATAAAGGGCTAGATTCCTCTAATGGAATCCAACTCCATTGGTATATATCTTCCCATACTTAAATTGGCTATTTACTCCCCCCCTGCACGTGCAGAAAAAAATAAAATAAAATAAAATAAAATAAAAAAAACACAAAAAACTTATCTCCTTATATTGGGTTCCCCATTCAATTATTTATGTTGTTTTTAATTTTTAGGAAATTCAGAGAATTATGATCCATCAAAACCACTGTTTAAAAGAAATAACAAGTCATTAAGTGTTCTTCATTGTATTCATGGGGATGATGCAATTGTTCAAGTTGTTAGGAATACCAAAAATAGAGGGAGATACTTTGTGGGGTATCCTCGCTGGAATTATGATTGCAAGTACTTCAAGTGGGTTGAAGAGTTATGTATACATGATGATGAAGTGAAGTTGAAGGCAATGCGTGAGGATAAAATTAATTTCCCCTTGTGATGACTGCTTTGAGGATAGAGGAGTTAACTAAGGAGAATTACTTGCCAAGGCAGAATGTTGAAAAAACGAAACACACTGAAAGGGTCTACATAGGGTTCCTGTTTTCAATGTGTATTTCATCATATGAGTTAATGATGTTTATTTCTAGTGGTAAGTGTTGTAATGGTATTGTATTATGTAGTAGCTGTTGGTGTATGCCCTAGAGGCTAGCCTTATATTGACCTTGCTAGTCTATATTGTATCATGACATTTATTTCATATATGATGCATTATATTTATTGTGTTGTTTATTGTGATTAAATGAACATAATATAGTCCTTAGAATAGTAGGTTTAATACCATGAGACATCAAGTGCGTGACTTGATTATGAGATCCTATTGGTTAAAATCAGAACACTATTCTTAAATGTCCCTTGTCAAGTATTATTGCGAATTATGATAATAATAATACATAGAGACTAGTGTGCGCATAGACTGATGATCATATCTCATGGGTCATGGATATAAAATATCAAGTCTTCACATGGGTACATATTAGAGTAATACTGTACCAGATTGACCCACCATGAGAACGCTGCATGGATTGTTATATAATTGTCATGAGCAATTCTCACAGTGACCATGGTGTACGTGGTCTTTTAACTTGAAGTCACTACGGTTCCTACATGAGAAGCTATATGTTCTAATACCCTCAAATGTCGCATGTGATAAGGTGATTTTAAAGTCGCTACTGGACATACTATGAATCATGTGGATGGATGTGGGTGACTTAGATAGGATTTGTCCCTTTTACATAATATGAGCGATATCTTCGGGCCCCTTGATTACGTGAAACTGCAAAATGCATGACCGTGCTTAAAGGAGTCAATATGAGATATTGATCTCAATTATTTTAATAAGTTTACTAGGACATCAAGAAACCAAAGATTGAACTATACAAGGATGATACGCTCCATACCTTGTGGTCAATTAATATATCTCGACAAAAGGACGACTACACGGTAACATTGGTCACAAATAAGTTATGTCAAATCATTGATATTCCTGTTACTTGAGTAGCAGTGATGTATTGCCAGATACCGCTCACTGTTTGTAACACTAAAATAGGATTTTAGTATTACTGTCAATGTAATGGAACCTACAGGATCACACATTTAGAATTGATAGAAATTGAGATTTAAATTCATAAGATGAATTTAATTGGGAATCCAAGTAAGACTTGAACTCCCAATATTGGTTGGACAATTAGTTAGATTAAATGGGCCAACCAAAATTAGTAGGCCCACACATGAATCTGACCTAGGTGAGATTGTGAGCCCGACAGCCTCACTACTTTCTTAGTGTGGATTTCCTGTTATATATATATATGATATGTATATGTGGTAAAGTTAACAAGAAAAAAACCCTAGCCGTCACAGAAAGTGTGAGAGAGAGAGGAAGAGTAACATCCCCTTCTCGTAGCTAGCATCGTAGCGTGAGGGAGAACCCGATTTCGTTGTTCGTTCGTGTGGATACCGTAGAGACACCGCAACATTACAGTGCTTGTGATTGGCAGATTGTGGAGACAGTTGTTCCATCGTTGATGTAAAAACTCCCAACACATTTTATGGTTTTTGCATGGATCCATGGCTGGGTTTCAGAATTATTTTATATTTATTTCCGCTGCCTATTTACTCTGTGATAGAATTCAAAACCCAACATTAGCTAGGTAAATTATGAATGTTTTGAAAGTAATTTTATTGGCTTATTTAATAGAAGCACAATTTTCATCTCAACAATTGTTCTATTTTTACTATCTTGCTGCTACTATAGTATTTACATATGTTTCCTGCTGTTATGATAGTGATACATGTTTAAAGTGAGTGGCATTGATACATCTTTCAAGTGAGCATGTTTTGAAAATGTGCACATCTGTATACATGCAATTTTTTTGACTTTACTGTCATTGATACATGTTTCAAACAAGTTGTGTTGTTACTGTTTTAGTGCTGCTGATACATGTTTAAAAAATGTGCACAACTTGTACAGTCTATATCTGATGCACTACCCACCCCCTCATAAAGGTTGAAACATTGAATGCAAGTCTACATTGTTTCAAAATTGTCTGATAGCAATACACCATGAATTTTTCAATCACATCTGATAAGAATACACCATTCAAACATTGAGAATTCACAGTAAATAACATGAGTACAATATATCCCACAATTTTCTCTTTGATTTATCCAGATCCAAACAATTTAATAGACATGTTGCATAATTGAATGAAAGAGAATAATTCAAGTTCTTATAGCATCAAAATATTGTTATATTTACAACAACTCAATAAAAAATAATGGCATAATTACATCCATTCCATAAAAAAATGTTATATTTACATCCACCCTATTAAAATATTGTTATAAGTACATATATTCCATCAAATTGTTGTTTTGTTTACAGCAACTCCATCAAATGTTCATCAAGAGAAACTTAATTCCATCCAACTACTTTGCTGGATTCTTCCATGTCATTTGTGATATGATTTGTACATGAGATGGTTTCACTGTGCTCACTTGGCCAATCAGCACAAGACATAAATATACATGCATAAAATTGACAGTAAAGAACAAGATACATGTACATGAATTTATCTGTAGTCCTAAACGTGAGTGACATATTGCCCCCTCCCCTTTACTGTTCATTGGCTAAGAGAAACATGGTTTCCTCTGCTTATAAAGCTTCTTGATAACCCTCTTCCAATTGGTAGCCATAGGGGTCTTTCACATTCTTCTCCAATCTTGGATAAGAGTAAGGTTTAAGTATGAAGTCACATACATGAACATTTAATGCAATTGTGAAAATGTTTAACAACGAGAACATAAAAATAATATTTATGTGTCTTATATGTACAAACATACCACTAAATGACCACAACCAAGAAGGAAATTTGAAGATGTTGTTCTTATAGACCCTCTTCCCTTACTTCTGATGACACTTTCTCTTCCTACAAGATAATAGACAATGTTGATTTGGTGTTTATTCAATTTGGCCAAAAAAAAGAAAGATGTACAGTGCAATTCAATAGACCTAGGGGGAGCTTGTGCACTATGATCTACCTCAGTCTCTATGATGGAGGAGGATCCAAGTCAATATGTGTATCCTTTGTAACCAATCTTCTTCGACTACATTAGATTAATT
This sequence comes from Hemerocallis citrina, assembly GCA_017893485.1. NCBI lineage: Eukaryota > Viridiplantae > Streptophyta > Magnoliopsida > Asparagales > Asphodelaceae > Hemerocallis > Hemerocallis citrina. The sequence goes on from CM030368.1 coordinate 36,131,317, forward strand.
AATTACTCCTCAATTAAATCTTTATTTCATTTCACATTGGGTGAAATAGAAAACAAGTTCAAACAAACACATGATTACCTTGATCTTCTTAAATTGTTCTCTGATTGGTTCTCATGGTTGACTGGGGATTCATGATTCACATTGGTATGAATATTAGTAGTTTCAACCCTCTTTCTACTGCACATTATGGAATGATGGCTGATATGGCTAAAAATGGGGTTAAATCGGAGCCGTCCAGATTGGGCACGAATCTTGATGCTCGGGGGTAAAATGGTAATTTCACATTCAAGTGGATCCAAGGCGGGTACTGAATCTTCTTCTCACAGATCCAATAACCCGCGAACGGATCCACACCTGTTGGGTTCGGGTCCCGACCCAAGGCGAACCCAAATCAACAAGGGGCAAATCAGGATCCCTGATTTAGCCAAATCAACAGCCCTGATTTGCTCCCACCGGGAATCATGGGCTAATTTCCCAAAACAGAATGGGAGGATTTCCCTCCTTGCTGTTAAGCAGGAAATCAGGCCCCTAACCGTTCCAAAGGCGACTATAAATATCACCCCTCTACCACCAAGATGAGGTTAATCACTTTTTCGCCACTTAAGCTCTTTCTTAATCTTTTTTCTGATTACTGACAAGAGCGTCGGAGGGTGCGTCGCCGGAATCAACCCCGGTGTCTCGCACTTCCTTGCAGGTCGCGACGGGAGCAAGAAGGCTGAGTCAACTGTTCAGGTTTTTCTCGGACTCACAAATTCTATCTGTTTACCCCCACACCGAAATCAGCGGTAACAGATTGGCGCCGTCTGTGGAAAGACCACACGAACAGCCTCAGCCCCTTCTCCGTCGTCCTCTGCAGTCATGCCTCCGAAGAAGGTCAGATCCAGAGGGTCGAACCGTGTGGGCAACCTCGCCGACCCGGCGAATGAAGTCCCAGTCAATTCTATCCCTCAGTCCGACCTCCCTCCGCCGACCCAGCAGGTCCCACCTCCTCCTCCCAAGCAGCAGCCCAACAATGGTCCGTCCGGTCATAACGGTCGGAAGGAGAAGCAGCCCCTCAATCCGGGCCATGTCTCGGTCCATAATGGGTCCTCGGACTCGATGGCTTCTCATCACCCCGACCTCCGCATCACACTTCTGAAACGCCAGAAGGACGACGACCTCCGCACCCATCTTGACGAGAGGCGGGCCCGAGAGGGAGCCTCCCGCCAGCGTCATGGTGAGCGGTCCCCACGTCGCCGAGACGGCAGAAGGTCCCCGGACCGCAGAGGCCGAGCGGCGTCCCCCGAGCGCCGAAGGAGGAGGTCCCGTTCCCCCGGGGATCGACGTCATCCGAGGGACCGAGAAGTGCCTATCAGTCGGGCCGAATTCCTCCAATTTCAGGAGACCGTTCTACAGGCCCTCAACCTTCGGCAGAACGTCCAGAATGCTCAGAGGGCTCCGACGCCCCCGAAGGACCCCAGTCCTCGCCACCGAACCCGAAGTCCTTCCCCGGCTTCCAGCCGCCAGCAGCGGCAGCAGAGCCCTCGCCGGTCCCAGGACTACCGGCGCCGCAGTCCACGCTCCTCTTCCTATGAAGAGGGGTCCAGGGGGTCATACGATTACCAGCGGAGGGACGACGCCCTCATCCGCCGTCTCCATGAGGTGGAAAGGCGTATCGGCCGCATGGACAGGGAGGAAGAGTCCCGAGCAGGAACCTTCCGTCCCAGCCGACCCCCCTTCTCACGGTCGATCATGGAGGCCCACATACCGAGGAGTTTCAAACCGCCACAGTTTGAAACATACTCAGGAGAATCCGACCCGGTCGATCACGTCGAAAGCTTCAAGACCCTCATGCTGATCCATCAAGCTTCCGACGCTGTGCTCTGCAGGACCTTCCCTGCCACCCTCAGGCGGTCGGCTCGGGAATGGTATTCCAGGCTCGCCCCCTCATCCATCTTCTCATTCGAGCAGTTCGAGACGCTGTTCATAACTCACTTCGTGAGTAGCAGGCGAGCCGAGAAGACAAGTCTTTCCCTACTGAACCTGCGGCAGGAAAGGGAAGAAAAGCTGCGGGACTATGTGAAGAGATTCACCGCAGAGGTCAGGTCTATCGCCTCCTTAGACCAGTCCATGGCCACCGTGGCGTTCCAGTCGAACGTCCTCAACGCCAACCTCCGATCATCCCTGGCCAAGAAGCCCCCGCATGACTTCGCCGACCTCCTCCTGAGGTGCGAGAAGTACATCCGAGCAGAGGAGGCAGAAGCCCTTCCGAGCTTCGGAGGGCCCTCCGCAGGGTCGAAGAGGAAGGCGACGGGGGAAGAGGGGTCCAAGAAAGCTCAGAAGGACATGGGCGGTCAGCGCCGCCCTCCCCCCAGGTTCGAGAAGTTCACTCCCCTCACCACTAATGTCTCTACTATCCTAATGGAGGTGGAGAAGAAGGAGGGGGTCATCCCTCCAGCTCCGAGGATGCACACCCCGGCGAAGAGGAGGAACAAAGATAAGTGGTGTCGTTACCACCGAGACCACGGGCACGACACGAATGACTGCCGGGCTTTGAGAGATGAGATTGAAGCCCTCATCCGGAGGGGGCAGTTGGCCAAGTTCGTGAAGGCTAACGATCGGACAGATCGCAACTCTCCTCCGCCTCGGGGGGCTAACAAGCGCTCCGAGCGGCGCGAGGAGACACCCGAGTTCGAGGAGGAACGGGTTCTGCACCTGATCCACGGAGGCCCCATGGGGGGCTCCTCTAATTCCTCCCGGAAGGCCTTCGTCCGAGAGGTCAACTCGGTCCATAGTGCCCCTCCCCCGAAAGGTCTCGGCGTCCCTGTGTCTTTCTCCGACGCCGACCTCGAAGGGGTCCGAACCCCACACTGCGATGCCCTCGTCATCGATCTCCGCATGGCCAACTTCAAGGTGCAGAGGATTTTAGTGGACAATGGGAGTTCGGTCAATATCCTCTTCCTCTCGGCCTTCCGAGGCCTGCAGCTGTCCCGGGACCGTCTCAAGCCGGCCGGTTACACACTCCACGGGTTCACGGGGGTCCCGGTAACCGTCGAAGGGGTGATAACCCTAGACGTTACTGCGGGAAGCACCCCTACTACCCGGACCGAGCCGATGGACTTCATGGTCGTCGACGTCCCGGCAGCGTATAATGTTATTCTAGGCCGACCCGGCCTAGCCGCCCTGGAAGCCGTCCCCTCGGCGTACCATTTGAAAATGAAGTTCCCCACTCGGTCGGGAGTAGGGGAAGTCAGGGGAAGCCAGGAGACAGCCCGGAAGTGCTACATGACTTCCACCGGGGGACCAGTGCTTTCGCTTGAGACACTAGAAATCCCCGAGCCGAAGGCCCGCCCAACGTCCGAGCCGGCGGACGAGTTAGAAGAAGTACTCTTCTCGGACGAGGATCCGAGCCGGAAATTCCTCATCAGCAAATCCTTGCCAACCGCACTGTGTTCGGACCTGATTAAATGCATCCGGGACAACCGTGACCTGTTTGCATGGTCAGCCGCGGACATGCCCGGCATTTCCGAAGAACTGCTCGTCCATCACCTAAGTGTCGAACCGGGGTGCAAACCGGTCCAGCAGAAGAGGCGCAAGTTCGCCCCCGAGCGACAGCAGGCCATCAAGGAGGAGGTTGATAAACTTCTAAAGGCCAAGTTCATACAGGAGGTAAATTACCCCGAGTGGCTGTCGAACGTTGTGATGGTCAAGAAGTCCAATGGCTCGTGGAGGATATGCATTGACTTCACCGACCTGAACAAGGCGTGTCCGAAGGATCCCTTCCCGCTCCCGAACATCGACACCCTTATCGACGCCACCTCGGGCCATGAGCTCCTCAGCTTCATGGATGCCTTCTCGGGGTACAATCAAATCCGAATGTTCCCCCCGGACATTCCGAAGACCTCCTTCGTCACTGACCAAGGCCTCTACTGCTACCGGGTAATGCCGTTCGGCTTGAAGAACGCAGGCGCCACCTACCAGCGCCTCGTCAACAAGGTCTTCCAGAGCCAGATCGGCCGAAACATGGAGGTGTACGTTGATGACATGCTCGTCAAGAGCATCCACGACACCGATCATGTAGCCGACCTCCAGGAGGCCTTCGGCGTGTTGAGGAAGCACAGCATGCGGCTGAACCCGAACAAGTGTGCGTTCGGGGTCTCCTCGGGAAAATTCCTCGGCTTCATGGTAAGCCAGCGAGGAATCGAAGCTAACCCCGAGAAGATTAAGGCCATATTAGACATGGCCCTGCCTCGGAACATCAAGGAGGTGCAGAAGCTCACCGGTCGGCTCGCAGCTATCGGTCGGTTCCTCTCGAAGTCGGGGGAAAAGTGCCTCCCCTTCTTCAAAGCACTCAGGGGGGCTAAGGGTTTTGAATGGGGCCAACCACAACAGGAATCATTCGACCAGTTGAAGGAGTACTTGATGAACCCCCCTCTACTCAGCAAACCTGTCCCGGGCGAGACCCTCTTCGTCTATTTGGCTGCTTCCGAGCAGACCCTGAGCGCTGTCTTAGTGAGGGAGGAGGACCGAACCCAAAGGCCTATCTACTACGTGAGCAAGGTCCTCCGGGACGCCGAGCTCCGTTATTCGAAGATAGAGAAGATAGCCTACTCACTAGTCACAGCAGCGAGGAAGCTTCGGCCATACTTCCAGTCCCACTCCATCGTCGTCCCCACCGACCAACCTCTAAAGCAGGTCCTCTACAAGCCCGAGACCTCGGGTCGGCTAATGAAGTGGTCCATAGAGCTGAGTCAGCATGACATCTCTTATCAGCCTCGGACGGTAATTAAGGCACAGGCCCTCGCCGATTTCATCGTGGAGTCCACTATCCCTGAGGTCGGCCACGTCCCGAAAGGACCCCCCGTCTGGACAGTCTTTGTGGACGGATCGTCCTGTAACGAAGAAAGCGGCGCCGGCATCATACTGAACGGCCCTGACAACTTCGTCCTCCAGTACGCAATCCATATGAACTTCAAGGCCTCGAACAACGAGGCGGAGTACGAAGCACTCATCGCCGGGCTCGAACTCGCCCGAAGTGCTGGAGCCCAGCGCCTCCGGATTCACAGTGATTCCCAGCTAGTCGTGAACCAGGTCTCGGGCGAATATGAGGCCCGAGACGAGCGAATGGCGAAGTACCTCACCAAGGTCCGGGACCTCCTGAGCCGGTTCGAAGAGGCCACCATCGAACGAGTCCCTCGGGAAGAAAACTCACAGGCCGATGCCCTCTCCAAATTGGCTTCGTCCTCACTTCAAGGTCTCGAACAGACCGTGCTGATCGAAGTCCTCTCTAAGTCGAGCATCGAAGATGAGACGCCCGCCTCGGCGAAGTCGTTGCTAGTCATGCTACAAGACAATTGGATGAAGCCATTGATAGAATTCTTAAGGGATGGAGTTCTGCCCTCGGATCCCAAAGAGGCTCGCCGAGTCAGGACCCGGGCCGAGCGGTTTGTCCTGATCGAGGGTATCCTATACAAACGCTCTTTCTCTCAGATAGACGGCCGACCGTACCTAAGGTGCCTCTCTCCGGATCAGGCCGAATATGCCCTGCAAGAGCTCCACGAAGGTATCGGAGGGGCACACTCAGGATTTAGGTCCTTGGCCCGAAAGGCTCTGAATTATGGGTACTTCTGGCCAACACTTCTTCAAGACGCCGAGCGACACGTTCGGCGATGCAGCTCTTGTCAGAGACACTCCAGCATCCGGCGCCTCCCTCAGGCCAACCTCGCCTCCCTATCGAGTCCCATCCCCTTCGCAATGTGGGGCATGGACTTACTAGGGCCCTTCCCTCCGGTGCCGGGTCAGTTCAGGTTCCTGGTCGTGGCCATTGACTACTTCTCGAAGTGGGTCGAAGCCGAGCCCCTCACCACTATAACTGAGAACAAAGTGGTACAGTTCTTCTGGAAGAGCATCATATGCAGGTTCGGAGTCCCCCGTGTCCTCGTGACGGACAACGGGACTCAGTTCACAGGCACAGTGTTCCGAGCTCTATGCGACGACCTGGCCATTCAGCAGCGCTTCTCGTCCGTCTCCCATCCTCAGTCGAACGGACAGGAAGAAAATGCCAACCGGCAGATCCTCGCAGGTATCAAGAAAAGGCTCGACAAAAGCTCCAAGGGCTTATGGGTCGACCAACTCCCCAACGTCCTATGGAACTACTGCACGAGCAAACGGACCCCCACAGGCGAGTCCCCCTTCAACCTCACCTATGGGTTCGAGGCCGTGATACCTCTTGAGGTCGGAATACCTTCCCCTCGGCTCACAGCCTATGACGAAGCACAGAATGCCAGAGACCTCAGAGCAGAATTGGACTTGATAGACGAGCTGAGGGAAAGGGCGTCAATTCGGCAGCAGATCTACCGAAGGAGAGTTGAATTGGCGTACAACAGGAAGGTCCGGCCCGCCAACCTTAAACAAGGAGATTTGGTCTTGAGAAAGCTAGCTATATCCCTCCCCAGTCAGAAGAGCAAGCTAGCCCCGAACTGGGAAGGGCCGTACAGGATTACGAAAGTTGTTCGGCCAGGAACATATTGCCTTGAAGACCTGGAGGGCAGAGAACTTCCGAGGACCTGGAATGCCGACCACCTCCTGAAATACCAAGAAAGCGCTCCGGTGCCGCTCTAAGTAACATCGAGTATCGAGCCATTCCAGTCCTCCGACTTGTAACCCATTTTTCACAAATTGTACCATGTAAAACGGTTCGCCATCAAATATCAATAAAGAAAGCTCTATTATGTTTGTGAATTCGCATGTTTTTCTCCCCTGTTATCACCTGCTTTTTATATTGTGTTTTCAACCAATGGTTCGGAGTCCACGTTCGGCTCGGCCTCGCCTCCTCGGATCGTCTCCGGACGGACCAGAGGTAGACCGCCGTTCCGAACTGCTCCCGCAACCGTTGAACTACATCGATGGTTCGGAGTCCAACACTCGGCTCGACTTTACCTCCTCGGCTCGTCTCCGGACGAACCAGGGGTAGATTGCCGTTCGGAACTGCTCCCACAGCCGTCGAACTTCACCGATGGTTCGGAGTCCAACACTCGGCTCGACTTTACCTCCTCGGCTCGTCTCAGGACGAACCAGGGGTAGATCGCCGTTCGGAACTGCTCCCACAGCCGTCGAACTTCACCGATGGTTTGGAGTCCAACACTCGGCTCGACTTTACCTCCTCGGCTCGTCTCCGGACGAACCAGGGGTAGATCGCCGTTCGGAACTGCTCCCACAGCCGTCGAACTTCACCGATGGTTCGGAGTCCAACACTCGGCTCGAATTTACCTCCTCGGCTCGTCTCCGGACGAACCAGGAGTAGATCGCCGTTCGGAACTGCTCCCACAGCCGTCGAACTTCACCGATGGTTCGGAGTCCAACACTCGGCTCGACTTTACCTCCTCGGCTCGTCTCCGGACGAACCAGGGGTAGATTGCCGTTCGGAACTGCTCCCACAGCCGTCGAACTACAACGATGGTCTCGGGCTCCAACATTTGGCCCCCAGTCCCCCCAAACTCGATTCGGCCATGTAATCCGAGCGATCTTGGCCACTTGCCGAAGTCCGAAGCCCTACGTCTCCGGTCGGGCACCGAGCAAGTGCCTTCCCGAGCTCGCAAACGGAGAAAACTCACTTTCTCCTCAACTTTCATGCATGATCTCGATCAGACGGCTCAGATCTAGCCACCTGCGCTAAACGACAAGATAACATTTTCTTGGGAACTGAGCCGCCTCGAGATTCGTGCCTACGTTCGACTGCTCAGATCTTGCCACCTGTTCTAAACGTCAAAATAGCACTTTCTTGGAGGCAGAGCCGCCTAGGGATTCGTACCGTACGTTGTCAGAGTTGCTAAACGACAAAATGCTGTACTCGTTGGAACCCGTTCGGTTCAACACTCTCGCCGAAGAAAATAACGCGCTCGTCTCAAAGACCTCGACACGACCGACACAGTTATAAACAAGACAAATACGCAGAGCAATGAAAAAGATATTTTATTAAGCAATCAGGCCTCAATACAAAGCACATGGTTACAAAGTGTTTGGAAACAAAACACACGACATCGACCCCCAACACTTAGCCTTCATGTGGAGAAACCCTCACTAGTCTGTTCGGCCGACTGTTCGTCCCCCTCGGATGGTAGCTCCCCTGGATCTTTCCGGAGCTTCGCCACCACAGTCTGCAAATGCCGAATCTCCGAAAGCAAATCATCCCGCTCGGCTATAATCTTCGACTGGTTGTGCCGAATACACTTGATCCGAAGAGCGTTGCTGAATGCGGTTTGCGAGTCCTCGTCCCCTTCTGCATGGTTTTGCTTGGTAATCCTGTTCTCCAGACGCTGGATCTCGGCTTCCCGAAGGCCGAGGACAGACAAAAGGTGAGCCCGCTCGCCTTCAGCTCGGCGTAACTCCACCTCGACGCTCCTAGGACTCGGAGCCGCCGTCCCAGAAGAAGCTTCGGATTCAGAATCATCATCCGAGCCGTACAGATCAGCATATGAATCGAACGCCTCGAGCTGAAAAAAAGGAGAAAACAAATAACAAAGTTTCAATGCACTGCCGGAGTCTGACACTTGGAAATTTTCTGAAAAAACTTTCAGATTTGCATTCATATATACATATGGTGGTTTCGCATACATCAGGACCGACTCCACTACAACATTTTACAATAAGTCAGAAGGGATGAAAAACGACGGGATCAGGGCCTCTTCGGAAGGGGAATGCTTCGGTTTAGGGAAACGCGAGGACGACGAGGCCTGCCCTCCGAGCTCGACCCTAAACCAACGAAGCGCGACCCCCCTTCGCTGCTGGCTCTAACTGCGATGCCGACCGAGACACCGCTCGACGAGACAGCCGCGCTGCTCTGAGCATCGGCCGGACTCCGCCTGGTCATAGGCGAGCGCGTCACAAGTTCGTAAAACGTAATCCCCCTCTCGCTCTCCTCGCGAGTGCACGACGTGCTGCGAACATTAGCCCTCTCCGGCACGGGCTTGAGCGACGCGATCTCCTCCTCCAGTTCGATGATTCTATCCCTCAAGACGTCGTCCTTCGCCAACTTCTTCGGTCGAGGGGCCCTCAACGAGCCCGAGGCGTTGGCACTATCGGTCGCAAGCCGTCGGTAATGGGTGACCTCGATCCCCCTATCTATCGTGATCCTTCTGAGCCTGTCGACTTCGGCCGATAGCCTCTTGCGCTCGGTTGACGCTTTCTCCAGTTCGGAAGCCAGCTTCTCTCCCTCTGCCGAACGTTCTTTCTCCGCTAACTCCAAGTATTGGACCTCAGCCAAAAGGTCGTCATTCTTCTGCTCGGCGGCAGTGAGCTCTCTACGGAGACTCTCGACTTTGCCTTCGGGACAAGGAGCTGGGGGGTACTTCCGCAGTTGCCACAGCTCGCGACAGTACCTCCGCAGAGCTGCCTTCGTCTCCTCCAGCCTACCGAGCAGGAGAAATCGATTATGCCGGCTCTGAAAGAGCTCGCCCTTCGTTTTCACCAGCTCCTTCCGAAGGTATCCAACCTCCGTAATCGGACCGAACTTCACCTGAAAAGTGGAGATAAATCCGATGGGACATCTACAGCTAGTCACACACAAATCCGAGGCTCGACACTTGGACAAATTTTGGCCAAACAAAACATTTTTCATTCAAGTTCAAAGAGAAAGTTCTACAACAGCGGTGGCCAGTCCGCAGTTAGGCTTACAAAAAAAAGACAAAAAAGAAAAAAGACAACCGAGTCAGGGGTCGACCTTTTTGTCGTTCGGGTCCGTCGACCCCCCGGCCTTGTCCTCGCCATCGCCCTCGCCTCCGCCTTCGCTCCTGCTCTCCTCCTCGGAGTCGTCCTCCTCTTCGCCCTCGGCCTCGGCCTCCCATGGGTCCTCGACGGGTTCCGTCTCCCCCTCAGGGTCGAGCAACCCCTCGGGGACACCCTCCTCCCCTTCCACGAGGTCGTAAAAGTTGTAGGAGGACGTGTCGAAGCCCGGGTTCTTGGCGGCTACATGTTGCAAGGCTCGACCATAGGCATCCATCATGTTTTGGAGCATGTGCTGCGCGGCCTCCTCCTGCACGGCCTTCTTCACCTTCTTCACCTTCCTGAGGTGTTTGGCCTTGATCTTCTCGGCCCTCTTCCGAGCCTTCTCCGCTTCCGACCGAGCCTTGGCCAGCTCCTCCTTCAGCTCGGCTGCCTCCTTCACCGACGCTTTGAGCTTGGCCGTCGTATCCTTCAGCTCGGCCACCCTCTTCTCCGAGGCCTCAAGCTTGGCCGCCGTGTCCTTCGACAGCTGAATGGCGTCGGCCAGCTGCCTCTCCAACCCCCCCACTTCGGCAGCCCTCTTTGTCGAGAGAAGCAGCTCGACATCAAGCTGCTTCGCGACCTTGACGCGCTCCGCCCTTTCCCGCTCCTTCTCCTGCTCCTTGTTCGCCAACTCCTCGATCAGGAAATTGAAGTGGCAGAGGGTCTGAAAGAGAACAACACGTTAAAATCCGAATCCAAGAACTTGGAGAAATTCTAAGGAAGAAATTTGGATGAAGAAGAGCTCGGCCTACTTACCGACATGGTATTCCGGGCAATCTGCTGTTGGGTTTTCGGGGCATAAATGCAGCGGATTAAAACAATAAAATCGAAACCCAATCGCAGGATCCATGCAAAACAAGACGTTTAATTCGTAGTTATGAACGTTTACCTTAAAACGAAGCTTTAACAGTTGAGAAAAGGATGACTAATGGAGGTCCAAGCTTCTTGAATCACCACGCATCCCGCTCACGCGATCTACGCTCTATCGGTATCCACACGAACACTTGGTATTTGAAGGAGCGATGTACTAGCATCCGAAAAACAAATTCTCTCTATCTCCATCTTCTTCTCTCAAACGGCTAGGGTTTTTTTTTTTTCTCTTAGCCTCAAAAAATTAGAGAGTTTAAGATCTTTATATAGAGAGACAAATCTGTTTTTCTAAAGCCCAATCCTATTGGGCTTTTATTAAAATTAGAATTCTTAATTAAATAAATAATTAAGTCAAACTTAATTAATATTCTAATATAATTCTAATTCTAATCATTAGTAAATTTGAAATTATATTTAATTAATTAATTAAGTCCCACTTAATTAATATCATAAATAAATTCGAATTACTATTTAATTAAATTCATAATTTAAATCAAATCTCCTTCAAGCGTTCTTGTGTGTGACCCTTTAGGTTATTATTACGTTGGAAATAATTTTAATATCCAATAATAAAATTATAAACAATGAGCGGCATCTAGTAATACATCATTGCTACCCAAGTAATAATAATAATTGGTGATCCAATAAAACCTTTCGTGATTAATGTTTCCGTGTAATATAATCCCTTTAACCAAATATTATAGATTAAACTCGAGGCATGTTCTCAGTCATCCTCTTCAACATTTAATCCGGGTTTCCTTGATCAATGAGTAGACTATTAAAACAAATCATTATTTGAGCATGGCCATGCATTTCATAGTCTCACTCAATCAAGAGGCCAATAATATCTCTCCTAATTATAGGAGGGTTAAATCCTTTATCTATCATTCATATTTCTCATACGACTCATATTATACCCGATGTCCACTTTTATCATCACCCGGTCAAAGGTAACTTTTAATGTAGTCAAAGTATATTAATCCTCTTATAGAAATATAATGATCTCAAGTCAGAGGATCATTACACCATTATCACTGTGAGTCTTTCTTATGACTTTATTTAAACATGAAGAATCTCACTGTGGGTCTATCTAGTGCCATGTAGAATCTTACATGCACCTATGTTCTTGACTTTAGTATCACTATACCTATGACCAATGAGATGTGGTCATCAGTCAACAAACATACTAATCTTTATGCATTATTATTGTCCCATAATGACAATGCTTGATTAGGGATATTTAGGAATATAAACACTATTCATATAATCTCATTTTTAAGTCTCATACTTAAAGATATAGAATACGTATTATATATTCCAAGGACATTTATTACTCTAACATTTTTATCGCAGTAAATTAAGACATAATAAATTAACATATAATAATCAATAGAACACAATCATTAATTAACAAAAGTATTTCCTAGAAGCACAATCACATTGTCTCTAGGGCACTAACACTAACAATCTCCCACTTGCACTAGAGCCAATCACTCATGTATCTAATACCCATGGAACTAGTGTGACCTTCGTGCTTCTGCTGCGACAAAGCCTTAGTCTTGTGGGTCCGCAACGTTATCTTAAGTATGCACTTTACATATGTATGTATTCTGACTTAAACCGATTAATCTTTTAGATCTATCTCTATAGATCCTGATCCCTAAGACATATGTATCATCGCCAAAGTCTTTTATCGAGAAACTATTTCCCAACCAAATCTTCACAACCTGTAGATTAGGAATGTCATTCCCTATTAATAATATGTCATCTACATATAATACTAGGAATGACACATGGCTCCCACTAACCCTTCGTAAACACACGACACATTTTCATTTTACATGAAGCCAAACTCTTTGACTGTTTCATCAAAACGAATGTTCCATCTCCTCGAGGCCGGCTATAATCCATAAATGGACCATCGCTTCTCACAGACCATTCTAGCAAACTTTGGATCGACTTGACATCCATTTGCCAGATTTCATAGTCATAGTAAGTTGCTATCGCAAGCAAAATCCTGATGGATTTGACCATAGCCACCAGTGAGAAAGTTTCATCATAGTCACTACTATGAATCTGCTTGAAACTTTTCGCCACTAGTCTTGCTTTGTAGGTCTGTACATTACAATCCACGTCAGTTTTCTTCAAGAAACCCACTTGCACCCTATGGGTTTTACCCCTTCGGGTGGTCCAACCAAAGTCCATACTTTGATTTTCATACATGGAATCCATCTCAGATTTCATGGCCTCCAGCCATCTCTCAAAATCTGGACTATTCATAGCATCTTTGTAGGTGAGAGGCTCATCATCATCTATGATCATCACATCGCCAATTTGAGTCAGAAGAAATCCACGATATCTCTCTGGCTCATAGCGAATCCTACTAGATCTACGAATAACCTGTGTTTCTTGAGCAGTGTTGTTATCAACATCTTGAGTCACACTCTGCTCATGTTCCAACTCTTGTTCAACATTATTCTGTGGTTCTCGATCCTCATCGAGATCTATTGTCCTCCCACTATTTTTCTTAGAAAGTAAATCTCTCTTTAGAAACATAGCCATTCAAGCAACAAACACTTTGTTCTCCGAAGGTTTATAGAAATAATACCCTTTTTGTTTCCATTGGGTATCCCACAAAATCTGATTTTGGTCCTAGCTTGTCAGAGATCATACGTTTCACAAACGCTTCATATCCCCAAATTTTCATAAATGACACGCTGTGACGTTTTTCAGTTCATATCTCATATATGGTGTCTTTTGAACTGATTTAGAAGGAACTCGGTTTAGTGTTTCTGCAGCCGTCTCTAGGGGCATAACCCCAGAAACTAATTGGAAGATCCCCTAGACTCATCATCAATCGCACCATGTCCAACAAAATGCGATTTCTCCTCTCAGACACACCATGTCTTTGTGGTGTTCCAGGAGGAGTGAGTTGTGATACTATACCACACGCTTTTAAGAAATTTTAAGCTTAGGTATTCTCCTCTACGATCAGATCGTAGAGTTTATACTTTCGCCTATTTGTTTTTCTTCTTCAATCTCTTACTCTTTGAATTTTTCAAACGATTCGGATTTGTTCTTCAAAAGATACACATATCCGTATCTACTAAAATCATCAGTAAAGGTTAAAATTAGTAAAAGCCACCTCTTGCCAACATACGCATTGGACCACATACATCACTATGTATCAATTCCAATTATTTGGTGGCCCTCTCACCTTATCCGGTAAAAGGAGTTTTAGTCATTTTGCCAATGAGACATAGTTCACATTCTTCGTATGATTCAAAATCAAACTTATCCAAGTATCCATCCTAATGTAACTTGGAAATGCGATTCTCATTTATATGGCCTAAATGACAGTGCCAGAGGTATGTTTGATTTGAGTCATTTATCTTTAGACGTTTATTATTTACATTATAGATAGGAGTATCAAAATCAAGAACATATAAACCATTAAACAAACGTGCAACCTCATAGGTAACATTATTTAATGAAAAGGAACAACAATTGTTCTGAATCAAAAAGGAAAAACCAATCTTGTCCAAACAAGAAACCAAAATAATGTCTCTGCAAATTGCAGGCACGTAAAATAGTTCTCAAGTTCTGAAATAAGCCCCATGGGCATCGATAAATAATAAGTCCCTACAGCTAAAGCAGCAACCTTTGCTCCATTGCTAACATGTAGGTCGACTTCTCCTAACGCCAAAGTTCTACTCCTTCGCCGTTTATGCACATTTATACAAATGTGAGAACCACATCCAGTATCTAATACCCATGATGTAGAAGTAGACAAATTTGACTTCTATAATATAAATACCTGAATCAGAAATCTGAACAGCCTTCAGTTTCTTCAGATCCTCCAAATAAGTTTGACAGTTTCTCTTCCAATGACCCGGCTTCTTGCAATAGTGACAATCACCCTTTGCCTTTGCCTTTGCAACACCTCCAGTAGGCTTCTAAGCCTTAACAGCAGGTTCTGGATTAGCAGGCTTAGATCCAATCTTGTTCTTGCCTTTCCATTTACCCTTTCCTTTGGCATTCCCTTTGTTGACCATAATTATGGGAGCAGGGGATGCCTTCTGAATGTTGGTCTCAGTAGTTTTCAACATAGCCAACAATTCGGTAGGTGTCTTGTCTATCTCATTCATATTGTAATTCATTACAAATTGAGCATAGTCGTTGTTCAAAGATTGCAAGATTAGATCTATCTGAGCTTCCGGACTGATGGCGGAACCCAGAGTAGCAAGGTACTCCATATATCCATCATCTTTAGAACATGCGGTGCAACTGGATCACGATCACCCTATTTACATTCATACAAGGCTTTACTTGTATCAAACCTCTCTTGACGAGCCTGTCCTTCAAACATACGTTTAAGGTGCTCTATCATTATATGAGCATCCATATGCTCATGCTGTTTCTGAAGCTCAAGACTCATAGTCGCAAGCATAAGACAAGTGACATCCGTGTCATCATCGATATGTTTCTGATAAACATTACGTTGATCAACCGATGCACCTACAGGGAGAGGTCCAGGGCGAGGAAATGACATAGAGCTTTCACTCTTACCTGAGGACTATCCTCAAATTCCTTTGCCAATCGAGGAAGTTTGTTCCTGTCAACTTGTCATTCTCAAGGACAGATCGTACAGAGAAGTTATTTGAGTTGTTTGCCATTAGAATATCTATAATGTAAAATGCATAAAAGAATTAGTCTACGGAATTATTAGTTTATGTTCAAATGATTATTCATATATATTCATAATATATATCTCCCACTATTTTGATCAAATTAATAGCCCTTACTATTAATTCGGAAAGCATTTATTATATATCTTTCTAGTGAGCCAAGATCCATATTTCATCATGTCTTGAGTCAGCGTTGGCTGAAACTCCCAAAACACAACTATTTAGGTAGACAACATTTGTCAATTATATCACGTATATAACTCTTGGATAGTTTGGTGAACAACCATTGCTCTAATTTATCTAATAAATTTTTCGCCAAACTCTATGCTTCTAAGTTCATAATCTTATTGTGACGACTTAGTTAAGTTAGGCCCAATGAATCAACATAACGAGTATCACATTTACTCTTTCGCACCTCACCACGATTAAAAGGAGCACTCTGCTTTGGCAAACCCACCCCTTATGATCTAGGCCTTGATGAGTGTTATTCATTGGAAAGCATCTTGTTTAACTTAATATTTATTAAGGGATTTACTTATAAACGATCATGATCCCATCATAAAGAGATTCTCAATTTTTCCTTGAATCAAATATTTCAAATCAAAATTCGTTGAATGAATGATTTCCAGATCAGAGGTTAACGCACAGACGGCATTATTGGCACCCCTTTTCTTACAGATTCGTAATCGGTTGTTGACAAAATCATTCAATCGTTGAATAATGAAAATTCATATTTAATTACCGTGTTTCATAAACACAAGAATCTCATGATCGTTTGTTTAATGTTCATCTTAAATCGTTATAGATTTTATCTTGTTTAAGCATGAATGGGGTGTCGTATCTAATACATTCATCTTAATCTAATTAAGCATGCATCATTATCTCTACACATACATTGTATCACATACATTCATACATATGTAAAGTGCATAAAGTAAACGTGTTTGGTTATGGCCCATCCTATATGATCTTTCCAAGCTAATGGAAAAATCAAGGTCAATCTATGGGTGGTTTAAAATACTACACTATTACATGTCTTTATCTTCTTCATCTTCATCTTGTATCTCCTTCTTTGGAATGCTCATTAGTTTGCCTCCTTGCTTCCATGTCTTCATTGATCATTACATTGAATAATGGAAAAAAAAAAAAAGTTCTTATGAACTTACAAGAGGAACTCGAGTTACATTCGAGAATATAAATTACCAGAAATTGAAGACGACATGCAAGTCGTATTTAGAAACCAAACCATAAATCAAAACCACTAACCTATGGGTCTTAAGGCCATAACCATACACCATGCACATATAACAATTAAGAATATCTCATATTTCATTATGTCATCATACCACATCATATTTGTCATGATCCAATCACAAAAATTAAATAGGGTAAAATCAGAAAATTGCAATCAAAATTCTGAAAACAGTAAATCGCAGTTTTCAGGTTCTAAACGGCGTCAAACGCCTTATATCCGCGTCGGTGACAAAGTCAGTATTGCTCAGTGACCCGATTCCAGTCAGAAAACATATTTTATTTGCGAAAATCGGACACTGGACATAGATTTCACCAAATCTGCTCATCTTTGCAGAAACCGTATCGTATACAATCTACGCGATAAGAACAAATATATAATATTCAAATAATATCATATATTATCTTATCATGTTATACCATATCATATTTCATCATGATCCAATCATAAAAATCATATAAGGCATAATTCAGAAAATTGAAATTAAATCTGAAAACATAAAATTGCATATTTCAGGCCCTAAACGGCGTCAAACGCCTTACAGACGAGTCGATGATAGCTTAAGCTTTCAGTTTTGTTCAGACGCTCGTTTCCCTTTCCGAAAAGGTACTCATTTGCAAAAATCGGACACTAGAAATAGATTTCAGCAAATCTGCAGCAGCCGTTTCAGAATCCATATCGAATACGATTCTCATAATTAGAACAAACATAAATCATATACATATCAGTATACATACAGATTATAAGATCATCATATGAACATCCCAATCATCATTAACTTACAGTTTATGCATATATATCAAAACTGTAACAAATAAACGAATTAAAACGTTTTTGCAAGTGGCTCTGATACCATTGTTGGGTTTTCGGGGCATAAATGCAGCGGATTAAAACAATAAAATCGAAACCCAATCGCAGGATCCATGCAAAACAAGACGTTTAATTCGTAGTTATGAACGTTTACCTTAAAACGAAGCTTTAACAGTTGAGAAAAGGATGACTAATGGAGGTCCAAGCTTCTTGAATCACCACGCATCCCGCTCACGCGATCTACGCTCTATCGGTATCCACACGAACACTTGGTATTTGAAGGAGCGATGTACTAGCATCCGAAAAACAAATTCTCTCTATCTCCATCTTCTTCTCTCAAACGGCTAGGGTTTTTTTTTTTTTTTTCTCTTAGCCTCAAAAAATTAGAGAGTTTAAGATCTTTATATAGAGAGACAAATCTGTTTTTCTAAAGCCCAATCCTATTGGGCTTTTATTAAAATTAGAATTCTTAATTAAATAAATAATTAAGTCAAACTTAATTAATATTCTAATATAATTCTAATTCTAATCATTAGTAAATTTGAAATTATATTTAATTAATTAATTAAGTCCCACTTAATTAATATCATAAATAAATTCGAATTACTATTTAATTAAATTCATAATTTAAATCAAATCTCCTTCAAGCGTTCTTGTGTGTGACCCTTTAGGTTATTATTACGTTGGAAATAATTTTAATATCCAATAATAAAATTATAAACAATGAGCTGCATCTAGTAATACATCATTGCTACCCAAGTAATAATAATAATTGGTGATCCAATAAAACCTTTCGTGATTAATGTTTCTGTGTAATATAATCCCTTTAACCAAATATTATAGATTAAACTCGAGGCATGTTCTCAGTCATCCTCTTCAACATTTAATCCGGGTTTCCTTGATCAATGAGTAGACTATTAAAACAAATCATTATTTGAGCATGGCCATGCATTTCATAGTCTCACTCAATCAAGAGGCCAATAATATCTCTCCTAATTATAGGAGGGTTAAATCCTTTATCTATCATTCATATTTCTCATACGACTCATATTATACCCGATGTCCACTTTTATCATCACCCGGTCAAAGGTAACTTTTAATGTAGTCAAAGTATATTAATCCTCTTATAGAAATATAATGATCTCAAGTCAGAGGATCATTACACCATTATCACTGTGAGTCTTTCTTATGACTTTATTTAAACATGAAGAATCTCACTGTGGGTCTATCCAGTGCCATGTAGAATCTTACATGCACCTATGTTCTTGACTTTAGTATCACTATACCTATGACCAATAAGATGTGGTCATCAGTCAACAAACATACTAATCTTTATGCATTATTATTGTCCCATAATGACAATGCTTGATTAGGGATATTTAGGAATATAAACACTATTCATATAATCTCATTTTTAAGTCTCATACTTAAAGATATAGAATACGTATTATATATTCCAAGGACATTTATTACTCTAACATTTTTATCGAAGTAAATTAAGACATAATAAATTAACATATAATAATCAATAGAACACAATCATTAATTAACAAAAGTATTTCCTAGAAGCACAATCACATTGTCTCTAGGGCACTAACACTAACATCTGCATCACGGCGTCCCCTGCCATCCCGGCCTTCAGGGTCGCTCGATCCTTCGGGGTCGGCAGGTGCCTCACCGCCTCCATGCAAATGTTCCCGTCGCCCAAGAAGCCATCGACGTTCATCACCTACCAGTCGGGGACGAAGATCTGCTTATGACGCTCGGTCAAGATCTTCTCCGCATCGGCGGTAAGGGGCGGAACTTGGAGGGACAGCGCATCCTTCACCCGAACACGCTGCTCGACGAACCGGGAGCATCCGCCTTCGGGGTCGGTGCAGGTGCATCCGAGGCGGGGGGATCGGAGACCACGACTCCCCCCTGCTCGGGGACCACGACCTTCGTCGGAGAGACAAGGACCTCGATCTCCCCCTCCTTGAGGACCGCGACCTTCGGTTGGTCGGCAGCCTTCACGACCGAGGGCTTCTTCGAAGCTCGGCTGTCCTGAGGCGCTGCCGACGACCTCTTCTTCTTCTCCTGCTCTGCCCTGCCCTTCGCCACCAGAGCCTTGTAATCAAGCTTCATCGTCTCTGCAAAAGCCGAATGACAAAACTTAGAAAAATTTTCGTGAACTTTAAACAAAGAGTATAAATACCAGAAGCATATGAGGGTCGATCGGACTGAGACCCCCACGGAACAGATGCTCCTCTGTAATATCTTTCCAGCTCAGCGCTGGCAGAGCGAGGAGCTTCCTCTGGACCTCCGCCTCCTCATCACTCAGCGGCGCCTCCCTCTTGGTCCGCTTGGGCAGACCCTCCTTTGCCCAAATCGTCGGTATCACCCACGGCATCAGGGCTCGGACGAGGAAGTACTTCTCCTTCCAATGTTTGATCGAGTCCGGATTCTCGATCAACTTCACGCCTGTCCGAGGAGAAAGGAAGAACCTCTGTTCGTCTCGCCTTGGCTGGCAAGGTCGGAAGAGACTCCGAAAAAGGAACATAGTCGGCTTGCCGCCGACCTCTTGGCATCGGAGGACGAACGCCACGACATGCCTCCATGTGTTCGGCATCAGCTGGGCGGGGCTCAAACCGTACCAGACCAGTACTTCAACCACGAACGGGTGGAGGGGAAAGCGAAGTCCGGCAATAAGGGAGTCGACCGGGAAGACGCACACGTCCGACGAGGACTTTGTGTTGGCTCGGAAACCCGGCCCGGGGAGGAGCAGCGTATACTCAAGCGGGATCCGGAAGCCCTCTCGGATCAGGCGAAGGTCACCCTCGGTGAGAGACGAGATGGTATGGTCCACCTCGGATAGCTCCCTTGGCTCGTTCTCTTCCACCAACTTCGCCGTGCCTTGGGTCACTCTCTCCAAGGTGTCCTCGGCGTAGTCCCGCACGCCCCCTACACTCGACAGAGAAATGGGCTGCCGACCGAACGCTCCCGCCGTCCTCGGCGTCTCCACAATCGTGACCACGGCCTTGCCCTCCCGGGATACCGCCGCAACCTCCTTAGGCAACTCGGCGACTTCACCCTCTCTATCTGGACGAACGACACTCTGATCGCTCGAACCCACTATCTCCTTCCCTTTATCCCCTCGGCCAACGGCTTGCTCCGAGACGGGGGTCTCATCCGTGATCCGAACCATTTTTTCTAAAAGAGAAGGGAAAGAGACTGACCTTGAAGTGACAGGTGCGGTCGGAAAGTTCGCCGGAAACAAGGAACGCTACCGCGACAGCTAGCAACGCCACCAGAGAGCTAAAAACTTCGAAGCAAAGTAAAAACTGAAGAGGGAGAGTAAAAGTGAAAAGTGAGACTTGGTCTAAGGGGGGGTGAAGATTTATAGTAAAAATGGAACGTCCCTTGGACTTCCAAACGAAAGTTCGCGACTTTTGGGCTGCTCTCGAAACGTCGTGAAGGCCCATCACTACTGTCTCCATCACCAAGTCAATTAGCTCGGCTCCAGGGGATCTGAATCCGAGCTACAAGCAATCCGAACGTATCTGCAACAGGGTTCGGTGGGAATCCGAGCAAGTGCCTTCCCGAGCCTGCAAACAGAGAAAACACACTTTCTCCTCAACTTTCGCGCATGATCTCGATCAGACGGCCCAGATCTCGCCGAAAACACTAGACGACAAGATAGTGTTTTCTGGAGAATGGTGCCCGTCTTGAGATGCGCGCCACCATCCAACGGCTCGAATTGCACCACGCCGCTCGGACTCCAGATCCCTCGGACGCCCCACCTATATCTAGAGGAACCAGAAAAAGTTTTGATTTAAAGTTTTAAGGTGCCGCCCTCGGCGGGAACCCCCGGGCCCTAGTCTCGGTCGGTATTCCGCCGACCCACGGGCCCCGGTCAAAAACAGATCGGCGCTCCCCCCATCTCTAACTCCTCCAGGGCTGAAATCCATCAGAAGCCGTCAGCCCGAAAGGAAGACAGAGATGGGAGGGGGCCCATCAACACTCAGAGATCAAGAGAAGCGCACCATTCCGAGCTAGTTGGTGGCAACTGGAAGGCTCGGCTTGTCAGAGGACTCTGGCAACAGCGCCTTCACAGTTGCCAACAACGAGCTCAGACGGTCTGGAAGTCCGAGCCACGACTCATGGTGGAAAAGCGCACCATTCCGAGCTAGTTGGTTGCAACTGGAAGGCTCGGCTTGTCAGAGGACTCTGGCAACAACGCCTTCACAGTGGCAAACAACGAGCTCAGATGGTCCGGAACAAGGATTCGGACATGGATCATCACCTCCTCCACCAAGGTCTCCGCCGACCTTGGCACCCCTGCGGAGCAACCAAAGTAGGCAGAAGATCTTGGTGGAGGAACGACCACCCGTCCTTCCGAAGTAACTCATCCCTCGGGTCCGGACTACGGTCGTCACCACTACTGCCTCGTTCCCCCCGCCCCTGACATCCACTTTGGGACCGTCAGGAACAGAGGGAAAACCAGGCAGAAGAGCAACCACCCCTCCGGACCTCAAAAGAGATGTTACCTAAGGCAGATACCACCGAGGGCTAAAGCTCAACATTGCTGCGACTGAAATGACAAAGGGGGTGGAGTACTTATAGCCTACCTCCAAGAACCAGCCATTATGACCCTCGGAAGTTGAAACGCCGCGTATTAATTGAGGGGGTCATCCTTAATGACCTTGGGAAGGCGGAACGCTGCGCAAGTCTCGAAGCACCATTAATACCCTTGGGAACAGAGTCATCTCGGATTGCCAAGACCACAGGCCCTCGGTCGGAAACCGAGCAAGTGCCTTCCCGAGCGTGTAAACGGGGAAAACGCACTTTCTCCTCAATTTTCACATCGGATCTCAATCAGACGGCCCAGATCTCTCCGAAGACACTAAACGACAAGATAGTATTTTCTTGGGAACTACGCCCGCTTCGAGATGAGCGCCAACATCCAACAGCTCAGATTGCGCCACGTCGCCCGGACTGCCGAAACCACAGGGCTCCGGTCGGAAACCGAGCAAGTTCCTTCCCGAGCGTGTAAACGGGGAAAATGCACTTTCTCCTCAATTTTCGCATCGGATCTCAATCAGACGGCTCAGATATCTCCGAAGACACTAAACGACAAGATAGTGTTTTCTTGGGAGCTGCGCCTGTCTCGAGATGCGTACCAACATCCAACAGCTCAGATAGCACCACGTCGCTCGGACGACCGAAGCCACACTTCCTCGGTCGGCTTCCGAGCAAGTGCCTTTCCGAGCTGGTAAATGGAGAAAAAAAGACACCGAGCTACTTAGACCGTTGGATCTCTCAGAAATTCGCGCTCCTAATGATGAACGGTCCAGATCGAACGCCGAGGACACTAAGCGACAAGATAACGTTTTCTTGGGAAACGTGCCGCCACCCAATGGCCCAGATTGCGCCACGTCGCTCGGATAGCCGAACCCCCTGGTCCCCGGTCGGCAGCCGAGCAAGTGCCTTTCCGAGCTCGCAAACGGAGAAAAGAGCTGCCGAGCGATAACAACCGTCAGATCCTTCCGAAATTCGTGCTCATCCGTGATCAACGGTTCAGATCGAGCCACATCATTAATCGGTATTAAAATTGTTTTTTATCTATTTAAATCGTTTTATTTATTTAAAAATTGCGAAAAATTTGTCAAAAATTCGGGAAAATTAACTAAAAATTCTGGAAAATAATTAAAAATTCGGGGGTATATTTTTTGAGCCCCTGAACGAACAATTATTGCCTAGAATGTACAGTTAAGGCCCCCGAACAGTTAGCAAACACATCGCAAAATTAAATAAATAACCCGAGAAAAATAGACGAAAGACGCCAAATACTGGACAAGGCTGGAGAATAACACATGGCATCGAAAAGTTACCTCACTACCCCCTTCGAGATTCAAAATCCTCCACTCGGACACCGATCCAACTCCACCAGCCACAAAAACAGTTAAACTACTCCTCAAAGTCTGATCACACTCAGTCTTTAGGAGTGGGGGGCTCATGATATGGCTAAAAATGGGGTTAAATCGGAGCCGTCCAGATTGGGCACGAATCTTGATGCTCGGGGGTAAAATGGTAATTTCACATTCAAGTGGATCCAAGGCGGGTACTGAATCTTCTTCTCACAGATCCAATAACCAGCGAACGGATCCACACCTGTTGGGTTCGGGTCCCGACCCAAGGCGAACCCAAATCAACAAGGGGCAAATCAGGATCCCTGATTTAGCCAAATCAACAGCCCTGATTTGCTCCCACCGGGAATCATGGGCTAATTTCCCAAAACAGAATGGGAGGATTTCCCTCCTTGCTGTTAAGCAGGAAATCAGGCCCCTAACCGTTCCAAAGGCGACTATAAATATCACCCCTCTACCACCAAGACGAGGTTAATCACTTTTTCGCCACTTAAGCTCTTTCTTAATCTTTTTTCTGATTATTGACAAGAGCGTCGGAGGGTGCGTCGCCGGAATCAACCCCGGTGTCTCGCACTTCCTTGCAGGTCGCGACGGGAGCAAGAAGGCTGAGTCAACTGTTCAGGTTTTTCTCGGACTCACAAATTCTATCTGTTTACCCCCACACCGAAATCAGCGGTAACAATGGCTAATTTTCTTTAGGTAACAAGACTTTCTTTCATTTCACAATGGGTACAACATAATTCTAGTACATATATAGTCATGTTTATTGATATGGGTTAGGAATGACGTGGCCCATCCTGTGCCACAGGATCCCCTCAGGATGCGCACACCTCCTGATCCTCCAGATCCACCACGTCAGCGTCGGAAAACCGCCCGGGCCGCTGCCACGTCAGCCCGGAAACCGCCCAGGTATCTGCCACGTCAACCCTAAACCGCCCGGATTTCCAACGCTTTAGCATCACGGGCAACCGGGTCCAGACCCGGCCCCAAACGGGTCCAGACCCGATTGGCATCTTCTATAAATGCCAGACCCCTACTCCTTCTCCAGGTAATCAAAACTTTTCCACTCAAATCCTAGTTACTGTTGCTCTCCCTTAGTGACTGACTAGATCGTCGGAGGGTCTACCACCGGGACCAACCCCGGTGTTCCGAGACCGTCTGCAGGTACACGAGACCCTCGGATCCGAGCCCCAAAGATCCGAGCCGAGCATCAGCCTCCACCTCAGTACCGCCTACCTCAGTACCGTTCGTCCAGTCGAGGGTCGTCTGCATAGGTGTCTCCTCCTTCAATACAAATCGAGTAAGAACTCACGCCTGGTGCATCCGCACGTTTCCCAAAAACAAACTGCATTAGGATGGCACCGTCTGTGGGAAACTATCTATCGTAGACGCCAATCCGAGCCTCGCTTCCAACGGCACCCTCGTAGACGCCGACCCGAGCTCTGCCCCCGTCGGCACCCCCGTCGACCCGAGCTCACATGGCGCCCAAGGCCGCAAAAGCTGTTACCTCCGCACGCCGACACGACGTGCCTCTACAAGGCATCGCGGCCGATGCTCAGGGACCAAATAACAAAGGGGTCAGTCACGGGCCCCAGCCGAATGCCTCCCATCCGGTCCAGAGCGACCTGCGGGGGGTAATCTTGGACCGACAGGCCAGCCGTGGCAGGGGAGGAGCTGCTTCCAACTCGACTCCGAACCATTCCAGACCCCCGTCCCAAGGCCGGGAGCCTGTGCTCAGCCGGGTCGGTCGGCGACAGTCCGCCCAACCAAACCGGACCGAAGGAGCCCCGGTTACCCACCAAGAGTTCCAAAACATTCGAAGGGAAATCTTGGGTGCCATCCGAGGGGTCCCCGTCAATGAGAACATCCACCGTTCCCACACACGGTCAGAGGCCGAGGCTAGCGTGTCTCGCCCCTCAACAATCCCTCCAGAGTATGATGGCGATATTTTTAAGCGCCTCCAAGAAATGAAGGAGCGCCTCGACCACTTTGGTAACGGTGACCCAAGAGCAGCTCAGGGGTACAGGCTGGTTCGCCCTCCTTTCTCCGCCCTCATCCTGCAGGCGGAGATACCCCGCAATTTCCGACCGCCTCAGTTCGAGACATATGACGGCGAGGGCGATCCTGCTGATCACATGGAGGGCTTCAAAACCCTCATGATGATTCACAGCGCATCGGATCCCCTCCTATACCGAGCCTTCCCCGCAATACTCCGGGGTCCGGCTCAGGAATGGTTCTCCAAGCTCACCCCGGCTCCATCTATTCTTTCGACCAGCTAGAGGGCAGCTTCCTCACCCACTTCGTAACCAGTCAAAAGGCCGAAAGAACGAGTGCGTCCCTACTTGGACTCCGGCAAAAGGAGGGGGAGTCACTCCGAGTGTTTGTCCGAAGGTTCACCGCCGAGGCGAGGTCTGTCTTATCCCTCGACCCAGGCGTTGCCTCGGCAGCCTTCCACCACAACGTCTGACACGGACAGCTGAAGGCATCCCTGGCAAAGAAGCCGCCGATAGACTTCCCCGACCTCCTCAACCGGATCGAAAAATATATTCGAGCTGAAGAGGCCCTCAATCCAGAGGACCAGAAGGAAGTTCCCGGGAAGGGGAGGCGCAAGGCCGACGAGGTTGAGCCGGCGAAAAAGGCTCCAAGAGACGGGGGCTCCGCAAAGAAGGTTTCGCCGATCCCCCGCTACGAGAGATACACTCCGCTGATGCAGAACGTGTCAACAATCCTCTTAGCGATTGAAGATAGCGACCTCGTCCAGTACCCCCCTCGACCGTCCAACAACACCAGTAAGAAGAAGGATCAGCAGTTCTATTGCCGTTTTCACCGGGACAACAGGCACGACACAGATCACTGCCGCGCCCTGAAGGACGAAATTGAGGCCCTCATCCAACAAGGGTACCTCCAAGAATTCAAACGGGAAGGCGCCCGGGAACAGAGGGACAACAGAATCAGGAGGGATTCCCCTCCTCCTCGAATGCACCGTCGGCGTCCCGAGCAAGATCCGGAGCCCGAAGTACCCGAGGGACAGGCAATCCTGCATTGCGTCCATGGAGGGCCCATGGGAGGGGAATCCAACACTTCCCGCAAAGCCTTCATTTGGGATGTCAACACCGTACAGGGTCCTCTCTCCCCCCAGGTCCAGCAACTTCCTGTCTCCTTCTCAGGAGAGGATCTAGAAGGAGTCCGGCTTCCTCATTGCGACACACTGGTCATTGGCCTCAGTATACCGAACTTCGAGGTCCGGCAAATCCTCGTGGACAACGGGATCTCGGTCAATATTCTGTTCCTGGAAGCATTCGAGAACTTGAAGCTCTCTCGTGAGAAACTAAAACCCACTGGGTACACCCTGCACGAATTCTCCGGCATCCCCGTAACTATAGAGGGGATCGTCACCCTCGATGTCACGGCAGGCACGACCCCGAACAGAAGGACCGAGTCCATGGACTTCATGGTTGTGAATGTCAAGACAGCCTACAATGCCATCCTCGGCCGTCCGGGGCTCTGCTCCCTCCAGGCGGTTCCCTCGGCCTACCATCAGAAAATGAAGTTCCCTACTAACACTGGCGTCAGAGTTGTCCGAGGGAACCAAGAAGCAGCACGTTCGTGCTACATGACGGCGATCGGAAGCGGGGTGTTTCCCCTCGATGCCGTCGAGCTGGAGCCCGAAAGAACCCAGTCAGAGCCAGAACTGGCGGACGAGCTGCAAGATGTCTCATTCGAGATAGGGGATCCATCGAAGCACTTTCGAGTAAGCTGCTTCCTCACCCCCGACCTCAAGTCCGCTCTAATCGCCTGCATTCGGCGCAATGTCGACCTCTTTGCCTGGAAGCCCTCTGACATGCCCGGAATCTCCGAGGATCTCATCATGCACAAACTCAGCGTGATCCCCGGGTCGTAACCAGTTGTCCAAAAACGGCGCAAGTTCGCCCCGGAGCGACAACAGGCGGTAAACGCGGAAGTTGACAAGCTCTTGTCCGCGCGTTTCGTGCAAGAGGTCAGCTACCCGGAGTGGCTGGCGAACATCGTCATGGTCAAGAAGGTGAGCGGGAGTTGGAGGATCTGTATAGATTTCACCGACCTCAACAAGGCATGCCCCAAGGATCCGTTCCCTCTCCCCAGTATTGACGCCCTGATCGATGCAACCTCGGGCCACGAGCTCTTATCGTTCATGGATGCCTTCTCAGGCTATAACCAGATCCGGATGTTCCCTCCAGACATCGCCAAGACGTCCTTCGTCACAGACCAGGGACTGTATTGCTATCGAGTCATGCCCTTCGGGCTGAAGAATGCCGGCGCTACCTACCAGAGGCTCGTCAATCAAGTCTTTAAAGATCAAATCGGGCGTAACATGGAGGTATACGTCGATGACATACTCGTCAAAAGCCAACAAGGACAGCACCACGTCGCCGACCTGGAAGAGGCCTTTGGGGTCCTTTGAAGCCACAACATGAGGCTCAACCCGGCGAAGTGCGCCTTCGGCGTCTCTTCGGGGAAGTTCTTAGGGTTCATCGTCTGCCAGCGCGGCATCGAGGCGAACCCCAAAAAAATCCAGGGCATAATAGACATGGCCCCTCCCAGGAATGTCAAAGAAGTCCAAAGGCTAACGGGTAGACTGGCGGCCATCGGCCGTTTCCTCTCAAAGTCTGGAGAGAAGTCCCTTCCGTTCTTCAAGGCGCTGCGCGGCACTAGAAGATTCGAGTGGGGTGCTCAACAACAAGAGGCCTTCGCACAGTTGAAAGAGTACCTCGCCAACCCTCCTCTCCTCAGCAAGCCCGAACCATGGGAGCCACTCTGGCTCTACCTTTTCGCTTCAGAGAACGTGCTCAGCGCCGTCCTCGTCCGAGAAGAGGAAGGGGTTCAAAAGCCCCTCTACTATGTGAGTAAGGTCCTGCTCGATGCCGAGACCCGATATTCCAGGATGGAGAAGGTGGCGTACTCTTTGGTCATAGCCGCGCAAAAGCTCCGCCCTTACTTTCAGGCGCATTCGATCCAGGTACTCACGGATCAACCCTTGAAGGTCGCGCTCTACAAACCCGAGAGCTCCGGGCGACTAGTCAAATGGTCGATCGAACTCAGCCAGTACGACATCGGCTATCAACCAAGAACGTCCATCAAAGGGCAGGCCCTCGCCGAATTCATCATAGAATGCACCATCTCCGAGCAACCCGCGAGCAAAGAAGCTGACCAGACATGGGAAGTTTACGTCGACGGCTCCTTTTGCGAAACGGGGAGTGGTGCGGGCATCATCTTTCAAGGCCCGGATGGTTTCCTCCTCCAGTATTGCCTCCGCCTTAACTTCCCGGCCTCTAACAATGAGGCTGAATATGAGGCGATGATCGCCGGGCTCAACCTGGCTCATTAAGCCGGTGCCAGACAGATCAGGGCATTTAGCGACTCTCAGCTGGTGGTCAACCAGATCACCGGGGACTACGAGGCCCGTGACGATCGAATGATCAGGTACCGGGCCATGGTCCAATGCATATTATCGTCCTTCGACGAATCGACTGTCGTAAGGATCCCCCGGGAGCTGAACGCCCAGGCCGGCGCCCTATCAAAATTGGCTTCCTCATCCTTTGAAGGTCTCGACCGCACGGTCCTGATTGAAGTCCTGTTGAAGCCAAGTACAGACTCCCCGAAGGTTCTGTGCGTCGAAGATGGAGCCCATCCTGATGACTGGACCACTCTTATCAAAAAATTTCTAGTCAAGATAGAGCTCCCAGAAGACCGAGCTGAAGCAAGGCGGATCAGGGTCCGATCTGAAAGATTCACGGTCATCAATGCCACCCTCTTCAAAAGATCCTATACAACAACCGATGGCAGACCCTACCTCCGCTGCCTAAGTCCAGACGAAGCCAAGTACGCCCTCAAGGAGCTGCACGAGGGGATCGACGGATGTCACATGGGAAGCCGTTCACTAGCACGGAAGGCGCTAAATCACGGGTACTACTGGCCCACTATGCTGCAAGACGCCTTTGCCCTAGTGAAGAAGTGTGGCTCCTGCCAACGGTTCTCCCCCGTGAAGAGGGATCCTCAGGCGAACCTCCGGTCCATGGCCAGATCGACCCCCTTTGCAATGTGGGGGATGGATTTGGTAGGCCCATTTCCAAAAGCAACGGGCCAGCGAAAGTTTCTCATTGTGGCTATCGACTATTTCACTAAGTGGATCGAGGCCGAGCCATTAGCAACGATCACCGAGCGACAGACTCAGCAGTTTTTCTGGAAACACATCGTCTGTCGCTTCGAGATTCCGCAGGTACTCGTCACAGACAATGGGACTCAATTCGCGGGTAAGCAGTTTTGCAAGTTCTGCGAAGATCTCGGGATCCAGCAGCGCTTCTCCTCAGTGTGCCACCCCCAGTCTAACGGTCAGGCCGAGAACGCGAACCGCCAAATTCTCGACGGTCTCAAGAAACGACTCGATAACTCTTCTAAGGGGTTATGGGTCGACGAACTACCCAGCGTTCTCTGGGCCCACCGAACAACAAAGAGAATCCCCACGGGAGAATCCCCTTTCAATCTGACATACGACACAGAGGCCGTCATTCCCTTGGAGATCGAGATCCCTTCACCCCGAATCATAGCTTTCGATGAGGCCGCCAACTCCCAACAACTGTGAGCCGACCTGGACCTCATAGACGAGGTCAGGGAAAAGTCCGCCATTAGAAGAAGCATCTACCAGCAAAGAATTGAGAAGTTCTACAACAAGAAGGTGCGCCCAACTGACATCAAACTCGGAGATCTTGTCCTCCGAAAGCTGGCGCTATCCAATCCCGGCCAGAAGAGAAAGTTGGCACGAAATTGGGAGGGCCCGTACAAAGTATCCGAAGTCGTGCGCCCAGGCACGTACTGCCTGACCAGTGCCGAAGGCAAGCCCATCAAGAGGCCCTGGAATGCGGAACACTTAATCAAGTTCTTAGGTGGAAAGTAGCCTCCATGTAAATTGTCATGATTGTAATCGGCACGTCGTGCCTAGTCTTTTGTAAAGTTCAAATATATTGTAAATATGCCAGCTTTCGTAAAACAAGCCTATGGCTTCTTATTTTGTTACAAGTAAAGAACAAGCTTGGGGCTCGGTGCTCGAATAACAGCGCGAGCCAGAAAAGCTTCCCCAACAAGCTCGGTGCTCGGTGCTCGGATAACAGCACGAGCCTGTAAAGCTTCTCTTACAAGCTTGGGGCTCGGTGCTCGGATAACAGCGCGAGCCTGTAAAGCTTCCCTAACAAGCTTGGGGTTCGGTGCTCGGATAACAGCGCGAGCCAGAAAAGCTTCCCTAACAAGCTTGGGGCTCGGTGCTCGGATAACAGCACGAGCCTGTAAAGCTTCTCTTGCAAGTTTGGGGCTCGGTGCTCGGATAACTGCACGAGCCTGTAAAGCTTCTCTTACAAGCTTGGGGCTCGGTGCTCGGATAACAGCGCAAGCCTGTAAAGTTTCTCTTACCAGCTTGGGGCTCGGTGCTCGGATAACAGCGCGAGCCAGAAAAGCCTCCCTACATATTTGGGACATCTACACACCCTGAGAACAAGTGTGGGAGCTCGGCGTCGACCCCGAATAAGGCGGATGCCTTCTCCAAGGCACCGCGACCTTGACGCTCGGCGGAGACCCCCTGCTACGCCTGCAACTGTCTTTCTCATCGGTTTGGGGGCTCGGCATCCGTCCCTCACTTGGTTTGGGCTTCTTCAAGCTCATCAACCTATGTACGAGGTGACATCCGACAGCCACACCCGCACCGTCTCTCCCTGAGAACAAGTGTGGGAGCTCAGCGTCGGCCCCGAGCAAGGCGGGTGCCTTCTTCAAGGCACCGCGACCTTGACGCTCGGTGGAGACCCTCTGCTATGCCTACAACTGTCTTTCTCACCGGTATGGGGGCTCGGCATCCGTCCCTCGCTCGGTTTGGGCTTCTTCAAGCTCATCAACCTATGTAGGCGACATCCGCCAGCCGCACCCGCACCGTCTCTCCCTGAGAACAAGTGTAGCGCCCCGAATTTCTAAATACGAAACTTTAGAAAATACGTGGCACTTTCCCAGCGATCCACTTCAATGTAACAACATACATAGCCAAAAACTCAAATCATTTTATTCCAAATCTTTATTACAATAATCTTTTCAAATTGCAGCGGAAATACAAACCCCTTACATTACAATAATTCTTTTACAACACTATTCTTTACAAAATTACACATGGCTCTATCATCTCACTCATACTCTCTAAAGCTAACCCAAGCATCCAAGCCTCCAATTCTAAGCAATAACCTGCAACATGTGAGGCTAGAGTTGAACCCTAACCCCCAAAACTACGGGGTCAGCCATAACTGGTGTGAGTGATATAAACAACAAACATAAATAACAAATAAACATAAATTCTCAATCAACATGTACTGAACAAAAATACATAAACTGAACATGTAATCTGAAACAAGAACGATAGGCCAGTACGAGCGTGAAGTCAAATCGAGAAACAATAACATCGATCAAATATCCATCAATCAATCTCTCTCAAAATATGTACAACTCAACTGTACAGAACAGTCGACTGTTCAAAGGACCAGTCGACTGATCAGAACAACAATAATCCTCACCTCTCTGAATATGCCCATCTCTCAATAAGTCTCAATACCACGATGTATGTCCAACAATCGATCACTAACAATACCATATACAACTACTCCCACTCCGGTTATGGGAAACAAGATCCAAGATACTCCACGAATAGGCGTCACCGCCCTCGACGCGCAAGCATCAGGTAGGGTGGCTCAAGAATAACATCAACAACAAATACAACAAAAACCGGAGAATCATCTCCCTGCTGTGTATTCCACGAATAGGCCTTCAAGACCCTCGACGTGCAAATACACCCGATACATTCCGTGAATAGGTCTACCGACCCTCGACTCGCAAATGCACCCTGCATGCCCCGTGAATAGGTCCTTAGACCCTCGACACGCGAACATCTAAATGACTCAAAATCAACAACTAACCAAGACCCCTCAGGCCTATCTCAATAAATCTCAATAGAACCAAAACTCACTGAATCATCGTCAAACGATCAAAGGAGAAATCTCTTCACTCAACAAATCTCAAGATTTTAGAAAACCCATCAGTACCAGTCGACTCACTATGTAGTAAGTCGACTGCCCTGAGAACCAACATCCACGATTATAACAAGTGCTATAAGTCGACTTAATAAACCAACAGTCGATTTACCCGAGACAATTACCAATAATTTCTCAAGAACAATCCAAGTGCTAACAGTCGACTCATAGAGGTCATGGTCGACTGTCCCGAAAAGACTGAACATATTTTTCTCCGAAGACCAGTCGACTGGCAACAGTCCCAGTCGACTGTCCCGAAAGACTGAACAATAATTTACTCAGCAGACCAGTCGACTGTTATTAGTCCCAGTCGACTGTCCCGAATGATTCTCAAATGTCTGAAGATACAATAATAGGGTCGTACCAGTCGACTGATACGTAGTCCCAGTCGACTGTCGGCCTACAGATCTCACAAATTAGGTCTGTAATCAAATAATCGATACTGGAGTCTATCTCAATACCAAATCTATTCCTCATTTCGAATCTAATCCGATTCGTAATCACCAGATCCTGAGATTCATCCATCAAGTTTCTTATTTTTATAACTATCCTCAAATCTTATCATGTTTCAAGCAATCAAGAATTATCAATCGAGATCTACTAATCTTTCATGGATTTCACATGTATATTACGAATAACAACCACGGTGTCGATTTCATACAAGATACGCAATCATCAAATAAAACAACATGCAATCATACATATAAATAAACAAGTCTATATCACTCACCTTTAGAATCGAGAAGAATCCACAAAAGCCTTCCTTTGCTAGATCCAAGAACCCTTCTCCAAATCACCAAGAAAATAAGAAAAATAATAAGATCTGAGTTGTGCAGCGAATGACGGCTGCAAACTCTCTTATATAGGCCGGGATCAAGTATTAGGGTTTAGGAATTACATTTGCAAAACAATCCATCCAAATACAATTATATATATATATATATCTTCTTTTGGAAATTCATCTCATAATTCATTAAAATTAGGGTTTATATGAAAATATACTTCTATACCTTAACAAATACTGATCGGAAAGTCCAGTAAATACATTTTGCACTTCAACCCTTAAAATTGTCAATTTTGCAAATAAGCCCTTCTTTTATTAAAATTTGCAAATAGTACTAATTAAATTCAGAAAAATCCGGAAAAATACTACATAATTCCAAAATAATAAATAATGATTTTTCATAAAGAATTCTTAATTTTTCAAGCATCTCAAAACTCATTTGCACGTGTTTTGCACGTGTACAAAAGATAGATCTTTTTAGAAAATATCAATTAAATCCTCAGAAATTCATTTAAATTCATTTTCAAATAATTAAAATAATATTTGAAAATACGGGGTTCTACATTACTCCCTCCTTAGAAGAGTTCTGTCCTCAGAACTATGGCTAATGAGGTCCAAGACAAACCCACTAGTAAAGGTTGAAAACTCAAGAATAGAAACACAATTTTGGAAATACAGTCACACCAAAGAATGCATCCTAACAAAACAAATTCATCACACAAAATAAGCACAATCATGCAAGGAATTCAGAAGGGTCAATCTTCCGCTGCGCGACTCTGATAACCTGCCATCGGAAGCCACGCTGCAACAATTACTGAACTCCTGCATCCAACTCTGACCTTCCACATCTGCTTCATCCTTCCAAGAATCAGTGGCCACTCCCTCCTTAGAAAAGACATGACTAAGGATAGCCACCTCAAGATCCTCACTAAGACTAGCAATGAATGAGCGACACAATTGTATGCAAGAAAACAGTATTAAATAAAACTCTGTCTTTATTCCATTAATTCCAATAAACTTGTTACATGAAGAAAATACTCAATCTTCAATTATTCCAAAATAATAGTCTTTATTTAATACAAAAGAATAAATTCAAAAATTCTTGCACACAGATCATGTTTCTGGATTGCCCGCATCCTCTTCTGTCAATGCGAACACTTGCCCCTGCTTCGGATCCTTGTCTTTCTCTGCCTTCTCTTTCTTCAGCTGTGGACAGTTTGGTCTAATGTGCCCTTCACGTCCACAATGATAACACGCCTTTCGAGGTTTGGTGCATGCTGCTTGATAATGACCTGTCTCTCCACAGTTGAAACAAGCCTTACCCTGAACTGCGGGCGCCTTCTGCACTGAATCACTGAGCTTGCCCTTCTTCACTGGGAATTCCTCCCCATCCTGATCATCTGCTGGCCTCTTTTTCTTATTTCAAGTCTCTTGCTTTACCCGGGACTGATCCATATCTTCCTCGGTCATAGCTGCTCTCCTGACAAGCTTGTCGAACCTTCTGATGCCCAATGGAACCATCCTTGACCTCAAGTTTGGCCTCAAGCCCTGCTCAAACTTTTTGGCCTTCTTTGCTTCGTCCACTACCAATTCTGGCGCATACCTTGAAAGTTGAGCGAACTTCGTCTCATACTCCCGAACAGTCATACTCCCCTGCTGAAGGTTCAAGAACTCAGTCGCCTTCTTCTCCTGTATATCAAGAGGAAAGAAGCGATCTCTGAACTCCTCCAGAAAAGCTTCCCATGTCAGCTGCTGATCTCCCAAATTCCTCTTCAGCGACTCCCACCAGACACCAGCGTCTTTCTCCAACTGCATCGAAGCTAACTTCACCTTGCTAGCTTCAGGAGTCTCCGACACTTCGAAGATCGTCTGCATCTTCCTAATCCAGTCATCTGCCGCTGTTGGATCAGCTTGCCCCTCAAAGACTGGCGGCCTCATCCTCTTAAAGGATTCGATCTGCTTTATGGGGTCGGCATTCACCAATCCATGACCAGCTCCATGATTTGGCGGCGGATTCTGCTGCTGCGCTTGCTGCTGCGCCACATTGAGTGCCATCAGCGTATTCAACGTCTGATATACTTTGGCAAACTCAGCTTCAAGGTCGATCCCATTTCCTTGGGAACTACCAGACCCATCCTCATTGTTGCCTCCATTCCTGCCCCTGGGTGCAACCATTTCGAATACTGCAAAACGAGGGTAAAGTTAGAGCATCACACACACAATTCAAACTCACATCAATATCCTATGGCAAAACCATAACAATACCACAAACCAAGACATCATGTTTAACTCTATGTGATACTCACACTTCTAATGTCCACACCTAGGTACTCACTCTCTAGTGTCCACACCTAGGTTGGTTTTCATACTATGTCTATTATTACTATTGAAGCATGCTCTGATACCAAACTGTAGCGCCCCGAATTTCTAAATACGAAACTTTAGAAAATACGTGGCACTTTCCCAGCGATCCACTTCAATGTAACAACATACATAGCCAAAAACTCAAATCATTTTATTCCAAATCTTTATTACAATAATCTTTTCAAATTGCAGCGGAAATACAAACCCCTTACATTACAATAATTCTTTTACAACACTATTCTTTACAAAATTACACATGGCTCTATCATCTCACTCATACTCTCTAAAGCTAACCCAAGCATCCAAGCCTCCAATTCTAAGCAATAACCTGCAACATGTGAGGCTAGAGTTGAACCCTAACCCCCAAAACTACGGGGTCAGCCATAACTGGTGTGAGTGATATAAACAACAAACATAAATAACAAATAAACATAAATTCTCAATCAACATGTACTGAACAAAAATACATAAACTGAACATGTAATCTGAAACAAGAACGATAGGCCAGTACGAGCGTGAAGTCAAATCGAGAAACAATAACATCGATCAAATATCCATCAATCAATCTCTCTCAAAATATGTACAACTCAACTGTACAGAACAGTCGACTGTTCAAAGGACCAGTCGACTGATCAGAACAACAATAATCCTCACCTCTCTGAATATGCCCATCTCTCAATAAGTCTCAATACCACGATGTATGTCCAACAATCGATCACTAACAATACCATATACAACTACTCCCACTCCGGTTATGGGAAACAAGATCCAAGATACTCCACGAATAGGCGTCACCGCCCTCGACGCGCAAGCATCAGGTAGGGTGGCTCAAGAATAACATCAACAACAAATACAACAAAAACCGGAGAATCATCTCCCTGCTGTGTATTCCACGAATAGGCCTTCAAGACCCTCGACGTGCAAATACACCCGATACATTCCGTGAATAGGTCTACCGACCCTCGACTCGCAAATGCACCCTGCATGCCCCGTGAATAGGTCCTTAGACCCTCGACACGCGAACATCTAAATAACTCAAAATCAACAACTAACCAAGACCCCTCAGGCCTATCTCAATAAATCTCAATAGAACCAAAACTCACTGAATCATCGTCAAACGATCAAAGGAGAAATCTCTTCACTCAACAAATCTCAAGATTTTAGAAAACCCATCAGTACCAGTCGACTCACTATGTAGTAAGTCGACTGCCCCGAGAACCAACATCCACGATTATAACAAGTGCTATAAGTCGACTTAATAAACCAACAGTCGATTTACCCGAGACAATTACCAATAATTTCTCAAGAACAATCCAAGTGCTAACAGTCGACTCATAGAGGTCATGGTCGACTGTCCCGAAAAGACTGAACATATTTTTCTCCGAAGACCAGTCGACTGGCAACAGTCCCAGTCGACTGTCCCGAAAGACTGAACAATAATTTACTCAGCAGACCAGTCGACTGTTATTAGTCCCAGTCGACTGTCCCGAATGATTCTCAAATGTCTGAAGATACAATAATAGGGTCGTACCAGTCGACTGATACGTAGTCCCAGTCGACTGTCGGCCTACAGATCTCACAAATTAGGTCTGTAATCAAATTAGGTCGTACCAGTCGACTGATACCATTTTGTAACGCCCCGCCCCAATGCCCAGACAAATTATAAATACTATGTAGTTCCACTGCCCACCACAGGCTGCCTCTCAAAAGGTGGTTAACCGAATTGGTGACTCTTGATCCTCGGCAATAGTATTTATACTCTGATTATCCTCACAAATTCCCGATATGGGACTATCTTTCACAATTCTCTCACAAATCTCACAGACCAGTCGACTGCTGGCAGTACCAGTCGACTGTCCTCTATCAGTCGACTGCTGGCAGTACCAGTCGACTGATCTGGGGTATTACATACACCCCCCCTTAGGAATCAGCGTCCTCGCTGAGCACAGGGCACACCTCAGTGTAGGACCGTCCTTTCTAGCACCTGGCATGCTTCGTGAATAGGCCCCCTTCCTTCAGAGGCACCCTCGACACGTAAGCATATGTACCCCACGAATAGGCCCCTCAAGACCCTCGACGTGCAAATACACCCGATACATTCCGTGAATAGGTCTACCGACCCTCGACTCGCAAATGCACCCTGCATGCCCCGTGAATAGGTCCTTAGACCCTCGACACGCGAACATCTAAATAACTCAAAATCAACAACTAACCAAGACCCCTCAGGCCTATCTCAATAAATCTCAATAGAACCAAAACTCACTGAATCATCGTCAAACGATCAAAGGAGAAATCTCTTCACTCAACAAATCTCAAGATTTTAGAAAACCCATCAGTACCAGTCGACTCACTATGTAGTAAGTCGACTGCCCCGAGAACCAACATCCACGATTATAACAAGTGCTATAAGTCGACTTAATAAACCAACAGTCGATTTACCCGAGACAATTACCAATAATTTCTCAAGAACAATCCAAGTGCTAACAGTCGACTCATAGAGGTCATGGTCGACTGTCCCGAAAAGACTGAACATATTTTTCTCCGAAGACCAGTCGACTGGCAACAGTCCCAGTCGACTGTCCCGAAAGACTGAACAATAATTTACTCAGCAGACCAGTCGACTGTTATTAGTCCCAGTCGACTGTCCCGAATGATTCTCAAATGTCTGAAGATACAATAATAGGGTCGTACCAGTCGACTGATACGTAGTCCCAGTCGACTGTCGGCCTACAGATCTCACAAATTAGGTCTGTAATCAAATAATCGATACTGGAGTCTATCTCAATACCAAATCTATTCCTCATTTCGAATCTAATCCGATTCGTAATCACCAGATCCTGAGATTCATCCATCAAGTTTCTTATTTTTATAACTATCCTCAAATCTTATCATGTTTCAAGCAATCAAGAATTATCAATCGAGATCTACTAATCTTTCATGGATTTCACATGTATATTACGAATAACAACCACGGCGTCGATTTCATACAAGATACGAAATCATCAAATAAAACAACATGCAATCATACATATAAATAAACAAGTCTATATCACTCACCTTTAGAATCGAGAAGAATCCACAAAAGCCTTCCTTTGCTAGATCCAAGAACCCTTCTCCAAATCACCAAGAAAATAAGAAAAATAATAAGATCTGAGTTGTGCAGCGAATGACGGCTGCAAACTCTCTTATATAGGCCGGGATCAAGTATTAGGGTTTAGGAATTACATTTGCAAAACAATCCATCCAAATACAATTATATATATATATATATCTTCTTTTGGAAATTCATCTCATAATTCATTAAAATTAGGGTTTATATGAAAATATACTTCTATACCTTAACAAATACTGATCGGAAAGTCCAGTAAATACATTTTGCACTTCAACCCTTAAAATTGTCAATTTTGCAAATAAGCCCTTCTTTTATTAAAATTTGCAAATAGTACTAATTAAATTCAGAAAAATCCGGAAAAATACTACATAATTCCAAAATAATAAATAATGATTTTTCATAAAGAATTCTTAATTTTTCAAGCATCTCAAAACTCATTTGCACGTGTTTTGCACGTGTACAAAAGATAGATTTTTTTAGAAAATATCAATTAAATCCTCAGAAATTCATTTAAATTCATTTTCAAATAATTAAAATAATATTTGAAAATACGGGGTTCTACAACAAGTGTGGGAGCTCAGCGTCAGCCCCGAGCAAGGCGGGTGCCTTCTTCAAGGCACCGCGACCTTGATGCTCGGCGGAGACCCTCTGCTACGCCTACAACTGTCTTTCTCACCGGTATGGGGGCTCGGCATCCGTCCCTCGCTCGGTTTGGGCTTCTTCAAGCTCATCAACCTATGTACGAGGCGACATTCGCCAGCCACACCCGCACCGTCTCTCCCTGAGAACAAGTGTGGGAGCTCGGCGTCGGCCCCGAGCAAGGCGGGCGCCTTCTTCAAGGCACCGCGACCTTGACGCTCGGTGGAGACCCTCTGCTACGCCTACAATTGTCTTTCTCACCGGTATGGGGGCTCGGCATCCGTCCCTCGCTCGGTTTGGGCTTCTTCAAGCTCATCAACCTATGTACGAGGCGACATCCGCCAGCCACACCCGCACCGTCTCTCCCTGAGAACAAGTGTGGGAGCTCGGCGTCGGCCCCGAGCAAGGCGGGCGCCTTCTTCAAGGCACCGCGACCTTGACACTCGGTGGAGACCCTATGCTACGCCTACAATTGTCTTTCTCACCGGTATGGGGGTTCGGCCTCCGTCCCTCGCTCGGTTTGGGCTTTTTCAAGCTCATCAACCTATGTATGAGGCGACATCCGCCAGCCACACCCGCATCGTCTCTCCCTGAGAACAAGTGTGGGAGCTCGGCGTCGGCTCCAAGCAAGGCGGGTGCCTTCTTCAAGGCACCGCGACCTTGACGCTCGGTGGAGACCCTCTGCTACGCCTACAGTTGTCTTTCTCACCGGTATGGGGGCTCGGCCTCCGGCCCTCGCTCGGTTTGGGCTTCTTCAAGCTCATCAACCTATGTACGAGGTGACATCCGCCAGCCACACCCGCACCGTCTCTCCCTGAGAACAACTACAGGAGCTCGGCGTCGGCCCCGAGCGAGGCGGGTACCTTCTTCAAGGCACCGCGACCTTGACGCTCGGCGGTGACCCTCTGCTACGCCTGCAACTGTCTCTCACCCACAGGGGGGCTTGGTTACGACCTACTACCATGTGTTAACAAAAAATTTCATCAAGGTTTTGAGCGTCTGCCTTTGGCAGATGCCCCGAGCTTCGAGTTGATTTGTTGACCACACTCTCACCCGCGAACAACTCGGGGTTTACGGCTTTCACCAGTCCAAACCCCGAACTGTTCGAGGGTGGCAGGGGGGCCATCGACCCTCTGCTCTCTCCGTCCCAAGCCAAACGCTCCAAGCCTTCGAGCCGTCATGCTGGCCCTTCTCTCGCCTACGAACAACCGGGGGTTTACGGCTCTTACAAGCCCGAAACCCCGAACTGTTCGAGGACGGCAGGAGAGCCACCACGCTTCGGTTCTATCCAAACCTTCGAACCGATCGGTTGGCCCACCGCTCACCAATGAACAACCGGGGTCTAATGGCTCTAACGTCCTGGACCCCGAACAGTCCGAGGGTGATCAGTGTGCCTCCGATCCGGAGTATACGGAAACATTATGTTCTCTGGGCGCCCACCTTCCGCAGGCACCCAAATCAAGCAGGTCACTGCCTGACAACCAACAAGGAGAGTGGGGATTATATAGCCCCTCTGAGGCCCACATTTATTGCGTCTGGGAATATGAAACGACGGAAGGTGAAACGTCGCCATAAATGCTCATGGGAATGCGAAA
Organism: Hemerocallis citrina; assembly: GCA_017893485.1. NCBI lineage: Eukaryota > Viridiplantae > Streptophyta > Magnoliopsida > Asparagales > Asphodelaceae > Hemerocallis > Hemerocallis citrina. The sequence continues at coordinate 36,172,170 of CM030368.1, forward strand.
CGTCGCCATTAGTGATGCAGGTGCGTCAGTGGCGATCCTTCGTAGCAAGCACACCGGCCACCCTCGGCAACCGAGGCAATCAAGGTTCGAGAAAACGAATGCTATTATTATTACTCATTGCTTACAACTCAATAAACGTTGGTACAAATACAAAGAACAACTCACAAACTCACTCGCATTCGGCCTGAAACTCAAACTCGGCGCCTCCTTCGGGGCTCTTCCCATGCTCGGTTGGATCGTCCCGGGAAGATACTCCAGCCACCGAGTTTCCTGCATCACCGGGCTGGGCCTCATCCAACAGAAATGTCCGAGACCGCCCCGGAGTCAAGTTGCTGGCCTCTTCCACCAGACCCGGGCCTAACACCAGCTTCAGCCTTCGAATCTCCAGCTCTTTCTCGACCACGACCTCGCGAAGGAAAGACTCCGAAGCCGACCGCCCGCTCGAGGCATCCGATAGGGACCAGTCCGTCTCGATTACCCACCAGTCCCGATCGGCTATGGCCTTCTTCAGGCGCACCACCTCCAGACCAAGCTCTCTAGATCTGTTCAGAAAATAATTCTTAGCGGCCGCTCGGTTCCGAGTCTGTTTTCGTTGGCCAGCCAAAAATGCCTCCCATGCCTCCTTCCCCGCTCGAGTCAGAGGTGCATCGGCAGAAACGGGGTCGGCGATCCGAGTCCTATGCATCTACCAAAAGATGAAAGCAAATATCACAAAAAACACAAGTCTGGAAGGATCGGCCTAAAAAAGTAAATTTCATTTCTTTCAAAAAGTTTGATACAAAAGCCGCGGTGGCTAGTCCGCTTAAGGCAGTTACATCAAAAATAAAAAAAGAAACAAAAGCTAGTCTATTCTTGAGGGGGGGGATGGCACCTCTTCGTCGCCTTGGACTCCCCCCGCCTCGTCACCACCAGGGGTCAGCGGCAGGTTCGCCTGCCATCCATAGCAGAGGTGGTTCACATTCTGCTCGGGGTAGATCTGCTTAAAATGGGACTTGGCCTGTTCGTACGCCTCGTCCTGCGCCAGCATCAGAGTCTCCCCCAAGGCCGACTCCATCTCCTCCAGTGCCTTCTTCCCTTTCTCCGCCTCGGCTGCGATCTTCGCCTCAAGATCCTCTCGGTCCTGCTTGTGATCTACAGAGCGACTCTATCTGGGCCTCGTGGACGGCCACCATGGCCTGGGCAACTTTCAGCTCATTTGTGGCCTTGTTCAGTTCGCGGAGGTACTTCTCCGCATTCCACATCTCGATGTATATCTCCTTCTCCAAGCACTTGTGGAAGTGCTGACCATGGAGCATCGCCTGTCCGAGGAGAGAAAGATCAGAAAAACTCTGCCAAGTTAATGAGAAAAGTGGAGCCAAGCCAACTTACCGAGAGGTGTGCCTGAGACCACCGCATGTAGGCCTGATCCGCCGTCTGCACCGCCAGGGCCATCAAATCGCGCTTGGTGGCGGCCTTCGAGACGAACTCGACCGACACAGGCCCATCGTGCAGAGAATCCCCCCACACGATCGACCAATCAGGAGCAAAGGGCAGCGTACCCTGCTTGCCCACCATCTCCGCGGCGGTCGGCCGTATAGGGGGAGCCCTTTTCCCGGGGCATCCACTGTCTTACCCGAACCACCCCCAGCGTCCCGAGCTGCCCTCGACGAATGGGAGTGGGGGGAGTGGTGCCTCTTGACCCTCTTCGCCGGTGAAGGCCCCTCGGCCACCGGGGCCGACCCCTTGGAGGACCCTCCGGCCTGTGCAACCAGCTTCTGCTTCTCGGCCGCTATCCTCTCCTGCTCGGCCTTCTTCTTCTTCTCTGTCCTCGCCTTCTCGGTAACAGCGAGCAATATCTTCTTAGCGTCTGCCTGTTGAGTAGACATCCCTGCAAAAACAGAAAGGAGAAGAGCTAACGTTAACACGAAGGCAGGAAAATGAACAAATTCAGAAAGAAACATACTAGGGTCGGCAGGACTCAGTCCGGCCCGAGCGAGGTGTATCTCGATCACTCGAGGCCAGGCGTTGCTGTGGCCCCCAACTATCTTCTCCACCCTCTTCCACTCCTTGGCGGTCAAGTCGCTCCGCTTCGGAGGCTTGTGGTTCGGCTTGACGAAGTTCCACCTGGTCGGAATTCCCCAAGACCCCTCAGCCCGAACCACAAAATATTTTTCTTTCCACCCCTTTATGGAGTCCGGATGACCGTGCATGACCTTCTTATGCGGCCTTGGTGAAAAGTAGAAAATCCCCTCCTGATCTCCGAGCGAGCCGATCCTAAGAACGGCTCGGAAATACGTCAGCCTCGGCGTCACTCCCTTCTCTTGGCACTTTAGTATGAAGCAGACTAGATGCTTCCAAGAGTTCGAACCATACTGCATAGGGCACAGCCTCGCCCAGTTCAGAACCCTCTTAACAAAAGGATGCAGAGGAAGCCTCAGCCCCGAGAGGAAGGCGTCCTCGGGGAACATACAGTAACCCGGCGCCAGAGCCGTAGTGGGCCGAATACCTGGGCTTGGAATGAAGATCTCGAACTCCCACAGAATATAGTAGGCGGCCCTAAGAATGTTGAGATATTCCGCCTTCAAAATGCTCGGGATGCTATCAGCACGAATCTTCACCCCAGTGTCTTCGCCCGACACTGGAGGGATCGGTTCGATATCCTTAATATCGTCGGGATACATCCGAATCGACCCTGGATTCTTGAAGGAGAGCCGGGGAAACTCGAGACCCAGTCTCGATGCGTATTCATCTGGTGAGGAAGGGCTGTGTGGGATGGTCAAAACTTTCTTCTTCTGACGAGGACGAGCCTTCCGCTCGGGAGACGGCGTCGACAAAGGGGGAAGGAGTGGAAGATCTTCTCCGACCCCGATCGGCTTTCCCGCTGTGCCCTGGCCAGCGTCTCCTTGGGCAGCCTCCCGCTTGTCAACCTCATCCTCCTCGTCGTAAACATCTTGGGCCTCGGGATACTGACCCTCCTCGTCTTCCTCCTCACCCTCGTCACCCTGCTCCTCCTCGTCTTCCTCCTCGCCCTTGGTGCCTTCTCCCTCCTCTTCCTTATCGTCCTCTTCCTGATCCTGCTCCTCCTCGTCCTCACCGTCCCCATCATCCTCTTCCTCCTCTTCACCCTCATCCATGGGCTCCTTTCCCGGCCTTCTGGACCTCAGCGGGGACACCACGAAGGCTACATCGTCCCCATCGTTCGACCCAGGGTCGGTCAGAACCTCCTCCTTCACCTTATACTTACTCAAGGACGAGGACGTCTTCTGCTCGGATTCCTCCGCAGAACAGCCTGACGAGCTAGTCTCGGATCCGGACTGAGTTCGCGACATTAATAAAAAGAAAATACCAACCTGGAGCGTAGGAATTTACAGTCACCGGAAAGTATCGCCGACGGCAAGTAAGAATCCCACTCTTGTTAAAATTGGAAAATGAGTAATAAAGTGAAGAAAAAATGAGGGAGGGGGAGGGGGTTTTAAAGGGGAAAAGCGACTCATCGATTTCCGCAAAAAAGATCTGGCCGTTGGATCTTAACTATCAAGATCCAGCGGCCACCAAGATCTGGAAACGCTTTGATCTTTGCGCCCATGACGTCAGAAATAGGCATAAAATTACCCCACTACCCCTCCACTTTTTCTCTCCAAACAGGTTTTTTCGACAAGTCAGAAGGGTCGACGTTCGGATAGTATCGCGAGCCAATAATTCCCCTTCTATTTTCACAGAAGGGTCGACGCTCGGATAGTATCGTGAGCCAATAGTTCCTCTTCTATTCCACAGAAGGGTCGACGCATCGCGAGCCAATAGTTCCCCTTCTATTCACAGAAGGGTCGACGCTCGGATAGCATCGCGAGCTAATAATTCCCCTTCTATTCACAGAAGGGTCAACGCTCGGATAGTATCGCGAGCCAATAGTTCCTCTTCTATTCCAGAGAAGGGCCTCTTCTATTTCATAGAAGGGTCGACACACGGAAAGCATTGCGAACCAACAGTTCCTCTTCTATTTCACAGAGGGTCGACGCTCGGATAGTATCGCGAGCCAATAGTTCCTCTTCTATTTTCACAGAAGGGTCGACGCTCGGATAGCATCGCGAGCCAATAAATTTCTCTTCTATTTTCACAGAAGGGTCGACGCTAGGATAGTATCGTGAGCCAATAATTCTCCTTCTATTTTCATAGAAGGGTCGACACTCGGATAGTATCGCGAGCCAATAGTTCCTCTTCTATTCCATAGAAGGGTCGACGCTCGGATAGTATCGCGAGCCAATAGTTCCTCTTCTATTCCACAGAAGGGTCGACGCTCGGATAGCATCGCGAGCCAATAGTTGCTCTTCTATTTTCACAGAACGGTTGACGCTCGGATAGTACCGCGATCCAATAGTTCCTCTTCTATTCCACAGAAGTGTCGACGCTTGGATAGCATCGAGAGCCAATAATTCCTCTTCTATTTTCACAGAAGGGTCGACTCTCGGATAGTACCGCGAGGCAATAAATCCTCTTCTATTTCACAAAGGATCGACGCTCGGATAGTATCGCGAGCCAATAGTTCCTCTTCTATTCCACAGAAGGGTCGACGCTCGGATAGCATCGCAAGACAATAATTTCCCTTCTATTTTCACAGAAGGGTCGATGCTCAGATAGTATCGCGAGCCAATAGTTCCTCTTCTATTTCACAGAAGGGTCGATGCTCGGATAGTATCGCGAGCCAATAAATTCCTCTTCTATTTTCACAAAAGGGTCGGCGCTAGGATAGTATCGCGAGCCAATAATTCCTCTACTATCCCACAGAAAGGTCAACGCTCGGATAGCACCGCGAGCCCCCAACTGCCCTCCTTTGTTCATAAGGGCCCGGAGCTCGGATAGCATTGCGGCCCTCCTTTGATTCAGAGGGGCTCGGAGCTCGGATAGCATCGCGAGCCCCAACTGCCCTCCATTGATTCAGAGGGGCTCGGAGCTCGGATAGCACCGCGAGCCCCAACTGCCCTCCTTTGACTCAGAGGGGCTCGGAGCTCGGATAGCACCGCGAGCCCCATCTGCCCTCCTTTGATTCAGAGGGGCTCGAAGCTCGGATAGCATCGCGAGCTCCAACTGCCCTCCTTTGATTCAGAGGGGCTCGGAGCTCGGATAGCACCGCGAGCCCCAACTGCCCTCCTTTGACTCAGAGGGGCTCGGAGCTCGGATAGCACCGCGAGCCCCATCTTCCCACCTTTGATTCAGAGGGGCTCGGAGCTCGGATAGCATCGCGAGCCCCAACTGCCCTCCTTTGATTCAGAGGGGCTCGGAGCTCGGATAGCACCGCGAGCCCCAATTGCCCTGCTTTGACTCAGAGGGGCTCGGAGCTCGGATAGCACCGCTAGCCCCATCTACCCTCCTTTGATTCAGAAGGGCTCGGAGCTCGGATGACACCGCGAGCCCCATGAGCCCTCCTTTTATCACAAGGGACTCGTCTTCTGACCCCTAGTGCTCGACAAACCGATCCCCAGAAGAAGACCTCGCCTCCTCCTCGCTCTTCCAACTAGCGAGGAGATCGTCCACCGACCCTCGGGAGCTCGGCCACCGACCCTCGGTACTCAACAAAACGGGCCCCAATGGGAGACCTTGGCGTCCCCTCGCTCTTCCAACTAGCGAGGGGATCGCCTACCGACCCTTGGAGCTCGTCTGCCGATCCCCAGGGCTCGTCTGCCTACCCCAAGCCTCGGCAACCGTCGCTCTGGCTCTCCCCTCTCCCAGACTTGGCCTCCCGTGCAAAATCCAATGAGGGGTCCCTTCCTCCTACCCCCTGGACTCTTCAGGAGACAGCAAATCCTACCTTTTACCCCAACATCCATCCTGCTCTTCCTACAGAGGCGAAGAATCACTCCTACATGGCTGGTTCACCCAGCCCTACAGGAGTGTGGGGCTTGTGATATGGGTTAGGAATGACGTGGCCCATCCTTGGGCCACAGGATCCCCCAGGATGCGCACACCTCCTGATCCTCCAGATCTGCCACGTCAGCGTCGGAAAACCCCCCGGGCCGCTGCCACGTCAGCCCGAAAACCGCCCGGGCATCTACCACGTCAGCCCTAAACCGCCCGGATTTCCACCGCTTCAGCATCATGGGCAACCGGGTCCAGACCCGGCCCCAAACGGGTCCAGACCCGATTGGCATCTTCTATAAATACCAGACTCCTACTCCTTCTCCAGGTAATCAAAACTTTTCTACTCAAATCCTAGTTACTGTTGCTCTCCCTTAGTGACTGACTAGATCATCGGAGGGTCTGCCACCGGGACCAATCCCGGTGTTCCGAGACCGTCTGCAGTTACACGAGACCCTCGGATCCGAGCCCCAAAGATCCGAGCCAAGCATCAGCCTCCACCTCAGTACCGCCTACCTCAGTACCGTTCGTCCAGCCGAGGGTCGTCTGCATAGGTGTCTCCTCCTTCAATACAAATCGAGTAAGAACTCACGCCTGGTGCATCTACACGTTTCCCAAAAACAAACCGCATCATTTATCTAGATCTTCTTGGAGTGTTCTCAATGTTGACAGGTGACTCATAAATCCACATTGACATGAATATCATCTGTTACAGTCCTCACCAGCCTACACATTATGACATGAACATTAGTTATCTTGAAATGAATAGACTTTCTTTCATTATTAAACTTGGTACAATATAGTTCAAGTACATATGAATGCATGTTGACCTGGATGATCTTCTTCAAGTGTTATCTGATTGGTTCTCAAAGTTAATAGTAGTTGCACCATCCACATTTTTTGCATTTCATCTGATTCTGACCTCCTTCTGATGCACATTATTAAATGATATTTAATTCTTTAGTTTAAGGTTGATGGAGGAAAGAACAGTAGGAATACATGTTTTATTAGAAATTTTTGTCTGTCTTGACCCACTTTTTGAAAATATAAACCAAACTAACCCACTTTCGAAAATATTTTCCCAATTGACACAGTTTTGGACATGTCAACATAAAACATAAGACGCTATTGGCAATAACTGCATATGTTATTTTGATGTTGTTATTGCCAATAGCGGCACCTGTAAAAAAGGTTTCATTGCCGCTATTGGGAGTAACGACATCAGTATATCTCGCATTCATTTATGAGTTCTCTAACTTGAGGAAAAGAATTGCAAAAAAAAATAATCTTATAACTGATACCACTATTCCCAATAACGACATAAATTAGCCTGATGCTGCTATTTGTATCAGTGTAATCTACAGTGTACTCCAAATTTCGTGTAGATGCATCAAATTCAAGCTCGATTTTGACTTGATGCAGCCATTATCTCTGAAAACTCAAAACCCAAAAGTTGTAGATCTTTTTCTTGGTTTTCCATATCATTTTGAATCATCCCAATCGGAGTTTGGATGATAAAGTTATTCCCAGATTACGTAGAGATGTCAAAATTGTCCAGAATCAGTTATAGTTTCGACATCGCTTCATAATGTGGGCATAACTCTATCATCTGAAATCTGACTGAGATGATTCAAAATGATATGGAACACAAAGAAAAAGGTCTACAACTTTCATGTTTTATGTTTTGAGAGATACTGGCTGCATCAAGCTCGAAATAGGGCTTGAAGTTGATGCACCTGCACAAAATTTGGAATACACTGTGGATTACACTAATGTCGTTATTTCCAATAGTGGCATCAGGCTAATTTATGCCGTTATAGGGAGTAACGACATCAATTATAAGCAATTTTCACTTATAATTTTTTTTTCTCAAGTCAGAGAACTCCTAAGTGAATGTGAGATATACTGATGCCGTTACTCCCAATAGTGGCAATGAATTTTTTTATAGGTGCCTTTATTCGCAACAATGGCATCAAAATAATATATGTCGTTATTTCCAATAGCGTTAAGCTGACGTGTCCACAACTGGGTTGGTTGCGTATATTTTCGAAAGTGGGCCAGTTTGGTCAAATATGTTTTATTACCTGGATCGCCTTGGAGTAGAGTCATTGTTGTTGTTAATGTTGAGCATCTCTTCCAAATGTCTGTCTCCTGCTACTTCTGCATGTGCCTCTTGCAGAGATATTTGGCACTTGCTGCCACCTATTTACCGAATTAATTATTTTTATAAGTCACTTTTCGAAAATATTTGCAGAAAGTGGACAGTTGGCTAAGTATTTGCACTCATGGACTCAACAACTAAACTCACCGTTCCCAACAGCGAGTTTAGTTGTTTCATCATCGCCATTGGGAAACAACGTCTTTAGTGCTATTTTTAGTTCAAAATTTTCAAAGAAGACTTGCTGTTCCTAACGGCGAGGACATTTATACTAGACTCGCTGTTGGGAAACAACGAGTTTAGTTCAAAATTTTTAAAGAAGACTTGTTGTTCCCAACGGCGATGACATTTACACTAGACTCGCTGTTGGGAATAGCGAGTTTAGTTCAAAAAAAATTCTATGGAGTTTTTATATATAAAAAATTCACTAAGTCCAACAGAATGTTTCACTCTCTGTAAAATTTCCTACATCCTCACCGTTCCCAACAACGAGTTTAGTGTAAATGTACTCACCGTTGGGAACAACGAGTCTTCTTCGAAAATTTTGAACTAAACTCGCTGTTCCCAACAGCGAGTCTAGTATAAATGTCCTCGCTGTTGGGAACCGCGAGTCTTCTTTGAAAATTTTCAACAAAAAATCAGCACTAAACATGTTGTTTTCCAATAGCGAGGATGGAACAACTAAACTTGTCGTTGGGAACGACGAGTTTAGTTGTTGAGTTTATGAGCGCAAATACTTGGGCAATTGTCCCCTTTTTGCAAATATTTTTGAAAAGTGTCTTATAAAAAAAATTAATTCCTATTTACCCCATCCCTTCTCCCACTGGTGAAGCATATATTAGTAGGATTGGGGGATCTTCCTGTAACCCCTGTTTTCATTAATACGTATTTTTAAAAGTATTTTTCCGCATTTAAATTCTCAGTACCTTATAACTATTTTTTCCTAATTGATTTTATTATTCAAACTATTTTGGAGTCCAATTGTTTAGTATAAGCCAAGTTTGCATTTTTATTTTTATTAACTATTAATGTGAGCCCAGTTGTTATTTAAGCCCAATTTCACATTCTGATTTTATTTTATTTTATATTTAATCTGAACCCAAAAATTCAGCCCAACAACCTAATTGTTTTATATAAATATTTTTAAGCCCAAGCCCATATCCACCCCTATTGGATCTCTCACCCAAACCCAATAACCCAAACTACCCCCATATCTCCCTAACGGACTAATCCCTATGATTTTTCCTAATCACTCCCCCACAATCTCCACAATCCATAACTCCCCCAAATTTGAATAATTCAATCCCTATTATTGAGCCCTAAAATCTCTCCCATTACTGATTCAATCAAATACTAATTTAATATCCCATTACTGTGCACTCTCTCCCTCTCATCTCTGTTTATCTCCCCAAACAAAACAAAAACAAAACCAAACAGAAAAAAAAACCCAAATCCCAATCAACTGTCTCCCTCCTTCTCCCGCTCTCTCTTGTTTCTCTGATCGAAACCAACAAAACCCCAAAACCACCTTTCCCCTTGCCGAAAGCATCGTCATCTTCACCATCTTCCGCCATTTGTCGACCTTTCCCTTACCCTCGACTGCGACCACCGATCACAGCTCTTAGCCACCACTGCTAATCCACCTCGGCGACTCCACCATCTCCTCATCGGTTCACCGCCTGCTCACTCATCGCCGCTCGTCCTCTGAAGCCTTGACCACCTTCCACCATCGCTCCACATTGCCTCGCCCCCTCCGCCTCCCTCGCATCCACCGGAGAACCCCACCGGTGCTCCCTCATCTCATCCTCGCCATTATCGAGCGTCGAAGCCACTGTTCCATCTCCTCTGTTTTCGACAAAAAACAGAGTCCTCGACGACAGGACCTTCGCCTTGGTCGCCCCCGACCGCAGCACCACCATTGCGTCGCCATCGTCGTCCTGTCGCAGTCGTCGCCGTTGTCTTCAGCAGTCGCCACCGCCGCTCTTGTTCCTCCGCGATCTCTCTCTCTCAGTCGCGTGGGGAAGAAGAAGCGTGAGTGGGTAAAGTGGCTATTCGGTGTTTTGTTGTGTGGGATTTGGGTTTGTTGTTCCCTGTTCTATTCTTGATCCGGTGTGGGGAACATATCCCATTGGCTGGTTTTGCCGTTTCGTGTTCAGGGCACCTCTAATCCAATTTTGCTGTTCGCCGTTTTGGGTCAGATCGGGTGTGGAGGATTGCTGCTGTTTGCTAGTTTTCTTCGCGCGTGTCTCGGATTCTAATATTTATTGGATCTAATCGTCAAAAAGGCAAGTCATTTCTTATCGAATATTTATTATATCATATTCGATATTTTTATTGAATTCCGCAAGTGGATCCGTATTGAATATCGTAAAATATTATTGTATCTATCGTTGGGATACCACGGATTTACACGAGCGAATCCAGGTGGTAATCTCGACTTCGTGCCTTCTTTTTGCCTCTAATGTATAGGGATCTTACATGCACCAATGTAGATAGTTAATGAATATAAGAATAGAAAATCATTATCACATTTCATCTCATGACATTAAAAACAACTATTGTAGATTGTATATTAGGGATGATTGTTAATGTGATTGCTATTGATAAATTAGTTGAATTGTAATTATTAGAATTATGGACATCATCGACCTTAATACCATGTTCACCTAGGGTTGAATCGCTGTGATTTATGATAATTAAACTCCAATTTATCATTCTTAACTTTTAACCGTTTTATTCAAAATGAACATGTTGACTATTCTGGAATTTACACCAACCTGAACCTTGCTGTGCTGTTTCAACCTAGATAAATTCATTAAAATCAGTCGCTTCCTGAAAATGAAACGTAGCCTTATTTGTCTACATGTCAATAGACACCAGAATTTCCGAATTCCGACTTATATTGCCCGAGTTATGACCCTTTTGCTACAGCTGCGCTGTAATTTCAGATTCATGTAAATCCCATGTTAGACTGATAAATTAAGTGAACTAATGATCAATTATAGCCAAGATAAATTCCAGATTTGTATATAACATGTTTAGGGTGATAAAAATTATTTTTACTGGTTTTTATAATGATTATTTACTGCCCTTACAACTGAAATTAGTCAACATCGACACCCAGCCAGAAACTAAAATCTGTAAAGAACACTGAATTTCACCTAGCTATCGTTGTCGGAATGTAGACTTTAAGTATGCGTTGGAATCGGACAGGAGTCTAGTTTCTAGACCACCTAACGGATCCACATTTGCTGTCCTGTAGCAACGGGAATTCTGATTTTGGTACAACAACCTACCGCTGTCCAGAATTGGGATTCTATGTTTTATAATATATAATTATACCTATAATATTGAATTGGTGCATTTAATTGTATAGAGTATATTGCATGATCCTAGGGTTGTTTTGTCACCTTTTCTAGCGTCCCTTATTGATTGCATTATTGTGTGTTAATTGAATAAAGGAAGTAAATCAAGCCGAGGTTAAGGGTTGATTAGGGTAGTTGACAATATAGTAAGTGTACTCGGATGATGGCCAGTGAATATTATCGTTATCGGCATCGTGTAAGAAATTACACATGTCCAGTGTTTTTATCGTTATCGGCATCGTGTAAGAAATTACACATGTCCAGTGTTATTACCGTTATCATCATCATACCCAGTACATGAACTATAGAATCTACCACTTTAGTCTAAACGAAATTGATTGTATGCATCGAACCTGTGGTACGACACACATGGGACACAGTAGTGCATGCATTAAAAAAATGAATAATAGATTTAAGGCTCTCATCACACTATCATTGCATATTATTATCTTTATCGAACAGTGTTATCGTTATTATTGCCATTATTGATATTGTTCATCGTTACCGTGATCAATCATAGTTATTGCATATTATACTATTATTGCTTTGTCACTGTTCAACACTGTTGATCTCATCGTTTATTGAATTCATTGCTATACCACTATTGCCATTGTTTCTTTGTTTCTCCACTTGCATGTCCACGACTTGCTCTAAGGACTTTCTTTTTCCTCTCTTTAGATGAGCAACTTACAGGTATCCAAGGAGATTTACCTGACGGAATCGGTGAGCAGACGTTCTAGGCCTTGCTTGGGAAAATCTTTCTTTAATCATTTCGTTTTGTAATTGAGTTATTTCATTTGTTGTTGCTTAAGACTTGTAACGGGCTGATGTTCCCGAGTTTTACCTTTTGTTCCAGACATTAAATTTTTTTTGGATATTATTAATGTTTAAATTATTTTCTGTTGCTTAATAAATTATTCATGCATGCTTCGTTGTATATATATCTTGTTATATCCTTGTTGTGATGCTGAGTCGATCCTACAGCTTATAGATGATGTTAAAATCATTCGCTGGGCTTCGTCACGCGCTCGTATTCCATGTTTTTGGGAAGCGGGGCGTGACACTTCCACTCCTGCCTCCTCTTTTAGCTGGCATTATAAGATGATTTTCACAACGCCTAGAATTGTGTCTCGGTTGCAGACACCATCCACAATTTAGTTTTGCCCCACATTTTCTCAGCCTAGTTACACTTCTCCCCTCATCACTAGCTTTGTTTTTTGCCTTTTAGGCCTACCAACTCCTTTCCTGTAGGGTGGGGGTAATGACTTATACGGATCAGACCTTTAACCCATATTGTCTCATCAGGCATGACATTAAATAGCATACTTGTATGCCTTCTGTAGGTTTCAAGATGGTAACATTCATGCACATAATTCTCAGTTTTGTCTTTATGGGAGATGATTGTCATAGTTGCATGCACACATGGGATACAAGTGACATGAAATACCCTACAAGTGCACTTTCTCTCCTTCAGATTGACTGCATGGGTTTTACCATGCCCACCCACTTCAAAAATCTCACTGTTTGAGCTAATCACTATGCAGTTTCTAGCTAACTTAGCAATCTTGTCAATCTTTCCTATTATTCTAGGACAACTTTCCACTCCATTTTGGAATTGTTTCTTTCTTCTCAAGCCTACACATGATGAGTCTCCTAATTGTTTCCAACAACTGTATAATTGGCCTATCTGTAGCTTGCAGAATCCATATGTTGAATGACTCAGATGGGTTATTGCATAACACTTCACTCTTTGAAAAATCATCAATGAAAGCTTTACACCAACCTTCTTTGCTCTCTTTCAAAAACTAATTATGTGTACTAATATTTTTTCTGTTCAATTTCTCCATCATTCCGTTGAATTCAGCCTCAGTAGATGCACATGTCACCTTCCAATTTTTTTTCCTTCCACACAAATGTTGGGAACTTCTTTTTAAAGTTGGAGTAATAGCGTATAACACAATATCTGTGCAGTGTCCTGGGATAGTTTTGTTTGAATACTTGAACTAGACCTTGTTTGATTAAGGCGATGGTATTGTTTAGATTAATCTAAATTCAATGTGTACATAATAATATGATATTGTAAGTAGATAATGCCACCAAATGTAAAAACAAAGAAACAAGATAGAAATTAGTATACCTTTTTCCTTTCAGAAATAAAAACAATACTCTTTAGGCGCTTTCAAGCTTTAAACAGATTCCACATGAAACAACTCCATGTCTCCTTTGATTCAGTTGCAACCCTAGGCACAATACTTAAGAGAATGTCACCACCACTAGCTGTCAAGTGACACCCATCCAACCCAATGAATGCCTGCACCTCTTCGGAAACCCTTTAATCAAAACATTTATGCATATGAAGCACTTGTCAAAAACCCTTCCTTCACCACAGTCAACAAGACCCAATTCTTCTTGTGGTTTTGTGCTCAATGTACCTTTACTCCCTGGGGTTCTAAGATGAAGGTTGTATAGATATTCTGAGAGAGATCCGTACTGCTAAAGGCCATTCCCTTGCACAATTGATAATGCTACACCTCTTGCTCTGTGTGCTTGATCAATGGATATACTAAAACCATAATCCTTCTTCAGCAGAGCTTGGAAAACAATACCACTCATCCTAGTATTAACTCTGAATATCTTACATAATTCTTGCCCAACCATGTAAAGTTGCATTTTGAATTTAGATAAGATCTGATGCATGTATGCTTATCTTTGAATGTCTTTATTTGGAATGCAGTCTTATCTTTGTTCCATGATGTACTTATCAACCATGGACAATCAAGGGTTGGGCACTTGGCTCTCACCCTCTCCCATTCATTCTTGACATAATGGTATGTCCTCCCATTTTATGCGACCATTTTCTCAGAGCAGCTCTAAATTGCCTTATATCATCAAACAGTAATCCAATTCTTAGGACAACTAGTTTGTCAGTAGAGTTGTCTATTGGAAACCCGTTCAACTCCATTGCTTCCTCATCAGATGAATCACATGCACTTCTCTAACTCCTTTGATGGTTCATACTCTGAGTCAGCATCTTCAACTTGAGCATTGGCCTCTAGCTAGCTTCTGTAGTGGTATCCACCCCTATCACATCCTCAAAGTGCATATCCCCATCCTCATTCATAGTTCTGATTGCCTCCACATCACTCCTTATTCTTGGCCTTTGTTCATATGCACATCATCATCTTAAGAAGAATATATATGGTCCTCATATTTGTCTCCAAAAATTGTATTCATATTGTCACTGTCACTGCTTGCTTTTGGACAGTTATGTTAGAATTAGAAATAGGAAAATATTCTTTTATTGATTGATTAAACTGATTACAATACATTTCCTATATATAGGAGAGAAGAGAATACTAAACCAATACATTATTCAATGTGGGACTAAACTAATCTATCATCTAACACCCCCTCTCAAACTCAAGTTAATTCAAGCAACAAGATTTTAGAATAGTAACGATGTTGATGTGGAAGGAACGACAAACTGTGATGCAGAAACGGCGCTTGATGGCGCATGTGACGGAACTGAGAAGTAACGGTAAAATGTGATGCAGAAACAGCGCTTGATGGCACATGTGATAGAACTGAGAAGTAAACTGATGGGATCTCACCCCTGACTTGAGACATAGTCGATGCTGGGATCTCACCCCTGACTTGAGAATTGTCGATAACTGAGAAGAGAACTAGATGTAGAAGCACAAAATCTTCTTACTTTGTTTTTTTTTTAAAAAAATTTTTAAATCACGGTAACAAACTAGTACGAAACACACCAAACTGCAGAGAACAACAAAGCAAATAACTTTTGGGGGGAAATCGAGCAAACCCCAGCCGGCCGAAGAAGAACGACACGCTGGAGAGCACGTGGAAGGCGATCACGGACGGCCGGAACGTGCCGCTCATGCGCCACCTCAAGAAATCCGACACATGGGAAACCCACCACCGCACGTGACAACAACGACCCGATAATGCGAAAGTCGGAGACATTCAATGAGGGCCGGAAACCCGTGGGTCGTATGACGCCGAAGACATACTCACCATCGCGAACAGTTGGACCGAGGGTCACATTCTCCTATTTGGGTTCTCTTGTCTTCTTCCTCGACATGGCATTGGCGGCGGCGGCTGATGTAGCAAGAGGGCTGGGAGCGGGAGCATGGGCCGCGGCAGCGCCGACGAGGGAGATGACGGCGAAGATCGCCATTAAAGAGCTGAAGAGAGCCTTCGAGAATGCCATTTCTATTTTCAAGGTTATAGGGGAAGAATAGATTTGGGGGTTCTTAGGTTGAGCAGATGAAAGAAGGAAGAGGGGATAGGCGGCTGGTAATTAAGAGGGTGATTAGGTTTTTTTTTTGAGTGGAGATTAGGGAGAGGATTAGGGTTAGGGTTTTGGAGATTTGGAGATTTAGGATTTTGGAGGAGATAGTTGATGATGGCTAGAGTTTTGGAGATTTAGGGTTTTGGGGGGAGATTAGGGTTTTGATAAAAAAAAAATCAGGAGCGGAAGAGAGATGTCGGGAGGTGGAGTGATTCCGATGAAGACGAGAACCACCCCACCTCGACGATGAGGATAAAATAAGTATAGCCCTTATAGGACGATAGGTTCTGATACCATGTTAAAATTAGAAATAGGAAAATATTCTTTTATTGATTGATTAAACTGAGTACAATACGTCTCCTATATATAGAAGAGAAGAGAATACTAAACCAATACATTATTCAATGTGGGACTAAACTAATCTATCATCTAACAAGTTAGTATCACTATAATTGTGCTTGTCCTCCTTTTTTGTATCAGAATCAAGCCCTAGCAAGCTGAACAATTTCTTTGCTTTCATAGAACCTACAGTCATTCTACTGGTTCTTTTTCTTGGTTCTTCCACAACTTTTTCTTCCACAGAATGATCACAATATATATGAACATAAGATTCTTCTATAGTTTTAGGCCGATTCTCTGTTTGCACATTTCAACATCATCTATTCCTTCCTCTTCTCCACTGTTAGTAACTTTTGCAGATTCCTCTAAATCCATGTCAAAAACATGAGGACAATCACCATGAACCATATTCTCTTTAACCAAAGAATGTTGAGTTACATCCACTCCATTAGCTGTGTCAATATATATGTCTATGTACCCAACTGCATGTTCTACGTTCTTAACTTCCCACACCTGTTTTACTGTGGTACTATCTTGTACTAACCTCAAATTGTCTCCCAATTCTCTTTTTCTCTTTTTCTCTTTCTCTTTCTTTCTCCTGTTCTACAGTAAATATAACAGTCATCATTGTAGTTCCACTTTCTTAATATGTTCTTGAAATCTTCCCAAGTTAACAACCTATGCAATATGTAGCGTGCATAGTTCTTCTTTTCACCCACTTATTGACATTTAGGATTATTGACAAAGTATCCACCGTGATAAACAAACACCATCCTGCTGTCACACTGCAATACAAATTTTTTTTCAAAATCATCACAAAAAAAGAAAAAAAAAGGGTTGTGTAGGCATAAAGCAATGACACTATAGAAAAAAATAGGGACACCACATTAATGGAGAATACTCGTCTTCAAAACCCTAAACTACCCAAATTGAAAATGAAAGCCAGTGGTCCCCCTCTTTGTTTGATTATTATCAAACTTTATCGTCACAATTTGTTTGTAGTTTCCTTGTGCCATGCTATTGATTCAAATCTTGAATCGTTAATCCTCTTCGTATCAATTCATCGAGTTATCAAATTTTTATTCATATATCTATTCATGCCATGTTAATTTACTTAAATCTTAAATTGATTGATATACTCACATTTGATCTGTCCTTTTGTTCGTTATTTCCTAAATTGATATCCGTAAGAGAACCCCTAAAATTTTCTTGTCATGATAATCATGTTGCACCACTTATAATCACGAACCTAGATGTATACTATGGTATTATTGTGCTTGAGTATTGTTGTATAATTGTATTCATGAATTTAATGATGTGAGTAATGATTTTCTGGACATGTTATTTGATAACTTTGACTTTAATAACCAATCATGAGTAGGAGTGTAATTCTGGTTATAGTGATCTATTTTAGAGAGTTGAGATTTTAACACGAAGTATTCAGATTTTATGCCCTATCGAATGCCTGGCTTTGTAAAAAGATTAGACCCAGTTTTCTGTAACCAAATTTAGGATGAATGCTATATCCCTTTGAGTGTAGAATCCGGATTACTATTTGAGAGTATTGTACCAATGAATCGCATGAAATAATAGACCATTTGGTAGAATTATGACCTAAGAGAAGCCTGTGTGTTGCAAGACATCATTAGGGCTTGAATTCTAATTTGTAAGTGTTTTAATGGATTTATAAGTGTTAGAATTTGACCCTATGTTGCTGACTGTGCATTAGAACAAATTGGTAGGCATACTGGACTTAGAATTCGTCGAGTGAGTATGTATCGGATTCGGAAGAGAATCTACTTTCTAGAACCATTGACGGAATCAGATTCACTTTCTCGTAGCACCGGGAAAGTAAGATTTAGTGTAGACGTACTGCTGTCCAAATTTGTAGTTGACTATATATATTACTATTCTGGAACTAATGAATTGTACTGATCTAGTAGGACTATGGACCTTCCCTGTATCATGTATTGCATCATCTCTTGATACCTTCTTGTTTACCATTCTGATACTACCGTTCCCACCACAAATTGCACTGACTATATGTTCATATTTAACTATGATAAAAGAATGATAAGCCGGGATAATAAAGGGTATAACCTATGAGTGGACAATATAGGAGAGCGTATTTGGAAGGAGGCTAGTGTTTCCTGTATTATTGATTACATGATTACATGATTCATGATTACATGATTTATGACTACTGATTACTGTTATTGGAAGACTCGAGTACATAATCCTGTAGACTTCATTATTCAAGCCACAACATTCACTTGGTTGTTATGCACCTGAACCTGTAGTAAGACAGGATTAAGTGCATTAGATATATTAATCAAAATTGATAAACCAAGGTTACATGATTGACACTGAGCATTGACACATATACTTATTACCGATTATTGATATAGACATGATTTATGATTACATGATTCCCGTATTACTTATTACATGATTAAATGATTCATGGTGACATAATTCCTGATTACTGATACCGATCACTACATTACCAATTATTGATTGATTACACTTTACAGTCATGATTTTATTTTCTTATACTCATCATGTAGACCCCAATCCTAAATGACGTTTATACAGGTACCGATGATAAGATACCGGAGAGACTGGATGAGCAGACTTTCTAGATGGCCATGATGGATTGCTTGTGTTATCTTTTTCCAGTCGCTACTTTATCTAGCTAGTCTTAGCAAACTGCTTACTTCATTGTATTTATTTCAGTACATTATATTCTCAGACAGATTGACTGAAACTGTTTAGATAATGGTTATTTGTGGATAGTTAATTCTATTTCCTGTTCATGTGATCAGTATTATTTCATGCGTGGATGTATTTCTAAATATCTTGTTAAGCTTATAACTGTACAACTTATGGATGATGCTTGTAACATTCGCTGGGCCTTAGTTGCGTGCCGTGATTCCGTGACACAATGCAGTAGGCTCTTAAAAAATACATCCTACCAGCTATGGTTGTGAGACTCACATTAAAATACATCCCAGGATTAACATGATTAGCATTTGTAGAATTAATGGATTATTGTCTTAAACAGTTGAATTAAAAAGTTTGAGTCTCCCCAATCAATTTTCATTTGATTTTGTGAGCAGCGTAAGTGGCATGCCAAGATCAAGGCTTTGGATGAGGAGAAGAGCTTATGAACAAGCTAGGGGAGCAACACACAGTGTAGCAGATATGACCCACAACTCTGGCTTAGGATCTGATTCAACTGAAGATAGGCATTCATTTGATGATCTACCTCCATTATTAGGCACTCTGGAGACTGGGTGAGGATTGGTTGTTTGTTGTCTTTTATGTAGAATTATTCAAACATGTGTTAATAGCATATAATAAGAGCTTGCATCATGTATGTTGCTATTTGGATTTTCTTATGATACATGCACAACCACATGAACATGCACCATCTAAATATGTTTCTCTTTGTCCTGATACTCTGAGATACAACGCATTCAGCTAAATGATACATGCACAGTCATATGGACAAACACATGGAGATGAAAAATATGTGAGATTAAACATCAATAATATATTGGAACAAGATGAAACATCAAGAATCTTTATTCACAATACAATCATAATTTACAATTAACACATGACTTGGAGGTTGACAACTCAAGAAGTTGAAAGTAACCTAAGTTAAGTTACTCGCACAACCCTCTTCCACAGCTCCATGACTTGAAGGGCTATATGCAGTAGGCTGGGCAGCAGTGGCGCTGGTGTCAAGTTGTTTGAAAGATGCTATTAGGAGTATAGGGTGGTGTTCCATTACCATCCTGTACACAAGACCTTAAATTGGGAGATAAGAGACTCAGGAAACACATTTCCAATACCTCCCATTTGATATACACACATTTCAATACCTCCCATTCCATATACTAGATAATCGACAACTAAAAGTAGTAGTTCTTCTTTTTATTTTGCACCATCTACACTGTTTGGATCTGAAGACTATCATTTTTATTACTCACCATTTTCAACTATTAGCAACGGATCTAAAGACATGGTAAGAGACTCATAGTGGTACTTGTTGAATGTATTTCAACGGGGGTATAGATATCCAAAGTTAGGGTGGTTGGGAGTTGGAATTTAAGTATCATACAAGCTCTTGGCTGGTCAGAAAATGAAGAACATGTAGACAAGTCAAGGCATGTATACAGTCTCAAAAAAGGGTGGGAATTTTTTCCCAAACCGACCTACTTTTTGAAAGTTTTTCCCAAACCGACCTACTTTTTTTTTATTCCCAAAGCGACCCACTCGGTCTTTGAACTACTCGGTCTTTGAAAGACCGAGTCTAGTATAAACTAGCGCGGTCTTTCAAAGACCGAGTCTTGCACTTCGAAAAATCGAAGAGCAAGACTCGGTCTTTGAAAGACCGCGCTAGTTTATACTAGACTCGGTATTTCAAAGACCGAGTCTTGCACTTTAGGGATTTTAACTGCGCAAATCTCCTTTCTTCTTTTTCTCTCTCTCTCTACTTTACTCTATTCTATTTCTCCAACTCATCGGAGGTAGCATGTCCACGTCATCGGGAAGAAAGATCCATTTCAGAAGATTGACTCATACAAGTATTTTGCTGAGATGATAGAAAAACCAAAGAAATTCTATAAACTCAGGTTCATAGAATTACGTGGTATAATCAACTCATACAAGTATGAGGATCGAAGATATGGAAAAACCAAATAGCACTCTACCTCCGATAGAAAAACCAAAGAAATTCTAAAAACTCAGGTTCATAGAATTACTTGGCATAATCAACTCATGCAAGTATGACGGTTGAGAAATGGGCACTTTATGCAGATGAAGGTCGAAGATATGGAATAATGACTACGAACCTGTCAGAATGCTTCAATTTAGTCTTGAAAGGAGTCCGTAGTTTACCAGTAACTGCAATTGTTGAGACGATCTTCTTACGTCTCAACTCTTACTTTACTACTCGTCGACAGGAAGCTAGTAAGCTTTTATGTGAAGGGAAGATTTTTGCTAAAAGTGTACATAATTTGATTGATAGTCGCCGAGAAGCTAGTAAGTTTAGATGTATTTAATTTTTGAAAATGTATGATTGATTGAGGTTTAAATATTGGCCAAAGAGAGTATTTTGGAATCAATAAGTTTCAAATATATTCGAATCAAAATATCTTGAAGTTTTTTGCAAAAAAATTCAATCAGCTTCAAGGCTCGGTCTTTCAAAGACCGTTGTCATTTTAACAAGACTCGGTCTTTCATGATGATTGTAAAATATCACTTACAGACGTAAGACCGAGTCTAGTTATATTTAGAACGGTCTTTGAAAGACCGAGTCTCGAGTTCAATCAATTCCACAATATCTTCACAACATCTCCACAATTCCAGAAACTCATTAACATCTCCACAATATCAACAAACTCATTAACATCTCCACAATATCAACAAACTCATTAACATCTCCATATGTCCAACATCTCCACAATATCAAAAATCTCATTAACATCTCCACAACCACATCATCTCCAACATCTCCACAACCACATCAACAATCTCATTAACATCTCCACAATTTCAATAACATCTCCACAATATTGTTAATATCATATCCACAACCACATCAACAATTTCAATAACATCTCCACAATATCATCTCAACATATGCCCAACAGAACATTGAAAAAACTAGAGACATTAACAACATACTACTCTAAACTCGAGACAGAACAATAAAAAACTACAAAATCAAACTAACTAAAAATATTACAACACCTACCAAATCCAAATTCGTTGAGGGATAGAGAGAAGAAGAAAAAAATACGAAAAGTAAATAAAGTCGAGAAGAAGAAGAAAGGAGATCTGCACAATTAAAACCCCTAAAGTGCAAGACTCGGTCTTTGAAAGACCGAGTCTAGTATAAACTAGCGCGGTCTTTCATAGACCGAGTCTTGCTCTTCGATTTTTCGAAGTGCAAAGACTCGGTCTTTGAAAGACCGCACTAGTTTATACTGGACTCGGTCTTTCAAAGACCGAGTGGGTCGCTTTGGGAATAAAAAAAAAGTAGGTCGGCCTGGGAAAAACTTTCAAAAAGTAGGTCGGTCGAGTGGGTCGCTTTGGGAATAAAAAAAAAATAGGTCGGTCTGGGAAAAACTTTCAAAAAGTAGGTCGGTTTGGGAAAAAAATCAAAGGGTGGAGGGTAACAAGGTATCATTGTTTGACTATTTACCAGCTCTATGTTGTGGTTGTGAGACACAATGCAGTAGGCTCAGGTTACGAGTGGGATATTTGTGGCTCAATGCAATTGGGTTTTTTTTTATTTTTTTTTATTTTTTTTATTTTTTTGAATGTTGTACATGGTCTACACACCCTTGTTGCATCCAAGTTCTTGTCAATAGTTTGACTTAGTGTGTACTTCAAAAATCTTGTGTCTTTTGGTATCACATTTACAAATGAATCAATGCCTGAGCACAAGTGAAAATGTAGCTCAATTAGATGCTGGAGTCCAATGCAGAGGGAGGAAGATGCCTGAGATTCTAAGGAGGGGTGCTAGCAGCACATGACCAAAAAACTGGCCAGTAGGTTATGAGAATTTACAGGCAAGTATGTTGAGAAGATAACAGAACAATACATATCTCTTCTTTCATGTATAACTGAATTGAAATACTTAATCTGTATGTTAACTGCCACTATATGCAAATTACCATATAGATGGAGGATGAGAGTAATAGACCACCAGTAGTGAGAGAGCGCAGACACCCAGAGGGAGAGAGATGAGCATATGAAATTAGAGGGAGGAGTAAATTTGTATCTATAAGGAGTGGAGTTGACTTCTTTGTGACCCAAGTAACTAACTAAACCACCAAGTAAATTAAACATCATGTTTATACACAACTCAACCTCATGCAGTTACTGATATTTCATTATAATGCAGATTTACCAATAGTTGTTGCTCAAAAGAATGAAGCCATTGATAAAGATAGTTAGCCAAGCACTCAATCTGCTCTTCAATGCCCAAGTGAGGGATAAGTAGATGTAAGATTCCATTGATAAGGGATATGAACTTGGAGTAATTTTGTGAAGATGCATGCTGTAATTTTTTGAAAACGCTAAATGCAAATTTTGTTGAGAAACTATATGTAATTTTGTGTATAAACTTACTCTTTAACTCTATGGTTGTTTTGGTGACAGATTCAACATGAAAGGTCCAAGTAGATGTTTCAAAATGTACTTGTTTGATGATATTTGAAACATGAATATTAGATCCAGTATGATACAGTGCAAGTTATACAACTTATAAATGTTTTTTTTTGGGCCCAATGCAGTCTATTTCTCTTATCTTGAATGTAAATGTTGAATTAGCTGGTCACATAGCCAAATGCAAATCTTCATTATCACAATATGTTTATGTCTGCATGTACAAGTTCTTTGCCAACTGCACTGTATGTTTCTCTTATTTTTTTGGCCAACTGCAGTGTAGTATCTCCAAACAGGTTATTCAATATTTCAAATTGTTATGGAGTTTATGAACTTGTGTGTCTCTTTATAGTCCAGATTTATAAATCTTATGCTGTTATATCATAGAGGATAAGAGCTGATGAGTATCTCTTTATAGCCTATTACACTCTCTGTGTACAATAATCTATATAATAAATTACAAAGAAAGCTATCAAGTGTCTCACAATCAATTCCCCCTAAAATTAAAGGCCTAGATCAAACTTCATAAAACATATTTTCCCTCCAACATTTTAAACCCCCAAACCAAATTTTTTCCCCCAAAACTAAAAAACTTATTACTTTATTACTATCTCTCTCCTCTCTTCACTTTTTCATATTTCTATCTCTCTCTCTCTCCCATTCTTTCTATATATTTAATTAGAAATTTAATTTTTCAGAATTTTAATGTTTTTTTTGCACAAGTTATATTGAAAATAGTAAATATCTCTTCAACTCCACACTTAAAGTTTTAAGAAGTTAGATTTTATACCCTCATTTATAATTATTTTTCAACATATACTAATGGAAACATGGACTTTTATTTACAACTAATTATTGTCATACTATTCAAACTTGAGCTACATAATTGTTGTTTTACTGTTTACAGGCTTTTCGTATTTTGTATCGTTCCGAAGACGTACCGTAGGCACGTGCCTACGGGCAAATCTAGTTGAGATACAAATCCGGTACATTATAAATTCATCAATGGTACATGCATTTCAAAACTCCTCAACAACGACATTTTCCAAACCGGATACACAAGCCATCCCCCCACACAACAACAAAAACAAAAACATTCAAACCATTCACTTCGAACATACACCATCATTGTCTCAGCCAAATTTGGTTCAATTTGTTTAAGGTAAAAAGCAGAATTGAAGCTAAGAGAACTTCATATTTGACTAAAGTCAAACACCTGACATGCATGATTGCAATCAATTTTTGGTCAAAACATAGATAGTTACGGAGGATGAATCAGATTCATTACAACACTAGATACTGAGTAAAACAATAGCTAAGACAATGAACAAGCTAGCAATGTAGATCCTCTTCACATCAACCAATTTTGTCTTCAATCCATCAACTTGGCTCCTAAGTAGTTTAACCTCCTCCCTCCATTTGAGCCCTAGCTTGTTTACCATTTTCAATTCTAGCTTCTAACTCAGCAATTTTGGCTTTAAACCATCAATTTTAGCAATTTTCGCTTCCTCCATTGAAACTGGGAAATTCAGTTGATCGGCCCATTTGAAGAACCCATATTTACCAACCTTCCAATTTGAACATCTTACAACGTAACTTCCATTGTTCTGTTCAATTTTTGCTAACTGAACAATTGCAGGAACCTGATAATTACATAAGAGTGGGCCACCAATTGTGTCATTATTTGGAAGACTTGGAAGAGCCAGAACCAGCTTTTCTAACTACACGCAACAACAAGGATTTCCAAGTTAAATTTACACACAAAAAAAAGAAGCAAAAATGAGCAGCAAATTCAAACAAAGAAGCCCAACATATTACCAGAATTCATGGGAAAATAAGCTCATTGTAGGTGGAGAAGATTATATCTAATCGATCTAGGGATTTTGGTAGGAAGATGTTCTTCTCAGCGTTATGGGTTTGAGTGAACTGAAAATAAGTTTGGTAGGAAATTCAGATTTTATGGGAGGGAAGATGAAGGGGAAAAGTGAATTAGAAATAAAATAACCAGAAGGGTAAAAGTGTAAAAAAATGAGCACGTTTAAAGCACGTAACGGGGTTGAACAGAGAAAGCAAATCCAACAAAACCCAGAGGGTTTTCTCCGTTGACCAGAACCCTAGGGAGTTTTTCTGTGTTAGACTTGTAAATCCAGAGAGTTATCTCCCTTGACTGAAAACCCAGAGGAATTTTCTGTTTTGACTCCTAAAGTTTGGGGGTTTTATGTATTTTACCCAAATTTTAATTTCTTCCAATAAAATGATTCCGCTCTCATTGTCGATTTTTTTTTTTTTTTGTTGATATATGCATTTTTTTCGAAACTATTTGCAGAAAGAGAACAGTTGTCAAACTAATTGTGCTCGGGGACTCAATAACTAAACTCGACATTTCCAACAACGAGCTTAGTTATTTCGTGCTCGCCGTTGGGAACAGCGGCCTAGTTTTTATTTTTTTTGGGAGAAATCCGTCGTTCCCATCGGCGAGTGTAATTCAAAATTATCAAACAAGACTCGCCGTTTCCAACAACGAGGTTCTTTATATTAGACTCGCTGTTGGGAACGGCGATGATCCTTGAAATTTTATAGAGAGTGAAACTCTATGTTGGACTTAGAAAATTTTTCGAAAAAAATTCTATAAAATAACTCGTTGTTGGGAACATTGAGTCTTGTTTGAAAATTTTGAACTAAACCACATCGTTCCCAACATCAAGTCTAGTATAAACTCCCTTGTTGTTGGGAATGACGAGTCTTATCTAAAAATTTTGAACTAAACCCACTGTTGGGAACGACAAGTTTCTTTAAAAAAAGTTACACTCGCCGTGTCCCAACGACGAGAATTAAAAAACTAAGCTCGCCGTTGGGAACGGCGAGTGTAGTTATTGAGTTTCCAAGCATAATCATTCTGACAACTGTTATTTTTTTACAAATAGTTTAAAAAAAAAGTAATGCCTACTGCCAGTCTCTTATATCATAGGTGAGTTTTCTTTCTTACTCTTTTTTTTTCCACTTATTAGAATGTGTCATCTAAAATAATGAAGAAAAATATAATGAAATTGGTAGTCAATTTGGAAAATTTGTTCATTATCGGTTTTGGAAGATTTGAAAACAAAAGAGCCAAAAGCAAGAAGAAGCCATGTCACCTCCTGACCTCCATACCTTCGTTCTTATCCACATCCAGATAACGTGGGACCCACTCCACGTGGGCAAGTAGTGCGCTTAGGTTTTCTTATAGGGTCACGAGAGAAAGTAGGTGAAAATGCTTTGAGATGCGTACTAGTAACAAATCTGTGGTCTTTAGCCTTTCCTAACAGGATGATCCTCGTTTAGGATTCTACCCTCCACATCAGCTCCAGCAAGATTGAGTGGGCCCCATATAACTCAAAATTCCAAAAATGTACCTAAAAGATCCAAAATTTCAATTCAAAGTCCAAACTGTAGAAAATACAAATACAAAAAGGGCAGTTGGTAACTTGGTATAAGTCTTAGTCCATCAGTCCATGTCAAACTTTTCAAATATGTTAAAGAGATTGATGGCATTGGGTAGATTTGATGGTATGGACCATTGGCGTGGGACCGAGTGTTAGATGGAATCCACGTCGAGGTTTGGAAAGAATCAAATGCCAAAAGCATGTAGTGCAACAATATAGCTCTCAAATGTAATATTCTGCTGTTATTATGAATACGAGGAGATGAGACTGAATGGTTAGGTCAAGAAAAGAAAAGTAATAAGCAACAACAATTTCATGTAAACAACCGATTGTTTTTTATTGCACCTTGCATCTCAGATACAAAGACTATCAAATTTATTCAGCAGAATATAATCTTTCATTCATTATTTTGAAATCTCAATACAAATGAATGGAACAATGTGAAGCTTTTAAACTTCAATCAAAACACAATTTGAAGATATAAACAATTAAATCTCATTCAACCTAAAAATTGAATACAATTTTATTTATGGTTGTTACTTTATCTATCAAGGCATGCTTGCAACGAGCAGTTCATCTTCTCCTACAGCGCTCAGTGAATTTCTGCTTGCAAGAGCGAAATCCGTCGGCATTATAGATCTCGATGGGTATCGGAAATTGGTCTCTCTGTTAGAAGCTAAACTCAACAGCTCTGATTCTTCTAATCCTCTCGCTGGACCGATACTGCAACTCACTGCACTATACTTGGTCAATGCATCTTTGAACTTTTTGATCTGTTAAAAAAAGAGATCGAAATAGTTTTTAGTGAACTTGAATGAGGATAGAGACAATAAGAAAGAAAAATTGTGGAGGAGTTTATGGATGTATTACAGTTGCATTGGTACAGCTGAAGCTGGAGACTTTGCCTTGAGATCCGCAGTAAAATCGGAAGAAGGGGAGGACATGGATGTGGAGAGACTGGCACATGGCTCTGTGTTCTTCATAGTTCACTTTGAGGAAGATGGTATTTGGGTATGATTCTGCTAGTTGACATATCTTAAAGAAATAGAAAACAATCAAAATTTCAACAATTTAATTTGCAAGGAAATCATTATTTATTCTTCCACGAAGAATTATCTAAATAACTTTAATTTGAAAATAGCTCTTCGTTTTTGAGAGAAACCATCGTTCAAGAAGCCCCGGGAGTTACATTAGTCAGAAATCACTAAAACATTTTAAACATTGAGTAATCACTTTTCTCCAAAAAAAAAAAAAAACATTGAGTATTCACACACACAAAAAAAAATGATAAAAATATGGTCGTCGATCAACTCAAATAGTCATCTCCATAACCATTAGCCTACCATATCTTATCTACAACTTTTTTTCCCATGAGAAATAAGTGAAGTATGCCCGCCTTGTG
The DNA here is from genome assembly GCA_017893485.1 of Hemerocallis citrina. Lineage (NCBI taxonomy): Eukaryota > Viridiplantae > Streptophyta > Magnoliopsida > Asparagales > Asphodelaceae > Hemerocallis > Hemerocallis citrina. The sequence continues at coordinate 36,200,182 of CM030368.1, forward strand.
TTATTAAAGAGAACATAACAAAACTAAGACTAAACCTTCTAAATCAAGGAAGAAACACCTCAAACAACTAGAGTGGCTACAACAACAACAACCGTTTGTTCCAAAATAATGGGGCCTGCTGCATGAATCCTTCTCATCCACTCTACTTAGGAGGCTATGCACACCACAAAATTAAACAAATACTATAGCTTTATCGTTATTTACTGATTATTATTATTTACAAAAAAGAAAAAGTACTGGAAGACTCAACAACCATTTTAAATGACCAATAGTACATTCAAAACCCAGAAATTGTGGTGATGGTCGAGCGATCTATATCAGGCCCCCAACATTTTACCCTTTTTGAAATGGTGTCTTGTTTTCATTCTTTTACACCATCTCTAACCCATAACACTATTTTGATGCAACATTTACACCAAAATATTATAAAGGTCACATTAAACATTAATTCATTTCCAACCCATAACACAATTTCTAACACTAAAAAAGAACATTCTCTACATATTCTCTTCTACCTACTTTTTATATAATTTTTAAAATAATATTCTTCTCAAAATACCCCCAAAAAAAACAACAACAACAACAACTACAACAACGAGCCACGCCAGATTTGGCCCAGCACTGTTCATCCACACCAAATTCGCCAAAGATGGCACTGGAATTGGCGTGGGGTTGGAGCACCATCCAGTGCCATTTCTGGCGTTAAGCACCAAAATGACGCTGGGTTGGAGCTGCCCTTACAAGAGTTTTTTAAATAAAGAAAAAATAATAAAAAGAAAAGCCAGTTATATTTTTAACAAAATCTAAACTTATACCTTAGGATGCAAAGCTTTGCAACCTCCACATCCAGGAGAATAGAAGTCAACAACGACAAGCCTATCTCCAGCATCACCCAATGAATCTGCAAGCTCTTGTGTAGATTTGATTTCAATCATGTTCGGCTTCGTGGTTTTCTCCCACCATCTCATAGCTCTAGGAACACAAACTGAACTGTCTCCCTGAATCAAAGAAATAAAATTGATGATACCAAGAACTGTAAAAAGACCAATAATTTTAGGGAGCTTATAACCAGATTTTAAGAATGAAACTTACATGAATGGAGAGATGAGGATGTGGGCTTTTAGGACTCCATCTCTCAGAACCACTATGTTCTTTAACCACAAGTTGGCTTCCCTTGAACTCATTCCTACAAACCAAGTTAACATCTGAAGATCCAATCACTGCCATCTCCTTCTTATCCAACCCCATTTCATATGAACATGAAACACACAAACCACCTTTCAAGTACAGTGCCATGGCAACAAGAATAAGATTAGAAAGTAACCATTCTTCTACTTTCTTTTGTAAAGCTTCAAAGCTAAAAGGAAGGGATATAAAGTAAATGAAGGTTGATGGCAACAGCTAACTAGCTCTTTGACCCTGTTTTTAAAAATATTTGTCGAAACGACACAACACAGTTCTAAAAATAATTTTACTTATGACTCAATTTGTACTTAAAATTTTAAAATACATTTTCTATAAAATTTTCTATAGAATGTGTAATCTTTTATTAAATTCTAAAAACTTTTCTATAGAATGTGTAATCTTTTATTAAATTCTAAAAACTTTTAGGTTTTAGGATAATTTCTATTTTTATATTAAATCTTTAGTTTCTTTTTCTACAGGTTATAAATTAGTGTTTAATTTATGAAAAATTGTAGAAATTAAGTAAAAATTACTTACTTTGAATTAGCTTTGATACCAACGGTAACCCCTGTTTTCGATTTTTCGGACTTTTTTTTGTAATTCTTTCCCCTTCTCATTCCTGTAATCTGTTCATTTTTAATTAAAAAAAATTATTATTCATCTTCAACCCAATTGTAATCTTTCAATCATTTTTATTTCATTTGTTGAAGCCTGCGATTCTTGTGTACTTTATTTCATTTTCTTTGTGTCTAGGGTATTTTTATTAGCCACTAATTAATTTGATTTTGAGCCCAAACCAATATCCCATTTTCTAATTTAATTATTTATATCCGAAACCCGCTAACCCGTTACCCAAACCCAAACCCACATCTTAATCCCTTATATATTAATTAACCTAAATCCTAATTATATTAACCTAATCTAATCTAATCATCTTCTTCCTCCAGCCGTTTCTTTCTCTCTCCCCGACTCTATCTCTCTCCTCTCAGCCGCCCCGACTCTCTCCTTCTTCCCTTCGTCGTCACACCTCCACCTCGACCACCGCAAGTCGCAGCCCCTCATCGCCCTCGCCCTCCCCTGTTCACCACCGAACCCATCGAAGCCCGAACCCCCGCTCGCCATTGCCACCCTCCTCCTCGACCACCATCAACAACACCCACTGCTGCTTCCCTGCCGCTCCTACCACCGTCGCCGGCTCCTCGTCGCCCAAGTCATCACCTCCAGTCACCGAACAACCCAACCATCGCCGAACCATCGTCGTCAGCCCCTGCCTTTGTCGACGCCTGCACTTCGCCGCCTCGCTGCGCAACCGCAAACACCCCGAAGCCGTGCCATTATCTCGTGTGTTGTCGCTGTCCCTTATTGTGGTTGATGTTGTCTCTTACTTTTCCCGTGCCGTCTTCGTTGCCCGTGTGGGCTGCCGTCGGAACTCTCGTTCCTGTTATTCTTTTATGTTCGAAGTTGTCGTCTATAAAGCAAGTTTCCCTTGAACTAATTTATTATTCTTGTCAAGAATTTCTTTTGATCTTCGGAAGTAGTTCCCGTTTCAACTATCGTATTTTATTTGCTTGATACCCTTCAAAGAGACTATTATGGATTCATCGACGAAACCAAGTAGTATTCTTCTTTTTGTGTCATTCCCTTGATTCAAACCCAAGTCTTGTTATATATTGTCATATGCATATACTACATGAATACATAGATTAGAAACATCTTAAATAGAAGAATGATGATTGAATGCTTTTTCAATTGGTTATGATGTTCATGCTATGTTAATAATAAATTATCTTGTTAACAGTAGAATTCCACCCATATGACTGAGTATAATTTCCTGATAATTATTTCTATGTACCTCGTTTGTTGCTAATTAATAATTAATCAACTTGCTGACCTACTGTTTATTCCATGCTGTTTGAGTTTTTGACCCAGTTTCTGTTATAATTTAGTAGAACTTTGTCAACGTCATGTGTAGCCCTTTGAATTTATTTTATAGAACTTTTTACAAATCTAAATTTCGATTTATAAACTGTAAGTTATCATATTTTAGTACTGCTAGGTTTTTAATTTTCAGATTTCTGTCCAGAGATAAACCATCATGGTTTTCTAATTAAAATAAAATGTTAACAGTAGAATTAGAACTTGAAATTAACTATGTTGTTACTAGACATGACTAGGAGTCACCTTGTTATTTTTGTAAGATTATTTAACGATTTTCCAGACCTATTATATGTATCAAAACATGACCCTAGGTTGCTGCCAGAGCACTAGTTCAGTAAAGAACCAGATTTTTGACCTAACTACAGATAATATCATTTAAAACCTATTAAATAAGAGTTGTATCCCTGTGGGTCTGGAATCTAGATTATCTGATGGTTTTGCATTCCGATCTACAGATTGCATATTCATATTTTCGTATAGTGACGTCTAAATTCCATAATGTAGTTTGACAATGCATTACCATGTTTAACTAATTGACACAGTAGATTAAATTTAAGAAATAAAATATGGGATTAATCGTATTGATCCCGAACACTGTTAGAAACTAAATTATGATTTTTATTAGATTTTTAAGTAATTTTACAAACAACTTTTGTATTTAAGAATTTGACCCCAACATGTTGTCTGAACATGAAATTAGTAAAGAATGAGTTATTCTCCTAGTTTCTGTATTTATAATATATTGTGTGAATATGCGTTGGAACCGGAAGGGAGTCTAGTTTCTGAAACTCCTGACGGAAGCTAGTTTGATTTCCTGTAGCAACAGAAAAGTTGGTTTTTGTACAACAACATCTTGCTGTCCAGAATGTGTTTTTTTTTTTTTTTTTTTGTTTGTTTGTTTGTATTTTTAAGCATATCCATGTTTGACTTTGCATCTAGTGAATAGAATTAGTTATACCGTGCATTTCATAGCCTTGCCATCCTTTTGACATCGCCTCGATACTTCTTTATCCATTGCATGTCCATTTTTGTGTGTAATAAAAAAAATAATAAGCCGGGGTAATAAGGGTCGACTTGGTAGTAAACAATCGGAGACTGTACTCAAAGTGGACTCCTTATTCTCGATTGATTATTGTTATGGATTGTGAATTATCGATTGTTAATTATTGATTATTGTACCAAGTACACGATTTGTAGAGTTCACCACTATAATCTAAACGATCACTGTTTGCATGCACCGAACCTGTGGTATGAAACACTGTATTACATGCATTAGATATGATAATAAAAGATTAACACATATAGGATTGACACTTGCATTCTTGATCATGATTATTGTTATTGACCTTGAATCGTTGATTACAGTCATTGTTTATTGCATCGTTAATTCTTGACCTTCAATTTTAGTATCAACACTGTTATTGGTATTTAATTTTTGTTCTAATTCATTATTTCTTGAAAAAACATATTATCCTTTCTTTCTTGTTTCTACTACTTGATGTCCGTAACTTACTCTAACGGAAAATTTTTCCCCCACCTCTAGTTGATGAGTTTACAGGTACAGAAGAAAATTTGACCGAAGGACTTGGTAAGCAATCTTTCTGAAGAATGGAGCTGAATCATTAGACTGTCATAGTTATTTCATGTTTTTTTTTCCGCATTGTTATTTTTATCGTACTTTGTATCCCGGGCTTATATGACCTGAAGTTTACTTTTCTCCCAGTTGTTGGATATTATTTTGTGAATTTATTTCATGGATATTTTGGAGTTTATTCATTTTCTATGTGGTTATTTATTTCTTTCGTGGTTGTGATCTTTTGCATATTATTGAGTTAATCTGTTACAACTATGGATAATGTTCCCATCATTCGCTGGGCCTTTGTTACGTGCTCGTATTTCCGTATTTTGGAAAGCGGGATGTGACACCGACTAAGGTAAAGCGTTACAAGACTGATTACATGACCGACTATGACGCAAAAATAAAAGTACATAAAGCAAACACACCGATATACAGTGCAACTAGTTACTAACACAGCATAAAAAAAGTAGTACAGCTAATATGTTGTCTTGATAGGCTATTATGCCCATAAGTCTTCAAGTCACTTTCACCATTATTAGATTCCATCTTCAAATCCATTATTAGGTTCCCGTAGCTCCATTCTTTTTTATTTCAAATATTAAATCCAAGTCTCTTACTTGTCTTCTTATTTATTATTCTCCTCCTTGTATTCTTCTTCCTCATATGAGTTTAGTATTCTCTGATACCAACTAGATGCGAAGCGTGAAATAGTTGTGATTACTTCAAAATCTCTCATAACTTCTGATTCTGATTCTGATAATTTTGATGCGTTGCGTGACTATATTCATAGAGTTGTAATTTGTCTTCAAAAGAGAACAAGAGACTATAAAAAAACTTTAAAATGAAATCATGAGTAGGGAGAGTTTCCTTAAGGATATTATAAAACTCAAACAAAAAGGGTCCATCATGCTTCCGACCCGGCTGAGTGTCACGCCCCGCTTTCCAAAAGAATACGGAATATGGCATGTGACTAAGTCCAGCAGATAGTTTTCACCATCCATAAGCATACGGATCTGCTTAACTCATCACAACGATAAATATATCAACATACTCAACCAGGCATGCAAAATAATTGTAACTCAACAGAATTTATTGCAACAATAATAAATATCCCAACAAATACGATATCTGAAACAAAAACAATAATCCTGGGACTACAAGCCCAAATACAAGTCTTAATACCGTTCATGGATATAAATAGTTCATCAAAATATTTAGCCAATTTTCCAATGCGCAGTTCAAAACTTTTGCTCACCAACACCAGTAGGCAATTGATCAGCAAAACCTGCTCATATAGCAATTACAAGGAAAATAGAAAAACAGGAAAACATAATGCCCATTAGATGCAAGTTCCGGACCGTAAGCAGTACAAGTAGGAAAATAGAAAGGGAAAAACTAAACTAAACAAGAAATACTAACATGAAGAATGCAACAAAGATAATAGTCTAAAGATGGTAGTAAACAGCGGAATAACAGTAAGAGTATAACAGTAACAGTAATGGGTCAACAATAACAGTAATAGGATGGATCAACAGTAACGGTAACATGATAGATCAACAATAACGATAACAGGACGTGACAGTGAAAATAGTTGTTCTTATGTCTAATGTTCATTATTATCTAGGTAGCATTTCATGCGTCCCAGATTTTACCACATGGATGCTACATCAAACAGTTTCGTTTTAAGATTTTGTAGTGGAACTTCTATAGGGCAGTATATTCCGACAACAGTAACAATAACATCAACATCAAACAGTGTCATGGATCATACCCTCATGCATCCAAAGATAAATAGTAGGTACCACAGTATACAGTGGGGAAAACAAGTTCCCTTCGAATATGCATTTCTATATTGTCCACTACTTGATCTTTTCCTTTAAGAATCCCGGCTTGATTAGTTTTCATTATTAATAAACAGGTGTGAACAAATACAAACAAAGCTAAAGACATGGTAAGAACAAAGGATAAGTCCAAGATGAATAGGAAACACAAACGGTTGATGAAAACAACGAAACTTTCAGTTGTGGACAGCAATACACTACTGTACCAAATCCGAGATTTCCGTTGCTACAGAATAGCAAATCTAGATCCGTCAGAAAATCCAGAAACTAGACTCTCTGCCGATTCCAGCACATATATATAAGTCATACATAAGCCACATAAACAAGGTTGAAAACAATGTTTAATACAGAACTTATGTTCAGTCAGAAAATAAAAAATCTTGTTTATAAGCATGAAAAGAGTTTAAAAACATCATAATTAAATCTGAGAAAAATCTGGACAATTCCTTAACATATCTAGTCTCAAAATATAAAATATTATGAATTTATATTACAGATAGTATAGTCAACAAAATTGGGAAAACAGAGTAATGCGACAAAATCTCAATTATGAAAGTTCAGACACAGCAGTACCAAAACAGAGATAATTCATAAAGTATAATTCAAAATCCAGATCCGTTAAAAGGATGATAAAATAGAAAAATCAAGCTACAGTTCATATTTACAAAGTTTTCATAAAAAATGAATAGAATCAGGTTGAAAATATAGTTCTTTACTGAACAACATGCAGTTTAGAAAAATATCGACTAGTTTCATAAATATGAAATGATATGTATATACCAATAGTTAATTCTACAAAAATTAGGGACAGATCCCAATCATGTCTAAACATAATCAGAAAAATATAGGGTTCAAATTATACTCTTAGTATCGAGTTTAAAATAATATTTCATACAGAATACATATAGTTCAGAATCTGGAATATACGATATGATTGCAGTAAAATGGCAATAACTCATGCATCAAAACTCGGAATTCAGATCCGTCGAAAGTTCTGGAAACTAGAAAACAAAGGCTACAAATCTTGTTCACAAACTTATTTATTTTACTGATGTTAATAGAGTCAAAATTACTGTACAAAAATAGGACAGCAGTAAAACAAAAGTCCTTTTATGCATTTTATCAAACAACTTAATTACAAACGGTTCAATCTAAGATGTCATACAAAGCATGGGATATGTGGGTTACTCAAATCAGCATGGCATGTGTATAAATAGTCTATAATGAGATAATACATCCAACAAATATCTATGCAACAAACATCTATGCAACAGTCATCTACAACATACGGTGTGCCACAAACAACATACAATCAAGATATCATCTAATCCATTCTTTCTCTTATTTCTCTTATTTGATTACTCTTATTTTTTCATATGTTTGTATGTCAAAACTCATTCTTTCTCTTATTTCTTCATTATTTTGTTCTCTATCTAATGGTTCTCCTATTTCTGCTATTTCTGTTATCACATTTATTTCATGTTCTTCTATTTTATCCTCACTACTTCCACTATTTTCTTTCATTACCATTATTTTCTCATCTTCACTTATTTCTGACCAATCTTTTTCATAATCTATGGGTTCATAGTTTATGTTATACATTTCTTCAATTTTTTCTACATATTTTATATTTTCTTTTTTCATTCTTTTAGAAAAGTTTGGTGATATATGTCATACTTCTCCACATATATAACAATTACATTTCTTTGGATTTTTTGGATATTGTTTGTTTTTATTTATTCTTTTGAAGTATCTTTTATAGGGTTTTCTATATTTTTTAAAAGTTATTCTGTATTTTGGTTTATATTTTTGGAATTTGTGTTTATGTCTTCTTATATAATTATTGTTATTATTGCATCTCTAATGATTTGGTCTTGCTTCTTCACAATAAATTCTTCGTTTATATGTTCTATAGTATTTTATAGTTGCTCTAGCTTCTTGGCACACTTTATCCCTATAATTTTTTATTGATTGTATTCTATACCCTAAAGTATCTACTTCTGGTTTGACTTTCTCCTTTATGTATGCACTATATATATTTATACTCCATGGATTAGGTAGTTTTAGAAAAAATGAGTCCAAGATTGAACTATTTTCTTCTTTTGTATAATAACTATCTTGAAAATATTCTTGGAACTCACAAGCATAGTTGTAGAAATAACACATTTTGCATATTTCTAAATTGCTTAATCTCTATCTTACTTGGTTCTTTTTATGTATAGTGTGTTTTTCTCCTTTTTTGCAGACACTGAGTTTTGTTCTTATTGTTATTTCGTAATTTGTAATTATTTCTTTTAGTTCTAAGATTTGTTGTGCTGAGGTTTCTTGTGTTCCTTTATCATCAATTGGTCTTAATTTTTTTGATAGTATTTCTTTCTTATTTCGTTAATCCAGCTGGGTTTATGTCTTGCATACTATGTTGGATACGAAGACGATGAGACGATGGAGGAATCGAGACGATCGGAGACGAAATGGAAGCAAGGAAAAACAGTCCGCAGCAATAGTAGCAGCAGCAGCAGGTTGCGCTCGACCGTCCTGAGGTGCGGTCGACCGCACTACTATGTAAGAGTTCCCGAGAGGGGGACGGTCGGCCGGCCATGGGTTGCGGTCAAACGAACGTGCTCATGGATTATTTGGGTCGGGTCTTGGTGATTCGTGAGAAGCGCAACTTGCTCTTCAAGTCAGATCGCGCAGCTCTTATCGTAGGGTTATCTTTTCAGAAATATTCAATGGCTATTGTATCAAGATATCAAACTAGGGTTCTCTAGATCTCTATATATTGTTGTTATTAGTCTCCATTGAGAGCCAAGAGAGATATGGTACTTCATTGAAAGAGAGATTAAGTGATTCTCTAATTGTAAACAACTAATACTTGCTGGTGAGGCTTGAAAGAGGGTCATGGTGAGAATTGTAATATTCTTGTATCTTCTCTAGTTGAATAACATCTCGGATTTCTTCTCCCCTGGATTAAGGCGAAAGCTCCAACTAGGACAAACTTATGTGTGCTTTGGTGTGTGTGTTATGGTCTAGTATGTGCTTGGTGGTTTGTGTTGATTGCATCAAATAACTCAGCAAGATCCTTAGTCAGTAATTTTCCTAACAATTGGTATCAGAGCTTCGGATTCAAGGGTTTGTTCGAGTTCCTTGGAGAAGATGACAGATCAGATCATAAAGATCAAGCGGTTCAAAGGCAAGATCAACTTCGATCTCTTGAAGGAGGACATGCATGAAGCATTAGTTCAGCAGAATTTAGATCTAGTCCTAGAAGGATATAAAGGGAGACCAATTGGCACAAAGTAGGAGAGCTGGGAGGAGATTTATTCAGAAGCCTTGGGTTTAATCCGTATGTATTTGATGAGCGAAGTCAGGTATAGGAGAAGCGCAATGAGTCTTTAGGCAAGATTCAGAACTGACTACTCAGAATCGTCATTACAGGGTTGGATGCATCTGAAAGGAAAGTTGTGGGATTTCTCAATGAAAGAAAGTACCGCTCTTCTAGATCATGTAGTGGAGTTCAATATGGAGTTATCTGAACTGAGGACGTTCAACGCAGATGATCTAAAGGTTTCCAACTTGATATATTCACCACCAAATCTATCCAAGATGATAACCATGTTAGGCGAGAAATCTACCAAGGAGAAGTTCTTCATAGCAGGTATGATCAAGGGGTTGGAGGAGGATCCACTTAGGAAGGAGGGTCAGAAATCATCGTCAACTTCTGTGAGTTTCTTGGAGCTGGATTGTAATTCGAATGGAAGAGAAAGTGTGTAACACCCTGCAAAATTGGAAATGACAATTTTGCCATCGTGTGTTACGCACGTGTATTTTGTACCGTTACGAGTAATATCTGTAACGTGTTCACTACGTATTTTGGATTCTGACTATTTATGCATTTTCCGTCTTCTTAAAATTCTATTTGAGTCAACTCAAATATAAAATTTCAATCTCTGTGTTTTTACGTATTTTATACGTGTTATCGATGCACGTATCGATTACGTATTTTTCCACCGCTACGTGTGATATTTTCTATATATTTCAACTATTTATTTAATAACGCGGTCGAATTCGTTTTATAAATAGAAATTCTTTTTTCTCTTATTTTAATTAAAATACTTTTATACGTGCGATGCACGTGTTTTCTATGTACATAGTGATTACGTCGTGGAATATATAAAAATTAATAAATATATTTTTCTTATATTGTATTTTTATTATCTTTAAATATTTTTTCGTTGATAAATTTGACTTCGTATTTTAATATTTTTACGTGCGACACACGTATTTGCAGTGCACGTATTTAGGCGTATTCTTTTTCAAAATAAAATTTTGAAAGTTGTGTGTTTATTTTATTTGTGCATTGTTGCCGCTAAATTTGGTGTGGAGGCAAACAGATGAATTTGTGGATTCTTAGGGAAACTGAATAGTAAACCTGTACCCGTCGGGCTTTGGTCGTCGATCCCACCGTAGACCTGCAAAAAGTGCGAGACACCGGGGTTGTTCCCGGCGACGCACTCTCCGACGCTCAAGTCAGTAATCTGAAAGACTATGAGAGAGCGTAAAAACTGGTGAAAGATTGATTACCTCTTAATGGAGATGGATGGGGGGTATTTATAGGCGTCTTAGGGAACAGATTAGGCATGTAATTCCTGCGTATATAGATAAGGAATGTAATCCCTAATCCCCAGTGAGAGGATAGATATGAATCAGGGCCATTAATTAAAATTAATCAGAAACCCTAATTCTATCCCGCTGGACCGGGTTTGTTGCGGGTTGAAACCCGCACCCAGTTGAGGTGGATCCGTTCGCAGGTTATTGGATCTGTGAGAAGGAGACCCAGTACCTGATTCAGACCCATTTTGTAGGTAAAATTACCGTTTTACCCCTGAACTTCAGGATTCGTGCCCAATTCGGACGGTCTTGATTAAACCCCTATTTTTAGCCATATCATGAGCCCCCCACTCCTAAAGGCTGAGGAGAATCAGTCTTTGAGGAGTAGTTTGACTGTTTTGGTGGCTAGAGGAGTCGTATCGAAGTCCGAATGGGTGTTTTTGAATCCCGAAGTGGATGGTAAGGTAATTCCTTCTTCTTTCTTGAAGCAATATGGTGTATCGGGTCTTTGTCTATTTTTTCAGGCTATTTATTTAATTTTACGATGCGTTAGCTAGTCGTTCGGGGGTTTTAGCCGTACATTCTAGGCAATAATTGTTCGTTCGGAGGCTCAAAAATGTCCCCCGAATTTTCAATTATTTCCTAGAATTTTTAGCGATTTTTCGCAGTTTTTAAATAAATAAAACGATTTAAATAAATAAAAAATGATTTTTTAATATTTATTTATGACGTGGCGTCATCTGAGCCCTCGATCAGGGCGGAGCGCGAACTTCGGAACGATCAGACGGTCCCTGCTCCTCGGCAAGCTTTTTCGCCGTATACGAGGGTCGGTACCTCGGCACCTCGGCTCGGAGGGCCAGCGCCTCGGCTCGGAGGGTCAGCGCTTCGGCTCGGATGATCCGAGGTATGTGGCATCATCTGGGCCGTCCATCTCAGCGTGGATCTCCATAAAATGCCATCTTGTCGTTTAGTGGACGTGGCCAAATCTGGGCCGTCCACCATGACGAGCGCGCGTTTTCACAAGATCCAACGGCTGATATGGGTCGGTGTAATTTTTTGCCATATACGAGGGTCGGTACCCCGGCACCTCGGCTCGGCGACTCGAATCCCCGGCTAGATGGGTCGGTGCCTCGGTTCGGAGGATCCGAGGTACGTGGCGTCATCTGGGCCGTCCATCTCAGCATGGATCCCCATAAAACGCTATCTTGTCGTTTAGTGGACGTGGCCAAATCTGGGCCGTCCATCATGACGAGCACGTTTTTCCATAAGATCCAACGGCTGATATGGGTCGGTGCGATTTTTGGCCATATACGAGGGTCGGTACCTCGGCACTTCGGCTCGGCGCATCAGGGCTGTTTGGCCGAGGTGCTGAGTTGGATGTTTTGAAGGAAGTATCTCTTGAGGGTACCACCCCTCTGTGCCCAGTAGCTCGGCTGCTCGGCTGAGCTGTTCGGTAGCTCGGCTGGGCGAGCCGATGGCAGGCGTCTCGGAAGATACGCGTGGCCGGATCTGGGCCGTTCATCATGGCGCGCATCACGAGGATGGGGTTCAGATCACGAGAACACGTTATCTTGTCGTTTTGTGGGCGTGGCACGATCTGAACCGTCCATCAGATTCTGTCGCAAATTTTAAAGAGATCCGACGGTGACTTCGCCTCGGGACGATTTTTTGCCATATACGAGGGTCGGTACCCCGGCACCTCGGCTCGGCGCATTAGGGCTGTTTGGCCGAGGTGCTGAGTTGGATGTTTTGAAGGAAGTATCTCTTGAGGGTTCCACCCCTCTGTGCCCAGTAGCTCGGCTGCTCGGCTGAGCTGTTCGGTAGCTCGGCTGGGCGAGCCGATGGCAGGCGTCTCGGAAGATACGCCTGGCCGGATCTGGGCCGTTCATCATGGCGCGCATCACAAGGATGGGGTTCAGATCACGAGAAAATGTTATCTTGTCGTTTTGTGGGCGTGGCACGATCTGAACTGTCCATTAGATTCTGTCGCGAATTTTAAAGAGATCCGACGGTGACTTCGCCTCGGGACGATTTTTTGCCATATACGAGGGTCGGTACCCCGGTACCTCGGCTCGGCGCATCAGGGCTGTTTGGCCGAGGTGGTGAGTTGGATGTTTTGAAGGAGCGTAGTAGCTCGGTTGCCCAGCCGAGCTGTTCGATAGCTCGGCCCGGCAGACCGGTGGCCGAGTCGTTGACTTAGTATTTTGAAGAGTTTCTTGCTTCTCGTAACTTCGTAACTCTTCCGCTTGTCGCTTTGGCTTCTTAGTGGGCTTTTTGCGTTTCCCAAGGAGGCCCAACTTGTTAGGGGTTATAAGCTTTCACCCTCACTCTCAAGCTCATTTCTTACTTTTTACTCACAAGTTTTTACTTTCGATCTCTAAGTTCTCTGCTAGTGGCGATTTTCTCTCCAAGGCGTTGCCGTTAGCTGTCGCGTGGGCCAGGCGATTTCCGGCGAGAGCACTCCGACCGTGAACGTCACTTCAAAAGGTCAGTTCACTTAGTCTAAATAATTTTTCTAGAGATGTCTCGAGTGAACTCGGGGAGTGGGGCCTCGTCCTCGGGCGATGATGGTGCCGAGGAGAGGAGGAGGTCGGAGATTCGGAGAAAGGGAAAACAGGTTGCCGAACCGTCTGTAGCCGAGATGAGGCGGGAGAAGAAGAAGAGGAGGGTGGAGACCCAATCTCCCGTAGTAGCGGTGATTGTGGAGAATCCGAAGCAAGCCCCCGAGATGGGACAATATCCTTCTGTCCTGTCCGGGCATTCGGGGGTCAGGCAGTACAAGGGCGACCTGCTGGAGAAGGCGATCTATGGGAAGTCTAAGATCGTCGAGGAACCTAACCCGGCCCTTCCCACCGAAGCCGACGAGCTCATCTCGTTGTTGGCCGAGAAGGACCTACTTCGGGTTAGGAAGGCCTTCGCCATCCCTCCGGAGTACAAGCTGATCCTCCCCGGTCCCGGGATGCGAGCGAACTCCAAGTTGCCGTCGTCGGATATGTGTATGTTCGACGTCGACTCCTTGAATGTCGGGCTACGTTTCCCGCTGCACCCCTTCATTCTTGAGATCCTCGGCTGGTTCTGCCTTGCACCGACCCAATTCATGCCGAACACGTGGCGCCACGTGAACGCCTTTTTGCTTCAGTGCCACAGAGCCGAAGTAGAGCCGGACTTAACAGTCTTCCGAGGCATGTATCGGATAAACAGGCAGCACAAGACGGAGTATCGGTACTATTTGGGGCCGAGGAAGGGAGTTAAGATTGTAGAGAACCCTGACTCAATTAAGGGTTGGAAGGAGAAGTATTTTATAGTCAGGGGTGAGGCGATTCGGCACATTCCGAGCCGGTGGAAAGTGGAGGTGCCGAAATTTGCGCGAGCCGACCCTGTACTGCTCGAGGCCGAGGAGGAGGTGGCGAGGAAGATAATGGCCCTTCCGCTGTTGAGTTGGAGGGATTTGACGGAGGAGGTGTTGTTCGGGTCCGGCCTAAGCCCCATCGACCCGAGTATGCTCCTGACATCTCATTTGTTTTCATTTTTCTTCCAAGTTTTCAGTTCGACTCGCTAACTCGTCTCTTTTTTTTTGTGGCTCGACGCAGAAGCAATGAAGATCGACTTCAACTCCATGATGGCCGACAGGTCCAAGTTGGCCGGGGGGAGAAAGAGGAAGAGGGCGGCCGCGACTGCCTCGTCGACTCCGCCACCCACTGTCGCCTCGACCATCACCCCGCCCCCTCCGACTGTTGAGGCACCCTCGGAGGTTGTCGTTGTTGAGGAGCCCTCGTCCCCTGTGGCCCCTGGCGTGATCGAGGGGGCCTTCGACGTAAACGCGGCGCTGTCGATCGAGCAACCACCGCTGACCAAGGCTGTCGAGGAGATTCTGACCGAGCAGCACAAGCAGCTGTTCGTGCCGAATTGGCGAGTGAAGAACCATGACGGGTTCCTCGGCAATTCGCAAATGTCAGTGCAGGTCGTCAAGCACTTGGCGATCCCGAAGGATCGAGCCACGCTAAAGGCGGGGACGGTGGGTGACGACACCTACGAGGTGGCTCGGTCACTCGTCTCGGTAAGTTTCTTCTTGCTAAGTTTTTTCCAAGTTTACTGCCCGGTTTGTTTAGCGTGCTCACTGTTAGTCTTCGCAGGCTACCTGTCACTTCGGCCATCTCCTCGAGACATTCGCCGAGCAGGAGAAGGAATTGAGGGCGGCGAGCGACAAAGACAGGTTGGCGAAGGTCCGGGCGGTTAAGGAACTCGAGGCAGAGCAGAGGAGAGCCGAGGCCTTGGATGTCCGGGTGGCCGACCTTGTTGCCGACCTAGAGAAAGTCAAGGGGAGCCTCGAGGCGGAGTCTGCCAAGGCTGCCAAGGCCGCCGAGGAGCTGGCTGCGGCGACGAAGTCCTTGGCCGAAGAGAAGGCAGAGAAGAAGGCCCTGGCGACGAAGATCAGGGCTGAGGTGGAGAAGGAGGTCGAGGCCGAAGCGAAGAAGCACATGGCCGAGAACATGGAGCGGTCTTATCAAACGGCGCTCGACCATGTGCAAGAACGGATCCCTGGCTTCGAGCGGGTTGGCTACCGCCTGTGGCCAGGGTCGCCTTCATGCGGTGAGGAGGAGGGCGAGGGCGACGAGGCCGAAGGGGAGGATGTGGAGGAAGAGGCCGAAGAGCCTGCGGCGGACGGCCGGGTCGAGGGGTGGATCGAGGGGCCATCCGTCGATGCGCCCGTGGTCGACGCGACGAAGAAGGTGGACCCCTGATCCCCACGTTAAGCTTTTTGTAGTTTTTGTTGTTTTTTCTTCCGAGCATTGTAACGCCTTTTGCGGACTGGCCACCGCTTTTTAATGAATGAAAAGTATTTTGACTCTGAAATTTTTCAAAGTGTTTGGCTCGGTAGTGTAGTATTTTGAATCCGAAATTTTCTAAGTGTTGGGCTCGGTAGTGTGGTATTTCAATGCTATCTCTTTCTTATTTCAGATTGCTGAGCAGACTCATAACACCTCGGCTGAACAGCATCGAGCCGAGTTGTTCAAGCGATCTCGGGAGGATCGTCTCGAGGGTGAGGTTCACTTGACGAGGAGGATACTTCACAACTTGGAGATTAGGCATAGCGAGGCTTTGGTCGAGCTGCACCACCTACGGACAGTCGAGGCCGAGCTATCTGCTAAGGAAGAGGAACTGGCGCGAGTTTCGACCGAACGAGATGGCTTAGCGAAGAAGGTGGAAGAGCTGCAGAGGGTGACGGTCAACAAGAGTATCGAAGTGACCCACTTGCGCCGCGTTATATCCGACAGCGCCGAGTACCCCGGTTCGGCAAAACTTCCTCGGTTTAAGGTGATAGTAAAGGATGACACATTGAAGGATCGGATCGTCGAACTGGAGGAAGAAGTTGCTCGGCTCAAGCCTCAGCCGGTAAGGCCTAACGTCCGGAGCACCTCGTGCACTCGCGAAGAGATCGAGCGAGGGATCACGTTCTATCAAGCGGCGAGCCGGACTCCTATCGTAGGCAGGTCAGCCGCCGACGCCCAAAGCGGTGTGGCGGTGTCTTCAAGCGGTGCTTCGGTTGGAGCAACTGTCAGGGTCAGCGGCGAGGAGGCGTCTCGGTTCGTTGGACTGGATTCGAGCTCGGAGGTCAAGAAGCGCCGACCTAAAGTGTCACTGAACCGGAGCATACCTCTTCCTCGGAGGTAGTAGACGGGTCGTGTCTTTTCGTTGTAACCCATTTGCGAGCTTTTGTTGTTGTCCATTTTGTAACTCTGTCCAAGTTATTAATAGAATTGGAGTTGTTTTATCCGAACTGTTCTCTGTTGTCTTCTTATCTGTGCTCTAGTCGCGCTAACTAGGGTAGGCTCGAAATGAACCGTGAGGTAGGTGTTCGCATCGCCGAACACCTTGGCCTCGGGACTTTCTCTTTTGCTGCGCTTCTGAACCTTGTCCGGTCCCTTCAGGTGCGGCTCGGTTCGGCTGCTAAGGCGCGGTTGTTTCTCAACTGTGCCCACGTGGCCTGATCGTAGCTTGAAGTCCGGGGTGACTTCTGCCGAGCGAAGTGAAGCGATCAGGGTCGTCTGATGTTTGCACGAATCTTGAGACGGGTCCAGTTTCCAAGAAAACACTATCTTGTCATTTTGCGGACACGTGGCTGAATAAGATTCGCTCATCACGCCCTAGTACACTTTCTGAGATGATCTGACGGTGGTTTCGTCTCGGGAGGTTTTTTTGCCATATACGAGGGTCGGTACCTCGTCCGCTCGGCTCGACAGTTGCGGGGCAGTTTGGGATGGCCATCTAACTCCGGCCAGTTTTGAGGACGAGCCGGTGGAGATAGGGTCGAGCCATAAAAGAGATCCGATCGTTAGATCAGTCTAAGGGATGTGGGAGCAGTTCCGAATGGCGAGCTACTTCTAGTCCGCTTAGGAGCGAACTTGCAAAGTAGAATCGAGCCAAATGTTGGACTCCGATCCATTTAACGGCTGCAGGAGCAATTTCGAATGGCGATCTACTTCCGGCTCGTCTATGGACGAGCCGAGGAAGAAGAGTCGAGCCGAGAGCTGGACTCCGAACCATCGTGAGGTTAGTTTAAGGGATGCAGGAGCAGTTCCGAATGGCGAGCTACTTCTAGTCTGCTTAGGAGCGAACTTGCGAAGTAGAATCGAGCCAAGTGTTGGACTCCGATCCATTCAACGGCTGCCGGAGCAATTTCGAACGGCGATCTACTTCCGGCTCGTCTATGGGCGAGCCAAGGAAGAAGAGTCGTGCCAAGTGCTGGACTCCGAACCATTGTGAGATTAAAGAATTATAGGCAGAGAGGTGCGACAGTATAAAAAATATGAAAAACTTTATTTATTAATATCCAATGATCGGCTGCTTCTAAAGTTGCTAGCCGTTATTACAATGAAAAAATAAAGGAAAAATTACTACTAGTAACAGGAAGGGAATGGTTCGACATCTCGAGTTACTTAGAGAGGCGTAGTTGCCTTCTCTTGGTATTTCAAAAGATGGTCGGCATTCCAAGTCCTGGGAATTTTTCTGCCTTCAAGATCTTCTAGCTTGTACGCACCGAGGCGGATCACTTTTGAGATTTTGTATGGTCCCTCCCAATTTGGGACTAGTTTGCTTTTCTGTCCGGGGAACGAGATGGCCAATTTTCGGAGGACCAGATCCCCTTCTTTGAGGTCCGTTGGGCGGACCCTTTTGTTGTAGGCGAGCTCAATTCTTCTTCGGTAACTTTGTTGCCGTACAGCAGCTCTTTCTCGGATTTCGTCTATCAAGTCTAGGCTTGCTCTAAGCTCTCTGGCATTCTGCTCTTCTTCAAAGGCTATCAAACGAGGAGAGGGTATCCCAACTTCTAGGGGAATAAGGGCCTCAGACCCATAGGTGAGATTAAACGGACTCTCGCCTGTTGGGGTCCGCTTCGTGGTGCGGTAATTCCATAACACATTGGGCAGCTGATCGACCCACAAGCCCTTGGAGCACTTGTCTAGTCTCTTCTTGATGCCGGAGAGGATCTGTCGGTTAGCATTCTCGGCCTGGCCATTTGACTGGGGATGAGAGACGGAGGAGAAGCGGTGTTGTATGGCAAGGTCCTCACATAAGGCTCGGAAGGCAGCCCCAGCGAACTGCGTTCCGTTATCTGTAACTATGACCCGAGGAACGCCGAATCGGCAGATTACATTTTTCCAGAAGAATTGAACGACTCTATGCTCGGTGATTGTAGCCAGGGGCTCGGCCTCTATCCATTTCGAGAAATAGTCGACTGCCACGACTAAAAACTTTAGCTGTCCGGGAGCTGGCAGAAACGGCCCTAGTAAATCCATCCCCCACATTGCGAAGGGGATCGGACTTGATAGGGAGGTGAGTGGTGATTGTGGAAGGCGTCGGATGTCGGAGTATTTCTGGCAGGAGCTGCATTGCCGAACGTGTTGTTCGGCGTCCCATAGGAGAGTGGGCCAATAATACCCATAGTTCAACACTTTGCGCGCTAGGGCTCTAGAGCCAGAATGAGCCCTGCCAATGCCCTCATGGAGTTCTTGCATGGCGTAGTCAGCTTGCCGGGGGGAGAGGCACCTTAGGTAGGGCCGACCGTCCACCTGGGTGAAGGAGCGTTTATACAGAATGCCTTCGATTAATACATAATGCTCGGCTCGGGTTCTTATCCTTCGTGCCTCCTTCGGATCCTGGGGAAGGAGTCAGTCTCTTAGAAACTCGACGAGGGGCTTCATCCAATTGTCTTTGAGGAGGACTGGCAGTGTTTCAGCGGAGTCGAGCGCATCATCCTCTATGCTCGGCTTCAGGAGGACTTCTATCAGAACAGTTTGTTCGAGGCCTTGAAGGGAAGAGGAGGCTAATTTGGATAGGGCGTCGGCCTGAGCATTCTCTTCTCTGGGGATTCTAAGGATGAGGGCCTCCTCGAACAGCGCCATGAGGCTTTTCACTTTAGCCAAGTACTTAACCATCCTGTCATCACGAGCTTCATATTCGCTGAGGACCTGATTGACGACCAACTGAGAGTCGCTGAAGATCCGCAGGCGTTGTGCCCCTGCGTTTCGGGCCATTCCAAGGCCGGCTATAAGCGCCTCGTATTCGGCTTCGTTGTTCGAGGCTTTGAAGTTTATACGGAGGGAATATTGGAGGACAAAGTCATCTGGGCCTGCCAGGATGATTCCTGCCCCGCTTCCCTCGTTACAAGAGGATCCGTCGACATAGACCGACCAGACGGGTGGTCCCTTCATTGCTTGGTCGGAGTCGGGGATAGTTGTTTCAACTATGAATTCGGCCAGTGCCTGTGCCTTGATCGCGGTCCGAGGCTGATAAGTTATATCATGTTGGCTCAGCTCGATTGACCACTTCATAAGGCGACTGGACGTCTTGGGCTTGTGAAGGACCTGTTTCAGCGGCTGGTCGGTAAGGACGAGCACCAAATGGGACTGAAAGTAGGGTCGAAGCTTTCTCACGGCCATTACCAGGGCATAGGCTATCTTCTCAATCTTCGGGTACCGGAGCTCGGCGTCCCGAAGCACTTTGCTGACGTAGTAAATGGGCTTCTGAGCCCTTTCTTCTTCTCTGACTAAGACCGCACTAAGCATCTGTTCGGAAGCTGCCAGGTAGAGGTAGAGTGGTTCGCCAGGTATGGGTTTACTGAGAAGAGGTGGATTGACGAGGTATGCTTTAAGCTAGTCGAATGAGTCTTGTTGCTGCTGCCCCCACTCAAATCCTTTAGCCCCCCTGAGGGCTTTGAAGAACGGGAGGCACTTCTCCCCGGATTTCGACAGAAAGTGCCCAATGGCGGCTAGGCGACCAGTCAATCTCTGAACTTCCTTGACATTTCTAGGAGGGGCCATGTCCAATATGGCCTTGATCTTTTCCGGATTTGCTTCTATTCCTCGTTGGCTAACCATAAAGCCGAGGAATTTCCCTGATGAGACGCCGAACGCACACTTGTTCGGGTTGAGCCTCATATTGTGCTTTCTTAAAACACCAAATGCTTCTTGGAGGTCAGCCACATGATCAACGCCTCGAATGCTTTTCACAAGCATGTCATCGACGTACACTTCCATGTTCCAGCCGATCTGGGCCTGGAAAACCTTGTTGACGAGGCGTTGGTATGTCGCCCCTGCATTCTTTAGGCCGAATGGCATGACTCTATAGCAATAAAAGCCTTGGTCGGTTACAAAAGATGTCTTTGGGATATCCGGGGGGAACATTCTTATCTGATTGTAACCCGAGAAAGCGTCCATGAAGCTGAGGAGCTCATGTCCCGAGGTTGCGTCAATCAGAGTGTCGATGCTCGGCAGAGGGAAGGGATCTTTGGAGCAGGCCTTGTTGAGGTCGGTGAAATCAATACAAATTCTCCACGTCCCGTTGGACTTCTTCACCATTACTACGTTTGACAACCATTCAGGGTAATTTACCTCCTGTATGAATCGGGCCTTCAACAGCTTGTCCACCTCCTCTTTTATAGCGAGCTGACGCTCGGGGGCGAACTTGCGCCTCTTCTGCTGAACCGGTTTGGACCCCGGATCAACACTCAGGCGGTGGACCAAGAGTTCTTCGGAGATACCGGGCATGTCTGCAGCTGACCATGCGAAGAGGTCTTGATTGCTCCGGATGCATTTTACGATATCTGAGTATAGGGCGGACGGTAGGGTCTTGCTAACGAAGAACTTGTGGGTCGGCTCTTGTTCCGAGAAGAGCACCTCCTCCAACTCGTCCGCCGGCTCGGAAGTCGGCCGAGCGGCATCTTGGGGAATTTCCAATGTTTCTAAAGAGAGGACGGGTCCGAAGGTAGAGGTCATATAACACTTGCGAGCCTGCTCCTGGTTGCCCCTTACTTCTCCTACTCCGGCCCGAGTGGGGAATTTCATTTTGAGATGATAGGAAGAAGGGACGGCTTCAAGGGCGGCTAGACCGGGCCGACCCAAAATGACATTGTAGGCTGCTGGGACATCTACGACCATGAAATCCATCGACTCCGTACGGGTAGTAGGAGTTTTGCCAGCTGTGACATCGAGGGTAATCACCCCTTCAATAGTCACCGGCACTCCTGTGAACCCATGGAGTGTGTAGCCGGCGGGCTTGAGTCTGTCTCGGGAGAGCTTCAGGCCCTTAAAAGCGTCGAGGAAGAGGATGTTGACGGAGCTGCCGTTATCTACTAAGATCCTCTCCACTTTGAAATTGGCCATGTGGAGACTGATGACTAGTGCGTCACAATGAGGGGTGCGGACACCCTCGAGATCTTCATCAGAGAAGGTGACAGGCACTCTGAGGCCTTTGGGAGGAGGGGTGGTTCGGACTGAGTTGACTTCCCTGATAAATGCTTTTCGAGAGGAGTTCGAGGAGCCCCCAATTGGACCCCCATGGATGAGGTGGAGGACTCGCTCTTCCTCAAAGTCTGGCGTCTCTTCTTGTTCCGGACGCTTGTTAGCCCCCCGAGGCTGGGGTGGAAGTTTTGCTCGGTCCTTTTTTACAAATTTCGCCAGCTGCCCCCTCTAGATAAGGGCTTCGATCTCATTTCTCAGCGCACGGCAGTCGTTGGTGTCATGCCCATGGTCCCGGTGATAGCGGCACCATTTCTCTTTATCTCTTCTTTTGGTGGGGGTATTCATCCTCGGAGCTGGAGGCAGGATCCCTTCTTTTTCAACTTCCATGAAGATGACGGAGATGTTAGTGGTGAGGGGAGTGAACTTCTCAAATCTAGGAGGAGGTCGGCGCTGGCCGGCATTATCTTTCTGGAGCTTCTTGGCTCCTTCTTCTTCCGCCCCCTTCCTCTTAAACCCGGAGGTAGACCCCTCCCAGTTGGGTTGTTGCTCGGCCTCTTCGGCCCGGATATACTTTTCAGTGCGAAGGAGAAGGTCGGAAAAGTCATGTGGTGGTTTCTTGGCGAGGGAGGAGCGGAGGTTGGAATTGAGGACATTGGATTGAAATGCTACCGTAGCGACCGACTGGTCGAGGGATGCTATGGATCTGGCCTCGGCCGTGAACCTCTTCACGTAGTCTCTCAATTTTTCCCCCTTCTTCTGGTGGAGGTGCAATAGGGAGATGCTCGTCTTCTCGGCCCTTCGGCTGCTTACGAAATGTGTGACGAAGAGGGTTTCGAACTGTTCGAAGGAGAATATCGATGAGGGGGCGAGACGAGAATACCACTCTCGGGCTGGTCCTTTGAGAGTTGCGGGGAAGGTTTTGCAGAGGAGGGCATCGGAAGCTTGATGTAGGAGCATCAGGGTCTTAAAACTTTCAATGTGATCAACTGGATCGGTTTCCCCGGTGTAAGTCTCAAATTGGGGAGGTTTGAAGCCGAACGAGACAGGTGCGTCCACTATGGTTCGGGAGAAAGGGGGTCGGCTAGGACGTAGGGTCCTCCCCCTGAGCTCTTCTTCTCGGTTTATCTGACCCAGGCGTCTTTCTACTTCATGGAGATGGCGGTTCATGGTGTCATCTCTCTGACGGTAATCTGCCGAGCCACGAGACTCGTCTTCGTATGAGGGAAAGCAAGGGCTGTGGCGATGGTAACTTCGGGAGCGGCGAGGACTTGGGGTACGCCGGGAGTTGCTAGGAGCAGGATGAGGAGATGGGGACCGTCGGTGAGGGCTTCGGACTGGAGGAGGGGATGGCACCTTTGGCTCATTAGGATTTTGACGAAGGTTGAGAGCCTGCAGGACGGTCGCTTGGAACTGCTGGAACTCGGCACGGGTGATTGGTGCCTCATTGTTCCTGGGCTGTTGCCGACCTGCGGGAGAGTGCCTTCTTCGGTAATGATCGGGGGACTCCTTCCTCCCTCTGCGGACGGGGGACCTGTGGTACCGGTGGCGAGGAGACCGCTTGCCCGGATAGTGTTGGCGGGAGGCTCCCTCTCGGGCCCGTTTTTCATCCAGATGGTGGCGGAGATCATCTTCTTTCTGGCGGTTAGGGGCTGTATTGTGGCGACCAGAGGCTCGGGGGTGATGGGAGGCCATAGAGTCAGTGGAGGCGTTGCGGATGGAGACCTGTTCTTGATGAAGGGGTTGTTTCTGAGGGTTAGGACCCTTTGGATCAGGAGGGGGAAGGTTCTGTTGGAGCGGGTCTTCCGCCGTAGGGGGAAGCTGCCCTTGTTATTGAGCAGGATT
Organism: Hemerocallis citrina; assembly: GCA_017893485.1. Taxonomy (NCBI): domain Eukaryota; kingdom Viridiplantae; phylum Streptophyta; class Magnoliopsida; order Asparagales; family Asphodelaceae; genus Hemerocallis; species Hemerocallis citrina. The sequence continues at coordinate 36,223,914 of CM030368.1, forward strand.
GTTGGGAACTTCTTGCTGCTGATCAGGGTTGGGTCCTCGGTTGGACCCCCTTGATCTGACTTTCCGAGGTGGCATGGCTGGAGAAAACCTGTTTTCGGGGAAGAGGAGAGGTTCCTATTCGTTAGTTTCCCACAGACGGCGCCAATCTGTTGCCGCTAAATTTGGTGTGGGGGCAAACAGATGAATTTGTGGATTCTTAGGGAAACTGAATAGTAAACCTGTATACCTGTTCCGTCGGGCTTTGGTCGTCGATCCCGCCGTAGACCTGCAAAAAGTGCGAGACACCGGGGTTGTTCCCGGCGACGCACCCTCCGACGCTCAAGTCAGTAATCTGAAAGACTATGAGAAAGCGTAAAAACTGGTGAAAGATTGATTACCTCTTAATGGAGATGGATGGGGAGTATTTATAGGCGTCTTAGGGAACAGATTAGGCATGTAATTCCTGCGTATATAGATAAGGAATGTAATCCCTAATCCCCAGTGAGAGGATAGATATGAATCAGGGCCGTTGATTAAAATTAATCAGAAACCCTAATTCTATCCCGCTGGACCGGGTTTGTTGCGGGTTGAAACCCGCACCCAGTTGAGGTGGATCCGTTCGCAGGTTATTGGATCTGTGAGAAGGAGACCCAGTACCTGATTCAGACCCGTTTTGTAGGTAAAATTACCGTTTTACCCCTGAACTTCAGGATTCGTGCCCAATTCGGACGGTCTTGATTAAACCCCTATTTTTAGCCATATCATGCATGATGAATCTAATTTATAATTAAAATAAAATAGTTTTACTTAAACATTTTCTATATATTATGAACCTGTATTTTAAATTAAAAAAATATATGTATATGAATGAAGTGTGTGCAAGTGCGATGCACGTGCACGTATTTGGGCATGGGAAAGAGATAGGCCGGCTGTTTTAGAATGGAGGGAAAAATAAAGGTTTTGAATTAATGGGTGGATTAGTGGAGGTGTTAGTGGACAATTAGTTAATATAAATATCTCCTAAATCCGCTTTTATAATCACCCCACACCCCACCTACACCCTCTCCTCATCTTCCCTTTCTTTCTTTCTCTGCCCAGATCCGAAACTCCCCACAGTCACCTTGTTTCCTCCACTCACTCACATACAACTATAATATATCCTATTATATATGTATATACATATATATATGAGTATGCATATCTATATACAAATGTAGATATACTCATATATATGTATATGAAAATGAAAGATGAGATGCTGCCTCTGTTTGCTGCCGAAATGGAGGTTGGGGTTTTCTTTTTTCACGGATTTTGAGGAGGCGGATTGAAGCTTCTCTTGGAGTTTTATTGCTAGAGATTAATTGAATACTTCAATACTTCTTTGGGTGGGTGTTTCTTAAATTCTTTTTAATTTTAGGAGTAGGTTGCATGCTAGTTGATATATGTTTTAATGGTTAAATTATATTGGTATGATAAATGTAGATTGCATAATCTTACTTTAATTGTGTCATGATGTGTTGAAATGATATTGTGATTCAAAGAAATGGCTAGAGCATGGGCTATTTCTCTACTTCTAATGTAGTTACCATTCTAGGAAATTGATTTTTATGAATATGCTAGAGAAACTAGTAAAATTGACCATGTGATTGCCTAAAAAGACTAGTAGGGAAAAAAAGAGAATCTTGATTGAATTAATGATTTAAAACTTATCATGGTGTCTTATTAATGTAATTCATGTTAGAATATCTAAGTTTGATGAACCATGCTAGTGTGATGATTTTGCTTAAATGAATGTCTTAGTTGTAGATTGAGATGAACGGATATTGTTATGTTTAGTTGCTAAATGAATAAATTATTGTTATATAATGTAGATGTGATAAAAGAATAATTGCTAGACTCTTGTAGAATTGAAAAAGAACAAGAGTCTATATTTAGTGGATTTTACATTGGTATTTTGAGAAGGAACTATGGTATATTTTCAAAGTTGACAAGATATCATTTAAATATAATTTGTAAAGAAAACTTATTTTGATGTTAAACAAAGTTTGATTAGAAAGATACCAATATATTAAGAAATTGAATTTTGTAAAGGATACTTATAAAAAGACAGTAGGTATAAAACTATTTCGACTCCTAATTATAATAAAAAATGAGTTTGGGCATATTGGCTTTTGGTGTGGGTTATAGGTGCTGTGTACAGTGCAGAGGGTTTTGGGTTCGAGTCTTGAAGAGGCTCTGTTTTTTTATTAAAATTCGATTTTTCCTCAAATACAGTACATTCGATATATAAAGAATTTAACCCTATTCATATCAGTTAGTCACTTTGGACTTCTTGGTCTTCGGTTGCTCTTTGGGTCTTGATATGGCTAAAAATGGGGTTAAATCGGAACCGTCCAGATGGGGCACGAATCTTGAAGCTCAGGGGTAAAACGGTAGTTTCACCTACCGACGGGTCTGAAGCGGGTAATGGTTGTCTTCCCCGAAGATCCACTTACCCGCAAACGGATCCACCTCAACCGGGTGCGGGTTTCAACCCGCAGCAAACCCGGTCCAGAAGGGATAGAATTAGGGTTTCTGATTAATATTAATCAACGGCCTTGATTCATGTCTATCCTTTCACCGGGATTTGGGGATTAAATTCCTTATCTGATTACATGGAATATACCTTATCAGATTACATTCCTAATCTGTTTACGGGGTGAATATTCCATACCAGATCACGAGGATTACGTTCCTAATCCGTTCCCTAAGACGCCTATAAATACCCCCCACCCATCTCCATTAAGAGGTAATCAATCTTTCTCTAGTTAAACGCTCTTTCATAATCAATTCTGGTTACTGACTTGAGCGTCGGAGGGTGCGTCGCCGGGAACAACCCCGGTGTCTCGCACTTTTTGCAGGTCTACGGCGGGAGCAACGATCAGAGTTCGACGGAACAGGTATACAGGTTCTCCTATTCAGTTTCCCCAAGAACTCACAAATTCATCTGTTTGCCCCCACACCGAATTTAGCGGCAACAGATTGGCGCCGTCTGTGGGAAAACTAACGAATAGCGACCTTTCCTCCTTCCGGTGAACAGGTTTTCTCCTGCCATGCCGCCTCGCAAAGTTAGATCTAGGGGCTCCAACCGAGCGCCCAACCCTGACCAGCAAGAAGTCCTTCCTGATCCCGCTCAGCAACAAGGGCAACTCCCTCCTACCGTGGAAGAGCCACTCCAACGGAACCCCCCACATCCTGATCCGAAGGGGCCTAACCCCCAGAAACAGCCTCTTCACCAAGAGAACATCCCCATCCACACCGCCTCCAGTGCCTCCATGGCCTCCCATCATCCCCGAGCCTCTGGTCGCCGCAATACCCCTCCCAAACGCCCGGAAGATGACGACCTTCGTCGCCATCTGGATGAAAAGCGGGCTCGAGGAGAAGCCTCCCGCCAGCGAGAGCAATCCCCCCGACACCGAGAGCGCAGGAGGTCCCCCGTCCGAAGAGGGAGAAAGGACTCCCCCGATCACTACCGAAGGAGGCACTCTCCAGCAGGCAGGCAGCAGCCTAGGAACAATGAGGCACCCATTACCCGGGCCGAGTTCCAACAATTCCAAGCGATGGTACAACAGGCCCTCAACCTCCGTCAGAACCCCAATGAGCAGAGGGTCCCATCCCCTCCTCCGGTCCGGAGCCCTCGCCAACGGTCCCCTTCTCCTCGACCCGCTCCTACCAATTCCAGACGCACCCCAAGTCCTCGTCGCTCTCGGAGCTACCATCGCCGCAGCCCTCGCTCCCCCTCTTACGAAGACGAGTCCCGGGGTTCGGCAGGTCACCATCGGAGAGATGACACCATGAACCGCCGTCTGAACGAGGTGGAAAAACTCTTGGGACAGATAAACCGAGAAGAAGAACTCAGGGGGAGGACCCTCCGTCCTAGCCGACCCCCGTTCTCCCGGACCATAGTGGATGCCCCTGTTCCCTTCGGTTTCAAACCTCCCCAGTTCGAGAACTACACTGGGGAGACCGATCCAGTTGACCACATCGAAAGCTTTAAGACTTTGATGCTCCTCCATCAAGCTTCCGATGCCCTCCTCTGCAAAACATTCCCTGCAACTCTGAAAGGCCCAGCTCGAGAATGGTACTCTCGTCTTGCCCCGGCGTCGATATTCTCCTTCGAACAGTTCGAAACCCTGTTCATCACCCATTTCGTCAGTAGCCGAAGGGCCGAGAAGACCAGCATCTCCCTATTGCACCTCCGTCAGCAGAAGGGGGAGAAATTGAGGGACTACGTGAAGAGGTTCACAGCCGAGGCCAGAACCATCGCATCCCTCGACCAATCCGTCGCTACCGCGGCGTTCCAATCCAATATCCTTAATTCCAACCTCCGCTCCTCCCTCGCCAAGAAACCGCCACATGACTTTTCTGACCTCCTCCTCCGCACTGAAAAGTACATCCGAGCTGAAGAGGCCGAGGAACCACCCAACTGGGAAGCAACTGCCTCCGGGTCTAAGAGGAAGGGAACGGAAGAAGAAGGCGCGAAGAAATTCCAGAAGGATAATACTGGCCAGCGCCGACCTCCTAGATTTGAGAAGTTCACTCCCCTCACCACGAACATCTCTACCATTTTCATGGAAGTCGAAAAAGAAGGGGTCTTACCTCCTGCTCCGAAGATGAACGCCCCTGCTAAGAGAAGAGATAGGGAAAAATGGTGCCGCTATCACCGGGACCATGGGCACGACACCAACGACTGCCGAGCGTTAAGAAACGAGATCGAGGCCCTTATCCAGAGGGGGCAGTTGGCAAAATTCGTGAGAAAGGACCAAGGCGAGCTTCCCCCCCAGCCTCGGGGGGCTAACAAACGTCCAGAGCGAGAAGAGACGCCAGAGTTTGAGGAAGAACGAGTTCTCCACCTCATCCACGGGGGCCCAATGGGGGGCTCCTCGAACTCTTCTCGGAAAGCTTTTATTAGAGAAGTGAACTCTGTCCGAGCCACCCCTCCTCCCAAAGGCCTCGGGGTGCCCGTCACCTTCTCTGACGAAGATCTCGAGGGCGTCCGCACCCCTCATTGTGACGCACTCGTCATCAACCTTCACATGGCCAATTTCAAAGTCGAAAGGATCTTAGTAGATAACGGTTCCTCCGTAAACATCCTATTCCTCGATGCTTTTAAGGGGCTGAAGCTCTCCCGAGACAGACTCAAGCCCGCCGGGTACACGCTCCATGGGTTCACGGGAGTGCCGGTGACAATCGAAGGGGTGATTACCCTCGATGTCACAGCAGGCAAAACTCCTACTACCCGCACGGAGTCAATGGATTTCATGGTCGTAGATGTCCCAGCGGCCTACAACGTCATTTTGGGTCGGCCCGGCCTGGCTGCTCTTGAGGCCGTCCCTTCTGCTTATCATCTCAAAATGAAATTCCCCACTCGGGCTGGAGTGGGAGAAGTCAGGGGCAACCAGGAACAGGCCCGCAAGTGTTATATGACTTCCACCCTCGGACCCGTCCTCTCCTTAGAAACACTCGAGATCCCACAAGATGCTGCTCGGCCAACTTCCGAGCCTGTAGATGAGCTGGAGGAGGCACTCTTCTCGGAGCGGGAGCCGACCCGCAAGTTCTTTGTCAGCAAGACCCTTCCATCCGCACTATACGCAGATATTGTGAGATGCATCCGAGCCAACCAAGATCTCTTCGCATGGACAGCTGCAGACATGCCCGGTATCTCCGAAGAACTCTTGGTCCACCGCCTCAGTGTTGATCCGGGGTCCAAACCGGTCCAGCAGAAGAGGCGCAAGTTCGCTCCCGAGCGTCAGCTCGCTATCAAAGAAGAAGTGGACAAATTGCTGAAGGCCCGGTTCATACAGGAAGTAAATTATCCTGAGTGGTTGTCAAACGTAGTGATGGTGAAAAAGTCCAACGGCACATGGAGAATTTGTATTGATTTCACTGACCTCAACAAGGCCTGCCCTAAAGACCCCTTCCCTCTGCCGAGCATCGACACTCTGATTGACGCAACCTCGGGACATGAGCTCCTCAGCTTCATGGACGCTTTCTCGGGTTACAATCAGATAAGGATGTTCCCCCCGGATATTCTGAAGACATCTTTTGTGACCGACCAAGGGCTCTACTGCTACAGAGTCATGCCGTTCGGCCTAAAGAATGCAGGGGCAACATACCAGCGCCTCGTCAACAAGGTATTCCAGGCCCAGATTGGCCGAAACATGGAAGTGTATGTGGATGACATGCTTGTGAAAAGCATCCGAGGCATTGATCACGTGGCCGACCTCCAAGAAGCATTCGATGTTTTGAGAAAGCACAATATGAGACTCAACCCGAACAAGTGTGCGTTCGGCGTCTCATCAGGCAAGTTCCTCGGCTTTATGGTTAGCCAACGAGGAATAGAGGCGAATCCGGAGAAGATCAGGGCCATACTGGACATGGCCCCGCCTAGAAACATCAAAGAAGTTCAAAGGTTGACTGGTCGCCTAGCCGCCATAGGGCGCTTTCTGTCGAAGTCCGGGGAGAAGTGCCTCCCGTTCTTCAAAGCCCTCAGGGGGGCAAAGGGGTTCGAGTGGGGGCAGCAACAACAAGATTCCTTCGACCAGTTAAAGGCTTACCTCGTCAATCCACCTCTCCTCAGCAAGCCCGTACCAGGCAAACCACTCTACCTCTACTTGGCAGCCTCGGAACAGACGCTAAGTGCGGTCTTAGTCAGGGAAGAAGAAAGAACTCAGAAGCCCATTTACTACGTCAGCAAAGTGCTCCGGGACGCCGAGCTCCGGTACCCAAAAATTAAGAAGATAGCCTATGCCCTGATAATGGCTGCCAGCTTCGGCCATACTTCCAGTCTCATTCGATGGTCATTCTTACCGACCAGCCGTTGAAACAGATCCTTCACAAGCCAGAGACTTCCGGCCGCCTCATGAAGTGGTCGATCGAGCTGAGCCAACATGATATTACTTATCAGCCTTGATCCGCAATCAAGGCGCAGGCGCTGGCCGAATTCATAGTAGAAACAACTATCCCCGACTGTGAGCAGACAACGAAGGGACCGCCTATCTGGTCGGTATATGTCGATGGATCCTCTTGCAACGAGGGGAGCGGGGCTGGAGTTATCCTTGCGGGCCCAGACGACTTTGTCCTTCAATATTCCCTCCGGATAAACTTTAAAGCCTCGAATAACGAAGCCGAATACGAGGCGCTCATAGCCCGCCTCGGGATGGCCCGAAACGCAGGGGCGCGACGCCTGCGGATCTTCAGCGACTCTCAGTTGGTCGTCAACCAAGTCCTCGGCGAATATGAAGCCCGCGATGACAGAATGGTAAAGTACTTGGCTAAAGTCAAGAGCCTCATGGCGCTCTTCGAGGAGGCCCTCATCCGAAGAATCCCCAGAGAGGAAAATGCCCAGGCCGACGCCCTGTCCAAATTAGCTTCCTCATCCCTGCAAGGCCTCGAACAAACTGTTCTGATAGAAGTCCTCCTCAAGCCAAGCATAGACGACGAGGTTTTCAACTCCGTCGGAACACTGCCATTCCCCCTTGAAGATAATTGGATGAAGCCCCTCGTCGAGTTTTTAAGAGACGGACTCCTCCCAAGGGATCCGAAGGAAGCCCGAAAGATAAGGACCCGAGCCGAGCGTTACATACTGGTCGAAGGCATTCTGTATAAGCGCTCCTTCACACAGGTGGATGGTCGACCCTACCTAAGATGCCTCTCCCCCGGACAAGCCGATTACGCCCTGCAAGAGCTCCATGAGGGCATCGGCGGAGCCCACTCTGGCTCCAGAGCCTTGGCACGCAAAGTGTTAAACTACGGGTATTACTGGCCCACTCTCCTACGGGACGCCGAACGACACGTTCGGCAATGCACCTCCTGCCAGAAGTATTCCGACATCCGACGCCTTCCACAAGCACCACTCTCCTCCCTATCGAGTCCGATCCTCTTTGCAATGTGGGGGATGGATTTACTTGGGCCATTTCCACCGGCCCCCGGACAATTGAAGTTCCTAGTCGTGGCAGTCGACTATTTCTCGAAATGGATAGAGGCCGAGCCCCTGGCTACAATTACCGAGCATAGAGTCGTCCAATTCTTCTGGAAAAATGTAATCTGCCGGTTTGGTGTTCCCCGAGTCGTAGTTACAGATAACGGTACGCAGTTCGCTGGAGCTGCCTTCCGAGCCTTATGTGAAGACCTAGCCATACAGCACCGCTTCTCCTCCGTCTCTCATCCCCAGTCAAATGGCCAAGCCGAGAATGCCAACCGACAGATCCTCTCCGGCATCAAGAAGAGACTCGACAAGTGCTCCAAGGGATTGTGGGTCGATCAACTGCCCAATGTGTTGTGGAACTACCGAACCACGAAGCGGACCCCGACAGGCGAGAGTCCGTTCAATCTCACCTATGGGTCCGAGGCCCTCATCCCACTAGAAGTTGGGATACCCTCTCCTCGCCTGGTAGCCTTTGAAGAAGAACAGAATGCCAGGGAGCTCAGAACGAGCCTGGACTTGATAGACGAAATCCGGGAAAGGGCAGCCTTACGGCAGCAAAGTTATCGAAGAAGAATCGAACTCGCCTACAACAAACGGGTCCGCCCAACCGACCTGAAAGAAGGGGATCTGGTCCTCCGAAAACTGGCCATTTCGTTCCCCGGACAGAAGAGCAAACTGGCCCCAAACTGGGAGGGACCGTACAAAGTATCCAAAGTGATCCGCCCCGGTGCATACAAGCTAGAAGACCTTGAGGGTAGAGAAATTCCCAGGACTTGGAACGCCGACCATCTTTTGAAATACCAAGAGAAGGCAACCCCGCCTATCTAAGTAACTCGAGATGTCGGTCCACCACTCCTGCTACTAGTAATTTTTCCTTTGTTCTTTTTTCATTGTAATAACGGCTAGCAACTTTAGAAGCAGCCGAACATTAGATATTAATAAATAAAGTTTTTTTTACATTATCACGTACTTCCGCCTCTAATTCCCTTACCACACAATGGTTCGGAGTCCAGCACTCGGCTCGACTCTTCATCCTTGGCTCGTCTTCAAACGGGCCGGGGGTAGATCGCCGTTCGAAATTGCTCCTGCAGCCGTTGAATGGATCGGAGTCCAACACTTGGCTCGATTTTGCTTCGCCAGTCCGCTCCTAAGCGGACTAGAAGTAGCTCGCCATTCGAAACTGCTCCTGCATCTCTTATACTAATCACACAATGGTTCGGAGTCCAGCACTCGGCTCGACTCTTCCTCCTCGGCTCGTCTTCAAACGGGCCGGGGGTAGATCGCCGTTCGAAATTGCTCCTGCAGCCGTTGAATGGATCGGAGTCCAACACTTGGCTCGATTTTGCTTCGCAAGTCCGCTCCTAAGCGGACCAGAAGTAGCTCGCCATTCGAAACTGCTCCTGCATCTCTTATACTAATCACACAATGGTTCGGAGTCCAGCACTCGGCTCGACTCTTCCTCCTCGGCTCGTCTTCAAACGGGCCGGGGGTAGATCGCCGTTCGAAATTGCTCCTGCAGCCGTTGAATGGATCGGAGTCCAACACTTGGCTCGATTTCGCTTCGCAAGTTCGCTCCTAAGCGGACTAGAAGTAGCTCGCCATTCGAAACTGCTCCTGCATCTCTTAAACTAATCACTCAATGGTTCGGAGTCCAGCACTCGGCTCGACTCTTCCTCCTCGGCTCGTCTTCAGACGGGCCGGGGGCAGATCGCCGTTCGAAATTGCTCCTGCAGCCGTTGAATGGATCGGAGTCCAAAACTTAGCTCGATTCTGCTTCGCAAGTTCGCTTCCGAGCGAACCAGAGGCAGCTCGCCATTCGGAATTGCTCCCACGCCTTTAATCTTACGATGGTCCCGGAGTCCAACACTTGGCTCGATTCTGCTTCGCGAGTTCGATTCCGAGCGAACCAGAGGCAGCTCGCCATTCGGAATTGCTCCCACGCCCTCAATCTTACAAAGGTTCGGACTCCAACACTTTGTTGCCAAGACCGTTTTACGGGCGTGAGTTCGGCACGTTTTCAGCTCGCTGCAGATCGCCGAACACGCTCGTGCCACCGACCGTTTTACGGGCCTGAGTTCGGCACTTTTCAGCTCGGCATCGTTCACCGAACGTTCATGCCACTGACCGTATTACGCACTTAAGTTCGGCGGCCAACGCCAATCAAAAACACCAAGTCTCAGACCTCGGTTCCACGACTCCACAATCAGTGCAAACATTGAGCAACTATGGTATGACGACAGTTAAAACGATTCCCACTTTATTAGAAACAACCCTTACAAACATCAATATTACAAGACACTAAACGATTACAAGAAGCTGAAAAGCGAATATTACAAGACACCGAACCCGAACCCATCAACGCTTCCGAGGTACAGGGATGCTCCTCTTCAAGGACACTTGAGGTCGGCGACGTTTGCCTCCGGAACCCGATCCCAGGCCGGCAAGTTGAGACGTGTCCTCGGCACTGCTTCTGGCCGTCACGCCGACGGATGCGCCGCTCGACGAAATGGCCACTGAGCTCTGCGCGTCCCCCGGGCTCGGATGGCCGAGGCGCTCGCGGGTCGCCATCTCGTAAAAGGTGATGCCCCGCTCGCTCTCCGCTCGGGTGCATGACGTGCTCCTCACATTAATCGGCCCCGAACGTGGCCTCAGGCGAGCCACCTCCGCTTCCAGCTCGGAAATCCGACCCCTCAATGAACCATCTTGCGCGTCGGCCTCAAATGACGCCGGTATGGCCGAGGTCGGAACTCCAGCATGGCTCGCGATGAGATGACGAAGACGGGTGACTTCGATGCTCCTATCGACGGTGGCTCTCTTCAAAACATCGACTTCGGCCCCCAATTCATCTCGTTCAGCCGTGAGATCAGCCACCTTAGTTGTCAGCTCCTCTCCCTCCGTCCGAAGCTTAGTCTCCGTGGATTGCAAATGCTGAATCTCCGAAAGCAGGTCGTCCCTCTCCGCCGTTACCTTTGTCAGCGTGTGGCGAAAGCACTTGGTCCGAAGGCTACTAGTGAAGGCAGATGGCGAGGCATCGCCCTCGCCCGGGGCAGTCATCTCGGCAATCCTGCCCTCCAGACGCCGGATATCGCTGTCCCGCTGCCCTAAGATAAGTTGAAGCTGTCCTCGCTCTGCTTCGGCTCGGCGCAGTCCTAGCTCGACCTCGTAAAGTCGCTCTCTGCACCTCGCCAGACTCAACCTTGTCGCCCCGAGCCCGGCCTCGGCTCGAACCTTGGCATCCGACCCTGCGCGCTTGATCTCTTGGTCTACCAGGGCGAGCTGAAAAGAAATACAGACGAGCAACAAAAGTTCAGACATGGCCCAAGTCCTAGACTTCGGGGGTTCTAGTGAACAAACTCTCGAACACTTAACATACAACAAACAAGTGCAAGACGCCGAGCCCAAAAAGTTGAAGTTTTTCATTCATTACAAAAAGTAGCGGTGGCCAGTCCGCTATTAGGCGTTACACAAAAAGAAACAAAAAAAAAAAAAAAAAAAAAAAAACAGACGGGATCAGTGCTCGACCTCTTTCCCGGGGCGGCGAGAAGGGGTCGAGGGCGACGCCTCCGAAGGGGCAACCGTCGCCAAGGGGGTGACCACCGACCCCTGACCTCCGACGGCCGGATCGACCAATGGCTCGTCGTCGCCTCTTTCCTCCTCTTCATCTTCCCCCTCCGATTCGGGGTCAAAGCCTTCGACGTACCCCGGGAAAAGCCGCCAACCCGAGACGTCAACAGAGGGGTAGGCCGCCGTGACCCGGGCGAGGGCGTCGGCGAAAGCTTTGGCCATGTTCACGGCGAGGTAGCCCTGCGCCTTCTCCAAAGTCGCCTCCTCCACCTTTTTCACTGCCGCCGCTTGGGCCTCGGCCGCATCCGCCATCTGCTTCGCCGCCTCCTCCTTCTGCTGCCGAAGCTGGTCCTCCAGCGTCTTGACCCGGTCCTCGAGGTAGGTCGCCCTCGCCGACTTCGCCTCAAAATTCAGCTCGAGCTTGTCGAGCTCGCCCCGGATCTTGTCCCTCTCCTTCCGGGCCTGATCGTTCTCCTTCTTCATCTCCTTCTCCTGGGCCGACAACCTCTCGGTGAGGTGCCCGAAGTGAACAACGATCTGCGAATAAAATGCAAAAAGTCACAAAAATTACAACTTAAGAAGGTCGGCGTGAAGAGGAGGGAGCTCGGCTCAGCACTTACCGACACTGCCGAGCGCGCTATCTCGATGATGTCGTCTCCTTCTCGTCCGGCCTCCATCGCCGCGCGATCCTTCGGCGTGGCGAGATGCTTGACGGCCTCCATGCTCGCCAAGGAATTACCCAGGAACCCGTCGTGCTTCCGAACCTGCCAGTCCGGGACGTGGATCCTCTTATGAGCCTCGGTCAGAAGCTCCTCGGCCGCCTTTGTCAACGGCGGCGTCACCATGGTCAAGACCTCGGTGATGGGCAACTCGCCGACCTTAGCCGACGACGAAGCGGCCCCGACCTCGACCACGGGGGAATCCAAGATTTCTACCTCTTCGGCCACCTCCGTAACCTTCGGGGCCTTGGGCGCTGGCTGCTTCGACGCCACCCTCTTCCTCTTCCTCGGAGCCTTGTTGGCGAGGCTCGTCCTCAACGCGAGCACTGCTTGGTAGTCCATTTGCTCTGCACCAAAAGTTAAGTTGGTTAGCTCGGAACAAGACAAGGGAAAGAAAGCAAAAAGGAAACGAAGACAATAAATAAAAGCCGCATACTGGGGTTAACATGTGCGAGCCCTCCCTCATACAAGACGTCCTCGGTCAACTCCCTCCAGTCGTACTTCGGCCGATCGAGAAGCAAACGTACGGCGTCTTCGTCTTCGGGTCGGAGTGCCGGCGGCGCCTTCAACTTCTTCGGAACACCTTCCACCCAACCAACGGGAATAGGCCAGGCCTCCGCGCTGCGCACCAGAAGGTACTTCTCGCGCCAAAACTTGATAGAGTCCGGACAGAGGACCAACCTCCCCCCATGCCTCGGAGTCAGATAGTACCGGTAGGCCGACCTATTCCCTTGGTGCAGCTGATAGATAGTCCGGAGCACATTCAACTCCGGCTGAATCCCCTCCGCCTGGCAGTGGAGTACGAAGCCGTTTATGACTCTCCAGGCGTTCGGCATAAGTTGGATTGGGCTGATCCCGAACCAATTTAAGACCGTTACCGCGAACGGATGGAGAGGTAGCCGAGCTCCGGCGATAAAGGCATCGACCGGCCAGCAACATATAGTCACCGGCAACGGCGAATTGGCCCTAACCCTGGGGCCCGGCAGCATAAGCTCGTACTCCCGCGGGATCTGGAAGCAGTCCCGAATCGAATCCAGGTCGTCTTCGGAGAGGATCGACACCGTCTCGTCGGCCTCTGTGGTCTCCCTCGCCGCGTTCTCCTCGAACGACCTCGCCCTCCCGTACACTATTCGTTCCGCCTTATCCTCTGGGATTTCCCGAACCCTGTGGAGCCCCGTCAACGGTCCCGGAAGCTGTCCGAACGCCCCCATGCGCTTCGGATCCTGAACAATGGAGTCCTTGCTGAACACCTTCTGGCCCTTGGCAGCTCGGCTCGAAGTTGGAGCTCCGTCGGCTCCGAGGGAGGGCTCGGACGAAGAAGAGGTGTGGGAAACAGACATGTTCAGAAGATAAATATAAAGGTTACCTTGAAAGGGGAACTCGTCGGAAATTTCGCCGGAAAACAGTCGGTGATCACCTGAAGCTCTCTCACAGCAGACTCAGACGTGAACAAAAACTTAGAAAGTAAAAAATGAGGAGGGGGTGAGGGTTTTTATAGAGGAGCCAGCGCTTCAATCGAGGTAAATGGGCCTCTAACGCAGGCCCACCTCCAAAAAACGATAAAAAGAGACCCCAAACGTCACCTTGTTCTCCGCGCTGATCCAGACGGCGCATTAATGACCATCACGTCTGGCAGAAGCCCAGGGGGCAGCATTAATGGACGTCACATCTGTCAGAAAACACAGACGATGTCACATCTGTCAGAAGCTCAGAGGGTCACATCCGCCAGAACCGCCAAAACTCAACCCTAAGAGAAACACAAGTCCGAAACTTCGGCGCAAGCTGCCGAGCCCTCGTGCCACCGATCGTTTTATAGGCGTGAGTTCGGCACGTTTTCAGCTCGGTGCCATTCGTCGAATGCTCGTGCCGCCGATCGTTTTATAGGCGTGAGTTCGGCGCATTTTCAGCCCAGCGCCATTCGCCGAACACGCTCGTGCCACCGATCGTTTTATAGGCGTGAGTTCGGCGCGTTTTCAGCCCGGTGCCATTCGCCGAACACACTCGGGCCACCGATCGTTTTGTAGGCGTGAGTTCGGCGCGTTTTCAGCTCGCTACAGGTCGCCGAACACACTCGTGCCACCGATCGTTTTATAGGCGTGAGTTCGGCGCGTTTTCAGCCCGGCGCCATTCGCCGAACACGCTCGTGCCACCGATCGTTTTATAGGCGTGAGTTCGGCGCGTTTTCAGCACGGCGCCATTCGCCGACCACACTCGTGCCACCGATCGTTTTGTAGGCGTGAGTTCGGCGCGTTTTCAGCTCGCTACAGGTCGCCGAACACACTCGTGCCACCGATCGTTTTATAGGCGTGAGTTCGGCGCGTTTTCAGCCCAGCGCCATTCGCCGAACACGCTCGTGCCACCGATCGTTTTATAGGCGTGAGTTCGGCGCGTTTTCGGCCCGGCGCCATTCGCCGAACACGCTCGTGCCACCGATCGTTTTATAGGCGTGAGTTCGGCACGTTTTTAGCTCGGTGCCATTCGCCGAACGCTCGTGCCACCGATCGTTTTATAGGCGTGTGTTCGGCACTAATTCAGCTCGGCACCGTTCTCCGAGCTCTTGTGCCACCGACCCTCTTACGGGGGAGAGTTCGGCACTAATTCAGCTCGGCACCGTTCTCCGAGCTCTTGTGCCACCGACCCTCTTACGGGTGAGAGTTCGGCACTTAGTCAGCTCGGCACCGTTCTCCGAGCTCTTGTGCCACCGACCCTCTTACGGGGGAGAGTTCGGCACTAATTCAGCTCGGCACCGTTCTCCGAGCTCTTGTGCCACCGACCCTCTTACGGGGGAGAGTTCGGCACTTAGTCAGTTCGGCACCTTCCTCCGAACGCTCGTGTCCCCGACCCTCTTACGGGGGAGAGTTCGGCACCAAGTGAGTTCGGCGTCAATCACCAGATGTCCGCGGCACCGGGAGCGTCACGAGCGGAACTTCGGCTCCCTTCGCACCAACGCCCAACAAGCGGAAACGGCCAAAACCGCTAACTAAGAAGAGCACGATGACGGTTCAAGAGTGCCGTCCGCCGGAAAGATCACCATACCACCTCCTTCGCGATTCAGCAGTGCTCCGTTTAGTTCCCGATAGAACCCTGATAGCCAGTGAAAACAATTAAACTACTCCTCAAAGGCTGATCAAACCCAGTCTTTAGGAGTGGGGGGCTCGTGATATGGCTAAAAATGGGGTTAAATCGGAACCGTCCAGATGGGGCACGAATCTTGAAGCTCAGGGGTAAAACGGTAGTTTCACCTACCGACGGGTCTGAAGCGGGTAATGGTTGTCTTCCCCGAAGATCCACTTACCCGCAAACGGATCCACCTCAACCGGGTGCGGGTTTCAACCCGCAGCAAACCCGGTCCAGAAGGGATAGAATTAGGGTTTCTGATTAATATTAATCAACGGCCTTGATTCATGTCTATCCTTTCACCGGGATTTGGGGATTAAATTCCTTATCTGATTACATGGAATATACCTTATCAGATTACATTCCTAATCTGTTTACGGGGTGAATATTCCATACCAGATCACGAGGATTACGTTCCTAATCCGTTCCCTAAGACGCCTATAAATACCCCCCACCCATCTCCATTAAGAGGTAATCAATCTTTCTCTAGTTAAACGCTCTTTCATAATCAATTCTGGTTACTGACTTGAGCGTCGGAGGGTGCGTCACCGGGAACAACCCCGGTGTCTCGCACTTTTTGCAGGTCTACGGCGGGAGCAACGATCAGAGTTCGACGGAACAGGTATACAGGTTCTCCTATTCAGTTTTCCCAAGAACTCACAAATTCATCTGTTTGCCCCCACACCGAATTTAGCGGCAACAGGTCTGTTACTGTAGCAGGGCGGGGGTTTGGTCTTGGGTTCGAATCCGACCTCTGCCCTCTGTTTGTTTTTTTTTTTGATTTTTTTTATATATTTCGATTTTTTTTAATGTTTATTGAGTCTTAAAAGGACGTAAAAATTGGAAAAAATTACCAATATTCTCCTAAAACTATTTAGACTTTATAAAAATTATTTCTACAATATTTTGATATATTTTGTGAGAATTGAAAGGGGAATTTACATTAAATAATGTTGAAGAACTCGAATTTATCGATTAAAATGTGACTCTTGTTTAATTAAAGAGAAAGATGAAAATTCGAATGCACTTAAAATCCTCTTGACGAGATGTTAGTGATTGATTGAGAATTTTTGAATTGCACACAATTCTATAAGTGATTAAATGAGATACTTCATGTTATGAGATTATAAAAGAATTTTTTCTTTGAGAAATAGTTTATGAATAAAGAAATTGAATGTAACATATTGTTGATCTCTAGAAAGAGATAGTTGTTGGAATGTAAAGGCTAGGAAGACCCTTAGAAACCGGCAGTTGTTATTAATATGAATTTGAGAGCTAACCAGTGTGGGTTGAGCATCTCTTGAGAAGTAGCCAGTGTGGGCTGACTATCTCTTTTGTTTGGTTTAAGTCCGGTAGGGTAAGCTAGCTCTAGGTTATGATAATTTTCTTCTAAAACATAAAAACTTAAGGACATGCACTATAGTGGAGATGTGATGAAAGTAAGAGAAAAACACAAGTATAAGGGCCAAGATCTACCGTGTGAGTGTTCACAGGCTGTCTGCATGATGCATTATGTCATGACGTGGATACATCTCCGAAATTCTCGGGACTGTGGCGATGCTTTTGGGGTTCTTGGTGACTACATAGTACCATGTTCCATGACGGAGGCGAATTGTCCATAGGTTGTCTGCATGATGCGTCATGTCATGACGTGGGATTCCCCTCCAGGCTGTCTGGACATGGGTTCGTAACTCATAAATCACCTAGGATACTTACCGTAATTATTGTAATAGTTAAACTCATAACAATGGATTCAACCCTACAAGATGAAGAACGGTTAAAGGCTTGCCCTCGGATTTATGTAGAATAGGATGCATAAGTTCGAACAAGTGTGCATTAGTGTCGTGAATTATAAATAACTGCATTAAGACTAAGGGCACAAGCACACACGACATCAATAGGAAATTTCCTCTTTAGCTTTGTTTGTGATCAGGTTTGTGGTTTGTTAAAGTATTAAAGAATCGTTATAATTTTGGCATAACAAGGAAGGCCGTGTATAATATTGCGTCAGTTGTAAGCAACTGATGTGCCCACAGTTTCATATACAGGACTTGGAATGTACAAGAAGATATAAAGATGAATTTGATGCTAATGATTACTTAAATGCTAAAGTTGTTACAATTGTACATTTATCATTACTGTATTTTATTTTTCACTGCGTTATGATGTAAAAAGACTTTGTGGTAATAAAAGTTTCAAATTCCTTGTAAAATTGTACGAAGTGAAGTGTAAAGATTTGGTGGAACTTCGAATTTAGACTTATTTGGAATTCGGAGGGTTACAAAGTGTATGTAGGGGTAAGGTCCGTGGCCACCAGTGCAAAGGGATTGAGCATGACATGAGAGATTGTTACAAGCGGTTGAGTCAGAGGGGCGCCAAATCCAATGTCGTTGAATCAGATGATGGCTTAAACAGTGCTTTTGTTTCAAGTCCTTTAGATGTGAATTTTGATTGTTCTTTTGATTCGGTTAGTTCTTCTCAAGTTTGTACTGAGAGGGAGATGGTTTCTACTTACAAGTTTGCATCATGTCATTGTGTAAGAACGAAGGTTGATAAGATTTGTTAAGTAATGGTTTCTACTTACAAGTTTGCATCATGCCGTTATGTGAGAATGAAGATTTACAAAACCTGTTAAGTAAGGGGTGAGAAAACAAATTGTAACGCCCAAAATTCCAAATAAGACCGAATTCGAGATTTCACTGGATCTTTACTTCACTTCGTATAATTTTACAAGGAAATTAAAACTTTTCAACAACATCAGAGTTCTTTACATTTGGTTTACACAGCGGAAGAATAAAAGAGATACAACAATGAAAGTAAAATACAACTTATACAACTTTATCAATGTAAGTCATCAACTGCATCATAACATCTTTATTTCCTCATAAACAGTCCATTACCTGCATATTAAGCTGTGGGCACGTCAGTCACTTACAACTGACGAAAATGTTATACTCGGCCATCCTCTCTATGCCGTACATATAATGATTTCATACTTTTACAAACCACAATAATTGAATGAATAATAAAGTGTCAAAAGTGACTACGCTAAACATGTAAGTGTATGCGATGCCTTAATGCCTAATGCACATATTTTTATACTAGGATGACACTAATGCATACTTGTTCGGATTCTATGCATAGGTCCGAGGGCAAGCACCTACGCACTCCACATTTAAGGTTTAGATCACTCGCCATGAAAACTACCCAGTAATAAGACAAGGTTTAGATTATTTCACGAATATGGATCCCAGTCCCGGAGTCCACCGTCAGACTGTTATAACAGATCCCTCATCGTGCGAATAATCCCGCAAGTGCCCCTCTAGCCCCGTTAAACGTATATACATTGGAGTATGGCAAACTATTCGCCTGACTACTCATGATCCCGGAGTCCACCGCTGATCAATCATCATAATCCCAGATTTAAAAAAATATAAAAGCCTGTCTCCCATGGAGCAACCACAATCCCGGAATCCACCGCTGACTGGGTCTATACTCCTGGAGTCCACTGTCAAACTATATAGAAGCAACCCACTTACGTTTGCCCAAGTTTACTACATCTTCACTTATATGCCTAATTCTTTATGTTCAAGACATGAATAAATTTTCAAACCTAGAATTAGTTTTACCTCCTTCCGGACTTAATCAACAAAATACGAGATAGCTCCATAGCCATATCTCAAAATATATCTCATCTTTTTTCAATTCAATAGTGCCGGTACTCGAGGTCTCACTAACTCTAAATTATAACTTTTTCTTGTACAAGAATCCATGGGTACACATACCCTTTAATAAACATGTCTTAAACTTAGATATTTTCATTTTCAACTTATTCACAAATGATCAAAATCTTGTCACTATTCATGATCTATTTATTCATTCATAATCTTTATAAGCAAATAACTTATTTCAAGCGCAACTTCATCACATGAAATTTTATTAACAAAAATCCAAGCTCTTACGATGTCTCAATTCACTTCAAAGTATTTCTTAAACAAAATAAAAGTATAATCTCTTCAAAATCACTTCACAAACTAATATTTTGCTTTTCTTTACTACAAAGTTCTATTTACAAAAATTCCATTCTTTTTATACTTTGAAATATACAAAACTTTATAATTATCACTTAATATTTTCCATTTCATTTTATATGAATACTAGAATCTTTTCCCTTTTTTATTCACAGTAGAATTCCTTTGAAATTATTAAAAAAACACCCAAAAGAAAAAAAAAGTGTGGCCTTCGGGTTTCGAACCCCTGACCACGGCGCCAGCGCCCAAAGCCCACCACACTAACCAGTAAGTCCTTATGGACTCAGTGTTTTAAAACTCAGGGGAACTCCCTAAGTACAAAATTCTCGGGTTATGAATTAATAAAACAAAACACAAAATTGTTGTAGGCCACAGGTTTCGAACCAAGCCAAACAAGGAGACAGCGTAACGCCAGACCACTAGGCCAAGTGCGCCCAACGACCTAGAGTCTATTCATTTGCTTTTGTTCAAAACTTCATGTTATTTTTTCTTTCATAAAACTCAATTTTCCATTCGTTCTAATCTTTTGTTAGACTGAATTTTGCTTATAAAAATTGAGTTTACTTCTTAACAGTAACTCATAGGTTCAGAAATTATATTTTAGAAAATAAAACACACTTACAAAATTGTTTCTTCTTATTAATAAACACAAATGTGCATTCATTTCTTTTAACTAAAGATAGCCTATTACATCTCTTATAACAATCAAATGAGTTCCATGGCATCAAATTTACTTTACCAAAACGTATTTGCTTATTGATGCTGTTTATTTCTGAGGCACGTGTGGAAGCACCAGGTGTGAGTTCGAACTCAATTTGTATTGAAGGAGATTGCCGCTCGTCTGCCGACCGACGGTTGACCTTCTGGGGCCTACGATGAGCTCGGAAAGGCGTTGAAGGTTGGGCTCGGATCGGAAGGGTCGGATCCGAGGTCTTGTGTACCTGCAGACGGTCCTGAAACACCGGGGTTTGTCCCGGTGGCGGACCCTCCGACGCTCTAGTCAGTCTCTGTGAGAGAGTAGCAATAACTAGGTATATTTAAGTGGCAAAAGATTGATTACCTTCAAAAGGTGGGTGAGGGTCTAGTATTTATAGAAAATCCCAACCGGGTTTGGTTCCGCTTGGGGGCCGGGTTTGGATCCGAAAGCCCATGGGCCTGACGTGGCAGAAGGCCCAGGGGGTTTAGGGCGGTTGCTGTGATACCGGGAGTGGTATAGGGCTGACGTGGCGAAACCCTTGGCGGTATTTGGAGCTGACGTGGCCCATCGTGAGTCCTCTGTGCCTCTGGGGGAATCGGAGGGCCTAGGCTGCGCCAGGTCATCCCTCCGCCCCGCCAGAGAGGGGGGACGGCATGAGGGACTGCTCCGGATCGGACTCCGGGGGATACTGAGGCTCGTCAGTACGAGGAAGCCGGCACTGTGGGGGCAAACATGAGGTTCGGCGCCGACCCTGAAGGGGTCCGGAGCCGAACCAGGTCGGTATTCTTGCTTTTCTGAGTAGGAATTGTATTGGGCCTTGGATGGGCCTCAGGCCATTTTTACACTGTCACACAAGCCCCCCACTCCTGCAGGGGGTGCGGGAGCTAGCCGTGGAGGAGTGTTCATGATTGTAAAAAATGGGAGGGCGGATCACAGGGCCTTCCTGGTGGTGTTGTCCTGAAGCTTGGATAGAACCTCGAGCTAGTCGAGGGTCAAAGTGTAGGTGAAGGTGATGGCGAACCGTTGTCTCTTCCAGAGAAGAGTACCCTGGTGTTCGATTGAACCTCGAGAGGTCGAGGGATTACGCGTCGACAAGGGTGATGGCGAGCCGTTGCTTCTTCCTGAGAAGAGTACCCGGGTGCCAGACCGAACCTCGAGAGGAGGGGGAATTATGGGCTGGTAAGGGTGATGACTAGCCGATGGATCTTCCGAAGAAGAGTACCCGGGTGCCAGACCGAACCTCGAGCTGGCGAGGGATTGTGGGTCGGTTAGGGTGAAGGCGAGCCGTTGTTTCTTCCTGAGAAGAGTACCCCGGTGCCAGGCCGAACCTCGAGACGAGGGGGAATTACGGGCTGGTAAGGGTGATGGCCCGCCGGTGGATCTTCCGAAGAAGAGTACCCAGGTGCCGGACCGGACCTCGAGCTGGCGAGGAATTACGGGTCGGTGAGGGTGAAGGCGAGCCGTTGTTTCTTCCTGAGAAGAGTACCCCGGTGCCAGACCGAACCTCGAGACGAGGGGGAATTATGGGCTGGTAAGGGTGATGGCCAGCCGGTGGATCTTCCGAAGAAGAGTACCCAGGTGCCAGACCCGACCTTGAGCTGGCGAGGGATTATGGGTCGGTGAGGGTGAAGGCGAGCCGTTGTTTCTTCCTGAGAAGAGTACCCCGATGCCAGACCGAACCTCGAGACGAGGGGGAATTATGGGCTGGTAAGGGTGATGGCCAGCCGGTGGATCTTCCGAAGAAGAGTACCCAGGTGCCAGACCCGACCTCGAGCTGGCGAGGGATGACGGGTCGGTGAGGGTGAAGGCGAGTCGTTGCTTCTTCCTGAGAAGAGTATCCCGGTGCCAGACCGGACCTCGAGTTGGTGAGGGGGAGTTACGGGCCGTTTATGGGGAAAACCAAACGACGGAAGACCATGCGCCATACCGTTACTTAGCGGCGCCATTAACGCACCTAGGAAATGGAAATACTTCTTTCGGCCTTCGGGTGTTGACCTGCTTTTGACCGAGGTGCTTGCTGAGGGGGGCGTCTTGAAGCTTTGGGCCCTGGGTAGATGAGTAGTTCTCCGATTGGAGGCTGACTATTCTGTGTCCCAATAGGGCTCCAGGTTGAGGCGGTTTCGGTCTCACCCGGGAACAGTTCGGGTCTTCGGCCGATGACGCTGTAAGCCCCGAGCTGCTCGCGGGTGAAAGGGGAACCGGCCCAGTCTCGGAGCCCGGGGCGTCTGTCTGAGGACGGCGCCTTAAATCTTAAAAATAAAAATGTTCCCTCCTCCGAATACTTCTTCTGCGCTGGCCTTCGTGACTGGCTGCCAGCCTGTCAATGGATGATGTCAGCGTCGCACGTTTTGAGGATGTGGCGCGAATTCTTAGGCGGCAGTTGCATGTCGGATAGGTGAACAGTACTCGCGGGAATCGAGGAGTCGCTTTTATCTCTCATAAATAGTCCCCACTCTCCCCTATTTGTCCACTCCTTTCTCTTTCAAAATAAAATTTTTCAATACTTCAGCGCTCATCTTCGCGTCTTGCTGTACCGGACTTGCCCTTCCGAAGTAACCCCAGGCGAGTTAGCAAGCCTATTTGGTCTAGGCATAGATGGATAGGGCTCAGTCTGGCTCGTCAGCGTCGACGTCTGGGGGGGTGGAGCCTATCTCTGACTCGACGTCCTGGGAGGAGCCCGTACTCGAGGAGGAGCCAGTGCATGCTGACGGGCCTCCTGACACGGTTTCGTGGGAGGAACCGGTGGTTGAGGAGGCGGCACATGGTGCGAGGTTGTCGCGCTCTCGTCGTCCCTTCGTGGTGGAGAGTAGTGGGTCGGAGGAAGCGACTGATGGTTCGGACGACGTCCGTGTTTTGGAGTCGGCTGCCGAGGGAGAGAGAGGTGAGGGCGGCATTGTAAGGAGATCCATGGTTCCGGGGGTAGGTCCGAACTCCATGCCGACTGGTCGGGGGCCCTTATTCACTCCTTCGTCGGAGCGGTCCGAGAAGAGGAAGAAGGCTCCGAGGAAGGTAGAGTGGGGAACTAGTGGCTCGAGCCAGGGGACTGGTTCGCCCGTGCAGCCGAAGCATTTCCGTCAGTATCCGGACGACCTGTCCGATCAGGAGCTCTTTGGCGTGCAGGCCTATTCGCCGAGCCGGACGAGAGTGTTGATGGACGCGATTCTGACCGCCTTGGATGGCGGGGACTTGGAAGTCTTGCAATTGGCGTACCACATAGGGCCTAGTTACGAGTTGATGCTGCCGAGCTCTACTCTTCGCCCCACCGATCCCTTGTCTGCTTGGTACTGTGTCTTCCCTGTGGACGCGTTTATTTCTGGACTGAGGTTGCCGATCCATCCGTTTGTTCGGGAAGTGTTGAACTGGGCCTCCCTGGCGCCGATGCAGTACGGGCCGAACTCTTGGGAGCAGATAATCAGCTTTGTACTGACGTGCGAGGAACAGCGGGTGCCCTTGCATTTGAACGTGTTCCGCGCGTTGCTGGCGCTTTGCCCGGCAGCCGAGGGGGTTTACTATATCTCCCCCCGGAGTAGGCGGAAGGTTGTTCATAGCCGTCTTGATTCTTTTAAGGACTGGAGGAAAAAGTATCTGGTAATTCGGAGTGAAGAGCCCTGGGACATCCCGACTCGATGGAATTACTCCAAGCCGAGTTATCCTGCGCCGGGGCAGGGAGATCTGACGGTCGAGGAGTGGGGGCTTGTAGAGCGTCTTCGTTTATCCCCTAGTATTAATTGGACTAAGGTGACGGAGGTTCGCCTGGCGAGCGTTGGACTGAGCCCCGCCGTTCTCCGTATGTAGTTGTTTCTTTTCCCTCGATCCTTCTGTACATTCTCGCTCATTGTTCTTAATGGTTATTTTCTGCAGATATGGATGAGGCATCGATCCAAGCAAGGCGGCTCGCCATGAAGAAGGAAAATGCCGAGAAGAAGAAGAAGGCGGAGGCGGCGAAGAGGCCGAGGGAGCTGCCCCTTGTTATCTCGGAAGTCCAACTCGAGCCGAGGACCAAGAGGGGTCGCTCCGAGATGAGCAAGGGCGCGGCTTCTTCGAAGGGTCAGGGCGCAGCGGGGGCCCCTGTTCTTGGCAAGGGGGAAGGTCCCTGGGTCGAGGCCGAGGAAGAGGATCCGGTGGTGGAGCTAATGCGGCAGCGGTGGGCTCCTGACTGGTCGGTTCTGACGGGGGACCGTCTGACAGAGGAGGCCCAGGCCGTTGAGGTGGTGGAGAAACTGGCGACCCCTCGCGATCGCAAGGTGATGGAGGGCGAGCCCGTAGAGATGGCGTTCGCCCGCCTGGCGCGGGCCACTGTGCAGGTAAGCCTGTCGACTCTGTATCTCCTTGTTGATTTTTGTGCCGAGGCCTGATCTTTGTCTGCCGCTGGTTGTAGGCTTGCATACAGGGGGCCAACATCAAGAACCTGTACGAGGCGTCCCTGGCTCAAGAGCGAGCTCGGGCGGAAAAGAGCGAGCTGGAGGTGAAGGAGATGCGAATCGAACTCGAGGGTTCGCAAAAGAGAGAGCAGCAGTTGGGGCTCCAGCTCAAGGCCAAGGATGTGGAGTGGGAGAAGGAGATGGCCTCCCTGAAGACGAAGTTCACCAAGGAGGCGAAGGAGGTGTTGCACACGGGTCAGCAGATGGTGATCGCGGCCCAGGACAAGAGCTATGAGAGGGCCCTTAGCCATGTGAGGCATTTCTTCCCGGCCCTCGATCTGTCCAATTTTGAGTATGATATGGAGATCGAGGGGACGTCGAAGACTCCGGGTGAAGAAGGGCCCGCCGCCGACCCCTCGGCCGACGCTCCCGTGGATCCGTCCGTCGGCGCGGAGGTGGGTCAAGGAGTTGTGTAATTTTTGTCTTTCTTTCCCTCTCCCTCGATTGTGTTTGCCTCCCGCGGACTGGCCACCGCAATTTTTTGTAAGAAACACTTGGATTTACAGTGGTAAGAAAAGTTTTTGACCGGCCGGTTGTTTTTGGGTCTGGACGTTTCTGAATCTTCTTGAGAATGTGCGTTGAGTTGGTTGGTTGTGTTGTAGGTCGCTGGAGGGGGGCTCGGAACACTGATGAGGCTTGTAACTTTTGTCGGAATAAGTCCGCCGTCTTAAGCGTGGAGGCGCGCCGGTTGAGAAGAGCGGTGTGGGATCGGGAGCTTGGCGGCGCGGACCTTAGACAGGCCGGGCTTAGTACTTTGGCGCCGAGGTCCTCTCCCGGGGGGTTACCTCGCGACATCTTTGTGGAGAAGGAGACGGGGGTGCTTTGTTACAAGGCGATGTCGGGTGCTTCGTTCTCTTCCCTCGTGGGTCGACAGGCGGAGGGGGTTCCCTTTGCGCTGCTGCTGTTGCAGTGGGCGCGACCGGATGACGCCCTGAGCTCTGTGGTTGGAGGGTCGAATGTGGCTGAGGCTAAGGAGCACCATAACGAGGGGAGGGGCCCCTAGTTGCTTGACCGAAATACTCTCCGTTCCTCGTTGGGCCTGAGGGGCCCTGATCTTCCTGATTTGAGATGAGTGGAGCGGTCTTGTATCGGTCTTTGTTTTTCTTTTGTTTTATTTTTCCTCTTTGGAACGAAAATAAAAAGGGGTATGAAAGGAGAATCCTTTTCCTTCCCCGCTCCGGTCAGTAGTGTAGTACGCAATGTCGGAGGCAAGGTCTGGCTCCATCGTTCCGCAAGGGATCGAAGAGGGGCTTTAGGAAGGACTTTTGGTCCGGACTCGTATTGAGATTATCGAGACATTTGGGTTCGGACAAAAAGGGATATCTTTAGCATAAGGTAGGGAGGGCCGCTAAGGCAGCTTTTTACAAGTGAGGGTTTATACAAAAGCCGATTTACATTTAGCCGGGTCATAACCTATGCTCGTTCGGCGTCGAGGGGGAACACACCTCCCCCGACGGTGGTCATGTAGCACGACCGCGCCGCTTCTTGGCTGCCTCGGACGATGCCGACTTCTTGAGGGGTGGGGAACTTGAGCTTCAGATGGTAAGCCGAAGGCACTGCTTGTAGGGAGCATAGTCCAGGCCGGCCAAGTATGGCGTCGTAGGCCGTCTTGATGTTGACCACCATGAAGTCCATGGATTCGGTCCTCTTGACAGGAGTCGATCCGGCGGTAACGTCGAGGGTAACAATTCCTTCTATCACGACAGGGACGCCTGAGAACCCGTGCAGGGTGTACCCGGCTGGCTTGAGTTTGCCTCGGGGTAACCTGAGATTTTCGAAGGCATCGAGGAAGAGAATATTCACCGAGCTACCGTTGTCGACGAGGATCCTGCGGACCTCATAATTAGCCATGTGAAGGTTGATGACGAGGGCATCGCAGTGGGGCAGGCGGACTCCTTCAAGGTCTTCCCCTGAAAAGGAGACCGGCCTTGATTGTAGTTTGGGTGAGGGGTCGTCTCTGACAGCGTTCACCTCTCGGATGAAGGCTTTTCTGGAAGTTTTTGATTCACCTCCCATCGGCCCTCCGTGGACGCAGTGCAAGATAAAAGGGATATCTACGGCTCCCTCGGAATCGGGGTCCCGACTCTGGGTCTGGTTCGGAGGAGGATTCGGAGCCGATTGGCTCCGGTTCCTAGCGGCTCGCCGATCCCGTGGGCCTTCTCGGGTAAATTCTCGGAGGTACCCTCTGGAAATGAGTCCTTCAATTTCGTCTTTCAGGGCTCGGCATTGGTCGGTCTCATGCCCGTGATCTCTGTGGAAGCGGCAGTAAAAGCGCTGGTCTCGATTCTTATTGTTATTAGATCGGGGGGGTAGTCGGACAATGCCCTTGTCTTCGATTTCCAAGAGGATGGCGGATACGTTATGCGTCAGGGGGGTGTACTTCTCGAAGCGGGGGACCGGCGGGACCTTCTTCATGGCCCCCGGGTCCCTTGGAGCTTTCTTTGGTGGTTCGACTTCCTCGGTCTTCCGCTTCCCTTTCACGGTGGGATCCTTGGCGTCTTCGGGATTTAGGGCCTCTTCTGCCCTAATGTATTTCTCGACCCTATTAAGGAGGTCGGGAAAGTCGACGGGGGGTCTCTTGGCCAGAGAGGCCTTCAGCTGTCCGGGGCGGACGTTGTGTCGGAATGCCGCCGAAGCGACGCCTGGGTCGAGGGAGGAGACCGACCTTGCCTCCGCGGTAAATCTCCGGACGAACACCCTGAGTGATTCCCCCTCTTCCTGTTTGAGCCTGAGTAATGAGGCGCTGGTCCTTTCGGCCTTCCTGCTAGTGACAAAATGGGCTAGAAAATTCCCCTCGAGTTGGTCGAAGGAGTAAATGGAGCCGGGGGCGAGTTTCGAGAACCACTCGCGAGCAGGACCCCGAAGGGTGGCCGGGAAGGCTCTGCAGAGCAGGGGATCCGAGGCGCTGTGAATCATCATGAGGGTCTTGAAACCTTCCATGTGATCAGCGGGATCCCCTTCGCCATCGTAGGTCTCGAATTGAGGGGGTCGGAAATTCCGGGGTATTTCTGCTTGGAGGATTGGGGCCGAGAAGGGAGGACGGACAGGCCTGTACCCCTGAGGCGCTCTTCGGCCGCCGTCCCCTACGTGATCGAGGCGGTCCTCCATTTCTTGTAGGCGCCTTAGGAGTACGTCGTCGTCTTCTGGTTGGATCGTTGAAGGGCGGGACGCGCTGGCTTCGGCGTCCGACCCTGTTCGGGAATGGAGGGTTTCTTCCCTGGGGGCCCGTCGGAGGGCCCCCAGCATTTCTCTTCGGAAGTCTCGGAATTCCTTGTGAGTGACGGGGGCTCCTTCGGCCCGGTTTGGTTGGTCCGAGGGTTGTCTTCCGACTCGGCTGAGCGCGGGTCTGCGTACCTCGGACGGTGGCCTCGGGCGGTTCGGGGCCGGGTTGGAAGCGGCCCTTCCCCTGCTGCGGGTAATCTTGCGGTTGAGGATTATTCCCCGGAGGTCGGGCTGGGCTGGCCGGCCGACGCTCCCTTGGGACTCCCGAGAGGGAGCCTTGTGTTTCGACGGGCGTGGCCTGGCTTTATTGGTGGGTGGGGGCGAGTCCCGTTGGTTGACGGAGGAAGCAGCCCCCTTGCCTTTGGTTGCCATGAGGATTCGGCTGTCGATGGCCTTTGAGGGTCTGGGTCGGATCGGCTTCTGGAGCAGCTGGTTCCCACAGACGGCGCCAACCTGATGCTGTTTATTTCTGAGGCACGTGTGGAAGCACCAGGTGTGAGTTCGAACTCAATTTGTATTGAAGGAGATTGCCGCTCGTCTGCCGACCGACGGTTGACCTTCTGGGGCCTACGATGAGCTCGGAAAGGCGTTG
The DNA here is from genome assembly GCA_017893485.1 of Hemerocallis citrina. Classification (NCBI taxonomy): domain Eukaryota; kingdom Viridiplantae; phylum Streptophyta; class Magnoliopsida; order Asparagales; family Asphodelaceae; genus Hemerocallis; species Hemerocallis citrina. Next base: position 36,252,222 of record CM030368.1, read on the forward strand.
AAGGTTGGGCTCGGATCGGAAGGGTCGGATCCGAGGTCTTGTGTACCTGCAGACGGTCCTGAAACACCGGGGTTTGTCCCGGTGGCGGACCCTCCGACGCTCTAGTCAGTCTCTGTGAGAGAGTAGCAATAACTAGGTATATTTAAGTGGCAAAAGATTGATTACCTTCAAAAGGTGGGTGAGGGTCTAGTATTTATAGAAAATCCCAACCGGGTTTGGTTCCGCTTGGGGGCCGGGTTTGGATCCGAAAGCCCATGGGCCTGACGTGGCAGAAGGCCCAGGGGGTTTAGGGCGGTTGCTGTGATACCGGGAGTGGTATAGGGCTGACGTGGCGAAACCCTTGGCGGTATTTGGAGCTGACGTGGCCCATCGTGAGTCCTCTGTGCCTCTGGGGGAATCGGAGGGCCTAGGCTGCGCCAGGTCATCCCTCCGCCCCGCCAGAGAGGGGGGACGGCATGAGGGACTGCTCCGGATCGGACTCCGGGGGATACTGAGGCTCGTCAGTACGAGGAAGCCGGCACTGTGGGGGCAAACATGAGGTTCGGCGCCGACCCTGAAGGGGTCCGGAGCCGAACCAGGTCGGTATTCTTGCTTTTCTGAGTAGGAATTGTATTGGGCCTTGGATGGGCCTCAGGCCATTTTTACACTGTCACACTTATCAAAAAGGAAAACTCAACAATCATTCACATAATCAAAAATCTCTACGTTCAAGTATACTAGTTTATGACTTAATCAATTATTTCTTTTCTCAATACCAACTAACATAATGTTGATTAATTTTCTAAACATAGCATCTTTCATTACATCCAATGCATAGGTTGAGTTTGACATTCTTCAACAAATTTCCATATACTTAACATGTAAAAAAATTTGCAAGCATACAATCATGATTCATAGTACAAAAATTTTCATCTTTTTAATTAGCATGATATCTATCACAACAAAACTATTGTCATTCATAGCACATTACACTAATATGAATTTTATCTATATTTTTCACATCAACATTAACTTATACTACTCATTCATAGCTTTTAGCATGCACATTCTACAACTAGAAAGTAAGAAACCACCCACCTCTAATGAAAAGTGAAACAAAAGTGGAAGCACAACTCCTAGCTCCTAGCAATTTCTCCTCCTCCTAGCAAGAACTCCTCTAAGCACAAGAATTCCTCCAAGCAAGAACTCCTCCAAGCAAGAACACTCTACTCTCTTTCTTTTTCTTACTCTTATTTTGATTTGTTTTTGGTGTAAAAGAGAACGAGGAATAAGGTTGTACTTATGGGTCAATGTGAGGGTCTAAAAAACAAAATTTTTCACGTAATAACTCTCTCTTAATTGCTCACTCGACTCTTCATTTTCTAAATCCTAAACCCCCAACTCTTCTTCTACCCCACTCAAAATCGGCCAACCCTAGTCCAAGGAAAACCCACTAACCCTAGTGTGCACATGCACACACACATACAAAATAAACACATTTTTTATAGTTCTAATTGTATACTAAAAGTTGTAACTTGTCATGTATTAGTCTAAGCTCAACTTAAATTATGATTTTATTAATGGGCTTGATTCATGGGCTCTCTTTTTAATTTATTAACTTAATTATTTTAGTAGGCTCTTCTTTTAATTAATCTAATGGGCTAGGATTTATCTTTAGGTCCATTGATTAAAATAAAAAGGCTAAATAAGATTATGTATGCTTAAAATTAGTAAATGGGAGTAGAAATTAGAGATGGAAAAATTAGCACGTGCATCATAACGTGCAAAAATCAAAAAATGCATTTTTTAAATTTAAAAAAAATATGGGGTGTTACACAAATGAGTCAAAGATGACAGATTGAAGGGGATACACACTAGAGGAGGGCATATATACTCCTTTGATGAAGCGGAGCCTTATATCCATGAGAACTCTAGAAGCTTGGAACTGCAGGTACACAGATCCAGGTGGAGTTCGATCAGTTTGGAAAAGTTATCGTAATGTGATGAAGGGTGAGAGGGGGATTGAGCAGGGTCAACACAACCTCTGCCAGCTTTGGAGGAACAGAAAAAACTTGCGCAAGTGTTTCGAAGCCCATTATTCCTAAAGCATCATTTAGTATGCCGTCACTAGAATCATCCGAGCAAGACTGCGACGTTCGAATATCGTAAGAAGGGAAGAGAGCCTTAAGGTAGGTGGAGTTCGTATGGAGAGTGACACCTCCATGATTACATCTACTGGTGTGTGCCCTTGAGGGGGGCATACAGCTAGAGAAAAACAGGTGGAGATAGATTCAACTAGCAGAGCAAGGCATCTAAACGAGTTGTTTCCAAGAAGAGAAGAAAAAGAGTATCGAAGTTTTTAAATTACACAGGTGTGGATTCATAAGTATGCAATCCATGGTGGAGATTGTTGGGTTTATATCTTGCATACTATGTTGGATACGAAGACGATGAGATGATCGGAGACGGAGTAGAAGCAAAGGAAAACAGTCAGCAGCAGTACCAGCAGCAGGTTGCGGTCGACCGTCCTGGGGTGCGGTCGACCGCCCTACTATGCAGGAGTTCCCGAGAGGGTGATGGTCGACCGACCTTGGGGTGCGGTCGACCGAACGCGGCGCCCATGGATTATTTAGGTAAAGTCTTGGTGATTCATAAGAAGCCCAATCTGCTCTTCAAGTCAGATTGTACGGCTCTTATCATATGTATCCAATGGCTATTGTATCAAGATATCAAACTAGTGTTCTCTAGATCTCTATATATTATTGTTATTGGCCTTCATTGAGAGCTAAGAGAGATAAAGTACTTCATTGAAAGAGAGATTGATTGACTCTCTAATTGTAAACAACTAGTACTTGCTGATGAGGCTTGAGAGGGTCGTGGCGAGAATTGTAATATTCTTGTATCTTCTCTAGTTGAAGAACATCTCGAATTTTTCTCCTCCGGATAAAGGCGAAAGCCCCAACCCGGATAAACTTGTGTGTGCTTTGATGTGTTTGGTATAGTCTAGTATGCACTTGGTGGTTTGTGTTAATTGCATCGAATAACTCAACAAGATCATCAGTCGATAACTTCCTTAACAGTCCATTCCACTTTTTCACTACTACTCCTATAAAGGTTACTTCTATGAATTTCTAAAATGTATTTTCTGAGAGGTTTTGTCTAAATCCTACTATTATGGATGTTTTTACCCATTCTTCTATTGTTCTATTTACATCTTTTACTCAGTCTAAATCTAGCCATTCACCATTGCCTGCTATTCATTTTTCATAGTGTTCTGTGGGATCATATTTTGGTGTTTCTTTTTCTTTCCCTAACTTACTTCTTTCTTTACCTCGCCATTTCCATGGTAGGTCATAAGGTATTTTATTAGGGGGTGGTCTCAAGTATTCGTACATATTAGTTGCAGTTTCTGTTGGTTTTGTTATGATCTTGTCTTTTTCTTGATTGTTTTTTATTTCTTCGTTTGTTATATCTAGATTTTTTAAAGCTTCCTCTATTTCTTCTGAATTGGGATTTACCATTAAATCTTATATTTCTAAAATATTTATATTAATTTTTGTTATGGCTTCTAAATCATTCATTCCATCTTTTGTTATGTCTAATTCTTCTTTCAACTCTTGAATGTTTATCATATAAATTTCTGAGTGTATTGATGATTCTATTTTTGTAATATTATCCATTCTAACTTAATTCTTGTAGTTTAATATTTTTTGTGATAGTAGGTGTTGGTAATACAAACTTACTTTTTCGTTTCTATAGTCTAATACATTGTATGCTATTTTTTTTGTGTATTTTCTTAGGTATTAATAAATATTCTATTGTTTCTTTATCAGTTATATGTTTTTTTCTATCAATCTTTGATCAACGTATTCTATTTTTAAATTTTGAAAGATTTTTAATCTTAATTTCCTTATTTTTGTGAAGTATCATGTTTTTATAAGCTCTTCTTCTTTCAACTCTTGAATGTTTATCATATAAATTTCTGAGTGTATTGATGATTCTATTTTTGTAATATTATTCATTCTAACTTAATTCTTGTAGTTTAATATTTTTTGTGATAGTAGGTGTTGGTAATACAAACTTACTTTTTCGTTTCTATAGTCTAATACATTGTATGCTATTTTTTTTGTGTATTTTCTTAGGTATTAATAAATATTCTATTGTTTCTTTATCAGTTATATGTTTTTTTTCTATCAATCTTTGATCAACGTATTCTATTTTTAAATTTTGAAAGATTTTTAATCTTAGTTTCCTTATTTTTGTGAAGTATCATGTTTTTATAAGGTTAAGAAATATTATCAGTTATAATTTCTAAAATAGGGTTATATAGAAAATTTTGTTTTTAAGGTTTTTATATTTAACTAGAGCAGTTGGAGGTAATGTTTTCTAAAAGTAGATCCGTTAGATAATTATTTTAAAAAGTGGGTTATTTTGACAAATAATTATTGAAAGTGAGTCGGTTACCGACATACACTTTGGTGGCCAAGGATAAACTGAAGAAGATCTTTTGGATTGGTGGGGTCTTGGGGGTGCCTTTTTTCACTTTATCCATTTGGTTTTTTTTCCAGTGGATGAGATGAGCTGAGCTGAGCTGACATTAGTTGGTCCCCAACTAGGGCTGCAATCGAATCGAGCCGAGCCGAGCCGAATATCTTCAGGCTCAAGCTCGACTCGTTTACGAAACGAGCTTAGTTTTGAGCTCGAACTCGATTCGAGTTGAGCTTTGATCGAGTTTTGACCGTATTCTAGCCGAATAGTTCATGAGCTTAGTCTAGAAAAAAAAAACCCAAACTTGAGCTCGGCTCGTTTCCGAAACGAGTTCAGTTTTAAGGTCGAGCTCGATTTGAGCCGAACTTTAACCGAACTCGACTAACTTGTGAATAGATCGATTCGTTTTTGCAGCCCTATCCCCAACAACAAAAAAACTCTCTCCCTCTTTCATTTGCTGTCTGAATCATTTATTCAGCAGCACATGGCCATGATTTGTCTTTACTGATTAGTGAGGTTTTGTATTATAATATAGCAGTAGTTTGTAAAGGTTGTACAGTTGCATTTTTTTTTGAATAGCTCCAATTTGGTTGACATTTATAGGTAACATTTAAGAGTGGGTACAGTGCAGAAGGTTTCTTAGTTGTCATTCAATAACAGACTAACACACTTGTGAAGCCCACAGAGTTCAATGAAAATAAGTGACCATTTTATCTTCGTTATTCTCCTAAACAACTAAAAATACATACTACCGAAAGCATTCACACTTATCTGCTATATTTGCTATTTTGTCAAAAAAATCGATAAAATAGCAGCCACATCGATTTGCTATTTTGCAATTTTTAATAAAATAACTACAGTAGCTTCTTATATTTGAAAAATTTTGTGCTCTTTTTTAAAATATAGGGAAAAAAATATGTTGTTCTATTCCTATTATTATTTTTTAGGGTTTTTAACATGCATACCCCTAACAAATATGATAATATCATATATACCCCTTACAAATATATATTTTCATACATGTCCCTAACAATTTGGACTATATTTTATATTTATCCCTATGTTAGATATCACTAAGTTAACCATGATTTTATCCATACGAGACAAATATAAATCAAATTAAAATATCAAATTATATAATCAAACGAGAAAAGATTTAAGAGTTTTAAGGAAAATAAATGATGAGGCTTATAATCTATCGTTAAAAAACAAGATTGACGACAAATTTAGAGAAGTAACACGAGGAAGAATATGTAGTTTTCAATGATGCATTGTTAGTTTGTCAATTTCTTGAAAAAATAAAGAAATTTTGAGACGAGTTAATGAGTCTCGGTTGGATTAACAATTGTCCCGATTTATAAGGATTTAGAAGATAAAGTTTGAGATAATATTTGAGTCATTTTTTATCAAGGCCATTAAAAAAATTGAAAACTCTCAATCGTTTTGAGTTTTTTCTAACTAGAGGGATAAATAAGAAATGTAGCATATATTGTTGGGGACAAATATGACAATATATATTTGTGAGGGGCATATATGATATTCACTTATTTATTAGGGGCATATATGTTAAAAACCCTATTTTTTAATGGAATCGGACAGTACAACATGTACCATCCTATAAGTTTTTTTTAAAGTCTCGGACGGAACAACTTGTTCTGTTTCCGTCCCCCTCCCAAAAAAATATTTAAAAAAATGGTCGGACGGGACATGAGAAAATTTCTCAAACGAGACAACACGTTTGAGGACTTTTGACCATATAACAATCCCTAATTAGCGGGGTTTAGACTTAATTAATGGGGTTTAGTGTTGATTAAATATATTTTAGTATTAATTAGTAACTAATTAATACACTAATAATTATTTAAAAACTATTACCATTTTAATCTTCTAAAAAAATTACAAAAAAACCTCTCGGACGAAACAACATGTTCCATCCGATACTTTTTTCCCCCTCAAAATTTGGCAAACAATCGTTGCGTGCACACTCGCTAAATGCTATTTCTCAAACTACCATTTTGCCATTTTTGGACAAAACCACTGTGGATGCTCTAATAATACTAAAACCCTTCCCCCTTATTTGAATCCTTTCATCTTAACTATTATAACTCTAATTGGACGGAAGTGTGAGACATGTTCAATATCTATGCATTATATGTGTTCTTTATGTTCATCATGTCAAAATTTTCTTATATTGAAAATTAATAATCATTATTATGCTTGTATCGAGGTACTAAATGCAATTAACAATGATATTTATAGAGATGAAGTAGTTGCACTGCACGTGGAGAAAATGCTAGCACTTAATAGTGTTAATATTTCTCAATAGCATTTGCTAACTCAAATCTCCATGAAACTGATAGGAAAAGAACACTCAAGAAGAACACATTGTACTTGTACGATACATATTCAAAGAAAGACACGTTTGTACTAACTAACAAGAATATGTACTAAAGAATGAATGGAAAATGCACAAGATCATAAGGGTTAATAGGTGTCCACACAATATGATCACACATATTCAAATATAGATGACTAACATTTTTTTCAAACGAAGTTAGTTTCACTAGTTTCACACGTACATATTCAAAGAAGAGATGCATTAGAAATACTACCAGCTTTATGCTCCATAGTCATGTAGTTGAGGGGAAGAAGGTGAGGTTCACGTCATATCATCTCTCTGTGCCAACTATTACCAGTTAATTTTCGTGTTATATTCTTCACACAAACAGAACTGTAACTAGCAACTATGTCAAACCAGATAACCAATTTTACAGTCAAATTCTTATAGCTTTATACAAATGTAATCTGTATTGTAGCTTCATCTGCTCCAAAATCCCCCTCCCCAAACCCCCCCCCCCCCCCCCCCCCCCCCCCCCCCCCCCCCCCCCCCAAAAAAAATACAAATACAAATACAGTAAAACTTCGATAATAAGGTTGGGACCGTAAGAAATTATTAATTTAGCAGGATTATTATTTAATAGATAATTATCGGTACAATAATAAAGCATTAGTTTAGAAAGAATTTTAAAATTCGATATACATCGAAGTTAATTAGTATGTACATGGTATACCAAGAGTTAAGTACATAAATCAAATCAAGACATACACAAAATAATGAACAATTCCATAGAATTCTTTGAAAAAAAAATATTTAATTCCATAGAAGATCAACTGTCTCGAGATGTTACATGCATATGCAATGAACATCATCTGTATAAATACAATTGTCATCAACTTTAGTCTTAGGCTCAAAATCATTGTAATTTTCATATTCTTCTTGGACCTATCAATGACATCTCATTTGAAAGGGCTGAAAAAATCTACATTGACTGATGAGATGAGGAGAGCATTGTACGAATACAAAATGACCATCTGTCATCTACTAAAAAAGAACTGTAACAATGGGTTCCAGAAAAATTTCAACTCTTCATCAGCCAATGAGCAACATTAAACACTCTCAAAAGCTCAGCCGAATACTTGTCACATGAGATACAAAGTAGCAAAGACGCACAAATCAGCAAAATATCATCAGTTATAAAAAATATTGTATGAGTGGTTTCTCCAAAATCAACAAAAACATGACTGGAGAAAAGATCCAGAGCGTAGCCAGAGAAATTTTGAAGAAAATGTGCGGTGAAATTATTTCAGAGTTCAACTTCTCAACAGGTTGGCTAGATCGGTTCAAGGCAAGACATGTAATTAAACCTTATCGAAGCTTCAGTGAAAGTGGTTAGGTTACCATGGAGAATATTGAAGATGTTTTATCAGAAATATGAGCTAAACTAGACAAATTTGATTGGAAGGATATCTGCAATATGGGTGAAACATTGTTATTTTATCGATTGGAAGCAGATCATTGGCTTGCTACAAAGCAATTAACGATGCAAGAAGGATAAGAAGATAATTACTGTTGTTGTTTGTTGCAATGGCAATAGTTCAGACTAAGTACATCCTTGTATTAGTGATAAGTATGCTAATCCTAGATTCTTTAAACATGTGAACTTGAGCAATCTAAGTTGTCATTATCAAGCAAACATGAAAGCATGGGTGACTAATTTACTTTTTCAAGAATTTGTATATTAGTTTGACAAAAGAATGAATTGTAGAAAGGTTCTCCTTATCGTGGACAATTGCCCTGCCCATCTAAAGGTTATTGAATACTTGAGGAATATTGAACCAGAAAAAAATCAAGTGAAAATTCAACCATGTCATGCTGTGATCATTCGACAATTGAAAGCTCATTATCGACGTCAGTTTTATGCTAGTATATTAAAGGGCTACGAGGCAGGAGCAACAAATCCCAAAAAATTAACATTTTGAATGTTATCAACTTTATTAATGTAGCTTGGACAATTGATAACAAGACAACAACCATTGTAAATTATTTGTAGCATTACAAGATCTGCTCAATTGAAGACATGACCTCTCAAATACAAGGTGGTGAAGATGAAAGCATCCAAGAATTATCTCAAGTCATTTCTAGTCTAAATTATAGAAGTTTACTGATAAAGATATACACCTAATGATGATGATCATGAGCTGATGACAATTGTGTTTTACCAGTTGTTTCTCCCACAGAAGTCGTACAAAGAGTAGTGATCTTAAATCACTTTTTGCTATAAAGTGAAAAACATATACCAAATATGGTGTATGCACTCCAAAAGATCAAGGATAAGATTGAGTTCGGTTTAGAGAAACAGAAAAAACAAACAACTATAGATGTATATTTTGAGGAAAAGAAAAATTAAAAAAAGAAGTCAAGTTTTTTCTTTTCAAGAATAAGTTGTGAAATTGAAAGTAAGAGAATAATTTTTTTAAGGGATATTTTAGCAAATGCCCCGTTCAAAATATGGAAACTAGCATATACCCCCACTATTTTTAAAAACTAAGAAATACCCTTCGTTTGGACGGAATCGTTAAAATTCCGTTAAGTTAACTTACGTGCATCACACGTGACACGGTAAAATAACCAAAATACCCATTACATAAAGTAAGGGTTTCTTGAAGCAAATCTGAAAAGAGAATGAACCGTCTCCTTTCCGCTTTGCAGATCCATATGATTTTTTCTCCGATGGCCATCTACCCCACCTTGTTATATTAGGGTTTTTAAAGAAGAAATACCCCAACCCTAATCAGTCATTGACTCATTGTAAGCATCTTCTCCACCTTGTTATATTAGGGTTTTTGATAGATCATGTTTGTTTGATCGTTTCAACTTGATCAATTTTGTGATGTTTTTTTCTGAATTCTTTTTTAAGGAAAATTGGTTGTAGGAAGAGCCATGAATTTTTGAAGGTTCGCATCCGAATAATAAAAATATAAACAAAATAATAGAACAAAGATTCAGATGCGAACCTTCTCGAATTCATGGCTCTTCCTACAACCAATTTTCCTTAAAAAAGAATTCAGAAAAAAAACATCACAAAATTGATCAAGTTGAAACGATCAAACAAACATAATCTATCAAAAACCCTAATATAACAAGGTGGAGAAGATGCTTACAATGAGTCAATGACTGATTAGGGTTGGGGTATTTCTTCTTTAAAAACCCTAATATAACAAGGTGGGGTAGATGGCCATCAGAGAAAAAATTATACGGACTTGCAAAGCGGAAAGAAGACGGTTCATTCTCTTTTCAAATTTGCTTCAAGAGACCCTTACTTTATGTAGTGGGTATTTTGGTCATTTTACTGTGTCACGTGAGATGCACGTAAGTTAACTTAACAGAATTTTAACGATTCCGTCCAAACTAAGGGTATTTCTTAGTTTTTAAAAATAGTGGGGTATATGCTAGTTTCCATATTTTGAACAGGGGCATTTGCTAAAATATCCCTTTTTTAAAAATAGTGGGGGTATATGCTAGTTTTTAGATTTTGAATAGGGGTATTTGCTAAAATAATTTTATTGGGGGTATTTTGATCATTTTACTGTGTTACATGTGATGCACGTAAGTTAACTTAACTAAATTTTAACCATTCCATCCAAACTAGGGGTATTTCTTAGTTTTTAAAAATAGTGGGGGTATATGCTAGTTTACACATTTTGAATGGGGGCATTTGTTAAAATATCCCTTTTTTTAATATGTCTTATAAATTTTTATATGTCATTTTAATGAATTATTAATTTATATATTCAATGGCATCTATAGAAGTTCTAAATAGAATATTATCTTATGCATTTAGCATGAATATTAATTTAGTAAATTGTTCCAAGTTGGGACCAGAGATTTTATTATTTAAGCACGATTATTAATTTATCAAAGTTTTACGGTACTTAAAAATATTCATTGGATGAAGCAGAAGCATCGAAGTGCAGTCCAGTGGCAAGCCAGGGAGAGGAAATTTTCTATTCTGCATTCATCAAACTGTGGGCAGATTGAAAAACCATGCCCTATGCATATATCCAGAAGATCTTAATTTAATGTAATTGTTTTTTGGTTGTTTCAGCACACTTCCAGAAGTTCTGCCCATAGCTGTCAGTCTCTCTCCCTATCCTCGATGTTGGGCCACAAGGTTTTCATCCAAATCTCTTGGGTTCTTGACAAATTTATTTGAGTAATTATGCCCAAGCAACCTAGATGAGTTTAAATCAGGGTACAAGAAAACATTGACTAGTAAAGGTTGCTGGACAGATTTAACCTCCTAAAGGGTGTTTGCTTGATGTTAGGTGGTGGAAAAATATGGAAACATGCATGGGAGGATACCAAGGAAAAAGAGAGGAGGGGAACAGACACATGGAAGAGCTGCTTTTCTATTGGATTCGTTATCTCTAACCTTGAAAATATTTTTTAAGAGAAAAATGAGGTGACAATCCTCCAGAAAAGCTTGGAAATATTTTCTCAACTTTTGCTCCCATCCAAACCTCCTTATTCCCCCAATGTCCCCTCTGAATCATTTTCTTATAGGGTTGTTTGGTTGCAAGTAAACTTACAAAATTTATGCAAAGTTGACCACCCCATTAGCCCTTGTGTTATAATTATCAACACTACCGTTTTTTTTTTCCTTATTTGGTTGTGCTACATAAGGGTGGGTAAAATTGTGTGGATCCCCACAGCCACATTATAAATTTGGTAAAACCAAAATTTTATCTTTAGAAGAGGATTTAAGAAGGAAACATGACAACTATGATTATTTTAATAAAAGTTATGAGCACCACCACACACATAAATGTTAATAGTTTGAAATATATTCTCAACATTGTACAACAAACTATGAGAAAATAAATATATGTGAAACTACTTCTTTTAGAAATATTACTGTCTTCCAAACATTAAAAAAATTTAAAATTTCTGACGATATGAATTCTCACATATTTTACTTGCAACAAATAAAAATAAGAATTATATAAACCATAGAATCCTACCGCATCATAATTACATAAATTGGTTAGTTCCAACCAAAGCCCCTTAGTGTACTTCCACTGATTCGAGACATATCAAATACCGCTTAAAAAATTGCCAAACTTGGAGACAACTGTCAAGTTAATTGAATTTCCTTTTAGGAGCCCTAAAAGACAAGGATCATTGCCTATTAAGGATGTACTTTTACACTAGAGGAGGAAGTCAACATCTTTGGTGGACGCAGCTTTCCCTGTCGTCGCAGCTTAGTGCGCCCAGGGTATACCCATTGTTGACGCTCCCTATCCCTCCCCTTTGACTCCTGTTTCTCCGCATTGTGAGCATTGCGTGCACCCGATATGTTCTTCTTCGTCTTACCGACTGCCTAATCGTTTGATTAGATGCAGCGCTCGTTTGCGGGCTAAGCATACTTCGTCCTTTTCCTCATCTCCCATGGGCAAAGGCCCTTCTACATCATCCCATCCCGTTCCCCAACCTGAGCGGTTAGGGTCTTTATATCACTCCCATTTTGAATCTATGTCAGATACCGAACTTTTGTCCATTTCTACCACTCTGGGATTTAGGATCGACCCGTCGGATTCTAAGCCTCTCCGCATCATCCGACTCAATGAACGTTTAAGAGTCAGTGAGCATCTAGTTCCTTATGATTAGTATCTCCTGGAATATCCGGGGCCTCAATTGCCCCGTTAAACAGAGGGTGATCTATGACTTGATTGTTTCCTCCATGTGTGACCTCATTTCGATTCAAGAGTCGAAGGTTGAATTTCCTTCCCCTCGCCTTTATCGTTCTCTTGGAGGCTCTGTCATTTCCAACTGGATTTCCCTTGACGCTTCGGGTGCTAGGGGTGGCATCCTGCTAGGTTACAAGGAGTCGGTTTTCTTCCTTCTGGCGGTTCACCGCCTCAACTTTTTCTTAATTGTCCAGCTTCACTGGAAGGCTCTCAATAGTGTTATAACTTTCATTTCAGTTTACGGCCCGACATCATCTCAGCTCAGGCCTCAGTTTTGGAGCGAATTTTGGTCCTAACACCAGTTTGTCAATGGCCTCTGCTTCATCTGTGGAGATTTCAACGTGACCAGGTTCGCTGCCGAAAGGTCGAACGCTGTTGTCTCCTTTTCCCAATCCTGCTCGTTTAACGACTGCATAAGGGATCTTCAGTTAACTGATATTCCTATCAATGGTAGATCCTTTACCTGGTCGAACCAGCGGTCTCCGCCTACCCTGGCCAAACTTGACCGTTTTCTCGTTTCTCATTCTTGGATCTCCCAGTTCCACTCCTCCTTTGCTAAGGCTTTGCCCAACCCCTCCTCCGACCACGTTCCCATTGCCCTTTTCTCTAACTTTCACTTTCCCCATCACCATCAATTTCGCTTCGAAAAATTGTGGCTGCAAGACCAGCTTTTTGTTAACCTGGTTGAGGAATGTCTTGGTGCTATCTCTGGCTCGTCAGGTCTTGCCTCTCTCCTCCTTAAGCTTCATGCCATTAAACATGATTGCAAGATCTGGCATAGAGAAAGACAGTCTAACACCAATTTTCTCAAAAGTTTCCTTCTTTCTTCCATCGAAGCTATTGATGTTTTGGAGGAACACGGGCCCCTGTCGGATCATGCTCGTGTTGAGCGTCAAGATTGCAAGCGCGAATTTGCCAACATCCTCCTGCAAGACCACGCAAAATGGGCGCAAAGAGCCAAAGTTAAATGGCTTAAGGAGGGTGATGGCAACACTGCCTATTTTCACAATTTTGCGTCTCACAGACAGCGCAACAATCATATTTCCTTGATCCATGACCAAGGGGTCGACCTCCACTCTGAACCTGACATTCACAGAGCTTTTCTCTCGTTCTATAAACAGCTCATTGGTGTTCCTAAATTGCGTTTGATTTCTCTTGATTGGAACCAACTTTACGGCCCCCCCGCTGTTGACCTTTCCTCTTTCGAGGAGCCTTTCTCTTTGGAGGAGATCAAATCTGCGGTTTTCGCACTAAAGAGCGATTCGGGGCCGGGTCCGGACGGATTCCCGGCCCTCTTCTTTCAAAAGTTTTGGAACTGGCTTAAAGTTGACCTTTTCAACATCTTTAAGGAGTTACATAACGGTTCCTTTTCTTTTGATCGCATCAACTACTCGCACATTGTGCTCATCCCCAAAAAGGCGGGAGCACACGTGTTAGCGGACTTTAGGCCCATCAGTTTAATTAACTCAACCTTCAAAATCATCATGAAAGTCCTTGCGGCGAGGTTAAGTGCGATTATATCGCCCCTCATCGACCCGGCCCAATCCGGTTTTATCAAGGATCGCTTCATCCTTGATAGTGTGGCGTCGGCTCAAGAGGTTATCTCCCTCTGCCATCATTCCAAATCTGAGGGCATCCTCCTCAAATTGGATTTTCAAAAGGCTTACGATAACGTGAGCTAGGACTTTCTTCTCGATATCCTCCATCATCGAGGTTTTGGTCCTAAATGGATATCTTGGATTAAATCCAGCCTCATAGCCGGCACCTCTTCCATCATTATCAACGGCTCAGAAGGCCACAAGTTTAAGGTTAAATGCGGTCTTCGTCAGGGAGATCCAATTTCCTCTCTCCTCTTCTCCTTGGTTGCTGATGTTTTCAGTAGGTTGCTGCGCAACGTGCGCGAAGCTCAAGTCATTGAGGGCCTCGGTCGCTCCTAATGCTTTGATGGTATCCTTAACCTACACTACGCTGACGATACTATTATTTTCATTAAACCTAATCAGTCGTCTCTGCGCAACCTTAAACTTCTTCTCTATTGTTTCGAGTTGGCCTCCGGCCTCTCCATCAACTTTCAAAAGTCCTCAGTGACATGGCTGGGTGGTGATTCCGCCCATCAAACGGAGGTCTCTCAGTTTTTTAATTGTCCTATTGCCTCTTTTCCCATTACCTATTTGGGTATTCCCCTTAGATGGGGCAAGTTACTTAGATCGGATTGGTTCCCTATCATTGACAAAATTGAAGCCAGACTTAACGTCTGGACGGGGAAGTTACTCTCCCGCGGGGGTAGATTGACCTTGCTCAATTCAGTCCTCTCTGCTATTCCCCTATATATGATGTCCTTCTATTATTTCTCCTCGTGGGTCATCAAGAGATTAGACCAAATCAGAAGCAATTTCTTCTGGTCCGGATCCGCCAGTTTTAAAACAGGATCTCACATTTGTAACTGGAATCTTATCTGTTCCTCTAAGGCTAGCGGGGGCTTGGGAGTGCTAAACATTCGGCATCAGAACATCGCCCTATTAGGGAAGTGGCTCTGGAGATTTCATCATCTTGAGTATCTTCCGTGGGTCCAGTGTATTAAAGATCATTATTACTCTTCCACCCCTTGGTGGTCCTTCCCTTCTACCACTCACCGCTTAGCGTTCCCTTTTGGAAAGGTGTTTGGAAGGCTGCGTCGGCATTCCAGTGTGGCATCTACCGTAGATGCTCTAACGGGTCCAGAACTAAATTCTGGTCCGATCTATGGATGGGCAACATTAAACTTTCCTCGGCCTATCCTCACCTCTTTCGCCTGGCTTCTCTCCCGGACGCGTCTGTGGCTGATTCTTTCTACATATTCAACTCCAACAAGATATGGCTCATCCCTTTCGAGATTGAACTTCCCCCTTTCTTAATCTCCGAACTTTACGAGCTCATTTCTTCTCTTAATCTCTACGAATGACATCCTGATGAGGTGATCGCTTGGCACTAGAACTCATCCGGGATTTTCTCAGTTAAATCCTTTTATAACTTTCTTAATTTTCGCGGTACTAAATCCCCCTTCGCTTCCTTCATCTGGAGCTCCTGTGCTCCCCTACAGGTTAAGGTTAATACTTGGCTAGCTCTTCACAATAACTTACTAACGGTCGAGATTCTTAATAAGCGGAATCTGGCGTGGGGGCAACTCTGCCCGCTGTGTTCAGAGGTCTCGGAGGATATTAATCATCTCTTCGTGGGATGCTCCTTCATCTCTCCGCTCTGGAAGTTAGTATCGCTAGCTTGGGAAAATCCATCCTTGCCCATCAACCTTGTCTCTTGCTGGATGTCCCCCTTGTCGCATCCTAGATTTCGCAAAAGTTGGAATCTTTCGGTTCACATTATAATTTGGATTGTTTGGTTGGAAAGAAACCGTAGATTATTCTCTCATCGCTCCTCCACGATTGCTCATTTGATTGATGAATTCCTTTTTCTTTTTAATTTTTGGTCATCGCATGCTTCTCGCATTGACAGAGAATTCTTTTATGGGTGTCGTTTACATGACTCTTATCGTGTACTTTACTGTCTCAATGCTTTATGATTCTTCTTCTTGCATGTTTGCTTATAGTATTTTCTCTCGCAGGTTGGTTGAGGGGTCTGGCCTTCCATCGCACTGGTACTGATGGTTTCTTTTTTACCCAGGCCTTTTGTTTTTGCTCTGGTGGTGCTCGATGGAGCACTCTAGAGTAGCCTTTTGTTTTGATGTTGCTTGGGCTTTTGATTGGCTCTGGTGGAACTGTTGTTCTTTGCTCGACCGGCTGCATTTTGGTTCTGGGCTTATAATTTTGAGGGCTTAGTTCCCTATGTTTTGATTGCTCGGCCGGTTGTTTTATTTTCTCTGCCTGATGTAACTTTACATTCCTAGTCTGTGCTGATTGTATAGTATTTCACTTTACTTTGCTTTATTGTCTTTGTGGCTGATGCTTGCGCCTCGCTCTGTGGTCCCTGCGAGCTGCTGTTATGTTGAGCTTTCCTTGTTTGTGATTGCGAGTTGCATGCCTCGTTTTGTTGTTGTATTCGGGTGTGGTTTTTGGCGGCGGTCTGGTGCGACCGTGCTTATTGTTTGTGGCTAAATCATGTTGACGTTTTCTCTACTGTTTGTTTTATTAGCTGTGAACCCCCCCCCCCCCCCCCCCCTCTCTCTTTTGTTGCTTTGATTGGCCTGGAGGTGCTAGGTGGGCTTGCCTCCTTTCGAGCCATCATTCGACTGGTTGGCGTCCTTGGCTTGGGGCGGAGCGTACGCCTTCATTTTGGGGGTGGCCAGCTTAAGTGCTCCGAGTTGTCCTTGTTGCGGATCGCATTTCCGCTTGCTGCGGCCTCTGGAGGCTGTCTGTGCATTTCCGCTCCCACAGTTGTCATAGTTTGTTGGACGGCTGATTGTCAAGGTTGGAGTATCGAGCTGTTCTGGGTGCCGACGCCTGGTAGTTCTCGAGCTGCGTGCTCCTGCCGTTTGTTTCTTCTGTTCGTTACTCAGCACCTTAGTCGCTTCCTTAGTTCCATTATTGCGGCTGTTGGGGCTGTTGAGTCTTGTTGTCTTTATTAATACTTTGCTTTGTATGGTTTATGACTGTCTTTTATTTTGTTTTACAGCTTGTAAAACCCCGTGATGTATGCTTCCTTTTATTAATATATTTTTGCTGTGGCTGGAGTCTTTAGACTCTATCCGATTACATCAAAAAAAACATCTTTGGTGGAAAAGTAAAGCAAAAGAGAGTAGAAAGTGATGTAGAGACAAAACATATGGAAGAACATAATAATCACGATGCTTTTTCATTACTTTCCCACTCTCCTTGAATGAAAATATATTTTAAGGAGCGATGTGACGATCTCTCATTGGATTCTCAATTAAAGCATGAAAAACTTGTTTTTTTTTAAAAAAACGAGCATGAAATCTCTTCATGTTGAGAATGGGACGTCAATCTACGTCCGTTATCACAGCAAAACTAAATAGAGCAATGAGAAAGTCGAAGTAGATGAGACGAATCAATTGAGCAAGCAAGTAGATTCACCAATCTAACACAAATACAACGATGACTTATCCCAGTTAGCTTTTACTTAAACCGGGCAGAAATATAGGAAGATCTGATATTCAAGTAGAAGAGATAACAATAAGTTACTGATTCACTCAATACAAAAAATTAACTCACTCACCAAGAACTATATCTCTCGCGAGTCTCTTTTTACAATGGAAAAAATAATCTATGAAGTACCCATCTTTCATATTGGCGGAATTTGCAATATATATAGAAGAATAGAGAGAAACCTAGGTCTAATCTTGATTCTCAGTCGTCTGATATAATCTGGAAAAGAAATAACTGAATAGGAGTCGTACGATCTAACTTGAAGTTGAAGATCGAGACCCAAAATGAACACAGCGCCGCGATCGGTCGACCGTCCAACAAGACTGGTTGACCCGGCCAAACCCAATGTAACTGCGGTTGGGGGTGCGGTTGGGTGTGCAGTCGGGGGTGCGGTCGATCGCAACTTGGAACAGTCAACCGCAACTATGCCTACACTATTGCTGCTCTGTTTTCTTCCACTCTCTTCGACGCCTCGACCTCCGTGCTTCGTCTTACCTTCTTCTAATCTGAACCACAAGTATTCAAGACACATTCCTAACACTTCATTCATCTAGACCTCCATATCCCCCTTTGTCCCCTCTAATAATTTCCAAATACTACTCTTGTTGAAGAATCTACCCCACAACTCGTAGTGCTAATAGCGGAAACACACCACAAGTATTAGAATCATTGACACTAAACATAAATATGCTGTGTTAGTTACTAAAGCAGAATGTATGACTGCATACCTTCTCATTTTAGGTACTATATGCACTGCATCTGCGTTTGCTGATGCTCCTAGATTCTGATAAGAGGAAGATAGCTTGTTGAATCTACGGATCTTCTTGTACTAGCATCTCCATTTGTCATACAAGGCTTGCTTTCTGATCATAAAGACACAAACTTCGTTATGGATCATGTAGCTCTTGAAAATATTGGATTTTCCCCCACCACAACGACAAATGGATGCTACAACTGATTTGTCCTCAGACCAAAATTGTATGTGATGTTTTAAAAGATAATCACTCTGATATAGAATCAACAGAATGGATGCAGCTTTCAAACTGATTTCAGATAGGCAACTAGCCATAAACAACCGAAAGCTCTCGGAGTTGATTTCTGAAACACACAAGTGTCTTTCACCTTATCACCTTCCGCAAGTTTTTAGGATTAAAGGGCTAAGAGATAAAGGGGAAATTGGCACCGATGGTTGTTTCACCCAAATCCAGTATGGTTAGTTTTTAGATGTTTGGTAATAATCATCGATAAGATTTTCTGCAGTTGGAAAAATAATCTCATTTGTCCTTAAAAAAGAGAAGTTTTTGTCTACTTCTTTTCCAGCATTAGGAGCACCATACTCTTGTTACTTGCTTCTCTTCTTCTTCTTCTTCCCTACTAGAGAATTCTCTTGAACCATGACAAGTGAGTTTCTTTCCTCATTGCAGTTATACTATGACCCTGGTATCATTATCTTTTTCTTCCTCTTTGTTCTATATCTTTAATCCACGATTTGAAACAAACAATATTGCACATTTAGCCATTTCTTCACAACTCACCTGCCTCAATGAGAGCAGAACCAGTTTCTTTAATCACACCGTTATCAGTCATCAATCTCCTCACCTTCTCCGCGCCTCCCCATTCCCCCACAGAAGCATATATATTCGACAACAACACATAGTCCCCACTCCCAGTCCCTTCCTCCCATCTCATCTTCAGAAGCTCCACATTCGCTCGCTTCCCCAACTCGACATTCCCATGAACCTTACAAGCTCCAAGCAATGTCCTCCATATTACAGGGTTGGTATCAACCTCCATTCCATCCACAAACTCAAATGCTTCTTCCAACAACCCAGCTCGCCCAAGCAAGTCCACCATACACCCACAATGCTTCACATTTGGTTGGATCCCATACTCATTTCTCATAAGATCAAAATACCTCCGGCCTTCTTCCACCATCCCTCCATGGCTACATGCGACAAGAACACTCACAAAAGTAATCTCATCTGGTCTCACCCTTTCCCTCCTCATCTCTTCAAAAAGATAAACAGATTCTTCTCCGTGCCCATGAAAAGCCAACCCTCCAATTACTGAATTCCAACTCGACACATTGCTCTCCCTCATTCCTCTAAACACACCCACTGCCTCCTTAATACAGCCACACTTCGCATACATATCAATCAAAGCATTCCCAACATTCACATTAACCACCCCTCCCCCAATCAAACCATGCAATCTCATCCCAACGTCAAGTGAAGCAGAATCTGCACAAGCCGCAATCAAGCTCAACATCGTCACCTCATCCGGCTCCTCCCCCTCCCGCCTCATCTCCTCAAACACCTCAATCGCCTTCTCCTGCTCCCCACACTTCACATACCCCGCAATCATCACGTTCCAAGAAACTGTATCCTTCTCCGGCACCTCATCAAACAACTCCCTAGCCCTCTCCATCTCCCCTCTCTTCACGTACCCCGTAATCATCACATTCCAAGAAACCAAATCCCTCTCACAACTCTCATCAAAGATCTTCCGGGCAACCTCCAATTCTCCCCGTCTAGCGTAGCCCGCAATAAGAGAACACCTCGCGACAATGTCATTCCTCGCATTGCCAACAAAAATTTTGTCAGCAGCAGACATGTCGCCAGATTTGGCATGAAAGTTGATCAAGCCATTCCTAACGAAGGAATCCATTTCAAGACCGAGTTTGATGATCTTGGAATGAATTTGTGGGGCGGCATTGTGGCATGGAGGGTGGGTGGAGGCACGGAGGAGGAAGGGGAAGACGAGGTGGTGAGGAATGTGGCGGCCATGGAGGGAATGTAGCATGTGGGTGTAGAGGGAGAAGGAGAGGTGGGGGGTGGGGGAGTGGGAAGCAGCGCGTATCATGGTGGAAAAGGTGAAGGAGTCCAGGTGGGGAATATTTTCGAACAGTTGGAGGGCGTAGGGGAAGGCGAAGGGGACAGAGATAGCAGAGGAGAAGATGAGCTCGCGGATTGAGGAGGGGTTGAGGGAGTTTGTGGTGAGGATTTGGGCGTGGATTTGTTTGAGGTGGCGGAGGTGGCGGCAGCGCCGCCAGATTCCGGTGAGGGGGAACTGTTTCCCGCCTTTTCTGATCATTTTGAAGTTGTTTTTTGTTTGGGTTTTTTTTCCCTCCCAAGTGCATCCACAGTCATCTCCTATATATGGAGAAATGCATTTTAAAACTTTTTTGAACATTCTGCTATATATATTCATATTATCGCAGAATGCTACATGTAAGAGCATCCACAGTCGTTTGCTATATTTTCCATATTCTCATTTTATGAGAATTTTATAAGAAAGAAGCGCTGCAGTCGTTTGCTATTTTCTTATAAAATAGCAAACGAACTACAGTGGCTTCTCAAATATGAGAAACGAAGTTGCGAATCTCAAATTATAGAAGACGAGACATCATGTATCGTCTCAATATTTTTAATTTTTTTAAATATAATCGGACGAGACAAGTTGTCTCGTTCCGTATTAAATTTTTAAAAAAAAAAAAAAAAAATAGGATCGGACGGGACATAATGTCCCGTCCCTTTTGGTTTTGTTTTTTTTCAATTTTTTTTCAATTAATCCAACGGATGAGATCTTATGAGAAAAAAAAAAAAAAAAAAAAGTAAAAACCAAACGGACGGGACATGATGTCCCGTCCAGGTTTGGGGGGATTTTTTTAAGTAGGATTAGGTTGTTTAAGTAGGTTTAGTAGATTATTAAATAGGTTTAGGTTAATATTTTAATATTTAATTTATTTAATTAACATATTTTAATACTTAATTGGTAATTAATTAAATCTTCAAAAAGAAAAAATTAACGGACGAGACAACTTGTCTCGTCCTACTCAAATTTTAGCAAAATATCGAAAACAACGACTGCAGACCTTTCGATCTATTCTATTTCTATACTTGCCATTTTGCCAAAAAATAAAAAACGCCATTGTGGATGCTCTAAGAGCATATATAGCAATATACATATTATAACATGTTTCGTCTCAAAATTTTTATAATATTTTTAATCCAACAGACGAAACATTTCGTCTTATTTTTAATCCATCAGACGAACATTTCGTCTGATGAAAATAGAGACTTTTTTATTTTTTAAAAAAACCCCGGAACCCAAAAAACCCACAGACGAAATATCATGTTTCGCCCAAAAGGAATTGAGCTTCTATTTGCCCATTTTTTTTGGATTCTATGGGGAAGATGTATAGGATTTTGTATGGAGTAAAGAGATGAACGGTTGGATGGAGGAGATGAGTAGTGTGGAAGATTCTATGAGATGGATTGTATAGGATTTTTTATAGGATTTTCTTCGGATGTTTCATCCGTTCAAATTTTCGCCAACTTTACTATATTTTGTCTTTTCATGACTGCAGATAAACATACAAATGCTATTTCTAAATATGCATATATGTATTTTATAGCATGTACGATTGTGGATGCTCTAATAGGGGTGGTGGGTAAGGGTTGGGTTTGAGGCATGTTACGCCCTGCTTCCCAAAAAGAGAATACGGAATACGGATATGTGACTAAGCTCAGCGAATGATTTTCATCATCCATAAGCTGTCAGGATCTTTACAACATTTCACAGAAATAATCAAAGTAGGAAGCAAGAGAAGTCAACCACGCATGCATAACTGAATCAATATACCAACAAGAATTTACTTGAAACCAAAATATAATAATCTCAAATAAATTAGATCTGAACGAGTCAATAATTTTGGGTCACATTGCCCAATACAAAATATTCAAGTAACAGATATAATTATTCAAATAAGCTACAGGAAATAATAATAATAGCAAAACTCCAGCATCTAGAATCTCATATCACCTACACCATCAGTCAGCTGATCTCCAAAATCTACAATTTAACAAATTGCAGGAAGAGGGAAAAGAAAACAAAACTCCCGTCAATGAAGTTACGGGCCGCTTGTAGTGCAGGCACAAGTACATGGGAAAAGAATAACAAACATAGCATTGGAATAGATATAACAGAACAAAGCAGAATGTCTAACATGAATCAGAAGAACAGAATTAAGTAATATGGTATACTAACAGGTACAGGTGATATGTATCAGGTGTTAAGTGTCATGCAAGCAGGTAAACAGGTAAACAGGTAATTAGGTATACAGGTGAACAGGTAAACAGGTAAACAGGTATACAAGTAAATAGATGAACAGGTATACAGGTACAAGTAATCAGGTAACATGTATCATGTAACAGGTAAGCATGTAATAGGTATCATGTTATGTCAAGTCTTGTATTATTACTATCTAGGTAGCGTTTCATGCATCCCAGGTTTTTACCACATGGTTGCTACATACATACAAATTACGTTTAGATCTAGTGGTGGGTTTCTATAGGACCGTGTACTCAGGCGTCAGGAAACAGGTAACAGGCACGAATCACGTAGTCGTGAAATCGCGGCAGCAGGAACAGGCATGAATCATGTAGTCATGAAACATGGCAACAGATAGTAATAACAGGCATGAATCATGTAATCATGAAACATAACAATATATAGTAATAACAGGCATGGATCATGTAATCATGAAACATGGCAATAGGTAATGGAAAACATGGACCCCCTTCTGAGTACACATACCTATATTGTCCACTACTAAGGTCTTTCTCTTAACCCTGGCTTGGTTATTTGTTATTATTATTAAACAGCCATGTACGTGTCACAAAACAGAGCAAGCATAACATGGCATGAACAAGTAATATGTTCAGGTCAGGAGATAAACATGTACAGATGATAGACAACACATAAAAGGATAGAACAACGAAAATTCTAGTTCAGGACAGTAAGACAGTAATGCACTAAATTTGGAATTCCCGTTGCTACAAAAATTCAAATTTGGATCCGTCAGAGAATTGGAAAATAGACTCTCGGCCGAATCCAGCAAATATATATAATCCATATGGCATTTCACAAAAACAAGTCTCAAAACAGATTTGAATGCAGAAAACATGTTCAGCCAAAAATCAGAAGTTTGTATTCATAATCAGGAAAGTAGCATCAAAACTTACTAATTAAATCCAAGAAAAATCTGGGTATTCCCTAGTATGTTTAGTATCAGAAAATAAAGTTTCATAATTTTCCAACATAGATAAAATAGTCAAGTAAAATAAGAAAGTAACAAGATACAGTAGTTTTGTAAATCTGGATTCATAAACACACCAGTACTAAAACAACAATATCTCACAAAATATAAATCGAAATCCAGATTCGTCCAAAGGGTGATAAAATAGATACAGTAGTCTATAATTCATATTCACAGAGTTTTTATAGAAAGCAAATAGAATCGGTCAAAATTAAGGTTCTTTACTGAACAATATGAAAATTCTACAAGTATAGTAGTTGTTCGCAAGTATAGAATAGTGTATAAAAGTTATCAATTAAATCTACAAAAATTAGGGGTTAATCCCAATCAAGTCTAGTTCTAACCAGCAAAATATTGGATCAAAATATTGTCTCTAGCATCAGTAGAAAAATAGTTTACCATACAAAATTTATATAAAACTGGATCTGGAATTTTAAACACATTTGTAGTAAAATAGTCATAACTCGCAACTCATAAATCGGAACTAAGATCTATCAGAAAATCTGGAAAGTATACAGAATTCTCTATAATTCATATTCACAAATAATTTTCATATACTGACCTTAATAGGGTCTAAAATACTGATCAAAATGGGGAATCGACAAAACAGAAAATATTCTTCATGCACAAAATCAACTAGTTCATATGAAACTCATCCAAAACATAACCAAACGTGAAATAGGGTAAACTAGATGTCCAGGCAACATGGTATAGGATATTTTAGAAGTCTACAACAAGTTATACTACAACGAACACAATCAAGCATACAATATCACACGAACAACATGCATGCTTTTGTGTGTTCTTGTGTGTTGCTTTTGGTTGTTCTTTGTTATCTAGTTTTGATTCTATTGTTCTTGCATCTCGTCGTCGTTTTTGAGTTATTCCATAGTTAGAATTCAACAAAGTGGTATAAGAGCTACAGGTTGGTAGTATTGATTGAGATGGAGGAAAAGAGTAGAGTCAAGGAATTCGATGGAACGAACTTCACAATGTAGAAGATTCAAATGATTGCGTATCTTCGACAGAAGGATCTAGATGATCCGTTGTTTGGTTTGAAGCCAGAAGGGGCGGAGGTCGATCCAGTTGCATTCGCGGCTTGGAACAGATTGGATCAGAAAGCACTTGGGCAGATTCAGTTGTCACTGAGCAGGAAGGCGCTAATTCACATTGAGAAGGCAAGAACCGCAAAGGAGGCAATGGAGATATTAACAGACATGTTTGAGAAGCCGAATGTAGCGAACCAGATTTTACACCTAAAGAAGTTGGTTAACTTGAAGTTGACGGAAAGGGATTCGATTGCTGAGCACATCAACAACTTCTGTATGGTTTACAATCAGATGGAATCATTGGGTTTAAAGTTTGAGAAAAGGACACAATCGTTGTAGTTGCTATCCAGTCTTTCCGATAGTTACGGCACAGTAGAGCAAACTATTACAAGCACTATGACTGATATGACAACCCTAAAGGATGTTATAAGCAGCATTATGAATGAGGATGTAAGGAGGAAAAGACATGGAGAGACTTCAATGTCATATCCTAGCAATGCCGCACTGTCAGCTGATAACCGTGGTAGAAGTAACAACAGAGGAAAGTCACAGAGCAGGAATCACAGGTCCAAGTTAAGAATAGTACGTCGCAAAGGTGAGTGTTGGTACTGCAAGAAGCTAGGACACGGGAGAGACTAATGCGAGGAGTATAAGAAAGTATAAGCAGGGTCACAGGTAGCCAATGTGGGATGTATTGAACCCTGTCTAGATGAATTGTATTTATTTGCTGGATTTAATATTTTTCAAGATGATTGGTGTATAGACTCAGGTGCTTCTTATCATTGTACCCCATGAGGGATATTTTTTAGGATTATAGGACATGTGATTTTGGTGCAGTTTCAGTTGGAAATGGGCAGATATGTCCAGTTGTAGGTAGAGGCACTGTGAGGGTGAAGGCTCGCAATGGTGGGCAATTGGTCTTGAATGACACAACATATTCCGAACTTGAAGAAATACTTGATCTCAACTAGCAAACTAGAAAAAAAAGGGTTCACAACAACTTTTGGGCATGGAGAATGGAAGGTGACTACAAGTGTCAGGTTGGTGGCAAAAAGAAAGTATGGTGACACGTTGTACTTACTCAGTGGAGGTGATTCTAGTGATATCATTGCTACAACATCAACAGGTAGTTCATCTTCAATTCTATGGCATGTTAGGTTGGGGCACCTTGGTAAAAAGGGTGTCAAGCAGCTTTGTTCTAGGGATCTTTTGCCGGGGCTGAAGAAGGTTGAGATGGATTTCTGTGAGAATTGTGTGATGGGCAAACAGAAGATGTTTCGATAGATGCAAAATGGATCATTGTGTGTATGTTCTTAGATATGAGGACAATGATATAGTTACCTGTAACTCCCGTTTTCTTTTTTTTCCCTTTTGTTATTGATCCCAATTGTAATCTCCATTGTAATTATAGTTCATTTCTTTTGTTGCATTTTGTGTTGAATAATATTTATCATAATGTTATTCATAATCTAATACTGATCACAGTTGATTATTTTAAATCTACTCCTTGTATTTCTAATTCAGATTTAATTGCCTTGTCTTTTTGGGTTGTGAATTGTCCTCCTAAGTGATC
Source organism: Hemerocallis citrina (assembly GCA_017893485.1). Taxonomy (NCBI): domain Eukaryota; kingdom Viridiplantae; phylum Streptophyta; class Magnoliopsida; order Asparagales; family Asphodelaceae; genus Hemerocallis; species Hemerocallis citrina. The sequence continues at coordinate 36,278,595 of CM030368.1, forward strand.
CATTTTGTACCCAAAGCCCAATATCCACCTCCTATTGGATCTCTCACCCAAACCCACTAACCCAAATCAACCCCCCAAATTCTTCCTAACAGACTAATCCCTAAGATCCCTCCTAATCACTCCCCACAATCTCCACAATCCGTAACTCCCAAAATTTGAAAACTCAATCCCAAATATTAAGCCCCCAAAATCTCTTCCCATTACTATCTTTAATAACCATAAATTAATACCCCCTAATGCAGCCAAACCTTCATCCTCCCTAACACCTCCATACTGTGCAAACCCTAACCCATAAACTGTGCAACCCCCCACTGTTGAAAACCCCCCTCTCCCGCTCACCATCTTCTCCCTCTCTCTGATTTCCGCTTCAGCCAACGACCCATCGCCCAAACCAAAATCCTTCTCCGATCGCCTCTCCATTGCGTCGCCAACTCCAACCACCATCTCCACCTCCTAGCCGCCATCGATCCCTCTCCTCGTCGCCTAATCTCTACCTCATCACTATCAGCATCTTCACCCGAAGAACCCATCGACTCCCCGAAACCCATCTCAACTCCGCCCATCGCCTTCGTCCTCGCCCCTCCGTGCACCCCCGTAATCACCGCAGAACCTCTCGCCCTTCGTCGCCATCGTCGAGCGCTCCAATCCCCCATCGTTTCATCTCCCCTATTTTCGGAGGGAGAACAGAGCTCGCCGCTCGCTTGGTTGCTGTCGACGCCCCTCGACGACAGTGCCGCTACCCGTCGTCGTCGCCTTCGCCGCCCTCGCCGCCGCCGACTGTCGCAGTCGTCGCTGCACCCTCCCGCGATATCTCTCTCTCTCTCTCTCTCTCTGGCGCGTTCGGGGAAGAAGAAGAGACGGGAGTGGGTAAACTTGCTGTTCGCTGTTCGGGTGTAGCGGATCTGTGTTCGGTGTGTGTTGTTGTGTGAGGGATCCGGTGTGGAGTTAGAGTGTGATTGGTTCGATTCGGTGTCCCGTGTTTTGGCGCATCGGATCCAGAATAGTTGTCCCGTGTTCTGGCCAGATCTGAGTGAGTTGTGGCTGTTGTTGCTTACTGTTTGGTTATCTTCGCATATAGCTCACACGTGTCTCGGATTCTAATATTTATCGGATCAAATCGTCAAAAAGGCAAGTCATTTCTTATCGAATGTTTATTGTATCATATTCGATATTTTTATTGAATCCCGCAAGTAGATCCAAATTGATTATCGCATACTGCTTATTGTATTCTATCGTTGGGATGCCACGGATTTACACGAGCGAATCCAAGTGGTAATCTCGACTTCGTGCAGTTTTTTTCCCTCTAATGTATAGGGATCGTACATGCACCTATGTAGTTAGTTATTGAATATAAGAATAGGAAAATATTGTTACATTTCATCTCATGATATTAAAGACAACTATTGTAGATTATATATTAGGTTTGATTGTTCATGTGATTGCTATCGATAAATTAGTTGATTATAATTAGTAGAGTTATGGACATTATATATCCTAATACCATGTTCACATAGGATTGGCTCGCTGCGATTTATGATTGTTAAACCCCAATTCATCATTCTAATTAACTTTTTAATCGTTTTATTCAAAAAGATCATGTTGACATTCTGAAATTTTACGCCAACCTGAACCTTGCTGTGCTGTTTCAACCTAGATAACGTCATTAAAATCAGTCACTTCCTGAATATGAAAAGTAGCCCTAAGTGTCTAGATATCGATAGCCTCCAGAATTTTCGAATTCCAATCCATATCGCCCGAGTTATGACCCTTTTTACTACTGCTGCGCTGTAATTTCAGATTCATGTACATACCATGTTAGGTTGTTAAATTAAGTGAACTAATGATCAAATATGGCCAAGATAAATTCCAGATTTGTAGATAACATGCTTAGGGTGATAAAAATTATTTTTACTGATTTTTTTAATGATTATTTACTGCCCTTATAACTGAAATTAGTTAACATCGACACCCAGTCAGAAACTAAAATATGTAAAGAACATTGAATTTCACCTAGCTACCGTTGTCGGAATGTGAACTTTAAGTATGCGTTGGAACCGTATGGAAGTCTAGTTTCAAGAACTTCTGACGGTTCTGTATTTGCTATTCTGTAGCAACGGAAATTCTGATTTTGGTACAGCAACCTACTGCTGTCCAGAATTGGGATTCTATGTTTTATAATATACAATTATATTTATAATGTTATATTTGGTGCATTCAATTGTATAGAGTATATTGCATGATCTTAGGGTTGTTTTGTCACCTTTTCTAGTGTTCCTTATTAATCACATTATTGTATGTTAATTAAAAAAAGAACATTAATCAAGCCGGGGTTGAGGGTTGATTAGGGTAGTTGACAATATAGTAAGTGTACTCGGATGATGGCCAGTGAATATTATCGTTATCGGCATCGTGTAAGAAATTATACATGTCCAGTGTTTTTATCGTTATCGGCATCGTGTAAGAAAGTACACATGTCCAGTGTTATTACCGTTATCGTCATCATACCCAGTACATGAACTATAGAATCTACCACCTTAGTCTAAACGAAATTAATTGTATGCATCGAACCTGTGGTACGGCACACATGGGACACAGTAGTACGTGCATTAGCTAGGATTAAAAAATGAATAATAGACTTAAGGCTCTCATCACACTATCATTGCATATTGTTATCTTTATTGAACAGTGGTATCGTTATTGCTGCCATTATTGATGTTGTTTATCGTTATCGTGATAAATCATAGTTATTGCATATTGTACTATTATCGCTTTGTCACTGTTCAACACTATTGATTTTATCGTTTATTGAATTCATTGCTATACCACCATTGTCATTGTTTCTCTGTTTCTCTACTTGCATGTCCACAACTTGCTCTAAGGACTTTTTTTTTCATCTCTTTAGATGAGCAACTTACAGGTAATCAAGGAGATTTACCTGACGGAGTAGGAGAGCAGCAATGGTGAAGGAGATGTTTTACTGCGCCGTTAAAAAATGTTGTTTTATTTGATGACTTTAATAAAATTGGACAAATGCTATTTTTTTGTATTGTGGGCTTCGACCCGAATGTTGTTTGTTAAATTTCCAGATGTTGGGTTATTTTGATGTTGGTTATTTTTATGCATAAATTTCCAATGTTGTTATTTATGTGATTTTTCTTCATCGCATGCGTGGTTGTTTTATTACTTGTTTATATTGTTGAGTTGGATCAATAATAGCCTATGGATGACGCAAGTCATTCGTTGGGCCGTGTCACGTGCTTGCATTCTGTGTTTTTGGGAAGTGGGGAGTGACAAGGTTTTTAGTGGTATCAGAACCAGGTTTGACTCTAACTAGTTTGGGGTTGGACCCTGATTAGTTTAAGTTTAACCGATTTGACTCAATAATATGTGCAACACGCGTGAATCACATGAATAATTGGTAACCAACATATAATCTGGATTCCAACATTTTTGACCCACTTTTTGATTCCTTCATATCCGGTTCCTTCATTTCTTGGTTGTTTCGTCCATTCCATTCATTCACATTCATTGATTTCTTTCTGGGTATAATTTTATTCTTTTGTACCCATACTCCTTTGATTCTGGAGTTGTCCATTCTTTTTACCCGCTTGGTTCGTCGATCGGCATCGGTGGATCTTCAACGACATGTTAGAGGCTTATTTAATTTCTACGATACTATATGTTTTATGATATATTTATCGTGTAAATTTGCTACACTGCATATTTATTTTCTCATTCACATTTGCATTGTGCTTATGCATGTATTTCATTCCGCTTTTCTCCATACTTTTATAAATCATTTTCACTACTACTATTTTGTACTATTGTGTTTAATATTTATAATCTATACATCTATTTTGATATTCCCTCGTGTGACTTTCAACTCCATTTCTTACTTTTCTGCTATTTTTATATCACAAATTTCAAAAAATAATAATAACATTCATACTTAAATTAAATGTCTCATATCCCTGTGCATATGGACGGTTAACTCTTCCATTTCACCATTTCGGTGCAACCTAATGTCGAGATGACAAATATGCAACTTGATGTCAATGGGGGCAAATTGCAACTGGATGTCAGTGAGGCAAAATGTGCAACTGAGTATCCAGACGACAACCTGCAACCTGATGTCGTGAAGGCAAACATGCAACTTGATGTTAAGGAGGCAAGATTTTCTTCTCAACTTGATGTTAAGGAGGCAAACATGCAACCTACTATTTCACAACTTGATGTTGAATTTGCATGGACAGAAGAGTGCACGAATGCCTTCGTTACATTGAAAAATGTTCTCATTTCCGCACCCATCATCATGGCACCAGATTGGACCCGTCCTTTCGAGCTTATGTGTGACGCAAGTGATTATGCTTTGGAAGCTATTTTAGGTCAGAGAATAAATAAGGTACCCCATGCTATTTACTATGCTTCTCGAACTTTAAATGATGCACAGCTTAATTATTCCACTACTGAAAAAGAAATGTTAGCTGTCATTTTTGCTGTAGAGAAGTTTAGATCATATTTGATTGGATCTAAAGTCATTGTTTTCACTGACCATGCTGCTTTGAGATATTTGTTTGCAAAAAAGGATGCTAAGTCTAGGTTGATCAGATGGGTGCTTTTGCTTCAAGAGTTTGATCTTGAAATTAGAGACAAGAAGGGAAGTGACAATGTTGTTGCAGATCACTTGTCCAGGTTACTGGATGATGAAGAGAGAAATGTGCCCCCACTGAATGAAAACTTTCCAAATGAACACTTATTTGAAATAAATATACCACTTCCATGGTATGCAGATATTGTCAATTATCTCACTGCTCATGTTTTTCCTCTAGGTATGACGAGTCAAGAAAGAAAGCGGTTGGTGGCCATGTGTAAGCACTATTATTGGGATGATCCTTACTTATTCAAATTATGCCCTGATCAAATTGTAAGAAGATGTGTGTCAGAAGAAGAGCAAATGAGTATTTTGCAACATTGCCACTAGTTTGCATGTGGAGGACACTTTGGGACAAAAAGAACAGCACTTAATGTATTACAATCGAGTTTTTATTGGCCTAATGTATTCAAAGATGTTTTTTCTTTTTGCAAGACTTATGATAGATGCCAGAGGACAGGCAACATCTCCTCCAGAAATCAAATGCCGCTGAAAAACATTCAAGTAATCGAGCTTTTTGATGTATGGGGAATCGACTTCATGGGTCCTTTTCCTAACTCACTTGGTTATTTATATATTCTCGTGGGTGTGGATTATGTGTCTAAATGGGTCGAGGCTGTCCCCTCAAAAACTAATGATCACAAAATTATTGTCAAGTTTTTACAGGATAACATCTTCACCAGGTTCGGTACACCAAGAGCAATAATTAGTGATGGAGGTAGCCACTTCAATAATTTTCCATTTGCTTCTTTGATGAAGAAGTATGAGATTACACATAAAATGGGTACTCCATATCATCCTCAAACCAGTGGGAAAGTGGAGATTAGCAACAGAGAAATCAAGAGCATTTTGGAAAAGACCGTGAATACAAGCAGAAGGGATTGGTCACTACGCTTGAATGATGCATTGTGGGCATACAGAACTACATACAAGATGCCTATTGGCATGTCACCATATCGTCTGGTCTTTGGAAAAGCATGTCATCTTCCGGTGGAATTGGAACACAAGGCTTATTGGGCCATTAAAAAGTTCAATTTTGATATGAAACAAGCAGGTGACAAAAGAAGATTGCAGCTGAATGAGCTCGAAGAATTGAGGCATGATGCATATGAGAATGCAAAATTGTACAAAGAACGGACCAAGATATACCATGATAAACAGCTAGCAAGGAAGGAGTTTCATGAGGGACAGAAGGTATTGATATACAACTCGAAATTATGACTCTTTCCAGGCAAGCTTATGTCAAGATGGTACGGTCCGTACATTATTACAAAGGTTTTCCCACATGAAACTTTGGAGGTTCATAGCAAAGAGAAAAATCAAACATTCAAGGTGAACGGGCATAGGGCAAAACCTTATATGGAGATGAGTTTTGAGCCACGAGAGGAAGATATAACTCTTCAACCTATTCAATACATTGCATAAACTCGTCAAGTCTAGCTGAAGACAAGAAATGCAACGCTTATTGGGAGGCAACCCAATTATCAGGGAAGTTCTTACACTTTTTTCTTTATTCATTTCTTCATTTTTTTTTCTCTCTTTCCTTCCAACTGGATGGTGACACATGCCTATTTTAAGTTTTTGTTTCAAACATTGAGGACAATGTTCCATTTAAGTTTGGGGGTATTTATTCACATTTAGAGTCTCATGATTGTGTAAAAAAAAAATTTAAAAAAAAAAACAAAAAACCCTTTCTAACAACAATGATGAGAACATGAGCTCAGTTACTATAGGTAGAGAGTGGAGAACAAGTATTAATTGTGGTCTTTATCTTTAAAAATGTTAATAACTTATCATATGGATCATACTTGAAACTTTTACTCACTTGGCCATGTCCATTCGATGAATTTTGAAAGAGAATAGCAAGTTCAACTATGAGTAAACTTAAATACACAAATTATGAGTTTTGAGCCTAACATATATTCTTGAGAGAGTCATACACTTGAAGGTCTCAGTATTCATGATTTAGTTGACTACATGTATCTACATTCTTGAGATGAACTAGAACTTGTTTTTGTTACTTTTCGAAACTTATTTTGGATTTTGCATGAAAACTTGGAAGTGATTAAGGCACCTAAGAATCTATCACCAAAGACAAATAGCCTACCCAACATCAATTATTCACTAGTTGCCCCTTTGAAGCTTATAAAAGCTTTCTTTTTGTAAGACACATCATCCTTAACCATGCCTAGATAAATAGGTTACCTTACCTATATCTATTGAGTTAGTAGAGCAAAAAAAATTGTAAAGAGATGTGGTATGTCAAAGTGAGGGGTTTGAAATATAAATAAATAAATAAATAAATAAATAAAAGAAGTTGGAGGATTTGTCATAAGAAATATGAAAGGTTGTTCATCAAATAAATGAAAATTGCTGAGTTGTGGGTGGTTGAGAGGTGTTGGTAGAAATAAAGTATAGGCCTTTGATATATGGCCTCACTTATTGATTTAAAATTTTTTTTTTAAAAAAAAAAAGGGAGGAAGAAATATAATCTCTTAGAACAATACAAGTTGCTCTACTAATTCTTTAGAAATTTTGTATTCCTTTTTTTCCCCTCAATTGCTTAAACCTTCACCCATGGCCCCATTACAACCTATATAAGACCTTTTGATCCAAGTATTGTGCAAATCAATGGTGTGAAGATGTAGTAGCAAGATCAAGCATATGGTTTCATCTCATTCAAGTAATGAATATTTGTCAAGAGATCTATTTTGAACGTCCCATGTTAATGTGAGCCATTTTTTTGGGAGTGTGCCATGGTGAGATTTTGGAGTTGAAATATAGTTGAGCTTGCTAACCTTAGTCATGATTATGTTGCATAGGCATTGGCCACCCTACTTATTGATGTTCAAGTTGAGTATTCTTTTGAATAAGTGATTAACATTTGAACTAAATTATTTAGGCCTATCTTAATGCTTGTTCTAATCTTGACACTAAAAGTAGCATGTTCTCTGAGGTAAATGTTGGAAGGGTCAAGGTGTTCTTGCGATGCTTGTAGTTTTAGTTTTTATTTTTACTTGAGGACAAGCAAAAGCTAAGTTTGGGGGTATTTGATAAATCTGTTAATGTCCACATTTTGGATCAATAATCTGAATGCAATTAAACAATTAAATTCTCTATCTTTGGTAATTTATACTTCTTTTCTCTTTTCCATAGGAAACAGCCTAAAAGCAACTAAATGAAGCGGATTCAAGATTTACTCAAGACTAATCCATCACTGTGAGGATGAACACTGGGATGAAGAACCTTAATTTTGCATCAAAACATTTGAGTTCGCAGAACAGTCGACTGACTCCTTAACGACAGTCGACTGAACCGACTAGGTTTGAGTTTCCAAAGTTCACAGAACAGTCGACTGATTCCTTAACGACAGTCGACTGAACCGACTGGGTTTGAGTTCCAAAGTTCGCAGAACAGTCTACTGACTCCTAGTCAACAGTCGACTGAACTGGCGTTCTAGTGTGTGAGACTATAGTATCAGCTGAACAAATACAACCCAGTCACAAGCAATCATTAAACAGCCGACTGATACTATAGAAAGTATTGAACATGCAAAAGCTACATGGAGACTGCACAAAAATCCTTCTTCACAGCACATCAAAACTACAAGCCAAGAAGGAGAGCAAAAAGAGAGAATCTGAACGGGAGCTAGAGATAAGCACAGTTGAGATACACCCTCATCCAAACCTACAAAACAAATCAGAGTGAGCTGTCAAAATCCAGAAAACAAATATTGTATAGCTGCAAATAACAACTTCCCAAAAATCAAGCTAGAGATCTGGTCTGGCAGTTAATGAAGAAGATTTGACTCAACCCATATCCGATATTTGAGGAGATTGAAATCTGGAACTTGAGATCTGCAGATGGGGGCAAAAGAAGCTATAAAAGGGGGGAAGACACAGTCAAGAGAGAAGACAGAACGGAAGAGAGAACGGGAGGAGTGATCGAGTACATCTTGAAGAGGAGGAGAGCAAATTGGTTTCAAGCCGATCATCATACAAAATCAGTGTTACTTCTTCTCTCTAATTTTTTGTTCTTGAGTTGTTTAAATTAGTAGAATCATGTATCCAAATTTGTTAGTAAATAAAAGTTGGATTATGTGTAGCTAAATTCATTTTGGGCAGATTGAAACCTTAGTCATGTAATGTTTACAAATCTTCTAAAGCACTACTCCTATCACTTATTGAGTAAATCTGGTAGTTCGTGATCAAATTTATAATATGCAGCTTTTGATGCTTGACATTCTTACTATTCAAGTGTTGTTAACTCAACGTATTTATCGATGAACACTCTATATCACTCTATTTGTTGATGGACAGTCGACTGACTCCTTACGTCAGTCGACTGAACTGGCATTTTGGTTAACACAACCAAAGTTGAGTTATCAAGTTTGTTTATTATAAATTGAATTTGTTACATAAGCAGATTTAGATGATCGAGTCTAATGCTCATGATTAGTAACACAAGAACTCATTTGGGTTCTAGGGTTTAATCAACATAGAAGACTAGAATAGATACCATGTTCTAGTTCTTTATGTGCTTGTCAATTTCCATTGTGTGTTATGCTTTCTTAAAGTGCAACTTAGTAGATATCATGCTAAACACTTAAGGAGAGAAAGGGATTAGAGTAGATACCATGCCTAATTCTTAGCTTTGGGAAATCTTTAATTTAAAAAGTAGATACCATACTCTTAAATGAACAAGCATGAGTGATCAGAGGAGTGTAGAAGTTGATCTAGCATTCTTGACTATAGGTGGAAATCAAGCCCAACTAATTCAATAGATAATTTTACTCAACTGAGAACTACTTGATTTAGTCTCATTTCCCTTCAGACATACAGAAAAAAAAAAAAAAAAAAAAAAACAAGCACTCTGTTTATTGATTAGTAAGTTATTTACTACAATCTCTGTGGGATCGACCCTTGCTTTTCACTACGCTTCTGTAAACGATTCGTACACTTGCGAGGTTTTAAATTTGTGTTCAGATAATCTATTCATTTAGATAACTGAATCATCAACAACTAATCCCTAAGATCCCTCCTAATCACTCTCCACAATCTCGACAATCCGTAACTCCCAAAATTTGAAAACTCAATCCCAAATATTAAGCCCCCAAAATCTCTCCCCATTACTATCTTTAATAACCATAAATTAATACTCCCTAATGCAGCCAAACCTTCATCCTCCCTAACACCTCCATACTGTGCAAACCCTAACCCATACACTGTGCAACCCCCCACTGTTGAAACCCCCCCTCTCCCGCTCACCATCTTCTCCCTCTTTCTGATTTCCGCTTCAGCCAACAGCCCATCGCCCAAACCAAAATCCTTCTCCGATCGCCTCTCCATTGCGTTGCCAACTCCAACCACCATCTCCACCTCCTAGCCGCCATCGATCCCTCTCCTCGTCGCCTAATCTCTGCTTCATCACTATCAGCATCTTCACCCGAAGAACCCATCGACTCCCTGAAACCCATCTCAACTCCGCCCATCGCCCTCGTCCTCGCCCCTCCGTGCACCCCCGTAACCACCGCAGAACCTCTCGCCCTTTGTCTCCATCGTCGAGCGCTCCAATCCCGCATCGTTTCGTCTCCCCTGTTTTTGGAGGGAGAACAGAGCTCGCCGCTCGCTTGGTTGCTGTCGACGCCCCTCGACGACAATGCCGCTACCCGTCGTCGTCGCCCTCGCCGCCACCGACCATCGCAGTCGTCGCTGCACCCTCCCGCGATATCTCTCTCTCTCTCTCTCTCTGGCGCGTTCGGGGAAGAAGAAGAGACGGGAGTGGGTAAAGTTGCTGTTCGCTGTTCGGGTGTAGCGGATCTGTGTTCGGTGTGTGCTGTTGTGTGAGGGATCCGGTGTGGAGTTAGAGTGTGATTGGTTCGATTCGGTGTCCCGTGTTTTGGCGCATCGGATCCAGAATAGTTGTCCCGTGTTCTGGCCAGATCTGAGTGAGTTGTGGCTGTTGTTGCTTACTGTTTGGTTATCTTCGCATGTAGCTCGCACGTGTCTCGGATTCTAATATTTATCGGATCAAATCGTCAAAAAGGCAAGTCATTTCTTATCGAATGTTTATTGTATCATATTCGATATTTTTATTGAATCCCGCAAGTAGATCCAAATTGATTATCGCATACTGCTTATTGTATTCTATCGTTGGGATGCCACGGATTTACACGAGCGAATCCAAGTGGTAATCTCGACTTCATGCTGTCTTTTTCCCTCTAATGTATAGGGATCGTACATGCACCCATGTAGTTAGTTATTGAATATAAGAATTGGAAAATATTATTACATTTCATCTCATGACATTAAAGGCAACTATTGTAGATTATATATTAGGTTTGATTGTTCATGTGATTGCTATCGATAAATTAGTTGATTATAATTAGTAGAGTTATGGACATTATATATCCTAATACCATGTTCACATAGGATTGGCTCGCTGCGATTTATGATTGTTAAACCCCAATTCATCATTCTAATTAACTTTTTAATCGTTTTATTCAAAAAGATCATGTTGACATTCTGAAATTTTACGCCAACCTGAACCTTGCTGTGCTGTTTCAACCTAGATAACATCATTAAAATCAGTCACTTCTTGAATATGAAACGTAGCCCTAAGTGTCTAGATATCGATAGCCTCCAGAATTTTCGAATTCTGACCCGTATCGCCCGAGTTATGACCCTTTTTGCTACTGCTGCGCTGTAATTTCAGATTCATGTACATACCATGTTAGGTTGTTAAATTAAGTGAACTAATGATCAAATATGGCTTCCAGATTTGTAGATAACATGCTTAGGGTGATAAAAATTATTTTTACTGATTTTTTTAATGATTATTTACTGTCCTTATAACTGAAATTAGTCAACATCGACACACAGCTAGAAACTAAAATCTATAAAGAACACTGAATTTCATCCAGCTACCGTTGTCGGAATGTGAACTTTAAGTATGCGTTGGAACCGTATGGAAGTCTAGTTTCAAGAACTTCTGACGGATCCGCATTTGCTATCCTGTAGCAACGTAAATTCTGATTTTGGTACAGCAACCTACTGCTGTCCAGAATTGGGATTCTATGTTTTATAATATACAATTATATTTATTATGTTATATTTGGTGCAATCAATTGTATAGAGTATATTGCATGATCTTAGGGTTGTTTTGTCACCTTTTCTAGTGTTCCTTATTAATCACATTATTGTATGTTAATTAAAAAAAGAACATTAATCAAGCCGGGGTTGAGGGTTGATTAGGGTAGTTGACAATATAGTAAGTGTACTCGGATGATGGCCAGTGAATATTATTGTTATCGGCATCGTGTAAGAAATTACACATGTCCAGTGTTTTTATCATTATAGGCATCGTGTAAGAAATTACACATGTCCAGTGTTATTACCGTTATCATCATCATACCCAGTACATGAACTATAGAATCTACCACCTTAGTCTAAAATAAATTGATTGTATGCATCGAACCTGTGGTACGGCACACATGGGACACAGTAGTACGTGCATTAGCTAGGATTAAAAAATGAATAATAGACTTAAGGCTCTCATCACACTATCATTGCATATTGTTATCTTTATTGAACAGTGGTATCGTTATTGCTGCCATTATTGATGTTGTTTATCGTTATCGTGATAAATCATAGTTATTGCATATTGTACTATTATCGCTTTGTCACTGTTCAACACTATTGATTTTATCGTTTATTGAATTCATTGCTATACCACCATTGTCATTGTTTCTCTGTTTCTCTACTTGCATATCCCCGACTTGCTCTAAGGACCTTTTTTTCCCTCTCTTTAGATGAGCAACTTATAGGTATTCAAGGAGATTTACCTGACGGAGTAGGAGAGCAGCAATGGTGAAGGAGATTTTTTACTGCGCCGTTAAAAAATATTGTTTTATTTGATGACTTTAATAAAGTTGGACAAATGCTATTTTTTTGTATTGTGAGCTTCGACCCGAATGTTGTTTGTTAAATTTCCAGATGTTGGGTTATTTTGATGTTGGTTATTTTTATGCATAAATTTTCAATGTTGTTATTTATGTGATTATTCTTTCATCGCATGCGTGGTTGTTTTATTACTTGTTTATATTATTGAGTTGGATCAATAACAGCCTATGGATGACGCAAGTCATTCGCTGGGCCGTGTCACATGCTTGCATTATGTGTTTTTGGGAAGCGGGGCATGACATTACATTGGCGTTGTATGTGGACGACATATTGTTCGCAGGTTCATGTATGGAGAAGGCGCTAGCTTCAGAGTTTTTAGTGAAGGACTTGGGTGAAGCAAAGCAAATTCTCGGCATGAAGATTAGTAGTGACAGGAGAAGCAAGAAGCTTTGGTTATCTTAAGCGGACTATGTGAAGAAGGTGTTGAAGAGATTCAATATGGATAGCGCGAGGCCAGTCACTTGTCCCTTGGCTGCTCACTTCAAGTTATCAATGGACTTGTGTCCTAAAACGGAGGTGGAGATGGAGGAAATGGCTGCTATTCCTTATACCTCAACCGTTGGGAGTTTGATATATGCGATGGTGTCTACAAGACCGGACATCGTACAAGCAGTGAGAGTTATCAGCCATTACATGAAGAATCTAGGTAAACAACATTGGGATGCAGTAAGGTGGATTCTTAGATATCAAGCAGGTACTTTAGATCACTCTCTTTGTTTTGGGTGAGATTCTTTGCATATACATGGTTATGTGGATGCGGATTTTTAGGGCGATCATGATGGTTGCAGAAGTACTACATGGTATGTATTTACAGTTGGAGGAACAACTGTCAGTTGGGCTTCGCAGTTACAAAAGGTTGTAGCATTGTCAACCACGGAGTTAGAGTATATGGCACTTACAGAAGCGACGAAAGACATATTGTGCATTTCGGAGTTTATGAAACAGTTGGGCAGGAAGCAACCCATAGGTGAACTATGGTGTGAAAGTGAAAGTGCAGTTTTTTTGGCAAAAACTCGGCATATCACTCTAGGACTCGGTACATTCAAATGAGATATCATTTTATCAGAATGGTGGTTGAGAAGAAATGATTGAAGCTAACTAAGATTCTGGGCACTAAGAATCTGGCGGACATGCTCACTAAGGTGGTGGATAGCATGAAACATCCGTTTTGCTATACCTCTATCAGTTTGTCTCCAGGTTAATTATTGAGGAGACTCGCAGAGGCACAGGCCTAGACTAGGCCAATGGAAGAATGGAGAACAGGTTAGAAACTTCGTGTATATGTCTCCAAGTGAGAGATTGTTGGGGTTTGTGGATCCAATACATGATAATGGGTTGAAGAAGAAAGACGAGAAGGAGAGTCGAAGTGGGAGCAAGCAGGTCAAGAGTAGTTTGAAGCTACAGGCAGAATTGTGGTCGACCGCACCCCCCGACTGCATCCCAGGCAACGTACGGTCGACCATGCAGTCGACCGTCTCGCTCACTGTTTCAACCCTGTAACTTGAAGAGGCGACCAGTCGACCGCGCAGCCGACCGACCTACATTTCTGTTGGACCCTGTACAGTCAAAGGAGAGAACCGGTCGGCCGACTTGGTGTTGCGGTTGACCGTCCCGACGCTATTTGATGAGCGGCGGAGATTGAAAGTTGAGAGCGGCTGAGATTGAAAGTTGAGAAAACATATATATATTATATTATGTACGATTTTAGGGTTAACTGAAAAGAAAATAGAGATCTACTAGCCGTCTTTGAGAGAGAGGGAGATAGAGTGAAACCCTACACCTTGGTGACGAGTTCTTGAGAGATTTGTAAACCTATTCTTCATATTTCTAGTAGAAATTATAGGAGTGCCTCTGCACGGAAAAGTAGTCATTGTTATGGGTGAACCTCGAAAAAATCTTGTGTGTTCATGTGTGTAACACCCCGCAAAATTAAAAATGACAATTTTGCCCTCGTGTGTTACGCACGTGTATTTTGTAACGTGTTTTTACCACGTATTTTGATTACCAACTATTTATGCATTTCTCGTACATTTTATCCTATTTGGGTTAACTAAAATATTGAATTTCAATCTCTGGGTTTTATGTGCTTTTTACGTATTTTTGGTGCACGTATCGATTATGTGTTTCCGCCACTACGTGCAATATTTTATATGTGTTTAAATTATTTATTTTATGTATTCAAATCCATTTTTATAAAACAGAAATTTATTTTCTCCTATTTTGATTAAAATGATTTTTGTACGTGAAACGCACGTGTTTTCTACGTACGTAAGAATTACGTCGTGAAATATATATAAAATTAATGAATATATTTTTCTTATATTTTATTCTTATTATCTTAAACATTTTCCGTTGATAAAGTCAAATTTCGTATTTTGATATTTTACGTGCGACGCAAGTGTTTGTTTGGTGCGCGTATTTGAGCATATCTGTTTTCAAAATAAAATTTTGGAGTATGGGTATTTATTTTATTTGTGCTTGATACATTATAAATTTTAATTTAAACTATTTTTTACTTACAATTCTAATATACAGTATATATATATATATATATTACATTGAACAAATATATTGATGGATTCATACTTATATTGTGGTCAACATCAGAGTTCTTTTGTTCTCAATTGATACTACAGAGTTCGGTCTTATTTTGTGGTCTTATTTCATCAGATGGTATATATGTATACATTTATTAAAAAGTCTTGTGGTATATGGTAAATGTGTGAAATGTGTAGTAGTGAATGGGGGCCCACGGTTCAAAGAGCAAAGACAAAGCTT
Organism: Hemerocallis citrina; assembly: GCA_017893485.1. Taxonomy (NCBI): domain Eukaryota; kingdom Viridiplantae; phylum Streptophyta; class Magnoliopsida; order Asparagales; family Asphodelaceae; genus Hemerocallis; species Hemerocallis citrina. The sequence continues at coordinate 36,293,985 of CM030368.1, forward strand.
GCTCTGGATTTCGGCTGTCACAGTGAAGATGTAGGGGTTGAGAATGTGAAGAGGTTGGGAGTTTGGGTTTTGAAGAAGTGGACAAATGAAGAGTTGGGAGTTTTGAGAGTTAAGAAAATGAAAGATTGAAAATTAAGTGGAGTAATTTATTAGGTGTGTAATTTTGCACTTTGAACCCTAACATTGTCCTATAAATAGCACCCAATTCCCCTTCTCTCTTCACACCAAAAATAATTTAAATAAGTGAAAGAAAAAGAAAGAGAGTAGAGTGTTCTTATTTTTGGAGGAGTTCTTGCTAGGAGGAGAAGGCCTTGCTAGGGAAGTTAGGAGCTAGAAGAGATCTCACTTGTGGTTTTTCATTCTTCTTAAAGGTGGGTGATCTCTTCCTTTCTAAAGTAGAAATTGCATGCTAAATTGTTTAAATGAGTAGTATAAAGTTGAATGTGATATATGTAGATAAAAATCCATGTTAGTATAACATGGAATAATCCTGTTGAGGCTTGATACCATGCTAATTAGAAAGAAAGTTCGATTAAAGAATTAATAGCATGAATCATGTTAGATTACTTGTAAATCTATGTATGTCGAATGTGTGATATGTATGAGGAATTATTAAAGAATATGTTAAGAAAGAAAAAGAAAAGAGAAAAATAATTTTTTTTGTTATTACCATGAAACACGTCGACATATGTTAAAAGTACAAATTTTTGCATGAAATAATTTCTTTGAGATATCCATGGTTGATTAAGAGACATATTTGGTTTTTAGCACAAAATTTTAATTAGCAAAATGATGGACTTAAACTAGTTTTAAGGAACATGACTCTTAATTTTCGAGTTTTGAGAAGAAATGCAAATTTTGTAAAGAAAGGAAAAATCTATTTGAAAAGGAAGATATATTCAAAAAAACAAGTTTGAACTTGTTGATTATTATTTTAAGATTTCATCTCAGTCCAAAAGAGAAGTTTATTCCAATATCCTAAAGGATTGGATTATTCGATAAACGAGTTTCGATAATAGGAACCAAATTCAGAGTAGTATAAACAAAAGTATATTAGGGTAACTCTTAAATAGAAAATATACTTAGACTTACTAGTTAGCCAGTGTACCACAAAGCACCATTTATAAGAGGTCTTGGGTTCGAAACTTGATAGCTACCATTTTATTTTGATTCACTCAATAAAATCCGAATCTGTACTGTTGGTATAAAATGGTTTTTAATCCGATTTATGACACAAAATCCAAATGGACTTGGTGGCTAGCCCCTTGGGCCTTGGGCGTTGCTGTGTGTGTTGACTGACCCGGGTTCGAAACCTTATGCCACCTTTTTTTTTTGTTTGTTTGAGTTTCATTTTCAAAACCTTTTTTTTGGACTTTCTGACTTTGGGAAAAGAAAAATATTCATTTTTCATATAAAGTTACATAAAGATTTTAAAATTTAATCTTGTATTTTTGAGAAAGTGACAAAGGAGTTGAAATAGTAAATGCTCTTTGTTTCCAAAATTATTATTTGAACAAATAATTCTTTTTTTTTAAGAAAAGAAAAATATGTAATAAGATTCTCTTGTTATAAAGAAACCCTTTTGTTGAATAAGAAATGCTAGATGAGATTAAAATTTGTGAGAATTCATGTGGAGTTTTGGAAAGAATTACTATATCACTTGTTTGCCTTGATGAGATCATATGAATATGCTTGTTTGTGGTTAAGAATTTTTATGTGAATATTTTCCTAAAAGAGATTTTGGATCTATGCTATAAACTCATGAAAAGAATTGCTGCCTTAGAAAGATAATGAATGAATTGAATAAATGATGCTAAAACAAGGCATATATCAAGTTGTGAATAAATTGAAGATAAAGAATACTTTGAGTAAAGACATGATTATTGAAGGGTGTGAATACCCATGATTCTTGTACATGAAAAATTATGATTTAGAGTTAGTAAGACCTCGGGTACCAGCACTATTGAAATAAAAGATTTGAGATATAATTTTGAGATATTGCTATGGAGCTATCTCGTATTTTGTGAGTAAGTCCGGTAGGGGGTAAGACTAATTCTAGGAATGATAACTCATTCATGTCTTGAACTTAAGAATTAGGCACTTAAGAGAAGTGTAGTAAACCTGGACAAACGTAAGTGGGGCACTCTATATAGTCGGGCGAGGTACTTCGGGACTATAGACCCAGTCGGGCAGTGTACTGTGGGACTGTGTTTGCTCCGATGGAGATGAGTTTATTTTAAATCCCGGACTATGAGTAGTCGGGCAGATAGTTTTCGTACTCCAATGTATATACGTATACCGGGGCTAGAAGGGCACTTGCGGGGGATTCACACAACGAGGAGTCTGTATAACAGTCAGGCACTGTACTCTGGGATTGGGATCCGTACTCGTGGAATGCCTAAACCTTGTTCTTACTACTGGGTAGTGTCATGGCGAGGGATCGAACCCTTAAATGTGGAGTACGTAGGTGCTTGCCCTCGGACCTATGTAGTATGGGATGCATAGAATCCGAACAAGTATGCATTAGTGTCATCTTAGAATAAAATTGTGTGCATTAGGCATTAAGGCATCACATACACTTACATGTTTATGATACTCACTTTTGACACTTTATTGTTCATTCAAATTTTTGTGATATGTTAAAGTAATGAGATCGTTATATGTACGACATAGAGAGGATAGCCGAGTATAACATTTTCATCAGTTGTAAGTGATTGACGTGCTCACAGCTTAATATGCAGGTAATGGACTTTTCATGAAGGAGTAAAGATGTTATGCAATTGATGACTTACTTTGATAAAGTTGTATAAGTTGAATTTTGTTTTCAATGTTGTAATCTTTTTATTCGTCCGCTGTGTAAGTTAAATTGTAATGAACTCTGATGTTGTTGAAAATTTTTTATTTTCCTTGTAAAATTGTACGAAGTGAAGTAAAGATCTTGTGAAATCTCGAATTCGGTTGTATTTGGAATTCGGGGCATTACAATGTGTGTTGTTTTTGTTGTTCTTTGTTCTCTAGTTTTGATTTTATTGTTCTTGCATCTCGTCGTCGTTGTTGAGTTATTCCGCAATTAGAATTCAACACAAATTGGCTCCTACTCATGCGTGTGACGTCAGCCAACCCCCGTCGAGTGGGCCCCACGACAACGTCAGCGCGTCAACAGAGCCCCCCTCCTGTATCTGGGCCCCACCTGCCACACCCACGTGGCAGGAACAGCAGCAGAAGCATCTTTTTCTGTCTCCCTGGGCCCCACGTACGCCATAAACGCCGCACAACTACCCCTATAGGAATCTCTATGGGGCAGCCTCCCATTATATATATATATATATATCTTAAATACGGGGTATTACACACACCATCCCTTAAGAAATCAGCGTCCTCGCTGAGTACGGGGCATGCAACCTAGCACAGGATCTCCTTTCTAACTGATGTGGAGCGGAGTACCCTGATTCAGCTAATTCTAGGCCAGCGCACTGACCTCAGCTCCCTCTCAGGCATACATCTTGCTGATGTGGAGTGGAGTACCCTAATTCAGCTAATTCTAGCGTACTGTCCCTGACCAAATTACCAGCATACTGACCTCAACTCCCTCTCAGGCATACATCTCACCCACTCTTACCCACGCTAGGTGTTGAAAGTCGGCTCTGATACCATTTTGTAACATTCCATATTTCTTGGAGGTATTATATATATATATATATATATATATATATATATATATATATATATATATATATATATATATATATATAGAGAGAGAGAGAGAGAGAGAGAGAGAGAGAGAGAGAGAGAGAGAGTCCCCTTCGGTTGCACACTACTTTTGGTGAGCACTCATGAAATAAAAATCCTATGAAAAATCCGAACCGCTCATATTATTCTATATGCCTAAGATAGCCTAACAATAAAAAATCAAGTAATTTGAAGTTCATTTGCCCATCCATCATGCTGTTAGAATTTTCAGCCATACAATTTTGTGATGATGTAAATCATAGACAATGAATTTCAAATTAATTGATTTTTTATTGTTAGGCTATCTAAGGTATATAGAACAATATGAGCAGTTCAGATTTGTCATAGGAGCTCTATTTCGTAAGTGTTCACGGAGTGCTCACCAAAGTAGTGTGTAACCGAAGATTTCTCATATATATATATAGGGAAAGCTTCGGTTGTGCACTACCTCTAGTGCACACGGCGTGTGCACTAGGCCTTCGGGCGTTCATATCGACGATCCGAACCGTTCACATTGATCTACACATCTAAATTAGTCTAAATATGTAAAATTAAATCATTTGAAATTCATTTACCCATCCATTGAAATGTTACAAAATTGTATGGCTGAAAATTATTGTTTTTTTATAGTCACATGATGGATGGGTAAATGAATTTTAAATGATTTGATTTTACATATTTAGACTAATTTAGATGTGTAGATCAATGTGAACGGTTCGGATTGTCGATATGAACGCCCGAAGGCCGTGTGCACTAGAGGTAGTGCACAACCGAAGCTTTCCCTATATATATATATATATATATATATATATATATATATAGGGAAAGCTTCGGTTGAGCACTACTCTAGTGCTCACCGCGTGAACACTAGGCCTTCGGGTGTTCATATCGAAAATCCGAACCGTTCACATTGATCTACACATCTAAATTAGTCTAAATATGTAAAATCAAATCATTTGAAATTCATTTGCCCATCCATCATGTGAATATAAAAACAATGATTTTCAGCCATACAATTTTGTAACACTTCAATGAATGGGCAAATGAATTTCAAATGATTTGATTTTACATATTTAGACTAATTTAGATGTGTAGATCAATGTGAACGGTTCGGATTTTCGATATGAACGCCCGAAGGCCTAGTGTTCACGCGTTGAGCACTAGAGTAGCGCTCAACCAAAGCTTTCCCTATATATATATATATATATATATATATATATATATATATATATATAGAGAGAGAGAGAGAGAGAGAGAGAGAGAGAGAGAGAGAGAGAGAGAGAGAGAGAGAGAGAGAGAAATCTTCGGTTGCACACTACTTTGGTGAGCACTCCGTGAACACTCACGAAATAGAGACCCTATGAAAAATTCGAACCCCTCATATTGTTTTATATGCCTAAGATAGCTTAACAATAAAAAATCAAGTAATTTGAAGTTCATTTGCCCATGATTTACATCATCACAAAATTGTATGGCTGAAAATTCTAACAGCATGATGGATGGGCAAATGAACTTCAAATTACTTGATTTTTTATTGTTAGGCTATCTAAGGCATATAGAACAATATGAGAGGTTCGGATTTTTGATAGGGTCTCTAGTTCGTGAGTGTTCACGGAGTGCTCGCCAAAAGTAGTGTGCAACCGAAGGGGACTATATATATATATATATATATATATATATATATATATATAATGACAATATTGTAATAATGTTCAATGACATAATGGTAATAATGTGGAATGGCATGATTGTAATAATGATGGGATTTAAAATGAGAAGGGATTGTTGGTTGTTGGCTGCATGCGGCAGCAGGTGGGGCCCTCCCGGGTGCTATGTGGGAGAAGAGGGTGCTTGTGTGTGGGGCTCTCTTAGTCCCACATCGGTAGGGTGCAAGAATAATTAATAATTAAATATAATTGTCTATGATCAAGGGTCACCAAATTGGTTAACCACCTTTTGAGAGACAGTCTGTAGTGGGCAGTTGTACTAATAAATAAATAAATTGTATGAGTTGGGGCCGGGGCGTTACTAAAAGGACCTTCCCTTTATCCTACTTTATTTTGCCCCTATTATTATCTTATGTATTATTAATAAGATGCTTGCTTTATGAAGGCTATATACCTATATGCTTGTATGATTGAATAATATCAGAGCTAATTGAGTTGAATTATATTGTGTTTTGAGTTTGTACTGATCATGCACCGGAAGAAAATTCGTATTGGATGCGTGAAACAACAACCTTTTATTGAAAAGTAGGAAACATCATTAAATGCTTCATGCAACCATACTCTTATTGTTAAATAGATTTGAATGATTTTATACATTCTTAAAAGTTGAGAAAAGTAAACATGTGGACCACATGCGCAATGACATATAGTTCAAACCGCACTCAAAGGTAGGGCATTTCCCATTGATATAGGAACTTCTGTACTAGAAACAACGGTATCTCCAATTATAGCCCCTCTGGGGTGTAAAATATATCTCTTCTCACCATCCCCATAGTGTGACAAATGTATGCATTTCGATTAGGGTCGTATTCTATGTTTACGATTCTACCAGATATGTCTTTTTCATTTCGTCGAAAATCAATTTTACGGTATAGAGTTTTGAAGCCGGTCTCTTATATTATATGTGTGAAGTCAACTAATATATTTTAACCATTCATCGTGAAATATTTCTGATAATCTAATTTTTGTCTAATTAGTCAATATATATCATGGATTGAAAATATAAGAAATAACAATTAATTTGTTTGCATCATTTGATCGAAAGTCAAACACATGTAGCACATGTAGCACATGTACTCCCACATTTTACTATTATAATCATCTTTTTTTTGGAAACTGGTCTCATACCCTATGTGTGTGAAGCCAACCTATATATTGTAATCATTAATCATAAAATATTTTAAAATCTTATTTGTCTACATTGGTTGTCTAACACATGTAGCACAGTGACATATCTTTACTATTATAATTCAAACTTCTTTGAAGTCAGTATTTTACCTTGTATGTGTGAAACCAATCTGTAAATTATAACAATTCAATATAAAATTTTAATTGATAAGTAACTAGACTTTAGCATTACGAACATGGTAAAAAATAATAAATTTATACAATGGACTGAACAAGTACATGTAGCGCAATGAAATATCCTTATATTTACTATTATAATACTAACACCTTTAAAATTGGCCTCCAATCCTTAGATGTTGTTGAATTATATATTTGCATACTTTGAAACTTTTGTTAATGGTAAAATAAGAATCAATTCACAGGTGCTTACATAAGTTGACTAAATAGTCAATCACATGTATCACAATAATATATCCTCCCATATCTTTACTATTAAAATCCAAATTCCTAGACTTTTTAACACTACGGATATATCAAAAAAAACATTCTAGTTGTATTTGTTTATATAAATTGACTGAAAAGTCAAACACATGTAAGCAATGACATATCTTTTCACATCTTTACTATTATAACCCAATCATCTTTGAAGCTGACCTCCTATTCTATGTGCAAGGCTAACCAATATATTGTATCAGTTCACCACAAATATTTTTGATTATCTTTTTTTGTTTCTAACTAGCCAATTTGAATTAAACATTTGATATATAAGAAATAAAAAATAATTTATTCATGTTAGTTGATTGAAAAGTCAAACAACACAATAACATATCTTCCACATGTTTACGATTATAACCCAGTCTTATAAAGTGAGTCTCTCATCCTATGTGTGTGAATGTGAAACCAACCCTATAAAATAATTGTCCATCGTGAAACTTTTTTGATAAGTAAAATTTTGAGTTTAATGAGCCATCTTATTTTATGTCTAAACAGACAATTTGAGTCGCATAAAATCTTTATTTTAGTATTGCTTTTAGAGAACGTAAAAGAATTTTTAGGCTCAAAATAGGTGTTTAGTGAACTTGATTAAATATTGTGTTTAGCTAAAATTAAAATTGAATTGTACAAGCAATGCTTTTATATTTTCCAAAAGTGCTTTACACCCTCCTTTTTTCTTTTTTTTTTGAAGTCAAACATATTTGATCTCGACGACAGTTTTGTAAGCAACACTTTTCCCAAAAAAAAAAACATTTTTGTCCATAACAATAACAAAAGCTAAAAACAAGAAACAACAAACAATTTCTATTCAGAATTCTATACCATTCTTATGATATGTATGTGCATCAAAATTTTACTCTAAGGATCAAACTTCACAGTCCATCTTAAGCGGAATTAACTTGGGATGTTGCTGCATGTATCTGAAAAAGAGAGATCCATCACAACAACTTGGGTTTGTTAAGTACCTGAATCGTAAAGAACTATGCAATATAACATTTGAAAAATTTGTGTTGTAGTTGAATTGTAGCAAATTAACATTACAATGAGTAACAGATCAAAAGGATATTTTCCTCAAACTATATTAATTAGTCCCATACTAATACATAGCAATGATTCAAATTCTTCTCTCAGTGCTTACCCAATAAGTTGTAGTCATAACCAGTGTACCCGTTCTCTTCTACAGACATGAATCTCTAATCCATGAGCCATAGACAGTATTGTCATCACCTTATAGTTCACTTTGTGACCAGGCACCAGTCTGAACTCGAAGAACCGACAAAGAATGGCCAGCGCAGAATCCTTTCCCAAGCACATCCCTAGGTCCAGCCTGAACCAAAGATACCGTAATGCAGTTTGTTGTATGTTTTGCATGGTTAGATGGATGGTCGTATGAGTGAAAAAAGGTATGGGATTTACCTGAAATGGCGTGAATTTGAACGGTGAGACAGTACACAAGACACCATTGTCTAACCATCGTTCAGGCTTGAACGATTCAGCATCTTCCCCCCAGTTGTAGACCATCCTCCCCATCGAGTAGGCAGCGTAAACTATCATCCCTCCTGCCTTCACCTTGGTTCCATCGGCAACACATCATCCTCAAGAATCCCTTTTGGATCCTAGAACAAGTAAAAGATTTGATTCGGGTTTTGTGTGTGTCAATTAATCATGTTTCTGTTTTTTTTGTACATGTCAATCACTCACCCTAGGCACTGCAGGATAGAGTCTGATAGTTTCTGTGCTGCATGCATGAAGGTAGGGCAACCTTGCCAAAGAATCATAGCTCAGAAGGCTGGCAAACTGCAAAACCCTTTGGTTGAATGGTTCAACATCAATGATTTCATAGGGAACTAAGGTGACCTTGTCTTCTTTGTCTTGTCTCTCCTCGAATGCCTTGAGTTCTGCAAAGACCTTCTCGGATAAATGAGAGTGAGTCATGATCATGGAGATGAACCAGGAGAGGGTTGTTGCTGTTGTGTCTCGGCCTGCAATAACGAAATTGAGAACCACGTCTCTGAGGTTCTTATCATCGCTGAAATTGTTCTCTGGATCCTCTCCTAGCTCGATGAATCTAGATAGTATGTCATGCTTCATCTGTCTCTGAAGTCAATATATTGAATTAGTTACTGTAAATATTGTTCAGTTCATAATGGAGTGAAAGAATGCCTGCACACCTTTGCTCTGGCTCCTTTGTCTCGATCTCTCCTGATCTCTCCTTTTTGTTTCCTTATCACGTCGTATGTGAATTCATCAACAATCTCGATACAATTTCTGAAGAAGGCCTTCTGATCCAACACGAAGAAACCTCTTTAAGTTTCCAGAGAGGATCAACAAACTGCTGGGTGACTATGATGTTGGCCATGTCGAATGCATAAGCGAAGGAGTTATCAGGTAGGTCAGGTGACAGAGTCCCAATCTCAACCCCGAACCCCACCTTGCAAATGGAGTCCTATGTCATCCTCATAAATAAATCCTGATGTCAATAATCTTCTATTTGTTAGCCTTGAATGTTATCATTTATCGAATGACCACGAATCAAAGTTGTATTTTATGAAGTATCCAGGTTAGCGATTATCCTATTGTGGATTTTGATGTGGAATTATGTGCTTGTGAGTATCAGTTTCTAACACGTATCTCTACTATTATTTCTACTTCTATGTATGTATAGATAAAGAGAACCTGCAAATCCAATTTCTGGTTGTCAGTTGATGCCTGACATAAGATACTAGAGAGCTTCATCCCATAGTCTCTGAACACCATGGTACTGCAGTCTCTCAGATTCTTTGAAGCAAACTCGAAGCTTGCATGCAGCCTTTCTCTGCTTCTTCCACATCTCTCCGTCCGTATTGAAGATACCGTCTCCTAGTAGAACATCCATATATGACCGATATTGCTCGCCCTTCAAATCGTGAAACGTATAAGGAAAAGCATTGAAGATCAGTCTTACCAGGAGTTCTTGCATATATTGTCACTTCAAATAATTGATTGATCATCTCAATTCGATGACATCTGCATCAAAAAAATCTAAATGTATAGACAACATTTCAGACTCTGGACGAGTTTTACCCCTCCATCAAGTGACCATATGACCATAGATTATGAAGTTGTAGACAACTAACAAAGTATTAATTTTGAGATCTCACATTGGATGGATAAAATCCGGTTGAAACCTCCTGAAATGTTATTATTCCCAAGTAGTCTGCATGACAATATTTTGAAGATATTGTATACGTATGAAAGTTGCCAACTAAATCAGTAATCCAGTAGGAGTTGAAGGGTATTTACCTTGGGGTAATTGGAGAAGTTAGCCTTGAGGACATGTTCTACATTGACTGGATCGGCAATGAAGGTATAGGTTAGAGATGGAAGATGAACCGTCATGGTTTTTGACTCTGCGAGGTACTCTGCAAGCCAGTCGTGCATGCGAGGGTAGTTATTCATTAGTTCGATGGTGACACCAATAAAAGGCCAACCCTTGGGTCCATTTTTCTTCCGTTGGCTCCAGCAAAAGATAGCAATCCATGAGAGAACGATCAATGAGAATGGAAGGAACTTGTTAAACCCAAATAGATTTTTGATACCAAGAGCACTTGGTTGGCTTCTTCCATTTGAGGTGAGAAAGACATGCTCCCTGGTTTTTTGATCTCGAGTAGGGGTTTTAGGAGATTGTTATAAGGGGAGAAGAAAGAGCGAGTAGTAGAAGAAAGGGCTGAAGGGATGGCAATTGGCCAACATCAATGACTGAGTGAGCCATCTTGGTCTGATCATATATTATTAGATGGGTGCATTTCTTTAGTGTGCACAACCTAACAAACCTCAGAATGAATCCAGCCTGTTCGGATCTGAACTTCATAAATCTTATTTTTGGTTGTTTGTTTTGTTAAATTTTTTAATGAAGCACGGGGGCAATTGTCAACCTTTTACGAAAAAAAAAAAAAACCCACAGAATGGAGTACAAATGCATAAACACCCTATGCGTCACAAGAACACTGACAGAAAACTATCCCTGTTAACTGTTAACATCTTGTAACCCTGACAGAAAACCATCCCTGTTAACTGACGACATCTTGTAACCTCCTACAAATTCACACTTCAAATTCTTCTAGAAACACATACATGATCGAATATTCATAGGGTTTAAAGAAACAATGAATGAGTATATAATTCCTATTTTATTGCAACTTTGAGATCAAATACTAAATACTACTACATGGTCAAGAATTCCTTAACCATATCGGTACATAAAAAATCACTCGTTCTAAAAAAAATAGGTTCAAGTGAAATAGACAATAATCGATATGAAAAGAACGAAAAATCTAGTAATTCAACTGCTCAAACAAAGCTTTCATACCCTGTTTCTTCACCACCTTGCCATACACTCCTCTTCCGATCTTCATCATTCTCTCCATCTCCACCAACCGATTTCCGCAACTACCGCCATTTCGCTTCAAGCTCCCCAAAAACGCTTTCAACACTCGCTCATCCCCTCCCACTGCATCCATAACACTCTCGACAACCACCAGCTCTGCCGGTATCTTCCTCCCAAACCTCTTCATAGTTTTCTCTGATTCAAACACCGCAGAGTAAGCTTCCCAAAACGACGCCCTCAAGTACCCTTTCTCCTTCTTCCCCTTCACACTTGTCTTCATTTCCTCCTCTAATCTCACTACAAACTCCCCCACATTTGATCCGCTCTCCAAAACCTTCTCCAATTCCCTCAAACCCTCACACATCTCCTCCAAGTTGCACCTATCACATTCACAACAAAACCCCCATCTCTTCGACAACTCCCTCCTTTTATTGAACGGCAACAAAACATCGAAATAACCAAATGTGATCTCTTCCCCTTCCTTAATATCTCTCGATGCATGAACAACCAACCAATCACCAATGTGAAGCCTCCTCACATTAGGACTACACGAGTGATTAACAAAAGATGGCAAAATCCACAACCCAACACCACAATACCCACTAGTCTTCTTCCCAAAAACTTTCGACGAAACCCCCTCTTCATTCAAACAATTCACATCCAAAATCTTAAGAATTCTCTCCACATTAGGCTCCTTATCCTCCAAAATGAACCTCTCCTCTTCAGCTTCAGGCCTAAATAGTCCCATATCAGGAATCTTTAGCTCATTTTCACCCCCTTCTTCACTTGACAACAAGTAGACCAAGTAAAGAGTCCTCCTACATTTCTCTGTCGCATCAAGAATCCGGTCCACGAAGTCCTTCCACATCACCATTCGGGCATTCTCGCAAACACCACTCCCCGATTCCGGCAAAATCCCTCTCCCTAACACCACAGCCTTGGTCACAACCAACACCGTACCGGCTTCGACACTTCTAGTCACAAAAACCCCCCTCCTCCCATCCTCACCTCTCCTAATCTCGACTGACCCTACAAACTCCGCGAGGTCCGGAAATATCCCACAAAACCCACTCACCACCCAGTCAGAAAAATCAACCAGCCCATTTCTTGACAATGCATCTAGCTTCTTACACTTTCCCAAAAGCTCGGAAAGTGTCTCACTCTTGTTCAAGAAAAGAGCTTTTTGGAAGCAATGCAAAGCTTCGGAGTAATGTGCGAGATCGAGATGGACTTTGCCTTTGCAGATGAGGGTTTTGAGGTGAGATGGATCGATTTCGAGGGCTTGAGTGCAGTCATTGAGGGCAGAGGTGAGGTTCTTGAGCTTGTAATGCGCTTCGGCGCGGTTGGAAAGGGCTAGGGAGAGGGGTTTGGAGGGAATGTGGGGAGATTGCTGGTGGTGGGTTTGGATGAGGGATATGAAATGGGTGTAGAGGTTGATGTATTCATGGAAGTCTTGTTTCAGGAGGAGCTCTGTGGCTTTGGAACGGAGCTGGTGGAGCTGCGATTCGAGGTCGGCTTCCTTCATGATTTGTTGTTTGTGAGATTGGATTGAGAGCTGGGGGTTCATGGTTTTCAAGGTTGGATTGGCATGGAGAGTGGTTGGGGTTTGTTAACTTTGTTAAGTGAATTTTTTTTTTTTTTTGGAATTTTAATTGAGTAACGGTCGGATTTTGGGGGAATACTGTAACGGCTAGTATTTTGAAGTGCGGGTGGTGGTTAATTTAAGAATTTCATTAAACCCCCTTAAAACTTTCATGTTTGATAGGTAACCTATGACTTATAAAAATGACCGACGATTTTTATGTTTTGATATGTAACTCATGAATTTTAAAAGTGATTGTTTTCTTCATCATGATTACAGGGATCTGAACACCATTATTCTATTGTATCAATTCAGCAAAATAGATTTAAGCTAATTCACTATACTAATGTGGATAGTTACAACTTTAATTTATTATCTTGTGAATTAGCAGGTCTCGCTAGTGAAAGAGTTCTCGGTATATGAAAAATATAGAAATAGCAATTAGGGCGTAGCGCTGCAGTCGTTAAAACTAAAAAAATGTCCTTTTTTTTGTGAAATGGAAGATGATATACTGTCGGTGAATAGTGAAGAAAAAAATCCATCCGACGACAGACGAGATGAATTAGAAAAAAAAATAAAATTGTGAAGGATGGAAGATCATGTCCCGTCCAACATAAAAATTCTAATTTTTTTTAAAAAAAATTTTAAGTGCAGCGTGTGAACGAATTTAAAAATAAAAAAAATAAAAAAAATAAAAAAAATAAAATTCTAATGACGGGAGAACCAACAATAACCAATTTTTTTTCCCCTCAAACGCTCAACATAGATGTTGACTGGGTTTTTTTTAATATTTTTTTTTTTCCCAAAAGGTAAATCATATGTCGTCTCTTCATTTTGCTATTAAATTTTTTTTCTCAGACGCCAAATTATATGTCGTCCGACACAAAGACGGTAAATCATCTTCCGATTTTTATAATATGCATAATATCAATTCCGCTGCCAAATATAGACGTCTACTGTCAGGGTCGGCCCTACCCAAGAGGCGGGTAAGGCGGCTGCCTTGGACCCCTGGAGATTTCGCGATTTTAGAGATCCCTAAATTTGAACTTCCCTTGCAAATATAGGTACGTATTTTGCACGTAAAAAAAATATATATGTTATTAGGGGCCCCATTTCGGAAGTTCGCCTAGGGCCCCCGAAAAATCAGGGCCGGTCCTGTCTACTGTTCATTGTAAATCCAAAAAATGGGTAAATATACGACGACTACATCGAATTTTATCCACTTTTTAGCCAACGAACTGCAGATGCTCTTATTGGAGCATTATCTGTTACTTGGAATAATAAGACATCAGATTTTAATTTAGTAAGTTTGCCCGTTGACACGTGCATAGGGCACGTCTTCGGAACGGTGCACCTTATTTGATCATATAAAATAGTTTTGGAGGTCCAGCAAATTAATTGAAGTAGCAAACATAGAGCAAAAAAACATATTATATGATTTTCTTTTTTATTTTTTTGAATTATTTTTAAAGTTTTAAAAGTTTTTAAATTTTTAAGTTTTTTAATTTTTTAATTTTAAAAATTTTAAATTTTTTTATTTTCTTAATTTTTTGAATAGAAGAGGGAGAGAGAGAGAGAGAGAAAAAAATAAAAATAAATATAGAAGTTGTTTTGTGTGGGAATTTGAATTTAAGTTTTGGGAGAAAACTTTTGGTGGAAAAATATATTTTGTAAGATTAAATCTAGGCCTTTAATTTTTTTAAGGATTGAAGAAGAATCACTTGATAGCTTTCTTTGTGTTTTATTATATAGATGTTTTGGAACAAGTTTTTCATGTCTAATATTATGCATGATTTCTGTGACCAATCAATTAAGTCAACCTTTGCAAACAAAAGTGAAAAATTCATTAATATTCGTAGAATCAAATTGATGTCTCCCAATCTTGTTGCATTGAATAGCGTAGCTGTTAATCTCGATCCTTGAGCTTGCTAGCAACAATAATCGTTGGTGAATTACCACCTTTTTCCTGTAGTAGCTTTTTGGCAGTTTACACAACAGTTGAGGGAACACATATAGAAGAGGTGTTGCGATCGGTCGTTTGAGTGCACTGATGATCTCCGATTTGAAGGAGGGATGGATTGTGATGCGGTTTGTTTATGGGGTGTGGGAGCAATATGTGTGAATTCTTGTAATTTGTGTAGCGGAAGATGTGGTACTGGCATCGATCCGATCCTCGGTTGCAGGACCGGCTCGGGGTAGCAGGAGGGAGGTAGAGGCCGGATGCTTGATTCGGATCTCGTAGCTCAGCTCGGATCTTAGTAGCTCGGTTCGGATCTTTGAGGCTCGACTCGGTCTTTTGTACCTGCACACTGCCTAGAAACATCGGGAGAAATCCCAGCGGCAGGCCCTCCGACGATCTAGTCAGTTACTGAGAAAGCAACAGTAGCTAGGGTTCATGTAGGAAAAAGTTTATTACCTTTGAAAGTGAGGAGGGGGTCTGATATTTATAGGCAGGGATAAACGGGTTTGAGATCCTAACGGACCGGGTTGGACCCGTTTGTCAGTGGGTATGAATGGACTGAAGCCTGTTTGACCTGTTTGACTTGATGATCACAGGGAAGCGAAATATGAGAAAATTTAATGGTCCAGATAGGGCCACGTCATCTACCCCATATCAGGAGCCCCCCACTCCTGGAGGGCTGCGTAAGCTGGCCGTGGAGTAGTCTGTCACCGTAGAAAGAGTGGAGCGGTGTGCCTTGTAGCCTCTTGGAGTGGTAAGTAGGGTAGGACGAAGGAGATCCTCCGAAGGAAAGAGGCGTCGAGGGTCGAGGACCGATGGTTGGGAGCCGGTCGTCGAGCGGCGAACCGAGCCTGTGAGAGCTAGGAATTGGGCTCGAAACTCATGATTGGCGCTTCGAGGGTCGAGCATCGGTGGGCGAACCTTCATACTCGGATACTGAGGTAAATGGCCGAGCGTCGAGCCCCCACGTGCTCGGATGCGGAGGCCCATGACCGAGCTCAAGCCCCCAAGCTTGCTGTGAAAGCTAGGGGGTGGCTCGAAGTCACCGCCGAGCGTCGAGCCCCCCAAGCATGTTGTAAATGCTAGGGGATGGCTCGAGGTCATCGCCGAGCACCGAGCACCGAGCCCCCAAGCTTGCTGTGAAAGCTAGGGGCTGGCTCGAGGTCACTGCCGAGCGTCGAGCCCCCCAAGCTTGCTGCGAAAGCTAGAATATGGATCGAGGTCACTGCCGGGCGTCGAGCCCCCAAGCTTGCTGTGAAAGCTATGGGGTGGCTCGAGGTCACTACCGAGCGTCGAGCCCCCAAGCTTGCTGTATAAGCTAGGGGATGGCTCGAGGTCACTGTCGAGCGTCGAGCCCCCCAAGCTTGCTGTATAAGCTAGGGAATGTCTCGAGGTCACTGTCGAGCGCCGAGCCCCCAAGCTTGCTGTGAAAGCTAGGGGTGGCTCGAGGTCACTGCCGAGTGTCGAGCCCCCAAGCTTGCTGCGAAAGCTAGGGGATGGCTCGATGTCATTACCGGGCGTCGAGCCCCCAAGCTTGCTGTGAAAGCTAGGGGTGGCTCAAGGTCATTGCCAAGCGTCGGGCCCCTAGGATTGCTGTATAAGCTAGGGGATGGCTCAAGGTCACTGCCGAGCGTTGAGCCCCCCAAGCTTGTTGTATAAGCTAGGGGATGGCTCGAGGTCACTGTCGAGCGCTGAGCCCCCAAGCTTGCTGTGAAAGCTAGGGGGTGGCTCGAGGTCACTGCCGAGCGTCGAGCCCCCCAAGCTTGCTGCGATAGCTAGGGGATGGCTCAAGGTCATTGCCGAGCGTCGAGCCCCCCAAGCTTGCTGTATAAGTTAGGGGATGGCTCAAGGTCACTACCGAGCGTCGAGCCACCCAAGCATGCTGTATAAGCTAGAAGATGGCTCGAGGTCATTACCGAGCGTCGAGCCCCCCAAGCTTGTTGTATAAGCTAGGGGATGGCTCGAGGTCACTACCGAGTGTCGAGCAACCCAAGTATGCTGTGAAAGTTAGGGGATGGCTCGAGGTCACTGTCGAACGCCGAGCCCCCCAAGCTTGCTAGAAAATCTAGAGGGTGGCTCGAGGTCACTGCCGATCGTCGAGCTCCCCAAGCTTGTTGTGAAAGCTACGATATTGCTCGAGGTCATTTCCGAGCGTCGAGTCCCCAAGCTTGCTGGATAAGCTAAGGGATGGCTCGAGGTCATTGCCGAGCGTCGATCCCCCCAAGCTTGATGTATAAGCTAGGGGATGGCTCGAGGTCACTGCCGAGCATCGAGCCCCCCAAGTTTTTTGTATAAGCTAGGAGATGGCTCGAGGTCACTACCGAGCATCGTGCCCCAAGCTTGCTGTGAAAGCTAGGAGATAGCTCGAGGTCACTGCCGTGCGTCGTGCCACCCAAGCATGCTATATATGCTAGGGGATGGCTCGAGATCACTGCCGAGCGTCGAGCCCCCCAAGCTTGCTGCGAAAGTTAGGGGATGGCTCGAGGTCATTGCCGAGATTGAGCCCCCCAAGCTTGCTATATAAAGTAGGGGATGGCTCGAGGTCACTGCCGAGCGTCGAACCCCTAAGCTTCTGTATATACTAGGGGATGGCTTGAGGTTACTGCCGAGCGTCGAGCCCCCAAGCTTGCTGTGAAAGCTAGGGGATGGCTCGAGGTCACTGCCGAGCGTCGAGCTCCCAAGTTGTTGTGAAAGCTAGGGGATGGCTCGTGGTCATTGCCGAGCGTCGAGCCCCCCAAGCTTTCTGTATAAGCTAGGGGATGGCTTGAGGTCACTGCCAAGCGTCGAGCCCCCAAGCTTGCTGTGAAAGCTAGGGGATGGCTCGAGGTCAGTGCTGAGCGTTTAGCCACCCAAGCATGTTGTATTATCTAGGGGACGGATCGAGGTCATTGCCGAGCGTCGAGCCCCCCCAAGCTTGCTGTATAAGTTAAGGAATGGCTCAAGGTCACTGCCGAGCACCGATGCCCCAAGCTTGCTGGAAAAGATAGGGGATGGCTCGAGGTCACCGTCGAGCACCGAGGCCCCCAAGCTTGCTCGGAAAGCTAGGGGTGGCTCGAGGTCACTGCCTAGTGTCGAGCCCCCCAAGCTTGCTGCGAAGCTAGGGGGTGGCTCGAGGTCACTATCAAGTGTCGAGCCCCCTAAGCTTTCTATGAAAGCTAGGGGATGGCTCGAGGTCATTGTCGAGCATCGAGCCCCCCAAGCTTGTTGTATAAGCTAGGAGATGGCTCGAGGTCACTGCTGAGCGTCGAGCCCCCTAAGCTTTCTCTGAAAGCTAAGAGGTAGTACGTGATGTTGACGTCATGGGGGTGGAATTCGAGGCATCGAAACCCTATCAGTAGTTAGATCTTGATGATCAAGATTGAATCGATCAGGATTTAAATGCAGAATTCGAGGTGTTGAAATTTCACCAGCCGTTAGATTTTGATGATCAAGATTGAACGGTGAGGATTTCGACATCGAATTCAAGGCGTCGCTTTCACTCTATAAATCCCCACTCCCCTCTCCATTTCCACACTTTGCCTTCTCTCTCTAAAAGTAGGAGCTTCTCTCTAACCCACCGGTGGCGACTTTTCTGTTGATCTCTCCGTTCACGGTACTCAGGTTAGTATTTTCTTTTGTAATGTCGCGCTCTCAGTCCGGCTTCGAAGCCAGCTTTTCTGGTCGGGATGAGGGGGGTCATGGATCGGACTCCACGCACTGGGACCTGGACGACCAGGTTTTGGAGGTGGATCGTAAGTCGGATTCCACATCCTGGGATATGGACGTTCAGGTTTTGGACGTGGTCCCTCTCCGAAGTCATAAGCTGGGGGTGGTAGAAGAGGTTGATGAAGGGGAGGTGGAGCAGAGAGACCGTGAGGGAGGAGCCGATGGAGAGGAAGATGAGGAAGGTAGCGAGGAAGAGGTTCTCCCCTTCTCCCGCCTTTGGCGACACCGTCTCCGCCAAGGGCTCCGCGCATCCAGAAGAAGAAGAGGAAGTGGCGCCTGCCGGATAGTCCGAGGACACCGGATGAGTTCAAGACAGCACATGGGCTCGACGTCCTCTATTACAAGAACCCACGGCCGATCAGGATGTACCCTGATGATGTCGAAAACTTAGTCCAATTTGGCGTGAAGGTGTCTTCGCCGGGCCGGACCCAGATACGGATGGACAACGTCCAGTGTGTGCAGAAGGCCGACTATCTGCCCATAATAAGGGCCAACTACTTCATTCCTCGAGAGTACGAGCTGATGATTCTGAGCCCTGGTCTCCGTCCCACCACCGAGTTGGCCCCCGGCTTCTGTATGTTCCCCGAGGACCCCTTCGCCTTGGGACTGAGGTTTTCACTGCATCCGTTCATTAAGAGGGTGCTGAAGTGGGGGGAGTTATGCCCAATGCAGTATGGCCCCAATTCATGGAAGCAGCTGGTCTGCTTCGTTCTGAAGTGCGAGGAGAAGAGGTGCCGCTAAAGTTGAAATATTTTCGGGCTGTCTTAGGTGTGAGCTCGCTCGGAGATATGGTGGGCATATTCTAGATATCGCCTCGCCCCCACAAGAAAGTGGTGCACGGCCATCCGGATTCCATAAGGTGGTGGAAGGAAAAGTATTTCGTGGTTGGGAGCGAGGTGCCTTGGGAAATTCCTACGACTTGGCATTTCTACAAGCCGAACCACAAACCCCGAGGCGGAGGGACTTGACTGAGGCAGAGTGGGCTGACGTTGACAGGATTGTCGAGGGGCACAGCATCGGCTGGCCGAACGTGACGGAGTTATACTTAGCCCGAGCCGGACTGAGCCCATCCGAACCTTGTATGTTTTTCTTTCGTTCTTGTTTAATTTTCTGCTTTCGTGTTAACATTTTCCCTTTTTTCTCTACAGCGATGGACTCATCAAAGCTCGAAGCGAGGAAGACCCTGCTGGCCCTGGCTCAAAAGAAGAGGGTCGAGAAGGCAGCGACAAAGGCGAGGTCCGCCCAAGGGGGCTTTGCGGCCCCTTCAGAGCTGCCCTCGAAGAAGTCGAAGAGATCCCACTCCTCTAAGGAGGCGAAAAAGTCGGGACTGAGCTCCAGTAGCCGCAAGGTTGCTGACGTCCTGAAGGTGGGGACCCCCTCCATCTGGCCCGATGCCCAACAGATGGTAGGCAAGAGTGGCCTAAGGCCGTTTGCCTCGGACTGGGCGGTCAAGGAAGGAGATTCGCTGGCCGAGGGCCCGATCTCGATTGAGGTGGCAGACAAGCTCGCCACGGCCCGCGACCGGGCCACCTTGGCGATCGAGACGGTGGAGACGGCCTACATGAAGTGGGCTCAAGCTCAAGTGGTGGTAACTGTTGGTTTGTTGTTTGTCATCTTTTTGTACTCGGCATTCTTTTCTGACTTATGTCTCACTTCAACCAGGCACTGATGACTGGGGCACAGCTGAAGAGGTGCTTCGAGAAGGAGGTCCATGCCGAAAAGCAGAATGCCGATCGGTACCTTCGGGAAGCGAAGGACCTGAAGGTCAAGCTGACGACAGCTCAGCGAGGTGGCGCAGGCCTTCCAAGCCGACCTCGCCTCTCAACAGGACCAATATCTCCGTGAACTGGTGGAGGTTCGAAGGAAGGTGGCTGCGAATTACGATGAGTTGGCGATGGCGGCCTCGGAGGAGTTGATGACCGCCCAAGATGAGGCGTGCAATCGAGCGAAGGAGCACTTCCTACTCCTTCACCCCGATGCAAAAATCGACCACCTCCACTACGGGTGGGAGCCCCCAGCGCATCCGCTGACCCCCGGTGGTGAGGGAGACGAGGCGCCGAGGGACCCGCACTTAGAGAAAGAGGTGGGGGAGCGATGGCCGACGAAGAGGTGCAGATCCCCCCTCAGAAGTAGTTTTTAAAAAATTTTTCTTGTATTTTGTCGATGCGGACTGTCCACCGCTTTTTGTAACTAATTTTTGGAATCAATACAATTGCATTTTTGGTCGATACTCTGTGACTTGCTTATTTTGGGAATCTTGAAGTGAATTGTCGTTTCCCCATCTTTTTTGTCAGAAGAACGAGACCCTAGGTGCCGACCTCAGTTCTGCCAGGTCCGACGACTTCGTAATAGGCTAGAGTCCAAGGAGAGTGTCTTAATCCGCTATCGCAAGCAGGCCCGCGATCGAGAAGCCACGGTAAGCTATGTCATGAACAAGTCCAAGGAGCTCTATTTACAGGTGGCGCGCCTGAAGAAGGCTATATCTGATCGTGACTGGGGGAGTGCCGAGAAGAACTGGTCAATGTCTGACGCCTCCACCAGGCGACTGACCTTTGAGTCCGTTCTTCGCGAAGTCGTGGTAGAGAAGGAGCTGGAGATTCAGATGTTGAAAGTCATCTAAGCCTAGGCCGGTCTCGGTTCGGCCCTCTTGGGGGAGGAGGCCCCTCTGTCTTGGGTTCCTCACCGACCCTCTATCTAGAGATGGCGAGGCCCACTGATGCGCAGAGCTCTGTTGCTGGAACGTTTACACTAGCGGTGCCGGTGGTACCGGACGAGCACACTAGAGGACAGACCCGCTCGGTGGGGCTCGAGAGGGTCCATGTTGGCCGAAAACCCAACAGGAGACACTTAGGTTGGGGTCATTCATGGCGCTGATGATGAATAAAATTTGATCTTTCCGTCCCTCCCTATTTTGCAAGACAGCTTAGGACGCTGTGTCCAGCGCAAGCCGAGTATTGAGCCCCCTGTCTCGTGAGAAAGCTAGGTTATGGCTCGAGATCATTGCCGAGCGCCTAACCCATAAAGCTTGAGAAAACTTTGGTGTGGCTCAAGGTCAATTCCGAATGTCAAGCCCCTTATGCTTTGTAGAAGAGTTAGGGTGTGGCTTGAGGTCATTGCCGAATACCTAGCCCATAAAGCTTGAGACAGTTAGGGTATGGCTCAAGGTCAATGCCGAATGTCGAGCCCCTTATGCTTTGTAGAAAATTTAGGGTGTGGCTCGAGGCCATTGCTGAGCACCTAGCCAATAAAACTTGAGAAAGCTAGGGTATGGCTCGAGGTCAATGCCGAATGTCCAGCCCTTTATGCTTTGTAGAAAAGTTAGGGTGTGGCTTTCGGACTTGTGGAGGACGGCCTTGAAAGGCTGGTCTGTAAGGACCTAGATAAAGTGGGCCTAGAAGTAAGGGCGGGGTTTTCGTGTGGCTATTATCAGGGCGTATGCCACCTTTCCATCTTTGCATATCTTGTCTCGACCGAGAGCAAGACTTTGCTTACGTAGTAGAGAGGATTCTGAACATCTTCTTCTTCCCGGACGAGCACAACACTGAGTATGTTTTCCGAGGCTGAGAGGTACAGAAAGAGGGGTTTGCCCGGTTCGGGTTTGCTAAGAAGCAGGGGGTTTGCGAGGTAGGACTTCAGCTGGTCGAATGCCTATTTCTGGGGGTTGCCCCATTCGAGACTTTTCGTCCTTCGCAGGGCCTTGAAGAAGGGAAGGGACTTCTCTTCAGACTTGGAGAGGAAGCGGCCGATGGCCGCCAGTCTTCCCGTGAGCCGCTGAACCTCCTTAATGTTTCTGGGAGGGGCCATATCGATTATGGCCTAGATTTTCTCGGGATTTACCTCTATGCCGCGCTGGCTAACGACGAACCTAAGAAATTTTCCCGAGGAGACGCCGAAGGCACATTTGGCGGGATTGAGCCACATGTTGTGGGACCGAAGGACGCCGAAGGCTTCCTCAAGGTCGGCAACATGATCCTACCCCCGTCGGCTCTTGACGAGCATGTCATCGACATATACCTCCATGTTATGACCGATCTGATCTTTGAAAACTTGGTTGACAAGTCTCTGGTAGGTGGACCCGGCGTTCTTGAGCCCGAAGGGCATGGCCCGATAACAGTAGAGACCCTGATCGGTGAAGAAGGATGTTTTGGCGATGTTCGGAGGGAACATCCAGATCTGATTATAGCCTGGGCATCCATGAAGGTCAGGAGCTCGTGACCCGACATTGTGTCGATCAGAGCGTCAATGCTCGGGAGGGGGAAAGGATCTACGGGGCATGCCCTGTTGAGATTCATGAAGTCTATGCAGATCCTCCAGCTCCCACTGGCCTTCTTGACCATTACGACATTAGCCAGCCACTCGGGGTAGCTGACCTCCTGAATGAACCGGGCGGACAATAGTGTGTCCACCTTCGCTTTTACTGCTTGTTGCCTCTCCGGGGCGAACTTGCGCCGCTTTTGATGGATCAGCTTGGAGCCTGAGGCGACGCTCATCCTGTGCATGATTAAGTCCTTGGAAATCCCGGGCATGTCAGACGGGGTCCAAGCGAAAAGGTCAATATTGCGGCGAATGCAATCAATCAATCCTGGCTTCGGGTCGGGGGAAAGGGTGCGGCTTACACAGAATCACTTAGACTTGTCTTATCCCTCGAATGAGACCTCCTTCAATTCGTCCGCAGGCTCCGACTCTTGATGGCTTCTCTCAGGCGGGATATCGACCGCGTCAAGGGGGAACACCCCGCCTCCGATCGCGGTCATGTAGCACGAGCGTGCAGACTCTTGATTTCCTCAAACAATGTTGACCCCGAGGTCAGTGAGGAACTTCAACTTCGGGTGGTAGGTTGAGGGGACAGCCTAAAACAAGTAGAGGCTAGGTCGGCCGAGGATGGCATTATAAGCCGCCATGACGTTGAACACCATGAAGTCCATTGATTCGATTCGTGTAATGGGGGTTGTGCCAGCTGTTACATCCAGCATCACGATCCCTTCGATTTGTACCGGAATGCCCGAGAACCCGTGCAGGATGTACTCAGCTGGCTTTAGCTTGTCCCGGGGGAGTTTGAGGTTCTCAAATGCTTCTAAGAAGAGGATATTGACTGAGCTTCCTTTGTCCACGAGAATTTGGCAAACTTCGAAATTCACCATGACGAGACTGATGATGAGGACATCACAGTGCGGGAGCCGGACTCCCTCCAGGTCTTCTCCGGAGAAGGACACCGGTCGTTGCTGAATCTGGGGGGAGGGATGGTCTCGAACGGAGTTAACCTCTCGAACGAAGGTCTTACGGGAAGTGTTGGATTCCCTTCCCATGGGTCCACCATGGACTCAGTGTAGGATGGCCTGCCCTCTAGTTTCCTCGGGCTCGGGGTCCCACTCGGGTTGCCGGTTGATCGTTTGAGGGGGAGGTGAAGGCCTCGGATTCCTGGTATCCCTCCGATCTCTTGGGTTATCCCGGGTGAACTCCCTCAGGTACCCTCGTTGGATGAAGACCTCAATCTCATCTTTGAGGGCCCGGTAGTTATCCGTCTCGTGCCCATTGTCTCGATGGAAGCGGCAGTAGAACCTCTGGTCCTGCTTCTTGTTGTTGCTTGGTCGGGGAGGGAGTCGGTGTAACACCCCGAATTCCAAATAAGACCGAATTTGAAGTTCCACAAGATCTTTACACTTCTCTTCGTACAATTTTATAAGGAATTAAAATTTTTTATTACAACAGAGTTTACATCATTGCAGGAATTATAAATTACAACATTTATACATGAATTGAATAATAACTTGAACATTTCTTTAAGCAGCAATCAATCTTTAGTCTTGTCATTCACTTTATCCTGCATAGAAACTGTGGGTACGTCAGTTGCATACAACTGAGATATAATACATCAATTTCTCTTACTTAGAAAGCACAAACTTGTCACAAACAAAACTAAGGGGGACTACCATATTGATGTCGTGTGTAAATGTGCACTTAGTCCTTAATGCAATTACTAATATTTTTATGACATTAATGCGCACTTGTTCGGATTCTATGCATCCCATACTACATAGGTCCGAGGGCAAGCCCTTAATCGTTCTTCATCTTGTAGGTTTCGATCCCTCGCAATGACTTAAACTACTACAGTAACTACGGTAAGTATCCTAGGTATTCTATGAGTTATAAGCCCATGTCCAGACATCCTGGAGAGAATCTCACGCACTGACACATGACTCATAATGCAGGCATCCTGTGGTCAATTCACCTCCGCCACGGACCATGGCACCACCCGTAGTCACCCAATATCCCACAAGCATCGCCACCGGGACGGTATTCTGGAGTAGCATCCATGCCCTAATCATGACGCATCATGAGGACATCCTGTGAACACTCTCACACTGCCAATCCAATAGCCTTCATACTCATGTTTTTCTCTTACTTTCATCACATATCCACTATGTATCTAAATCCTTAGGTAATTGAATCATGAATAGAAATCAACAATCTAGAATTTAGCATTACCCCTACATCGGTCTAAAAATATCAATCATTATCCACGACCCAAACTTGGTCACAATTTATCACATTTCTCTTTTCAAAACTTTCATTCTTGCCGATGTGAGGACTTAACTAAAATTCTTGTCTAAATTCTCTTTTATGTTCATTATACTTGTTCACAAATTTCACAATTCATCATGTTTCTTTTCAATCAATTTTCCATGCACAACTTGCATATTCTTAATCAATCTCACATTAAATTCTACTTAATAATTTATAAGTCAAAAATCTCATTTTGAGCTCTTCACAATTTTCTATGTTTAATAAAAATAATCTCATCATTAATTACAAAAGAATTATATTTTTTAAGAACCTTTATTAATCACTTTTCCCAAAATTTGCTTCTAAACCTCATTATAATAAATCAAAAATGTTGTAGAAAATTTTCCATAAAGTCTAGATATTTTTCTGATATTTCTAATATTTTTTCTCTATTTTTTAAAACACATAAAATATCAAAATATAATATTTTATCCAAAAAAAAAAAGTTGGCCGAAGCCAGGTTTTGAACTAAACACAACAGGCTGCCCAGCTACAGTAACGCTTTTCATGCACCGCCGAAGACCAAAAAGTCCACAGCGACTTGCTGTTTAAAGTGGGACTTAAATTATACTTAAGTCTCAGTGTTCAGTTCTGAGAAAAATCAGATTTTCGAAAAAGAATGTTTCTGCCGAGACTCGAACCCAAGACCTCAAGCTCCGCTCGCTACAGTAATGCTTTTAAAATGCACCCGATGACCAGTAGGTCCAAGTGACTCACCCGTAAAGAGTTTTGATTAAAACACTTTTGTTTGTGACTGTACTGTTTCTAGATAATTTTATAAAAACTAGATTTTCCTCATTCGAATAGTTCTTATAAAAAGTAGATTTTTCTTGAGTATAATTTCTAAATAAAACAATAGCTTACATTTGTTTCATAATTTTCATGGAATTCATTTTTAACACAAAAACTCTTTCTTCCTTAGTTAGTTTAATACATAGATCAAAATAAACTCTTTTCGACATAAAACATTTATTTTTACAAGAATCTTTTTATCAACAATTTTCCCATTCTCCTTGAGTTCAAAATACCAATTTTCTTTCTTTCATTCCTTACTAAAGATTTAATTACTCAAATTAGTCCTACTTCCCAACTACACATTTTAAGTGACTGTTACCGCTGATTCTGGTGTGGGGGTAAACAGATGAGATTTGTGAGTTCAGGAAAAATCTGAACAACTGATCCAAGCCTTCTGATTCCTGCCGCAACCTGCAAGGAAGTGCGAAACACCGGGGTTGATTCTGGCGACGCACCCTCCGACGCTCTTGTCAGTAACCAGTGGTGATTAAGAAAGAGCTTAAGGTGGAAAAAGAGTGATTAAGAAAGAGCTTAAGGTGAAAAAAGAGTGATTACCTGGTCACAGTGGTAGGGGGGAGGTATTTATGGTCGCCATAGGAATGATTAGGGGCCTGATTTCCTGCGTAACTGTCAGGAGAAAAATCCTCCCATTCTGTTTTGGGAAATTGACCCCTGATTCCCGGTGGGAGCAAATCAGGCCCGTTGATTCAGTCAAATCAGTGGCCCTGATTCTCCTCTTGGTGATCTGGGTTTGTCTTGGGTCGGGACCCGTACCCAGTTGGAGCGGATCCGTTTGCGGACTATTGGATCTGTGAGAAGGAGATCCAGTACCCGTTTTGGACCCATTCGTATGCAAAATTACCTTTTTACCCCCGAGCTTCATGGTTCGTGCCCAATCTGGACGGTTCTGATTTAACCCCATTTTCAGCCATATCATGAGCCCCCCACTCCTAAAGACTGAGTGTGATCAGCCTTTGAGGAGTAATTTAACTGTTTTGGTGGCTGGTGGAGTTGTATCGGAGTCCGAATGGAGAGTTTTGAACCTCGAAGGGGGTAGTGAGGTGATTTTTGAAGCAGTAAGTTGTTCTGAAGCCTTGTTGAACATTGGACGGTTTTTATGTATTTTTTCGGATTATTTATTTAATTTTGCGATGCGTTAACTAATTGTTCGGGGTGCTTAACAGTACATTCGAGGCAATAATTGTTCGTCCAGGGGCTCAAAAATATCCCCCCAAACCTCTAATTATTTTCTAGAATTTTTAGTTAATTTTCTCGAATTTTTGGTAATTTTTCGCAATTTTTTAAATAAATAAAATGATTTAAATAAATAAAAATCGATTTTTAAATACCGATTATTTGCGTGGCGCAATCTGGACCTTTGATCAGCGTCGAGCGCGATTTTCTGAGAGATCTGGTAGTCGTCATCGCTCAGCAGCTTTTTTCTCCGTTTGCGAGCTCGGAATGGCGCTTGCTCGGCCGCTGACCGGAGGCAAGGGGGTTCGGCGGTCCGAGCGACGTGGCGCAATCTGAGCCGTCGGATGGTGGCGCGTCTCCCAAGAAAATGCTATCTTGTCTTTTAGCGCACGTGGCGCGATCTCGACCGTTCATCATCAGAAGCACGAATTTCTGAGAGATCCAACGGTCGTAGTTGCTCGGTGGCTTTTTTCTCCGTTTGCAGGCTCGGAAAGGCACTTGCTCGGCAGCCGACCGAAGGCATGGGGTTTCGGCAGTCCGAGCGACGTGGCGCAATCTGAGCCGTCGGATGACGACACGCATCTCGAGACGGGCACATTTCTCAAGAAAACACTATCTTGTCGTTTTGGTGTCTTCGGCAAGATCTGGGCCGTCTGATCGAGATCTTACACGAAAGTTGAGGAGAAAGTGAGTTTTCTCCGTTTGC
This sequence comes from Hemerocallis citrina, assembly GCA_017893485.1. Taxonomy (NCBI): domain Eukaryota; kingdom Viridiplantae; phylum Streptophyta; class Magnoliopsida; order Asparagales; family Asphodelaceae; genus Hemerocallis; species Hemerocallis citrina. Next base: position 36,321,936 of record CM030368.1, read on the forward strand.
AGGCTCGGGAAGGCACTTGCTCGGCAGCCGACCGAAGGCATGGGGTTTCGGCAGTCCGAGCGACGTGGCGCAATCTGAGCCGTCAGATGACGATACACATCTCGAGACGGGCACATTTCTCAAGAAAACACTATCTTGTCGTTTAGTGTCTTCGGCGAGATCTGGGCCGTCTGATCGAGATCTTACACGAAAGTTGAAGAGAAAGTGAGTTTTCTCCGTTTGCAGGCTCGGGAAGGCACTTGCTCGGCAGCCGACTGAAGGTATGGGGTTTGGCAGTCCGAGCATGGAAGCGCATCCCGGGCCGCAGAAGGGGGAACGGATCTCGGTACGATTCAGTTTTCAAGGGAATTAATGGCGTCCCGGGATTCGTGTGGCGTTCCCACTTCCCGGGGTCATTAAGAGATGGTGCCCTCCAATTAATGCGCGGCGTTTCAACTCCCGAGGGTCATAATGGCTGATTCTTGGTGGGTGGTTATAAATACTTCACTCTCCTTGTAGTTTCAATCACAAAAATGTTTAGTTTCAGCCCTCGGAGGCGTCTGCCTTGGGTGGTTGCTCTTCGGCTATGGTCTTCTCCTGGTTGTGACGGCCCCGATGCGGATGTCAGGACCGGAGGGGATCATAGCAGAAGAAGTGACGACCGGAGTCAAGGCGGATGCCTGTTTTGTGAAATTTTAACCTCGAGAGGTTCGGAGGGGTGGCCACTCTTTTGCCTTGTTCTTCTCCCGATCCTGACGGCCCCGGCGAGGGTGTCAGGGTCGAGGAAGAACAGGGCAGAAGTGGTGACGACCGTAGTCCGGACCCGAGGGACGAGTTGCTTCCGAAGGACGGGTGGTCGTTCTTCTACGATGATCTTCTCCTGACTCTGACGGCCCCGATGCGGGTGTCAGGGTCAGGGGAGATCATGGTGGAAGAGGTGATGACCTAAGTCCGGATCCGGGGAATAATGCGCTTCGGAGGGATGGGTCCCCTCCGATCTCTGTCTTCCTTCCGGGCTGATGGCTTCTGATGGATGTCAGCCCGAAGGAGCTAGAGATGGGAGGTGTGCCGATCCGCTTTCTGGTCGGGCTCCACGAGTGGGTCGGGTTCCGCTTTCTGGTGGACCGACTGCGACCTGGGGTCCGGGGGCTCGCCGAGGGTGATGCCTTAAAACTTTCTATCAAAACTTTTTCTGGCTTTTTCAGATAGAGCCGGAGCGCCTGAATCCGAAGTGTCTCGTCTGGGCAATGTGGCGCGATCCGAGGCGTCAGATGGGGGAGAAAGTGAATTTTCTCCGTTTTGACGCTCGGGATGGCGCTTGCTCGGTTGGCCGACCAAGGATCTGACTGTCGGACGGTCGGGGGATGCTCAGGGCTGCCGGAGGGACCCTCGCTCGACAAACCGACCGGTCCCTTTGCTGATGGGTTCGGATCGCACATTGTTCGGATTTAGATCCTGTTGCGCCGAGCTACTTGACTTAGTGAAAAGACAAAGTGGTTTTGGGCCTTCGCGACGCTTCGAGAGCAACCCAAGAGTCACGCCCTTACGCTTGGAAGTCCAAAGGACTTTTCTTTTTTATTATAAATCTTCACTCCCCCACCCCAAACCTCATTCTTTACTTTTACTTTTTCCTCCCAAGTTTTTACCTTACCATCGAAGTTTTTAGCTCCTGGGTGGCACTGCTAGCTGTCGCGGCAAGGCGTTCTTTGGCTCCGGTGAACTTTTCTGACCGTAGCTGTCACTTCAAGGTCAGTATCTCTCCTCTCTCTTTAGAAAATGGTTAAGATTACTTCCTCGGATGAGACCCCTGCCTCGGAGCAAGCCGTTGGCCGAGCGGGCAAAGGAAAGGAGGTGGTAGAGCCGACCGATCAGAGCGTTGTTCGGCCGGAGAAGGAGGGCGAAGTAGCCGAGCCGCCCCAGGAGGTCGAGGCGATGTCTCAGAAGGGTAAAGGAGTGGTCACGATCATCGAGAAGCCGAAGACGGCGGGGGCGTTCGGTCGGCAGCCTATTGCTCTGTCGAGCGTGGGAGGCGTCCGGGACTACTCTGAGGAGATGTTAGAGAAAGTGACCCAGGGCACGGCCAAGTCGGTGGAGGAGAATGAACCGAGAGAGTTGTCCGAGGTGGACCATACCATCTCGTCTCTTACGGAGGCCGACCTGCATCGGATCCGAAAGGGATTCCAGATCCCCGCCGAGTACGGGCTACTCCTCCCCGGACCGGGTTTCCGAGCCAACACGAAGTCTTCGACAGACGTGTGCGTCTTTCCTCTCGACTCCCTGGTCGTCGGGCTTCGCTTTTCCCTTCATCCGTTTATAGTCGATGTCTTGAATTGGTATGGTTTGAGCCCCGCCCAGCTGATGCCGAACACCTGGAGGCATGTCTTGGTGTTTGTTCTCCGGTGCCAAGAGGTCGGTGCCGAACCGAGCATGTTTCTCTTTCGTAGCCTCTACCGCCTTTGCCAGCCAAGCCGAAACGAACAGAGGTTCTATCTTTCGCCGCGGACGGGCGTGAAGTTGATCGAGAACCCGGACTCGATCAAGCATTGGAAGGAGAAGTATTTGATCATCCGGGCTCCCGTGCCGTGGGCGATTCCGATAGTTTGGGCGAAGGATGGGCTGCCCAAGTGAGCCAAGAAGGAGCCGGTGCAGAGTGACGAGGAAGCAGAGGTCCTCAAGAAGCTCCTTTCCTTGCCAATGCTAAGTTGGAAGGACATTACCGAGGAAGCTTTGTTCCGGGGGGGTCTCAGTCCGATCGACCCTAGTACGCTTCTGGTATTTTTACTCTTTGCTTAAAATTCATGAAATTTTTTCTAAGTTTCTTCATTCGTCTTGTGCAAAGACGATGAAGATGGACTATAGGGTTTTGATGGCGAAGGCTAGGGCGACGGAGCAGGAGACGAGGAAGAAAAGGCCTTCGGCGGGGCCTCAGGGTGGCCGAGCCCCGAAGATACCTTCGGTCGAGAAGACCAGCGACCTGCAGAAGGCCGTTGTCCCGGGGACTGGTCCCGAGCAGGAGAAGTCCGCAGCTACCGATCCTCCAGTTTCCTGTGTGCCGACACCAACGGCGGAGGGGGATGCAGCCAGCTCGTCGAGCGGTGCATTCGGCGTGAAAGAGGTGCTGTCCCTCCAAGTTCCACCCCTCACTGCCGATGCGGAGAAGATCTTGACCGAGAGGCACAAGCAGATCTTCGTCCCTGACTGGCAGGTGATGAATGTCGATGGCTTCTTGGGCGACGACAACATCTGTATGGAAGCGGTGAGGCACCTGCCGACCCCAAAGGATCGAGCGGCCCTTAAGGCCGGGCTAGTTGGGGACGCCACAATGCAGATCGCTCGGAACACAATGTCGGTGAGTGGACAGAATTCTTTCTTATCGAAGCTTTTTCTGAAATTTTCTAAGTTCCTAGGTTCGGACTTTAACGGTTTGTTCTCTTTTCAGACCCTCTGCGACTTCAACTTCTTGCTCGAGGAGTTTGCGAGCAAGGAACAGGAGCATGACCGGGAGAGGTCGGAGCGCGTCAAAGCCACGAAGCTGCTCGATGCTGAGCAGCTCCTCTCGGCAAAACGGGCTGCCGAAGTGGTAGGGTTGGAGACGAAGTGGGCCTTCTTGCTCGAGGAGTTTGCGAGCAAGGAACAGGAGCATGACCGGGAGAGGTCGGAGCGCGTCAAAGCCACGAAGCTGCTCGATGCTGAGCAGCTCCTCTCGGCAAAACGGGCTACCGAAGTGGCAGGGTTGGAGACGAAGTGGGCCGAGGCCGTCCAGCAGTCGAAGGACGTCGCTGCCAAGTTGGAAGCCTCGGAGAAGGAGAATGCCGAGCTGAAGGAAGAGCTGGCCAATGCTCGGTCGGAGGCGGAGAGGGCTCGGAAGAGGGCCGAGAAGATCATGGCCAAGCACCGGTCTAAGGTGGCAAAGGTGAAGAAGGCTGTGCAGGACGAGGCCGAGCACCACATGTTCAAGAACATGGAGGACGCATATGGTCGAGCCCTTCTTCACATTGCCGCCCGGAACCCGGGGTTCGACACGTCTTCCTACCGCTTCTACGACCCTGTGGAGGGCGAGGAGGAGGTCCCTCAGGCGATGCTCGGCCCCGAGGGGCAGACCGGAGGCGTCGAAGGCCCGGGCGAGACTGAGGCCGAGGCCGAGGGTGAGGAGGAGGACGACTCCGAGGAGGAGAGCAAGAGCGGAGACGAGGACGAGGACGAGGACGAGGTCGAAGGCGAGGAAAAGGCCGAGGGGTCGACAGACTCGAACGACAAAAAGGTCGACCCCTGACTTGGTTGCGTCTTTCAGTCTTTTGTTCTTTTCTTTTTGTAAGCCGAACTGCGGACTGGCCACCGCTATTGTAACACTTTTCTTGAGTTTTGAATGAAAACATTTTAAGTTTGGCCAAAATTTGCCCAAGTATTTGTCCTCGGATTTTGTGTCTAATTAGTTGTAAAATTCTCCCAAGTGTTGGCCATCGAATTTATCTCGACGTTTTCAGGTGAAGTTCGGTCCGATCACGGAGGTTTCGTACCTTCGCAAGGAGCTGACCAAAACGAAGCGAGAGCTTTTGCTTAGCCGAGAGAAGCGTTTTTACATGTTCTTGAAGCTGGAGGAGATAAAGGCGGCTGCGAGGGGGCAATGTCGCGAGCTGAAGCAGCTACGGAAAAGACCCCAAGCCCCTTGTCCCGAAGGCGAGGTTGAGCGGCTTCGTAGAGAGCTTGTCGTCGCCGAGCGGAAGAATGACGGGCTCTCGGCCAGGATCTACCACTTAGAGATAGCGGAGCAATGTCGCTCGGCGGAAGAAGAGAAGCTTGCTTCCGAGCTGGAGAAGGTGTCGACCGAGCGCAAAAAGTTGTTAGTCGAGGTCGATAAGCTTAGGAGGATCACGATAGATAGGGGGATCGAGGTCACCCACTACCGACGGCTTGCGACCGATAGTGCCAACGCCTCGGGTTCGTCAAGGCTTCCTCGTTTGAAGAAGTTGGCGAAGGACGATGCTTTGAGAGACAGAATCATTGAGCTGGAGGAAGAGGTTGCGTCGCTCAAGCCTCTGCCCGAGAGGGCTAACGTCCGTAGTACATCGTGTACTCGCGAAGAGAGCGAGAGAGGGATTACTTTCTACGAACTTGCGACACGCTTGCCTGTGGCTAGGCAGAGTCCTGCTGACGCTCAGAGTAGTGTAGCCGTCTCGTCTAGCGGTGCCTCGGTCGGCGCCACAGTTAGGGTCAGTGGCGAAGGGGGATCACGCTTCGTTGGTTTGGAATCGAGCTCGGAGGTCAGGCCTCGTCGTCCTCGCGTTTCCTTGAACCGAAGCGTACCCCTTCCGAAGAGGCCCTGAACATGTCGTTTTACGTTTCTTCTGGCTGTTGTAAAACTCTATTGTAGGGTCGGTCTTGTTGTATGTGGAGCTACTATATCTGAATACAAATCTGAAAGTTTGTTTGGAAAACTCTTCAAGTGTTGGACTTCGGCAATGTATTGAAAATTTGTTATTTATTTTCTCGTCTTTTCAGCTCGCGGTGGCAGCTCAAGACACTGATTCCAATCGCTCGGATGACGACGCTCAAACCGAGGTAGCCTCAGGGGTGGCGAGGTCGCGCTCGGAGAGGTGTCGAGAGCGGCTCTATGACGTCGAGCTGGAGTTACGCCGGGCTGAGAGCGAGCGGGCCCACCTTCAGCTCGTCCTCGGCCAACGAGACGCCGAGATCCAACGTTTGGAGAGCAGGATCGCCGAGACGACCCCTATAGGAGAGGACAAAGATCGGCAGAGTGCTTTTAGCAATGCTCTTCGGGCCCAGTGTATTCGGCACAATCGGTCAAAAATAATAGCCGAACGGGATGATTTGCTCTCCGAGATCCATCACTTGCAGACCGTGGAGGCGAAACTTCGGAAGGAGGAGGAGGAACTAGCGACCGAAGTGGCCGGACTGGCGACCGAGCGGGACAGCGAAGACATTTCTGTTTAAAGACCAAGTGTAATTGGTCGGCGCTGTACTTTTTGTTTTCTAATGCCTTGTAACCATGGAAGGATTGCTTTGTATTATGCCTCGATTATTAATAAAGTTTCTTTCAAGAACTAGCATGTCTTTTGTTGCTCTGCGTAGTTGTCTCGCTTGTAAGTGTGTTGGTTGTGCTGAGGTCTCCGAGCCGAGTGCATAGTGCCGTCGGCAAGGATCTCGAGGCGAGCCAGTTCCCTGGGCAACGCTATCTTGTCGTTTAGCGACGCTAACAAGATCTGGGCCGTTGAATTCTGGCACGAATCTCGAGATGGCTCAGTTCCCAAGAAAATGCTATCTTGTCGTTTAGCGTCGCTGGCAAGATCTGGGCCGTCTGATCGAGATCCTACACGAAAGTTAAGGAGAAAGTGAGTTTTCTCCATTTGCGAGCTCGGATGGGCACTTGTTTGGTTAGCCGACCAGAGGCAGCATGATCTGACCCTGCTTTCGTCTTGGCGACAAGAGCGCTCGGCCAGCGGTGCCGAACAGTGCCTCGGTCTCCCCCTTCTTGTGAAGTCGAGGGGCGAGTCGAGCCCTTCCCCATGGTGGGGTTCGCCGATCATAGCGAGTGTTCGATGGTCGTGGGAGCAATTCCGAATGGCGATCTAATCCTAGCTCGCCGAGAAGCAAGCTTGGGGAGTGGATTCCGGAACCATCGTTTAGTTCAACGGTTGTGGGAGCAGTTCCGAACGGCGATCTACCTTTGGCTCGTCCGGGGGCGAGCCGAGGAGGTAAAGTCGAGCCGAGTGTTGGACTCCGAACCATCGGTGTAGTTCAACGGGGTGAGCTGAGGAGGTAAAGTCGAGCCGAGTGTTGGACCCCAAACCATCGGTGTAGTTTAACGGTTGTGGGAGCAGTTCCGAATGGCGATCTACCTTCGGCTCGTCTGGGGGCGAGCCGAGGAGGTAAAATCGAGCCGAGTGTTGGACTTCAAACCATCGGTGTAGTTCAATGGTTGTGGGAGCAGTTCCGAACGGCGATCTACCTTTGGCTCGTCCGGGGGCGAGCCGAGGAGGTAAAGTCGAGCCGAGTGTTGGACTCCGAACCATCGGTGTAGTTCAACGGTTGTGGAAGCAGTTCCGAACGGCGATCTACCTTTGGCTCGTCCGGGGGTGAGCCGAGGAGGTAAAGTCGAGCCGAACATTGGACTCCGAACCGTTGGTTGAAATCAAATTAAAAACAAAAGAAAAAGGCAGAGAGACACAATCAAACTTATGAGTATGAAAGAGCATTCTTTATTAATAATGGACGGCGAACCGTTTTTACATGTAACAACTCAAAAAATGAATTACAAGTCAGAGGAGAGGAATGGCTCGATATCCTGTAATACTCAGAGAGGCGCCGGGGCGCTTTCTTGGTATTTTAGGAGGTGGTCGGCATTCCAGGTCCTCGGAATCTCTCTGCTATCTAGATCTTCCAGACGATATGCTCCTGGCCGAACTACTCTTGTGATCCTGTAGGTTCCTTCCCAGTTCGGAGCCAATTTGCTCTTCTGACTGGGGAAGGATATAGCCAGTTTTCTCAGGAATAAGTCCCCTTGCTTAAGGTTGATGGGTCGGACCTTCTTGTTGTATGCCAACTCGACCCTTCTTCGGTAGTTCTGTTGCCGAATTGACGCTCTTTCCCTTAGCTTGTCCACCAGGTCTAAGTTCGCCCTGAGGTCTCTGGCGTTCTGCTCCTCGTTGTAGGCTGTGAGGCGAGGGGAAGGTATTCCGACATCGAGGGGTATCACCGCTTCGGACCCATAGGTGAGGTTGAAGGGGGACTCTCCTGTGGGGGTCCGCTTGTTCGTGCGATAATTCTATAGTACGTTTGGGAGCTGGTCTACCCATAAGCCTTTGGAACATTTGTCCAACCTCTTCTTGATACCTGTGAGGATCTGCTGATTGGCGTTTTCTGCTTGGCCGTTCGACTGTGGGTGTGAGACGGAAGAGAAACGCTGTTGGATGGCAAGGTCCTCGCACAGAGCTCGGAACGCAGCCCTAGTGAACTGAGTTCCGTTGTCGGTTGCTATGGCACGGGGGACGCCGAACCGACAGATGACGCTTTTCCAGAAGAATTGAAGGACCTTGTTCTCGGTGATAGTGGCGAGGGGTTCGGCCTCGACCCATTTCGAGAAGTAGTCGATTGCTACAACCAGGAACTTGAACTGGCCGGGAGCGGGGGGGGGGGAACGGCCCTAGTAAATCCATTCCCCACATTGCAAAGGGGATAGGACTTGATAGGGAGGCAAGGTTGGCTTGAGGGAGGCGACGAACGTTGGAATGCCTCTGACAGTAGCCGCATTGCCGAACATGTCGCTCGGCATCTTGGAGGAGAGTCGGCCAGAAGTATCCATAATTCAAAGCCTTCCGAGCCAAGGACCTAGATCCTGAATGTGCTCCGCCGATGCCCTCGTGGAGCTCTTGTAAAGCATAGTCGGCCTGTTCTGGAGAGAGGCACCTTAGGTACGGTCGGCCATCGACCTGCGAGAACGAGTGCTTGTATAAGATTCCCTCGATCAAGACATACCGCTCAGCCCTGGTTCTGACTCGGCGTGCTTCTTTGGGGTCCTCGGGGAGGAGTCCGTCCCTTAAGAACTCCACTAACGGCTTCATCCAATTATCTTGCTGCAGGACCGGTAACGACTCCATCGAGCCGGATGTCTCGTCTTCTATGCTCGGCCTTGAGAGGACCTCGATCAATACGGTCTGCTCAAGACCTTGGAGGGAGGATGAGGCCAACTTGGAAAGGGCATCGGCCTGTGAATTCTCCTCTCGGGGGACTCGCTGGATGAGTGCCTCTTCGAACCGGCTCATGAGTGCTCGGACTTTGGTGAGGTACTTTGCCATTCGCTCGTCTCGCGCCTCGTACTCGCCCAAGACTTGGTTCACAACCAGCTGAGAGTCACTATGGAGGTGGAGGCGCTGTGCCCCGGTACTTCGGGCAAGTCCGAGGCCTGCAATGAGTGCCTCATATTCCGCCTCGTTGTTCGAGGCCTTGAAGCTCATACGGATTGCATACTGGAGGACAAAGTCATCAGGGCCGTTAAGGATGATACCGGCCCCGCTTCCTTCGTTGTAGGAGGATCCGTCCACGAAGACCGTCCAAATGGGGGGACCGTTCGGGACTTGGCTGACCTCGGGAATAGTGGACTCGACGATGAAGTCGGCGAGGGCCTGAGCCTTGATAGCAGTCCGAGGCTGGTAGGAGATGTCGTGTTGGCTTAGCTCTATGGACCACTTCATAAGCCAACCCGAGGTTTCGGGCTTGTGGAGGATCTGTTTCAACGGTTGGTCGGTGAGGACCACAACAGAGTGGGACTGAAAGTACGGACGGAGCTTCCTCGCCGCCATGATCAGGGCGTAGGCCATCTTTTCTATCTTTGGATAACGGAGCTCGGTGTCCCGAAGCACTTTGCTCACGTAGTAGATGGGCCTCTGAGCCTGGTCTTCTTCTCTCACCAAAATAGCACTTAGCGTCTACTCGGAGGCGGCTAAGTAGATGAAGAGGGGTTCCCCCGGAATGGGCTTGCTGAGCAGGGGAGGATTGACCAAGTATTCTTTCAGCTGTTCGAAGGACTTCTGTTGCAGCTCGCCCCACTGGAAACCCTTGGCTCCCCTGAGAGCCTTGAAGAAGGGGAGGCACTTTTCCCCTGACTTAGAGAGGAACCGCCCAATTGCTGCGAGCCGACCCGTAAGCTTCTGCACCTCCTCGACGTTCCGGGACAGGGCCATGTCCAGTATGGCCTTGATTTTCTCAGGATTTGCTTCGATCCCTCGCTGGCTCACCATGAAGTCGAGGAACTTTCCCAAGGAGACCCCGAACGCACATTTGTTCGGATTTAGTCTCATATTGTGTCTCCTTAGCACGCCGAACACCTCCTGGAGGTCGGCCACATGGTCGGTACCCCGGATGCTTTTAACGAGCATGTCATCGACGTACACTTCCATGTTGCGGCCGATTTGGCTCTGGAAGACTTTGTTGACGAGGCGCTGGTAGGTGGCTCCAGCGTTCTTCAAACCGAAGAGCATGACTCTATAGCAGTAGAGGCCCTGGTCGGTGATGAAGGAGGTCTTCGGAATGTTCGGGGGGAACATTCAGATCTGGTTATAGCCAGAGAAGGTGTCCATGAAGCTGAGGAGCTCATGGCCCGAGGTGGCATCAATGAGGGTGTCGATATTTGGGAGAGGGAATGGATCCTTCGGACACGCCTTATTTAGGTCGGTGAAGTCGATGCATATCCTCCAAGAGCCATTGGACTTCTTGACCATTACAACGTTGGAGAGCCACTCGGGGTAGTTCACCTTCTGTATAAACCGAGCCTTTAAGAGTTTATCCACCTCCTCCTTGATGGCCTGCTGTCGCTCGGGAGCGAATTTTGGCCTCTTCTGTTGAACCGGTTTGCACCTCGGCTCAACACTTAGGCGGTGGACTAGCAGCTCCTCGGAAATCCCGGGCATATCTGCGGCTGACCAAGCAAATAGGTTGCGGTTATCTCGGATGCACTGCACTAAGTCGGAACACAGTGCAGTTGGCAAGGACTTGCTGATGAAGAACTTTCGGCTCGGGTCCTCGTCTGAAAAGAGTGCTTCTTCCAATTCGTCCGCCGACTCAGACGTAGGTCGGACATTCGGCTCGGGAATCTCTAGGGTCTCTAGGGAGAGCACCGGACCCCCCGTGGAAGTCATGTAGCACTTCCGAGCCGTCTCTTGGCTGCCCCTGACTTCTCCCACTCCCGATCGAGTAGGGAACTTCATTTTAAGGTGGTACACTGAAGGGACAGCTTCCAGGGCAGCTAGGCCGGGTCGGCCTAGGATGACATTATATGCGGCCGGGACGTCGACGACCATAAAGTCCATCGGTTCGGTCCGGGTAGTAGGGGTCTTTCTAGCAGTTACGTCTAGGGTAATAACCCCTTCGACAGTTACTGGCACCCCCGTGAACCCGTGGAGCGTGTAGCTGGCCGGTTTGAGGCGGTCCCGGGATAGCTGCAGCCCTCGGAATGCCGAGAGGAAGAGGATGTTGACCGAACTCCCGCTGTCCACCAAGATCCTCTGCACTTTGAAGTTTGCCATGCGGAGGTCGATGACCAGTGCGTCGCAGTGGGGAGTTCGGACCCCCTCGAGGTCTTCATCAGAGAAGGTCACTGGGACGCCGAGGCCTTTGGGGGGAGGGGCACTGTGGAGTGAGTTCAGCTCTCGGATGAAGGCCTTCCGAGAGGAATTGGAGGAGCCCCCCATGGGGCCTCTGTGGATGAGGTGCAGAATCTGCTCTTCCTCGAACTCGGGAGTTTCATCGCGCCGCTCGGAGCGCTTGTTAGCCCCCCGAGGCGGAGGAGTTGTGCGGTCCGCCCGGTCGTTTGCCTTCACAAATTTGGCCAACTGCCCCCTCTGGATGAGGGCTTCTATCTCATTTTTCAATGCCCTACAGTCGTTGGTCTCGTGGCCGTGGTCCCGGTGGTAACGGCACCATTTCTCTTTGTTCCTCCTCTTAGCCAGGGTGTTTATCCTCGGAGCGGGCGGTATCAGTCCTTCCTTCTCCACTTCCATCAGGATAGTGGAGACATTGGTGGTGGGGGGAGTGAACTTCTCGAACCTAGGGGGAGGACGGCGCTGACCGCCGTTGTCTTTCTGCAGCTTCTTGGACCCCTCCTCCTCTGTCGCCTTCCTCTTCGATCCGGAGGCCGATCCTCCAAAATTCGGGAGGCACTCGGCCTCTTCCGCTCGAATGTGCTTCTCGCATCTTAGGAGAAGATCGGCAAAGTTATGCGGGGGCTTCTTGGCGAGGGACGACCGGAGGTTGGAGTTGAGAACGTTCGACTGGAACGCGACGGTCGCCACTGATTGGTCGAGGGAGGCGATCGACCTGACCTCCGCGGTGAATCTCCTCACGTAGTCCCTCAGCTTTTCTCCCCTCTCCTGTCGGAGGTGGAGCAGGGAGAGGCTAGTCTTCTCTTTTCGCCTGCTACTCACAAAGTGAGTTATGAAGAGCGTCTCGAACTGCTCGAACGAGAAGATGGAAGAGGGAGCGAGCCTGGAGTACCATTCCCGGGCCGACCCCTTGAGGGTGGTGGGGAAGGTCTTGCAGAGCATGGCATCGGAAGCTTGATGGATCAGCATTAAGGTCTTGAAGCTTTCGACGTGATCGACCGGGTCGGACTCCCCTGAGTACGTTTCAAACTGCGGAGGTTTGAAACCTCTCGGTATGGGGGCCTCCATGATCGCCCGGGAGAAGGGGGGTCTGCTGGGACGGACGGTCCCTGCTCCCGACTCCTCGACTTTGTCCATGCGACCGATGTGCCTCTCCACCTCGTGGAGACGACGGTAGAGGGCATCGTCCCTCCGTTGGTAATCATACGATCCCCTAGACTCTTCTTCATAGGAAGGGGAGCGGGGACTGCGGCGTCGATAGTCCTGGGATTGGCAGGGACTGGGTTGATGTTGCTGGCGACTAGGAGCAGGACGGGGACTTATGGATCGGTGGCGAGGACTTGGAGCCCGTGGGGGTGTTGGAACCCTTTGGGCATCGATGTTGTTGTTGCGAAGGTTGAGGGCCTACAACACCGTAGCCTGGAACTGGAGGAACTCGGCACGAGTAATTGGTGCCTCATTGTTCCTTGGGTGATGTCGATCGGCGGGGGAATGCGGTCTCCTCCTTCGGCGCTCGGGAGATTCCCCCCGTCCTCTTCGGTTCGGAGACCTCCTTCGGTCCGGAGACCTCCTTCGGTCCGGAGACCTTCTGTCGTTCGGGCGATGAGGAGATCGCTCACCTTGATGTTGGCGGGAGGCTCCCTCTCGGGCCCGCTTCTCATCTAGGCGTTGGCGAAGGTCCTCATCCCCTTGGCGATTCAGGACAGTGTTTCGGAGGTCGGGGCTATGAGAAGCCATAGAGTCCGAGGAGGCATTGTGGACCAAGACATGGTCCGGGTGGAGAGGTTGCTTTTGCCTCCGCTGGGTCTGACCGGCAGGGCCATTAGGAGGTGGTTGGTTCGGATGAGGAGGCTGGCCCTGTTGGACCGGGGGAGGAAGTTCGGTTTGCACGGAGGCTTCCTCCTGTTGACCGGCGGGGTTGGGCCCGCGGTTGGACCCCCTGGATCTGACCCTCTTGGGAGGCATGGCTGGAGAGGAGCTTAGTTGACGGGGAAGAGGCGGAGGCTATTCGTGTGGTGTCTTTCCCATAGACGGCGCCAATCTGTTACCGCTGATTCTGGTGTGGGGGTAAACAGATGAGATTTGTGAGTTCGGGGATAACCTGAACAGCTGATCCAAGCCTTCTGATTCCTGCCACAACCTGCAAGGAAGTACGAAACACCGGGGTTGATTCCGGCGACACACCCTCCGACGCTCTTGTCAGTAACCAGTGGTGATTAAGAAAGAGCTTAAGGTGGAAAAAGAGTGATTAAGAAAGAGCTTAAGGTGGAAAAAGAGTGATTAAGAAAGAGCTTAAGGTGGAAAAAGAGTGATTAGCTGGTCACAGTGGTAGGGGGAGGTATTTATGGTCTCCATAGGAATGATTAGGGGCCTGATTTCCTGCGTAACTGTCAGGAGAAAAATCCTCCCATTCTGTTTTGGGAAATTGACCCCTGATTTCCGGTGGGAGCAAATCAGGCCCGTTGATTCAGTCAAATCAGTGGCTCTGATTCTCCTCTTGGTGATCTGGGTTTGTCTTGGGTCAGGACCCGTACCCAGTTGGAGCGGATCCGTTTGCGGGCTATTGGATCTGTGAGAAGGAGATCCAGTACCCGTTTTGGACCCATTCGTATGCGAAATTACCTTTTTACCCCCGAGCTTCAAGGTTCGTGCCCAATCTGGACGGTTCTGATTTAACCCCATTTTTAGCCATATCAGTGACAATTAGGGATAAATAAATCAAATTATCACAATTCTACTTGTATAAAGCACATGAACACATTTTTATCACAATTTCATCTATTTAACATTTCAGGCCAATTAAATTAAATTTCATAATCCATCCATAATCACAATTTCCACATATTGTATCTTTCATTTCATGCATAGACAAGTTTCACGACAAATTATAATTCACCCATTTTAGCATGCAAATAGACTACCAATTCATCATACACATTCACATACACATTCTATTTATTCTACTATTTTTTCATATATATTACTTTAGTGTTCTTTTCCTCTTAATATCCTTAAACAAAAGCTTGGAAATTTTTTTCCCTATTCATTTTAGCATGATTACAATTCAATCCTAGCATGGTAACTAAAGTAGAAGTTCGAGAAATCACCCACCTATTTTGAAAAAACACAAATGAAAAGAACTCCTAGAAATCTTCTTGAACAATGAACGATCCTTCTCCTCCTAGATTGTGCCACAAGTTGCCTTCTCTTCCTTGTGCTTGATGGAACCCGAAGCTCTCCTTCCTCCTTGGTGAAATGGCTGGCCTCCAATTGAAAGGGACACACACACAAATGCACACTCAATCTTTTGTTCACAACTCTTAATCTTTTTCTCACTTTTTGTTTCTTTCTTTCTTTCTCTTTTTTATCAATTTTTTTCCAAGTGTGTTGTATGAAGAAATGGAGGGGGTATTTATACATTTTTTTAAAGTGAAATGGAGTGCTAGGATGAACTAGATGGTTGTGGATTAGGGGCTAGGATGAACTAGAGAGTTAAAGCAACTACCCATGAACTTAAAATCACCTCTCCACTACACCAACTCACCCCTCTCTCTCTCTTTTAACATTTTCGGCCTACCCCATGCTCCACCCAAGACACGTGCTGGTGCAATGCACGTGTCACACAACTCACCCCTAGTTACTAGTTGTACATATTTATTAAATTAATTGTCTACAAAACTAGTTTACACTACAAGTTATGACAACTAAAAGAGAATTAAACTAGTGGGCTCAAATTAGTGGGCTATAGAACCCATGGGCTATCAATTAAAATAATTAATTAATTAGTGTGGGCTAAGAATAAACAATTAGGCCTCGAATTTAAATAGGCTTTTTAAAATAAAAAGAGAAGGATTAAAATATTTGTTCATGTTATGAAAATAAATAATTTCTAGGGAAGAATGCACATGAATTTGTACGTGCAAAACACGTAAAAAATCAACAAACTCTTATTTAATTATAATTGAAAATTCAGGATGTTACAGTCGGACGATCCGTTTATCCTCGATCTCCAACAGGATTGCCAACACATTCTGTGTCAGCGGCGTATACCTCTCAAACTGGGGGACCGGAGGAATTCTTTTGAGGTCGGTCGCCTCTTTCGTGACTTTCTTGATGGGCTCGACGTCGTCTGCCTTGCGCTTCCCTTTGGCTGTGGCTTCTTTGTTGCCCTCAGGGTTTAGGGCCTCTTCCGCGCAGATGTACTTCTCGACCCTGTTGAGCAGGTCGGAAAAGTCGATAGGGGGGTTTCTTGGCCAGGAAAGCTTTGAACTAAGGGTGTCGAACATTGTGTCGGAAAGCTGCCGAGGCGACGCTTGCGTCGAGAGAGGAGATAGACCTCGCCTCGGCGGTGAATCTCTGAACGAACTCGTGGAGTGACTCCCCTTTCTTCTGTCTAAGGTCCAGAAGGGACATGCTCGTTTTCTCGACCTTTCTGCTGGTCACGAAGTGGGCTAGGAAGTTCGCTTCCAACTGGTTGAATGAGAAGACTGAGCTGGGGGTGAGCTTCGAGAACCATTCCCGAGCTGGACCTCGCAAGGTGACTAGGAAAGCGCGACACATAAGGGGGTCCGAAGCGCTGTGAATCATCATAGGGTTTTAAACCCCTCCATGTGATCAGCGGGATCGCCCTCGCCGTTGTACGTCTCGAATTGGGAAGGCCTGAAATTTCTGGCTCCTAAGATTTGAGTGGAAAATGGGGGTTGGGTCGGCCGATAACCATGGCCGGGTATCGGTCTGCCCTCGCCGAGATGGGCAAGTCGGTTCTCCATCTCTCAGAGGCGAGGACGGCATCCTCTTGTTCAAGCGGGCGGGTCGAGCTGTGTGATTCACCGCCCCGGCTGTCTGGCTGAGGGACGGAGTCATTGCACGCCTCGATCCGAGGATCGCCTCGGATTGCCTGGAGCACTTCATCCCTAAAATTCTGAAACTCAGCCCTCGTAATTGGGGCTTGTCCGACCGGGCCGCACGACAGTCGAGGTCCTCGAGGCGAGCGGCTGTGCCCTGGCTCTCGTTCTGGGGTTGGCTGCCTACCATGGTTTGGGGCCGAGTTGGAAGCGTCTCCTCCTCCCTTGGTTCGACTGGCCTGCCGATTTTGAATGAAGCGTCGCAAGTCAGTTGTGACTGAGCGAGAAGCGCCTGGTCCGGGTTCGGTTGCGCCATCAACACGCGGTTGATTAGAGCCCTGAGCATCCTCCTAGCTGTGATGGGGAGGAGGATCCGGACGATGCCCGAAGGTGACGGCCCTCCTTGCTTTTGGAGCCATAAAAAGGCTCGGAGTTAAGGTGACGTCCCTGGCTGGGATCGGACTAGGCGTCGGTACTTAAAGGTTCCCACAAACGGTGCCAACCTGATGCAGTTTATTTTTGGGGTTTGGGGGCAACAGTTGTGAGTTCTTGTAATTTGTGTAACGGAAGATGTGGTACTAGAGTCGATCCGATCCTCAGCTGTAGGACCGACTCGGGGTAGCAGGAGGGAGGTAGAGGCCGGATGCTTGGTTCGGATCTCGTAGCTCGGCTCGGATCTTAGTAGCTCGGCTTGGATCTTTGAGGCTCGTTTGGTCTTTTGTACCTGCACACTGCCTAAAAATACTGGGAGAAGTCCCGTCGACAGACCCTTCGACGATCTAATCAGTCACTGAGAAAGCAACAGTAGCTAGGGTTAAGGTGGGGAAAAGTTTATTACCTTCGGAAGTGAGGAGGGGGTCTGGTATTTATAGGCAGGGGTAAACGAGTTTGAGACCCTAACGGGCCGGGTCGGACCCGTTTACCTGTGGGCCTGAATGGGCTGAAGCCCGTTTGACCTGTTTGACCTAATGATCGCAGGGGGGCGAAATATGAGGAGATATGATGGTCCAAATGGGGCCACGTCATCTACCCCATATCAGATTGTTTGTTTAATTTTTGGTTTTTGAAAGAACGGATTGTTAATTTTCTTGGTAACTAACTCATTTGTTACTTTTAACATAGTTTTTTGCAAATGTTTAAGCCTTTTTCTTCCTCATTTAGAGCATTTGTAGTCGTTCGGAGTCAAATTTTGGGTATTTGACATATAGGAATAGAAAAAATAAGTTTCTGTTGTAGTCATTTGAAACCCAAATTTTGGGTTTTAATTTAAAAAAATGAACAGACGAGTAATGATTTCCCGTACGTTAATTTTTTTGTGTTTTTTTAAAATAAAAAAACAACGGACGGGGAATCATTTACCGTCTGTTGTATTTTTTTTTTATTTTAAAATTTAAATCCTAATTAATTCCTAAATTACTGTTAAATTAATCCTAATTATATCATATTACAGCTTAAATAAATCTTAATTCTTAATTAATTTGAATTAAAATCTAATTTATACCCATAGAAATTTCTATAGGGTATTCTATAAATATTTTGCCAAATGAATGAGAGGAAATGGCTTGGACGGGGTTTCTTTTCTCGTCCCTGCTCATTTCTTCTTCTTTTTTTAAATCGAACGGAAGGGAAATGATTTCAGATGTTTTTTTATTTTTTTATTTTTATGGAACGGACGGGAAATGAATCCGTCGATTTTTTTTATAGAAAAATAAAAAAATTCAAACAGACGGAAAATCATTTCCCATCTAATATTAAAAAAAAGAAATAAAGCCCATCGATGAATGGTGATCTTTCGTCCGTTTGAACTGTAGTACCCCATATTTTTAAATATTATTTTTTAAAGGTTTATAAATGATTAAAATGATTTTTGGGGATTTAATAAATATTTTCTGGAAATTTATCTTTTTACACGTACGCATTAGAGGAGTTGGCACAAGTGCATGATGTATTCCATGTGTCATTGTTGAGGAAGTATGTGCCAGATCAAAATCATCAGTTGGTAGAGATTCCTGAAGATCTACAGGTGAACTTGAGTTACAAGGAACAACCTGTTGAGATCGTTGACCGTAGGGAGAAAGTTCTTAGGAGCAAGTTGATACCTATGGTCAAGGTGCTGTGGAGGAATCAGCAGTTCGAGGAGGCTACGTGGGAGCCAGAGGATCGCATGCAGAAGGAATTTCCTGAGCTTTTTGTATGAATGTATTTTCTTTTATGTGATTACAATTCTTTTGAATGATTGTACCTTTGATGCTGAGTTGTATTCATTCTATTTTGATTATGTTGTCATATGCAATTATTTGGACTATGTTTCCATTTATGAGATATTGTTTTTCTTTGTTGGTATGTTGTTTGGACTCATTAGTAGTAGTTCTGAGGACAGAACTCTTCTAAAGAGGGAGTGATGTAGTACCCCGTATTTTTAAATATTATTTTTTAAAGGTTTATAAATGATTAAAATGATTTTTGGGGATTTAATAAATATTTTCTGGAAATTTATCTTTTTACACGTGCGAAACACGTGCAAATATTTTCTTGAAAAGTTCAAAAGCCAAAATTATTTTATGGAAAATCATTATTTATTATTTGGGATTCATTTATAATTTTTCCAGATTTTTCTGAAATTAATTGGATCTATTTGCAAATATTGAGAAAAAGAAGGACCTTTTTGCAAATTTGTCATTTTGAGGGGTGAAAGTGCAAAACTATTTTTCTGGGCTTTTAAACAGTACTGTCTGGAAAGTAAGGGTTATTTTGCTTTTAAATCTCAATTTAATTAATTTTATCAAGTTCCAAGTATAGGAATCTATTTATGTAAAGATATGTTTTCGAGGGGTTATTTTGCAAATATGTCTAAAACCCTAAGATCCTATTTCCAGGTATTTAAAAGAAGAGAACGCAGCCGTCATTCGCTGCACAACACAAAGACTTATTATTTTTGGAGGATTGAGAGAAGGATCTTGGATTTCGCAAAAAAAAGGGAAGGCTTTCTTGTTGGATTTCTTCATTTCAAGGTGAGTCACATGTTGTTTTCTTTTATTATGCGTATGTTGTATGTGAGTGATGTAAATTTGTTTTGTTGTTTTGATTTATGTGAGTGATTGTTTTTTTGTTGGTTTTTGACATGTTGGTTTTTCTTTTATGTTGTGTATGTGAGTAATGTAATGGATTGGTTGTTTGATCTATGAATGTTTATTGGATCTGGGATATTGAATTGTATTGCTAGAAAGCATGTTTAGGGTTGAACATGATTATGCATATTATGGATTGGATGAAAAATTGGATCTTGTGAAACCCTAGTGGTATGTGATTACAAATTTGATTATGGTTACGAGTTGTGGTAGAAATTCAGATTTTTGAGAAAATTGAATGGAAGAGTTATGAATCAAGAGATCGTGTCTTGAGAATTAAAATTTGAGGAATTAATTGAATTGAGGAAATATATCCAAATTGGGAATTTTCTTTGAGATTGGTATTTACATGTTTTGGGATCTGAATACGAACTATTTCAGTGATCGATAAAATTTTAAGGAAAACTCAATTTTTATTATATGCACAAATTCATGTTTTAATTGAAAGAAATCAACAAAATTTCCATTTTTATGATTTCAAGTAGTTGATCTAGTTTTAGGGACTATTTTGTATTCTACCAGTTATATTTGATCATATAAGAAATATGTTTTTCGTAGAAATCGTTTTCATGAAGTAAAACTACGTATCGGTTGAATTGTGCACAACCAAAACTATACAGTCTGTAGGTCGACAGTCGATGGGTATGAATTTTCAGTCGACTGATACGACCCGGCTGCTATGTTCTATAGTTGTATTGAAATTTCTCTCTGGTAAGTCGACCTATGACTTTTAAAAGTCGACTTATAACACTTAGAATATTTTCTTAAAGATTACTGGAATTTCTCTCTGGTAAGTCGACCTATGACTTTTATAAGTCGACTTATAACACTTAGAATATTTTCTTAAAGATTACTGAAATTTCTCTCTGGTAAGTCGACCTATGACTTTTATAAGTCGACTTATAACACTTAGAATATTTTCTTAAAGATTACTGGAATTTCTCTCTGGTAAGTCGACCTATGACTTTTATAAGTCGACTTATAACACTTAGCTTATTTTCTTAAGACCATGGAATTTTCTTTCTGGGCAGTTGACTTATGCTTTCTATAGTCGACTGATACTGATGTATCTTTATACCTTTGAATGTCCTTTCAAATAATTCGTTCTCTAAATGTTTTACTCTATAACTTACTATTCTATACTATATATTCTATTGAACATATGTTTCCAAGTGATTAAGTTGAACAATTTATGTTGGAAGTTCGGTTTGGATATTTGAGTGTGAGTCTCTAGAGGGTGTGTGTGACCCTAGTATACCGGCGGTTGAGTATTGATGTTTGGGCCTGTTGAGGCATTTAGTTGATCAGTTATTGAATTAAGTCCGGTAGGGTACACCAACTCTAGAAGATTTGTTAAGTAATTAAATAACCTAAATGATAAGGACTGACACTAGTGGTGATATGATGAACGGGAACATGAGTTATGGACCTCAGTATGGCTTGCGGTGTGAGATGATCCCCGGAATTATCCAGGTGTGAGTGAAATAGTCTCCGAAATTACCTGTGGTGTGGGATTGATCTCCGGAATTATCGGAGTCGAGGCGACGCACATGTGGTATTCGTGTGATGAGGTGTCATTGCTTGCGGTGTGGGGTATTCTCGAAGATTCCCAGGTGTGAGTGAAATAGTCTCCGGAATTATCTGTGGATAGAGATTGACCTCCGGAATTATCGGGGCATGGGCTAATACTCACAATTTATCTTTATCTCGAAGTAGTCATCGTAGTAGGATTAGTTGCATGTCGGGGATTAAACCCTATAACGTGGAGACGTTAAGAGCTTGCACCGGACCTATGTAGAGTGGGATGCATAGACTCCGACAAGTACGCATTAGAGAGTAAGCATATAGACTTGTGTTTTCTTGACTTGGTTTTATGCATGTGGTTTCCTGTTTTATACACTTGACACTTAGGTTAGTTTCACTTGATATTTTCATATTTCCTTGCTATCTTATATTTTATGTATTCTTGTTTATTACATGTTGTTATGAATCCATGCTTAATGTTTATTTATGTTGTTTGTTTTTATGTCACTCACACCTTTATGGTTGACCCCTTTAGTTTTGGGGTTAGGGATCATCTCTAGCCTCATGTTTACAAGTTGTTGTTGATGAGAGCTTGGGATTTGGATGATTGAGTTCAGTTGATTTAGTGACATATGTAAAATGAAAGTGTTGTAAAGAAAAGAGAACTGTGATTTAAGATGTATTGTATTCCGCTGTGCTATGTAATTGATTATTGTAATGAAAGTTGAAAAATTTTATTGGTATTAAATTGTGTTTAATATTACATTGAAGTTGATGCTGGGAATTGTGCCACGTATTTTCTAAGATATTATATTAGAAATTCGGGGCGCTACATGAACGGACGAAAAATCATCTTTCGTCGGCTATTTTTTCTAAACTCCTATGTCGTCTCCCAAATATAGCCGACCACTGTTCACCCAAAACCCAAATTTTGGGTGTATAGTCAACTACTACAGCTCCTTTTTTTCTAATTTTTCCAAAAAAAAATGAGCAAATGGGCAGCGACTACAGATGCTTTTACCTCTACATTTTAGGACCGAGATTTAGCTTGGTTTTAATTTTGAATAAGGAAAAGCATTTTTCTTTAGAAATAAAACTATTTGCTAGGAGTAATTGAAATCTGGATAATAAAATTAGGATGGGATGGAATCTTTTAAAATAATTAGGTTAGGTTTTAAATGCCGCTAAATGTGAAAAAACCTCACTCTAAGTATTGCCGATTTTCAAAAAACCACATGGAACTTTTTTTTTTTTAATTTATTTAAAAATCATCATCAACTATGTTTTCAACACAAGGTTAAATTATAGAAAAACCCTCCTTAACTATACACTTTCTGCAAAAAATAGCAATGAACTTTTTTTGCGCAAACCCCCCCCCCCCAAAAGTATGTTTTCAAAAAACCCACTCCGACGACGTGAGCTTTCTGCTAAAGTTGAGTGATATTTTTTGATAATAATGAGAAAGATCTATGATATTTTCTGAACCAACTTGCATAGATAAATGTGGTTATCTAATACAAGCAGAAAAGTTAGATGTGGTTTTTTGAAAATATATTTCAGGGGTTATTCTTCGAAAACATACTTCATGGAGGTTTTGTTGGAATTTAGTATACATTCAAAACACTTATTTTATTATAAATTGTCAACATTGTCTTGTGACCCAATGGTTAAAGTTTTGGGCTCACATGAGGTGGGAGGATCAATTCTCATCTTATATATATATATATATATATATATATATAAATTGTCAACATTGTCTTGTGACCCAATGGTTAAAGTTTTGGGCTCACATGAGGTGGGAGGATCAATTCTCATCTTATATATATATATATATATATATATATATATATATATATATATATCTTCCATTGTGCACCACCCCTCCGTATGCACTCGGCCTTCCCGCCTTCATATCGACGATCTGAACCGTTCACATTGATCTACACATCTAAATTACTCTAAATATGTAAAATCAAATCATTTGACATTCATTTGCCCATCCATTATGTGACTATGAAAAAAAATGATTTTCAGCCGTACGATTTTGTAACACTTCAATGGATGTGCAAATGAATTTCAAATGATTTGATTTTACATATTTACACTAATTTAGATGTGTAGATCAATGTGAACGTTTCGGATCGTCGATATGAAGGCGGGAAGGCCGAGTGCATATGTCGTGTGCACCATAGGTCGTGCACAACGGAAGACATCTATATATATATATATATATATATATATACACATAGGAAAACCTTCCGTTGTACACTACCCCTCCGTGTGCACTCGGCCTTCCCGTCTTCGTATCGACGATCCGAACCGTTCACATTGATCTACACATCTAAATGAGTCTAAATATGTAAAATCAAATCATTTAAAATTCATTTACCCATCCATCATGTGACTATAAAAAACAATGATTTTCAGCCATACAATTTTGTAACACTTCAATGGATGGGTAAATGAATTTCAAATGATTTGATTTTACATATTTAGACTAATTTAGATGTGTAGATCAATGTGAACGGTTCACACCGTCAATGTGAACGCCCGAAGGCTTAGTGCACACGGCGTGTGCACTAGAGGAGTGCACAACCGAAGCTTTCCATATATATATATATATATATATATATATATCTTTGAACGGGCGATCCTTAGGGCTTTTGGGGTGTCTTTAAATTTTTTTTTTCTTTCTGGTTTTAATTTTGAAAAGATAAAAAATGTTTCTCATCAAATGGCCGTTTTTTACTACTAAAGAAAAAGCAGTGAAACGTTTTTATGGCATTAAAGGATCTTTTATGATGAAAATAATTTCCGTCTTTTTGGCAAAAATAAGTGAAACGTTATCTTCTGTTGGTTATAAAAGAGGATTTCTATAAAAAAGAAAAGAGATATGCAGAGAAAAAAAATACATTCTTCCTCTTTTCTCAAATAGTTTTCCAATTATTGAGCATTTTTTTACATTGAGTGGTGCAAGTTGGTACATGTTGCCACTAGAGTATTAGGCAACACTGTAACAGAAGCTCGTTGTATCCTTGGGGAGTATTTGGTGATCAACGATTCATCTCCAGAATCGGCCGAATAGTTTCTTAAAGAAAGTGCAATTCATGCCTCGAGCCATTCTCACGCTTTCTTTCTGTTGCAATGAAAGCCGATCGATCAATCCATTCCAGAACCGTGCGGTGCTATCAGAAGGTTAATTTGGACATTCAGGTCTTCTAATTATTTATTCAACATGTTTTTTCTGCAAAAAAAAAGTTCATTGCGATTTTCTGCAGAAAGGGATTAGTTCAGAGTTTTTTTTCTTTTTAATTTAGCCTCAACACAACTGCTTTTTTTTTTGATCTCACTCACCCATGCATTGAAAGTATTGTTCAGAGAGGTTTTTTTTTAAAAAAATTGAACATAGTTTTTTGAAAATCGGCCAATACTCAAGTGATATTTTTTTCCACATATCTCTAATATTATAATGGGAGAAGGCCTTAGTGTCGTTTGTCAATCTACCAACACGTGCATTGCACGTGCATAACTAATATGAAGAAGATCTCAGGTTCGAGTCCTCACTATGTCAAACTTTGTACTTTATTTTTTTTATATATTAAACATGCATCACATGTGTAAATTACTATCCATTTATCTATCTATAATATAATATATTTACTTACTATTTAATGTAAGAGTTTGTCACAAACAAACAAATTTTAATATTTTTTTGTTACAAAAGAAACACTACTTTTGTCACCAAACAAACATGTGCATCGCACGTGCAACTCCAATTCTATTTTTCAACACGTGCATCGCACGTACACATCAAAATTTTTTCTTCTTGATTTTTTAAAAAAACGAATATCACCTATTCAGCTCTATTTTTTAAAATTGAGGCATTTATCGCACGTGCTAATTATTATTAACTTATATGTATCACACATTTAACTCTAACTCATAATCAAAACATACATCCCACGTGAAAAATACTAGTAGCCTTTAAATGCTAATGCATGAAAACTCTAAAGGGATTAAGAATGAGAAGTCTTTGGTAACCACACTCCACACTATAAGTGTCTGACACTTGGTTTCGAAACTGTAATATTGAGGGAAAATTTGTGATTTTTCGTCCAAAATGACCCACTTTTCGAAAGTATTTACAACGCTGACCCACTTTCAAAACTAATTACCAAATTGGCCCACTCGTTTTTTTTTATAATTATTATCAAATAGCCAGTTTAGTTATAAGAATTTCTCCAACACTCGGAGAAATCTCGCAAAGTCTTAAAATACCTAAGTTAAACTCGCTATTTTGAAAAACGATCATAATTGAACTAAACTCGTTGTTTGAAATAGCGATTCTAGTTCAATTAGAGTTGTTGTTTGAAACAACAAATTTAGTTATAGGAATTTTCTCCAACACTAGGAGAAATCTCGCTAAAACTCAAAACACTAAAGCCAAACTCGCTTTTTCAAAAAACGACCATAATTGAACTAGAAGCGCTGTTTGAAATAGCGAGTCTAGTTTAATTAGGATCGCTGTTTGAAACATCGAGTTTAGTTATAAGAATTTTCTACTACACTTGGAGAAATCTCGCAAGTCTCAAAACACTAAAGCTAAACTCGCTGTTTCAAACAACGAGTCTAGTTCAATTAGGGTTGCTGTTTAAAACAACAAATCTAGTTCAATTAGGGTCGTTGTTTGAAACAGTAAGTTCAACTTTAGTATTTTGAGACTTGACGAGATTTTTCTTGAAAGATAGTCAACCCCTCCTCTCTCTCTCTCCTCTAAGATAGTCAACCTCTCTCTGTCCTAGTCTTCTTCAAACAATGCCCGTAAACCCCAAAAAGAAGTTGAATGGGTAATAAGAATCCTCTGTTCAATTTTGGGAAGATTGACTATGATATGCATTTCATGGAAATACAAGTTCACCATAGCATTAGTTTAGTTATTGACTGTTTCAAATTTTGGCTTAGTTTGTTTTTTGGTTAAAGGTGGATTAGTAGAAAAAGGGCTGGATCTTGGTTGTAAGTTTTTTTATGGTTGAATGGATGTTAGATTTTGGTGTTATGAACTCAATGGCGCATGATATCAATTTCATGATGGTAAAAAACAATAATTCATTGCAGATAAAAAATAGATAGTAGAAATATGTATTGAACTCACCAACTCAATCATAAAATATTAATTTGTAAATATTTGTTAGTAAGGTATATAGAATTAAAATATTTGTTAGAGCATCCACAGTTGTTATTGTGAAAAAATGCATAAATACATATTTACATATAGCTTTTTTGACGTTTGTTGCAGTCGTCGAATGGTATTATATAGCAATTTAAGAAAAAAAACCGGACGAAATGTGTAGTTGCGTTGTAGGTATTTAATTATTTTTTTAATATTAGACGGAAGTAGAAGTTGAGTCGGAATGATAAAAAATGGACCCCACGATTTTAAAAAAAAAAGAATTGCCCCCCCCCCCCCCCCCCCAATCTTCCAAGAGGTAACCCATATATAAACACATTTTCAATTCAAATTTTTTTTTTTAAAAAAGACATCGGACGGATCGTCTGGATCTTGAAGATCCGTCTGACGTATTAAAAAAATATATTTTTTTAGTGGGACGGACTTTCAAGTTGCGTTCTTTATAGTATGCATTTCTCTTATTTTTACTCTCATTTATAGCAATCTACTATTGCTATTTTTGTCAAAAAATGCATAAATAGCAAACGATTGTAACTAGTCGTTTGCTATAAAATGTATTTAATGCATAAATAGCACACGACTGATGCTCTTAGTGACCCATATGGAAAAAACTCTAAAAAGAAACAAATTTGGAAAAATAAATCGCAAAGCAAAGAACACGAAGTGCTAAACTATTCTATGTTCAAGTTCCCTCTTAAATGCTTCTGTATGTATTTTGCTCGTCATCATTGAATTACTATTTTTGGTTACAGTCTTGCAATCTTTCGAAAACTGAAATTTAATCATCCATCACATGTTTTCTTGTCAGCACAAAGCGGTTTCAGTTCTATGACCTTCACACACACTATGACAACCCTGCACAACTCAAAAGCTCTTCCTTCCATCTTGTGCTAATTCTATCCCTGTTCTAATGTGTTCAAAGCGAGGATCCATCAGTCCTACTCCCAAGGGGAACCAATCTATGCTGAAGTTAGTTGTCTCACATCTATTTTTACTATGTTTTCTCTGGATTACTACGCCCTCCTTTTCTGTACGCCCCAAAACACACGGGTTTCGGACAGTGGATGGAATTTGGTGAGTATTTACTGGGAAGAAAGGTTCAGGTGTCCCCTTATCGGTTTCGGGTCAACACAAATGAGTCCCTCTACCTCTGGACTTGGTGCCCATTATCCAAACAATCAGTTGAGCTACTGAAAAGGAGAGCCGTAGAGATGTACAAAGTGAATATAATTCTAGATTTTCTTCCTGTAACTAAATTGTTTGGTGAACAACCGGTACATATCGGGTAGACAGGATTTCTTGTTGGTAGCCACGATTTACTTATCGATGATTTTCATATCTTTAATCATCTTAAGGATAGTTCGTTTCGAGTTATATCCTTGCAGTGTTAAGAGAGTGTTGGGTTTATGTCTTACATACTAGGTTCGATGTGAAAAGAAAACGGTGAAGCGAATATTGTAAGAAGAATGGAGCAGCTACAACAGCAGGTAGAAGCAGAGCATGTTCCACTCGGCTGCTAGAAATAGCCGCCAATCGCAACAATCTTGGGTGCACTCTGACATGATGGGAACCAAGTAGTCGACTGCTATTTCTAGCAGTTGACCACAAGCGGAGCAGCAACTGTATATAGGCCGATTATGGGTGAGTCTGTTTGAGTCCAATATTCTCTCCAAGTTAGATCGTACGGCTCTTATAGAATGACTTTCTCTTCAAGGTATATCGGACGGTTATTGTATCATGATTACAAACTAAGGGTTCTCTAGATCTCTATATAATATTGTAATTGCATTCTCTGTGAGATAGTATTTTATCTGAGAGTTTCATTGTAAACAAGAAGTATCTTCTAGTGATACTTGAGATATAGATAAGTTCTTGCTGAAAGTGATTATAACTTTTGTATCTTCTCTAGTTAAATAATATCTCGGTTATTTCTTCTCTGGATTAGGTTCGTCCTAACTGAGACAAAATTGTGCGCTTTATATGTTTGGTTTGGTCTACTTGCTTGATTGTTTGAATTGATCGATTGTCAACTTCTCCTCAACCCATTCCACTGCGGGCTAAATGTTAGGATTTCCTGTCGAGTTATGTGATACGATCACTATGAACAAATCGCCAAGCAAATCATAAATCACACCAAATACATAAAGCACACAGTTTTGGCCCGGTTTAGCCACGCCTAATCCAGGGAAGAAAATGATAACCGAGATATTATTCAACTAGAGAAAATATAAGAGTTACAACTACTCTCATCACGATCCTATCTATTTTTTAAAATACTGTTGCAATTGGATTCCTTTCCGCGTTGGGGTTTCTTTAGGGGTGGCAGATGGCCCGCTTGCCAACCCGAATCGCATATAGTTGCAGGTCGGACCGGGTCACAAAAAAGGTGAATTAAATTTGCTTGACCCTAGGTTTATTAGACCGTTAAACATCCAAAGGTAGGCCCAGCGGGTCCAACAGGTGGCCCGCCCGAGTTAAACGGTTGGCCCGACTGGGCCAACTATTGACTGACTTATTTTTTGTGTGTGAGATTTTTCTCTATAAAATCCTACTTACTTCATTCATTTTCTTCACCAATTCACAATACTCTCTATCTATCAACTCACTCAACTCTCTACTACTACTACTACTCTCAATCTAGTGAAGGAAGAACAAAAAAGATGTGAATAAGCTCAATGACCCTACTACTGTTAACTCTCTCTACTACTCTCATTCTAGTGAAGGATGAATATAGTTGATCAAGTGAAGAATCTCAATCTCAAGTTCTCAAGTCTACTAAACTCTTTTTATTATTTTTTAGTTTTTATTACATGTATTTGTTTGGTAATTTGATTGTTATAAAAAAAAGTTATTCCAAGTTAAAATAAATAATATATATAATTTTATTTCACTCTTATACTTGTTGTACATTTATTCTTTTTTAGGGGGGAATAAAAAAAGGGGGCAGCCCAGACCGGTCCGGCCCAACCTGGGTCAGGTTAGACCTGAGTGGGTTCTGTTAGGATTATGTCTTGTATACTCGTGGTTCAGATTAGAAGTAGAGACGGTGAAGCACGGAGGTCGAAGTAGTCGAAGAGAGTAGAAAAAAGCAACATCAGCAGCCAGGAAGAGGGACGGTCGACCGACCGCCCAACCGACCCCTGTACAGGGTTTGTCCGAGAGAGGGACGGTCGACCGCACTTGTGGTGCAGTTGATCGGCTGCGGCACTGTGTTCTTTTTGGGCCTTGATTTGTTAGGTCATTTCAGTCCAATCTTCAACTCCAAGTCCGATCGTACGGCTCCTATTCAGTTACTTCTTCTACAGGTTATATTGGACGACTGAGAATCAAGATTAACCAATGGTTCTCTCTATTGTTCTTCTATATATTGTAATCTCCTCCAATATGAGAGTGAGAAGTACTTCATAGATTATTTTCTCCATTGCAAAGAGAGTCTTGAGAGAGCAGT
Organism: Hemerocallis citrina; assembly: GCA_017893485.1. Classification (NCBI taxonomy): domain Eukaryota; kingdom Viridiplantae; phylum Streptophyta; class Magnoliopsida; order Asparagales; family Asphodelaceae; genus Hemerocallis; species Hemerocallis citrina. The sequence goes on from CM030368.1 coordinate 36,351,161, forward strand.
TCTTGGTGAGTGAGTTTGGTTCTTTATATTGAGTGAATCATTAACTCATTGCAATCTCTTTTAGTTGAATATTATATCTCCCTATATTTCCTGTCTGGATTATGCGAAAGCTAACCGGGAAAAATCCTCGTTGTGTTTGTGTTGGATTGGTGAATCTATTTACTTGCTTGCTCAATTGATTTGTCTTATCTACTTTGATTTTCTCATTACTCTATTTAGTTCCGCTGCGCCACCGATGTGTTTGTAGACACCCCTTCCCAACAGGCTTGCGGGTCGGTTAAGGTCGGGTCGCCTTCTTGAAATTGTAAACCAACCCGAACCGATCCTGGTTTAGACCCAACTAGGCTCGACCCGCCCCCAACACGGGTAAACGCGTCGGGTTTGGCCCGGACTGTCCCGCCCGGCCCAAAGGCCAACCCTAAGTTTTTTTGTTATTTCCACTTTGTTCAGAAGTTCTGATTTTTCTTGCCGTCATTGTTCACGAGTCGAAAGAGTTGAAAATTAAACAGTAAGTTCGTTCTGGTAAGTTAAGTTTCTTATCCTTCACGAAGTTCCCGTAGCAGTATATCTGCACATAGACATTTTCCAGCTTAATTACAGTCTAGATTCTTTGTTTCTGATCGATGTCTCCTTTAACTTAGCTAGTTTCTACAGTGTATATACAAAAATTAAGGAGGAAAATGTAGAAAATTAAGTAACTACCTACGCTATTCACGAATTTGTTCTATAAAATTTTATATTTTAAAATCGATTATAATCAGAACAATCAAGATGACTCCATAATGACCGAGATCTCCAAAATAGTTATTATAGTGTCAGTTATATTGTACTACTGATCATTTATATTTATACTAAAATTCATCTGTTTCTATTTCACACACGCACGCACACTGATCTAATGAACAACATAATTAAGGCATTCATTTGCTAGAATGAAGACCAGCACACACACACACACTGATCTAATGAACAAGTAACAGAAATAAGGCATTCATTTGCTATAATGAAGACCAGCAAAATTATGATTTGTGCTATTTAAGAACAAGGTTTATACACATGCTCCTTCAGCTTTCTTGTCCTTTTTATTGTATTTAGAACTATTAAGCTAGGTCACATCCGAGAAGAGAGGTCTGAAAGACTAATTCATACCTTCAACCATTTCAAATTACTGGTTGGTGATTTGGTTTTGACTCATCACCAAGTTATTACATACGAAGAAAAAGTAATTAGAACTAGGTCAGTTGTTTGTGACTGAGACAAAGTCAGCAGTTCAAGTTTTAAAATACTTTTCTAGACTTCACTTCATCCCCAATTCAATCACAGGATTCCACCATTTCAAGAATTCAAGATGTCGGTATATGACTCAGAAGGCCAACAACTTATTGGTAATAGTAACTTAACATGGAAGCTTTCGGCTAGCAATATATTCAGTGACATGAACTCCTCAAAGATTCTCTATGTAATGATAGGAAATGGTGTTCAAGTTGCAGGTGTTGCTGCTTATTTTGAGTGTGGGAGTAAACAAATGATTTGTAGATTCTTTTGGAAACAAGAATAGAAAACCTGTTGAATTCTGGCCGGCGTTTGACCATTTCTCGCCCTGAAAAAAGTTTGATACACCGGGATGGATCCCGGCGACGAACCTTCCGACGCTCAAGGAAAATTATGAAAGAGCGCTTTGTGGAAAAAAATATTGATTACCTCTTTATGATGGGGTGAGAGGGGTATTTATAGTCTCTTTTAGAGACAGTTTAGAGATAATCTTTTATCACTGTGTCCCGGTGTTTTTGGATAAGGGAGAGAGTTTAACTCGTTTCAGAATAAGAGAGGCGGTTTAAACTGCCTCTTATAGATAACCATGAATTTGAATTACTCTCTAAATATTCTGGACTGGTCTGTGGTGGGTTGCCACCTATACCCAATAGAACAGATCCATTTTTGGGTTATTGGACTTTGGAGAAAGACCCAGTTTCCATTTCGGACCCGTTTGTGATGGAAATTACCGTTTTACCCCTGAGAGCTTCAAGATTCGTACCCAATTTGAACGGTCCTGATTTAATCCCATTTTTAGCCATATCACGAGCCCCCCACTCCCGAAGACTGAGTTTGACAGCCTTTGGGGAGTAGTTTTTCCAGGAGTCCAAAAATATTTTTCCTGAATTTATAATTATTTTTTAGAATTTTTAATTAAGTTTTAATCATTTTTCGCAATTTTTAAATAATCAATTCGATTTAATAATTAAAATAAAAGAATTAATCAAATGGTTATCGACGTGGCGCAATCTAGAGCTTTGATCATGTTCCAGCGTGATTCTCTGAATGATCAGACGGGTGGCGATGTTTGATTGGTCAACGCTTCAACGCCCAAACGGAGGTCGGTGTCAAGAGGGCTCGGCACCACTAGCTGAACCTCGTCGACACCTCGGCGTGTTGACACGTGGCAGGTTTGACGTCGGTGTCAATAAAGCTCTGCGCCACTTACCGAACCTCGTCGACACCTCGGCGTGCTGAGTGTCAAGAAAACTCGGCAAGAGCTGCCGAGGTCGAGAAAGGCTTCGAAAAGGCGACAAGTGGAGATTTTGACCGTTGACTAGTCAACGCCATTTCTCCAATTTGACATTAGTGTCAAGAACGTCCGACGCTACTTGCCGAAGTCGAGAGAGGCTTTGAGGAGGTGACACGTGGAGATTTTGATAGTTGACTGTTGACTAATCAACGACATTTTTCCAATTACGACGGCGGTGTTAAGAACGCTCAGCACCACTTGCCAAAGTCGAGAGAGGCTTCGAGAAGGCGACACGTGGAGATTTTGACTGTTGACCGTTGACTAGTCAAAGCCATTTCTCCAATTACAATGTCGGTGTCCAGAACGCTCGGCGCCACTTGCCAAAGTCGAAAGAGGCTCCGAGAAGGCGACACATGGAGGTTTTGACCGTTGACCGTTGACTAGTCAACGCCATTTCTCCAATTACGACGTCAGTGTCAAGAACGCTCGGCGCCACTTGCCGAAGTCAAAAGAGGCTTCGAGAAGGCGACACGTGGAGATTTTAACCGTTGACTAGTCAATGCCATTTCTCCAATTACGCCGTCGGTGTCAAGAACGCTCGGTGCCACTTGTCGAGGTCGAGAGAGGCTTCGAGAAGGCAACACGTGGAGGTTTTGACCGTTGACTGTTGACTAGTCAAAGCCATTTCTTTAATTACGATGTCGATGTCAAGAACGCTCGGCGCCACTTGCCGAAGTCGAGAGAGGCTTCGAGGAGGCGACACATGGAGACTTTGACCGTTGACCATTGACTAGTCAATGACATTTCTCCAGTTATGATGTCGGTGTCAAGAACGCTCGACACCACTTGCCGAAGTCGAGAGAGGTTTTGAGGAGGCAACACGTGGAGATTTTGACCGTTGACTTTTGACTAGTCAAAGCAATTTCTCCAATTACGACGTCGGTGTCAAGAACGCTCAGCGCCACTTACCGAGGTCGAGAGAGGCTTCGGGAAGGCGACTCGTGGAGATTTTGACCATTTGACCGTTGACTAGTCAGTGGTCTTTTGGGTTCCCTAACATTTCTGTCATTTGATGCTAGATGGGCTTGGTTTTTGAGTTTCGGGCTGCCTTTTAACCTTGGGGGGTGTTCCAACTACCCCCCCCCCCCTCTCTATAAAATTTCATCTTCCCACTCATTCGCTCATTCTCTAAGTTTTTACTCCGGCGATTATTACTTCCCAGCGAGAGCTTCAAGCGAAGATTTCCTATCTCCAGCGATCTTTTCCGACCGTAGCAGTCAAATCAAGGTAATTCTTAGATAATTTCTTTTACTTTTAGAGAATGTCTAGCATCACTTCGGGGCAAGAGACCTCTCCTATCGTCACCATCGAGCTTACCTCTATCAAGCTCCTACAATCGACAAGGGTAAGGCCATAGTAGGGACTTCTACGGCGGTGGTGGAGACCATCATTGAGAGAGATCAAAGAATGGGGGAGTGCGGCAGGCTGCCCGGGCCTCTGACAAGGCTTCATCGAGTTTGAGAACTTCCGGATGATCTAGCCGAACGTATCATGTACGGTCGGGGCCGGGGCTTCGAGGAGAACGCGGCTCGGGAGACCTCTGAGGTCGACGACACCATCTCCATGCTTAGCGAAGAGGATTTAAAGTTAATTCAGGAGTGCTTTCTGATTTCGGGTGAATTCGACCTGATGCTGCCTGGGCCCGGGGTGAGGGCCAATTCGCCGATGCCGGTAGATATGTGTTTTTGGCCCGTCGATGCCTTCCTAGCCGGTGCTCGGCTTCCGCTCCATCCTTTTGTTGCCGAAGTGTTGCGATGGTACCGGATCAGCCCAGTCCAGTATATGCCGAACTTGTAGAGGCTTATCAACGGGTTCATCCTCCATTGTCAAGAAGCGAACATCGAGCCACGACTGAGTGTGCTGTGGACTGTGTACCGGATCCATCAACAGCATAAGACAGAGTTCAGATTCTATCTGTTTTCGAGGCATGGGGAAAGGCTCATCAGCTACCCCGACTCGATCAAGAACTAGAGGGACAAGTTCTTCCTGATCCGAAGTCGAGAACCGTGGAATATTCCGACTACTTGGGTCGAGGAGGTTTCGAAGTGGGAGAAGGAGAGCCCCATTTTAAGCCCCGAGGAAACAGAGATGGTCCAGACACTTCTCGATCGGCCGAAGCTTGATCAGAAAGACTTGACAGAGGAGGCGCTTTTCAGGGGGGTGTCACACCCCGCTTCCCAAAAATACGAAATACGAATACATGACATTGACCCAGCGAATGACTAACGTCATCCATAAGCTGTTTATCTGATCAACATAACAATATAATCAATATAGAACAATTGCACAGGTAATAATAATAATCTCACGAACAATAATACTTGAAATGAAGCAATATGAAATATCCAAATACAATAAACCAACGTCTATAAACAAATAATATAGTCCAGGTCATAAGCCCAATACAATAATAAATCCCAACACAATAATAACAAGTCTTAATACATTAAGTTCAATAAAACAATAAGCAATTAGAAAACATTAAATCTTCAGAATGTCTATTCTCCAATCCCAGCAGGCAATTCTCCTTCATTACTTGTGAACACTTCATCTAAAAAGAGGAGAAAAATTGTCCTTAGAGCAAGTTATGGACAGCAAGTAGAGAAAACAAAGAATAATGGAATAACGGTATAACAATGAATTCAATAGATCAATAGGAATCAATAACATGGGACAATAATTAATAATCAATATCACGGTAATCGATACAATGGTATAAACAATGATTCAATATTCGATAACAATGTTCAATGAACAATATCAATAACACTTAATCAAGATTCGATATCAATAGAAATAATGATGAACGATATGCAATGTCAATGTCGTGTCAATTCTTAAGTCTGTTAATTACTTTAATCCTAACTAATGTAGCACTTAATGAGTCTCATTTATTTACTACATGGTTGCTACATACAAACAAGTTACGTTTAGACTTAGTGGTGGATTTTATAGTCCATGTACTCGGGAACGATGTAAACGATTCTCTTCAGTATCTAGTTATTCAGTATCAATATCCATGGAATAATATGCAGTTATTCAGTTATTCAGTTATTCAGTCATTCAGTCATTATAGGGAAACCACGAGCTCCCTTCCAAGTACAGTCTCCTATATTGTTCACTACTAAAGTCAACCCTTAAACCCCGGCTTGTTAACAATTTTATTAATGCCACAATACAATATGCAAATAAAGGACATTTCGATGAACGATTGTAACAATAGAGAAACAATGAGATGATAACTTGAATAGGGCAATGAAAATAATGAAAATAGGATACTAGGATCATGCAATGCAATATACACACTCTAAATCATGCAAGACTACAATATAGGAACAATTAATTCATGAAAACTGAAAAGTGAAATTTTGGACAGCAAGAGTAGTCTGTACTAAATGCAATTTCCCGCTGTTTCAGAACTCGAAAACTGAAACCGTCAGAAATTCTGAAAATTATACTTCTACACGGTCCCAACGCATATTTAAAGTTCAAAATCCGACAACAGTAGCTAGGTCAAACACATCCTTCTTTACAGGTTACATGTTCAGGCAGAAAAATGACATCAAGTTATTATGTTTTTAGAATCAGCAAAAACTCGAAATAAAATTCATTAAAAATATTTATTAGACTCTTAAACATGTTAAGTAACAATCTGAAAATTTTCAGAGCAAAATTTTGTCATTTGATCAGCCTTTTAATAGTTTAAACATAAAAGATACAATAATCTGAAAATCTGGAAATAAAAATACAGCTGTAGTAAAACGATCATAACTTTTGCTACACAACTCAGAATTCAGAAATTCAAGATGTTATGGAAATTAGAAAGATAAGGCTACAACTCTTGTTCAGAATGTAATTTATTTTGAGATCATTTACTGTAGCAGACAACATACAGCCAGCAAGCAATATACAGAGTTTTTGATACTTTCATAAATAAATTAATTAAACATGATGGGTTCTACTTCAAATAGTCGGTAAACTTCATAATCAACATGATGGGTACAATAAAATGATAAATAAAATCAGAAACACATACATACACTAATTTAGCATCAATCAAACATCAATCGATCAATCAAACATACAACATAGCAATTAATTCTACAATAATTTAATTGTGTCGTGACCATATGTATAACCCCATTAACGATACTATATGAAGGTATGAAAGATTCAATCTTTGGAGTCAAAAGCGGTACAAAGTCAAGAATATTGGGGTTAGCTCGTGTAAACCGTCAATAGACCCAACGAAAGATAATCAATACAACGATACGATAACGATCAAGATCTACTTGCGGAGTTTCAATAAAAATTCTTGAATTTGATACAATTAATAATTCAAGAGGAAAGTGACTTGCCTTATTTACGGTTAATTTGAATAACAAGAATAAAGGGATAAGAATCCCAAAGTAATGACCACGAACCCACGAATCACGTGCACAAAAGAGAACCCAAAGCAACAACAAAGTAAGAGCAACGACGGCAAGGGCCAAGGAGACGCCCTCGGGGGGGGGGGGGGGGGGGGCGTCGATGGCGGTCGACTGGGCGCGTCGACGGCCTAATGGGCAGAGCTGATGTCGAGGGCGACGCACTGGAGCTCGGGAGAGAGAAGGTCAGAGCGGGGGGGGGGGGGGTTCGATCTGGGCGGAGGTAGCTGGAGGTCGATCGGGCAGAGGTGTCAGGGCGTTGACGGAGGACAGCAACGACCTGCGGGGGGTTCTTGCAGGAGATGGCGCCGGAAAGGGTGGTCGGGGTTTTTGGGCGGGAATCAATCGACGGGGAGAGAGAAAGAGGAAAGAGGAGAGATGACAGCTAGAATTGTATTTTTTAAGAGTTTGTATTAGGGTTGTATTTATATAATACAATTACATTGTTGGGTTAATGGGTTTAGGATCCAATAATAATGGGTTTAGGATCCAATAATAATGGGTTTTTGGTCTAAAAATTGCAATTAGGTTTTGGGTTCAACAAGATATGGGTTTGAAGACAATATGTTTCAAATAAAATATTCACAATAAATAAATAAAATAGGATTGACAAGAAAATAGACCAACAAAAAAAGAGAAAATAGTTCATGAACCGAAATTTAAATCCAATTAGATAAATAAATAACACAAAGGAAAAGAATATCAATTGGGTTTGAAAATAAATTGGAATTCGCCAAGAAAATCAGTTCAAATATGATAGTAAAATAATTCAATAGATGAATTTTAAATGAATAATCAAGAAATAACAATTAATGATTATAATCATGATAAAATAAAATTATATAAAAAAATAGTATTCATGTTTAACAATTTTATTAAAATAATCCAATAATAATAATATATTGGATTTAGGCTCAAATATAAATAGTCGATCAATAAGAAATAGGAAGTACGACTAAAATACACCATTATTCGAAATGAATAAAAATTTTTATTAGAAAACACTTTAATAAAAGATCTGAAATAAATTTAAAACAAAATGAATTTATAAATAATTAAAATACAGAAAATATTCGAAAAATAAGTATTTACGGGAATGAGGGTTACAGGGGGTCTCAGCCTGATAAACCCTAGTACGCTTTTGTTCTTTTAGTTTAGCACCCCCCCCCCCTTTTTCCTTTTATTTCTTGACTTAGCCAAATCTTTATTTGTCCTTATCCTCGGCGAATTTTCTTCTTTGCAGAATCGATGGATTTCGATGATATGCTTACGAAGTGTGGGGTTCTGAGCAGCAAGGCCCCTGCCGGCAAGAAGAGGAAGAGGACGGTCTCGAAGATTTCTTCGCCGAAGATGAAGACAACCACTGCCGCCGTGGAGCACTCCTCAAAGGAGGTCTCGGTGGTTTCGCAGCCGGCAAATTCGACAGCTCTGTCAGCCTCCGTTGGTTCGGAGGTCTTCCCTCTATTAGAGGCTTTGGCCTTTGAGGTCCCCCTAACTGCTAAAGCCGAGGTGTTCCTGACCGAGGAGCACAAGAAGATCTTCGTCCCTGACTGGCAAGTCAGGAAGCTCGACGGATTCCTCGGCGATTCGTCCGCTTGTATGCAAGCCGTTCGACATCTCGCCACACCGAAGGACAAGGCTGCCTTGGAGGCGGGAACCATGGGGACGACGCGCTCGAAATCGCTCGAGCTGCCACGTCGGTAAGTTTTCTTTCACTTCTGAACTTTTTTTCTTTTTGATAAGTGTTGGTGTTTTTCTCGTTCGAATGACTGGGTTTTGGTTCTCTTGCAGATCACTTGCCACTTCGGGCATCTGATGGAGAAGATGGCCGAACAACAGAAGGAGCTGAAGCTCAAGAGTGAGAGAGCTCATGCTGACAAGGCTAGAATTGCGAAGAACCTCGAGCAATCGAGGATCCAAGCCAAGATGATCTCCTCGAGGGATGAACACCTCGGAGCGATTGTCGCCAAACTGAAGGCGGACATCGCTCAGCTGATGAAGGAGAAGGAGTTCGCCGCGAAGGAGAAGAAGGAGGCGGTCGCGGCTGCAAAAATAGTCAGGGTGGCAAAAGCTGAGGGAGAGGCGATGATGAAGGCCCAGGGGTTCTTGTACGTGAACATGGCGAAGGCCTACGCCCATTCCATAGATGAGGTTACGGCAAAATTGCCTGACGTCGACTGTGTCGGGTGGCGTTTGTTCCCCGATCCCTTGTTCCCCGATCCAGTCCATTCCATAGATACAAGTATTGTGTATGGCGGCGAGACCTTGAACTATCCCATAGTTCTGACACCTGGACTTAGAACCATCTTGTAGCTTCGCTTTACCTTAGAACTATCTTGTAGCTCTATTTCATCTTAGAACTATCTTATAGCTCTATTTACCTTAGAACTATCTTGTAGCTCTATTTCACTTAAGAACTATCTTGTAACTCTATTTACCTTAGAACTATCTTGTAGCTCTGTTTCACCTTAGAACTATCTCGTAGCTCTATTTAGACTTAGAGTGATTTATGTTTCTCTCTTTGGATGACTTTTCCAGGGTAGTGAGACATCGCATCTCCTTGCCAAACTCCGTATCACTATGCTGAGACTCGCTCAATCTCGGGAAAGGCTTGCTTAAGCAGAGTTGGAGCTTGGTCACTTAAAAATGGTCTTAGCTCGTCGAGATATCGAGACGAGGCATCTGGAGGAGATTCTCCAAGAAGTGCCTCCTGAGGGTGCGGAGGTCGGCCCTCTATGGCCGCCGGCACTCTTTGTTCGCGGTGACGTCAGAAAGGGACGAGCTGAAGAACGTTGTGCTCGAGAAGAGTTTAGAAGCGGCTCATCTCCGGAGAACCATCTTTGAGCTCTCGCAAGGAGGTAGAACGAGCGGAGTGCCTCGTTTGAAGCTTAAAGTGACTGATGACTCCTTCAAAGAGCGGCTCGTCGAGTTAGAGGAGAATCTTTGCCTGAAATGACTCTCCGAAGGAAGTAATGTCATGAGCACTTGTCCGCGCGGGGAGTACGCCCAAGGGAGATCGTTCCATGAATTGGCGCTATGCATGCCTTCGCGGAACCCTGGGGGTGCTCAAAGTGGCGTGGCTGGTTCGTCTAGCGGGGCATCGGTTGGAGGGGCCGCTAGACCCATGGGTCCTGATAGTATGACACAGCTCGCGGGTTTAGAGCTTTCTTCGGAGGCAATGAGGGAGCGGCACAATGCTCGTTGCCCTCGTGTATCACTCAATAGGAGTATCCCACTTCCTAGGTTGAGTTAGGGTGACACTTTGTTGTTTTGTAGGAGTTTTTGGTCTTGAATAAACTTGTATCCCCAACTTTAGTGGAATAAGATATTTGTAGTATGGTGTCGAATAAGACTTGTATCCCCAACTTTAGCGGAATAAAATATTTGTAGTCTTCAATCAATATTTTTGTTGATTGTGCCATTTTGATCTTGTAATGAGCCTTTTTCGCCCAATAACACTTGTAACTTTAACATTTGTACTCAGATTTTTTTGACAGTTGTGGGAGCGATTTCGAATGGTGAGCTACTTCGCACTTGCTCATTCGCAAGCGGTGGCATCGAACCAAATGTTGGACTCTGAACTGTCGTTTAAGATTTTTCAATAGTTCTGGGAGCAAACTCGAATGGTGAGCTATTGCGCACTTGCTCGTTCGCAGACGGCTAAAGTGGTATCGAAACAAGTGTTGGACTCCGACTTGTCTTTTAAGAATTTTCAACAGTTGTGGGAGCAATTTCAAATGGATGTTTTTGTTGATTGCACCTTTTTGATCTTGTTCGCCCAATAATACTTGTAACTTTAACACTTGTACTCAGAAATTTTCGACAGTTGTGGGAACAATTTCGAATGGTGAGCTACTTCGCACTTGCTCGTTCGCAAGCTGCTAAAGTGGCATCGAACCAAGTGTTGGACTCCGAACTTGTCGTTTAAGAGTTTTCAACAGTTGTGGGAGCAATTTCAAATGGTGAGTTACTTCGCACTTGCTCGTTCGCAAGCGACTAAAGTGGCATCGAACCAAGTATTGGACTCCGAACTTTTCGTTTAAGAGTTTTCACTTTTCAATAGTTGTGGGAACAATTTCGAATGGTGAGCTACTTCGCACTTGCTCGTTCGCAAGCGGCTAAAGTGGAGTCGAACTAAGTGTTGGACTCCAAACTTTTCGTTTAAGAGTTTTCAACAGTTGTTGGAGTAATTTCGAATGGTGAGCTACTTCGCACTTTTCTCGTTCGCAAGCGGCTAAAGTGGCGTCAAACCAAGTGTTGGACTCCGAACTTCGCTTAAGAGTTTCCACAGTTGTGGGAGCAATTTCGAATGGTGAGTTACTTCGCACTTGCTCGTTCGCAAGAGGATAAAGTGGCGTCGAACCAAGTGTTGGACTCCGAACTTGTCGTTTAAGAGTTTTCGTACTTAAAGTGTATGATTTGGAGTAAGACAATCAAGATTTAGACAATAGCTTTTTGGAGAAATAAATTGCTTTTATAAAAGGAAACTAAGTGCCTGCTTCTGAGTTGCAAGCCTTTATTACTTTGAGAAAGTCAACTAAGTAATAAGAAGAAAGAAATTAAGAAATGCTTTAGGCAGAAGTTGCTTCGAGCGGTGTTTGAACACCCTCTTGGTACTTCATCAGGTGTTCCACATTCCATGTTCTCGGTATCTCCCGCCCCCCCGGATCTGCAAGTCGGTAAGTTCTCGTACGAACCACTTTGGAGATCCTATATGGTCCTTCACAATTTGGAGAGAGTTTGCCTTTGTTACGAGGGGCTGAAATTGCTAGTTTTCGCATAACTAGATCGCCTTCTCTCAGGTTAGTAGGGTGGACTCTCTGATTGTAGAACTTTCATCTCGCTGCTTGTATGCCTGTTGGCGAATAAACGAGCGCTTATGGACTTCGTCTATAAGATCAAGATTGCCTCTGAGACTGTTGGAGTTTTGCTCTTCGTCAAACGCAATAAGGTGGGGGAGGGTAGGCCAACTTCAAGAGGAATAACAGCTTCGGAGCCGTAGGTGATATTTGAAAGGTGATTCTCCAGTTAGGGTCCTCTTAGTGGTCCGTAAGACCATAGCACATTTGGGAGCTGCTCGACCCACAAGCCTTTGGAAGCTCTATCGAGCCGTCGACGAAGGCCCGTTAAGATTTGCTTATTGGAATTTTCCGCTTGGCCGTTGGTTTTTGGGTGGGAGACAGAAGAGAATCGCTGCTGAATGTTCATATCGGCGCAAAACTGCCGGAATGTTGCCCTTGTGAACTGAGTTCCATTGTCAGTAACTAGGATTCGGGGGACACCAAATTGGCAAATGATGCTTTTCCATAGAAACTGCTGGACCTTTTTCTCAGTGACCGTAGCTAGTGGTTCAGCTTCAACCCACTTAGTAATGTAGTTGATTGCTACTATGAGAAATTTCCTTTGCCCGGTAGCTGGTGGGAAGGGTCCGAGGAGATCCATCCCCCACATAGCGAAGGGGATTGGGCTGGACATGGAACGGAGCTCGGCTTAGGGCACCCATTTGATGGATGCGAACTTCTGACAAGAAGTGTAGTGGCAGACATGTTGCCGAGCATCTCTGAGGAGTGTGGGCCAGTGGAAGCCATGATTGAGTATTTTTCGGGTGAGGGATCTCACTCCAATGTGAGTGCCACCAATCCTTTCATGGACTTTATTAACGGCATACGGATACTCTTCAGGTGACAAGCACCAAAGGTACGATCAGCTGTCAGCTGGAGTATACGTACGTTTATACAAGATACCCTCGATGAAAGTATAGTGTTCTGCCCTTGTTCGGATTCTTCTGGCTTCTTTCTGATCTGTTGGAAGTATCCCCCCTCGAGGAATTCGAACAACGGCTACATCCAATTCTCCCCGAGTGGCGGGGGAGGGATCAACAGGAGATCATAATGTTCTTCCTCGATGTTGGGGCGGAGGAGAACTTCTATAAGGACTGTATTATCGAGTCCTTCCAGGGATGAAAGGGATAACTTGGACAGGGCGTCTGCTTGCCCATTTTCTTCTCGGGATATGCGGACAACTTCCGACCCCTTGGAATATGCTTAGGAGCTGCTTAACTCTGGCAAGATATTTAACCATCCGATCATCTCTAGCCTCATATTCCCCAAGGACCTGATTAACAACTAGCTGAGAGTCACTGTATACTTTAACACGGCGAGCCCCTGCTTTTCGGGCTAAGAGCAAACTAGCTATTAGGGCCACATATTCAGCTTCGTTGTTGGAGGCTCGAAAATTTATACGGAGAGAGTACTGGAGGATGAAATTGTCTGGTCCCATTAGGATAACGCTCGCTCCACTTCCCTCTAGGCACGAGGATCCATCGACTTAGACGCTTTAGGATAGAGGGTCTCTGTCTTCCTCAAGAGGGTCCAAAATTGTGCTTTCGACTATGAATTCGGCGAGGGCTTGGGCTTTAATGGCTTCCTACGGCTGGTAAATTACATCATGTTAGCTCAGCTTGTTGGACCACTTCATGAGTCTTTCCGAGCTCTCTGGTTTGTGCAATATCTACTTTAGCGGTTGATCGGTGAGAACGGCTATGGAGTGTGCTTGGAAGTAAGGTCAAAGTTTGCGGGCGACCATGATCAAAGCGTAAGTCATCTTATCCACTTTTGAGTAGTGGAGTTCGGCGTCATGAATGACTTTACTAGCGTAATAGATAGGCTTCTGCGCTTTATCTTCTTCCCTTACAAGAGTTGCACTTAGGGTCTGTTCTGAAGTAGCGAGATAGAGATAGAGTAGCTCTCCTGGCTCGGGCTTGCTCAATAACAGGGAGTTAACTAGATAGGCTTTGAGCTGTTCAGAGGGTTCTTGTTGCGGTGTCCCCACTCAAAACTTTTAGCTCCCCGGAGAGCTTTGAAAAACAGAAGGCATTTCTCTCCTGACTTAGAAAGGAAACGTCCAATGGCAGCGAGGCGACCCGTTAGCCACTGAACCTCTTTAACATTGGAGGGAGGTGGCATATCAAGAATTTCTCGGATCTTCTCGAGGTTGGCCTCTATCACCATGTGGCTAACCATGAAGCCCAGGAATTTGCCTGACGATACTCCGAAAGCACATTTGGACGGATTGAGTCGCATCCTGTGCCTCCGTAGAATGTCAAAGGCTTCCTGCAGGTCACGGGCGTGGTCGGCTTGGGTGAGGCTCTTCAGTAGCATGTCATCTACGTAAACCTCTACCGATCTGCTCTTGGAAGACTTTGTTGACTAGGTGCTGGTAGGTAGCTCCAGAGTTTTTGAGCCCAAAGGGCATGATCCGGTAACAATACAGGCCTTGGTTGGTCACGAAAGAGGTCCTCGGGATGTCGGAGGGGAACATTCTGATTTGATTATATCCGGAGTAAGCATCCATGAAACTAAGGAGCTGATGATCGGAGGTGGCATCGATAAGTGCGTCAATGCTAGGGAGAGGGAACAGATATTTTGGGCAAGCTTTGTTCAAATCCGTGAAGTCAATACACATCCGCCATTTTTCCGTTTGCCTTCTTTACCATCACGACATTGGCAAGCCACTGATAGTTGACTTCTTGGATGAAGCGAGCTTCGAGGAGTTTATCCACCTACTCTCTGATGGCTACCTGGCGATCAGGGGCGAACTTGCGATGCTTTTGCTGAACAGGTTTGGCCTGGGGATTGATGCTAAGGTCGTGAGTGATGAGGTCTTCCGATATACCCGGCATATCAGCCATAATCCATGCGAATAGGTCCCTGCTGCCTCTGCTGCATTCAATGATCTGTTTCTTGACTATTTGTGGGGGACTTTACTGACTCTTAAGGTTTTAGACGGGTCTTCTTCAGAAAATGGGACCTCTTCTAATTCGTCGACCGATTCCGATATGAGCTGTCGGCCCATTTGGGGGACTTCTAACGAGTCGAGGGAAAGGATTGTTCCTCCTATAGCAGTGGTGTAGCACCTTCGAGCCGTCTCTTGATTTCCCCTGACTTCTCCTACTCCGGTAGGGGTCGAAAACTTCATTTTCATATTGAATGCGGAGGGGATGGTGCGAAGTGCGGCTAGGCCCGGTCTGCCGAGGATGGCATTGTAAGCAGCTATCACATCCACCACCATGAAGTCCATTGCTTCTGTTCGGCTTGTTGGGGCTTTTCCCGTGGTCACATCTAGAGTGAGCACTCCATCGATCAAGACCGGGGCCCCTGAGAATCCGGTGAGTGTATCTTGCTGGTTTAAGATGGTCTCAGGAGAGCCCAAGTCCCTGGAATGCATCTAAGAAGAGGATGTTAACAGAGCTCCCGTTATCTACCAGGATCCGTCGTACCTCATGATTAGCCATTTGAACGGTGATTACAAGTGCATCGCAGTGGGGAGTTCGGACGTCTTCTAAGTCCTTATCGGAGAAGGTAACTGGGATACCAAAACTCTTGGGAGGAAGGAAATTTTCTATGGTGTTGACTTCCGGGATGAAAGCTTTGCGGGAGGAGTTAGACTCTCCACCTATGGGACCTTCGTGTATAGAGTGGAGAACTGTCCTTGGCTCAGAGTCTTGGGACTCCACTGGCTTCTCAGTTCGTTTGTTGGCCCCTCGGGGCTGTGGAGGATCAACTCTATCCTTCGTCACGAACTTGGGAAGTTGCCCCATCTGGATTAGGGCCTCTATTTCGTCCTTCAGGGCTCGACAATCATCTGTATCATGGCCATGGTCTTTATGGATGCGGCACCACTTGTCTCTATTCCTCTTCTTACTAGGTGTATTCATCTTTAGGGGGAGGTTGGAGCAGACCCTCCTTGCCAACCTCCATAAGGATGGCCGAGACACTGGCATTCAGAGGAGTAAACCTTTCAAAATAGGGAGGACGGCAGCGCTGGCTGCTGTTGTCCTTGTGGAGCTTCTTGGAGCCTTCTTCTTCTGCCTCTTTCCGTTTGTTCCCAGGTAGGGGCTCCTTCTGATCTTGAGGATAGAGGGCTTCTTCAACCCGAATATACTTCTCGCTTCTCAGTAGGAGTTCCGAGAAGTCTCGGGGTGGCTTTTGGCGAGGGATGCCTTTAGGTCGGCGTGATTGATGTTGTGGCAGAATGCTGCAGAGGCCACAGACTGATCAAGAGAGGCGATGGACCGAGCCTCGGTGGTAAAGTGCCCAACATAGTCCCTTAAGCGCTCGCCCTTCCTCTAACTGAGCGCCAGCAAAGATGCGCTCGTTTTCTCAGCCCGGTGGCTACTAACAAAGTGAGTGAGGAAGAGCTCCTCAACTTGGTCGAAGGAGAAGATGGATGCGGGGGATAGGTGGGAGTACCATTCTTTCGCTGGTCCCTTCAGCGTGGCGGGGAAGGTTTTGTAAAGGAGCGCATCGGAGGCTTGGTGAATCATCATGAGGGTTTTGAAACTCTATATAATCAGCCGGGTCTGATTCCTCATTGTAAGACTCAAAGTGAGGGGGCTTGAAGGTCTCTGGGACTGGTGCTTCCATGATGGCTCTGGAGAAAGGGGGCATGCTCGGGCAGAAATTCCTCACCCGCTGTTCTTCTTCCTTGAGGCGCCTCTCCATCTCATGAAGACGGCAATGGACTGAGTCATCCTTTCGGTCGGATCTGTTCGACCCTCGGGACTCCCCTTTGTAGGGGTCGGTATGGCGAGGGCTAGAAGTATGATGGTCATGACCCGGGGTGTGGCGAGGGCTAGGCTCACGTTGTTCATGATTCGGGGCACGGTGAGGGCTAGGTGCGCACAGATCGTGGCCTGGGGCAATCTTGAGAGCTCGTAGAATGTTCTATTTTAAACTCTAGAAATCCGCTTGAGTAACCGGTGCCCTTCCAATTCGGCGGTCTCTGGGTGCAGCTCGACTTATTGGAGTAAGGCTTCTCTGCCGACGGCGTGGAGGGAAATCCCTTCGCCTCCTCGGAGAGGGGGTCCTTCTGGGTCTTGGCCGGCAGGGGGACCTTGCTCTTGGGGTTCTGTGATGCTCGAGGTGAGGTTGTTCCTCCAGGGTCCGCCTTTCATTCAAGCATTTTCAGAGGTCGACCCCCTGCCAACGGTTAACTATTACGTGACGGAGATCTGACCCAGGGGGACTATAAGAGGCCATGGAATCGATTGAGGGGTTATGGACTGAGATATGGTCATGGTTGGGATGTCACCCCTGGTCGCTTCGACGGGAGCCCCCCGGGACCTGGGAGGAGGCTGTTCAGGCTGCGGTTGCTGAACTTGCTAATCTGGTTGAGGAGGGAGATCTTGGAACAGTGGAGGAGGAGGAAGAGAAGTGGTTCTCTGGCTGGATGTCGCTGCCTTCCCTTTTTTAGGAGGCATGGCTCAGAAACAGTCTTTACCGGTGATATGGGACTGGATTGCTTTTTCTGTATTTTCCACAGACAGTGCCAATCTGTTGCTACTTATTTTGGATGTGTGAGCAAACATATGATTTGTAGATTCTTTTGGAAACAAGACTGGCAAACCTGTTGACTTCTGGCCGGCGTTTGACCATTTCTCGCCACTGTCGTTAACTTGCAAAAAGTTCGATACACCGGGATGGATCCCGACGACGAACCCTCCGACACTCAAGTCACTAATAAGGAAGATTATGAAAAAGCGCTTTGTGAAAAAAAATATTGATTAACTCTTTATGAAAGGGGGAGAGGGTATTTATAGTTGCCTTTAGAGACAGTTTAAAGATAATCCTTTATCTCTATGTCCCAGTGTTTTTGGATAAGGGAGAGTGTTTAACTCGTTTCAGGATAAGAGAGGCGGTTTAAACTACCTCTTATAGATAATCATGAATTTAAATTACTCTCTAAACATCCTGGGTTGGTCTGTGGTGGGCTGCCACCCATACCTAATAGGACAGATCCGTTTGTGGGTTATTGGTTTATGGAGAAAGACCCAGTTCCCATTTCGGACCCGCTTGTGATGGAAATTATTTTTACCCTTGAGGGCTGCAAGATTCGTACCGATTTGAACGGTCCCAATTTAATCCCATTTTTAGCTATATCACGAGTATATCTATTGTTACAATCTCGTCTTCTACTCTTGGGCCAATACCAACATGGAGTTCCAATGTTTTGCTCTTACTAGCAGTTATTGTCACGTATCTCTTATTTGCGATAATTTCTGGTTATATTAGTGTTCTATTATGGGCATCCATCGAAGGAAACTCGGAAGGGTGGATTTTGGTCTCATGGTGGAACTCTAGCGTATTCTCTTTTCAACTTCATCATCTTCATGCTTCTCAGTACCATTCAGTATTTATATGAAGGCAAAGTTGCTCCTTACCTATGTATTTCACCCTTCTCACTATCTGGCTTTTCGTTTCAATTCCTCTTACACAATTAGGAAGCTTTCTTGCGTCAAGGTTCAATTACCCTATTCAATTTCCAACGGTATTTAGCTTGAACAAGAGGGAAACTCCAGCAAGAAAATTCTGGTCTTGGTTTCTAGTTCTAGTAGCTGGAGTTCTTCCGTTCGGAGTCATCACATTTCAGGTCTACTTTGTTATCATTAACATTTCTTTCGGGACTTATAATGATGCGTTCCCGTTTGTAGTCATACTTCTCTTGTTGGTAGTCATAAGTTGTGCCTTAGCATCGGTTAGGAATAACATTCCGATGCTTTGTAGTTGAGGATCAAATGTGGTGGTACAAGGCATTCTTCGCTTCACGTGTTTCTGGATTCTATATGTATGCTTTTCTGTGAAGTATCTCATTGTTGATCTGAGAGGAATGAATGGACTGTTGTCTGCTGCAGTTTTCATGGGATATGTGACAATCTTCTGTATCGCTGAAATATTGTTTACTGGTTGACATGATTCATTTCAGCCTTCATCTTTAAGCACATTCTTGCCTTCTTGAAGTATCTAAACCATACTGAGAAAACTGAAAGGAAATGCTGGTGAGGTACGATAGTGAAACTTTCATTACATAGGCTAAAAACAAGAAAATAAAATTTCCACAGACAAATCTACAAATTCAACATGGCTTGGCCCTTTAAGTTGCCTTATGCCTTCATGTTCTTATGTACACGAAATTACATTTAAATGACTGATTTATCTTATTTGTATAACAGGTCAGACAAAGTGGAAGCATAACTGAATAAGAAGAATGGTTGCATATACTTGCATGCTGAGAGCCAGATATGAGCTTAATTTCAGTATTCTATAATTATGCATGTTATATACCAGTAAGGGAGTGATTGAACTGATCATATGTACGTAATACGTATGTATAATTGTGGTGGTGGGAGGAACCGATGACGCATTTCATATGTATGCGTGTATTGTCTTCAGATACAGCTACAGACTGACTGATATATGAAGTTGGTATACAGTTCAATTTGATTCATATTTCATAAAGCATTCACAATTCAATGTATGTTTCATGCCGCAATGACAACCTAGGTGATTCTGTGACAACCTTGGTCGAACCTCTTCAACGTTCAGTGTAGATGAGCTGTATTGGCTTTCCTAGGAAAAGGTTGCCCATCCTAGTTCAAAGGTTGCCCATCCTAGTTCTGCTCTTGCTCAAACTTGCTTAATTTCAAAGCTCAAATGCGATCCGGCACTTTAGAAACTGGTTTTGATATCTTAATGTTGCTGCTTATTTTGGTGACCTTTGATCTTTGCCGTGAAATGCGATTAGAGCTCCTAAGATTGAATCTGGATTGTTGATTGAATAGATCTGGATTCGACGGTTGCTGATGCAGCCGATGGACCTGCAAAAAGCCTGAAACATCGGGGGTTGGCTCCTGCGACAGACTCTCCGACGCTCAAGTCAGAATTAGACAGAGTAAGAGTGTTTGAGAGAGAAAATATTACCTTCTGGCTGATGAGGAGGGCGGTATTTATAGGCCTGAGAAATAGATCAAGAGATCGACATGAATCCAATGGATCGATATGAATTCCTCATCTCATGTTTGAATCGCCCCCTCAAGAGATAGGCTCTCCTATTTGGGGATAAGAGATTTGACTAACAACCCTCATAGGCTGGGTGTCTCTTCTAGTGCGCATAATCTGTCACTTTTTATGGGCATGAACGAAGACCATGTCTTGCAGAGGAGCCTGGAGAAGGCATGGACATGTTATAAAGATCCGTTATCATTAAACTGCCTGTAGAAACTTTGAGATCTGTTCTGGAATCGTACGACCCTGATTTGCTACGATTTTTACCATTATCATAAGCCCCCTCCCCCGGTAGAAAATTTAATCATCATTAACCAGTACATCTTAAGGATAGTTCGTTTCAAGGTATATCCATGCAGTGTTAAGAGAGTGTTGGGTTTATGTCTTGCATACTAGGTTCGATGTGAAGAGAAAATAGTGAAGCGAGAAGAGAATTCGATGCGGATATTGGAAGAAGAATGGAGCAGCAACAACAGCAGGTAGAAGCAGAGCAGGTTGCAGTCGGCTGCTAGAAATAGCCGTCAACCGCAACAATCTTGGGTGCTCTCTGACATGATGGGAACCAAAGCAGTCGACTGCTATTTCTAGCAGTTGACCACAAGTGGAGTAACAACTGTATATGGCCGATTATGGGTGAGTCTATTTGAGTCCAACATTCTCTCCAAGTTAGATCGTATGGCTCTTATAGAATGACTTTATCTTCAAGGTATATCGGACGGTTATTGTATCATGATTACAAACTTGGGGTTCTCTAGATCACTATATAATATTGTAATGGACTCCTTTGTAAGATAGTATTTTATCTGAGAGTTTTCGTTTAAACAACAAGTATCTTCTAGTGATACTTGAGAGATAGATAGGTTCTTGCTGAGAGTGATTGTAACTCTTGTATCTTCTCTAGTTGAATAAAATCTTAGTTATTTCTTCTCTGGATTAGGTTCGTCCTAACTGAGACAAAATTGTGTGCTTTATATGTTTGGTTTGGTCTACTTGCTTGATTGTTTGAATTGATCGATTTTCGACTTCTCCTCAACCCATTCCACTGCGGGCTTAATGTTAAGATTTCCTGTCAAGTTATGTGATACGATCACTGTGAAGATTTCCTGTCAAGTTATGTGATACGATCACTATGAACAAACACCAAGCAAATCATAAATCAAACCAAATACATAAAGCACACAGTTTTGGCCCGGTTTAGCCACGCCTAATCTAGGAAAGATTATTAGCTGAGATATTATTCAACTAGAGAAGATACAAGAGTTACAACCACTCTCATCACGACCCTATCTATTTTTCTATCCACTGGTACAATTGGATTCCTTTCCGCGTTGGGGTTTCTTTAGGGGTGGTAGATGGCTTGCTTGCTGACCCGAACCGCTGTGACTCGGTTCGGGTCCGAGCCAAGCCCGCATATAGTTGCAGGTCAGACAAGGTAAAAAAAAAGTGAATTAAATCCGCTTGACCTGGCCCGTTTAACTAGCAACCCGCTCAACCTCGACCCAAACCCATTAAACATCCAAAGGTAGGCCCGGCGGGTCCAACAGGCGGCCCGCCCGGGTCAAACGGTTAGCCTGACTGGGCCAACCGTTGGTTGACCTTTTCTTTTTGTGTGTGTGTGTGTGTGTGTGTGTGTGTGTGTGATTTTTCTCAATAAAATCCTTCTTACTTCTATCATTTTCTTCACCAATTCACAATACTCTCTATCTATCAACTCACCCACCTCTCTACTCTCAATCTAATGAAGGGAGAAACAACAAAGAAGTAAAGAATAAAGAAGCTCAATCTCCCTAGTACTGTCAACTCTCTCTACTACCCTCAATCTAGTGAAGGATGAATATAGTTGATCAAGTGAAGAATCTCAATCTCAAGTTCTCAAGTCTACTCAACTCTTTTTATTATTTTTTTGTTTTTATTACATGTATTTGTTCGGTAATTTGATTGTTGTCTTTTTATTATTCCAGGTTGAAATAAATAATATATAAAATTTTGTTTTACTCTTATACTTGTTGTACATTTTTGTGTGTGTGTGTGTGTGTGTGAGGGGAGAGAGGGGGGGGGGGGGAATAAGAAAAGGGGGCAGCCCGGACCGGTCCGGCCCAGCCTGGGTCAGTGGGTTTTGTTAGGATTATGTCCTGTATATTTGTGGTTCAGGTTAGAAGAAAAGTTGATGAAGCACGAAGTTGAAGCAGTCGAAGAGAGTAGAAGAAAACAACAACATCAGTAGCTAGGAAGAGGGACGGTCGACTGACCACCCAATCGACCCCTAGACAGGGTTTTTCCGAAAGAGGGACGGTCGACCGCACTTTGTTGTGCAGTTCTTTTTGGGGCTCGATTTGTTAGGTCATTTCAGCCCAATCTTCAACTCCAAATCAGATCGTACGACTCCTATTCAGTTACTACTTCTACAGGTTATACTAGACGACTGAGAATCAAGATTAACCTATGGTTCTCTCTATTGTTCTTCTATATATTGTAATCTCCTCCAATATGAGAATGAGAAACACTTCATAGATTATTTTCTCCATTGTAAAGAGAGGCTTGAGAGAAATAGTTCTTTGTGAGTGAGTTTAGTTCCTTGTATTGAGTGAATCATTAGCTCATTGTAGTCTCTTCTAGTTGAATATTATATCTCCTTATATTTTCCATCCGGGTTAAGCGAAAGCTAACTGGGATAAATTCTCGTTGTGTTTGTGTTGGATTGATAGATCTATTTACTTGCTTTCTCAATTGATTTGTCTCATCTACTTCGATTTCTTTATTGCTCTATTTAGTTTCGCTGCGCCACCGGTGTGTTTGTAGACACCCCATCCCAAAGGTTCGAGGGTCGGTTCGGGTCAGGTGGCCTTCTTGAAATTGTAACCCAACCTGGACTGGTCTTGGTTTAGACCCAACTAGGCCTGACCCGCCCCCAACACGGGTAAACCCGCCGGGTTTGGCCCGGACCGGCCCATCTGGCCCAAATGCCAACCCTACGGCATTTCTTTGTTATTTCGACTTTGTTTAGAAGTTCTGATTTTTCTTGCTGTCATTGTTCACAAGTCAAAAGAGTTGAAAATTAAACGGTAAGTTCATTCTGGTAAGTTAAGTTTCTTATCGTTCATGAAGTTCTCGTAGCAGTATATCTGCACATAGACATTTTCCAGCTTAATTACAGTCTAGATTCTTTGTTTCTGATGGATGTCTCCTTCTTTAACTTAGCTAGTTTCTAGGCTTTTTCAAACCTTGCTTTTTCAAAAAACTCTCTGGCAATTCAAAATCCCTACCTCAAGCTCTCTTTTTCTCCCCAGATCCGCTCAAATCCGTCACTTTTCCTTCACTCCTCCTTCATTAATGTTGTAGATCCTTCTGAGATCTACCTCTTCATCCCAATTTTTTCTTCTACGGTCGGTTCTCCCCGGGTGCTCTTGGATCCATTCCGCGCTTCTAGCTTCGAAGTGCCTCCCCTCTGCCCACCTCATTTAGTCTCGGCGCCTTCGACGGTTGGTTCCAAGTTCTGTTCGGAGTTGGGTTCCCCTGTTTATTCGCTCCAGTGAAGGTTGCTAGTACCAAGCGTCCGTTGGTACCAAGCGACGTTGGTTTGGAGGCTGCGCTGCTTTGATCTCCAGCTTCGTTTCTTTCTTTGTTCGCTCCAACTCGCTTGTCTCATTGATTCACCCCCCACCCCACTGCCAACCGCTGTAAGTTACTGTATTCTTGTCTTTTTTGGGTATTTGGCGGCTGTAGGGTGCTTTTCCTTGAGTGTTTAGTTCCACTCGTTTCCTTCCCCTTCCCGTACTTCTCCATCTCTAAACCCTCAAGTTTCCGCATTTTCTCTTCATTCTTTCCTGTGGATTAGCCTTCCCCATCTTGAGAGTTTGGGGATTTGGCCTTCCTTTTTCTTTCCCTGTAGTAGCCTGAAGAGGCTTTACTGGTTTCTCGGTTTCGGCCACGAGTTTTCGGCAGCTTTTGAGCTTCGTGTGCGAGATCGAGACTTTCCTTTACTGGTACTCTTATTATTCTTTTAAGAGGTGCTAGTTTCTCCTTTTATCCTTTGATGATCAGTTTTCTGATCGGCTCTGCTCCATCGTTCTGGATTTTATTAGTGTTCTCTACTCCGGTGCCTGTTGTTGTGTCGAGTTGAGGCATCTTGTAGCCGGTCGCTACCATGACTCTTTTTGTTCCGGTAGCTCGAGCGACGACTCAGATATCGGAGAGTGATTCATCACCCCATCTTTTGACTAACTCATATTTCCATCAGTCCGCTATTAATCTCGACACTTCCCCTCCTGTTGGTAAGCCTAGGCCGCTTCGGGTTTGTCACAAGTGCCTCCATCCTGGGCATTTCAAGCGTGAGTGTGTGTATAAAATGAAATGCTTTTTCTGCGGAAAATTTGGTCACGCGCGCAGTCGTTGTTTTACCCTTCAAAATCTTCTTGGTCTCCCCAGAGGCCGGCCTTTACCAGCCAAACTTCTCTTCTTCCTGAACTACCCTCTTTTGAAGAGCAAGCTGCATGCTGGCTTGGCTTCGAAACTCAATATTGATTCTGGAAAGGACTTCGTTGCAGTAGTTCCTTCTCCAGCTTCGCACATATCGAGTTCGTCCACTGCTCCTTGTGATTCAATTATGATGCTGCGTCGTCCTAATATTACTAATCTCTTTAAAGATCGCATGGTTTTTGCTAAGCAGGTTTCCTGCCCTCGATTGGGTCCTTTAATAGCTCATCCCCACCCTCCATCGGTGGTAACTGTATTGAGATTGAGTTTAGATTATAATACGGTTTTGTTTAAATCTTATTCTTCTCGGCACTCCGAGAACCGCAGGGCGTTGGAGGACGTTGGGCCTCGCATCACTTCGATCCCCGTTCCATCGGACGAACCTTATGTCTTTTTGGAGGCTCCTACTCTTCTTTATAAATTCCCCTGTTCTATAACTATTTCTTCTCCCATACTGTCTATGCACTCTTGTCATTTTCCGGGAAGCATCTACTCGTTCTATCAATATTTAGGGGAGCTATTTTCGATCGATCATCTCCGTAGGGAGGTATCGCAGTTCCTGCTCTCTTTCCCCCTCAAGTCTTCTCCGAGTCTGACTGTCTCCCCTTTCGCAGTTTCCTCCTATCATACTAACTCCATCACTTTATCGTCCTCGGTGGGTTCTAGTGTTCACATTATCCCTTCTAGCCCCAATATAGACGAAATGGTATTGCCTGCCCCTCCTTCGACTTCCCCCCCTGTTGTGGAGGCAGCTCCTCCTACCGTTAAGCGGAAGCACAATACGCAAGTCGGTGATATTAGGCCGATTCGAGTGAGTGTGCGTATCCTCGCCAGAAAAGCTAAAGCTATATCCACTCGGCATCAGGTTCACAGTTGAGTTTTCGCGTCGGCAGCTAGGCTGTATCCTTTTGTGCCGCTAGCTTTCTCGTGGTCTGCTGGTGGAGATTGTTATCTCTGCGGGAGTGTGTTTTTCTTGGCCTGCGTTTGGATCGCCGCTCCTCTTGTTTCTTCTCCTCTTGTGGGTGAGACTGGGCGGTCTGTTCGCTTTTTCGCGCGTTGGTTGTTCCGGGCTGAAGGTTTTAGTCCCCCCTGTTCAGCGGTTGCTCATCTGTTGTATTTTAGCGTCCTTATTGGCGTGTTGTTCCTCCTAGTTATGATTTAATTTTGCATATTCCGCTTATTATTGTTTTACATCTTGTAAAGCCCTTGATTATTTATTTGTATCCTAACTGTTATTATTGATTAATATATTTTTTGATGGCTGGAGCCGTTTGGCTCTATCCGATATATCAAAAAAATACTTAGCTAGTTTCTACACTGTATATACAAAAATTTAGGGGGAAAATGTAGAAAATTAAGCAACTACCTGCTGCGCTATTCATGAATTTATTCTATAAAATTTTAAATTTTAAAATCGATTATAATCAAAACAATCAAGATGACTCAATAATGACCGAGATCTCCAAAATAGTTATTATAGTGTCAGTTATATTGTACTACTGATCAATTATACTAAAATTCATCTGTTTCTATTTCACACACACACGCACACACCCACACCCACTGATCTAATGAACAACATAATTAAGGCATTCATTTGCTAGAATGAAGACCAGCACACACACACACACTGATCTAATGAACAAGTAACAGAAATAAGGCATTCATTTGCTATAATGAAGACCAGCAAAATTATGATTTGTGCTATTTAAGAACAAGGTTTATACACATGCTCCTTCAGCTTTCTTGTCCTTTTTATTGTATTTAGAACTATTAAGCTAGGTCACATCCGAGAAGAGAGGTCTGAAAGACTAATTCATACCTTCAACCATTTCAAATTACTGGTTGGTGATTTGGTTTTGACTCGTACTATTCAATTCATCACCAAGTTATTACATACGAAGAAAAAGTAATTAGATCTAGGTCAGTTGTTTGTGACTGAGACAAAGTCAGCAGTTCCAAGTTTTAAAATGCTTTTCTAGACTTCACTTCATCCCCAATTCAATCACAGGATTCCACCATTTCAAGAATTCAAGATGTCGGTATATGACTCAGAAGGCCAACAACTTATTGGTAATAGTAACTCAACATGGAAGCTTTCGGCTAGCAATATATTCAGTGGCATGAACTCCTCAAAGATTCTCTGTGTAATGATTGGAAATGGTGTTCAGATTGCAGGTCTATCTATTGTTACAATCTCGTATTCTACTCTTGGGCCAATACCAACATGGAGTTCCAATTTTTTGCTCTTACTAGCAGTTATTGTCACGTATCTCTTATCTGCGATAATTTCTGGTTATATTAGTGTTCTATTTTGGACAGCCATCGAAGGAAACTCGGAAGGGTGGATTTCGGTCTCATGGTGGAACTCTAGCGTATTCTATACTTTCAGCTTCATCCTCTTCACGCTTCTCAGTTCCATTCAGTATATATATGAAGGCAAAGTCGAAATCTCCTTACCTATGTATTTCACCCTTCTTGCTATCTGGCTTTTCGTTTCAATTCCTCTTACACAATTAGGAAGCTTTCTTGCGTCAAGGTTCAATTACCCTATTCAATTTCCAACGGTATTTAGCTTGAACAAGAGAGAAACTCCAGCAAGAAAATTCTGGTCTTGGTTTCTAGTTCTAGTAGCTGGAGTTCTTCCCTTCGGAGTCATCACATTTCAGGTCTACTTTGTTATCATTAACATTTCTTTCGGGACTTACAATGATGCTTTCCCGTTTGTAGTCATACTTCTTTTCTTGGTGGTCATAAGTTGTGCCTTAGCATCGGTAGGAATAACATTCCGATGCTTTGTAGTTGAGGATCAAATGTGGTGGTACAAGGCATTCTTCGCTTCAGGTGTTTCTGGATTCTATATGTTTGCTTTGTCTGTGAAGTACCTCATTGTTGATCTGAGGGGAATGAATGGAACGGTGTCTGCTGCAGTTTTCATGGGATATGCGACAATCTTCTGTATCGCTGTAATATTGTTTACTGGTTCGACAGGATTCATTTCAGCCTTCATCTTTATGCACATTCTTGCCTTCTTGAAGTATCTTAACCATACTGAGAAAACTGAAAGTGAAATGCTGGTGAGGTACGTTAGTGAAACTTGCATTACATAGGCTAACAACAAGAAAATAAAATTTCGACAGAGAAATCTACAAATTCAACATGGCTTGGCCCTTTAAGTTGCCTTATGCCTTCATGTTCTTATGTACACGAAATTACATTTAAATGTCTTATTCGTATAACTGGTCAGACAAAGTGGAAGTATAACTGAACCAGAAGATTCGTTGCATATACTTGCATGCTGAGAGCCAGATATGAGCTTAATTTCAGTATTTTATAATTATGCATGTTATATACTAGTAAAGGAGTGATTGAACTGATCATATGTATGTAATACTTATGTATAATTGTGGAGGTGGGAGGACCGGATGAGGCATTTCATATGTATGCGTGTATTGTCTTCAGATACAGCTACAGACTAACTGATATATATAGTTGGTATACAGTTCAATTTGATTCGTATTTCATAAAGGATTCACAATTCGATGTATGTTTCATACCGCAAAGACAACCTAGGTAATTCTGTGACAACCTTTGTAGAACCTCTTCAACGTTCAGTGTAGATGAGCTGTATTGGCTTTCATAGGAAAAGGTTGCCCATCCTAGTTGTGCTCCCGCTTGAACTTGCTTAATTTCAAAGCTCAAATAAGATCCGGTACTTTAGAAGCTGGTTTTGATATCTTAATGTTGCTGCTTATTTTGGTGTGGGAGCAAACAGATAGTGAGTTCTTATTTCATGAAAACTACTAAAAAACTGACATTTGCAGGGGTGTATTGGATTGGAATTTGAAAAGAATTTAAAAGAATGTGAAAATCCTAGTGTATTCTATTAGAATTTTAAAGGAGTTTATAAAAGTCACAGTGTATTCGATTGAGACTTTAAGTGATTCTATTCAATTCTCAGTGTATTCAATTGAGATTTTAAATGACCCCATTCAATTCTCGGTGTATTAAAAAAGTTAATGATTTTGGTAGAATTGAGAATTTAGAGGATTTAGATGGAATCTAGGGTCCGAGGTATAAATACCAAAAGCCTTTGCAATTCTCACCTTCTCTGTAGAAACTTTCAAGCAATTGGTGAGTATGGTTTTGTTTCATGTACATATGTCCCAAATTATCTCCAAATAAACCCAAACCCTATAATTCCCTTCTCTCTCCATCGTCTTCTTCCTCCTCTCCTCTACCTACCGACACCCTCCTCTGCTGCTACCCCACTCTCCTCTACCTCCCGACCTCCGATCCCCACGTAGAGCCCTAATTAACCCAAACCCTAATTCAACCCAACCACCGATCCCCACGCAGAGGCCTCCATCCACCTCCTGAAAGACAATGGAATCAATTTCAATCAAAATCAACGCGATGGAGTTGATTCAAAAATATTCTCAAGATTGCTATGGCATAAATTGGTTTCTCATTGCAGGTACAGGACGAAGTGGATAACATTCCATAGTTTGTATGATGTGGCCTATATAGTGAAACTGTTAACTGGAAGACCTATGGTGCAGAAACAACGAATATTGATTTGATGAGGAGATGTGCTAGAGTTATGATGCCTAACGGGAGAGTTCGTGCTCCTTATAGATCTCTTGTTCCATGACTTTGGTTACCGGGTGTTATTAGTTATTATTATTTTATGCTATTTTAGAATGTTAAAACAGCGAGTATTGAGTCGATGGACTCATCAACAACTCTCTCATGTAGGGCTAATTTTTTTTTGTTACTTTTGTTTATGTGGGTGTCCTTCTAGTACTTCAGAAAAGGCTTATGAAAATGATATTTTTATGACTTGCGAAGTACCTTGATATTTATTCGTACTACTCTTATGAGAATGACAATCTTGTGTAGGAAATGAACTAATTATAAAGTTTATTTTCATCGAATTCCTTCGAATTCCATCAAATTCATAATAAGAATTCCATCAAACTATTTTAAAATCCTTATAAATCACAATCAAAGTTTTAGGTGAATTCCCCATGAATCCCTTAAATACTGGGATTCTCAATTCTTTTAAAATCTTTTGAAATCTCAATTCAATACACCCCTGTTTGTCGTGAAATGCGGTTAGAGCTTCTGAGATTGAATCTGGATCATTGATTGAATAAATTTGGATTCGACAGTTGCTGATGCGGCCGATAGACCTGCAAAAAGCCTGAAACACCGGGGGTTGGCCCTGACGATAGACTCTCCGATGCTCAAGTCAGAACCAGAAAGAGAAAGAGAGTTTGAGAGAAAAACTATTGATTACCTTCTGACTGAAGATGAGGGGGAGTATTTATAGGCCTGAGAAACAGATCAAGAGATCGACATGAATAGAATGGATCGACATGATTTTCTTATCTCATGTTTGAATCGCCGCCTCAAGAGATAGGCTCTCCTATTTGGGGATAAGAGATTTGACTAACAATCCTCATGGGTTGGGTATCTCTCCTAGTGGGCCTAATCTGTTACTTTTTATGGGCTTGAATGAAGCCTATGTCTTGTAGAGGAGCCTGGAGAAGGCATGGACCTGTTAAAGCGACGGTTGCCATCTTGCCGAGCCACGGAGATGGAGCATTGTCGTGCTACAAAGCTGTCGATTTTAAGCTCTGTTTTGAACTCTATTGTGGACGAGCTATGGAGCTCCTATGTGGTCGAGCTATGAGGCTTCTTTGCTGCCGTCGAGTTATGGAGGTGATGGTTCAGCCGTCTTTGAAGATTGCGCAGAGGCAGGGGGGAGCTCGGTGTTTTGGTGCTTGGGTTTTGAAGAAGTGGAAACTTTTTAGGAAGAAGGATGTAGCTTTTGGATTTGGGTTTTCGAGTTTGAAGTTGGGACCCGACTCGCGACCTTGATGGTAAAAACCCAAATGTCCGACTCCTTTCTTTTCTTCTTTCCTTCTTTGGAACCCGAGAGCCCCATTATTTATAGGAGTTTTTGCAAATTTTGGGACTTTTTGCTTTTGAAGTATAGGTTGAAGTTTTAGTTCTATAAGGAGCTTGCCTTGTTTGGGGTTGTGTGTCTTCGACGGAGTTCCTCTTCTTATACAAAGGTAAGAGTACTATAGTTTTTGGATTTGATCACCTCTTTGGAGTTCCAGTTGGTGTTGAGCTTGATCTTGATTGGGGATGCGATTGAATGCATTTGGTGGTGATTGGGAACCACCGTGGGGCTAGTAGACTCGGTCGGGTGAAAGCTTGGTTGGTGATGGATTTTTTTTGTTGATGGTGAAAATTGCACCCATCAAGTGTTTGTGAAATTGTGCCCACCAAGTGTTTTTTGAAGTGTTTACACCATCAGACGACTTCTTTCATCAGCCGTGATGCTACTAGTTTTTTGTGGGGGAGCAACAGGTGTGAGTTCTTGTAATTTGTGAAGTGGAAGGGATGGATCTCGACCTTGGCTCGGGTCGATTCCTGGAGGCCGGCTCGGAAGAGCGGCTGGAAGCTCAGACGGCCAGAGCACCTGCAAAAGGCCTAGAAATACTGGGAGAAATCCCGGTGACATGCCCTCTGACGATCTAGTTAGTCACTAGAAAAGAGACTGAGCAGCTAGGGTTCAGATGGAGAAAAATTCATTATCTTTGAAAGTGGAGAGGGGGTCTGGATTTATAGGAAGGGGCTAACGGGCATCTGACCCTACTGGGTAGGGTCAGACCCGTTTGCCAGTGGGCCTGAAGTGGTAGAGGGCTTGTTTGACCCGTTGACCTGATGATCTGGGATGAGCAAAATCTGATGAGATCTGACGGCCCTTGGGCCACGTCATCTATACCACATCATAAGCCCCCCCCCCCACTCCTGGAGGGTAGTGTGAACCTGCTGTGAAGGAGTAGTTTGTCCTTGTGAGAAGAGCGGAGGAGAGTGTGTTGCGAAGATGAGATGGAGAGTCCCTGGGAAGTGTTTGGGGGTCAGCGCCGAGCCGAGCATGGTATACAGCTCGATCAAAGTCTGTGCTGAGCGCCGAGCTTGAGGGGTCGGTACCGAACATCGGGCCAGGAGGGTTGAGGCTGAGCACACCGAGCGAGGCGCTTTAAGAAGGAAAGCAGTGGCAATGGTCGAAGTTCATGCCAGCTCTAAGCATTAGGTCGTCGCCAAGCACCTCGATTGGGATATTTTATGAGAAAGCTGTGGCGATGCTCGATGTTCATGCTGAGCTCCGAACTTGGGGTCGGTGTCGAGTGCCTCGATTGAGGCATTTTATGAGAAAGTTGTGTGGAGGCTCGTAGTTCATGCCGAGCTCCGAGCGCCTCAATTGAGGCATTTTATGAGAGAAGGCTGCATCGATGGTAACAGTTCCTTCTGAGCTCCGAGCTTTGGGTCGGCGATGAGCCCCTTGATAGAGGCATTTTGTGAGAGAAAGATGTATCGATGCTCGAGATCCATGTCGAGCTCCGAGCTTTGGGTCGGCGCCGAGCGCCTCGATAGAGGCAATTTGTGAGAAAAAGCAGTATCGATGCTCGCGATCCATGCCGAGCTCCGAGCTTTGGGTCGGCACCAAGCGCTGAGAAAAAGTTGTATCGATGCTCGAGATCCACGATGAGCTCTGAGCTTTGAGTCGGCACCGAGCACCTCGATAGAGGCATTTTGTGAGAAAAAGTTGTATCGATGCTCGAGGTTCATGCCGAGTATCGAGCCAGATGGCCTTGTTGACTGGCTAAATCCTTGTCTCTGTGTTTGGCGTGTTCGAGGTGCATGCCAAGGTTCGAGCGGCTTGGACTTGGGGAAGGATTGGTCTGGGGGAGAAATTGTGTCATACGTAGGCCACTCATGTGGTGAAACGTGTGATGATGACGTCAGGTTTGAGGATATCGAGGAGTTGCAGGATTTGGGAAAATCGAGGAGTCGTTGGGTTCACTATATATCCCCCACCCCTCTCTTCATTTTTCACCTTTGCTTTCTTTCTCCAAGTTCCCAAGTTCTCTCCTAGTGCAGTTCAGTCACCGGCTGCGAGTTTTTCTAACAACTTCCTGGCATTTTGAACAGGTTAGTTTCTTTTTATTATGTCGAGTGCTCAGTCTGGTTCGTCCGCCACTACTTTGGGTTGGGATGATGGCTCGCGTCTCTCCGATTCAACATCTTGGGAATTAGTGGAGAGGGTTTATGAAGTCACGCCGCTCCGCAGCAGGAAGCCCTTCGTAGTGGAGTCGAACAACTCAGAAGGGAACGTGCACACGGCGGAGGGTGACGAGGAGGAGGTTGAGCTAATCGAGGGAGAGGGGATGATGGAGAGGTCGAAGTCGCCGAAGGGAACGTGGAAGGAGGGGACGACGCATCGGCAAAGGATGACAATCTGGCCCTTTTGGCGATGCCCTCTCCCCCAAGGGGTCGTCGTGTCCATTGGAGGAAAACGAAGTGGATCCTACCGGACAGCCTAGACGAGACAGCTCCTGAAGTCAGACTTGATGTCCCGTTCACCGTTCAACCAGGCTCCATCAGAATGTACCCGGACGATGTTGAGGAGTTGGTCCGATATGGGGGCGATGGTGGCATCGATGTACACCAGTCCTCGCTTGGTAGATAGAAAATATCTATGGACAAAATGCCAACTATACTGACCGCGAACGATCTTCCGGTTATCCGAGCTAGCTACTTCATTGGTCAGGAATACGAGCTGCTGATCCCCAGCCTCGGGCTCCGCCCGACGAACAACTTGGCTCCCTGATTCTGCATGTTTTCGGTGGATGCTTTTTGCTCAGGCTTGCGATTGCCACTCCACCCGTTTATTCAGAAGGTTCTGAACTGGGCTCCGTTGAATCCGATGCAATACAGGCCCAACTCATGAAAGCAGCTCGTGTGCTTCATGCTTCTTTGCGAGGAGAGGGGCGTTCCCCTGAGGCTGAAATATTTCCAAGAGATCTTGGGCATTAGCTCGTCTGGCGAGTACGAAGGGATCTACTATATCTCGCCATGCCAAAGGAGGAGGGTTGTACACGGGCATCCAGGCTCCATTAAAGGGTGGAAGAGGAAATATTTTATCGTTCGGAGCCTGACTCCCTGGGTGATACCCACGACTTGGAAATTTTATAAGCCTAACCTTAAGGGCCCCCGCAAGTCTGATTTGACAGACGAGGAGTGGGCAGACGTAGAGTGGATATGTTCGGGCAATAACATTGGTTGGTCGAATGTGACGGAGAGGCATATGGCTTGGATTGGAATGAGCCCCACTTCTTCCAGTATGTTTTTTGTCTAAAAAATTTTCAAGTGTTTTTCCTCGTCTCATGAGCTTCTCTTTTTTGCAGATATGGATGCCTCGGAGATCGCTGAGAGGAGGGCACTGCTGAAGAAGAGAAAGACCAAGTGGGCCCAGTAAGGAAGGCAGGGGAAGAACCCCTCCGAGGGGGTTTCGGAGGAACCTCCCACTCGACGCCGAAAAAGAAGAAGGCTTCCAAGTTGGGCCCGAGCTCCTATATATCAATGCCCATCAAAAGATCCTAGATATCAAATTGCATGTTTCTGCTCTGCTGCATGTTCTTAGTTGTAGCCTGATTTTGACCTAGTTACGTTCTGAATCTGTTAGAACTTTCTAAATAAGAGTTGTAGCCCCCTGTTTCTAGTTTTCAAAACTTTTGACGGATCTGAATTCCGATGTGTAGATTGCAAGATATGTTGTTTTTAGTGCTTTGACGTTTTCAATTCCAGATTTGAATTTTGAAGTATATTTGCTCGATTAACTAATTTGAATACCATGCTAAGAATATAATTAAGCCTTGATAATTTTCAGTATGTTACTAAACATGATTTGGGATTGATTTATGAATTTTATAAGATTTTTCAATGAATTTACAGTTAATTTTTTATACACAGGAATTTGACACTCACATTCTGACAGAATATAAAATCTATAAAGAATATGAATTTGAACCTAGTTTCTGTGACTTTTAAATATCGTGTGTATATTCGCTAGAACCGGCAGAAAGTCTAGTTTCTAGAATTTCTAACGGATCCAGATTTTCATTTCTGTAGCAGCGGGAATTCCAGTTTTGATGCAGCAACGTCCTGCTGTCCAGAATTGGAGTTCGTGTTGTTTCGCTATTTACAAGTTATATGGAACTAAGTGTCACGTAGAACTAAGTGCCATATCGTGGCATGATGGGGCCACCTCTAGAATCTATGGGGGCCACCTCTAGAATCCATTACCTAATTACATGATATGATTGATTGAACTGCGATGATTCCCAGGACCACGGATTGGTGTGCGTATCGATCATAAAAGCTTAACAGATTTAATACGTGATCTAACCCTTTATAGCGGAATCTAGGGTTCACGAATTATACCTGCGATGAGAAGAAGACGATAGTTTCTAGCAACCTCGAGCCGTCAGCGACCCCAAGATCTTCTGCACGTATTCCTTCCTCGGGTTGGACGTCGAGTGGGCGACGGTCTCCCAACCTTTCTTCTCCTTGGCTGACCTTTCTTTCTCTCCTTACGTGAATCACAAATTTAGAGAAAACTTCTTATCTCTGATAATAATCTGACGGCCAGAGAATAGAGGATATATATATAAGGCTACGGTAGGGACCATGAGGAGAAATTAGGGTTAGGTCTCCTAACGAATCTGGGTATCCCGTGTTCAGCCCGAACACACAACCCAGGCCCATTAACAATAGCTCGGTCCACTAAAGAGCTATTGTTGCACTACCTTCCTAATCCCAAATTATATTTATGGGCTCCTTTTATTATATGCTCGTTCAGCTCCCCATGTTAAGATATCGAATGTCTGTCGATCAAATTAAGTTACCGACAACTATATTGATCAACATCTTTTATCCTTAAGTAGTACCACTCAACTTTATTTGTCATGTCGGATGTAATCCACCTGCAGGGTTTACATGACAATCCTTATGAGCTCCTTAAGGGGACATCATCAACCCGACGTATCGGGACATGGATTCCTTTTACAATCATCAGCCCATCATACATACAATGCTATTACCCAATTCATAGAGGTTGTTGATCCATAATGAATCTCACTCTTTTATGAGTCAAAGTAATGCACACTGCATATACATGTCTGTTATTATATCTGGATTAAGAGCATAAGCATCCATAATAACAGAGGTGTTTGTTCTCTTTTGTAGTCAGTACAAAGAGAACAACCTCAAGTGGTCCTGTTCAATACACACAAAGTGTACTAGTGTAAACCTATAGTCAAGATAGACTAATACCAGATTACACTTCAACCTTTCCAATGGATTGTCCAAGTCCGTCTAGGTTGTGAACTATTTATATATTCCATAGGGAACTGATAATATGATCTTCTGTGTGTCACCTCACACCATATTATCAACCTTATAGAATATCAGATACTTGCATTAATATTATAATAAACACAATATGCAAACATATGCCCATATGATTCTCATTCAAAAAAATAATAATAAGGAAATAAAGTTAATACAAAAGTGATGCTTTCAGTATATAACCCTAACAATGATATGACTCATGTTTACATGATGCCTGAATACACAGCCGTATAGAATCCACCACTAAGTCTAAACATAACTTGATTGTATGCATCAAACATATGGTATATATATGGGACGCATGATTGCTGCATTAGTTAGGAATAAATTAAATGAGTAGACTTAAGTTGACACTGAGCATTTGCATACTTCTATTACATGTATATGATTTCTGTTTACATGTATATGATTCCTGTTTACCTGTATATGATTCCTGTCCACATGTTACATGCTCATTACTAGCCTTGTGATTCCTATTTATAAGTTGAAATTCATGAACCTCATTTACATGTTGTATTTTCTGCTACATGATTCATTCTTGTACTTGATTCCCTTGTTACATTCCTTGTTCCTATACCCCCTTTGCTTGTACTACTTGCGGCCCGTAGCTTGCACTAACGAGCATCTTGTCTTTTGCTTCTCTATTTCTTCCAAATGTTAAATACGCAGATTTTGGAGATCAGCTACCCGACGGAGTGAGTGATCAAGTGTTCTGAGCTTGGGCTGGAATCTTTATGCTTTAGTTTACTTTTGTTTTGAGTTTATAAATTCCTTGTTACTACTTGAACTTGTATTTGGCATGTTGTCCCGAAGTTTATTATTATTACCAGATATTGTTTTATTTGGATTTTGTATTTATTTTCAAATAATTCTGTTGATTATGAGATTTGTTTCATGCATGCATGGTTGTATATTTCTTGTATATTCATGTTGTGTTGTTGAGTCGACCCTTACAGCTTATGAATGATGAAAATCATTCGCTGGGCTTTGTCACGTGCTTTGTCATATTATCTCACTGGTAGATGAATGATGAAAATCATTCGCTGGGCTTGTAGAGATTGTAGTAATTAACTCACTAATCAATAATCAGAAATGCTTGTCATAAAGTTTTGTTCTAAAAGTATGTTTTGAAAGGAAATGAAATCTAGATCAAGTAGTCCTCAATTTGAATCACAAAATATCTATTGAATTAGTTGGGCTTGATTTCCACCTATAGTCATGAATGCTAAATTAACTTCTACACTACTCAACTCACTCATGTTTGTTTATTTAAGGTCATGGTATCTACTCCTTAAACTTAAGATTTCCCCAAGACTAAGAATTAGGCATGGTATCTACTCTAATTCGTTTCTTTCCTTAAGTATTTAGCATGATATCTACTAAGTTGCACTTGAAGAAAGCAAAGGAACGATGGAAATTAACAAACACTCAAGGCTCTAGAAGTTGGTATCAAATCTAGATCCTCCAAGTTGATTAAACCAAGAACCTAAATGATTCTTATGTTACTAGTTATGAGCATAAGACATTGATCATCTCTATTACTCATATAACAGATTCAATTTTATAATAAACAACTTGATAACTTAGAGCATCCACAGTCGTTTTCTAAAATTTCCATATCTCCAAATTATAGCAAACGAACCCAAAAAGATCGCTGCAGTCGTTTCTCAAATCTCCAAATTATGGCAAAGTTGCTATTTCCATTTCTCAAATATGAGAAACAATCTGAGCTTTCTCAAATTATAAAGGACGGGGTATGATACCCCGTCTCAAATTTTTTTTTTAAAAAAAATCGTTCAAACGGGGAATGATACCCCGTCCGGGGTATCAAACCCCGTCCCACATCGTTGACCAACATTTTTTTGTTGAAAATCCCCTCAGACGGGGATAGATACCCCGTCCGGGGTATCATTCCCCGTCCGGGTATTTTCTTTCTTTTTTTTTTTGTTTTTTTTTACTCCTACTTTGCCCTCCTATAGTTCCAACACACTTCAAAAGTAGCAGGGGTATTAAGGTCTTCTCACACAAAAAACGGGGTATGATACCCCGTCCGAGCGTTAGCCAGTTTTTTTTTTTTTTTTTTTTTGGAGAGACGGGGAATGATTCCCCGTCCTACGCCATTTTAAAATTAAAAAATTAGGGACGGTGAATCATATTCCGTCTGTAACGAATATGAGAAAAATTTAGCAAACGACGACTGCTAGAACTTGGTCCATTTCTTATTACTGTAGCTCCCATTTTTTGAGAAATAAGAAAAACGACTGTGGATGCTCTTAAGGTTCTTCAGTCAGTCGACTGTCGCTAGATCTCAGTCGACTGAACTGTGAACTTTCTACACATATTGATTCATATTATAAGTTTGATCAAGACAACCAGGTTTAATCAATAAGTGATAAAAATAGTGCTTTAGAAGTTTTGTAAAACACTACATGACTAAGGTTTCAATCAGCCCAACAATGAATTTAGTTGCACATAATCCAACTTTTATTGACTAACAATTTTGAATACATGACTCTAACCATAAGAACAAAAACTAGAGAGAGAAAAAGTATCACTGATTTGTATGATGTTCAGCTTCTAAGTCGACTTGATCTCGTCCTCCAGTGGCACTCGATCTCTTCCTTTGTTTGATTGTACTTGATCTTCTTTCGTTGATTCCTTCTCTCTTAGATATATTTTTTTCCTCCTTCGAGATATATCCTCTAAACTGTGTATTCCCACCCCTTTTATAGTTTCTTTTGCCCCCAACTACAGATCTCAAGTTCCAGATTTCTATCTTCTCACACATCAGATATGGATTGAGTCAAATCTTAATACTTGCCAAACCCAGGTCTCTAACTTAATTGTTGGAAAGTTGTTATTTGCAGCTAACTTGGATTCTTACCACTCAATCTGATTTATTTGCGGATTTGGATGAGGGTGAATTTCAACTGTTCTTATCTCTAATTCCAGATTTCATGCCCGTTCAGTCGACTATTGGCTAAGAATCAGTCGACTGTTCCGCAAACTTTTAGGAACTCAAACCAGTCATAGCAGTCGACTGTTGAATAGGAGTCAGTCGACTATTCTGCAAAGCTTCGGCAACTCAACCCACTCTGTTCAGTCGACTGTAGTCAAGGAATCAGTCGACTGTATTCAGCAGCTTCTAAGAAATGTTTTGATGCAAAATTAGGATTCTTCATTCCAGTGTATCATCCTCACAGTGCTGGATTAGTCTTGAATCTACTTGGTTTAGTTGCTTTTAGGCTGTTTCCTATGGAAAAGAGAAAAGAAGAGTAAATTACCACAGATAGAGAATTTAACTGTCTAATTGCATTCAGATATAGCTCCAAAATGTGGACATTAACAGATTTATCAACTACCCCCAAACTTAGCTTTTGCTTGTCCTCAAGTAAAAAATAAAAACTACAGACATCACAAGACTCACTTGACCCTTCCAACTTGTACCTCAGAGAACTTGCTACTTTTAGTGTCAAGATTAGAACAAGCATTAAGATAGGCCTAAAAATATTAGTTCAAATGTTAATCACTTATTCACAAGAATACTCAACTTGAACATCAATAAGTAGGGTGACCAATGCCTATGCAACATAATCATGATTAAGGTTAGCAAGTTCAACTATATTTCAACTCCAAAATCTCACCATGGCATACACTTCCAATAAAAATAATAGCTTACATTAACATGGGTAGTTCAAATTAGATCTCTAGACAAATATTCATTACTTGGGTGAAACCATATGCTTGATCTTGCTACTACATCTTCACTCCATTGATTTGCACAATACTTGGATCAAAAGGTCTTATATAGGTTGTAATGGGGCCATGGGTGGGAGTTAAACAATTGAAGGGAAAAAAGAATACAAAATTAAAGAATTAGTAGAGCATCTTGTATTGTTCTAAGAGGTTTTTTTTTTTTTTCCACATTCCATGAGGCCATATATCACAAGCCTATACTTTATTTCTACCAACACCTCTCAACCACCCACAACTCAACATTTTTCATTTGATGAACAACTTTTCATATTTCTTATGACAAATCCTCCAACTTTTCTTTCCATTTTTATATATAATTCAACCCCTCACCTTGACATACCACATCTCTTTTACAATTTTTGCTCTACTAACTCAATAGATATAGGTAAGGTAACCTATTTATCTAGGCATGGTTAAGGATGATGTGTCTTACAACAAGAAAGCTTTTATAGGCTTCAAAGGGGCAACTAGTGAATAATTGATGTTGGGTAGGCTATTTGTCTTTGGTGATAGAATCTTAGGTGCCTTAATCATTTTCAAGTTTTCATGCAAAAAACAAAATAAGTTTCGAAAAGTAGCAAGAA
Source organism: Hemerocallis citrina (assembly GCA_017893485.1). Classification (NCBI taxonomy): domain Eukaryota; kingdom Viridiplantae; phylum Streptophyta; class Magnoliopsida; order Asparagales; family Asphodelaceae; genus Hemerocallis; species Hemerocallis citrina. The sequence continues at coordinate 36,391,083 of CM030368.1, forward strand.
CAAGTTCTAGTTCATCTCAAGATACATGCAGTCAACTGAGATCTTCAAGTGTATGACTCTCTAAAAAAATATAAGGCTCAAAACTCACAATTTGTGTATTTAAGTTTACTCATAGTTTGAACTCGCTATTTTCTTTCAAAATTCGTCGAATTGACATGGCCAAAAGAATAAAAGTTTCAAACATGATCCATATGATAAGTTATTAACATTTTTAAAGATAAAGACCACAATTAATACTTGTTCTCTACTCTCTACCTATAGTAACTGAGCTCATGTTCTCATCATTGTTGTTAGAAGGGTTTTTTTTTAATTTAATTTTATTTATTTATATTTTTATTTTTATTTTTTAAAACAGAAAATCAAAAGACTCCAAATGAATAAATACCCCCAAACTTAGATGGAACATTGTCCTCAATGTTTGAAATAAAAACTAAAATAGGCATGTGTCACCATCCAGTTTGAAGGAAAGAAAATAAACAAATGAATAAAGAGAAATAAGTAGAGAGAAAAGTGTAAGAACTTCCCTGACAATTGGGTTGCCTCCCAATAAGCGCTGCGTTTCTTGTCTTCAGCTAGACTTGACGAGTTTATGCAATGTATTGAATAGTTTGAAGAGTTATATCTTCCTCTCGCGGCTCAAAACTCATCTCAATGTAAGGCTTCGCCCTATGCCCGTTCACCTTGAATGTTTGATTTTTCTCTTCGCTATGAACCTCCAAAACTCCATGTGGGAAAACCTTCGTAACAATGTACGGACCATACCATCTTGACATAAGCTTGCCTGGAAAAAGTCGTAATTTCGAGTTGTATATCAATACCTTATGTCCCTCATGAAACTCCTTCCTTGCTAGCTGTTTATCATGGTATATCTTGGTCCGTTCTTTGTACAACTTTGCATTCTCATATGCATCATGCCTCAATTCTTCGAGCTCATTCAGCTGCAATCTTCTTTTGTCACCTGCTTGTTTCATATCAAAATTGAACTTTTTAATAGCCCAATAAGCTTTGTGTTCCAATTCCACCGGAAGATGACATGTTTTTCCAAAGACCAGACGATATGGTGACATGCCAATGGGCGTCTTGTATGCAGTTCTATATGCCGACAATACATCATTCAAGTGTAGCGACCAATCCCTTCTACTTGTATTTACGGTCTTTTCCAAAATGCTCTTGATTTCTCTGTTGTTAATCTCCACTTGCCCACTAGTTTGAGGATGGTATGGAGTACCTAATGTGTAATCACATACTTCTTCATCAAAGAAGCAAATGGAAAATTATTGAAGTGGCTACCTCCATCACTAATTATTGCTCTTGGTGTACCGAATCTGGTGAAGATATTATCCTGTAAAAACTTGACGACAACTTTGTGATCATTAGTTTTTGAGGGGACAGCCTCGACCCATTTAGACACATAATCCACACCCACAAGAATATATAAATAACCAAGTGAGTTAGGAAAAGGACCCATGAAGTCGATTCCCCATACATCAAAAAGCTCAATTACTTGAATGTTTTTTAGTGGCATTTGATTTCTGGAAGAGATGTTGCTTGTTCTTTGGCATCTATCACAAGTCTTGCAAAAAGAAAAAGCATCTTTGAATACATTAGGCCAATAAAAACTAGATTGTAATACCTTAAGTGCTGTCCTTTTTGTCCCGAAGTGTCCTCCACATGCATATTGGTGGCAATGTTGCAGAATGCTCATTTGCTTTTCTTCTGACACACATCTTCTTACAATTTGATCAGGGCAGAATTTGAACAAGTAAGGATCATCCCAATAATAGTGCTTGCACATGGCCACCAGCCTCTTTCTTTCTTGACTCGTCATACCTGGAGGAAAAACATGAGCAGTGAGATAATTAACAATATCTACATACCATGGAAGTTGTAAATTTATTTCAAATAAATGTTCATTTGGAAAGTTTTCATTCAGTGGGGGCATATTCCTCTCTTCATCATGCAGTATCCTGGACAAATGATCTGCAACAACAGTGTCACTTCCCTTCTTGTCCCTAATTTCAAGATCGAACTGTTGAAGCAAAAGCACCCATCTGATCAACCTAGGCTTAGCATCCTTTTTTGCAAACAAATATCTCAAAGCAGAATGGTCAGTAAAAACAATGACTTTAGATCCAATCAAATATGATCTAAACTTCTCTACAGCAAAAATGACAGCTAACATTTCTTTTTCAGTTGTGGAATAATTAAGTTGTGCATCATTTAAAGTTCGAGAAACATAGTAAATAGCATGAGGTACCTTATTTATTCTCTGACCTAAAACAACTCCCAGAGCATAATCACTTGCATTACACATAAGGTCGAAAGGACGGGTCCAATCTGGTGCCATGATGATGGGTGCGGAAATGAGAAGACTTTTCAATGTAACAAAAGCATTCGTGCACTCTTCTGTCAATGCAAACTCAATATCCTTAGCTAACAATCCACAAAGGGGTCTGGAGATTTTGGAAAAATCTTTTATAAATCTTCTATAGAACCCTGCATGTCCAAGAAAACTCCTTACACCGTTGACTGTAGTAGGAGGGGGTAGCTTTGATATGATGTCAATTTTTGTCTTGTCCACCTCGATGCCTTTTTTGGATACCACATGACCTAAGACAATGCCTTGTTGTACCATAAAATGGCACTTTTCCCAATTCAGCACTAAATTGCATTCTTCACATCCTTTAAGCACAAGCTGCAAATGGTTAAGGCATTCATCAAAACAAGATCCAAATACACTAAAATCGTCCATAAATACCTCGATGAACCTCTCCACCATGTCTAAAAATATACTCATCATGCATCTCTGAAATGTAGCTGATGCGTTCATAATCCAAAAGGCATCCTCCTGTATGCAAAAGTACCAAAAGGGCATGTAAAAGTGATTTTTTCTTGATCTTCTGGAGAAATAGCAATTTGATTATAGCCACTATAACCATCTAAAAAATAATAATGACTATATCCTGCTAATCTTCCTAACATTTGATCAATAAAAGGAAGAGGGAAGTGATCTTTCCTGGTTTCGTTATTCAGCTTCCTGTAGTCAATGCATACCCTCCATCCTGTGGTCATCCTCGTAGGGATAAGCTCATTCTCATCATTCTTTACCACTGTGACTCCACTTTTCTTAGGCACTATATGTATAGGACTCACCCATTTGCTATCTGAGATAGGGTAGATGATGCCAACATCTAGTAGCTTAAGGACCTCTGTTCTTACCACTTCCTTCATGTGTGGATTAAGCCTTCTTTGTGCTTCCCTGCTAGGTTTTGCATTGTGTTCTAGAAGTATTTTATGCATGCACTTGGATGGAATTATTCCCTTGATATCCGCAATGTTCCACCCTAATGCGCTCTTGTGTTCTCGTAATACTAACAGCTTCTCTTCTTCTTGCATACTCAAGTTTGCAGCAACTATCACAGGTAACGTCTGGTTTTCACCCAAGTATGCATACTTCAGGTGTTCAGGTAGCGGCTTTAGTTCCACGTCTAGTGTCCTGGTAACAGAAGAAACAAAAGTGTTATTAGACATAAGATTTTCAAACACAAGTGCAAACTTACCTGAATATGATTTTGGATTTTCAAGGTAATGTACTGTCTCTATAATCCTCCAATCATCATATTCCTGTTCAACTTGAGATAGTGTTAGAGAGTGTGTAATTGTGGCCTGTAGTGGATCGACTCTATGTACCTGAAATGTTTGGTCAACAATCTCCTGAACCACATCAATATTATAACATTCATGATCATCGTGTGGTAATTTTAGTGCATCAAACATTTTAAACTCAATCTTTTTACCATTTATTTTCATACTTATAGTGCCCTTTTTAACACAAATTTTTATATCAGCAGTACTCATAAAGGGTCTACCTAAGATGATCGGTAAAGAAGATGGCATTGAAGAGTCTTCCATATCCAAAATAACAAAATCTGCAGGCAAAATGAAATCATTTACCTAAACTAAGACATCTTCTAAAATACCTCTAGGTCTCTTGATGCTGCGATCAGCCAATTGCATCGTGATTGATGTTGGTTTGAGTTCTCCCAATCCTAGTTCTTCGTAAACAGAGTATGGAAGAAGATTGATGCTTGCCCCCAAATCTAACAGTGCCTTTTCAAAGAAATGCTCACCAACCCTGCAAGGAATGGTAAAACTGCCTAGATCCTTCAACTTAGGAAGTAATTTCCTCAACAAAACTGCACTCACTTCCTCTGTTAGGGCCACATTCTTCCGAACCTGAAACGTTCTCTTGTGAGTATAGCATTCTTTCAAAAATTTGGCATAAAAAGGAATTTATTTAATAGCATCAAGTAGGGGAATATTGATTTCTACCTTCCTGAGAGTTTCAAAGATATCAAGTAAATGTTGTTCTTTCTTTTGCTTGACTAACCTTTGAGAGAATGGTGGCAATACTACCCTTTCTTCGTCACTTACCTTGTTGGAACCTAACGATTTTGCTAGTTGTGTGTCTGATTTGTCTGTGTTTGTTCCAACTTTGCTGTCGATTATCTTACCACTTCTTAGGGTTGTCACTGATTTGAGCTGTTCTTGTCCTCTAGGGTTTGGTATAGTTTGTGATGGGAGTTCTCCTGCCTTTCTTTCACTTAACTCCTTAGTTATTTGACCAATTTGGGTCTCCAATTTTTGAATGGCCTGTCCTTGTAGGTTGCTTGTTTGATGTTGCTGTTGGAGTAATTGAAGAACGGTGGATTCGAAATCCAACTTCTTCTATTCTTGAACTGGCCGATCAAACCCATTCCCGATCTGGAAGTTACGCGCATGTCCTTGTGCGATTTGATTGACTTGATTGTTTTGATTATTGTTCCATGAGAAATTTGGATGTTTTCTCCACCCCGGATTGTACGTGTTTGAAAAGGGGTTGTTCTTGGGTGGATACACTCCCTGTCCTACATAGTTTGCGTGCTCCTAATCTGTAAAAGAAGACATGGGACATGCATCAGTTGTATGGCCAGAATGAGAACAAATTGCACAAATTTCTTTTGCTTGGTTTTTTACGCCACCTAACATCGAAATTGCATTAACAAGCATATCAATTTTTTTGTTCATGTTTACCATTTCTAATTGCATGTTGTTACTACTAGAAATTTCGTAAACTCCCTATTTTTTCGAAAAACCCTTTCCCCTTGTTGAGAATTGTTGTGAGTTCTCGCTGAGTTCTTCGAATAGCTCGATGGCCTCCTCACCACTCTTCCTCATCAAGATTCCATTGCAAGCTGAATCTACAATTGCTTTGTTAGTGCCATTTAAACCCTCATAGAATGCTTGTACCTGATCATCCTTAGGCATGTTGTGCGTAGGACACTTGAGAAGTTTGTTCTTAAAGTCCTTCCATGCCTCGAAGAACAAATCGCCATCTTTTTGTTGGAAGAGTTGAATTTTCCTTTTTAGTTGTTTGGTTTTCTAAGCTGGGAAAAATTCCTTCAAGAACTTTGTTGCCAATTGCTCCTATGATTGAATTGATCCTGGTTCCAAAGAATTATACCACAATTTAGCATTAAGTTTTAGTGAAAATGGAAACAAAATTAACCTGATTTGTTCAGGGGTAAGCCCTTGGACGCTTTGCATTCTGCAAAGATCAAAGAAATCTTGCAAGTGGAGATGAGGATCCTCGTCTAGTTTGCCACTAAAGTGGGGAACCATGCTGAGTAATTGAGGTGATAAGTGTATATTCCCTGTGACATTAGGTTGATATGCTATGCAAGAAGGTTGCTCAATATTCTTCGGAGTGAATTTGTCCTGCATTGGTACTCGATTTGGTACTTCCTCACCTATTGTTGCTTTTGGAATGGATCGATGTACAGTCGACTGGCTCCTTCCCGGCAGTCGACTTAACTGACTTAATCTGTGCAGAGTGTGCTCTATCTCTTGGTCAATAGGTAGTAGCTTGGGATGAAGTGATCGTCTCGCGTGCATACGCCAAAGTCATGTAACCTCAAATTGGATTGTACCTAAAAAAAGAAAAACGAATATTCACAGTAAATAAAATAAAGATTTTTTTTTTTATTGATTTGCAAGTTAAAGTACTAAACAATCCCCGGCAACGGCGCCAAAAACCTGTTGACAGCTCAGTTATCTAAATTAATAGATAATCTGAACACAAATTATAAAACCTCGCAAGTGTACGAATCGTTTTCAGAAGCGTAGTGAAAAGCAAGGGTCGATCCCGCAGAGATTGTAGTAATTAACTCACTAATCAATAATCAGAAATGCTTGTCATAAAGTTTTGTCCTAAAAGTATGTTTTGAAAGGAAATGAAATCTAGATCAAGTAGTCCTCAATTTGAATCACAAAATATCTATTGAATTAGTAGGGCTTGATTTCCACCTATAGTCATGAATGCTAAATTAACTTCTACACTACTCAATTTACTCATGTTTGTTTATTTAAGGGCATGGTATCTACTCCTTAAACTTAAGATTTCCCCAAGACTAAGAATTAAGCATGGTATCTACTCTAATTCGTTTCTTTCCTTAAGTATTTAGCATGATATCTACTAAGTTGTACTTGAAGAAAGCATAGGAACGATGGAAATTAACAAATACTCAAGGCTCTAGAAGTTGGTATCAAATCTAGATCCTCCAAGTTGATTAAACCAAGAACCTAAATTATTCTTATGTTACTAGTTATGAGCATAAGACATTGATCATCTCTATTACTCATATAACAGATTCAATTTTATAATAAACAACTTGATAACTTAAGGTTCTTCAGTTCAGTCGACTGTCGCTAGATCTTAGTCGACTGAACTGTGAACTTTCTACACATGTTGATTCATATTATAAGTTTGATCAAGACAACCAGGTTTAATCAATAAGTGATAAAAATAGTGCTTTAGAAGTTTTGTAAAACACTACATGACTAAGGTTTCAATCAGCCCAACAATGAATTTAGTTGCACATAATCCAACTTTTATTGACTAACAATTTTGAATACATGACTCTAACCATAAGAACAAAAACTAGAGAGAGAAAAAGTATCACTGATTTGTATGATGTTCAGCTTCTAAGTCGACTTGATCTCGTCCTCCAGTGGCACTCGATCTCTTCCTTTGTTTGATTGTACTTGATCTTCTTTCGTTGATTCCTTCTCTCTTAGATATATTTTTTTCCTCCTTCGAGATATATCCTCTAAACTGTGTATTCCCACCCCTTTTATAGTTTCTTTTGCCCCCAACTACAGATCTCAAGTTCCAGATTTCTATCTTCTCACACATCAGATATGGATTGAGTCAAATCTTAATACTTGCCAAACCCAGGTCTCTAACTTAATTGTTGGAAAGTTGTTATTTGCAGCTAACTTGGATTCTTACCACTCAATCTGATTTATTTGCGGATTTGGATGAGGGTGAATTTCAACTGTTCTTATCTCTAATTCCAGATTTCATGCCCGTTCAATCGACTATTGGCTAAGAATCAGTCGACTGTTCCGCAAACTTTTAGGAACTCAAACCAGTCATAGCAGTCGACTGTTGAATAGGAGTCAGTCGACTATTCTGCAAAGCTTCGGCAACTCAACCCACTCTGTTCAGTCGACTGTAGTCAAGGAATCAGTCGACTGTATTCAGCAGCTTCTAAGAAATGTTTTGATGCAAAATTAGGATTCTTCATTCCAGTGTATCATCCTCACAGTGCTGGATTAGTCTTGAATCTACTTGGTTTAGTTGCTTTTAGGCTGTTTCCTATGGAAAAGAGAAAAGAAGAGTAAATTACCACAAATAGAGAATTTAACTGTCTAATTGCATTCAGATATAGCTCCAAAATGTGGATATTAACAGATTTATCAGGTATCCATGTTCTCATGTTGCTTCTGATGTGGCTAGTATGAGACAACCAACATCCAAGGCATCATCTTGATGCTTCTTATGAGAATCCTTTTCGGTGCGAGGTGCAGTAGGTGGATCAGGAATAGGTTGTTCTAGAACATATAATTTTTTATCATGCCTGAGGACTATCCTCAGATTCTTGTACAGTCTAGAAAATTTGTTCAAGACAGTTTTTCCTTCTCAAGGACAGATCGCAATGATAGGTTATCTAATGTGTTGGATGTCATGGTAATCTATCAACAGAAATATGCAAAATCAATATCATTTCACATAAATATGCAAAGAAAGAAATATATTTAACCATCAACAGAAATATGCAGATTATGTACCATGACCTTGAAATATTTAATATGGTATTTTATTAAATGTGCCTCCTACTATTTTTATCCAAATCAACGACCCTCATCATTGACTCGGAAAATCCCATCGTAAGATTTTCTAGTAGGTCAAGATCCATATTTCACCTAGTTTTGAGTCAGCTTTGGTTGATCACCCAAAATTCAGTTATTTAGGTAGGGAACATTTCCCAATTACATCATATACAAATCTTGGATAGTTGGGTGAGTAACACTTACTCTAATCTATCTCATAGATTAAAGCCCAACTCTATGCCTCTAAACCTTCAATCCTATTGAAATAGTCTAGTTAAGTCTGACCCAATGGTTGGCAATTGAATATTACTTTTATCCCATGCATCTCACTAGGATAGATAAAGGCACCCTGCTTTGGTAGCCCTACACTTAATCAATCCTAGCCTAGATGAGTATCACGCATTGGAAGGCATCTTATTGCAACTTAATATTTACTTTGAGGGACTTTGTTATTTAATTAATTGATCTCACCATTCATCATACATTAGCATACAACAATGCATAGCATACAAAATTAAAAGCATAAAATTTATATGACATGGTTGTGGCCCATGTCAAAAAATTTTGATACTCTCTCAAGCCAATGAGAGTATCAAAAACCTGAACAAAGGGATTATACCGTCTTCTCCATGCAGCTTCCCAATCTTGTTCTTGTATGGTTGTCAATTCCTTGCCTCCTCAGTAAGATTACATTTATATATAAAGAAAGAATGTACAATTGGAGTTTAGAGAGAAAGGGTTACATTGATAATTTAGAGAGAAAGGCACGACACTCAGGCCGTATTCAAAATACCAAAATATAAACAATACATCACAGAACATAAATCATGTATCACAGAACTAAACCATGCATCACAAAACAAAGGCCACAACCATGCACCATGCATCACAGAACATAATAATCAAAGAATATGTTGTTATGATTTTTTTTGTTTTTTTAAGTTTATTTAAAAGGATTGGTTTTAGGGGAATCATTATTGCCCTACGCAGAGCTAGCACGAGGGAATCATTATTTAAAAGGATTGGTTTTTTGGGGGAAATTTTTGCCTCATCATCCCTTACCACTGCCAGATCTTGAACCCTTCATTTTTTAAGAAACTCTAACGCCACTACAAACGACGCAGGTGCATGAACTATTCATGCTTTAAAAAACCCTAACGTCACTACAAATCACATCTTTCCAGGGTTTTCACTGGTTCCAAACCCAGGGATACCCTAGTGTGGCATCTGTGTTGACAACCAACACATACACAAATCCTTGTATTGCAAATGTTGCAAAAATTATATCACATATGAATCTTTCTACCAAAAGTGCGAACATATCATGAATAATCACATATTATACATAACCGAATTATTCTTTCGCAAATTGCTCTGATACCACTGTTAGGTTTCGAAGGTAATCTCAGATTAAATACATAGTGGAAAAATTACAAAAAAACATTGAAACCTAGACATAGATCCATGCAAAAACCATAAATCGTGTTTAGGAGTTATACCTTGAAGATAGATCTATTATCTCCGCAGTATGCCGATCACAGCACTACATTATTGCGGTGCCTCTACGGTATCCACACAAACGAATCAAATCAAGCTTTTCCTCATGCCGCAGTGCTAGCTGCGGAAAAGGGGTGTTCCTCATGATCTCTCTCTACCACAATTTCTGTGATGGCTAGGATTTTCTTATGTATCACTTATCCAGAGATTCGTATCATATATATAGGTGCAGAAAATCAACCCTAAGAGAGTAATGAGGCTGTTGGACTCACAATCTGACTTAGTTCCGATTCGTGTATGAGCCTTTGAACTTTAGTTTGCCGATTTAATCGAATTAAATGTCCAACCAATGTCAGGAGTCCAAGTATTACTTGGATCTCCAATTAAACTCATCTTATGAACTTAAATCCCAATTTCGATCCATTCTAAGTGTGTGACCCTGTAGGTGTCTGTTACATTGAAAGTAATACTAAAATCATATTCTAATATTACAAATAGTGAGTGGTAACTAGCAATACATCACTGCTACTCAAGTAAAGGAAATGGCAATGATTTGACATAACCTATTTGTGACCAATGTTACCATGTAGTCTAGTCCTTTTGTCCAGATATCTTAATTGACCACAGGACATAGAACGTGTCACCCTTGTATAATTCAATCTTTGGTTTCTTGATGTCCGAGTAGACTTACTAAGACAAATGAGATTAATATCTCATATTAACTCATTTGAGCACGGCCATACATTTTGCAGTCTCACTCAATCAAGGGGCCCATAGATATCGCTCATGTTATGTAAGAGAGACAAATCCTATCTAAGTCACTCACATCCCTCTGCATGATTTGTCATATATCCAATAGTCGACTTTATAATCACCTTATTACAGGCAACATTTGACGATATTAAAACATACAACTTCTCATGTAGGGAACCGTAGTGACTTCAAGTCAAAGGATTATAATAAGCATGGTCATTGTGAGAACCGCTTATGACACTCAGGTAACGATCCATGCAGCGTTCTCATGGTGGGTCAGTCCAGTACATTATTATTCTAATATGTACCCATGTGAAGACTTGATATCTCATATCCATGACCCATGAGATATAGTCATCAATCTACGCACATACTAGTCTCTATGTATTATTGTTTTCCTAATTCACAATAATACTTGACTAGTGTAGAACCCCGTATTTTCAAATATTATTTTAATTATTTGAAAAAATGAATTTAAATGATTTTTGAGAATTTAATAAATATTTTCTAAGAAATTTATCTTTTGTACACGTACAAAACACGTGCAAATGACTTTTGAGAAGTTTGAAAAATTAAGTTTTCTTTATGAAAAATCATTATTTATTATTTGAGAATTATTTAGTATTTTTTCAGATTTTTCTGAAATTAATTAGTACTATTTGCAATTTTTGAGAAAAGAAGGACTTATTTGCAAAATTGACAATTTTGAGGGTTGAAGTGCAAAACGTATTTACTGGACATTCCGATCAGTATTTGTTGAGGTTTAGAAATATATTTTTCTATTAGATCCTAATTTAAATGATATTTGATTCAATCTTCAAGAAAAGAATTATATGTATGCAAGAAGAATTTTTGGAAAGGATTATTTTGCAAAGTGGGAATAAAACCCTAATATACAATCCAACATATTTAAGGGAAATTCTTTTCCCAGCTGTCGTTGAGTATATTCAGATTATTGGGATTTCTTTGAGGAGCAAAAAAGGAGGATTCTTGGATCTAGCAAGGAGAAGCTTTTTGTGGATTTTCTTCGAATCAAAGGTGAGTGGATTGTTTTGTTTGTTTTGTTTTGCTTTGCTTTGCTTTGTTTGATTGATGAATGACGTGAGACCTTTTGTTATGCTTATTTGTGATCATTATGCCATTATTTTTGTTAGACGCATTGTAGGTATGATATGGATCTTAAATTTGATATGGAGGATGAGAACTTTTATTTGATATTTGGATCATGTATGAGAAATATTAAAGATTTGTTGAGGAAAAGTTTGATTGATGAGATCGTATTGTTGGGAGACATATTAGGAATTGATAATGTTGTGATCAGATGATAAACATCTGGATCTCGTGATTGTAAACCAGATTCTGATTAAGATGTGAAAGACATTGGTTGAGAAGAAGCCCTAATGGGAGAATTTAGAGTTTAGATCATGAGAATATGAGATTTGAGAAATTGATTGATTGAGTAATGTATCCATGATGGAGATTATTGAGAGTTGTTTATTAGCCTAGATACAATTGATTTTATGTTCAGTGAATCTTTAGAAAACTCCAGTTGATTTGTGTTCAGACCTATTGTTGGAAACCTGTAGCCGACAGTCGACTGGACTATAAAGCAGTCGACTGGTACGAGCCTATTGTGTATTTTTAGTCTTTGAGATTTGTTCGGGACAGTCGACCTATGACCCCTCTCAGTCGACTGATATACTTAGAATATTTTTGATGAGAATTATTTGTTTTTGTCTCGGGGCAGTCGACTGACCCCTTGGTAAGTCGACTGATCATGCCTTAGTTTATTTTTGAGAAATGTTGGATTATGTCCTCTGGACAGTCGACTGATCTGATATGCAGTCGACTGGTCCTGAAGGATCTTTGTATTTGATTATGAGATATTTTGTTTAGTGTTTGATTTTAAGATGTTCAGTTGAGAACATGATTTTGAGTTATTCAGTTGAGCCACTTGTTCAGTGGGAATTTGTTCAGATATTTGTTTTTGAGTCTCTAGAGGTATGTGACCCTAGTATACCGGTGTTGAGATATTTGTTCAGTTATTTGTTGAGGCCTATTGAGGCACATTTTCAGTATTCTGATTTTTAGTCCGGTAGGGTACACTACTCTAGGAGATTTGTTCAGTAACCCAAATTGATAAGGACAGGCATTAGTAGTGTCATGACGAATGAGAACATGAGTTATGCACCTCAGTATGGCTTTTGATGTAGGATTTTAATCTCCTGAATTATCCAAGTAGTTAACTTGTGATGTGTGATTTATCTCCGGAATTATCCAGGTAGTTAACCTGAGATGTGAGGTACTTCTCCTGAATTATCCAAGTAATTATCTTGAGATGTGGGATTGACCTACGGAATGATCGGAGTCGAGGCGACACTTTTGGGGTATTATTGTGATGATGAGTCTATGTTTAGATGTGGGATGATCTCCTGAATTATCCAGGGAAAATACCTATGATGTGGGATCAATCTCCGGAATGATCAAGCATGGGCAAATTATCATAGTTTATCTTCATCTCTTAGTAGTCATCGTTGTCAGCATGTAGTCATGATGTTTTTCTTGAATCACTTTTATGCATTTGGATTTCCTGTTTTTACACACTTGGCTTTTGGTTTTGATATCACCCATCATTCTTCGTTGTTACTTCATACTTTAGTGTTTGATTATTATTGTTGGACATTATGCTTTAAGTTCATTCATGTTATTTGTTTGATTTGTTGCCACTCACACCATTTATGGCTGACCCCGTAGTTTGGGGGTTAGGGTTCAACTCTAGCCTCACATGTTGCAGGTTATTGCTTAGATCGGAGGTCGGATGCTTGAGTGGGCAGTTTGAGATAATTGGATTATTTAGTGATTGGTGTAAAACTGTAAAGGATATTTGAGATCATTTTGAATTGTAAATAAAAAGATTAGTTTGTGTTGAAATGATTAGACTTCCGCTGGGATTTGTAATAATTGTTGTAATAAAAGATGTAAAATTTTAGTGGTGTTTATTGTTGTATTGAAGTGGATTACTGGGATTTCGCCACGTCTTTTCTAAGCTCTCATATTAGAAATTCGGGGCGCTACAACTAGGGACATCTAAGAATAGTGTTCTGATTACAACCAAAAGGATCTCACAATCAAGTCATGCACTTGATATCCCATGGTATTCAACCTTCTATTCTAAGGACATTATTATGTTCATTTGATCACAATAAAAAATACAATAAATGAAATACTTCATATATGAAATAAATAGCATGATACAATGTAAACTAGTAATGTCAATACACAACCGGCCTCTAAGGCATACACCAACAATTAGTTGCTTTTGCTTTGAAATTTTAGTTGCTTTGTGTGATGCCTAATTGTGGAATGGACATCGTGCTCTTTTATCTTCGTTTGAGTAGAAGGAAGATTATTTTCTAGCTTTGTCACTATCTAATGTATTGTGTTGATGTGTTTTGAAGTGATGTTTGACCGCAATGCCTAGTAGTTTTTCTCTTTCATGACTATGTTCTTGGACTTTTTGACAGATGATCATGGGGGAGGAAGAGAAATTCCGTAGTGGTGAGGTTGAGCGTCTTCGCAAGTGACTCCGCATAACGGAATTGGCTGTTGATTGTTTGCATGTTCAGTGAGAAAACGAGTGGTTGGAGTCTGTTCACCTTAAGTCGGTGCTTATCTAGAGGGATTGCGAGCTAGCCCCCTTGCGGGCTGATCGTCTTGCCAGTTTGCTGCTGCCTCCGAAGGTGACCAAAGATAGTATCGGAGAGAGCGCTATACTTAGGGAAGTAGTTGTTGAGGAAGATTTGGAGTTGTATCGCCTCCAAGTGAGACTTGGCGGTTGTGAAAGGCTAGTACTTTGTACGTTACTGGTGCAAAAAAAGAAGAAACGATTGATGTGAAGAAAAACATTACAGCTAATGAGAAAGGGAGTGCAACGGCTGGTGGATCTGGGTCAATCGTTGGGAGAGCGGTCATGAAAATGCAGGCACCCCCTCGTCATCATGGTGATGCTCAGAGCGGCTTGATTGCCTTGTCAAGTTTAGCTTTGGTCCGTGGAGAATTACGTGCCTCTGGTGCCGGCCCACAGACTCAATCCATGGGATCAGCGTTCTCTGCAAAAAATGCTAATGGTCAAGGGGAAGTGGTTGTCGTCAAGAAACCCACGAGGAGGCTTGTATCTATAAGGAATAATGTTCCTCGCCCACTGAGTTGGAAGGACGGTTTGTAGGTTGCATATAGGAGTACGATGCCGCTTAATGTTTCGGCGTGCCGTTGTATTGATTTTTCCATTTTCTGACTTACTGTAGTTCGATGCTTGTGGTATAGCTCATGATTTTGTACTTATAAATACTTTAGTGGTAGCAGATCTGAGCACATGGGTTTGCAATAGTTATGTAATTTGAAGAATTCTTTTCATATGCTTGATCCTTGTTATGCAACATGTTGTTGAGATTGATGAGCTATTGACTGGGTTCTTTATAGCTAAATAACATGACATCAAGTCTTTTGTGTATAGCTAACGAACTGTCAATGATGTGCAATGGAGATTATAATTTATCCGTCTTGTATTTAGCTAGTTGTAGGAGCAACTCTGAGGGATAGCTATTTTCCAAACTTGTTGTATGGGTTCCTCCAACAAATTGTGAGAGTCACATCGAGTGGCGAGTTGAACTCTAAGTGTTACTGGAGTAACTGCAATGCATGATTTTGGACCTCTAATCTATCTTCAAGGAATTTTAACTAGTTTCAGGAACAGATCGAATGACGAGTTGAACTCCGAATGTGCTTGACCACAGGTTGCTAAAGTAATTTTGAGCCTTGGGTATGAATTCCGAACTTGTTAGTTTAGGTATTCATAGGTTGCAGGAGCAGATCAAATGGCGAGTTGAACTCCAGACTTGCTTTGTCGCAAGTTGCTAAAGTAACATAGAGCCATGGGTATGGACTCTGAACCTTTCGTCGAGGCGTTAATGGATTGCAGGAGCAGATCGAATGGCAAAGCGAACTCTGGACTTGCTTTATTGCAAATTGCTAGAGTAATTTCGAGCCATGGGTATGGACTCTGAATCCGTCTTGTAGGGAGCTTTTAACGAGTTTTTGGGTCAATTTTTGTGTAAGTTGGGCGTTTAACTCGTTGTTTGCTCTAATAAAATTGAATAAAGTGTTTATGAATAAACTTGCTAATTTTATTGAAAGATAAACTAAGGGGCTGCTCTAGTGGCTGACCCTTATTACATGCATGACCGGTAGGGAAAGTGGTCTTTATTAAAAGGAAAAATAAATAGAATCATTGCTCTAGTGGCTGACCTTTATTACAAAACAAGAAAATTCTACTACTACTAAGAGATAACGTTTTAAACGTCCTTGTTATGCTTCAAGACATGTTGCTCATTCCAAGTCCATGTTGTTATATCCTTGCCCCTCGGGTCTTCAAGTTGGTGAGCCGATAGGCGAACAACTTGGTAGACCTGACGAGGAAGTACTTGGACCTGGGAGGAGATGACTTGACAGATTGGGAGGTTCTCAACAGGCTTGTCTAGTGTAGTAGCTTCGAACCTGTTTGGAGACTTGGTGTTACTGTGATTGCTTTCTGGTAATGGCTCTGTGGCGTTTAGGGGGAGAACCGAGCCCACCATGGTAGCTGTGTAGCATGCTCGTGCTGTCTATTTGCTTCCCACAACCTGGTCTATGCATGCTATTGTTGGGAATTTCATTTTCATGTGAAATGCATAGGCAACCACATGGAAAGCTGTCAGGCCCGGGCGGCCAAATATGGCGTTGTACACAGCTTTGATGTCGACTATCAGGAAGTATAATGCTTCTGTCCAAGCTGCTGGGGCTTTTCCTGCCGTTACGTCGAGTGTATCGATTCCCTCAACTTAGACTGGTGCGCCTGAGAAGCCGTGAATTGTATAACTGACTGGTTTGAGTCAATCTTGTGAGAGCTTCAGAGCATTGAATGCGGACATGAAAAGGATGTTTACGGAGCTGTTGCTGTCTACAAGGATACGTAGCACCTCATGATTTGCCATGCATAAATTGATAACCACTGCGTTGCAATGATGCATTTTGACGCCCTCGAGATCTTTTTCAGGGAAGGACATAGAGAGGCTCAAACCCTTTGCGGATGGAGCATTATGTACTGAATTAACTTCCATCACGAAGGCTTTGCAGGAGGAGTTGGAATCTCCCCCCTGGGACCTCCAAGAATGACATGTAGAATGGCCATGTGTTCAGAGTCTCGTGGTTCAGAGGGTCTCTCTGGATGCTTATTAGCCCCCCGTGGCGGAGGGATTTCGTCGTTGTTGTTTCGTTGGACAAATTGAGAGAGATAGACCCGAGGAATTAAGTCTTCAATTTCTTCTTTTAGGGCTCACAGTTGTCAGTAGTATGTCCATGGCCTTTATGAAATGCGCACCACAGGTTCCTATCTCTTCTCTTACTGGTTGTTTTCATCTTGGGAAGAGGACGAACTATCACATTCTTTTCAACTACCATGAGGATGGCAGACATACTCGCATTCAGGTGAGTGAACTTGTCGAAGCGGGGTGTTGGAGGAGGACGACGTTGACCTGCACCATTTTTCTGGAACTTCTTGGGTGTAGCGCCTCGGATCCCACTACTATAAATCCGTGACACAAACCAGAATCTTTTCTTTCGAATGCATCAACACAGTAATAATACAGAAAATTTAAAACATTTTATTGCCAATAAAATTATTACACATCAATAATTACAATTATTATCTTGTTCTTTAAACAAGGAATGCAAATTACATCCACTTAATACAAATTCTACTGAGTAGTAGCTATCGCCTGCCCTTCAGAATGGTGCCCCCCCGTCACACTTCCAAATTTATAAAGCCATCTAGTCTAACCCAAGCTCTATATCATTTTGTAACGGTTACCATCTGTACCCCAGCACGGTAGTCAACCGATCACCTTTGCAGATCCACTTAGTGGTCAGTCTACTTTCCTGAGATGTGCCACATGGCTCGAGTCTTCCGCTACGCTACTCTAATTCTTTTGCAACTACATTTGGTGGGAATGAACACTGGATACTCCATTTGGATGCTCTGCTGGCCTTGAGTCTTCCCGCACTCGCGATTCGACATCCAGCACTTAATTGAGTGGGCACGTCAGTACATATACTGACGCAATGCTGATAAGAAATAGCAATCTTCAACTTGAAATCACAATCAGTCTTTATGAAAAAGGAAACGTGCATCCTAACTTTCTAGTATCTGTGTATGCCATGTCCTGAGGTCTAATGCACAATACAATGTACAGAAAAACTGATGCACTTAATCTAATATCAGCAAGACTTTGGAAACACATGCATTCCATACTACATACGCTCCAAATCAAGTTGTCTTTTCCAGTTTAGGGTTTCGAACCCTCGCTATGCATTGCATTCTACTATTGTAAACTTCATGTTCCCAATAAGTACAACATGATTGAGGAGGTTGCAAAATTTCGAGGTGTCCCCGTTTACTACTAATAACTGCCATGCCGGACCTCACTCAAAAGTCGTAACGAACTTACAGATACACAGCAGTATACCTATGGTGCCGAAAATCTATAAGACAGCAGTCCCATGGTCCGTTCATGTCCACCAACATAGAACAAGGGAACATCCCGTTCTTATCAAGGTACCTCAGGAATTAACAGAGTGAGATACGGCTCCCGTGTTCTCGACTAGTGAGAAGACAGCCCATATTTTTTTGACAGGAAGAGACAACCCTGGTTATCACCGCCTAGTGCTGGCCCTTAGAACAAGTTGAATTATAGGGTATCACCTCTAACACCAACTCGATCCTCAAGCAGAAAAAAAAAATCAATTAATAGTGTTACCGAAAATACATTGTATATTCAAAATATGCACAGTATTTAACAAACAATTGAGCTCGACTGGTCTGTCAAAATAATAACCTAGCGAGTCGATATTCATCAGTTGCCACCACCTCTATTGGTCTTTAACCAAATTTCTGGCCCGTGAGCCTCAACAAGCGGTACAACTGCGACTAGGGATGCCTTAAACCTGGCAATAGAGTTAAACATACACAAATACCAACACCCGACCATTGACAGACTCAGGGCATTAAAATACAAATCATAATTAATTTCAGTAATACCTAGGCCAGAAATGGATCTGACCTGGTATATTTATTCAAATACCGGCGACCAGATCTCCATCGTTCGCCACCACCTCTGACTCGGATCGCATCCAGTATCCCAGCCAGCGATCAATTACCCATTGGGTAAGAATTCGTCGCGCATGAGGGATGACTATCCATTTCTTGAGGTGGAAGAATTCAATTCTAGCCTAAGGGTTGATAGTCGTAGGGTGATACCTTACCCTACACGATCCCCCAAACAACTCAAATCAAAGCAAACCATCAAACACATTTAGAAAAACTCAAAACATGATAGAATCAAGTATTTTAAGCATAGAAATTCTACTAACTCTTAAGTCTAAGACTTAGGAGTATAGCAAAATAACCTACTTTACAAAAATAATAACTTCCAATAGGACTAGTTCTGTCCAGAAATTAGAAAAATCATATCTTTCAATAAACAAGCAGGTTTTGCATGGTTTTCTAAATGTTTTGGAAAGCTAATACTCTCTACTACAAGTCTCTAGTTGATCATTTCTTCAGATTTTAAACACACAATTCCAGAAAATCTCAAGTTCACAGACTAGCTAAATCTGAACTTAAATTGAACATGGTCTACTAAAAATTCTATATCAATTCAACCACAACTTCCACATTTATCAAATTTTGGATTCATTAACTAAACATAACAAGTTCAAAATATCCAAAAATTGCATCAAGATTCAAAATATGCAAGGAGTTATAGCTTTTTGAATCCAGTAGAAAAACTTCTCTGTTTTCAGGCAGGGTGCAAACCTCTTTCACAAATTAATTTTAAAAACATATCAAATTTTGTCTAGAAATTCTAAAATTTTAGATACATGATCTAGACACTCATTAGATTCTACATTAAAATTTTGTTGGAAGATTCCATACCAAAAATAGTTATGATTTATTGAACTTTACATTTGAAACGGACAAAGCCAGTTCTTGGCTACGGGCCAGCCAACCAAGAACAATTTTTAAAAATATCAAATAAATTTATAAAAATATTAAATTTGAAAATATTGTTGTTAACATATCCAAGTACCTCTAGTAAAAAATTTAGCTCAAGATATCTTACCAATTCCAAGTTATGATTTTTGGAATACACATAAGTTTTGATATACACAGCAGTTTTTCTACTGCTTACTGTTCTGAACTAAAAGGTATAATTGAACTACTAAATGAACCCAGGAAAATATGAAAAAATTAAAGTATGCTCTAAACACATATTAGAACATGCCATAAAAATATTAAGTATAAATTATAAGCCATATTCAAGTTAGAAATTCTTGAAGTCTTAACATAACATATGCACTTATAATCATGGTATCAAATTTTACTAACATACAAACTTAAGCTTCCATGATTTCTCAATCATACAAGCATGGTATCAAGCTTCTCTTAACACTCCTACACACAACATCATTTAAAAACATAAAAAAACTAAGTTGAATAACGCCCACACAAAGATTTGGTGGTTGAACAAGTTGCCTTCAAGTAGTTCCTCCTCCTCCTTGGCTTGCCTCTCATGAAAAACCCTACAAAAAAAGGGTAGATGAATGGAGGCTACACACACACTCCCTAATTCTCACTATTTTTTTTTTTTTTTGAACTAGGTCAACTGAAGAAAAATGAAGAAAGAAAGGAAGAGTTGCGGTTTTATGGAAATGGAGAGAGAGTGGGGAGGAGTTGGCTGGCTAGAGGTGATGGAGGGTGGAGATGGGGTGTGGGGTGAGTGGGAAATGATGGGTTATGATTTATCGAACACATACAGCCAAGAATGTTCAAGTGTTCTCCAAATTTCTCCTGAAGAGTTCTTCTTGGCAAAATCCTAGCCGTTGGATCTCATCAAAACATAACCAAGATCAATCAAAATGATAGGGTTACATAACCCTAGCTTCTAACCCTAGGTTAAGGAACCCTAGGTCAAAGCAAAACCCTAACCCTTAAGCAAAAACATAACCATTTAAAACAATTATTTATATATCTATAAATAGAAAAATATATTCAAATATTTATATCAAAGAATATATATATAAGGACATATTCACATTTCAAATAATTTTAAATACATATATCATAGACGATCCAATATAAGATCCAACAAATATATAGATATATATACACATGATTACAAATAAAATACTTATTTGTTGAATAGAAATATATTTGATAAAATCTATTATTTCACCCAAAGATTGTCTTGTTAATGCAATCGGGATAACATACAAATTTAATTGAGAAGAAATCCCGAACCTATCTTATCGGGTTCAGAATAGCTAATATATCTGAAATTTCTCAGTTGAAACTAAAATTATGGAAAATACATAATCACGTGCAATTCTTATACGTGCACGGATAAATATGCAAAATAGCTATATACTAATTTGCGGGGTGTTACATTGGGTGCTTCTTCGCTTGCATTCTTCTGTTTGTTCCTGGAAGGTGACTCTTCCTTGGCTTGTGGATTGAGAGCTTCCTCGACCCTGATGTACTTGTCACTCCTTTCTAGGAGCTCAGTGAAATCTCTATGGGGCTTCTTCGCGAGAGAAGCTTTTAGTTCTTTATGCATGATGTTGTGGCGGGAAGCTGCAGCCGCCACTGAAGAGTCCAAGGAGGAAATCGACCTTGCTTTGGCAGTGAAGGGTTTGACGAAGTCTTTCAGCAATTCCCCTTCTTTTTGCTTTAGTTTCAACAGGGAGGCACTTATTTTTTCAGCCTTCCGGCTGGTAACGAAATGCGCTGTGAAGAGCTCCATAAGCTAGTCGAAGGAGAATATTGACTCTGGAGTGAGGCGGGAATACCATTCTCTTGTAGATCTTTTCAGTGTTGCGGGTAATATTTAACACATGAGTGCATCGGTGACGTTGTAGACCATCAAGAGGATCTTGAAACTTTTGATATGATCGGTCGGGTCTAGCTCCCCATCGTATGATTCAAATTGAAGAGCTTGGAAGTCCTTTGAGATTGGTGCATCGAGGATGGTTTTGCTGAGGTCGACTAGGGGGGTAGGCCATGCTAGAGCGGTTTCCATCATTCTTCATCTACTCTAGACGATCTTCTACCTCTCGGATACGGCGAAGGACTTGGTCGTCCTTCCCCTTGGATCCATTTGAGTCGGCGGATCCTTCTTTGGAGGGCTAGCCCAGATCTTAACTACCTTAGATAGCCCAGAGGATGTCGAGATTGAACTTATCCAATTAAGCCCTAGTGACTAGGGCATCTTTCTCTTTGTTACGCCCAAGGAGCTTTTGACTCTCATGAGTCGGGCTTCTTATTGTTGTGTGCCCCTTGTGAGAGGAGGATTGCCTTGATCTCTATCTAGGAGAGTTACTTCTTTGGTTTGCCTAAGGTTCTGAGCGGGAGGCCACAGTTCGGGCGTGTCTCTCGTCCAAGTGGATCCGTAGATCAGTTCCTTGTTGTCTGGCACTAATGATTTGGCAGAGATCTCTAGATCCCTGAGGGCCTCGCGAGGCTATAGAATCGGTTGACGTATTATAGACTGAGATGTGGTCGTATAGAGGATAATGTTCATGACGAATTTGTCGGGAGCCCCCCGGTGCCTCTCTGTTGAAAGGAGCTTGACTAGGCTGTCATGACGACTGTTGAGGAGGATTCAAATCTTCCATAGGAGGAGCTGGTTGACGAAGATAGTTGGTGCGACGGCTTGAGGCCGCCGCTCTGTCTCTTAGTCTTGCTGGCAAGATGGTAAGTTTGATTTGTGTAGTTTTCCACAGACGGCTCCAATCTGTTGCTGCTTATTTTGGTGTGGGAGCAAACAGATAGTAGGTTTTTATTTTATGGAAACTACTAAAAATCTGACCTTTGATCTTTGCCATGCGGTGAGAACTCCTGAGATTGCATCTGGATTGTTTATTGAATATAGTGATCTGGATCTGACGGTTGCTGATGCGGCCGATAGACCTACAAAAAGCCTGAAACAACGGGGGTTGGCCCCGGCGATAGCTCCTCCGACGCTCAAGTCAGAACCAGAGAGAGAAAGAGAGTTTGAGAGAGAAACTGTTAATTACCTTCTGACTGAAGAGGAGGGAAAACAGATCAAGAGATCGACATGAATCCATTGGATCAATATGAATTCCTTATCTCATGTTTGAATCTCCCCCTCAAGAAATATGCTCTCCTAGTTGAGGATAAGAGATTCGACTAACAACCCTCATGGGCTGGGTGTCTCTCCTAGTGGGCCCAGTCTGTCACTTTTTATGGGCTTGAACGAAGCCATGTCTTGCAGATGAGCCTGGAGAAGGCTCGGACCTATTGAAGATGTCCATTATGATTAATCTGTCTGTAGAAGTTTTGAGGTCTGTGCTGGAATCGTACTTCCCTGATTTGCTGCGATTTTTATCATTATCAGAGTTGCACTGTAAAAATAATCTTAATTGGATAGCATATGCCCTCGATTACAGTCAGTCTAATACGATTGTACAATAATTTGTTATCCAATCGTGTAATTGGTTGATTTTGCATTGTACCCAAAAATTTCAGAAGGCTATAAATAATTTTGTAGTCTTGCCAATATATATCTAATAGTAATTTGTACATACGATGCACATTCTAATTCAATTTGTTTTTTTATATAAAACGTAATATGGCCTCGAACTTGAGACACCCCTTTACTCGTCACATACTTTTACAAATTACCTGTAGTGGTACCAACTTTTGTTTTTGTTAAGATAAATCAGAGAGAGGTGAAAACAATACTAAATATTGAATTGAGTTTAACCAAGTACAATACCGCCTATATATAGGAGGTGAACAAATATCAAAACAACTCTACCACCAATATGGGACTATAATATCTAACACCCCCTCTCAAACTCACGATGGGTCAAATAATGTGAGTTTGCCTACTAAGTGTCAAAATCTCTGAACTGTATGGGATTTGGTGAAGAAGTCTACAGTCTGCTGGGAAGAGGTAACAGAATGGAGAGAGATGGTTCCTGCCTCAAAACGCTCACGAACATAATGACAATCAATCTCAATATGCTTCGTTCGCTCATGAAAGACCGGGTTGCTTGCAATATGCAAAGCACTCCGGTTATCACAATAAAGTGGAGTAGCTCCTGTAAGGGTAACACCCATATCTGATAACAACCAACGAACATGAACAATCTCTCTAGTAGTAGCTGCCATTGCTCTGTACTCAGCCTCGGTGGAAGAACATGCAACAACTGCCTGTTTCTTGCTCCGCCATGAGATCAGAGAATCACCAAGAAATAGACAGAAACCTGTGGTAGACCTTCTGATAGTCGGATCCCCTGCCCAATCTAAATCAGAATATGCACTGAGCTCTAGTTTGGATGTAGAAGGCATGAATAATGAACGAGTGATAGTGCCCTGAAGATATCTGAGGATCCGAAGAAGAGCACCGTAGTGAACTGATGTAGGAGCAGAAACAAACTGGCTGACAATACTAACTGCATGAGCAATATCGGGCCTAGTCATGCATAAATAGACAAGTTGTCCAACAATCTGCCTGTATCTAGTGGGATCAGGAAAGAGCTCACCATCTGTGGGACGAAGCTTCACATGAAGCTCTAAGGGTGTATCAGCTGATCGACTGTCAGAGAGGCATGCAGCGGAAATAATATCTGATGTGTATTTCTGCTGAGAAATGAGTATCCCCTGAGATCCATGAGCAATCTCTAAACCAAGAAAGTAACGTAGCTTACCAAGGTCTTTCATATGAAACTGCTGGTGAAGGTATTTCTGGGTGGATGCAATGCCGACAGAGTCATCCCCAGTAATGATCGTATCATCAACATATAGTAGTAGAATTACCCTCTCCTGCGGTGATGACCGCACAAACATAGAATGGTCCTGAGAACTCTGACTAAAACCAGCCTTGGTGATGACAAGGCGAAAACACTCAAACCAGGCTCGAGGGCCCTGCTTCAAACCATAGATAGCCCGACGCAGCCGGCAAACATGACGAGGAGGAGTAGGGAGGCCAGGAGGAGGATCCATATAAACAACTTCAGATAAGGTACCATGAAGAAAAGCATTCTTCACGTCCATCTGGTATAATGGCCAGCGGCGGATGGCTGCAACAGCAAGAAGGGTACGAACAGTAGTCATCTGTGCAGCGGGAGCAAAGGTCTCATCATAGTCAATGCCATGCTCCTGAGTAAACCCTCAGGCTACTAGACGGGCCTTGTGCCGCTCAATAGATCCATTAGGTTGATATTTGACCTTGAAGATTCACTTGCAGTTAATAGGCTGAACGCCCTCTGGTAGAGGAACAACATCCCAAGTGTCAGTCTGATCAAATGCACTGAATTCCTCTGTAATGGCTTTCCTCCATTCAGGATATTGAATTGCGTCTTGATAGGTTCTGGGCTCACGTGTAGAGTGTATAGCAGTGAGATATGCATGAAACTGTGGTGAGTAGGAAGCTTGGGTGGCAAAACCAAACTGGTCAGAAGGACCAGTGGCATCAGGTGTATAACGTGCCGGAGGAATACCAGAAGTGGAACGGGTAGACTGACGAAGAGGTGGTGGACTGACAGGGTGTGGGAGTGAGGACGGTGGAGTGGGTGCATGTGTCAGTGGGGAAGTAGGTGGGATGGGTGCTGGCTGCTGTGGGGATGCAGGTAGAGGTTCGGTAGAGGGAACAACAGGTGTAAGGACTGCAGGAGATGTGAATGGGACCAGAGGAGTGGGATCAAAAGGAATGCGGGAAGGTAAAGTCGGGGGCTAGCAACAACTGGAGAATCGAGAAATCTAGTATCCTCGGGGGGGGGGGGTCAGGTAGTAAGGGGAGTCTTCCACAAAGGAGACATGTCGAGAAATGCGGACACGACCCGCGGATGGATCAAAACAACGATAACCTTTGTGTTCAGGACTGAGACCTAAGTAAACGCACTTAGCAGCACGAGCGGAGAGCTTCGTGCGCTCAGTAGGAGGGAGAAGGACGTAACAGGTGCATCCAAAGGTACAGAGCATACTGTAGTCGGGAGGTGAATGATAAAGAGCCTCGTAAGGCGTCGTACGAGCTAGGGCATACGAGGGAGTAATGTTGATGAGACTAACAGAGGTCATGATAGCTTCAGCCCAGAATGAACAAGGAGCAGAAGAGGAGAGTAAAAGAGCACGAGCCGTCTCAAGGATGTGACGATGCTTGCGTTCAGCTACACCATTCTGCTCATGTGTGTGAGGGCATGATTGCTGAAACAGGGTGCCATGAGACTGAAGGATTGTTCTCATAGTGGTAGAAGTGTACTCACGTGCACCGTCCGATCAAAAATTCTTAATGTGTACACCGAACTGAGTGTGAATCATGGTTGTAAAGACCTGGTAAATATCAGGTATCTCAGATCGCTGACGCATAAGAAATACCCATGTATGTCTAGTGAAGTCACCGATAAAGGTAACATAATAGAGATAGTCTTTCCACGATGGTACGGGAGAGGGTCCCCATATGTCAGAAAGAACAAGTTGAAAAGGGTGAGTGGTTTCAGAAGTTCTTTTGTGACTAAAGGGTAGGGCAATGTGTTTGGCCAAATGACAACCCTGACAATCAGATAAATGTTTAAAAGTGAGAGAACCAAGGGCACCACTGCGAGCTATGTTCTGAAGTCGTGATGCGCTAATATGACCTAAACGTCTGTGCCACAGATCAGCATCAGAGGAAACAATACCAGCAAAACTAGAAGGAGAGGAATGTGCACGAAGAAAATCTAGATAATATAGACGACCCTGACGACTAGCGCGCCCAAACTCTTCACCGGTGGAGGAATCAGTAATAGAACAACCTAAAGAGTCAAAATTAACGACAAGACCACTATCGCACAACGTACTAATAGAAATAAGGTTTATTGATAAATGAGGAGCATAGAGAACATATGGTAATGTGAGAGTGGAAGAGTTAATTGTCCATGAGTGTGTGATAAGAAGTGGTGAGCCATCAGCTGTGTGTAGAGATGGAGAGTGAGAGGAAAGTGTTGTGCAGGTGGTGAATAGTGTCTGATTACTAGTGAGATGATGTGATGCACCAGAATCTAAAATCCAGAACGAATTCATACCGGGAGTGGCAGAAAGTGCAGGAGCAGAGGAGCCAACATTGATAGACTGACCCATGAGCTGTAGTTCCAGCTGAGTAGGGCGTTGCGGAGTATTAGCCCAAGCAGTAGGAGACGGCAAGGCCGAAGATGTGAGGGAAGAAGCACTACGAGGAGAAACAAGACTATCGCTGCTATGACTGAGAGCACAATGTGGAGGGAGATGTTGCTGGTATCTGGATCGGGGTAGGGGGTAGGGCGGTGCTACCGGTGGCGGAAGTAGAGGTGGAGTATGGTGATGAGTGATGTAAGGAGAAGGTAGAAGGCCGGAGGAAGACTGAAAATGGCGCTGCTGCTTGTTGAATCTGGAGGCGGAATGAGTGGTGGTTGCATCGGGGAAGTCAGTGGAGTCGGAAATATGTGGGAGAGACTGAGATGCCATCAAGTTGTAGGACCTGTATATATATAATAATAATAATATATTTTATTTTTTTTTGACTTTTTTTTTTACTTTTATTATTATTATTATTATTATTATTATTATTTATTTTTTAAAGTTACAACAGAATCAAAAAAAGAATTTCGGGTATGGTGATAATGGAAGTAGGGTTACCCATTAAGAAATAGCTGAGTCTGAAGTAGAAGGACGACGGCGACCTGGTGATAATCTGAAGTAGAGGGACGACGGCGGGCTTGGATCTGAAGGACGACGGCGGATCTGAGGGTTGTTGTGAGAGAGGTGGAGGCTTGGCGGTGGCTGGATCTGAAGATGACGATGCTGGGGGTTGTGATCTGGACTGGCGGCGATGGTAAGGGATGACGAAGTCTGGGATAGGCGACGGCGGGTTCGAACAGAGCAGACGACGCGACGGTGACGAGGTCTGGGAGCGACGCGGCGGGTCTGGACTGGTGACTTCGAAGCAGATGATGACGGCGGCGGCGGGTGAGAACGAAGCAGATGATGCTTTTTTTTCTTTTTGGAAATAGGGTTTTGGGAAGAAATATATATAACTTTTGCTGTTGGAATTTGAGGATTTTGGAAGGGAAACAATTTTAAGAAAAGAAAATTTGAGAATTTGGCTCTGATACCATGTTAAGGTGAAAACAATACTAAATATTGAATTGAGTTTAACCAAGTACAATACCGCCTATATATAGGAGGTGAACAAATATCAAAACAACTCTACCACCAATATGGGACTATAAAATCTAACAGTTTTATATGAGTGTCACTTTTGTAATAATTATGTCGTAAATAAATTTGAATTTTGAAGGTATTATGATAACTAACAACAGTTGAGTAAATGAGTAAATGAATGGTTAATATAACTCCCACTTAAAAATGAATAGTTGAGATTATATGGTTGAATGTCTACAAATTACAGATTGTCTACAAATGAGAATCCCATCTCTTCCATTATAATATTAGATTAGATTAGATTAGATTAGTTTCTTTGGCTACTTCTGATAATATTAGCATTATTTCGAAAGATCTAATTTCATTTTTCTTAGCCACAAAAGGAGGGGGAAAAAGAAAAAAAAAGAACGTAAATTTTTTGTTGTTGATAATACTAAAAAATTGCAGAGTAGAATTAAGTTAACTGACATGACACTGAGGTGTAGCTAAAATGGTAAATGATTCAGAATGAGTACATAGATATCAGGTTCAGGATCCGTAGTCAGGCTAGGATGTTGTCTTTTATCTAGAGAAAAGTACTAAGTTGACTCATTTTTACTTGTGATATGAAGATCCTGCAGCTATCAGTCATGCATTGACCAATCACCTTTTTTTTTGTGATAAAAGGATGACCCTGTCATCGTTTCATTAATGATGATTAACAAAACAAAGAAGTACAAAATAATATCCAAAAGGGGAGCTTAATGCTCCCCTAATACAACCTCTGAACCGCAACTAAAGAACAAACATAAAGTGGCATCACTAATACATCAAGTACATCAAAAGCAATAAACAGACGGCGACCCCTATTAAATCATGAGACGTGCTCTCCCCCCGAAGACTTGCTAGTCTACTCCTCCTCGTTCAGCTTTAGCTTCTTCTTTGATCCTGCGTATCCTGCCCAATCATGAATGAGAAGGAAAATTTTATGCACTGAGGTTAAAAATCTATAATTAATATTTCGAAAACATAAGTCATTTCGGTCTAGCCGTAGACTCCACAGGGTTGCCGCTACTACTATCTCTCAGGCCCGTTTGTCCTCTATTCTAATTAGGTTCTCCCTCCAAAGATCCCTAGAGCTAGGACACTGTGCACATCCAAAACCCTTACAAACTATTTTCCATGTGAAGGCCGCCTTATGGCATGTGAAAAATATGTGTGTGGTGTCCTCGTCCGCATCTAAACAACTAGCGCATCTGACGTCGATTTGCATATTTCTTTTCCTGAAATTGACTTTGGACAGAATTGACGAATCACCTATTCATGTAAGTTTCTTTCGTCTCCATAATTAACACTAGAATAACCCTGTGCAGAATTTTTTAATGAGAAAAGAACAAATCTTTTTTTGTGTTTGAAAATTTTATATAATATCATATATTTTAGGTTTGATTAACGGATATAATTTTAGTTTAAATTTTTTAAGGATAAAAAGCAAGTGAGAGGTTTACTTCTAGCACTGTTATCGAGTCGGTCGGGTTGAGTTTTGTACCACCGAACTCGGCCCTAGACCCATCCCGTGAGAACTGGGTTCTGGCCCTATTAAAAAAAATCCTACCCCTCGGGTCCGGGTAGCAGTGAGATGGTGGTGTCAGGTAGGAGAGGGAGGTTGGGCGTGCTGCTTCTTCTCTTCTCCTTGCTAATTTTTTTGAGCTTAATTGGGAGGTTAGAGGTTTTTTTTGTCTGGGTCCAGGTCGGTTCCATTTTGAGCTAAACCATACCCGCCTCGAAAATATGAAGGGGTCTTATTTTAGGACTCATGCCCTACTCGTAATTGACCAAGTCTGCGTACGGGTCGGGTCCATTTTTTGCGGACCCATACCCGGTCCCAAAATATGAATGGGTCATATTTTAGGACCCAACTCTTACCAGCAATAGACCATGTCGATTCCGATCCAATACCATGTCCTAGCTGGTTCTGGATTTTGGATTTTTTTGATAGTGCTAGTTACCTCCTACATTTGCATTTTTTTTTAAAAAAAATATTTTAAAAAGAAAAAAGGAGAAAAAAAAATAATCTTTGGATCAAAAGTGGTCTTAGCATAATATATTATATAAATTGTATAACTCTGTACAATATTGCACATAACTTTAAAAAATAAGAAAATAATAAAACTATTCTGTGAAAAATAAATCTAATAGCATCTATACATTATTGCACGATTTTTCAGGTTTGATTAAGTGATACGATTCTAATTCAAAATTTTGATGGAGCAAGAGTTAGGAGTTGTCTCCTACATTTGCTCTCCTTTTTTTAATTTTAAAAGAAAAAAAAGAGAAAAATCCAAGACAAAAGTGGTTTAGCATAATATATTACTATTAATTTACACGTGCGTTTTAAAATTTTCAAAAAATAAAAATAAAAACTCTGACGTAGGGAGGATTTGAACCGGAAACCTCCTTTACATTAGTTATGTACGTGCGCTGCACGTGTTGGTAGATTAACAAATGACACTAAGGCCTTTTCCCATTATAATATTAGAGATTAGAGATTAGAGATATAGATTGGATTCCTACATTTTATTTTTATTATTATTATTAAAAAAAAATTGTATGGCACTTCGGCTTACAAACAATGAAGATTTCTTTAAATAGCCTACTTTAATTTGTATGAAAATCAACTAAACCAAAATGCTGAAAATTGGCTACAAATTCCCCATCTTCTTCTTTCTCCTAATTCTCATCCTTATAGATCATACCATTAAGATGGTACTTCAGATTATGAACTTCTTCATATTGGACTCCTATGACAATCCAGTATGACAAACATGTTTCTTAGTTGTTGGACTTGAAAGAGATCCAGCTTTTTTATGTACCCATATTTACCAAAATTTACTATTTTATTTATGAGAAATTTATGATTTGTATTCGATTTGAATGGTCAAATTTAGTTATATTTTTATCCATATGATTTCCCGAAAAATTTACTCTACCAACTCAAAAAATATCTAAATCCCTCACTTGTAAATATCCCCAAACTCCAGTGTCATCCTCCTTCCAAAACCCCTTTAAAAAACCCATCTTTCCTTCTTCTCCCTCCATTCCTAGAACCTTATCCCCCCAAAAAATCCAATCTTTTCCCCCCCGAAAATCCCACTTTTTTCCTCCCAAAAATGTCAGCCTTCTCTCTTCTCACCCCCAACCTCATCTCCTCAAACCCTAAACCCCTCCCCCTCATCTCCTCCTCCCTCCTCTTCGCCAAACCCACCAACCATCTCTCCTTCTCTTCCTCCTCCAAAGCCTTCGCTTTCCCCCTTTTGAGGAAAGGAAGGACCTTGGAGTTAGGGTTTGTGAGGAAGGTGGCCTTCTCCTCTGAGTTGGGGCAGGAGGAGGGGGAGGAGGAGGAGGGGTTTAGTGGAGATGAGGAAAGGGGGATCTTTTCGCCTGACTTGAAGCTGTTTGTGGGGAACTTGCCATTTTCGGTCGATAGCTCGGAGCTTGCTCAGTTGTTTCAGAGTGCTGGGACTGTGGAGCAAGTTGAGGTATAACAAAGATTTTAGCTTTTCTGTTGTTTGGCTTGGGTTAGGGGTTGAGGCCTTGAGGGGAAATGGGTAGTTGTTAGAATTGGGGAAAATTTTGATGGGAAATTAGAAAGTGTTTGTTTCGATATCGAGAAAATTGAGGCATCTGCATAAAAAGTTTGAATTTTTATGGTGAGTGTTAGAATTAGGAAGTGTTTGTTTATGCATCTTATAGTTATTAAAGGGTTAATTTTTTTTAGGTATATCCGTGTATATATCTAGTTTATAAATTGTTAGGATGCTGAATAGATGTGTAGATTGTCATTAAATTAGGCTTATATTTTTTTTTCCTTTAAAAAAAGTAAGAAAATAGTTATGTGAGTAGTGATTCATGCTTGAATGAGGGAATGTTCGTCTAAATCAAGTTAGAAATGTTTGTCAGCATAGCTGATAGGGAAATTCATTTTACATGGTTTTGGGAGTGTTTGTTCGAAACATTTAGGATAAGGGAATTGATCTTGTCTGTCTGTCTCTCTCTCTCTCTGTGTGTGTCGTGTGTAGATAAATATTTAAGGAAATGTGCATATTTTGCTTTGAGCTGAAGAGGCCCTGAACAGGAGGAAATTCTCATTTTGCTCATTTTTTATTAAAAAAAACACTTAGAATTTAATGGCTTGAAGGGATGCTAAATTTTGTGTCAACAGATAGTGAGAAGAAAGACTAAGCATAATATAATATGGGAAGTGTATGAAGTTTGAAAAATATTTAAGGTAATTGCTGTTACAAATGGGATGATCTTTTACTGATGTTATCATATAAATTAGATGGTATAGTTCTTAAAGCCATTGGAGTAGTTGTATCTTGTGACATGCAACTAACAGAACAAAGGTCTCACTCTGTACTGTTAGAATATACTTATTATTGTTGAGTTGTGCATGAATTAGATAGCTATACATTTATTAGTTCATCTATGAGTACTTGAAAATTTCAGCCTTGTAGTTGCGCTATACTATGGCTGAGTGATTAGAAATGGTGAACATATTCTGCATAATTTACACCTATGCACTCGCCTTGTGTTTTTTGATTCAGTCAGTCAGCCCCTAGTTTTTAAATGAACCTTTTATTTCTTTGACTATATGAA
This sequence comes from Hemerocallis citrina, assembly GCA_017893485.1. NCBI lineage: Eukaryota > Viridiplantae > Streptophyta > Magnoliopsida > Asparagales > Asphodelaceae > Hemerocallis > Hemerocallis citrina. The sequence continues at coordinate 36,423,478 of CM030368.1, forward strand.
CATAATGATACAACCCAAATGTGAGTTTTTTGTTGTTGCACAAGGACTTTTTATGTATTTGAGATATTTATTTGTCTGCCGAGTGTCTTCTTCTGTGTGTTCTCATTACTCTTGTACTGGATCTGCTCTTCAGGTTATCTATGACAAACTATCTGGAAGAAGTCGTGGATTTGGGTTTGTGACAATGTCAACAGTTGAGGAAGTTGAGGCAGCTGCTCAACAGTTCAATGGTTATGTGAGTATCTCTTCATATATAGCTGAACTGTTTTATGCTTTCAATGTTTTCTCGATATAGAAATAGTGATTTATTATTGATGTTTGGCTCAAGTATCTTGTAGTTTACCCCTTTTCTGTGACTAAATCTTATAGGTTTTTCTGTATATTCCAAGCTGATATAGCTGCTGTATGTTTTTGTCAAAGAGTGCCAATACCCCCCCCCCCCCCCCCCCCCCACACACACACACACACAAAAAAAAAGTGTAAGAGACTTGAGCCTTAACCAGCTCACTCTAATCTTATTCTGTAATGAATGGGATTGTGCTCCTTATCCATTAGTTTACATGAAATTCTTATTTATTTTCTTCATTATATTCAATTACGAGAAGTTTGTTTTTATATCTAAAACGTAATTTGTCTGTCTTTAACATCAACGTGCCTATGATATTCATGAATTGCATGTGTTAGTGTTCTGCTTACTACTAGCGTTGCTTTAAGAGTTTTACTTAGTGATGGCATAATCATACGGATTACACATTTGCTAGTTTTAATTACTTGCATCTCGAACTGGCTTTGGCAAAGAGTTATGTCATCTTCCTGTAGAAATAATTTTGATTGATGGCAATCCAACAGGAATACCAAGGAAGAGCACTCAGGGTGAATTCAGGACCACCACCTCCTCGTCGAGATGATGGCCCATCAGGTGGTTTCCGAAGTGGAGGAGGTGGCGACTCTGCCAACAGGTTATATGTCGGTAACCTTTCATGGGGTGTCGACAACTCAACTCTCGAGTCTGTGTTCAGTGAGCAAGGGAAGGTCATGGATGCGAGGGTTGTCTACGACAGGGAGAGTGGGAGATCAAGGGGATTTGGCTTCGTCACCTACAGCACTGCCGAGGAGGCCAACAATGCTATTTCATCACTCGATGGCTCTGTAAGTCTCCTGACCTTCTAAATTTCATCTGTTGCCTTTTCTTTATTGTTTTTCTGCACCAGAGTATTGTATGTTTGTGTGGGAATTTTTATTCTCTGCATCTAATGCTTTCCCTTCTTTGATTCAATTATCTGATTCTTTGTATTGCGAGATGCAAATTGTTGTGTACTTGAGCTAATGTCATTTGGTTTAGAGCTTCTGGTAGGTCTTGTTAGATGTTGGGAAATTTCTCCAATAGATGGCGGTTTTTCATTTGGAGCAAGACTTGTCAGCAAATCCTAAACAATTGTTTTCAGCCCGTAAAAGAGCTGAAAACTGATTTCCCTTGCTTCTCCATCATATGAATCCTTCATGTTTTGTCTTCTTTTCCTTTTTTCCCAGCCTCTTACTAGTAACGTAGCAGTTCCTAGTATCATTTAATTTCTTGTTCGTTACTTTCAGTGTATAGTTTTTGCCTAGTTACTGACATGCACATTCTACTTCATAGTTGATAATACTAGTTCATATCATAACAGCCTGCGTTTGCTTTACAGGACCTGGATGGCAGAACTCTCAGAGTTACAGTTGCCGAAGCTAGGCCACCAAGACGCCAATTTTGAAATTTTGAGCCAGCCTTCTCATCAGCTACAAAATGATTTTTGCACCAAACACAAGTCCTTGTTTGGTTCAAGTCCGGTTGTTGTAATCAAGGCTGTTGCCTAATTTTTTTGTAGTATTGGGGAATGAGTGTTTTCCGTTTCATTTTTTGTTGTTGGTATTGTTAGATCTTGAATGCTTCTGCAATTTTTGTCCTATGATAGGTCTTTTTTGTCTGCCAGCATGCAGCATGCTTATGGCGTAATCGTGCCAGTTTATAAGTTATTTTAATATTTAGCCCTCATCATTTTTGCATGATTGCATGCATGCCTGTGAATCGGAGTTGGCAGTGTTTCCAGTTTTGTATAGATTTAACGGCAAAAGCCAAAGCCCCCCATCCCCCACCACAAAAAAATGTTTGGGCCAAGTACAATATATCCATGTACCGTTGCAAAAAGTACACTATACCTTTTTTTTCGTTAACTTAAGTTTTAATTATTAAATTAATTTTTTATCCTTATCCTTTTATAATGAAATATCTTTTTCTTTTTTCTCTTTTTTAATTTATTTTTTTTCCTTTTATTTTTCTCTATTCTTACCTTTCTTCATTCATTTTGTCTTCTCATTTGTCTCTATTAACAGCGATTTCTTCAGCAACGGTCAGCAGCGAAATGGTAGCGGTCGGCAATGTAGGGTTTTTGCCCTATATGTTATTAGTGAAACATGAAGACATTTATCATTTATGATACGATACAAAAACAAGATTGTTTATAGTTCAAAGAGTTCCAAGAAAGAGTTGCAAAATTTCACATTTTCAAATTTTTAAATTGATGACACATTAAATGCATGATCTGCATTATACATTTGGGACACTTAGCATCATAAGTAGATGATGCGGTTTGTTTTTGAGATGTGGGGGCAACAAGTGTGAGTTCTCTCAATTTGTATGGTGGAAGTCCCTACGCAGTACTGGCATCGGTCCGACCCCGAGTAGCGGGAGCAGTTCGAGAGCGGTAGCGCAGAGGGGCTCGGAAGGGAGGACAGGTGCTTGGCTCGGATCCAGGAGCTCGGCTCGGCTGGGTCTTCTGTACCTGCACACGGCCTGGAAATACCGAGAGAAATCCCGACGACAGGCCCTCCGACGATCTAGTCAGTCACTGGAAAAGAGACTGGGCAGCTAGGGTTCAGGTGGGGAGAGATTGATTATCTTTTACGGTGAGGAGGGGGTGGAGTATTTATAGGCAGGGGTAAATGGGTCTTGATATGGCTAAAAATAGGATTAAATCGGGGCCGTTCACATCGGACACGAATCTTAAAGCTCGGAGGTAAAACGGTAATTTCACATACAAATGGGTCCGAAACGGGTACTGGGTCTCCTTCTCACATATCCAATAACCCGCGAATGGATCCACCTCAACTGGGTACGGGTCCCGACCCGAGACGAACCCAGACCAGCAAGAGGAAATCAGGGTCTCTGATTTGACTAAATCAACGGGCCTGATCCACAGTTATCCTCTCACCGGGAATTAGGGATCAGTTTCCTAAACTGATTATGAGGATTTTACTCCTAACAGAATCACAGGAAATCAGATCCCTAATCAACTCCCCATGGCGACTGTAAATACCTCCAACCTGCCACTGTTACAAGGTAATCAATCTTTTGCTAGTTAAACGCTCTTTCATAATCGTTTCTGGTTACTGACTTAAGCGTCGGAGGGTGCGTCGCCGGGATCAACCCCGGTGTATCGCACTTCCTTGCAGGTGAACGGCGGGAGTCAGCAGCTCAACTCCGGCGAACAGGTTCGGATCCGCTATTCAGGTTTTTCCACGAACTCACAAATCTCATCTGTTTACCCCCACACCAGAATCAGCGGTAACAAATTGGCGCTGTCTGTGGGAAAAAACATACGAATAGCCTCCGCCTCTTCCTCGTCGACTAGCTCTCTTCCAGCTATGCCTCCCAGAAAGGTCAGATCGAGGGGGTCCAACCGTGGACCCAACCCGGCTGATCAGCAACAGGAAGTCCCTGCCCATCCTGCTCCGCAGCAGGGACAGCTTCCTCCTCCAGTCGAGGGTCAGGGCCAGCCTCCTCTTCTGAACCAGCAACCCCCTAAGGGTCCCGCCGGTCCTCAGAATGCCGGTGCGGGGGCTTCGCGCCCCAACCCGCAGAAGCAACCCCTCCATCAGGACCGCATTTCGGTACACAATGCCTCTTCAGATTCCATGGCCTCCCACAATCGTCGAGTTTCCGACCTCCGCAATACCGTTCTCAATCGGCAGAAGGATGAGGATCTTCGCCGCCGTTTGGATGAAAAGCGGGCCCGAGAGGGAGCCTCCCGCCAACAACGTCCAGATGAGCGATCTCCTCACCACCAAGACTACAGAAGGTCCCCTACTCGAAGAGGGAGGAAAGAGTCCCCCGAGCATCACAGGAGAAGACCCCATTCCCCTGCTGGTCGGCAACATCCGAGGAACGATGAGGCACCCATCACTCGTGCCGAGTTCCAGCAGTTCCAAGCAACGGTATTGCAAGCCCTCAACCTCCGACCCAACAACAACAATGCCCAAAGGGCTCCTACTCCTCCACAGATCCCAAGTCCTCGCCGCTCCCAGAGCTACCGTCGTCGTAGTCCCCACTCCCCTTCCTATGAAGACGAGTCCAGAGGCTCGTTTGACTACCGTCGAAGGGACGATGCTCTCTACCGCCGTCTCCACGAGATGGAGAGGCGCATCGGCCGAATAGACAAGGATGAGGAGTTAATAGGAAGGACCATCTGCCCGAGCAGACCTCCCTTCTCCCGGACCATCATGGAGGCTCCTATCCCAAGAGGTTTCGAACCCCCGCAGTTCGAAACTTACTCGGGGGAGTCAGACCCCGTGGACCACATCGAAAGCTTCAAGACCCTCATGCTAATCCACCAAGCTTCCGATGCTTTGCTGTGCAAAACCTTCCCCGCCACTCTTAAGGGTTCGGCTCGGGAATGGTACTCCCGCCTCGCCCCCTCTTCTATTTTCTCCTTCGAGCAGTTCGAGACCCTCTTCATCACCCACTTCATGAGTAGCAAACGCACGGAGAAGACCAACATCTCGTTACTCCAGCTCTGCCAGGAGAAGGGAGAGAAGCTGAGAGACTATGTGAGGAGGTTCACTGCAGAAGTGAGATCCATCGCTTCCCTTGACCAGCCTGTTGCAGCGGCCGCCTTCCAATCGAACGTCCTCAACTCTAGCCTTCGCTTCTCCCTGGCCAAGAGGCCCCCACATAGTTTTGCCGACCTCCTTCTTAGAAGCGAGAAGTACATTCGGGCTGAAGAAGCCAAGAATCTCCCGGGCTTTGAGGAGACATCTTCCGGGAACAAACGGAAGAGCACAAGAGAAGAGGGGTCCCAAAAATCCCAGAAGGACAGCAATGGACAACGCCGCTCGACTCCTCGGTTTGAGAACTTCACCCCCCTCATTGCTAATATATCAGAAGTTCTCATGAAAGTGGACAAGGAGGAACTACTCCGCGCTCCCCCTAGAATGAATACCCCTGGCAAGAGGAGGAACAAGGATAAGTGGTGCCGCTTTCATAGGGACCACGGCCACGACACGGAAGATTGTCGGGCTCTCAAGGAGGAGATCGAAGAACTCATACGGCGGGGGCACGTGACCAGGTTCGTCCAAAAAGAGGGGGCCGAGCTTCTCCCCTGACGAGCTAACAAACAAACCGAAGGGCCCGCCGAGCTTCAACACTCAGCTCCTCCCACCTTATTGTAGAACTAGGATCTTGATTTTCAATAAGGCCGACGCTTGTAACCCGGCCAATAGCATGTAATAATGGCTCGCCCTATTGAAGCGACCACTTAGTTTATTTCAAACTTTACATCTTTTCATTGAAAATTATTACTCTTGCTTCTCTATCTCTCCGAGTCACGGTGGGTTCGGAGTCCAGCTTCTTCTACATGGCTGCTCCCGTAACTTACTAACCTCTAACAATGGTTCGGAGTCCAACACTTGGCTCGATTCCTCTTCACATAACTTGCTCTTCAGCGGGTTAGAAGTGGTTCGCCATTCGGAATTGCTCCCACAACCGTTGAATAACTCTAACGATGGTTCGGAGTCCAACACTTGGCTCGATTCCTCTTCAAATAACTCGCTCTTCAGCGGGTTAGAAGTGGTTCGCCATTCGGAATTGCTCCCACAACCGTTGAATCCCTCTAACGACGAGTTCGGAGTCCAACACTTGGCTCGATTCCTCTTCAAATAACTTGATCTTAAGCGAGTTAGAAGTGGTTCGCCATTCAGAACTGCTCCCACAACCGTTGATTCTGTTACTTAAATAGCGAGTTCGAAGCACAACTCTTCCCTAGAGTTGGTCCTCAAAACTCGTCTTCCAGATGGCTCTTTCCTAGAGCCGAGCTTTTCACTCCGCTCCATCTAATGCGGACCACTTCTCAAACGAGTTCGGAGCTCACAACTCTCCCCTAGAGTTGCTCCTCAAACTCACTTTCCAGATGGCTCTTCTAAAAGCCGAGCTCTTCATTCCGCTCCATATAATGCGGACCTCTTCTTAAACGAGTTCGGAGCTCACAACTCTCCCTTAGAGTTGCTCCTTGCACTCACTTCAAAGAATGGGTCTTCCCATGGCTCTTACGAGGATCTTCCTAGCACCTCTTCTCCTAGGAGTGGAGCTCCTCTTCAAAAATCTCCAAAACCAAACAGAATAGAGGCAGAGCTTCAGAGCCCCTCACCTCTCCCATATGCCGACCCATCCTCCCGAGCCGAGGAGCAGAGCTTCATCGACCCATCCCCTTCATCAACTCACCGAGCTTCTCCTCACGCTCGAGCCGTCCGAACTCCGAGCTCCACTACACCGAGCTACTACGGGCAGAGGGTGAACTACTGGGTCACCGAGCCGAGCAGACGAGGAACCGACCCTCGTATATGGAGAAAAATTCTGCCGAACCAATTTCGCCGTTAGATCATCTCAAAATTCGCACTCAAGCGTGATGGACGGATCAGATCGCGCCACGTCACCACAAAACGACAAGATAACGCTTTCTCGAAACTCGTGCCTCTTGTCTCGTGATTCGCGCCACGATCGTGATCAACCGTCCAGATTGAACCGCATAGCTCGGATCTGCCAATCTATCGAACTGCGAAGCGGCAAAAAATGTGCCTCAAAATTCGTGCTCAGATTCGCCCAACAAGCAAGCAGATGAAGAAGAAGAAAGAAGAAGAGGCTAACGGGTCGGGGTCGGATCCGATACCCACGATCCGACCCATTCCCTTTTTGGCTTCTTCATTCTTCCCCTTCTTCTTCTTCTTCAGTCTTTCCGCCAAAAGTACCCAACACTTCTCCTCTTCTTCACTGTGCGAAAGAACAAGGCAGAGGAGAGCACCCGAATGCCTCTCCTCCCCTTCTTCTTTCTTCTCAGGGCCGAGCTCTTCACTTCGCTTACCTCCAAGGCGGACATCTTCTCAACGAGTTCAGAGCTAAAACTCTCTCCTAGAGTTGCTCTTCAAACTCATCTTCCAGATGGCTCTCCTAGAGCCGAGCTCTTCACTCCGCTCGCCTCCAAAGCGGAGCTCTTCTCGACGAGTTCGGAGCACAACTCTCTCCTAGAGTCCCTCCTTACACTCGTCTTCCAAATGGTTCTCTCCTAGAGCCGAGCTCTTCACTCCGCTTACCTCCAAGGCGGACCTCTTCTCAAACGAGTTCGGAGCTAAAACTCTTTCCTAGAGTTGCTCCTCAAACTCGTCCTCCAGATCGCTCTCTCCTAGAACCGAGCTCTTCACTTCTGCTCGCCACCAAAGCGGGCCTCTTCTAAGCGAGTTCGGAGCTCAAAGCTCTCCCATAGAGTTGCTCCTTGCACTCACTTGAAAGAATGGGTCTTCTCATGGCTCTTACGAAGATCTTCCTGGCACCTTTTCTCCCCCCTAGGAGTGGAGCTCCTCTTCAAAAATCTCCCAAACCAAACAGAACAGAGGCAGAGCTCCGGAGCTCTTCACCTCTCCCATATGCCGACCCATCCTCTCGAGCTGAAGAGCAGAGGTAGATCTCCGACCCCTCCTCTACGCCGAGCTGCTATGGGCAGAGGGGGAACTGCCGAGCCGAGTGGACGAGGTACCGACCTCCACATATGGAGAAAAATACTGCCGAGCCAGTTTCACCGTCAGATCATCTCAAAAAGCGTGCTAGAACATGATGAACGGCTCAGATCGCGCCACGTCTTCACAAAACGACAAGATAACATTTTCTCAAAATTTGAGCCTCTTGTCTCGTGATTCGCGCCACGATCGTGATCAACCATCCAGATTGGGCCACGTAGCTTGGATCTCAAATCCGAGCTACCAAACTACCGAGCAGCAAAGTGGTCAAAAACACTCCTCAAAATCCGTGCTCGGATCTGCCGAACAAGAAGCAGAGGAGAGGAGAGGAGAGGAGAGGAGAGGAGAGAGGGAGAGAGAAAAAAAAATGAGAAGAGAGGCCAGGTTCGGACCCATTAAGGGGACCCAAACCGAACCAACTACTTCACTTCTCCTCTTCTTCTCCACGCTCCCGCCAAAACAAAACCCACCTCAATACTTCTTCACTGAGCACCCATGCGAAACAAACCCAACAGGGAGCTCCAAACTCCTAGCTCCTCCCTCATCTCGAGCGTCACCATGGCCAACATTCACCTCATCCTCCGAACTCCAAGACAGCGCTCAACCTCTGTCGTTGAACCTCCATCGCCGAGCCATCGACGGAGCTCGAAGCTCCACCTCGACTTCACACGAGCTCGAGCTTCGGAATATGGCGAGGTCGAGCTCCGACGACCACATTCGTGCTCTCACTCTCGCCGAGCTCCCTCCGTCGTCGAGCCGAACCCATCTTCTTCAAAAGCTCGCTGCCGAACTCCAAGGCATCTAGCTCCCCCTCGAGCAAGGAGCCGATGCCCAGGTCGAGCTCACCAGCGCTGGGATCCACCTCGGCCCATACCGAGCTCTCCTCTAGTCGAGCTCCGGGGCCGAGCCCATGCTTCCACCACCTCCGACGAGCTCCCCTCCGACGAAGAGCCCAAGAATCGCCAACGTCGAGCTCACCGTACTGAGCTCGAACCCATCACCATGGCAATGGCGAGCTCCGAACATTCTACCTCCGAGCTTTACACTTCAGTTGAAGGTTCGACAACGAGCTCGCCTTCCACAACGCGAGCTCCGACTCCACGCCCTCCGAGCTCTCCTTCGCGAGCTCCCTTCGTCTCCGAACTACACCGCTGTCACCAAAGCTCCAAAACCCACTTCGGAGCTCTCTCTCCATTGGTGTCGAGCTCCTATCACTTCGCCGACCCCACGCTCGACCTCGCCGCACATCACCGAGCTCGACCCTACCTCACTGCCGAGCTCATCTTCGATCGCCCACCTTCCAAACCGAGCTCTCCGTCCAATACCGAGCTCACAAAGCTCCAAAGCGCGGAGCTCCGCACCGACGAACTTCGCATCACCGAGCTCTCCTTCAAGCTTGTCCTCTACTACTCCCCCAGCTTCAAGCGGCGGAACCCATCTTCGTCGAGCTTCGCCCTCGCGACCTCTCCCCGATGCCGAGCTCCCACAATCGGCTCCCTCACTCCGTCGCCGATCGAGCTCGCCTCGAGCACGCCTCAAGCTCTCGCAAGCTCCTCGCCCGTCTCCGTCGGCAAAGCGCCGAGGCTACTCCTATGTCTTCAAGCTCGATGAAGAAGGAGAGGCGAAGAAGAAAGAAAACTGGGCGAAGAAGAAAAGTGGAGAACAGCAGTGGCGGGCCAGAAAGAAAGAACAGCCGAAGAAAGAAACAGAGGAAGAGGTGAAGAAGAAGCAGTGAAAAAAAAAGCCACGTGGCACCACGTGGCACCATCTCAAGGATCGGCAGATCCATGTTGCCGAGCCGAGGTGCCGATCCGAGGTGCCGAAGAACCGACCCTCGTATATGGAGAAAATACTCGCGGACCCACACGATCCGTCCGATCGTCTCAAAATTCGCGTCGCGGCACGATTAACGCTCAGGAACGCGCCACGTGTCTAGATCGTGATCTGCCTCACGATGCGCGCACATCTGATCATGATGGACGGTCAGAAACGTGTCACGTGTCCAGATCGTGATCTGCCTCATGATGCGCACACATCTGATCATGATGGACGGTCAGAAACGCGCTACGTGTCCAGGTAATATTTAAATTATTATTTATTTATTTAATTGTTTTAATTATTTAAAAAATCCGAAAAAATATTTAAAAAATCGGAAAAAATTAATTAAAAATTCTAAAAATAATTATTAATTCAGAAAAATTATTTATAAATTCTGAAAAAATAATTATTAAATTAGAATAATTAATTAATATTTTCGATAATTAATTATTTAATTCGGAAAATGAATAAAAATTCAAAAAAATGAGAAAAAATTCAGAAAAATCTGGAAAATCACCAAAAATCCAGAAAATTCTGAGAATATTTTTGGGCATTTTACAAGCCTAGAATAACACCGTTACACCCCGAGCAAGATACAAACTCCCTTAAGAACACCGATAAAATCTCGTACGCCATTAGAACAGTAAAACTACTCCTCAAAGGCTGATCAAACTCAGTCTTCGGGAGTGGGGGGCTCGTGATATGGCTAAAAATAGGATTAAATCGGGGTCGTTCACATCGGACACGAATCTTAAAGCTCGGGAGTAAAACGGTAATTTCACATACAAGTGGATCCGAAATGGGTACTGTGTCTCTCACATATCCAATAACCCGCGAACGGATCCACCTCAACTGGGTACGAGTCCCGACCCGAGACGAACCCAGACCAGCAAGAGGAAATCAGGGTCTCTGATTTGACTAAATCAACGGGCCTGATCCACGGTTATCCTCTCACCGGGAATTAGGGATCAGTTTCCTAAACTGGTTATGAGGATTTTACTCCTAAGAGAATCACAGGAAATCAGATCCCTAATCAACTTCTCATGGCGACTATAAATACCTCCAACCTACTACTGTTACGAGGTAATCAATCTTTTGCTAGTTAAACGCTCTTTCATAATCATTTCTGATTACTGACTTGAGCGTCGGAGGGTGCGTCGCCGGGATCAACCCCGGTGTATCGCACTTCCTTGCAGGTGAACGGCGGGAGTCAGCAGCTCAACTCTGGCGAACAGGTTCGGGTCCGCTATTCAGGTTTTTCCGCGAACTCACAAATCTCATCTGTTTACCCCCACACCAGAATAAGCGGTAACAGGTCTAGAGCCCTGGCGGGTCGGGTTGGACCCGTTTGCCCATGGGCCTGAACTGGCTGAGGCCCATCGGGCTGTAGCTGGCCTGATGATCACAGGGGGGAAGATCCAGAGGAGATTAGAGGGCTCTGGTTGATGCTGCTTAATTTATCCTACATCACAAGCCCCCCACTCCTGCGGGACTGTGTCTGGCTGGTCGTGGAGGAGTAGTCGAGTTTTATGACGGAGAGTGAGAAGAGAGTTTCTATAACTAGGGTCAGTTGGAGTTGGCGCCGAGCTGGTTTTAGGGCCCATATGACCGAGCGCGAGGGCATCGGAGGCCAAGCAGGGGGGTCTGCCATCGAGCAGGTCATGGTGATTCCCTTTTGAACAAAATGAACGGAGTTCGGTCCGGGCCGTCGAGGCTTGAGGGGGCTCGGATGGACGAGCAAGGCCAAGTGACTTGGCCTATTGAAGCTACCCCTGTGCGCGAGATGTAGGCCGGCTATCGAGGCTTGAGGGGGTCAGAAGGACGAGCGAGGCCAAGTGACTTGACCTGTTGAAGCTACCCCTGTGCTCGAGATGTAGGTCGACCGTCGAGGCTTGAGGGGGTCGGAAGGACGAGCGGGGCCAAGTGACTTGGCCTGTTGAAGCTACCCCTGTGCTCGAGATGTAGGTCGGCCGTCGAGGCTTAGAGGGGGTCGGAAGGACGAGCGAGACCAAGTGACTTGGCCTGTTGAAGCTACCCCTGTGCTCGAGATGTAGGTCGACCGTCGAGGCTTTGAGGGGGTCGGAAGGACGAGCGAGACCAAGTGACTCAGAGATTCCAATAGCCATTATATGAACCATTTTTTGCGAGAATCGAGGAGTTACAATAACTGTTTTTGCACGAATCGAGGCCAATACTGTACCTGACTCTCACGAAAATCGAGGATTTTTACTCCTCTATATATATTTGTTCATCTCCCCTTTCCTCATTTCTTACTTTCGCTTTCTCTCACTAGGACCCGAAGCTTCTCTCTCTAGGATTTTTCACACCATCGACGAGTTTTCTGGCGCCCTTTCGATCAAGTCACTGGTTAGTTTTCTTCGCCATGTCTAGGGCCCAATCTGGTTCCTTCGCCTCTACCTCCGACAACTATGTTCATACGGCCTATCGGTTTCTACCACCTCTTCGGATCCTTCAGAAGCGTCAACTTCATGGGACACGACAGACGAGGTGACAGTTGTGGAGCCACTGTGGACTCGCAAACCATTTGTGGTGGAGAGTTGCGATTCGAATGAGGAGGGTACCGTGGACGAGGATGAAGAGGAGGGTGAAGGTGGGGAGGATGAAGAGGAAGGGAAGGACGAGGGGGGACTGCATCTTCCCCGCTGATGCGTTCTCCTCAGGGCTGAGGCTACCTATCCACCCCTTCATCCGGAAGGTTCTTAACTGGTCATCGCTGTGTCCGATGCAGTTTGGGCCGAACTCCTGCAAGCAGATGGTCAGCTTCATATTGTTGTGTATGGAGAGGAAGGTGCCGCTGAGATTGAGTATCTTCCGAACCATATTGGGGGTCAGCTCGTCCGGGGAGTTCAAGGGGATCTACTACGTATCGCCTCGGAGCAGGTGTATGGTCATGCATGGACACCCCGATTCAATAAAGGAGTGTAAGAGAAAATATTTTGTCGTCCGGAACGAGGAGCGGTGGGATATTTCGACGAGATGGAATTTTTATAAGCCGAACTTCAAGGGGCCGAAGAAGGGCAATCTCTCGACCGATGAGTGGGCTTTCATGGAGCGCCTTCAGAAAATTCATAGTATAAGTTGGCCAAAAGTGACGAAGAGTCATATGATCCGAGCCGGACTGAGCCCCGCCCCGCCCCGTATGTTTTTCGTTCATTTTTTTTTGTACTTCTCTTTTGTGCTAATCGTTTGTTAATGGGGATTTTTTGCAAAGATGGACCCCGAGGAGATCAAGGCGAGGAGGCTTGCCATGAAGAAGGAGAAGGCAGAGCAATCCGAAAAGGGGAAGCAAGAGGCGGCCCCATCCCGAACAACCTCTGAGGCTCTGTCCGAGCCGAAGTCGAAGAAGCAGAAGATAAGTCAATCGAGGGAGGTCGCCCTTGCGCCGAGCAAGGGGACCTCGAAGGCGTCCGAGGTCTCGCAGGGTTGCCTTCCTCCTCTTCGTGCCTATGCCCAGGCCATGGTCGGGAAGGAGGGATTGCAGCCTTGGGCCGCGGACTGGGCCATCCGCCAGGGGACACCCTAACTGAGGGTCCCGTCTCCATGGAGTTCGTGGACAAGATGGCCACGCCCCGGAATCGGCAGAGTATGGGGGCCGACACCTCCGATTCAGCCTACATGAGGTGGGCTCAGGCCAGCGTACAGGTAATTTCCGAGGCCTTCGGTCTTATTTCTCTTGTATTGGTTTCTCAAAATTTTATTTTCACCCAAGTGTTTTGACCTCGGCTGTAGGCCTGCATGTCCGGGAACCAGGTGAGGCAGCTTCACGAGATGGAGCTAAAGTACGAGCGGAGCCAGACCAATCGCTACAAGCACGAGATGGTGGACCTGAAGATCTCCCGGGAAGCTTCGATGAAACGGGAGCAAGCTCTGAAGGCCGAACTGGCCTCGATGGCCAATGACGCGCTCAAGAGGGAGGCGGCGCTGAAGCAGGCGTTCAAAGCCGAGAAGGGCGCGCTGATCTTGAAGGCCCATAACATGGTCATCGAGGCGCAGAATGAAGTGTACGCCAAGGCGATGAGTCATGTAAAGCACTTCTTTCCGACTTTGGATCTGTCGCACCTCGACTACGACCTGGAGATCGAGGGGCCGCCGAAGACCCCCCGGGGCGAAGCGTAGGGCGACGGGGATGGTATACAGAGCTCCCTGCCATACAGAGCTTCATACGACGCCATCCCGATACTAATTTGAAAACTGTTGTTGTAGGCAAACTCTACCAGAGCTAGATGCCTCTCCCAACTGCCTCCAAAATCTAGAACACAACACCGAAGCATATCCTCAAGAACTCGATTGACCCTCTCAATCTGTCCATCAGTCTGAGGATGGAAGGTAGTGCTGAAATCCGTCTTAGTACCCAAGGCTGCCTGAAGACTCCTCCAGAAATGCGAAGTGAACCGCGCATCTCGATTAGACACAATGGTCAATGGAACACCATGAAGCCTGGCGATCTCCCCAACATACAACTTGGCTAACTTGTCCATAGACGCAGTGAGTTTTATTGCCAAAAAGTGAGTTGATTTGGTTAGTCTATTGACTATGACCCAAATCGCATCATTACCCTTCGAACTCTTGGGCAAACCCATGATGAAATCCATGCTGATGTTATCCCACTTCAACTCCGAAATGGGTAACGGTTGCAACAAACCTCCGGGCTTCTGATTCTTGGCTTTCACCTGCTAACAAATCGCACACCTCGCCACAAACTCAGCCACATCCCGCTTCAAACTTGACCACCAGAAATATTGCTTGATGTCCTTATATATCTTGGTACTTCCAGGATGTACAGACAAAAGAGTAACATGTGCCTCCTGAAGAATACTCTTCCTCAAATCTGATTGATCCGGAACACATAACCTCTCTCCAAACCACAACACTTCATCCCTGATATGAAACTCTAAAAATCTGCCTACACCAACCTGCTCCTTCATCTTCTGAATCTTTGCATCGTCCTTCTGACTTGCTATAATCCTTTCGTTCAGCGTGGGTTCAAACCTCAGCTGAGCCAAAGATGCTCCCAAACCTTGCAAAACTACCTCAATACCAGCCTGATCCAACTCTTCTGCAAGATGCCTCTGGGTCGTGATCAACCTGGCCAAATTGCTTTTACGGCTAAATGCATCAGCAACAACATTAGCCTTCCCCGAATGGTACTTAATCTCAGGATGCAAGTCCTCAAGTACTTCCAGCCATCTTCATTGCCTCAGATTCAGGTCCTTTTGCTGATAGATGTACTTCAAGCTTTTGTGGTCCGTATATATGTTTAATTTCTCACCGTATACATAATGCCTCCATTGCTTCAAGGCAAAAATAATCGCAACCAACTCCAGATCATGAGTCGGATAATTGTTCTCATGCGGTTTTGGATGCCTAGACCCATAAGCAATTACCTTTACCTCTTGCATCAAGACACACCTAAGTCCATGATGTGAAGCATCGTTGTAGACATCATACTCAACACCTGCTCTAGGCAAAGTCAAAATAGGAGCAGTAGTCAACTTCTCTTACAACTCTTGAAAGCTTGTCTCGCACTGCTCAGTGCACTTGAAATTTACATTCTTCTTGGTCAGACCAGTGAGCGGCACGGCTATCTGAGCATAGCCTTGAATAAATCTCCTGTAGTATCCAGTTAGCCCAAGGAAACTTCTAATTTCCTTCACTGTAGTAGGCCTTGCCCAATCCTTCACTGCCTCTATCTTCTGAGGATCAGTAGCCACTCCCTCCTTAGAAAGGATGTGACCCAGGAATACTACTTCAGATTTTCAGAAATCGCACTTGGATAACTTGACATACAACTCATGCTCTTGAAGCTTCTTCAGATGCTCAGCTAGATGCTCAGTGTGCTCCTCCTCTGACTTGGAGTACACAAGAATATCGTCGATAAACACCACAATGAAAGAATTAATAAATGGCCTCAGAACTCTGTTCATCATGTCCATAAAGATTGCAGGTACATTCGTCACTCCAAATGGCATAACTAAGAATTCGTAATGCCCATGTCGAGTTCTAAATACAGTCTTATGCACATCTTCTGCTTTCACTCAAACCTGATGGTATTCCGATCAAAGGTCTATTTTAGAGAAAATAGCTGCTCCTTGTAGACGATCGAACAGGTCATCAATTAGTGAAATAGGATATTTATTCTGAACAGTAACCTTATTCAGCTCCCGGTAATCGATGCACATCCTCATTGACCCATACTTCTTCTTCACCAACAATACCGAAGCTCCCCAAGGTGACGCACTCGGCTGAATAAAACCTTTCCCCAAAAGCTCCTCAATCTGCCGCTTAACTTCATTATGCTCCACAGGCACCATCCTATACGGTGCCTTGGAAATAGGTGCACTCCCTGGCTGGATAGTGATGTTGAACTCTACATCACGATGCGGGGGTAACCCGGGCAAATCCTCCAAGAACACAGTCGAGTAATCCCGAACCACTGGAATTTGCTGCACCTCCACCGGAATCTTCTTCTTGCTAATAGCTACTACCAAACCTGAACATCTCTTCTTTTCCTGGAATGTGACTACAGGACCTCCTGCAGCCTTCATTATTACTTTCTTGGTTTTACACTCAATTCTTGCACTGTACACCGACATCCAATCAATGCCAATGACAACATCGACCCCTAGGATATTCAGCATGATCAGATCAATCCCGAAAATCCTATCTCCAATTTCGATCTCGCAGTTTGCATAATACCGATCAGTGGTTAAAGTCTCTCCTGATGGAGTAGCTACTGCAAGGACCTTTCCTGGAAA
Source organism: Hemerocallis citrina (assembly GCA_017893485.1). Taxonomy (NCBI): domain Eukaryota; kingdom Viridiplantae; phylum Streptophyta; class Magnoliopsida; order Asparagales; family Asphodelaceae; genus Hemerocallis; species Hemerocallis citrina. The sequence continues at coordinate 36,439,887 of CM030368.1, forward strand.
GATCTTCGGTTTGACTTCCAAGACTTTAGCAAATTTAGGTGATACAATAGTATGAGAGGATCCAGTATCGAACAGAATAATAGCTTTCTTTCCATTTAATAAAAGTTTCCCTGTTACATAATAAACTCCCATTACATAACAATCTTTACTAAATAAACAGGAAAATGAACAACAGAAAATTCAAAACATTCACCCCCGTACCAGTAATGACATGATCCACCTCATCAGTGTCGGTCTCAGTCAAAGCGAATACTCGCCCCTGCTGGTACGACTTCTTCCCAACTTGCTGCGTTGGTGCCTTTCGGGCGATATCTCGTAGCCTGGGGCAGCGAGATCTGTAATGACCTGTCTCTTCACAATCGAAACAAGTCACCACAGGAGGTCTCACCCAACCATTTCCTGGTCCTCCAGCCACATTGACAGCGTTCGCCCCTGTAGGTTTGAACCTTTGAGCTAGCGGCTGCCTCCTGACATTCCCAGAAACTGCGGGCCTCTTCCCGACAATCCAATTGCCTCTCCTATTCTGGGCGGCATGAAATTGCTCCATATCCTCCTCTGTAGCTGCAACTCACTTGAATAACTTGTCAAACCTCCTAATACCAAAGGGTATCATCCTTGATCTCAGACTCGGCCTCAAACTGTGCTCGAAATTCCGAGCTTTCTTCGCCTCGTCCATCACAAGTTCGGGTGCATACCTCGAAAGTTGAGTAAACTTTGTCTCATACTCTCTAACAGACATGCCTCCCTGTTGCAGTGCCAGGAACTCCATCGCTTTCTTCTCTTGGATGTCGGATGGAAAGTAGTAACTGCAGAACTCTTCCAAGAATTCCTCCCAGCCGATAACACCATTTCCCATAGTTTGCTTCATGGATTGCCACCATACAGCTGCGTCTTTCTCAAGCTGCAATGTAGCCAGCTTCACCTTGCTACTTTCTGGAATTTCCAATACCTCAAAGATAATCTCGACTTGCCTAATCCAATTGTTAGCTGCATCTGGGTCTGACTTCCCTTCAAACACTGGCGGTTTCATTCGCTTGAATGATTCCACAAGTTTGATTGCCTCAGAAACTGGATTTGCAGGCATCCCGCTATGGTTCTGGTTCATGGCGACGACATTGAGGATCTGATAGACTCTGGCCAACTCCGTTTCCAAGTTGAGCCCACAACTGGGCCCTTCTCCATTCCTTGCTCTTCTTCCAGCCATACTCTGATTCAAAAGATCCATTAAATTCAAAGTAGAAAACACGAATTTAAATCAACTCTTTCATTTCACTGAATTCAAACTTAGTACATTCAAATTTAAAACATCATCTGACATCCATGCAAAGAACATTGAGATACTACAACTATTTAATCCCTATGGTTCCTCATGGCTTTCCTAAGCTCTTCCCGTAGTTATGCTACCTCTTCCTTCAGCACATCATACATGTTATTTCTCTTCTCGAGTTCCCAAACACGATGACTGAGGGTTGCAATATTCTCCTTCAAACTCGTACACTGGGCCTACAATTGGTCTGCTCTCTCCTTCTGAGTCTCCACCTGCCTCTGAAGAGATTCTATGCGATCTCTCGAAACTGGTTCTTCTTCATCAGATGAAACGTCTGATGAGTCTAGAGGCGGAGTGATCTCTCGGGACTCGGGCCATTATCCTTTATACTCCTAGGGATCTTCTTCTTTGGAATATCCTTGTCCAGGGTAGTAGTCCTCTTCAATTATGTGCCAATCATCATCGCCTGCTGGGTCGTGGTGGTTCGCCATCTTTAGGAAGGGAGAAGAAGAAGCATCAATCATAAAGAAACACAAATGTAAGTAGCTTACATTTAAACCTCTATGTCCACTCTAGGGTGTCGTTCGTTATAAATTTGTACTACTTGGAAGCGTGGCTCTGATACCACTCTGTAACACCCCGAATTCCAAATAATCCTAAATTCAAAGTTCCGCGTGATCTTTACACTTCACTTCGTACAATTTTACAATGAATTAAAAACTTTTTATACAACAATATTTACATCAATACGGCAGAAATATAATTACAACATGATACATGAAATAGATAATAATTTCAACATTTCTTTAAGCAGCACTCCTTCTTTAGTCCTTTCATTCATTTTATCATGCATAGAAACTGTGGGCACGTCAGTTGCATACAATTGACGCTGGGATATAATACATTAATTCCTCTTACTTGGAAAGCACGCACTTGTTCACAAACAAAGCTAAGGGGGACTCTCTTATTGATGTCGTGTGTGACGGTGCACTTAGTCTTAATACATTTATTTATTATTTCATGATACTAATGCGCACTTATTCGAACTTATGCATATCATTTTACATAAATCGGAGGGCAAGCCCTTAACCGTTCTTCATCTTGTAGGGTTGAATCCCTCGTTACGAGTTTAACTACTATGGTAACTACGGTAAGTATTCTAGATGTTTTATGAATTACGTGCCCATGCCCAGACAGCCTAGAGGGGAATCTCACGTCATGACATGACGCATCATGCAGAAAACCTATGGACAATTCGTCTCCATCATGGAACGATGGCACTACGTAGTCACCTAGCACCCCACAAGCGTCGCCACGGTCCCGATAATTCCGAAGATGTATCTACGTTATGACATAATGCATCATGCAGACAGACTGTGAACACTCTCACACCGTAGATCCGAGGCCCTCATACTTGTATTTTTCTCTTACTTTCATCACATCTTCACTATAGTGTAGTCCTTAGATATTTGTATCATGAATAAAGTTAACACCCTAGAGTTAGCGTTAACTCTACACCGGTCTTAAACATCAACTGTAAACCACGACCCGATCTTGGTCTTTTATTATCACATTTCTCTTCAAAATTTCATTCATGCCGATGTAAGGACTTAGCTAAACTCTAGTTCCAACCTCCTTCATGCTCATCAAAATGTGTTTATACTCACAAATTTCTACATTTCATCGTGATCTTTTTATTTCATTTTCCATGCATACTTGTATATATTAAACATCAAATTTCATTTATTAACTTACTCAAATTTTCCATGTCGAAAATCTCAATTTTAATCTCTACACAAAAATTCTTTACATTCAAAATATTTCTTTTCTTTAATTAATCAAAGTCATATTCTAAGAAAATTTATCAAGTTCTTCTTCACAAAAATTACTTCCCTCCTTATAATGTGGCAAATATTGTAGAAATAATTTTTATGAAGTCCAGGTAATTTTAGAAGAATATTAGAATTTTTCCCAACTTTTTTATACCCTTAAAAACTATTAAAATACCGAAAAAATCGAAATATGTTAAAAAAAAAAAATCAAAAACCACAAACAAAAGGCAAGGGTCAGATTTGAACCTAGACCAACACCCCCGCCCTACTACAGTAACAGTCCCAAAGCGCACTCGAAGACCAGAAGTCCAAAGTGACTAACCGATATAAGGTGAGCTCAGTTTATATTTAAAGTATGGTTTCGATGATTTGATTTAAAAACCAAAATTTCATAAAAATAGAGTCCCTTCAAGATTCGAACCCAAGACTTCCAGCACTGTTCACAGCGCTCAAAACCCCCACCGAAATCCAGTACTCCCAAACCCATTCTTTGTTGTACTCATGAATAAATATTGCTTTATACTACTAATCTGTATCTAACTCCTTATCTAATAAACTCGATTTCTCAATCGAATTGTACTTATTTAAAATATAGATCTTTTCCATAATGTATTCTTTTGAAAAATAGTATAGTATATTTGTTTAGATATACAAAATGCTCATTTTTAACAACATCATAGAACTATTCTTCTTATTCCTTTTGAGAAAATGAAACATTAGTATATTTGTTGACATTGAAATTTCTGTTCTAGATAAATCTTTTGTCTATTTATCCCCACATTTATTCACAAAGGTTTTTGTACAATTTTATTCATTCTTTAACATAGTTAATCTTCTTGAGTAAATTTTACCTTTTACAAAACTAACTCATTTTCTTATGATTTAAAGAGACAACATATTTCACAATCAAGTGAATATGATATTACTCATACAATACAATTAAAATTCAACACTTATTGCAACTTTCTATATTAATCACTTTATTTCACAATCCATGGGTGTTATTTTGCATTCTACAATCCATTCACAAGCACAATTTTCATACAAGCATGGTTCATCAAATTATATCTATTCTAGCATGAAAATATATTAATAAAGTATCATGAAAAATTTTAATTAACAAATTTCAATTTATTTTACTAATTTTCTCATGTAGACAAATAAGAATTTTCTCTTTTTCTTACTAGTCTTTTCAAGCAAGTATATGGCAAACTTTTCTATTTTCTCTAACATGTTCATAAATTAAATTCCTAGTATGGTAACTATATTAGAAGTAGAGAAATCACCCACTTTCTTGAAGAAAACAACGAAAAACTCCTAAAGAAACTCCTTGAAAGCACGATCGTCTCTCTTCTCCTCCTCGCTTGCGCAAAATCCGAGCTCCTCCTCCTAGCAAAACCCGAACCTTCTCCTCCTCTTGCTTTGGCCGGCCTCCAGTGGAAAGGAATACAACTCTCTTTCTTTTTCTCACACAAATTTCTTTTCCATACTCTATCTTTTCCTCACAAATGCCTTTTTCTTTCTCTTTCTCTTTAAGGTTTCTAAATGCAAGTGATAAAGAAAGACAAGGGAGAGGTATTTATACACATTTCAAGAGTGAATGGAGGGTTGAGATGAGTTTGGATGAAGGGCTATGATACATTTAGGAGTTAGAAGAACTACCCATTATCAAGTAACCAACTCTCCACTCTCTCCATCTCTCCCACTCAAGCATGGTCGGCCACCCCCTTGTCCCATTGCACGTGCATGTGCCATCACATGCACACCTAATTGTTTGTTCATTTAATTGCAATTATTTTGTTACATGATCATGACTACCCTACAAGTGTCTTAATTTGTAATAAAATTAATTAGTGGACTAATCTAATGGGCTAAAATCCATGGGCTCTTAATTAATTAATTAATTAATTTTAGATGGGCTAGAATTAAACTATTAGGCCTAAGAATTAATAATAGGCATTTTAAAACAGAAAGAAAATATTTGTTCATGACATTAAAATAATTTTTAAAGCCAAAAACATACATTAATTTATGCAGGCAAAACACATGAATTTAAATGATAATTTAATTATCGGAAAATTCAGGATGTTACAAATATTGAGACAAAAACACAACGAACCGAATCCACACAACCCACTAGTAGTAGAAAAACTAGAATAAAAACTAGTGACTGACACAAATTTTATGATTTTATCCCCGACGAGGAGAATACTAGTATAGGACATAATATTTGTAAAACTTGTAGCAAGAGTTACAAATGAATGAAGGGTGAGGAACAAGTACAATTAAATGACACATTTTAAATGTACACCCCGCACTAGTACAAGACAAACAAGGCCAACAGAAAATCAATCTTAGGACCGAATAAATAGATAGCCACCCCTATGATCCCGAACTTGTTCATCGAAAAATGACCCGACTAGTTATTAAGGATGAGTTACCTTTTTCCTATTCTCGAGAGTAGGAATGTCGATTCTTTTAACCAAAATGCACTAAATCCACATTTTAGAAGAATTCCTAGAAACACACTCAAGGCCAATTGTTTTAAACTTTACAACGAAATGAGAGGCGCTTCAATTGAACTCTTGTATTCTTTAACTTATAAAACAATGTTAACTTTCGATTGTTGAAAATATTGTAATGATATTTCAATGATGGGCATAACTTGTCATTACATATATAGTGATGGGATGATTCAAAAGAGAATCACATCACTTGCCGTTTTGACATATCCCCATAGTGATATGGTTATCCCAACACGTATTTTAGAAGTTTGTGATTTATTTCATATTCGTGATAAAAAAAATACTATTAGCTTTGATAATGAATCTAATAATGATGCTTCGATTAGTACATTAAAAACTTAATTTACTCCTCCATGTAATAAAAATTTTCATGTTAGATGTGTGTGTCATATTTTAAATGTATGTGTACAAGATATATTGAAAGTAGCTGATTCATATATAATTGTAATTAGAAATTGTGTACATTTTATTGCTTTGAGTGGTATTATACTTCAAGAATTTAAAGAATGGTGTAAACTTAGGAACATGCATTTTAAAAAATTTCTTAGAGATGTTAAACACCAATGGAACTCTACTTTCGATTTACTAAATGTTGTTACTCAATACAAATATATTATAAATCATTTTTGTCTTGTAAAAAATAAATTTTTTTTTCAAATGACTCCTCAATCATTTTATTTTGCCGAATCTTTGTTACAATTTTTGGAACCTTTCAAAACCGCAATTGTGTTATCTACATCTTCTAATTCTACTTCTAGTAGTACTTTTATTTTAATAATTACTATGATGTAAACTTTTCAAGACATGATTTTGGATGAATACATTAGCCATATTTTTGTTCTCGCTTATACTAAAATTTTGAAGTATTTTAATCCTCCTATGTTGAATTGTATTGCTATTGTTATAGATCCTTGTATCAAATTAGCGGGTACGAGAAGTTTGATTGAAATGTTTTTATTCTTGAGATGATTCTGAATATGATTGTAATTAATTATTAGCTAACATTGAATCGACATTGGATAGCTTGTATTATTATGATAGAACTTTTGCATCTTGTAGTACAACTAGTGTAGTTACTTCTTCTTCTTCTACTTCTAAAGGTAAGGGTAAGAGTACATTAGAAGATATCACTGCTAATTTACTTGCTTGTATTCAATCAAAAAAATGTAGGACTAATGCACCTAATGAATTAAATCGGTATAATCAACAAGATAGTGAGAATTCTAGAACTAAGATTGAAGTGCTACAATGGTGGAAAGAACGTGAAAATATTTTTCCTATTCTTTCACATATGGCTAGAGGTCTACTAATTCTCCTGCTGCCACAGTTGCTTCAGAAAATACTTTTTCTACAAGTGGCAGGGTTCTAACAAATTACATGAATCACTTGAAGCCGGATTCATTGGAGATGCTCGTGTGCACCGAAGATTGGATGAAGGCTGAAGACAAGACTCAAGGAAAAATGACATCTACATCAACAAAGCTCACCTGAAGTCCAATTACAGAGGTGCACGAAAGTATTCCAATGCCATTTCTTCAATAATTATAGGCTGTCTCGAACTCTAGATTTTGATTATCCCCTCAAACATGTAAATGTAATTTAAGAAATATTGTATGTTCTTTTAGGTTTCTATTACTTGTATTAGTATGTGTAAAAGTTGAAAAAATTTCATAGAAGTTGAAATGAATAATATATACAATTTTGTTTCACTCTTATACAGTTATACTTGTTGTATTTATTTTTAACTTTTGTAAGTTAAGTTTAAATATTAAATAAATAAATTAACCAGGCCAACATGCGACCCGACCCGAATCGAAACAGGTTCGACCCGAATGGGTTTGCTGGTCGACTGGGTTGAATTTTTCAATTTCGAACCTGGCCCGGCCCAGGCGGGTTAAATTCACACACGAGCAATTTCGACCCGACCCCGTCCAATCAACCCGAATGCCACCCCTAAATTTGAGCAACCTGTATAGAAAGTTAAAGAAAACAATTGTGAATGTGTTGTGAGATCAAGAGGTCAGTTCCTCGTCTTTAACTATCCTTCATTGATGTTAATAATTCTCTTCAGATAGACCATTAATCATACCATTAGTCATTCCCTTTCAGCTAATTGCAGGGAGAACAAAACTAGAACAAGATTTACTGTCATTTGGATAATATTGTTAAAGATCTAACTCTAGAGTTGGAGAAAGAACATTGGCCAACAGTTGCTCGCTCTAAATAGGTGTAATACCCTTGACTTGGAAAATTAGAGAAAGTTACTGTTAATATTTATTTTTTTCAATAGCGGGTCTATAGTCACGTCCAAGTAATCTATTGTGCTGAATTTAAAGTAACGTATTGAACCCAACTATTTCTATGTTATTCTTTATTCTTCAGTGAAGCAGACTTGCATCTTATGATTTAAGCAGCATGAAACAACAATGATGTATGTACATGTCTCTAAGTATATTGCTTCATGCAAATTGGCCAGCTGGAGCACATTTGAGCGTGCTCACTATCCATATTTGATCCCTATGGAGCAAAATTCACACTATCTATTGTTTCGCAGACAGGGAATAGGATTTTAGTTCTAATATTTTTTTTTGATTATGTCAAATCCTGATTAGGACATTAGGTTAATTGCAACTCATGTTACATAAAACATTAGTAATGCAAAACTATTTTAAAGTGTGCAACTCTGCCAACCTCGGGATTGAATAATAATGATAAGGTTGAACTAAACTCTAAGCCTTATGAATTCAAAATAATATGAATAACCTTCTTGATATTGTACCACTTCAAGCTACGTGCATTTGGTACCTAAACTAGACTTTCGGCAAAGAGAATAGATTTGAAAGTTTGAACACAGCTAAGTGATATGTTAAAGTTCAGTTTCAAGTTGCACTGGGTTGTCAAAAAGTTTTTAAAAATTAACAATATTAGCTATGTGCACCAAGCACGTGCACTTTGTGCATGAAAAAATTTAATATATATATATATATATATATATATATATATATATATATATATATATATATATATATATATATATATATATATATATATGCAAATACGGCTGCTACTTGCACTTGCAAGAAACTAATCATTCACCTCTCATTTGGATATACAGATAGGATACCTACAGATAATTTTAAGTAGTGATATAGATTGCACTCATGTATTGGCTGAATTGAAGTTTAGATATATGCGGACTATGATTTTCTTAACTGCAAGGGAAAATTAACCGAGATTAGGTAACTTTAGAATGTAATTCAAATAGACTAAAGCTTAGATAAGTACGAATACCACGACTATTCTCTCGTCAAAACGAAGACTTATATCTAGGTAGGGGTGGAAACCGTCCCGGGCCCGCCATTGTAGCGTTCCGGGTCCGGGTCCGAGTTTGGGCTACCTTAGGAACAGGTCCGATCTCAAGCCGGTTCGAAAAGAGGGGTGGTTAGCATGACCCCCCCGACCACACGGGTCCCGGGCTAACCCAGATTTTTTATATACTTTTTGTTGTTGTTATTGTATACTTGTATCTTGTTTAATTTAATTTTGACATGTTTCTTCAGTTTTTCTAAAGATATAAAATATATAAATTTTGTAAGAAATTCAGATGTACAAGAATCATCAATCATATTAAAACAATATGTATTATTTTTCTTCATTTTAAAACCATGCAATGATTTACAACAGTAAAAAAAAATTGTTATAATACATACAAATTACATAATTTGAAAATTACATGATAAAAGAGGATATAAAGTTTGAGATAACATAGAGTTAGTTTGAAGAGAGGGCACATGACTACTGTCGTGCACCTCAACTTAACCTAAACCAAGGATCTCATCGCTCTAAATTCCCTAATAAGCTTCTTACTATCCAAATCTTCAATCTTTAGTCTTCTTCAATCTTCGCGAGTTTGTTTTCATGATTCGTCTTCTAGAGTATTGTTACCACTTAAGCCTTCTATTATTCCTTGAGTCATCTACTCCGCTTTCATCCAATCTTCGCTGCACACTAGCATTTCCAAAGTTTTCGGTGTCATGCGATTCATTGCTCATTCAATAACCTGCCACCAAGAGAAAAAATACTTACTAATGCGACGGTGGACACCGTGGGAGTTAGTATATCTTTTGCCATATGAGAAAAATATGATATGATCCCACGTTGTTTTTCTACCAAAGAATCACATTAACATATTGTTCAAATGGCAGTGGAGGTTGTGTAGTATACCAGTGAAGTTCATTAAGTGCATTAGTTCGAGAAATTTTAGTCTGGATAAGACTCCATATATATGTATCATCAGTTGCAATACCCTTACCTCTTCAAGAAGATGCACTACTAGGTGTGTGGTGTGTGGTGTGTGGTGTGTGGTGTGTGGTGTGTGTGTGAAGTAAATCCAAATTCTTTATCATAACTATTATACAAATCATTCAATATTAACTCAAAGTTGATTACAAATTCATCATAATCAAAAATATTATCTTCTACCATACTATAAAACATATTAATCAAATTCTTCGTACTATTTAACTTGATATGGGGATCCATTACACTAGCAACACAATAGAACATAGGAAGAGAAAAAAAATATTTAACAAATTTATCATAAGTGGGAACAACATTAAGACAAATGTAAGCATCATTCAACATTCGTTCAAAAGATTTCATCATCTTAAATAATGTAATTAAAATACCGCTAGAAGTGAACTTGTAAGGTTTTGAAATCAGAAGTTGCAATTTTAAAAGGTTCTAAAAATGTACATAAACTTTGGATATAAGTCTAAGGGTAATAACTCATTTGAAAATTTTCCATATTTTTTGCAGTTCAAAATTCATTTATAATATCTTAGTATTCTAAAGCAAAAACAAGTAGATCGAAAGTAGAATTCCAATGGTGTTAGACATTTGTAGGGAATTTTGTACAATTCATTCCCTTAAGCTTACATCATTCTTTAAATACTTGAAGATAATCGCCACTGAAATCCATGAACGCACTCAAATATGATCCAACTATCTTCAATACGCCTTGCACACACAAATTTAGAATATGACATACACATCTAATATGAAAAATTTCAGGCTCTATATGATGTAATGCATCCTTTAATGCAGAAATTTCCTTCGTATTATTCGAGGCATTATCTAAATCAATAGTAAATGTTTTATCAGTAATAGAAAAATTAGTGCATGCTTGTATGACATGTATGCGATAGCATGTGCATTATGAGGGTACATAATATATCCAAAATATATGATCCTCTTTGGGAGGACCCAATTATTAGTCATCCATTGACATGTTACGCACATCATTGGAACATCGTTAATACATTTCCAATAGTCCGAGGTTAACGAAATCTTACAAGTTAAATTAATCAAAATAGCAAGTAAAAAATCCTTAAGGTTTTGATAACCTTTAAAACTATCAGATTTAATGGTATTTCTAGGAATTCACTTAAAATAAGGGTTTAAAGCGGTTTGGTTAAAGACATCTAGGTTCCTACTTTTGGAATAAGAAAATGATAACTCGTCCATAATAATTAGTTTTGTCATTTCACTACGAACGAGATCGTGATTGTAACTAAAATTATCTATACGACCGGTCTTAGGGTCGATCTTTTGTTGGGTATTTATTGGTTAAATTTCATGCAAGTGTATCCATCCCGGTATCCTTTACCCATCTATAAATTGTTCCACATTACTTACATCTTTTTTTCCCTCTTTCGAATTGAGGGGATCATCTTCCTATGTATATTGATTGTGGACATCAAAAGTCAATTCTCTATGTTTTCGAGAAGAATGTTGGTTTTCGATGTTTTTGGTTTCGGTATATTCTACAAGTATTTCATCGAATTGTGTTTGTGGATTAGCAGATTGGAGAAACTAGGGAAAACTGTCTTCTTCTCTAATACCATCGGACTAATTGTGGAATATAAGCGGTTAGCTACTTCTATATGAACGAGATGATGCCATTTTATTGTATAAAAAAGATAGAATTGATTTTATATATATATATATATATATATATATATATATATATATATATATATATATGTACATATAAAGAAATTAACAAGCAAATAACTTGACAACTAACATGTAACTCCCCGCAAAATTAAGTTATGACAATTTTGCTCCACGTGTGTTTCGCACATGTATTTTGTACCGTTACTTGTAATATCCATAACATTATTAATATAAATATTTTACATATTTTGTATTTCGATTGTTATGGACATTTTTGGTTCTCTCAAATTCAATTATATGTTTGAATTTATTTTTTTGATCTTCTATTTAAATTTTAACTCAAATATTTTTAGATTTTGTTTTACGTGCATTGCATGTGTTGACAACATATTTTTAATATATAAAACTAATGAAGTAAGTATGTTAAATTTTATTATTTCTTAATTTAAACATATGGGAGGTTGGATTTGTAATGATCCATAGTATGGTTTATTTAACCCATTTTAACTAATAAATGATGTTACTTTTGTAATAATGTAAATATATGCTTAATTAAACACACTCATAATAGTTAGATTTTGTGCACACACACAAACACATCACGAACACGTGTTTCTCCCACATAAAGATGGCCGGACAATTTGAAGGAAGAGGAAAATTTTCTTGAATGTGAGGGCGTGTTTAAGTTGTGGAGTAATGGGGGGTTATTTATTAAGTCATCGGTAGTTATTTACTTTTGTAAATAAAACCCCCATTTTCCTCCCCCATTTTCCTAATCTCATTTAGAAGAGAAAAAATATACTCCATAGAAGAAGGGAAGGGTAATTCCGGCCAATTCCTTTTAGGGAGAGAGAATTGCAAATTTTGGAGTGCTTTTGGAAGGGAGGAGGCTTGGAGATTATTTTCTAGGAGTTTCTATTGAAAAATTCATCAAAAGAGGTGGGTGTTTCATTAGTCTCTAATTATTTTTTTTGTAGAAAGAATACTATGATTAGAAGCCATGTTATGTGCAATTTTAAATTTCTTTTAGGTTATGAATTAATCTTAGAATCAAATGCATGTTAATTTAATTAAGTTAGATGAGATTGTAGAAGAGAAAATTTGATTATCATGTTGTAGATTGCTAAAATTTAGTTAAGTTGTTAATATGATAATGTCATGTTTTGCTAGCAAAATTTTAGAAATATACACATGATTTTGGTAAATTGTATGAGGTGCAATGGTAGAATTGTTTGCTTGTAGTATTATAAATAAATTGTATTGATGCATCATGGTAAATTTGGTAGATTGTAATTGTAGATATTATGGATGTTAAAATTTTCATTCTCTTTAATGTGATTAAAACTTAGAACTGAAATTGTACAAATTTAGATTGGTATGCATCATGAATGTTAAAATAATGAAACTTGTTATAGAGCAGTAAAGCGTAATTTATTTTGAGAGGCTTTTGGGTAGTGAGTGAGACTTGGGAGTCTGGTTAGAGTGTGCTGGCTTGGGCTACGAGTTCGAGTCTTGCGACTCTATTTTTCTTTTAATATATTGTTAATTCATTAAAACAGTAGGCAGAGACATAAGAATTTGATGGAAGATTTTACACCAAGAGTGAGTTAGCATGCTGGTTGTTGACTGCGAGTTAGAGTGGGGGGTTTCTACTCTGGTTCAATTCCTGATGGGGTCGAATTTTGATTTTTTTTTTTTGTTATTTTATTCCTTTTAAAACTATTTTCTTTGAGGAGAAAAGAGTACGATTAATATAGAGTATTAATGCAATATTTTTTTCTAAGATTACATATACTAATTCAAGAATTATTTTGTAGAATAAATACTTGTAATTTAGATTACTTTAAAAGGTAAATTTTGGAGTTGTTTCACTTTAAATTAAGTTGATTAAAAGAGAGAAATAGGATGGTTTAAAACTAAATTTATTCTAGAATCTTAAACTATTCGAAAATGAATTTTTTTATTTGGACCTTATGTACATTATTTAGATTGACGAATAATAAAAAATAAAAGTGTGGAAAAGTGGACGTATTGACATTTGAAAAGAAAATTTATTGAAGTATTATTGAAATCTTTTGATAAGAAATTATCTATTGCTTTGGAGATTGATGAACTAAAAGAGAACGAATAAAAAATCAAATGGTTCATAATGAATGAGAAATTGTGTAAAAGAGGTTAAGAATAACCTATAAAATCTCTGAATTGAGATGTGTGGTCCTAGGAGCTAAGCAAGACCCGTACTGACCGGCAAATTATAATGAATTTTGAGAAATGGCCAATATGGGCCTAAGTTCTCGGTGAGTGAGTTAAGTCCGGCGGGGTAAGCTAGCTTTAGGCCATGAGAACTAAAATTGAATTAAGAACAGACACTAGACAAGAAGATGTGATGAGACCTGGGTAAACGTAAGTGAAGCATCTCTATATAGTCGGGCGGTGGATTCTAGGACTATAGATCCAATTGGACGATGGATTCTGGGACTGTGATTGCATGCATAGAGAGACGAGCCCTAATTAATTTTGGGATTATGATTGATAGGGCGGTGGATTTCGGGATCATGAATAGTCGGGCAGAAAGGGGGCAGACCTCCAACATATGAGCTGGAGCGGCACTTGCGGTATGTTTGCATGACGAGGATTCTGTATAGTCGGGCGGTGAATTTCGGGACTAAGATCCGTACTCGTGGGATGTCTAAACTTTGTTTTTGTCACCGTAGTAGGATTTTCATAGCAAGGGATTGAACCCTATAATGAGGAGTACATTAAGGGCTTGCCCTCGGAACTATGTAGTATGAGATGCGTAGAATCTGAACAAGTGCGCATTAATGTTGCATCGTAAGTATAAGTGTCTGCATTAGTCAGTAGGTTCATAACATACATGGACATAATTAGGATAGTCACTTTTTTTTATTTTTGCATTCAAGTTTGTGTTTGCTACATTAAGGAATCACTGTATTATAACATTGCGTCAGTTGTATGCAATTGACGTGCCCGCATTTTCAAGTTGCAGGACTCGGATTAGCGAGCGACGTGGACATGAATTTGATTTTGATGGCTGTTACAGGATTGAAGAAATTTGATGTCATAAATTGTAATTCTTTTGTGTAAATTTCTGCCGCATATTGTAAAGAATAACATTGCAATGAAAAAGTTTTAAATTCATTGTATTTTTGTACGAAATTAAAGTAAAGATCCTAGTTGTGCTACGAATTACATGTGTTTGGAACCGGGGTGTTACACTCTCCTATATCGCCCACTACTAAGTCGTACCCTTTATTTCCCCGGCTTGTTATTATTTTACTGATTATTGATGATTATTTATTAACCATTGTACCCTTGATTATCAAGCTTTTGATCTTGTTAGTATCTATCATTTATTGACCTCTAATATCGTTCCAGTCCTTTGTTTATTGTCATATCGTCCTTCATTGTTTCACGGTTTTCTACTACTTATCGTCCGAAGCTTGCTCTAACGGGTACTCTCCATCTTTCTTTTGAGTTATTTTTTATACAGGTACAGATATGGGATACTAAAGGATCTTGACGAATTGTTATTGCACTGTGTATTCTCGGGCTTTCTGTAAGTTCTTGTATCTCAATATTGGTTATTGCATTATATTTTTGTTTCCATGATTATTATTGTATTATTGAGTTTATTGGTATTGTACAGCTTATGGATGATATGAGTTTGCGTACTTATATAATTCGCTGGGTCTCAGTTACGTACATGTGTTTCCGTGTAACGGGAAGCGAGACGTGAAGATCGAAAATAAAATTGATATAGTAATTGAAGAAATGGAAAAGAAAATTGAGAAGATAATGCTTCTTGTTGAACATTTATTTACTTCTTTTCTTAAAAAATTCTAAGAGTAGTAGCTTGAGAGTTGAGAGAGAGTAGTAGCTTATTATTGAACCATTCTTCAAACATTGCAAGAGTAGTAGCTTGAGAGATTTTTTTTTAAAACTTTTTTTAATTTTTATTTTTTAAAGAAAATGTGGAATATGACCACCCTGTTTCATTAATTAGACATTAACAAAACAAACCCAGAGTACTGGGCCAAAGTACAAACTATGTGCAGGAAATAAAATATGAAGCTACATGACCCTTACAAACACCAAGCAATCCCTCCAACAGTCCCTAGAGGGTGGGCCGACATCCGATAGTCTTCCACACTATCGAAGAGGTCCAGCCGATGCAACTCTTTTACAACTGTAATGGACCCCTTCTTGGGCCTAATCACACTGCTCGACCCATCATAATTGTCAGTACGTCAATTAAGCTTAGTGCCCTTCATCCATGGCAAGCGCACACCAAACTGAAGCGATTCAGTCATGATATTGTCATCCGCCAAACCAAACATTACCCTCCTCTCCTCCTACATTCGTGCAAACAACATCACACTCACCCCAGCCAATACCACAGTCACAGAGAGAGCCGTGGAGAGAATACCTTTACTTCTCACACACTCTTGCTCTCTCATGTGATTTCTCACACATAGGACATACACCAACGAGTAGTGAGGAGCAACATCTTCACTCTCTCACTCTCACACTCTCACACACTCTCTCTCAACAAAGAACCTAAACAAATCACAACAAAATGAAGCATTACCTTCTCCTCTCGCCACAACGGGTGGTGGCATTGTTGACGACAAGTTCAACAATGAGGGTGTAGTGGCGGTGCTGTCACGAAGACTGTGGATGTCGTTTGAAGGGGCTAGAATATCGCCGCAGCCCATCGCAGTTGCAGTCCAAATCGATTGTGATGCAACCGTCAGTGAAAGAGGCGACGGAGGGCGGCTTCGAATCCAGGGAAGCAACGACGAGCGCAAGAACGAGAAGTGACTCCGACTCCCAAGTAGCAATGACATCTACAACTGTGGGGCTTCGGCGCGCGGCGAGCTTGGGAGGAGCAGTCACATTCGAAGAGGAAGGGAGATGCGACAGTTGGGAGGAGCAGCGCGTGACTGCAAAACTATGGAAGCGCGGTTTCGAAAGGGAGATGCGACGGTGGTGCTCTTCGGCGGGAGGCGACGGCGGGAGAAGCCATCGCAGGCACTGAGGATGGGGATCGGCTAGGCTTAGGCGACGACGGTGCTAAGATTGGAAGGAGGCGATGGCGGGAGAAGCAATCGCAGTCGCTGAGGATGGGGGTCGGCTAGGGGTAGGAGACGACAGTTCTTGGATTAGCGAGAGAGGTGGCGGCGGGGATGGGGGCGGTGAACACCAGTCGCCGCCCCCTATTTTTCTCAGATCTAGGGTTTTTCTGGGAGGTTTTTTTGGGAGTTTCTCTTTCTAGAGTTTCCCCAGAGAGAAACTAATTTTTAGAATGAATGTAAAGCCATCTTTAGTAGCCTGAGAGTTGACAGAGAAGTACTAGCTTGTTGAACATTTCTTTACTTCTTGTGTAACTTGTTTTGGAAAATATTGGAAACTTGAGATAAATATGTTCAGAATGAATTGAGAGGGTTGAAAGAGTCGTGATTGAAGAAAATGATATGAAATAGTTGAGTATTTATAGATTTTCATAGGAGGGTAAAATTGTATTTAATTATCCTAATAAAAAGAAAAAGAAAAGGCAAAACGGCTAGAACTCAATGGTTGGCCCATGCTGAGCAACCGTTGGATCCGACCGGGCCGACCCGGACTGCACCATAGCAGTTTGGTCCGGATCAAGGCCCGCCGGGTTCGTAACAGGTCTAGGCCCACTCGGGTTTTTTTGGGGATTTTCGAATTGGACCTGCCCACTTAGTTTAGGCGGAACAGCCCCAGCGGTCCAGGCGGGCTGCGGGCCAGACCGACCCTGTTGCCACCTCGCAGTCCAGGCCCATTTGGACACTGGCCAGGCTCGGCCCGTTCCCAACAGAGTTAAATTGAAAGCTCTGCTTTTCTCTTCGGAGCAAACCAAGATCAGTTCCAGCTTTATTCATGGCGGCGTCGTCGTCTTCCTCGATTCTCCGTCGAATCTCTGCTCAAATCGCCCTCGTCCCCCCTCGTCCCCTTCTGTCTTCATCGTCTTCATCATTTTCGATGGATATTCCAGTAAAGGCGCCTCCTTGCCTCCCCGATTCCCCGTTAGATTCCTATTCCATCGAGCTCATGGCCGTTCCCAAGAAAAAGGTGCTGCCTTTTCCACTAATTAGGATTTTATTTGGCCTTCGTGCCCTGCAAATGAAAATGTAATCTTTTTCATTTTGTATGTATATGTGTTTCAGACATCGAAATATAAGAAGGGGTTGAGGAATGGTCCCAGGGCTTTGAAACCACAACCGGTGATTGTTCGTTGCAAGTAAGATTTATTTATTTATTTATTTAGTTTCTTTTGATTAAATAGGGGGGAATTGTTAGGAACTTAGGAGAACTCACCCTTAAAAGCTAGCTGTTAAGGAGAGGGAGCCCAAGTTTATAACTACCCAACATTGGTTTCCCATATAACCGATGTGGGACTAAATTTGGATCATAACATTCCACCACGCTTCTGTAACCCGCCGACCTCGGCGGTATTCACTCTAGCGACACTGGTCCGGCCCGGACCGACCAGTAATTTTAATCCAGCCTCTAGGTAGCCCTTTCCAACTCTCGTCGGCTTTCACTCTAGCCTCTAGGTAGTCCTTTCCGACTCTCGGTGGCTTTCACTCTAGCGACACTGGCCCAACCCGGCCCTACAGGTAATTTTAATCTAGCCTCTAGAGCGAATTAAGAAGCATGGGGTTGGCTCTGATACCAATTGTTAGGAACCTAGGAGAACTCACCCTTAAAAGCTAGCTGTTAAGGGGAGGGAGCCCAAGTTTATAACTACCTGATGCGGTTTATCTCTGGGAGACGTGTGGATGCACCAGGTGTGAGTTCGGACTCGATTTATATTTGAAGGAGAATGCTGCTCGTCTGCCGACCCTTGACTGACCGGGTGGAATTCGTGGCGACCTCGGGGCGGTTCGGAGATCTGGGCTCGGATCAGAGGATTCGGATCCGAGGTCTTGTGTACCTGCAGACGGTCCTGAAACACCGGGGTTTGTCCCGGTGGCGGACCCTCCGACGATCTAGTCAGTCTCTGTGAGAGAGTAGCAATAACTAGGTGAATTTAAGTGGCAAAAGATTGATTACCTGAAAAGGTGGGTGAGGGTCTAGTATTTATAGAGAATCCCAACCGGGTTTGGATCCGCTTGGGGGCCGGGTCTGAACCCGAAAGCCCATGGGCCTGTCGTGGCAGAAGGCCCAGGGGGTTTAGGGCTGATGTGGCAATACCAGGAGTGGTATAGGGCTGACGTGGCAAAACCCTGAGCGGTATAGAGCTGACATGGCTGATCGTGGGTTCTCTGTGCCTCTGGGAGAATCGGAGGGCCTAGATTGTGCCAGGTCATCCCCCTGCTTCGCCAGAGAGGGGGGCCGGCTCATGGGGCTGTCACGGATCGGAGACCGAGGGTCACTGAGGCTCGTCGGATACGAGGAGGTCGGCTCTGGGGGGGTGCACTTGAGGTTCGGCGCCGACCCTGTAATGGTTCGAAGCCGAGCTAGATTGCTATTTTTACCTTTCTTGAGTGAGCGTTGTATTGGGCCCTGGTTGGGCCCGCAGGCCATTTTTACCCTACCACACAAGCCCCCCACTCCTGCGGGGGTGCGGGAGCTAGCCGGGGAGGAGTGTTCATGATCGTGGAAATGGGATAGCAAATCGTTGAATCATCCGGAGGAGAGTATCCTGGTGCCCGGCCCAGCCTCGATATGACGAGGGATTACTCGTTTGACAAGGGCGATGCGAGACGTTGTTTCTTCCTGAGAAGAAGGCCCTGGTGCACGACCGAACCTCGAGATGACGAGGGTTTATGTGTCGGCAAGGGTGATGGCGAGCCGTTGCTTCTTCCTGAGAAGAGTACCCTGGTGCCGGACCGAACCTCGTGATGAGGAGAGATTATGGGTCGGTAAGGGTGATGGCGAGCCGGTGATTCTTCCTAAGAAGAAGGCCCTGGTGTTCGACCGAACCTCGAGATGACGATGGATTATGTGTCGGCAAGGGTGATGGCGAGCCGTTGTTTCTTCCTGAGAAGAGTACCCTGGTGCTCGACCGCACCTCGAGAAGACGAGGGATTATGTGTCGGCAAGGGTGATGGCGAGCCGGTGATTCTTCCTAAGAAGAAGGCCCTGGTGCTCGACCGCACCTCGAGATGACGAGGGATTATGTGTCGGCAAGGGTGATGGCGAGCCGTTGTTTCTTCCTGAGAAGAGTACCCTGGTGCACGACCGCACCTCGAGAAGACGAGGGATTATGTGTCGGCAAGGGTGATGGCGAGCCGGTGATTCTTCCTAAGAAGAAGGCCCTGGTGCTCGACCGCACCTCGAGATGACGAGGGATTATGTGTCGGCAAGGGTGATGGCGAGCTGTTGTTTCTTCCTGAGAAGAGTACCCTGGTGCACGACTGCACCTCGAGAAGACAAGGGATTATGTGTCGGCAAGGGTGATGGCGAGCCGGTGATTCTTCCTGAGAAGAAGGTTTGAACCGTGTGGTCTATCGCTTTAGCGGAGTCTTGATGGTGCTTCCGGAATTCGTGTGATGGTCCATTTTTCTAGGGGCATTAAATGACGCTGCCAGCCTGGACGCAGGTGGCGCATGGGCTTCCGTAGATTGGCTTTCCCAATGTCATAAAGGCGGGTCTTGGGGGAGGCTATAAATACCTCTCCCTCCCCTAGCGGGTTTGATCACAGCAAGGGTGGTTCAATGGCCACCTGAGGTGTCTGCTTCGGCGGGCGTCTCTCTTCTAGAAAACTTTGTTGTGGCGCCAAGGGCGCTCGAATCGGTGACGACTCTGCCGTCTGGATCCTTTTTCGGGTCAGACGACTCCCATACGGATGTCTGGCCCGAGAAAGATCGGGACGGGAGGGGCATCCATCGCGTCCTGGCTCTGGGGGTGAAGAGCCTCGGATATGCGGATCGATCTTTATTCTTGGTAGGGTTCTAGGTGATGGTGGCTTTCCTTCCACCCTCGAACAATTCGGGGTTTCGGTCGACGAGGCCTTAAGTCCCGATTTGTTCGAGGGTGAGAGAGGAGCCGACCGAGCTCTGGAACCTGGGGCGCAGACGGGGGTGGCTTTCCTGCCACCCGGGAACGATTTGGGGTTTTCGGCCGCCGAGGCTGTAAGCCCCAAGTTGTTCTCGGGTGAGAGGGGAGCCTGCCGAGTCCTGTAGCCTTAAATCTTTAACAAGGAAAATTTTTTCGCCGAGCCCTTCATCCGGCCCGACTCCTGTGTCTGGTTGCCAGCCTGGAATTGGATGACGTCAGAAGCCCATGTTTCGAGGACGTGGCACGGTTTTCTAGGCGGCCGCTACACGCCAATCGGTGAACAGTAATTGCAGAAATCGAGGAGTCGTTTCTCCCCTCTATAAATGTTCCCCCCTCTCCTCCTATCGTCCACTTCTCATTTCGCCTCTTTCTCTTTCTAACAGATCTCCCAACATCTCAGTCTTCGTTCCTACCTTTCGCTGTACCAAGTTCGTTCTTCCGAGGCGACCCCCGGTTTGTTGGTAAGTTTGTTTTTAGTTTAGGCACAGATGGATAGGGCTCAGTCGGGCTCGTTGGCATCGACGTCTGGGGGGGCGCAAATCCCGCCTCCAGACTGACTTCGCGGGAGGAGTCGGATCTCGAGGGGGAGTCTGTTGGTGAGGAACAGCCAGTGTATGACGTGAAGCCGCTGCGGTCTCGGAGGCTTTTTGTTGTGGAGAGTAGTGATTCTGAGGAGGAGGGGGGCGGTAGTTCTGCCGAAGTTCAGATTCTACGGATGGTTTCCGGAGAGGAAGGGGGAGCCGAAGGGGCTCAGATAGGAGGTCAGGGCGTGGGCTCGAGCTCCATGTCGATAGGTCTGGGGCGATTATCTACCCCCTCCCCTGAACGGACCAAGAAGAAGAAGAGGGCCCCGAAGAAGAGGGGGTCGAGGATTGGGGGCTCGAGTCAGGCGCCTGTTAACTTGACGACAGGGTCACCCGTACGGTCTAAGCCGTTCCGTCGGTACCCCGACGATCTTTCTGATAAGGAGGAGTGTGGGGTCCAACCGTCGTCGCCGAGCCGGAAGAAGGTGATAATGGACGCATTTCCGACCGTTCTGGAGGCAGGTAACTTAGAGGCTTTGCGGTTGGCATACCATATAGGGTCCGGCTATGAGCTCATGTTGCCGAGCTCCACTCTTCGACCGACCGACCCTCTGCCGGATCGGTATTGCGTCTTCCCCGTGGATGCCTTTATCTCCGGCTTTAGGTTGCCCGTTCACCCGTTCGTCCGAGAGGTGCTGAACTGGGCGTCCTTGGCGCCGATGCAGTACGGGCCCAATTCCTGGAAGCAGATCATCTGCTTCGTGTTGTTGTGCGTGGAGCAGAGGGTACCTCTTCGGTTGAACGTCTTCCGAGCGATGATGATGATTGGCTCGTCTGCTGAGGGTATCTATTACATTTCGCCCCGGGGCAAGTCGAAGTTTGTTCATGGTCACCCAGACTCCATCAAGGAGTGGAAGAAGAAGTATCTAGTGATCCGGAGTGAGGAACCTTGGGATATTCCCACTCGGTGGAATCACTACAAGCCGAGCTATAAAACGCCGAGGTCGAGGGACCTGACTGCCGAGGAGTGGGGTTTTGTTGAGCGTCTCCGTTTGTCATATAGCGTCGACTGGGCGAAGGTGACCGAGGGCCACTTGACGAATGCCGGACTGAGCCCAGCCGATCCATGTATGTAGTTGTTTCTTTCTTTTTGGCTTTGTTGTTCCTCCGTGCTCATTGTCCTTACTGGACTTTTTCACAGGTATGGATCCTGAGTCGATCAAGGCGAGGAGGCGCGAAATGAAGAAGGAGGAGGCCGAGAAGAAGGCGAAGACGAGGGGGTCGTCCCAGGGGGTTTTCGAGGCCCCTGTTCAGCCGAGGGCAAAAAGGACTCGCTCGGAGACGGTCAAGGACGCGGCGGTTCAGGGCGATTCGGACCAGGGTAAGGTAACCGATCTTGATAAGGGGAAGGGCCCTCTGGCGGATCCGGAGATAGAGGAGAGGCTCCGGCGACTGTGGGTGCCGGATTGGTCGATTCGCGAGGGAGACAGTTTGACCCGAGGGCGGCAAGCCGTCGAGGTGGCGAGTAAGTTGGCGACCCCCCGGGATCGCTCGGAGATGAAGGCCGAGTCCCTGGACGCGGCATATACACGCCTCGCACAGGCCAATGTGCTGGTAAGTTTGTCAACCTCTTTTGTTCCGTAATTACCTTGTAAAGGAGGCTTCCTTAGTTGTGCTTGGTGATTACAGGCGACCGTGCAGGGGGCCCACGTGAAGGGCCTTTACGAGGCTGCTTTGAAGCGGGAGCGTGATAGGGCAGACAAGGCCGAGCAGGAGACGAAGGTGATGAAGGCAGAACTCGAAGGCTCTCAGAAGAGGGAGCAAGAGATGAAGGCGACATTCGACAAGGAGAGGGGGGAATGGGCGGAGAAGATGGCGGCTCAGGAGAAGGAGTTTGCCAAGGAGTTGAAAGAGTTGACAAAGACGAGTCAGCTTCTGGTGATCAACGCCCAAGACGAGTGTTACGCGAAGGCACTCAGCCACGTGAAGCACTTCCACCCGTCCCTTGATCTGTCGAACTTCGAGTATGACATGGAGGTCGACGGGACACCGAAGATTCCCGGCGAAAAAGGAGCTGCTCCCGACCCGCCTGTCGACCCCCTCGTGGACCCGTCTGCCGATGCAGAGGTGGGAAAACAGACTGTGTAATTTTTCGTCTTTCTATTTTCTCCTCTCGATTGTATTTGCCTTCCGCGGACTGGCCACCGCATTTTTTGTAAGAAGTGATTCAATTTTCAGAATAAAAATGATTTTTGACTGGCCAAGTGTTTTGACTTCGGGTGTTTTCTGGCTCTCCTTGCCTATGCGTTTTGAGTTGGCCGGTTTTCTTGTAGGCTGCGGATCTTCCTCCCGAGGCGGACCCCCGCCGCTCCGACGTGGCGTGGCTCCAGAGCAAAGTTGAGTCCCTGGTGGCCACGTTGGTTCGCTACCGAAAGGGGGCTTGTGATACTGACGCGGCTTTTAATTATTACCGGAATAAGTCCGAGGCCTTGAGTGAGGAGGCGAGCCGGCTGAGGAGGGCGATGGTGGAACGGGACCTAGGAGGCGTCGGTCTTGGACATACCATGTCGAACACCTCAGTGCAGAGGCCCCCCTCCGAGAGGTTACTTCGTGATGTCATAGTGGAGAAGGAGATGGAGATACACCGCTACAAGACGATGCTGGGCGTCTCGTCCTCTTCTTCCGTGGGTCGGCGAGCGGATGGAGTTCCTTCCGCGCTGCTCCTGCTGGAGCGCATGCGACCGGGGGGTGCTCAGAGCTCCGTGGCTGGTGCGTCGACCGCGGCTGAGCCGGTGGACCGCCATGACGAGGAGAGGGCTCCTAGCCGTTCGGCCGGAGTGGTCCCGCACTTTGTTGGACCCCCGGGGCCCTAAGATGGTAGCTTCCTTCGGCTTGGGATGAGTGGAGCGGTCCTGTAACGGTCCTTACTTGTTTTTCTCATAATCAACTAAAGGTATGAATAAAGAATTCTTTTTTTCCCTTCGCTTTACTTAGGAATGCGGTAAGCGTCGGCGGAGGCGCGGTTCGGCTTCTTCGATTCGTGAGGGATCAACGCGGGGCCTTGGGAAGGGCCCCTGGCCCGAAGCTGGGTTGGGCCTACCGAGGCACTGAGGACGATACCGGAGTGAGGGTTTGGGGACCGATCCCGATGTTTGGCGTTTAAGTTGGATCTGCCGAATCATTTGGAGTTTTGAAAAAAAAGGGGATTCCTTTCATACCAGATGGGGGGGGGGGTAGTCGAAGCCGCCCTTTACATGTGAGAGTTTACAAAGGGTTTTTCATACATTAGCCAAGTTAGACCCTATGTTCGCTTCTCTAGGAACTCCGTTAGGGGCTCGGCGTTTGATTAAGAATCTTCGGATGGGAGTGGCCCAGGGTTGGTATCATCTTGTGCACGTATCGCCTCCGGCTTCTCGGACTTCTATGGGCACTGTTTGATCGAGACCCTCGAAGGAGGAAGGGGCGAGTTTGGACGGTGCATCTGTTTGAGCGTTTCTGTGCCCGGGGGACTCTGCTAACTGTGGCGCAGCTGAAGGATGCCAGGAGTCGTTGGACTGTCGTCGAGCCTCCAATCATGCACTCGTCGCGGGTCTCGTATTCCCTGGTGATCTGGTTGACCATGAGCTGGGAATTGCTGAAGAGATCCCAGATACGTCGGAGGGCTTTTAAGCGAAGAGATCTTCGTTGCGGCGGACGCGGGCGGTGCTGCGAGCGGCTTATCCGGAACTACTTTGATTCCTCCTTGGCGTCGAACAGGGCCTCTTCTGGTTCGTCGAAAGGCTCGGGAGCTGGGCCATCTCTCTCGGGTGCGAGTTCAGTGGTGTCGAGAGGGAACACACCCTCTCCGACGGCAGTCATATAGCACGACTGCGCGACCTCGTGGCTACCTCGGGCGATGCCTACCCCTTGGTGGGTGGGGAATTTGAGTTTTAGATGGTAGGCCGAAGGCACCGCTTGGAGGGAGGTTAGTCCAGGTCGGCCGAGAACGGCGTTGTAAGCTGTCTTGAAGTTGACAATCATTCGGTCCTCTCGACAGGAGCCGACCCTGCGGTGACCTCGAGGGTAACAATCCCTTCTATTGTGACAGGGGCGCCGAAGAATCCATGCAATGGGTATCTGGCGGGCTTGAGCTTTCCACCGGATAATTTGAGGCTCTCGAAGGTTTTGAGGAAAAGAATATTAACTGAGCTACCGTTGTCAACGAGGATTCGGCGTACCTCGCAGTTAGCCACGTGGAGGCTGATGACGAGGGCATCGCAGTGGGGTAGGTGAACGCCTTCGAGGTCTTCTTCCGAGAAGCTGACTGGCCCTGGCTGTGGCTTGGACGAGGGGTTGTTTTGGACAGCATTCGCCTCTTGGAGGAGGGCTTTTCGGGCTGTATTTGACCCTCCTCCTATCGGCCCTCCGTGGACGTAGTGTACGATGAATGGCGTATCCGTGGTTCCCTTAGACCCGAGATCCTGTTCACGG
Organism: Hemerocallis citrina; assembly: GCA_017893485.1. Taxonomy (NCBI): domain Eukaryota; kingdom Viridiplantae; phylum Streptophyta; class Magnoliopsida; order Asparagales; family Asphodelaceae; genus Hemerocallis; species Hemerocallis citrina. The sequence continues at coordinate 36,465,514 of CM030368.1, forward strand.
AGGTGGGAAGTCGTATGGTTCGGGGGCGAGAGTCTCTGTCTCCTGTCGTCTTGCCGATCCCGGCGGCCTTCTCGGGTGAACTGTCGGAGGAACCCTTGTGAGACGAGTTCCTCAATTTCATCTTTCAGGGCTCGGCATTGATTGGTATCGTGCCCATGGTCTCTGTGGAAGCGACAGTAGAAGCGCTGGTCTTGATTCCTGTTGCTATTAGGTCGGGGAGGTAGTCGGACGATGCCTTCGCCTTCGACTTCCAAGAGGATGGCGGATAGGTTGTGGGTCAAGGGAGTGTATCTCTCGAAGCGGGGGACCGGCGGGACCTTCTTCATGGCCCCCGTGTCCCTCGGAGCTTTCTTTGATGGTTCGACCTCTCCGACCTTCCTCTTTCCCTTCCCGATGGCCTCCCGGGTATCTTCGGGATTAAGGGCCTTTTCTGCCCTGATGTATTTTTCGACCCTGTTGAGGAGATCGGGAAAGTCGACGGGGGGCCTCTTCGCCAGCGAAGCTTTTAGCTGTCCATGACGAACGTTGTGCCGAAAGGCCGCAGAGGCGACGCCTGGATCAAGAGAGGAGACCGACCTTGCCTCCGTGGTAAATCTTCGGACGAACACTCTGAGGGATTCTCCCTCTATCTGCTTGAGCCCCAGTAAAGAAGCGCTAGTTCTCTCCGCCTTCCGGCTGGTGACGAAGTGGGCGAGAAAATTGCCCTCTAGTTGGTCGAAGGAGTAAATGGAGCCGGGAGCGAGTTTTGAGAACCATTCACGAGCCGGACCTCGAAGGGTGGCCGGGAAGGCTCGGCACAGCAGGGGATCTGAGGCGCTGTGAATCATCATGAGGGTTTTGAAGCCCTCCACGTGATCAGCAGGATCTCCCTCGCCGTCGTAGGTCTCGAACTGAGGAAGTCGGAAGTCCCGGAGTATTTCTGCCTGGAGGATGGGGGCGGAGAAGGGAGGTCGGATAGGTCTGTACCCCTGAGCCGCTCTTTGGCCGCCGTCCCCTATATGATCGAGGCGATCTTCCATTCCTTGGAGGCGCCTTAGAAGTATGTCATTGCCTTCTGGCTGGATTGTTGATGGTCGGGACACGCTGGCCTCGGAGTCCGACCTGGTTTGGGAACGGAGTGTTTCTCCCCTGGGGGCCCGTCGGAGGACCCCGAGAATTTCTCTTCGGAAGTCCTGGAACTCCTCCTGAGTGACGGGGGCTCCCTCGACCCTGTTTGGCCGGCCAGAAGGTTGCCTTTCGATACGGCTGAGTGCGGGCCTCCGTCTCTCGGGCGGTGGTCGTGGATGGTTCGGGGCCGGGTTGGAAGCGGCCCTTCCCCTGCTGCAGGTGTTTTGACGGTTAACGATTATTCCTCGTAGGTCGGGCTGGACTGTACGGGTGGCGCTTTGCCGGGATCCCTGACGGGGATCCCCGTGCCTTGATGCGCGTGGCCCGACATTGGTATTTGGTGGGGGTGTGTCCCGTCGGTTGACGGTGGACGCGGCCTCCTGGCCCCTGGAGGCCATAGGAGTTCGGCTATCGAGGTCGCTCGATGGTCGGGCTCGGATCGGCTTCTGAAGCAAGGTTCCCACAGACGGCGCCAACCTGATGCGGTTTATCTCTGGGAGACGTGTGGATGCACCAGGTGTGAGTTCGGACTCGATTTATATTTGAAGGAGAATGCTGCTCGTCTGCCGACCCTTGACTGACCGGGTGGAATTCGTGGCGACCTCGGGGCGGTTCGGAGATCTGGGCTCGGATCAGAGGATTCGGATCCGAGGTCTTGTGTACCTGCAGACGGTCCTGAAACACCGGGGTTTGTCCCGGTGGCGGACCCTCCGACGATCTAGTCAGTCTCTGTGAGAGAGTAGCAATAACTAGGTGAATTTAAGTGGCAAAAGATTGATTACCTGAAAAGGTGGGTGAGGGTCTAGTATTTATAGAGAATCCCAACCGGGTTTGGATCCGCTTGGGGCCGGGTCTGAACCCGAAAGCCCATGGGCCTGTCGTGGCAGAAGGCCCAGGGGGTTTAGGGCTGATGTGGCAATACCAGGAGTGGTATAGGGCTGACGTGGCAAAACCCTGAGCGGTATAGAGCTGACATGGCTGATCGTGGGTCCTCTGTGCCTCTGGGAGAATCGGAGGGCCTAGATTGTGCCAGGTCATCCCCCTGCTTCGCCAGAGAGGGGGGCCGGCTCATGGGGCTGTCACGGATCGGAGACCGAGGGTCACTGAGGCTCGTCGGATACGAGGAGGTCGGCTCTGGGGGGTGCACTTGAGGTTCGGCGCCGACCCTGTAATGGTTCGAAGCCGAGCTAGATTGCTATTTTTACCTTTCTTGAGTGAGCGTTGTATTGGGTCCTGGTTGGGCCCGCAGGCCATTTTTACCCTACCACACTACCCAACATTGGTTTCCCATATAACCGATGTGAGACTAAATTTGGATCATAACAGGAAGTTTGGTAGTACTTTGTTAAATTGAAGGTGGAATGGTTCGTAGTTAAGGTTTGGAGTTAAATTTGTGAAGGGTTGTGGTGAGATGATTTGAGGTCATGGGTGTTGAGCATAAGCGGTGTAGAAGAGAGGTAGACTATAAGAAGGTTGGAATTTAGGAAGTTGATGATGAAGGTTTACTTTTTGCATAATTCGTGGCATGCAGCATGATTCGGTATCTAAGGAGGGGAGATAGAATGGTTGATATATGTTACCTTGATTGATTGTGCAAGAGATTATCAATTTTCGTGATTAGTACACTCGCTTGTTACTTAATTGTGTGTGCCGGGTTTGAATTTAGTTGTGCGTTAGGCTTTACTTTTAGGTTAGATGGGGGCTGTAGGTTGTTTTATCTAGAGGTTATAATAGGTTTAGGTATAGGGCAAAAACCAAAGTATCCCCAACGTTTGGCCCGAGTAAAATATGCCCATACAACGTTTGAAAAAATACACTAAACTCATTACTCCGTTAACTTAACCTCTTCCGTTAAGTTATAATTATTAAAGTACTTTTTTACCCTTACCCTTTCATAATCAAATGTCTTCTTCTTTTTCCTTTTTCTTCATTCCTTTTTTTTCTTTCATTTTTCTCTATTCTTCCCTTTCTTCATTCTTTTTTTCTTCTTTCCAAAATTTCAGATTCATTGTTCAATTGTGTTGAAGAGAAACAAAAACCTTATCAACCGCATCAGATTCTTTATAGAAAAATGAATTGTGTGTTGGGAGATCCCATAATCATTCAACAACTATTTGATGGGTTAGAAAAAAAAACTATCCAGTGGTTGTTGAATAAACGACTTTTCAGTAATAAAACAAATTGGAGTACTTAGTACTTGGGAAAAGGGTCTTTGACACCACTTGTATTTTCTTTGCACTAGAATGATATGGCAACTTGATCTTAATTCTTAAGGAACAATGTTGCCCGTAAGTTATTTAGTCTCGTCATTTAATTACTCTGTATGACGTAATTTCCCCTTACAGATAGATACAAGGCTTTCTTTTTCGCCAAATGAGTATATTTTGTTCCGACTCTGGAAATGCAACTTGCAGGAAGTGACTTTAGATGAATGTACAATATCTGTTGCAGCTACAGCAGGCCCAAGGTGTAGCATCTATACGCATTAGCTTTTATGAATGACTACTAGATTTGTTATATATATACCCGTTAGTAAGAGAGAGCAGAGAGCTTGAGAATGTAAACTACTTTATCGGAGGTTTTGGGTGGGTCTCACATGGTGGTGCGAGCTCACGGGATTTAAATTGGATTGACTGAGATGTATATACACTTTCATGTAGAATACGTCTGGTTTGGCATGAGAAAACCAAGAGAATGTGTAGTATCCCGCTTTACGATTCTATTTGACTCACTAGCTTGTTCTCATCTGCAGATTTAGTGTATGATATTGTGTATTCCATATGTAAACTGGGATGACACTTGTGATTAGAAGCCACAAATTGTGATCGGGATATTTTCTCGCATTGTAGACTGTTGTAAATGGAGTTTGGGTTAGGTTCTGGGTGCCTAAAAACAGTCGTGCTTTTGGGCACCAAGGACCTAATACTGAAGACCGTACATGGAAGAACTTACGGAGTGCAATTGGCTCCTCCAATTTTGTATGTGATCTGTAGAGAAACACCTGAAGAATTGAAATTTGCACGAATTTTCCAATGCGGTGTTGTTAAACTCTGTATCCATATGAAAAATATATAGAAATTTAAAGTTAGTTGGCGGTGATACACTGGCTATACATGGAAAAGTTTGTTTAATTCTGAAAGAAAATGGTGTCAAAATTTTGAAAGTGAACGAACAACTATAAATTGGTGTTGATAAACTCTTTGTTAAGAAATTCAGGTGAACATGCTGTCAAAATTAGAAAGTGAATGAACTACTCTAAAACGATGTCAATAAACCCGCCATCCAAAGAGAACACTGTCCAAACCAGCTTCAAAGTGGTACAAATAAACCCTGTTCACTGAAACTCACCTTGAGAATTCAACAGTAGACATTCGAAACTCACCTTGAGAATTCAACATTAAACGTTACCAAACAATTCTAAGTGGTGTTAATAATCCTTCTTCGTCCATGACAAACAAATTTGAAGCGGTGTATATTAACTCTCTATTCAAAGGACAAAACTGTCAAAATAAACTTTAATGCAAATCACTAAAGTATCTGATGTTGTTAATAGAGAAAAATGAAAGAAGAAAAAAGGAATGAAGAACGGGGAAAATAGAGAAAAATGAAATAAAAAATAGGAATGAAGAAAAAGGAAAAAAGAAGAAGAGATTTGATTATGAAAGGGTAAGGGTAAAAAAGTAATTTAATAATTATAACTTAACAGATGGGGTTAAGTTAACGGAGAAATGGATTTAGTGTACTTTTTCAAATGTTATATGGGCATATTGTACTTAGACCAAACATTTGGGGGAGGGGGGGTACTTTGGTTTTTGCCCTTAGGTATATGATAAAGGCTTTATGTAGTAACTTGCTTGATCATTACACGTATCCTGACCAACCAATCAACTTGCTCTTACCCAATAAATCTTCGAGTTTTAGAATCGATATCATATTAGATGACAAATTTTCATATTGGATATCAGTGAAATATAAGCAATATTAAGAAATAATGGGTTGCTATTACAGAGGAAGATATTCATCCTAAACTTGATTTAAGCAACCTTTACATACATTAAATGTATATGTCAAAAATACAAACTACCTTCTGCAAGCAAGATAATAATCTTTACAATCAAAATGTATAATCGCCTACATGAAATCAAATTATAATACATAGAAGAAAGATATTTACATATTAAAACTTAAACATACTATATAAGTAAGTTACATAAGAATTTACAAGTTAATTGAGAAGAGAAAATGAAGATGAAGCGGAAGATAACGAATACAAGCGGCGAGATCGAGCTCTGGTTAAAAATAGGTTTGAGCAAATAATATATGGAGAAAAGTTAATATTACGTTTTGCTGTCATATTTTCTTTTTACTGTGGATTTGATGATGTTGAATCAACCGGGTTTGGGTTTACATTGGATTTGAATTCAAACCGAAAATAAACCAAATCATTGTTATTTACCAATATCGGGCGAGCAAAGACTCCAGTTATATTTTGTCTTTGAAAGAGTTGAACGCAGCTTAGTTCGATATCGGTTTGTCTTTATATCAGATAAATGACGATCTTAAACATTATGACAATTGTTATACCGGTCATAATGATTGTTAACGGTCATAATGATTGTTAATTAAAACACTACATATAATAGAGTTTGGATTGCTATAAGGCCCATTATAAGCAAAGCCCCATTCTCCTCAATGACTCGAGGACCGTAGTTCTATTTAAGCCTTTGTAAGACAATATGCAAGATTATATTCAGTACTAACATGGTTAATCAAAATAATATTTTCTTTTTCTTTATGACAATTTGTTGACTTATTCTAATATATTTGTTCACTTTTAGTTTACAAGTTTCTTACTACAAGCCCTAGGATCAAATGATTGCACATGAGGAACAAGAATAGAAACAAAAATAATTTAAGATATTAATTCCTTTAACAATTTGGCTTCAGAATAAGTAAAGTCGGTAATTACTAATTCTACAGCATTAGTACTTTTATCAACAATAGTTTGACTAGTGAAGTAAAATAGCTACAGGAATGAATGTTTGAGTTAGTGTGATTCAAAAATCTTTTTGTTGTGATTTTAAGGTTATTGTTGATGCTTTTTTTTAAAATATGCTTAGACCCATCATTTTTACGATGAAACCCTCAAGTTAATGTTTCAATGATATATGGGACCCTCTTATCGTATTGGACAGGTGTGTGGTTCACCTTGGGTATATATATCAGTATAAATTTCTTTTTTCTCATTGCGCTGCCCTTGCTTACAAAAAATTGGTCAAAATAGTAAAATTCAGAATTTTCACCAAACTAGTTAAAATCGGTGGGACTATAGCTCTCAAAATCTGGTCCAAACAGTGAAATGTTGAATTTCACTAAATCGAGACTGCAGATCACAAATTCTGACAAAAATAGTGAATTTTAGAATTTTCACCAAATCAACCGAAAAAGGTGGACTATAGCCCACAAAATCTAGCCATTATAGTGAAATTCAGAATTTCACCAAAATAGCCAAAAAAAAAGCTCAAATATGGCCAAAAAGGTGAAATTTATCATTTTCACTAAATCGACTGTAAATTGTGGCTTTAGCCTAATAAATCTGGCTTAATACTCGAGTTTAGATTCTTACCAAATCGGCCAAAAACGGTGGACTTTTTACCTCGTAAAATCTGGTAAAAATAGTGAAATGCATAAATTTTCAAAATCAACAAAAAAACACTATAGTTCACAAAATCTGGCCATAATAGTGAAATTTGGATTTACCAAATCAGCAAAAAAAGGTGGGCTTTAGCTAAAAAAATATTGATTTTTTTTTTACCAAATCAGTGAAATATGGTCAAAATAGCGAAATTCAAATTTTTTACCAAATCAGCTGAAAACGGTTGACTTTAGCCTACAAAATCTGCCAAAACAGTCAAATGCATAATTTCATCAAATCAAATAAAAACTGTGGACTATAGTTTACAAAATCTAGCCAAACCAGTAAGATGTAGAATTTCACCAAATTAACCAAAAACGGTGGACAGCTTATAAAATCTGGCCGAATTAGTGAAATTCATTATTTTCACAAAATCATCCGAAAACAGTGAACTATATATCCCCTAAAATTTGACCAAAATAGTGAAATGTAAAATTTCTCAAAAATTGGCAAATAAATGGTGGTTTATAGCCCACAAAATCTGTAATAGTGAAATTCGGAATCTCACCCCAAATCGGCCAAAGCTGCATATCTTAATGTAGTTCTGTGCTATCTCGAGATTATTATACTCGAGTCTCATTAAAAGTTTAGCTCTTCCTTGCACCAGTACATAGGATCATTATTCACCATTAGGAAGGGAGTGGAGTAAAACTCCTATAAAATCATACATGTAGTCACTGTCCAACCAGTCAACTCGTTCTTACCCATTAATTCTCCTTCAAGGGGTCACCTATCATCAAGGTTTTTAATATCCATCTCATATAGGATGAGAAATTTTCAAGGTTTTAAATCTTGGATTTCGGACTCGTCTCGGCAAGGGGTGTTTCGTCTCGGATCGGAGATCTCGGGGATATGTGATCATCTCAGATGTTCATTTCGGATACTCAATAAATATATTTTTTTGTTACTAAACAAGATATTATATTTCTAACATGTCATTTATCATATAAAATAAAATATTGTATAAAGTAACTAATGACATGAATCAATCACGGTAAATATTCGCAGAATTTAACAACAATATAAAAGAGAATATAATATAAGTAGATAACTAAATTAAATTTGCATTGATTAGAAAAAATATATTAGTTAATAGACTTACTTGACTTTGCATATACACAAACAATAGAGAGAAAGTCCTCACATTATCTTAGCTTAAGGTCCTATATTGAAAGACTTGTTTGCAAAAAATATTTGAAAAAGTTATATATTCACAATAACATTAGTGTGTATTTCGGCTGATATTTTGGCAATTTCGGCGAAAACTTACACATTTCGGTCCAAAACGATATGGAGTATAAAATCTGTGATTTCGTATCAGCAAGCTAGCCGAGACGAAATTTAATCCGAAATTTAAAACAGCGGAAATTTTCAATTCGAATATTTGTCAAATATCGGTGATATTCAAAAAATAAAAGGTTGCCATAACAGAGGACATCATAACGTCATTCAAGCAACCATTACATACATTAAATTTATATATCACAATGGAAGCATTATGAAACCTATTACAATCAAAATTTATAATCGCCTACATTAAATTGTAATATAATACATAAAAGAAAGATATTGAAAATTGAACATACTATGTAAGTTACATAAAAATTTCCAAGTTAGTGAGAAGAAGAGAAGATGAAGCGGATGGCAGTACAAGAGGCGGCATCGAGCTCTGTAAAATAATTATGTTTGAGAAAATAAGATTTGGAGAAAAAATAGATATTAGGTTTTACTTTCTGGTTTTCTTTTTGACGATTTTGAATCAACCGGGTTTGGGTTTCCATTGGATTTGACACCAATCCCACAAGAAACCAAATCACTGTTATTACCAGTATTGTCTTGCTATCGATTTGCCTTTATATCAGGTAACAAACAATACAAGGATTATAACGGGTCCTATAACGGCCATAATGGGTCAAAACGTTATCCATTTTCTGAAGTCCATATCGGTGAGGGTAGCCTACCTTGAACATTATAACGGCTGTTATAATGGTTGTAATGGTATTTAAAACACTACCTAACCTATCATAGAGGTCTGGTTCACATTGCTAGAAGGCCCTTTATAGGCAAAGGCTTGTTATCCTCAATGACTAGGGGCAGTGGCGGAGTGCCGGAGCCAGCCATTTAAAATGGGGGCCTAATTATTTTTCAGCATTCACATAATTGTTGCCGAAAATTTTCCTTACTTTTATTATTTTTCGAAAATCAAATTGATTGGATCAAAACCAAAATTATAACCACAAAACTCAAAATCTAGACTTTTCTATTTATTTTATTCTTCGGCTAATCGTTTTGATTCAATTTTGTTTAAATTGAGGAATTTCCATATCCGAGAAGAAAATGAGGGAATAGAGACTATATGGAATAATGGTAAAGTTGGGCTTTTCTGTTTTAGCCCAAGACTAAGGTTTTACAACTGGGTGGGTTCCCAATTTATTTTAAATTGAGACCCATAGGAAAATTTTGCTTACAAAGTGGGGTTTTCATTACCCCCCCCCCCCCCCCCCCCCCCCCCCCCCACCATCCTTACTGCCTCCGCCCCTGACTAGGGAACCTTACTCCTATTTAAACCTTTGTAACACCATATGCAAGAGTATAGTCAATACTAACATTGATTAATAGGAATAATGTTTTCTCTTTCTTTCTAACATTTTTTTAAAAATTCTGATATGTTTGCTCACTTTTAGTTTACAAGTTCCTTACTACAAGTTCTAGGTTCAAAATGACTACACAGGAGGAAATAGAGTAGAAGTAAAAGAAATTTAAGATCATAATTCTTTTAGCTATTTGGCTTCGGAACAAGTGAGGAGCTACTAATTCTGCCACAATAGTACTTTTAGCCAAATTAGTTTGATTAGTGTAGTAAAATGGCAGGCAGCAAGATTGAATGTTTGAATTAGTGTGATTCAGAAATCTTTTTGTTCTAACTCCATGGTTATTGTTTATGTTGTTCTTTAATAAGGTAATTAGGGTCAGTACGATGCTTAGACACATCAGTTTTACAATGCTTAAGGCTCATGTTTCGATGATATGTGAGACCCTCTCATTGTGCTGCCTTTGGCGTGGAGCATACACACATCACTGTTGATTACATTAACTATGTACTGTGTAGGCAAAGGTTATATATACAAATATGAATTAATACTTCAAGTATCTAGAGAATGACGATATTTCAACCAATGTTCATACTTATCAATTACCATTTAGCTTTTGAAGGTGGTCTAATAAAAGAGATTAATCAAATTATTGGTCTCAGAAGATAACTAGAAGCTGAAAAGAAAACTATAGATGATTGTTAAACCATAGCTTTTAAGAATTAAAATGAGACAAATTATCCAGAATAACCAGTCATGAGCATGGTGTGCATGGAAATATAATTGCATGCCACTTGCACTGAGTCGACGTCACCATTTACCAATTACCATGCATAAACAAATAGTCTAGATGTAAATATTTCTTTGTTTTGGGGCTGGATGTGTCTGTTATGTGGTGGATGGGTGGAATTCATATTTTAAGTTAACTAGCAACAAGTAAAGGTATAGGCAATGATTAAACATGACATGTAGAGCTGATATTCCATTCTTGAAGATATATAGGCTTAGAGTTAGTGAGTTGCAAACAAGCTTAGATAGATTGAAGGTTGTAAGACCGGAAATTGACGACTAAATATATATAGAATAGGGATTATCATGACCTGAAGATTTTCTTTTAAAGTTAACTATGAACATAGCTAGCTAAAGAGACACATGATTCATGGTCTCAGATCTTAGCTGTAGCAATCTGCATACTGCCTGCCATTACTTTTTATATGTCCGACTTTTTTCTCTTAGCTGTAGCAATATTTTGATGTCTGATAGTAGTATAGTACCAATAAATAAGAGGTTGATACCCAACCCGATCCTGATATATAAGGGATTTATAAACTCTGGGATGTTAAATGTCGAATTCAGAACCTTCTTCTTGGCTTAGCTGTTTCAGCTCTGGTGCAACCTGAGCAACAACCCTAACAACTCCAAAATATAGACAGAATTTATTTAGATTAACTCAAAATAGCCAACAAACATATTTTCACTTAGCCAAAACCTGTTTTGTATTTACATTAGTTAAGGAAATCCACATCAATAAAAGAAAACCATTTACTATCTGGATCAGTGAATCCAGTTAAGTATGTTGGAGGAACACCAAGTAAAAAAATTGTTTAGATAATTAAACTAACTCATTAACAAATTCAGAAGGAGGAGAAAATTGTTGGTTAGTATCAATTCTGCAGTAATAGGAAGTTAGATTGATATTATGTGAACTAAATCTTTGTAGCTTTGGTTGGAATATACCGTTTGTTTCTGGTCCACAGTAATGAGAACTACAACTACGGGTGGTAGATCAATAACAAGAGTTGATTTATAGACTGATACAAAGATAGAATATGAGTATTTATTCTTTAGTAATTAATTTGAGTCTCCTAGCTAAAAGTTTCCACTCAAATTTTAAGGTTTATGGCTGAAGATTATAGGTGCATGGTTATGTAAAAGATATTATGAACTAACATGCAGAAACCTAAAGATGTAGCATATACTTAAAAAACAATGATTCGAAGAACTAGAGGTAAATACAACTAAAAATAAAAGACTATAATTGAAATGCCTGTAGACTACAAGCTGCATAAGATGTTACATCTCATGATCTCATCACCATAACACAGTGGAGGTTAGAATTTAATATGTTGCTTTCCTTTACAAAGTTTTTGACTATTTTGCAGCTAATCATTTTAGTTTGTTCACTATGAACTGTAGATTAGACTAGTTATTGTTTATTGGTTCCTTGAGCTTTGATTTTACACTTTCTGTTTTCTGTATTGAGGTTATTTACTTAAAAATCTCAATGCTTATATTCTTTGGTTGTGTTTCTCGCTCAACTAAATCTTTATCAAGGTTTAAATTCTAATGTTACTTTTTGTTTGTAATCTTACGCTGGCTCCAGTTCTGCTATAGCAGCTAGAGCTTATAAATCACATACAAAGTGGAGACGAATATGTGATGCTCGATTAGAAGTTAGAACTAAAGGTTATCTGTAAGTTTTGAAGCTATATCTATACTGCTGTATAACTACAAAAAAGTGTGTATGTGTATGAAAGACCACTGTAACAAGTGTTAAGACACAAGTGTTCTAAATCTGTTCGACATGAACATCCAAATTAAAGTAGTCTGCTTCCTAAGTTGTGTATGCTTACAGAAGAAAAATATTGTACTAAAAGGTCACATTTGTTCAATAATTAAAGCAGAAAATGACCCTTAGGCTGATAAACATATGCAGATGCAAGATGGATTAAATATTATTATTATGAAATATTATATGTACAAGTCATTTTTGCTCAAGTTATATGGATCTAAAGGTTTCAAGCTGATGCTTATAGCTCTGTATGCTAGAGCCTACTAGGAGCTTAAAGATGAGTAGTGAACATAATGGTAAACAGTAAATTGAGATAGGTTAGTTCTATTTGTACTACATTACTTATAATCCAACATCTGCTATTTTCTTACACTGTCCACCTTCTGTGTTGCTGTTTCAGTCACTTTTTGAAAGCATGTTAAAGACGATGCCCCATCCATCCTTTAAAAAAGTTTAGGAATTAGCTTTGGTTTTAGAAACTCCCAGTTTTCCTCTTTCATTCTGAGACTTTTTCTCATTATTGATCCATATTTCACTTACATTGTTGTTGTTTTTGTTGGTGTTGCAGAGCCTGTGGTCGGGTTAAGCTGCCACATTTTTATTGCTGTAGCGGTGAAAGAGGAGTCGGAAGTGTAGGTGCCCCCTCGACCTGACGAAACTCATGTTCCTTGGTAAGTGGAGGTTTAGAAGTCAGAATGAATGATGTAAAAGGGTGCTATGTTTGAGGATTTATGTTTCACTAAGACTAGGATTTTATCTAATGCTGGAGAGTTCAGTGCGGATCATATGATGTTTTCAATAGAAGGGCTTTGGATATATTGACGTTTTCCTTGTACTGCTGTTTCGCTGCCGATCTTTTGGAATAATTTTGCACTATGATTCCGATGTTCTCTAAATTCTATTGCTGTCTTGATATCATCTATTGATGTAGTACCAGATGTTTGATGTCAGTGTTTAGTACTTCATGTTCTATTAAAACACAACATAGTTGTGGCACGAGATCTATGCTCTGTAGATTGTGTTGGTTGTGTAGATACTTTGTGCGTGCGGTGCTCATTTTATACTGCATTATGAAAAGATAATGGATGGAGTTATTATCTTCCCTTGAATTTGTTCGTTCGTATTCTTGTTTGTTTGCTTGCTTGCTGGTATTGCTTCTGGAAATAGACTATGTATAATATTTATGGCAGGGGATCACAAGATGATCAAACTTAACGCTATGTGCACATGCATATAAAATTAACGCTTAAAATTACATTTCTAAATCTAAATTATCGTTTGCAGGGCCAGTTGGTTTGAATAGCCGAATTTGATTAGTTATTAAGCAAGGAAAACAGATTAGACTGAAGTTGAATGCTAACAAGAGTTAGAACCTCGGACCCCACCTCTTGCCCACAGCCTTCTGTCGTTGACTTTGACTGCTTCGAGACGATAAAACCGAAACCCTTCAAAAGTTTTATTCGGTCTGTAAATGGATCCTGTAGGATCCAATCCATTTCTGCCCCTATCTCTCTCTACCATTCGTGGATAACGAGAAAGAATGGCTGAGGTTGGTAGTATGTCATCCCAATATGGGGCTTCCTTTCTTCTTCTCCTTCTTCATTTTTCTAATATATTTTGTTTCGTGTTTGAAAATATAACTACCCAACCAACAAGAAAGAGAAAGAGAAAGAGAGAGAGAGAGAGAGAGAGAGAGAGAGATGATCTCTTCAGCAACAACAGCTGCAGCTTCGTCTCCAAAGCTTGGTTTCTTGTCTCCTCCCAAACCAATTTCCAGGTTGGTCAATCTCAATTCACTTCTATGTTCATCTGCCATTTGGGTTTTTGCATTGGAGGAGTTTGCCATCTAGGAATTTCGTCATTACCTCCTTCTGCATATCATATTGGATGTACCCGTGTGGAGAGCGAATTTAGAGCTTCAACTTTGTTTTGTCTGATTATTGATACCCAACTAGAGAAACCCAATTGGAGTTTATGTGTGAATTAGCTGAATTTGAATGTGTTGGGTTTATATCTTGCATACTAAGTTCGATAAGAAGATGATGAGGTGAAGGAAGCGACGCATCGATTGGATGGAAGATGAGAAGCAACAACGGCAACAGAAGAAGGTGTGGTCGACTGCACAGTCGACCGTCACCCTTTGGGTTTGGCTGGAGTCAAATGCGGTTGACTGCCAAAAGCAGTTAACCGTGCGGCTGCTGCTTGTGTTCGGGGCAGGTCTAAGGGATTCGTTTGAAGCCCGACTTTTTCTCCAAGTTAGATCGTACGGCTCTTATCATATGTTTATCACTTCATAAAATATCAGATGGATATTGTATCAAGATTTCAAACTAGGGTGTCTCTAGATTTCTATATATTATTGTAATTGGCCTCCATTGAGGAACTTTTTATCAAAATGACCCACTTTTTGAAAGTATTTACCAAACTGGCCCACTTTCGAAAGTATTTACCCAAATGACCCACTTGCTAACTCAATTAGCGATCCTAGTGAAAAAGGGTCGCTAATTGAGTTAGCGAATGTATAATTGACTTTTTTCTTCAGGTTTCACCATTTGGGGAAAAACCTGAAGGGAAAAACTTGAAGAAAAAAGTCAAGTATACACTCATTATCTCAGTTAGCGACCATGTTTTTACTAGGATCGCTAACTGAGTTAGCGAATGCCGATTGGGAATTCACTTAATACCTACTCGCTATCTCAGTTTCTTCTTCCTCTATCTCTCTCCACACTCCGAAACCCTAGTGGCCCAAATCTCATCATCGTTCTACCCAGTATTCGTGTAGTATTTGTTCATAACTCTTGCTATTGATTTTTGGTTAATTTTGATGTAGGGTTAGATTAGAATTGTGAGTTAATTTGAGACAACAATAAATTGAGTATTTTGGTTATACGAATTATGCCTATATTGTACTAAGTGTGGATGATTTGTACTAAATTTATTTGTGTAATTAACCTAAAATAACCTATATTGTACTAAGTTAGTATTATTCATGAAATATTAGTGTCAAGAAAAAGATCAAGTATAGACTCGCTATCTCAGATAGTGATTGTGCTTGTACCACACTTTCTATCTCTATCTCAGATAGCGAGTGTATGGTTGTATAGAAAAAATGAATAAAAATACCAAGTTTAGACTCGCTATCTCAGTTAACGAGTGTGTTTGTACCACACTCGCTAAACACTCGCTAACTGAGATAGCGTGTGTATTGGCTTGAAGAAAAATATAATTTTGTTTTAGACTCATTTTCTCAGTTAGCGAGTGTGGTACAAACACACTTGCTAACTGAGATAGCGAGTCTAAAACAAAATATATTTTTCTTCAAGCCAATACACTCGCTATCGTTAACTGAGATAGCGAGTCTAAATCCAATGATTTTTTTTATAATTCAAGTCAATACACTCGCTATTTCAGTTAGCGAGTGTGGTACAAACACACTCGCTAACTGAGATAGCAAGGCTAAACTTAGTATTTTTCTTTACTTTTTCTCCAAAGTGTGGTACAAACACACGATTAACATTAACTAACTTAATACAATATAGGTTATTTTAGGTTAATTATACAAATAAATTTAGTACAAATCATCAATACTTAGTACAATATAGGCATAATTCGTATAACCAAAACACTCAATTTATTGTTGAACACATCTCAAATTAACTCACAATTCTAATTCTAACCCTACATTAAAATTAACCAAAAATCAAATAGCAAGAGTTATGAACAAATACCACACGAATACTGGGTAGAACGATGATGAGATTTGGGTCACTAGGGTTTCAGAGTAGGAGAAGGAGTGTGGATAGAGATAGGAAAAGAAGAAACTGAGATAGCGAGTATGGTATTGAGTGAATCCCAATCGACACTCGCTATCTCAGTTAGCGACCCTAATGAAAACAGGGTCGCTAACTGAGATAGCGAGTCTATATTTGGTTTTTTTCTTCGGGTTTCACCACTTGAGAAAAAGCATGAAGAAAAAAGCCAAGTATACACTCGCTAACTCAGTTAGCGATCCTGTGTAATTGAGTTAGCGAATGGGTTGTTTTGGTAAATATTTTCAAAAGTGGGTTCGTTTGGTAAATACTTTCAAAAAGGTGGGTCATTTTGGTAAAAAATTCTCCATTTAGAGCCAAGAGAGAGAGAGAGAGAGTACTTCATTGAAGAGAGTTTGAGAGGTTCTCCAATCGTAAAAACCTAGTATTTTCTGGCAAGGCTTGAGAAATGGTCGTTGTGAGAATTGTAATATTCTTCTATCTTCTCTAATTGAACAACATCTCAATTTTTTCTCCCCGGATTAAGGCGAAAATCCTAACCGAGACAAATTTGTGTGTTTTGGTGTGTTTGGCGTGATCTTCTATTTGCTTGGTGGTTTGTGTTGATTGTGTCGAATCAACTCAACAAGATCCTAGTAGAAGATGGAATCAAATTTCCTAATAGAATGTTTCTCATGTTGGGTGGATCAGTTGATTTGTACGGGCTTTTTTTATTTTAGAGATGTCTAGGCCTCGAACCCAATGTCTCAATCTAGCCACAATTTTGTACTCTACTCTTGTACCATTCAAGAGCAATAAATATTGCTCGGTGGTGATTCGGAACCTAATTTAAGTTTTTGAGTATTTGTCTCAGTACAATAATTTAGAACAAGTTAGCGACCCCAATGTTTGTCATCTGAGCCATCAATTATTTTGTGTTGTACTATGTGCAATTTTTTTTATTTATTATTTTATTTCGTAGCAGAGTGAGAATGTTATATGTGTACCCTTTTTTTGGGTTAGGATCATGGCTTGTCTTTGGTTTTGGCCAATTGAAATGATCGGTTTGAAGTTGAATGAAAGGAAACCCAAAAAGTTTGGTATTTAGCAATTGAAGCCTTAGGTCTTATAAGTTATTTATGATGTTGGAGACATCGATGGTGAATGGGGACAAGAGTATCAAATGAAGCGAGAGACAGAACGATCAAGGGAGCACAAAGAAAGGAAGAACATGTTAACAAATTTCTAAGTGAATTTATAGTATACATTCTTTATAACTTAGACAAAATACTTTTGTATCTAACTAAATTTCAAAAACTCTATTGCTCAACTTGATTGAAAAATAAACAAAAGAACAAAAATATACTCGTGGTAATTTAAGAAGAGATGGATTGAATATTTGAATCTCTGCTTTACGGTCTTTTTTTTTGGAAAACTAAACATTTTTAGCTGATACCAAAAAAATTTCATAAACCAAATGGATAACCACCACTATTATGGAAAAAAAATGCAATAAGTGAAATAAAATTAGGTCGCTACCGAACCTGGTACCATGTTTTTTGTTTTTTTGATGAAAGGATGAAATCCTAAGGGATCCCAGCCAACAAAAGGTATATATAAACTAGAACAAGTCATAACAACCAACAGAAAGCACATTTTGGTGCAAAAGAAGCATAAAGCTTCACAACAAAAAGCAACCAGAAGGCTAAGAGTAATAAAGAGTATCAAGATACAAAAAAAAAACCACTATAGAAAGGAAAAATCAAGGATCAAGCACCAGCACCACCACAGGGGCACAGGGTTCCCCTCATGAGTCACACCACATTCATAGGCAGCTTGAAAAGAAGAAACTAGAAGAAGCCCAGTAATGTACTCCTGATCATGGGAAGATATCGAAGAGATAGTATCCAAACTAGATGAAATATGATCAATATCCATATTTTCTTCAACTTGGTCAGTAGCAGCAAAAGAAGCATCCATATCAGCGGCAGGAATATCACCAGAATCAGGCCCAACAGAGGTAAATTAGGATCAGCTGATTCAGCTCTACCACCTCAAAAATATCAACAAACACCTCTTCAGTAGGAAGATTGTTAGCAAGAGCACCATCTTGGACAATAGACACAGGAAGCTGATCAGCAACAAGATTTGATGGAGCTGTAACCTCAGCCTGAGAAGATGAACCACCTGTCATTGAAGAAGCATGAACAAAATTTTGAATAGCAGAGTAAATAGATCAACTAGATTCTTTTTAGAAGGGGGGAGAATCTCCGACCAAAGAGAACAAAAATACAAAATAGAATTAAGAATAGAAATAATATCAGAACTTTTTTAGATGAAAATTCTATTATTCCGTTCTTTCCAAATAACCCAAATAATAGCCATCAAAAGAATGTCCCAAAGTAATCGTAACTTAGGTTTAATTCTTTTTTCCTCCAGACACTCCACCAAGAATTAATAGAAGGATGATACCCTTTAATATTCCAGGAATTCTTTAAAATAAGCCAAATAATTCTCACAAAAGGGCATTTAATGAAAAGATGAAAAGCAGTTTCAGAGGAGAGCAAAGGACACAATTTTGACCCAAGGCTAAATTCCTTTTATTAAGATTGTCAACAGTCAGTAACTTATTATTGATAGCAAGCCAAACCAAAATCCTCACTTTTAAAGGAGCAATATTCTGCCAAATAATTTTATAGAAAGGACAAAGAACCCCATAAGAATTAAGAAACTTGTAAAAAGATTTAACAGTAAAGGTGCCAGAAGAAGACCATCTCCATTTATAATCATTCCTAACAGACCAATCATAGTTGCTGATGAGATGAATAAGTTCTTCAAAATCATGGGATTGGGAAGTAGAAAGAGATCTTCTAAAAGTAATGTTCCAAACTTACCATAATTGTTAGTATGATAAAGAGAGAAAACAGTTGCATTAGGGTTAGAGGCAATCTTAAAAAGAGAAGGATAAGTAGAAGCAAGAGAGCAATTCCCAATCCAAATATCAGTTCAAAATCTAACAGTTTTACCATCCCCACAAATCTTTTGAATACCACATTTAAAAGCATCAGCAGTTTTCCAAATACCTTTCCAGAAAAAAGATGAAATAGTAGGGGGTCTACCATTGAAATCCCAGATGTTTCTACGTCTAAAATATTTGTTCTTTATAATTCTAAACCAGGTAAGATTTTCAACATTGATACTTTTCCACAGCCATTTGCCCAAAAGGGCCAAGTTATGATTATGTAAGTTAATAATACCTAACCCCCCTTCTTTTTTATCCATACAAACCTTATTCCAACTCAACAAGCATTTACCAGAGTCTGAAGAAGAAGACCCAGTCCAAAAAAAAAATTCTCCTGATACTATCAGTCTTCTTAATAACCCAAACAGGAATATAAAAAAATGATAGAAGATATAAAGGAATACATGAAAGAACAGAGTTGATAAGAGTCTACCTACCACCCCTAGATAAAGATCTACCTGCCCAAGAATTGAGTCTTTTCTCATTTTTTTCAATGATAGGTATCCAATCAGACTTACGAAGGCTACCAATTCTAAGAGGAATACCCATATAAGTTATAAGAAAGTTACCTCTAGGGCAATTGAAAAAAGCCGAAATTTCAAATTGTCTAAAAGAATCACCACCAAGCCAAATAGTGGAAGATTTAGATACAATAATCTTCATACCTGAAATACTTTCAAAACAGTAAAGTATCATCTTAAGATTCCTTAATTTAACACCATCACAACAATAGAATAAAATGGTACCGTCAGCATATTGCAAATTAAGGATCCCTCTAAAAGAAGGATAACTACCCAGACATTCAATCAGATTATTCCCAAGCTAAAGTTAACATTCTATTGAACACATCAGCAATGAGAACAAAAAGAAGAGGGGAGATAGGATCACCTTGTCTCAGGCCACGCTTACAAATAAATTCCTTTCCTTCAACATTATTAACAATCACAGAAGAAATGCCAGATGCAAGACTAGAGTGGATCCAATTAATCCTAGTATCACCAAAACCTCTAGCTTTTAACACAAGAAAAAGAAAATTTCAATTAACCCTATCATATGCTTTTTCAAAATCAAGCTTTAATAAAATACCTTCTTTTTTTTCCAGATGAATAGAGTGAATTACTTCTTGAGCATCATCCACACTGTCTAAAATAAACCTATCTTTAATAAAACCCGATTGAGAAATATCAACCAAATTACCAATCACAGAGGCCAGTCTATTGGCATGGAATTTCATAATAATTTTAAAAATAACATTGAGAAGACTAATAGGTCTAAATTGGTTAACTTCATTGGCACCAGGAACTTTAGGAATAAGGATGATATAAGCATAGTTAATCCTACTAAAATCAAGTGAGTTATTAAAAAGCTCCTAAAAAATACCCATAATGTCTTCCTTCAGATCATTCTAGAAGTATTTATAGAAGAAAGTAGGAATACCATCAGGGCCAGGGGCAGAGTCAAAGGAAGTTCATTAATAGCATTAAAGACGTCTTCTTCAGAGAAAGGAAGTTCCAGAGATGATAAGTCTGGTCTAGAATCAGTAGGATATAAAGATTCTCAATTGACATTAAGAGAAGTATGGCCTGAATGTCCCATTAAATCTTTGTAGAACTTGAAAAATTCAGAATGGATCAAAGAGATATCAGAAACATCACCTTCCGAAGTATGAATAGAAGAAATAGAATTACATCTTCTTCTATGAGAGGCATAATTATGGAAAATTTTAGTATTACCATCACCTAAAGAAAGCCATATAATTCTACCTCTTTGAAACCACTTAATCTTTTCCATTTGCAAAATTTGTAAATATTCCTTTTGAAGGTCAATTCTTTTAGACCGAAGAGACATAGGTAAGGGCATAGTTTCTTCCAAATAGTCAATATGAGAAATTTCATCTTTCAACAAATTCTTCTTAGAAAGCAAATTACCAAATTTTTCTTTTCTCCAAGATTTACAATTAGACTTGATGTTCTTGAAAATAAAAAGAAGTCTACACAGCCCAGGAGGAAAGGAATCTTTAGAATTAGAAATGCAGTGAGAGATCATAATAGTAAAAGGGGGATCTTCTAACCAAAAAATTTCAAATTTAAAATTGAGAAATTTAGAAGAAGAGGAATTAGTGGATAAAATAATAGGGAAATGATCGGAGATAATATTAGAACAAGCTTTAACACAAGAAAGAGGAAAAGAATTGTTCCATTCTTGTGAAACTAAAAATCTATCCAGTTTGACAAAGCTTGGAATAATTCTTTTATTAGACCAAGTAAATCTCTTTCCACTAATAGGATAATCAATAAGATGTAAGTCTTTAATGACATTATTAAAGTGATCGGCATTGTTAAGATAAATCAGAGAGATAAAAATAATACTGAATATTGAATTGAGTTCAACCAAGTA
This sequence comes from Hemerocallis citrina, assembly GCA_017893485.1. Classification (NCBI taxonomy): domain Eukaryota; kingdom Viridiplantae; phylum Streptophyta; class Magnoliopsida; order Asparagales; family Asphodelaceae; genus Hemerocallis; species Hemerocallis citrina. The sequence continues at coordinate 36,486,647 of CM030368.1, forward strand.
CAATACCACCTATATATAGGAGGAGAACAAATATCAAAACAACTCTACAACCAATATGGGACTATAATATTTAACACCCCCTCTCAAACCCATGGTGGGTCAAACAGTGTGAGTTTGCCTACTAAATATTGAAATTTCTGAATAGTATGAGATTTGGTGAAGAATCTGCAGTCTGCTGTGATGAGGTAATAGAATAAAGAGAAATGGTCCCTGCTTCAAAGCACTCACGAACATAATGACAATCAATCTCTATATGCTTCGTTCGCTCATGAAAGACCGAGTTGCTTGCAATGTGTAGTGCACTCCGATTATCACAATGAAGAGGAGTAGGTCCTGAAAGAGTGACCCATATCTGATAAAAGCCAACGAACATGAACAATCTTTCTAGTAGTAGCTGCCATTGCTCTGTACTCAGCTTCATTCGAAGAACATGCAACAACTGCCTGTTTCTTACTTCGCCATGAGATCAGCGAATCACCATGAAATAGACAGAAACCGATGATAAACCGTCTGGTAGTAGGATCACCTGTCCAATCTGAATTAGAATATACACTCAACTCTACTTTGGATGTAGCAGGCATGAATAATAAGAGAGTGATAGTGCTCCAAAGATATCTGAGAATTCGACGAAGAGCACCGTAGTGAACTGATGTAGGAGCAGAAACAAATTGACTGATAACACTAACTGCGTGAGCAATATCGTGTCTGGTCATGCATAAGTAAACAAGCTGTCTGACAATCTGTCTGTATCTAGTGGATCAGGAAGGAGCTCACCATCAGTGGGACGAAGCTTCACATGAAACTCTAAGGGTGTATCGGCTGATCGACTGTCAGAAAGACATGCAGCGGAGATAATATCTGATGTGTATTTCTGTTGAGAGATGAGTATCCCCCGAGATCCATGAGCAATCTCTAGGTCCAGAAAATAACGAGTCTGCAAAGGTCTTTCATATGGAACTGCTTATGAAGGTATTTCTGGGTGGATGTAATACCCGCAGAGTCATCCCCAGTAATGATCATATTATCAACACAAAGTTGTAGAAGTACCCTCTCCTGCGGTGATGACCGCATAAACATAGAATGGTCCTGAGAACTCTGACTAAAACCAGCCTTGGTGATAACAAGACGAAAACACTCAAACTAGGCTCGAGGGGCCTACTTCAAACCATATATAGCCCGACGTAACCGGCAAACATGACGAGAAGGAGTAGGGAAGGCCAGGAGGAGGATCCATATAAACAACCTCAGATAAGGTATCATGAAGAAAAAGCGTTCTTCACGTCCATCTAGTAAACGGCCATTGGCGGATGGCTGCAATAGCAAGAAGAGTGTGACAGTAGTCATCTGTGCAACGGGAGCAAAGGTCTCATCATAATCAATGTCATACTCCTGAGTAAATCCTCGGGCTACTAGACGAGCCTTGTGCCGCTCAATAGATACATCAGGTTGATATTTGACCTTGAAGATCCACTTACAACTAATAGGCTGAACGCCTTCTGGCAGAGGAACAACATCCCAAGTGCCAGTCTGATCAAATACACTGAATTTCTCTGCAATAGCTTTCCTCCATTCAGGATATTGAATTGTGTCTTGATAGGTTCTGGCCTTACATGTAGAGTGTATAGCAGTGAGATATGCATGAAACTGTAGTGAGTAGGAAGCTAGGGTGGCAAAACCAAACTGGTCAGAAGGACCAGTGGCATCAGGTGTATAACGTACCAGAGGAATACCAGAAGTGAAATAGGTAGACTGACGAAGAGGTGGTGGACCGACAGGGTATGGGGGTGAGGACGGTGGAGTAAGGCATGTGTCGGTGGGGAAGTAGGTGAGGTGGGTGCTGGCTGCTGTGGGGTTGCAGGTGGTGTTTCGGTAGGGGGAACAACAAGTGTAAGGACTGCAGGAGATGTGAATGGAGCCAGAGGAGTGGGATCAAAAGGAATGCGAGAAGATAAAGTTGGGTGGCTAGCAACAACTAGGGGAATCGAGAAATCTAGTATCCTCAGGGAGGTCAGGTAGTAAGGGGAGTCTTCCACAAAGGATACATATCGAGAAATGCGGACACGACCCGTTGATGGATCAAAACAACGATAACCTTTGTGTTCGGACTGAGACCTAGGTGAATACACTTAGCAACACAAGCGGAGAGCTTCGTGCGCTCAGTAGGAGGGAGAAGGACGTAACAGGTGGCTGTGCACCCAAAGGTACAGAGCACACCGATAAAGGTAACCGAACTGAGTGTGAATCATAGTTGTAAAGAACCAGTAAATATCAGATATCTCAGATCACTGACAGATAAGAAAAACCCATGTATGTCTAGTGAAATCGTCGATACAGGCAATATAACAGAGATAGCCTTTCCACGAAGATACGGAAGAGGGTCCCCATATGTCAGATTGAACAAGTTGAAAATGATGAGTAATTTCAGAAGTTCTTTTGTGACTAAAGGATAGGGCAATGTGTTTGGCCAAATGACAACTCTGACAATCAGATAAATATTTAAAAGTGAGAGAACCAAGGGCACCGCTGCGAGCTATAGTCTGGAGTCGAGATGCGCTAATATGACCTAAACGTCTGTGCAACAGATCAGCATTAGAGAAAACAATACCAACAAAACTAGAAGGAGAGTGATGTGCACGAAGAAAATCTAGATAATATAGATGATCCTGATGACTAGCATGCCGAAACTCCTCACCGGTGGAGGAATCAGTAATAGAACAACCTAAAGAGTCAAAAGTAACGACAAGACCACTATCGCACAACGCACTAATAGAAATAAGGTTTATTGATAAATGAGGAGCATAAAGAACATATCGTAATGTGAGAGTGGGAGAGCTAATTGTTCCAGAGTGTGTAATAAAAAGTGGGGAGCCATCAGCTGTGTGTAGAGATGGAGAGTGAGAGGGAAGTGCTGTGCAGGTAGTGAACAGTGTCTGATTACTAGTGCGATGATGTGATGCACCAGAATCTAAAATTCAAAACGAATTCATACCAGGCATGGCAGAAAGTGCATGAGCAGAGGAGCCAGCATTGACAGACTGACCCATGAGCTGTAGTTCCAGCTGAGTGAGGCATTGCTGAAGATTAGCCCAATCAGCAGGAGACGACAAGGTTAGAGTGACGGGCATAGCCAAGGATGTGAGGGAAGAAGCACTGCGAGGAGAAATATGACTAGCGCTGCTGTGACTGAGAGTACAAGTGGAGGGAGATGCTGCTGGTGTCTGGATCGGGGCAGGGAGGAGGGCGGTGCTACCGGTGGCGGAAGTAGAGGTGGGGTAGGGTGAGGAATGATGTTGGGAGAAGGTAGAAGGCCGGAGGCAGACTGAAGGTGGTGGTGCTGTTTGAATCTGAAGGAGGAACGAGAGGTGGTGGCAGCGGGGACGTCGGTGGAGGCAGAAATATATGGAAGAGACTGAGATTCCATCCAGTGGTAGTAGTAGTACCTGTATTTTTTTATTTTATTTTTTATTTTTTTGTTTTTTTTATTTTTTTTGTTTTTTTTATTTTTTGATTTTTTTTTGAAGAACAGATAAAAATAAAAATAGAGAAAAAATAAAAAATAAAAAAAACCAGAGAAAGTCACGAACTGGGGGCAGCTAGGGTTTGGATATCTTGGACTTCGGTGGGGTTGGACGGCATTGGAGTTGGATGTCGGTGGAGTTGGACGAGGGAGGACGACGATCGATGGGTTCCGTCGTCCGGGTTTTAGGTAGTCGGGATGATGATGTACCGGCGATGGGTAGCTGAAGATTTGAGTTGCTGACGATAGCGACTGTGGATCTCGACGAGAGGTTGAAGAAGACTGTGGATCTCGATGAGTTTTTGGGTTGCTGACGATGGCGACTGTGGATCTCGACGAGAGGTTGATAGCGATTGTGGATCTCGACGACTTTGGATCTCGACAATTGGTTCTATGGTGTAGTGGTTAGCACTCCAGACTTTGAATCCGGCGATTGTGGATCTCTCACGAATTATTTTTATTTTATTTTATTTTTTGAGATCTAGGATTTGGGGAAGAAATTTGTATAACTTTGCTCTGATACCATGTTAAGATAAATCAGAGAGATGAAAACAATACTGAATATTGAATTGAGTTCAACCAAGTACAATACCACCTATATATAGGAGGAGAACAAATATCAAAACAACTCTACAACCAATATGGGACTATAATATCTAACAAGCATCATTTCTATCAAAAGTGTACCCACTTTTCTCAGATAAAAATCTAATATAGTTAAAATCCCCACCAAAAATCGTCCAGCCAGAAAAATTATTATTCCAGTCAATGAATCTTTCCAAAACTCCTCTTTAAGCTCATTCACACAAGGCCCATAAACAGAAATAAAGAAAAGATTACAATTAAAAGCAAAACATTCAAGCTGAACAACAAGAAAGAATTTCTTTTTAATCACATTCAAACATTTAAACATATTATCTTTGAAGCCAATAAGCATACCACCAGAAGCACCAATAGAGTTAAGATAGACACATTCAGTAATAATCGAGCCACCTAAAGCTCTAAAAAAAGGAAAGGGAGAAGAAGTTTTGGATTCTTGAATAGCAATAATGTCGCAATGGGAAGAATTGATAATATCAAAAACAGCCATTTTTTATCATTATCCCCTAAACCCCTGATGTTCCAAGAAAGAATATTCATTTAAAACTAAAAGAATCCCCTCTAGATATTTCCAGATTAACTAAATTGATGAACTCATCATTCGAAAAAGCCTCCAGACCAATCATATTAGCAAAACTATTTAATTCAGAGGAACTAAAACTATCAAAGTGACATTTAAAAATAGAGCCAAGTTGGGTACCTTTAGGAGAAGCTGAAGGCTGAAACATTGGGGCAGGAATTTCAAGATTTCTGATTTTAGCAATAAGAGCAGCTTTCTCCATGATTGGTTGATCTGTATCACCCCTGTTTCCAACACACAGGCTTCTTCTAAGAGGCATAGTTATTTTCCCTTTGCGATTCCTTTTTCTAGAATAGATAGCAAGGGTAGAACAACCTCCTTCTTCCAAATTGTGGAGAATCGAAAAGGAGTTATTGGAATCAGGAGGAAAAGGAATGGCATCATTAGAGTTAGGGTAACAAGTAGATAAAGGCAAAGGAGAATCACTGTCCAACATATCCTCGGAATCAGAGATATCAACATTAGCTCTAGGGACCTCATGTGAAAAGTAAGGCACCATAAGGTTATTAGAAGGGGGAAAACAACCATGATCCTGAAGAGGGATAACCTTGTTGAGCAAAGGAGCAAAAGAAGATAAGTTCTGAGAAGGATCATTGATAAAAGAAACAGGTGAGAGTTCCACAGATAAGCTACTTTGGATAGATTGAATAGAGGACAACCATTTCCAAGTATACTGAAAATCACTTTCAACAAACAGACAAGAACACAACTCTCTCCAAGAAACACCAAGAGGTAAATTGTTCCTAAGCAAAAGAAGTTTTCTAAGATAAATTTCTTTGAAGTCCATAGAGTCAAAAGAAGGGATGAGCTCACCACTCGACACAGAAAGAAGATCCAATGAAAGGGAAGACTCAAGATTCTTGATCAAATCAGTAGATTCAGATTGAGAGATAATCTCACCTTCTTCAGGACAATTTTTGGGGATAGCCACCCATTGAAGGGTAGAGCCCTTACCCTGCCCTTGACCAGAGGAAATGTCATTTTTCTTAATGAAGCCAGGGTTTTGAGGATTATTAAAAGGAACATAACTAGACAGAGAAGGAGTCCCGTAACTCTCCCAACCCACATTCTGTTGAGGAGCATGAACTGGAGCAGCAGGCAAGGGATCACGAGAAGGTTGGACAGGCAAATCAGGATAGGTAACAGATATAGTAAAAGCTCTAGAGCACACCCAAAGAGTGTATTCCTTGATCAGATTAAAGAGGACATCTAAGGAAGTCAGCCACAATTTCAAGATGACCATTACTCATCCTGTTTTTTTAGAGGAAAACCCAACAAAATCTCTGATACACTTAGAAATCAAACTGAAGGAGGAAAAGGAATCACAATAAGGGGGAACACCCGATAAGATACATTTAGTTTTAACAAGGCCCAGAGATCTCTTACTAATACCAAATTGAGGCCAGTTCTTGACTCTAAAAACAGATTTACCAAAACGAAGATCCTGACCTCTAAGATTCTCAAGACATTGAATGTTAGGGCATTTACAAATAAAATCACCATTGGGTAACATCCAGAGGTCCCAATTCCAACCTGGAACTTGAAACCAAGAATCAAGAAAGTTAACTAAATCCATAGCAGTAAGAGACCCAGAAATCACAGAGATAACTCCTTCAGTGTTCAAAGATAGACACCCATCCTTCATTTCTTGAGAAAAATCACAGTAAATTTCAATTTTAGAGTTCGAAAAGGAAGGAGCAAGAGAGTTATCCAAAGATTGAAGAAGAGGAAAAACAGACTAGGATTGAAGAGGAATAGAGGAAGGAGCAAGATTAGGTGAGAGGGAAGAAGGATGAGAACCCAAAACTCCTAAAGAACCACTCAGAGAGGTACCATCACTACGATTCTCCCAAGATCTAGCAATCACAGAAGTAGTTTCAGAAACCCTATTGTCCAGATTAGCAAGGGCCACCGAATCTTGGGAAATAGGACCACCTTCTTGTTTTGAAGCACCAAGAACAAACGAAGATCTACCGCCTCTCCCAACAAAAGGATGACCCCGACCCTGAAAACGCCCGGCTACCACCAAATCTCCCACCACTCCTACCACCACTCCTGCCGCCGCCTCCAAAATTTTTAGACGGAAAAATATTCTGGTGATGACCTTTACCACCACAAATCCGACACACCGGCACGTTTTGAAAATCCTTCTTAAAATGCCCTTTAGACAGGCAACGAAAACAAATGAGATTGGGGTCAGAAAGAGAGTAGACAGGAGGGGGAAGAGATGAGAGAAAAGATTGAGAATGAATAGGATTTTCTGGAACCCTTTCGACCTTTAAACCATCCTTTTTATTTGTAAAAAAAACCAAACTCAAGGTCTTTCTTGAGAATATCCACCCATTTCTTGGGGTTGTTTTTGCAAAAGCCATTCACAGAAAACGAAGCATCTCTGGCATGCTCAGAAAATGAGCGATCAAGAGGAGAGGAAGGGAAAAAGGAGTCAAAAGGGGCAGGATCACGAGAAAGAGAAGATGATGAGGAATTATGGGGAAGAGAGGAGGCATGGGGAATCGGAGAAGATGGGGGGGGGAGTGGGAGAATCAAGAAGAGGAATCATTGTTCTCGAATGTCACTAATTTTTGTTGTTGTTAACATTTACATATTTGAGTTCATTGTTGTTAACATTTTCTTATTCTTTTCATGTATCCATCGTTTTATTTCTTGTTGTCATGCAAACAATACTTGGTACCATGTTTTTGAAACATGGTTAGAATGTCCATACATCATTTCTTCACTGGGTTCTTTCATAAATTCCTTTGATGAAATGGAAAGAGGTAAAAGTGTTAGGAATTTGGCACAGCGGAGTTGGAGCTTCAGTAGCGAGAAGTGATACGAGTCTGATGAACAGCCAAACAAGTAGATCAAAGCACACAAAATACACAATGTTTTGTCCCGGTTTGGGGAAACCGTAATCCGGGAGAAAATAAGAGATATATTATTCAACTAAAGAAGATTACAAGAGTTACAAATACTCTCATCAATAACCTATCTATCTCTTGAGCCTCACTATAAAATAATCTGTTGTGGAGAATTCTCAATGAAATACTTTTTTTCTCAATGGAGGCTATTACAATGAAGCCCTAAGTTTAATCATGTTACAATAGTCATCCGATATATTCTGAAGAGAGAGCAACACGATAGGAGCTGCACGATCTAACTTGGAGTAGAAGATGGGCTCAAAATAGATCACCCGGACCAGACTCGTTGCTGCCTTTAGCCGTCGGCGGTCGACTTCCCAAAGTGGCAGTCAACTGCAAAGAGCCGAATTTCATCCAGAGGGTTTCGATGGTCGACTGCCTTTGGGGGCAGTTCAAGGGCAATCGACTATCAAAGCAGATGATGTTGCTGTTGCTGATGCTGCTGCAGCTTCTCACAACGACACTTTGACGTGTTCTGGCTTCATAATCTTCTCTTCACATCGAACCCAAGTATGCAAGACATACACTCAACAAAAGGAGGTTGGCTTCTTGGTTTCCACTTTAAAAGAAATGTATGGGTGGGGTGGGAGCCCAACTCTCCCTGTTTCATTGAAAGACCTTAGCGAAACAAAATAAAAGAGTGAAAAAATCGAAACAAAAGAGAAATGGTTGCATCCCCATCCAACTATTATGTTGACTGCGAGAAGTTTTCTTCGCTGTATTTAATGGAGAGGGTGGAAATTCCCACCTTATATTTAAAGGGTATCATTCAAAATCATTCCGTAGACATATGATTCTTTCCTTTACTTGATTTTCAGGAGGAAATTCTCAACATCAGTGAGGGCTTCACGAGTTGATAAATTCTCCAAAAGCGACATAATTGTGTCTCCTTCCATCCTCTCAGCCAATTTCTCTAAGCTGGGTGAGCAGGTATTGTCATAAACTCTGACAGTTATCGCTATATAACTTCATTTAAATTGGCATTTCAGAATATTAACTGTACTTGTTGCTACTATTTCATAAGTCATTTATCTATAAATGTGACAGTTTATGCTTGAAGTACTTTGATTTTCATTTTTAATGTAATAATCAAGTGAGAAACTAGATGAATCTCTTGCTTAGATATGAAAGGGACCAAGAAATACGATTGAACCGAGTCTTCTGGTTACAACTAAGATAGTTGTGATTCGTAGTCGGCCTAACCTTCCGTCTTGATTCAGTAAAAATAAAAAAACAATATTGAATTCTATGTTTTTGCTATGTTAAGTTGAAATTGGAACATCAACTTTATTTCTTAGGCTTAGACTTTTGTTCTATATGGAAGCTAAAGTTAGTTTGATACATAGGTTAATAACATGGAGTTTTTCTTTTCTTAATATTCCATTCTGGAAAATGTGTCATTCTAAACTATCATGGCTGATTGCCAAAATCAAAGGGCTAGAGAAGAATAGTAAAATATTGAATTGCTTGTGCTTATTTCTTTTTTAAAGATTTTAAGATTTTAAGTTTTTAAGATTCTTAGATGACACTGATTGGACAATTGAATTTCAAAGATTTAAGATTCTTAGATGCCACTGATTGGATAAGTTTACTCAATTAATTGATGTTGTTCTAAAACTATTCTAATTCAGTGCTTATAAACTTATCTTGAAAGTTGGAATTCATTGCTTATAAAACAAGGTAGAACTAAATTATTCTTTATCAGTAATAAACTTATCTCTTCTTGGTTCTTAAGTAAAAGGGAAAATTTCAGTAAACCCACCCCACTTTCGTGAGTTTGCTGATAACCCACCCCACCTTTTTTGTGTATGGTTTGCTATACTATCAGGCTAAACTAGTTGCGGTTTACAACTTGATCACTTTCTCCGTTAAATTTAGAGTGTTTGCTATACTATGAGACTAAAGTAGTTGTGGTTTACAATTTAATCACTTTCTCTGTTAAATTTAAGGTGTTTGATCCGTTATACTCCTATGGTAAGTGACAGAAAACCCACCCCACTTTTTTAAATTGGGAATTTAATTTTTTTAATTATTTTAATCATTATGTGATCATCCCCTCCAAAAACAGAAGCCCAAAATTTTAATTTTTTTTAATCATTGTATATTTTTTTAATCATTAAACATAATAGGGTAGTTAAGGAAGAAATACCCCAAAACGTGACTACCAATGGTCACGTGATCGCACGTGACTACCAATCTAGACGGAGGTGGGCAAACCACAACTAGTTTAGCCTGATAGTATAGCAAACTGCAAAAAAAAAAAAAAAAAATAAAAAAAAAAATGGGGTGGGTTATCTGCAAACTCGTGAAACGTGGGGTGGGTTACTGAAATATTCCCCAACTCAAACTGTAAACGTAAATTTTTTAAGCTTCTTTTGTATGCCTTGAAGGGGAGAAGGATAATAACAACCTATACTGTTACAAAACCTTTCAACTAGTAAATTATATCCTGACATACATCCACGGGGTGTGCAACCTTATAAAATGTGTACCACATGATAATTTGTGGTTTGAGTTCCAACACTTTTCACGTACATGCTTCATTTTGTACCATTTCATGAACTTTGAACACTTTAAATCTAACATGTCACTTAGTTACTTCGCTGGACTTTTTGTACACATAATCAACAATTCAATCACTTACCATATTCCTCATACTATTGAACTCTTGTTGCCTCTTTATGGACTATGAAGTTTTTTGTATTTTCTAGTTTCTTTTGGATAGACTGTAGGTCTCTTATCGTAGTTATGTATCTCAAATTATGTTCTTGGATGTTATTTGGTTGAATTTAAGCATAATTGTAATATTTATTAGTTTTGCTGTGCCCTATTTTCAGAAAATTTCCCATTTCGTATCCTATATAATACTAGTTTCTGTTCCCCTTCGCTTGGGTTTATTTGTCGGTAAACATTGAGTAGACCATACAGAGGGAGATTTTTTTAATTTGCATGTTTATGTGTATTGAACTGTAGCCCAACTTATTTAGGTTAAAGCAGTGGAAGTGGCAGGCTGTGACTGGATTCATGTTGATGTAATGGATGGGCGCTTTGTGCCAAATATCACAATAGGGCCTCTTGTGGTTGATGCCCTGCGCCCTGTAACTGATCTACCATTGGATGTGCACTTGGTATAAAGATAAAGATCATCTTCCTTTCTTCAAAATTTCCTAGCTAGTGCTAGTTTTGGGAATTCAGAGTAACTTTTGTTATTCAGTTGCCTTCTACTGAGATATATAATTCAATATCGTTGCTCTGAAATGAATGCTGCAGATGATTGTAGAACCTGAACAGAGAGTTCCTGATTTTATCAAGGCAGGTGCAGACATTGTCAGTGTACATTGTGAGCAGTCGGCAACCATCCATCTTCATCGGACGGTTAATCAGGTAAACATTTATGACATGAACTTCTTCCCTGATAATCTAGAAAAGCTTACCTTTGAAGGTTTTGAATACAACGATAACACTGATCCTGATCCTGCTAATTAATACATTAAATATCTATGTGACTGCTTTTCCATTTTATTTATCAGAAATTATATTAAATTCTTTCGTTCTCTTAATATGTGTTACTATATAGAGCTTCATCGCTTGTGACCATCAGTAGTATGTCTTGAATATTTGCAGATAAAAAGTCTGGGTGCTAAAGCAGGAGTTGTCTTAAATCCTGGGACTCCATTAACAGCCATAGATTATGTGCTTGATGGTAATTCTATAATAGCACTTGATAACATTCCCTTTCCTTTTTTGAAGTTTTTTTTTGTTTTGTTGCATCTGTATGAGTATGCAAGCTGTACATACTTGGATCTTGTCAGTCTGGTTGTTCTGAAACGTTCCAACTGAATTTTCCCAGTTTTGAGGAAATTAGGTGCATCACCCAAGAGGCGGGTACTGTTGGTGAAGTTATAATGATATTGGATTTAGGAAACCTGTGACACTTTTATACTTCAATGGGGTGTCTAGGGAAACAATACTTTTAGAACACTTGATTTGTTCAACATCAAAGCAATATCCTTGATTGACTATATTTTTTATCATTGAGTGAAAAATAATCAAAAGGAAATCTGTTTACTGAAATTACTATTTTAATTAGTGATATGGGGTAGATGACGTGGCCCCATCCGGGCCATCAGATCCCCTCAAAATTCGCTCTTCCATGATCATCAGGTCAAAGCAGGTCCAACGGGCTTTAGCCCATTCAGGCCCACAGGCAAACAGGTCCTACCCGGTCCGTTAGGGTCTCAGACCCGTTTACCCCCTACCTATAAATACCAGACCCCCTCCCCACTTTCAAAGGTAATAAACTTTTTCCCACCTGAACCCTAGCTACTGTTGCTTTTTCAGTGACTGACTAGATCGTCGGAGGGTCTGTCGTCGGGACTTCTCCCGGTGTTTCTAGGCAGTGTGCAGGTACAAAAGACCGAGCCGAGCATCAAAGATCCAAGCCGAGCTACTAGATCCGAGCTGAGCATCCGGCCTCTACCTCCCTCCTGCTACTTCCGAGCAGGTCCTACAGCCTAGGATCGGATCAACGCCAATACAACATCTTCCGCTACACGAATTATAAAAACTCACACCTGTTGCCCCCACATCCTAAAAACAAACAGTATCAGGTTGGCGCCGTCTGTGGAAAACTTTAGGGTCTGTTTGGTTCAAAGGAGGGGAGGGAAAGGGAAAGGGATGGGAGGGATTTAATGAAAACTCTGTTTGGTTCAAAGGAGGGGAGGGAAAATAATAATTTTCTTGTTTGGTTCACAAGGGAAGGGAATGGATTTTATAATAAAATTACTTTTATACCCTTTTGCATATAATAAGAAATTCATACAACCACTTCATACAATAAGAATTGAAACAACAACGAATGTAATGTCCATGACTATGTTTAGTAGTTCGTTAAGAACATGCTATAACAACTACTATAAAAAGCACGTAACTTAGGCCAAGTTATGGGCCCAGTTTGTGCCCAAAATATATTGCTAACATTCATAATATTAAGATTTTAATCCTCCTATGCAACAATGAATGATTTGTATATATATACAGTATGAACAAAGGAACAATGGTGCATTATTGTAGAGGTTCATATTGCTAATACTGAAAATTAATGTTTACATGCTGACATATATCCATAATATTATCCAAACACATTAAACAAAAGAAAGACCATCTAAACCATCCATTTAAAACGCGCAATGTTGTAAAGCGCAGGATGTCTTTCATCTGCAAGGCTTCTTGTGGCTGTCACGGATTGTTGGCATTTGCACGTTTTAATAATTGTCGCAAAAACAAACGCAAATGCTTACTTTTGCTATAGTCTGGGAACGTCAGTCTTCTACATTGAGTACTGCAAATAGCTTTCATGAACAACATTAGACTGTTTAGAACGGGTTTTAAGTATTTTTCTCTCCTAATATACGTATAAATTACTCTGATAAATGACTATACATATAGAAACAGTCGGTATGGAGAAAGAGAGAGGTTTTTTATTATATTAGGATTTAGATTTCAAAGGGCAATTTAGTCTAGTCACTTTAAAAAATTAGCCCTATTTTCTCTTCTCTTCAAATCCCCCCATTTTTGGAGGGGAGCCAAAATTGGCTCAGGAGGGGTGTTGCACCCCCCCATTTCCCTCCCCTCCCCTCCTAAAAATTGAACCAAACAAGAAAAGTTTTAAAAAACCCCTTCCCTCCCCTCCCCTTCCCTCCATTCCCCTCCAACCAAACAGTCCCTTAGGTACTGACGCTAGTCTGATCTCAGCCAGGGACATCATCTCAAATCTTAGCTCTTTCATGGCTCCCAAAATAAGGAGGGTCGTCACCTCTGGACGTCGTTCTGATCCTTCCCATCACAGCCGTGCGGACGCCCAGGGCTCTAATCAACCGTGAGTCAATGGTGTAGCCAAACCCGGACCAGGTGCTTCTCACTCAGTCGCAACTGACTTGCGGCGCTTCATCCAAAATCGGCAGGTCAGTCGAATCAGGGGAGGGCCGCTTCCAACTCGGTCCCGAACCATGGTAGGCAGCCGACCCCAAAACAGAAGTCGGGACACAGCCGCTCGCTCCGAGGACCTCAACCATCGCGTGACCCGGTGGGGCAAGCCCCGATCACGAGGTCCGAGTTTCAAAATTTTAAGGACGAGGTCCTCCAGGCAATTCAAGGCGGTCCTAGGACTGAGGCGTGCAATGACTCCATTCTTCAGCCAGAAGTCCAGGAGCGGCGAATCCCACGGATCACCCACCCGCTTGAACAAGAAGATGTTGTCCTTCGATGCCTCCGAGAGATGGAGAACCGCTTCTCCCATCTCGGCGAAGGCGGGCCGATGCCAGGCCATGGTTATAGGCCGACCCGATCCCTATTTTCCACTCGAATCTTGAAAGCCGAAATCCCCAGAAATTTTAGGCCTTCCCAATTCGAGACCTACAACAGCGAGGGTGATCCCGTTGACCACATGGAAGGGTTCAAAACCCTCATACTGATTCACAGCGCATCGGATCCTCTCCTATGTTGCGCTTTCCTTGCCACACTGCGTGGCCCGGCTCGGGAATGGTTCTCGAAGCTCCTCCCTGGTTCGGTCTTCTTGTTCGACCAGTTAGAAGCGAGTTTTCAAGCCCACTTCGTGACTAGCAGAAAGGTAGAAAAGACAAGCGCGTTCCTTCTGGATCTCAGACAGAAGGAAGGGGAGCCACTCCGCGAGTTCGTTCAGAGGTTCACTGCCGAGGCGAGATCGGTCTCCTCTCTCAACACGAGCGGCCAGTCTGAAAAGAATTCCTCCGGTCCCCCGTTTTGAAAGGTATACACCGCTGACCCAGAACGTATCGGCAATCCTGATGGAGATCGGGGATAAAGGAATCGTCCGATGCCCTCCCCGACCGAGCAACAACAAGAAGCGGGACCAAAGATTCTACTGCCGCTTCTACCGAGACAATGGGCACGAGACGAACAACTGTCGGGCCCTTAAAGATGAGATCGAGGCCCTCATCTAACGAGGGTATCGAGGGAGTTCACCCGGGATAACCCAAGAGATCGGAGGGATCCGAGGAATCCGAGGCCTTTGCCTCGCCCTCGAACTATCAACCGACGACCCGAGCGGGACCCCGAGCCTGAGGAGACCGGAGGGCAAGCCATCCTACACTGCATCCATGGTGGACTCATGGGAGGGGAATCCAATACTTCCCATAAGGCCTTCGTCCGAGAGGTTAACTCTGTTCGAGACGATCCCTCCCACCAGATTCAGCAGCGACCAGTCTGCTTCTCCGGAGAAGACCTGGAGGGAGTCCGGCTCCCGCACTACGATGCCCTCGTCATCAGCCTCGTCATGGCCAACTTCGAAGTCTGCCGAATTCTCGTGGACAACGGAAGCTCAGTTAACATCCTCTTCTTGGAATCATTTGAGAACCTCAAGCTCCCCCGAGATACGCTAAAGCCGGTCGGGTACACCATTCATTGGTTCTCGGGCGTCCCCATATAAATCGAAGGGATCGTGACACTGGATGTAATAGCCGGCACGACCCCCATCATACGAACCGAATCAATGGACTTCATGGTGGTCAACGTCAAGGCAGCGTACAATGCCATTCTCGGCCGACCCGGGCTCTGCTCGTTTCAGGTCGTCCCTTCGGCCTACCACTTGAAGTTGAAGTTCCCCACTGACCTCGGGATCGGTGTTGTCCGAGGGAATCAGGAGTCTGCACGTTCGTGCTACATGACCGCGGTGGGAGGCGAGATGTTTCTCCTTAATGCAGTCGAGCTTCCACCTGAAAGAAGCCGGCCCGAGTCGGAACCAGTGGACGGATTGGAGGTCTCATTCGAGGTAGAAGACAAGTCTAAGTGGTTCCGTATGAGTTGCACCCTTTCCCCCGACCTGAAGCCAGGTCTAATTGATAGTGTTCACCGCAATATCGACCTCTTCGCTTGGACCCCATCCGACATGCCCGAGATTTCCTAATCATGCACAGGCTAAATGTCCACCCGGGTTCCAAGCCGATCCATCAGAAGCTGCACAAGTTCGCCCCGGAGAGGCAACAAGCAGTAAAAGTGGAGGTGGATAAACTGTTGTCCGTCTGGTTCATCCAAGAGGTCAGCTATCCCGAGTGGTTGGCTAACATCGTGATGGTGAAGAAGGCCAGCAAAAGCTGGAGGATCTGCATAGACTTCACGGACCTCAACAGGGCATGCCCCAAAGATCCTTTCCCCCTCCCGAGTATCGACGCTCTGATCGACGCAACGTCGGGTCATGAGCTACTGACCTTCATGGATGCCTTTTCAGGCTATAATCAAATCCGGATGTTCTCTCTGGACATCGCCAAAACGTCCTTCGTTACCGACTAGGGTCTCTACTGCTACCGGGTCATGCCCTTCGGGCTTAAGAACGTCGTTGCCACCTACCAGAGACTCGTCAACCAAGTTTTCAAGGAACAGATCGGTCGTAACTTGGAGGTATACGTCGACGACATGCTCGTTAAGAGTCGACGAGGGCAGGACCATGTGGTCGACCTCGAGGAAGCCTTTGGCGTCCTTCAGTCCCACAACATGAGGCTCAATCCCACCAAATGTGCCTTCGGCGTCTCTTCAGGGAAATTTTTCGGGTTCATCGTTAGCCAACGCGGCATAGAGGCAAATCCTGATAAGATCCAAGCCATAATCGACATGGCCCCTCCCAGAAATGTTAAGGAGGTTCAACGGCTTACGGGAAGACTGGCGGCTATCGGTCGCATCCTCTCCAAGTTTGGAAAGAAGTCCCTCCCCTTCTTCAAGGCTCTATGGGGAGCGAAAGGCTTCGAATGGGGCGACCCTCAGCAACAGGCATTCGACCAGTTAAAGCCCTACCTCTCCAATCCCCCGCTTCTAAGCAAACCTGAACCGGGCGAACCCCTCTTGCTATACCTCTCAGCCTCGAAAAATGCACTCAGTGTCGTGCTCGTCCGGGAAGACGAAGGAATTCAGAAGCATCTCTACTATGTGAGTAAAGTTCTGCTCTCGGCTGAGATCTGATACGCCAAGATGGAAAAGGTTGCCTATGCCCTGGTATGGCCGTGCGAAAGCTCCCTCCACTCGATCAAGGTCCTTACGGACCAACCTCTCAAGGTCGTCCTCCACAAGCCTGAGAATTCCAGACGCTTAGTCAAGTGGTCGATCGAGCTGAGCCAATACGACATCAGTTACCAGCCCAGGATAGCCATTACGGGACAGGCCCTCGCCGAATTTATCACGGAGTGCACTATCTCCGTGCTGACTGACATCCAAGAGGTAGATCCGGTTTGGGAAGTTTATGTCGACGGCTTGTCTTGCGATGTGGGAGGCGGCGCGTGCATCATCCTCAAAGGTCCCGACAACTTCATTCTCCAGTATTCTCTTCGCCTGAACTTTCCAGCCTCTAACAATGAGGCGGAATATGAGGCTATGATCGCAGGGCTTATCCTAGCGCACAAGGCTGGGACCAGGCAAATCAGGGCCTTTAGCGACTCCCAACTCGTTATCAACCAGATCACCGGGGAGTATGAGACTCATGATGCTCGGATGGTCCGATACTTGGCAGTAGTCCAACAGCTCTTGACGTCCTTCGATTTCTCCTCGGTGGAGCGGATCCCTAGGGAGCGAAACGCCCAGGCTGATTCCTTATCAAAACTCGCCTCATCATCCTTCGAAGGCCTCGACCACCCCGTCCTAATCGAAGTCCTCAAGCCCAGCATCGACCTCCCCGAAGTCTTCTGCCCCACCACCGAACCTCAAACAGACAACTGGACGACTCCCATCCAGAAGTTCCTGACGGAGGGCTTACTTCCCCAGGATAGGGTCGAGGCGAGAAGAACCAGAGTCCGTTCAGAAAGATTCATCATAATCAACGAGACACTCTTCAAGCGCTCATAAACAATAACAGATGGAAGACCTACCTTCGCTGTCTGGCCCACGATGATGCCAAGTACGCTCTGAAGGAACTGTATGAGGGAATCGGTGGGTGCCACATGGGGAGCAAATCGCTTGCCAGAAAAGCCCTAAACCACGGGTACTACTGGCCGACCATGTTATAAGACACCCAGGACCTCGTCGGTGAAATGGCTTCCACAAGCCAACCTCCGCTCCCTTTTGCTATGTTGGGGATGGACCTGGTCAGCCCTTTTCCAAAAGCGACGGACCAAAGGAAATTCCTGGTGGTGGTCATCGACTACTTTACCAAGTGGATCGAGGCCGAGCGCTGGCCACGATCACAGAACAACAAACTCAACAATTCTTTTGGAAACACATCATCTGTCGATTCGGGATCCCGCAGGTACTTATCACCGACAACGGGACCCAATTTGCGGGCGAAAATTTTTGAAATTTCTGCGAAGACATCGGCGTCCAGCAGCGCTTCTCATCGATATGCCACCCTCAATCAAATGGACAAGCCGAAAATGCGTACCGTCAAATTCTCGACGGCCTCAAGAAGCGGTTGGATAATTCACCCAAGGCGCTGTGGGTCAACGAGTTGCCGAGCGTACTCTGGGCACATCAAACAACTAAAAGAATCCCCACGGGTGAATCACCATTCAACCTCACCTACGGCACCGAGGCAGTTATCCCCTTAGAAATGGGGCTCCCTTCGCCCAGGATCATGGCCTTCAACGACGGGAACAACTCAACAGACCTCAGAGCCAACTTGGATCTAATCGATGAGGTCAGAGAAAAATCCGCCGTCAGAAGAAGCATATACCAAGAACGGATCGAGAGATTTTATAACAAGGTCTGCCCCACCGGCATCAAGCAAGGTGCTCTCATGCTCAGAAAGCTAGCAGTATCCGACCGCAACAGAAAGAGAAAGTTGGCCCCTAATTGGGAGGGCCCGTATAAGGTCTCCAAAGTAGTACGCCCCGGCATGTACCGAATCACAGACCAAGGGGGCAGGATAGTGAAGAGGTCCTGGAATACGGAACACCTCATCAAGTTCCTTGAAGGGGAGGACTAGACTCCTCTTCTCACTGAGCTTATGTAACTAACTCCCTGTAATCGGCACTACGTGCCCCTCTCCTTTTTTTGTTTTGTTTTATTTTGTTGTAAATAATAAAGTGTAAACCTTGGCATTTCCTTTATTATTTTTATTTTTGTGCGTTCGCCACACCCTAGCTTTCTCAAAAGTATGAGGGCTCGATATTCGGCATTAACCTCGAGCAACGCCCTAGCTTTCTCAAGCTTTATAGGCTAGGTGCTCGGCAATGACCTCGAGCCACACCCTAGCTTTCTCACAAGCATGGGGGCTCGACATTCGGCATTGACCTCGAGCAACACTCTATCCTTCTCAAGCTGTATGGGCTAGGCCCTCAGCAATGACCTCGAGTCACACCCTAGCTTTCTCACAAGCATGGGGGCTCGACAATTGGCATTGATTTCGAGCCACACCCTAGCTTTCCCAAGCTGCTAGTCGCTCGGCAATGATCTCGAGCCACGCCCTAGCTTTCTTACAAGCATGGGGGCTCGACAATCGGCATTGATCTCAAGCCACACCCTAGCTTTTCCAAGCTGCGAGGGCTCGACATTTGGCTTATGCCACAGGCAACGCCGCATGCTTTCTTACAAGTTGGGGAGGGACGGAAAAATTAAATTTCATTCATCATAACGCCTTGAACGGCCACTGTACAATAAAGATTATTACAACGGTTTCATTTTACCCCAACCTAAGTGTTTCTCTTGGGACTTGTTTGCCTAACACAGACCATCTCGAGCCCCACCGAGCGGGTCCATCCCCTAGTGAGCTCGTCCTGCACCACCGACATTGCTAGTGTAGACGTTTCGGCAACGGAGCTTTGCGCATCAGCCGGCCTCGCCATTTCCAAATACCGGGTCGGTGAGGAACCCAAGATGGAGGGGCCACCTCCCCCAAAAGGGCATAATCGGGACCCGCCCGTGCCGAGCATGACTTTCAACCTCTGAATCTCCAGCTCCTTCTCCACCACGACCTCACGAAGAACGGACTAAGAGGATCGGCCGCCTAGTGGAGGCATCAGACATCGACCAGTTCATCTCGGTGCTCCCTAAGTCTCGGTCGGCTATAGCCTTCTTCACGCGTGCCGCCTCCAAACTGAGCTCCTTGGACTTGTTCATAAAATAGCTTACGGCGGCTTCCCGATCATGGGCCTATTTGCGATAGCGAATCAAGACACTCTTTTGATTCTAGCCTGTTCCGAAGTCGCCTGACCTCGGCAGAACTGAGATCGGCTCCTAGGGTCTCGTCTATCTGACAAAAAAAGAAAGGAAACAAGATTTCACTCCAAGCTTTTCAAAATCGTGCAAGTCATACAGTTCAGCCAAAAACATATACTTGTATTAATCGAAAAAAGATAGTTACAAAAAAGCGGTGGCCAGTCCGCACTCGGCAAATACAAGGAAAAAGGAAAATATAAAAACTACATCTTAGGGGGGATCTGCACCTCTTCGTCAGCCGTCGCCCCCTAGCCTCTCTCTCTATGCTCGGGTTTCTTGGCGCCTCGTCACCCTCACCTCTGGGGGTCAGTGGAAGCACGAGTGGCTGCCAATCTAGTGGAGATGGTCGATTTTCGCTTGAGGGTAAAGGAGCAGAAAGTGCTCCTTCGCCCGATCATACGCCTCGTCTTGGGCGTTCATCAGCTCCTCCCCCGCCGCGGCCTATAGCTCCTCGTACTCTGCAGCCGCCTTGCCTCGAACCTCTACCAAAGTACGAAGGTGCTGGTCCTATTGGGAGGCGAGGTTGGCTTGAAGGGCCTGCACTGCCCCCTGAGCTGCTGTCAGCTCGAGCTTCAGGTCCTTCGCTTCACGTAGGTACATGTCGGCATTTCGCTTCTCGACCTTGAGGTCCTTTTCATAGCACCTCTTCAGCTGGGCCTCGGCCATCGACGCTTGGTTGAAGGGTGAGACAAAAGTCAAAAAGCACAGCCACTAAGTTAAAAAGCAAAACAGACAAACACTTACGATAATGTGGGCTTGAGCCCACTTCATGTAGCATGTCTGCACCATCTCAGTCGCCAGGATGGATCTGTCGCGCACCGTGGCAAGGTTATCCACAACCTCGACCGAGATCGGGCCCTTCCCAAGCAAGTCGCCCTCCTTCACCGACCAGTCCGGGGCAAACGTTCTGAGCCCCCTCTCACCCATTATCTGCTGGGCGTCGGGACGCAAGGCGGGGGTCCCTGCCTTTGAGACCTCAGCAACCTTACGGCTGCCGGAGCTAGGGCCGACTCGGGCGCATCTCTAACCGAGGGGGCCTTCTTCGCCTTCTTATGGGGCCTCTCCGAAGGGCCCTCGGAGCCCCCCTGGGCAGACCCCGCCTTCGGCGCTGCCTTCTCGGCCCTCCTCTTCTGGGCCAGAGCCTGCAGGGCTTTGCGTGCGTCGAGCTTCGATTGGTCCATCACTGCAGGGGAAAAAGAGGGAATGTTAACACGAAGGTAGAAAGTTAAACAAAAAAGAAACGAAAACATACAAGGGTCAGCTGGGCTCAGTCCGGTCCGGGCTAAGTGTGATTCTGTCACATTCGGCCAACCGATGATGTATCCCTCGACAATCCTATCAACATCAACCCACTCCGCCTCAGTCAAGTCTCCGCCTAGGAGGTTTGTGGTTCGGCTTGTAGAAATTCCAAGCTATTGGAATCTCCTAAGGTACCTCGCTTCGGACCACGAAGTACTTAGCCTTCCACCCCTTGATGGAATCCGGATGCCCATGCACCACCCTCTTGTGGGGCGGGACGATATGTAGTAAATGCCCTCCTAATCTCCGAGCGAGCTTACCCCTAAGACGGCCTGAAAATACTTCAACTTCAGGGGCACCTTCTTCTCCTCACACTTCAGAATGAAGCAGACCAACTGCTTCCAAGAGTTGGGGTCATACTGCATCGGGCAAAGCTCACCCCACCTCAGCACCCTCTTGGTAAACGGGTGCAGCGGCAGCCTTAGCCTCGAGACGAAGGCGTCCTCGGGAAACATGCAGAAGCTAGGGGCCAACTTGGTGGTAGGGCGGAGACCAGAGCTCGGGATCATCAACTCGTACTCCCACCCGATGAAATAACGGGCCCTTATCACAAGCAGGTAGTCGGCCTTTAGGACGCACTGAACTTTGTCCATCTGTATCTGGGTCTGGCCGGCGAAGATACCTCTACGCCGAATTGATACAAGTTCTCAATGTC
The DNA here is from genome assembly GCA_017893485.1 of Hemerocallis citrina. Lineage (NCBI taxonomy): Eukaryota > Viridiplantae > Streptophyta > Magnoliopsida > Asparagales > Asphodelaceae > Hemerocallis > Hemerocallis citrina. Next base: position 36,508,390 of record CM030368.1, read on the forward strand.
GTTCGGGTACATCCTGATAGACCGAGGGTTTTTGTAATATAGGACGTCAAGCCTGTGCGTTGGCTCGAACTCGTCGGGTGTCCTCGGACTATCCGGTAGGCGCCACTTCTTTTTCTTCATCCGAATGCAGGGAGCCTTCGGCGGAGACGGTGTCGCCAAAGGCGGGAGTGGGGAGAGAGCCTCTCCCTGCTACCTTCCTCATATGCCTCTCCCTCGACTCCTCCCTCATTGCCTCCCTGATCCACCACTCCTACCTCAACCTCCTTACCTAATACCTCGACCTCTCCAGTAGAAGCGGACTCTACCACGTGCGGCTTGTGGCTTTGGAGCAGCACCACGTCCAAAACTTGGTCGTCTAGATCCTAGGACATGGAGTCAGACTGATGATCCCCCTCCAAAACTTGGTCGTCTAGATCCGAGGACGTGGAGTCCGACTAACGATCCCCCTCACCCCAACCAGAAGAACTCGCTTCGGAACCGAACTGAGAGCACGACATAACGGGAAAAATACTAACCTGAATTTCGGTAACGGAGAGATCAACGGAAAAGTCGTCGTCGGTGGGTAGAGAGAGAAGCTCCTATCTTTAGAAAGAGAAAGCAAAGTGAAGAAATGGAGGGGGTGGAGGATTTATAGAGAGACCAACGACGTCTCGAATTCCACGTTGGAATCCTGACATTTCATTCTTGATCATCCAGATCTAACGGCTGATGAGATTTCGACGCCTCGAATTCTATGTTGAAATCCTGAACGATTCGATCTTGATCATCAAGATCTAACGGCTGATAAGATTTCAACGCCTCGAATTCCACCCCATGACGTCAGCATCACATGCAATACCTTAGCTTTCACACAAGCTATATGGGCTCGACGCTCGGCAATGACCTCGAGCCACCACCTAGCTTTCACCACAAGAACGGGGGCTCGATGCTCGACCATGACCTCGAGCCACCACCTAGCTTTCACAACAAGTAAGGGGGCTCGACGATCGGCGATGACATCGAGCCACCACCTATCTTTCACACAAGCAAGGGGGCTCGACGCTCGGCAGTGACCTCGATCCATGCCCTAGCTTTCTCAGCAGGCAGGGGGCTCGACGCTCAGCAGTGACCTCGAGCCATGCCCTAGCTTTCTCACAAGCAAGGGGGTTCGACGCTCGGCAGTGACCTCGAGCCACGCCCGAACTTTCACACAAGCAAGGGGGCTTGACACTCGGCAATGACCTCGAGCCACCACCAAGCTTTCACCACAAACACGAGGGCTCGGCCATGACCTTGAGCCACCACCTAGCTTTCACAACAAGCAGGGGGGCTCGACGATCGGCAATGACCTCGAGCCACCACCTATCTTTCACACAAACAACAGGGCTCGACGCTCGGCAGTGACCTTGAGCCACGCCCTAGCATTCTCATTAGGCTGGGGGCTCGATGCTCAGCAGTGATCTTGAGCCATGCCCTAGCTTTCTCACAAGTAGGGGCTCGACGCTCGGCAGTGACCTCGAGCCACGCCCTAGCTTTCTTATGAGCAAGGGGGCTCAACGCTCGGCAGTGACCTCGAGCCACGCCCTAGCTTTCACACAAGCAAGGAGACTCGATGCTCGGCAGTGACCTCGAGCCACGACCTAGCTCTCTCAACAGGCAGGGGGCTTGACGCTCGGCAGTGCCCTCGAGCCATGCCTTAGCTTTTCTCACAAGCAAAGGGGGACGCTCTGCAGTGACCTCGAGCCACGCCCTATCTGTCACAAAAACAAGGGGGCTCGACGCTCGAAAGTGACCTCGAGCCATACCCTAGCTTTCACACAAGCAATAGGGCTCGATGCTCGGCCATGACCTCGATCCACCACCTAGCTTTCACAACAAGCAGGGGGCTCGACGCTCGACCTCGAGCCACCACCTAGCTTTCACAACAAGTAGGGGGCTCGACGATCGGCAATGACCCTGCGCCACCCCCTATCTTTCACATAAGCACGGGGGCTCGACGCTCGGCAGTGACCTCGAGCCATGCCCTAGCTTTCTCAGCAGACAGGGGGCTCGACGCTCGGCATTGACCTCGAGCCACGCCTTAGCTTTCTTACAAGTAAGGCGGCTTGACACTCGGCAGTGACCTCGAGCCATGCCTTAGCTTTCACACAAGCAACGGGGCTCGACGCTCGGCAGTGACCTCAAGCCACGCCCTAGCTCTCTCAACGGGCAGGGAGCTCGACGCTCGGCAGTGACCTCGAGCCACGCCTTAGCTTTCTCACAAGTAAGGAGGCTCGATGTCCGGTAGTGACCTCGAGCCATGCCCTAGCTTTCTCACGAGCAAGGAGGTTCGACGCTCGACAGTGACCTCGAGCCACACCCTAGCTTTCTCACAATCAAGGGGGCTCGATGCTCGGCAGTGACCTCAAGCCACGGCTTAGCTTCCTCACAAATAGGGGATTCGACGCTCGGCACTGGCTCGACGCTCGACACCCAAGCACCGATGCTCGACCACCGATGCTCAACCCTCGAACGCCCGTCATGAGCTCCGAGCCAAATCCTGGCTCTATCACAGGCTAGGGCTCGATGCCTGACGTTCGGCTCCCGACCCTTGGTTCTTGGCCCTCGACGCCCCTTTTCTCTCCAGGGGATCTCCTTCGTCCTATCCCACTTACCACTCCAAGAAGCTACGAATCATACTCGCCAAACACACAGCTCCACTCTTCCTACGGAGACAGACTACTCCTCCTTGGCTAGCTTACGCAGCCCTCCAAGAGTTGGGGGCTCCTGATATGTGGTAGATGATGTGGCCCCATCTGGGCCATCAGATCCCCTCAAAATTCAATCCTCCATGATCATCAGGTCAAAGCAGGTCCAATGGGCTTCAGCCCATTCAGGCCCACAGGCAAACGGGTCCGACCTGATCTGTTAGGGTCTCAGATCCGTTTATCCCTACCTATAAATACTAGATCCCCTCCTCACTTTCAAAGGTAATAAACTTTTTCCCACCTGAACCCTAGCTACTGTTGCTTTCTCAGTGTGACTAGATCGTCGGAGTGTCTGTCGTTGGGACTTCTCACGGTGTTTCTAGGCAGTGTGTAGGTACAAAAGACCGAGCCGAGCATCCGGCCTCTACCTCCATCCTGTCGGCCTCTACCTCCCTCCTCTACTCCCAAGCCGGTCCTACAGCCTAGGATCGGATCAACGCTAGTACCACATCTTCCGCTACACAAATGACAAGAACTCACACATGTTGTCCCACATCCCAAAAACAAACAGCATCAATTACTTTTCAGTTCTGAGGATCTTGCTTAGTTTAGCTCTGACTGGATTTCCTCCATTTTATCTGGACAGTGGTTGATTTGGTCCTGATAATGTCAGTTAACCCTGGCTTCGGTGGCCAAAGCTTTATTGAGAGTCAGGTGAAGAAGATATCAGACTTGAGAAGATTATGTGCTGAAAAGGTAATGTTAACTTATAGTTATATGATTTCTAGTAGAACCTTTGCTTCTCAGAAAAGAGAGAGACATGTATCCTTAATTGCAGGGAATAAACCCATGGATTGAAGTGGATGGTGGAGTTGGTCCGGCAAATGCATATAAGGTGAATTTGTCGTGCCTAGCTTGCAAATTCATTATACATTATACATATGACTAATATGGCAATGCACATATTCCTTTTGAAATGAGATGATTATTTTTCCCTTTGTTTAACTTATATCCTAATTAATTTATGTGATGTTAGCTAACTTATTAAGTGTTTGTCCGCATCTGGTTGCTATGGAAATGGCAAATGATGAAACCTATAGGTTGCATGCATTAACATCTTGAGTGATACAGGACTTAATACCTATGTCTACTCAAAGGGGTGGTTTGCTGGACCAAAAAATTACTACTCGAAATTATTTCTGAAGAAAGAATATTGTTGTTTAGGAGTAAAATGGATTGGATTTGATTTCAGTAAAGTGTTGTAAAGGGGAACATTGTAGCACTTTTTGGCTTTTCTTTTTCCGGCCAAAAAGTGAGGAAAAGAGAAGTGGAACACTATTCACTTCTTTTTAATTGATTTCTCTCTCTTCACGTTCTCCAATAAAACAACTTCACATATTTCTCTACATTAACTTTTTTACTACTTTTTAAAATTTATTATGCACTACACACTATGCACTTCACACTACACTAAAACTACATCCAACCAAACCACTTTTTTAAAACTCATTTCCAAAAATTTCTTTTTCAAACAATAATTTTCTAGATTGGATACACTTTACAACCAACCAAACCAGCCCAAACCAGCCCAAAATGGTTCACTGTAACCTGTCGGTCGGTTGAATTCAACCGCTGATCATTTTGGTTTAAATGCTTTTTGTGGCAGGTTATCGAGGCTGGAGCTAATGCCCTGGTTGCTGGTTCTGCAGTCTTTGGAGCTAAAGATTATGCAGAAGGCATGAGTTTTTTGTTCCTTAGTTGCAACGTTTTTGGATCTTGAACTCCTTTTATATTCAAATCATTTTCATACTTTTAATTTTCAACAATTTCTCTGTATATATTCGATTAACAAGTTTTTAATCTTGCAGCGATAAAAGGTATAAAGACTAGTAAAAGGCCTGAAGCAGTTCCAGTATGACCGATGCAACAATCCTACATGAAGAACTGTATGGGCCTCATCTACTGATTCTTCAATGTGAGTTACTGCATCACGTCACATCTGCAAATGTCTTTGAAAAGACCTGTTTTATTAGAAAAGCGGCATTAAGAAATGTCTGTTGACTAACTAAATTGACATATAATCTATAAACACACAACTGAATAGTGAAGATGGTAAAAATAACAAGTCTTTCTACATCATCAGACAACTTGTGAAGAGGACAAGAAGGCTTACATATGCATTAGGCAAGTGGCCTATTTCTTGCAGCTTTCTTGAGTGTTTTTATCTGATAAGTTGTTTTAAGCTAAATTACTGAAAAATTCTCCAACATTTTTGCTACCTATTGATTCTTCCATTGCACTTATATTCCTGAGGGGCATTTGGTATACATGAATCTGGATGTTAATATTGGATTCTCATCCAGATTCCTGTCTTGGTGTAACTCCTATTCCGACTCATAGGATACATGTAATCCAGAAGCCACGAAAAGAACAAACAATTTTCAGGACAAACCTCTCGTTTACTTGCAACTTTGGATCTAACTTTTCTTATGTGTTGAGCTTTCTGTGATTTTCGTTTTAAGCCGTTTGTGAACTGCTCTCTGTTTGCAGATAAACAAAACAGACAAGACTGAGAAGAAGATCAGCATTTCTTCGCCCCAGAGCCTGTTGAAAAAAAAATCTTGAACTCTTTAAGGTTTTCGGGTCGTAATCTTCTGGATGTGGATCAGTTTACAGGTAGGAAATTACTCAAACAATACATTGTATTAAGACCAAAGTGGCTTGCGACTGCTATTAATAACAAAAACAATGTATGTGCTTATGTGTGTTGTTCGTGTACATTCACTGAATTGAAAAGTTTCAGCTGCAAATTGCCAAATGAATGATTATGATGTGGAATCAATGTTTGTTTGTGGCCTCTTTTGTAGTATTAAAAAACAATCAAAAAAGAATCCAATCCATCAAATTGGCTTTGAATGTAACCCCACTTTGTGGGTGGTCCTTCACTTTGAAAACTGTATGTCATTGTCTCCTTTGTCTCGTCTCTTAGAGCATCCACATCCACAGTCGTTTTTCTCATTTATTAAAAAATGGCAGCTACAGTAATAGCAAATAGGGATGTTTGCTGCAGTGGTCGTTTGCTATATGTTTCTCATTTTTTAGAAAATAAGCGAGCGACGGTATATGTTATAACGTCTCATCGTTTAAAAATAAATTTTAAAAAATTAATTACTTATTAACTATTAAACTATATTAATTAAATAAATTAAATAATATAATTATAACTAAACGTAATTAAAAACTAACTAAACCTATTTATATCCACCTGACCTACCCACTAAACCTATTAAACTATATTAACTATCAGATTTGGTCAGCCGGTATAACATATACCGGCCGGTATATGTTATACCGTCTGACCTTTTTAATTTTTTAATTTTTTTTTTTAGAATAAATCTGACCGTTGGATTGGGGAAAAAAATTAAAAAAAAAAAATAATAATATACGTGGGCCGGTATAACATATACCCGGTATAACATATACCGGACGGTATATGTTATACCGTCCGACCCACTTTTAAAAAAAAAAATTAATAATGAGACGGTATAACATATACCGGACGGTATATGTTGTACCGTCTTTCAAAATTTGAGAATCGCTATTCTGTTTCTCATATATGAGAAACGAATATAGCAGATTTGCTAAAAAATGGCAAAATAGAAAACCACTGCAGCGATCAATTTGCTATAAAATGACAATTTGTCAAATATAAGAAACCACTGTGGATGCTCTTAGGATATTATTCTAAGAGACAATTTCAGCCAACAGTCGGGAGTGATGCACGCATCTTGACCCGTCTTCGTAGATACTAGTTCGGACTAAAGATAAGTCTGATACACACCGATGAGCTTAGTTGACAATTATGCATGAGTGCCGAATAGCTGTATGTGTTTCATTCTTCTGGTGGACCATTCGGTTTCTTCAGTAAGCTGTGCTGTTAGGAGAACAACAGAAGCAGGCATCCAAAAATCACAAAACGATGTCATTGATGTCATTGAGGCTCTGTTTGGTTCAGCAGAGGGGAGGGGAGGGGAGGGATTTTAATGGAGGGAAGGGGAGGAGAGGGAAAGGGATGGGAGGGATTTATTGAAAACTCTGTTTGGTTCAAAGGAGGGGAGGAGAGTGAAAATAATTATCTTCTTGTTTGGTTCACAAGGGAAGGGAATGGATTTTATAATAAAATTACTTTTATACCCTTCACAATTGCATTCCCTAATTGCATTCCAAAACCATATTAAAATGGAAAACTTTTACATTTTCTTATTAATAACTATTATTGTTTAATATATCCGACCCTGACTTAATATCAGTAAACTGGCTCTAGAAGAAGAAAAAAAATCCCGACAATAGACCTGATTTCAGCGATAACTACTTAGAAAGACTGTTTACTTTTCTTTATTTCTCTATTTATTTCTGATGAAAGTGAAGGCAAAATACAAAGTCGAAAAAAGTGAATCACAAAATTCTGTAATATCAGTATGATTACAAGAGAAAGAAAAGCTAGAGCAGATCAGCTAGATGAAAGACTCCATTAACATGAAAAATTTTCAAAAAGTGGCCTATGTAAGGAAAAAAACTCAAAAATTTCTTGATGAAATTCGGAAATATTTAGTTTTCTTTCTTTTCTTGGCAAAGTAAACATTAGACTTGAAGAATCTAGCAGTGTTCATTTTAATATTCTCTTGAGTAGCGTTACCAAACATAATGAGATAAACAAGGAATGAGTAACCGAAGAATAGTAAAACATGTACAAGAGGAAATGGTTTTAATCATACAAATGTTGCTTTGGTGCTTTTGCACCAAATACGTACACAAGACTTGCATATAATCATAAGGTATTACTTAGCTGTCATAGAAACAGATGACATAATTTGTTTGTATGTAGTCAAGTTCACTAACTAAAAGGACAATTTAGTCCATTCACATTAAAAAAGTAGATATAATTTCTCTCCCCTCCAAATTCCCACTTTTGGAGGGGAGCCAAAATTGACTCAGGAGGGGTGTTGCACCTCCCATTTTTCCTCCCCTTCCCTCCTAAAATAATGAACCAAACATGAAAAGTTTTAAAAAAATCCCTCCCCTCCCCTCCATTTCCCTCCAACCAAACACTCCCTTACTTAAGTCGGTGATGTCTCATTGCTTACTTGGCAAGTGCCTTGTGATAGCTTGCGCATCAAGATGCGTGCCTATGACGGTCGGACGGTGGCAGAAGGTGGTCATAGTTTTTTAATTTTTAATTTTTTTTTGGGGGACCTATCCATAGAAAGGACATGAGGATGTGTAAATGGAAACCCACATTTATGGGGGCCCACATCAATTGGTGCAAGATGCCCACATAAAACACTCACAATTCACAAGTGGGTGTATGATTACGTGAGATGATTATGACCTAACCTTAATTTCTACTTCTATAAGAGCATCAACCATCGTGTTTTGTAAAAACTCAAAATTTAGTATTTGAGTTAAAAAAATCTCCCACGATCGGTTGTTAAAAATCTAAAATTTAAAATAGGAGTGAACAGTCGTTCGTTAAACGTAGAAATCGCGATAGAAAAAATGTTAAATGTAGAAGACGAATGAACTTCATCCGTTTGAGAAATTTTTTTGGATAAACGGAAGATGATGCTTCGTCAGTCGATTAATTTTTTTTTTTAAATGAAAAGATGAGAGACGGATGAAGAAACTCCGTCTCTCATCTTTTCTTATTTACAAAAATGTCATTTTTAAAAAAAAAAATTATCGGAAAGAAAGATCTTCCATCCGAAAAGTTTCTTCTCAAACTTTTCTTTCCATATTTACAAATTTGCCAATGACTATTTACGAAAAGGTCATTTTCTATATATATATATATATATATATATATATACTAGGTTTGCCCGTTGACACGTGCCTACGGCACGTCTTCGGAACGGTACACCTGGTTTGATTATATAAAATAGTTTTGAACGTCCAGCAAATTAATTGAAGTAGCAAACATATTATATGAGAAAACAGTATATCTACCTTTAAGCTCAACCATCGCCTTCTTGATCATTAACTTGAACTTACCTGGAATGCATATAGTTTGTTAGAAACACTGCATAGAGTTTCCTTAAAAATAAAAAAAACACTGCATAGAGTTTTTTTTAACTTCAGTATCACTTTTAGATACTTGTAATAGTTATGCAAGGACATTATCATATAGGTTTTATAGAGCTTACTCTAATCTCATAACCGCTATGAACATGTCTAAATACAATGGTAACGCAAGTGCATGTGTGAATGTATCTACAATACCAATAATCTAAACATTTGTTTGTTTGAGAGTCACTTTGCAATTGAAATATCTCTTATTATTATTTCATCCAAAATGAAATACATGAAGTTCTCAAAACTCTAATCCAAGCTAATCATTTTTTTTATCTCCACTTTGTCTCTGCATGGCACCTTTATAAAAAAAAATTAAAGGGAAATGCTCCGTTAAAAACGCAAATAGCGTGGAAAACGTGGAAAACCACCTAGGCTGCTCCCCAACAGCGGCCTAGGTGGTTTTCTACGTTTTCACAGACATTTGCATTTTCAACTAAGCATTTTCCAAAATTAAAATGAATAAATAACAAATTTACTTTGACTGTCTTTCTTGAGTGGAGAGTTTGCACCCTTCACTGGTAAACTCCAGTCATCCCACTCCTATAAATCCAAACATACACTAAAAGTTCTTATATGTTATGCTATCCATGGTTTCTAATAACCAGTGAAGGAAACATTTCACGATAATATTTTCTCTTGTAGTAAAAAAATTAATGTTGCATATTTGCCAAGTTATTTTAGATTGCTAGTCAGCTTACCTGTCCTGCTATGGTTTGGAAGCCCAAATTGAGGCCACCAAATAATCCATCTCTCACTTGCGTACACCTTAAATCAAAACCAATAAAAAACTCATCAAATAAATCACCAAATTAAAAAAATTTAAACCCAAAAATAAAAACAATCATACATCTCTGAACTTGCATCTCATGCACACACAAAATTCGAGTCAGCAAAAAATTGAGTAATCCCCTGCACAAAAAAATTAAAAATTAGAATGAGAATTCGGTTAATGAGATGAAATTAGAGTCGTCGCATCGCATATAGAGGCTCTCGAATCGGTGTAGGGGAGTAGCCGATACGAAGTCGCTTGATATTCGCGCTCGATTTGGTGGAGGGGAGTCACCGATACGGAATCAGCAGCGGATCAGATATCGGCGACGACCTCTTGATTGGGGTTCAACATTGGATTTAGATTTGCTTTGAGATTTTCAAAATTTCAAATTTTCAAATTTCGAAATTTTTGAAATTTTTGAAATTTAAAATTTTTAAAAATTTTTCAATTTTTTTATTTTTAAATTTTTAAAAAATTTTTACTTTTTTAAATTTTCAAATTTTCTAAAATTTCTAAAATTTTAAAAAAAAAATAAATTTTACAATTTTTAAATATTCAAAATATATATTTTTCATTTTTTTTTAACTTTTTTTTAAAAAATTTATAATTTTTTTAATAATTTTTTGGTTTTTTTTTTATTTTAATATTTTAAAATTTTTATTTTCTTAATTTTTTGAATAGAAGAAAGAGAGAAAGAGAAAGAGAGAGAAATAATTAAATAAATGAAGGAGTTGTTTTGGATGTGGGGATTTGAATTTGAGTTTTGGGAGAAAACTTGTGGAGGGGGGGAGGGGAAATATGTTTTGTGATATTAGATCTGGGCCTTTGATTTTGGGGAAGATTGAAGGAGAGCCACTTGATAGCTTTCTTTGTGTTTTATTTTATATATATATATATCGGACGGAAGTTCTTCTTCTGTCCGAAAAGTTTCTTCTCAAAGTTTTCTGTCCAGTTTTACAAATTTGTCATTGATTATTTACGAAAATGTCATTTTCAAAAAACAAAGAAAAATTAAGACGGAAGATCTTCTTCAGTCTTTTCCAAATTTAGCTTTTAACGACTGCAGCGCTCTCCTAAATTTGCTATTTTCTAAATGTTATATATGCATATTTAGATAGAAACGATAGTGGCTGCTCTAATATGACAGTTGGGGTTGGGTCATTTATAGACAAATTAATTTAATTGATCTAATCTCAAACACACCTTTTTAAGTAAGAGCATCCACAGTCGTTCAATGGGGAAAATGGCAAAATGCATTTTTTAGCAATCCATTTCTTCGTTTTGCTGCAGTCATCAAATGGTAAAAAATGCATAAGTTTGTTAAAAAACTATCAGACGAAGCATGATGTTTCGTCTCATAATAAAAAAAATAATTTATACGGGCCGAAATTTAGAAAATATTAATAAAAAATACGGGACGAAACATGATGTTTCGTCCCAAAGAAAAAAAATATAAAAAATAAAAAATGGTAGTCGGGCGAAGCATGATGTTCATTCCGAAATTAAAAAAAAAATGCAAAGAAGGGTTGGGACGACACATGATGTGTCGTCCGGGATTGGTGGGAGGCTTTTAGCCTTTTTTTTTTATTTTAAAGTTATTATTGCCATGGGAAATGACTAGTTTACCCCCCTTTGATTTTTCTATATAGTATTGAATGGTTGGATGAGATGAAGGGTGAAAGTGTCTTTTGGTTTTTGTTTAATTTTTTTTTTTTTTTAAAGAATGGGACCACATGGGACGAAACATCATGTTTATTCCCATTCTTAAAAGTTATTTTATTCGGTTTTTATATTATTTTTTTAATTCGGACGAAACATCATGTTTCGTCCGATCACTTAACAATATAATTAAATAATCCAGACGAAACATGATGTTTCGTCAGCTATAATATGCATTTTGCTATTTCGATTGCTATTTCTCCCTTTCTACTGTACACCGATTGCTAAAAAATGGCAAAATACCTGACGACTGTGTGCGCTACAGTACCAAACAAATGGCAAAAATGGCAAATAAGCAAACGACTGTGGATGCTCTAAGAGTGATTATTATCATTCATTTCTAATTAATTAGGCAATTACCATAATGTGCTTAAACTTCAAATTATTTACGGAAGTGTCATTCATATAATAAAAAAAATTGGTGCCACTAGAGATAAGGATTTGGGATGTGTGAATGAATGTCTCACATTCGAGGCCAAATTACGTCGTAGTATTTACCTTTTAAAAAAAATTAACAGGAGTGTATTAGATTGGAATTTGAAAAGAATTTAAAAGAATGTGAAAATCCTAGTGTATTCTATTAGGATTTTAAAGGAGTTTATAAAAATCACAGTGTATTCAATTGAGACTTTAAGTGATTCTATTCAATTCTCGGTGTATTCAATTGAGATTTTAAATGACCCCATCCAATTCTCGGTGTATTCAAAAAGTTAATGATTTTGGTAGAATTGAGAATTTGGAGGATTTAGATGGAATCTAGGGTCCGAGGTATAAATACCAAAAGCCTTTCCAATTCTCACCTTCTCTGTAGAAACTTTCAAGCCATTGGTGAGTATGGTTTTGTTTCCTGTACATATGCCCCAAATTATCCCCAAATAAACCCAAACCCTATAACCCCCTGCTCTCTCCATAATCTTCTTCCTCCTCTCCTCTACCTCCCGACACCCTCCTCTGCTGCTACCCCACTCTCCTCTACCTCCCGACCTCCGATCCCCACGCAGAGGCCTAATTCAACCCAAACCCTAATTCAACCCAACCAACGATCCCCATGCAGAGGCCTCCATCCGCCTCCTGAAAGACAATGGAATCAATTTCAATCAAATTCAACGCGATGGAGTTGATTCAAAAATATTCTCAAGATTGCTATGGCATAAATTGGTTTCTCGTTGCAGGTACAGGACGAAGTGGATAACGTTCCATGGTTTGTATGATGTGGCCTATATAGTGAAACTGTTAACTGGAAGACCTATGGTGCAGAAACAGCGAGTATTGATTTCATGAGGAGATGCGGTAGAGTTATGATACCTAACGGGAGAGTTGGTGCTCCTTATAAATCTCTTGCTCCATGACTTTAGTTACCGGGTGTTATTAGTTATTATTATTTTATGCTATTTCAGAATGTTAAAACAAATATTGAGTTGATGGACTCATCAACAACTCTCTCATGTAGGGCTATTTTTTTTTTTTGTTACTTTTGTTTATGTGGGTGTCTTTCTAGTACTTCAGAAAAAGCTTATGAGAATGATATTTTTATGACTTGCGAGATGCCTTGATATTTTTCGTACTACTCTTTTGAGAATGACAATCTTGTGTAGGAAATGAACTAATTATAAAGTTTATTTTCATCGAATTCCTTCAAATTCCATCAAATTCATAATAAGAATTCCATCAAACTATTTTAAAATCCTTATAAATTCCAGTCAAAGTTTTAGGTGAATTCTCCATAAATCTCTTAAATACTGGGATTCTCAATTCTTTTAAAATCTTTTGAAATCTCAATTCAATACACCCCTGTAAAATTGTTAGGACGTCGCACATAGTGATAATTATTTGTAGTCTTTTACTATATATTTAAGTTTAAATACTTTACTTCTTGGGTTTAATGATTAATTAAGTATGTGACCCTGCATTGATTACAATGCTTAATCAATTTTTATGTATCTTAATTAATCTTATCTCCGCAGTTTCAAACGTAACAATTATTTTATGGATGATCGTTGCCCTACCCGCCTAAAAAAACACATAATATATCCAAAAACATCAAATCCCCTTTGCGTGCATATACACCAAGCAACAAGTGGAACAACTGAAACAAGTAATTAAGTGAGGATTAGTTGTGGATTTGAGCCTACCTCGATCTAATGTTTATCATGTCTAAAAATATTGGCATATAGCTGGAATCATTCATAGATATATACCCTTTCGTGAATATGATATTGGAGATTAAAGGCTACATTTTGGATTAAGAAGAAGATTAGGCTTACTTTAGCAAGATATGATTTTGGGCAACTTGTTTTTTTTTTTTTGAAGTTCTTTTGTAATACTCAAGCAAAAAGCAAGGCAAATCAAGCCACCAAATCTTAAAGAACTTATATCCCATGAAGTACATTAACAAGTTGCAGTAAACACTCAAAGCAAACAGTTCATAAACTCTCAAAAGTAAGTCTCGATCTAAAGTCTTGATACTTTGTTTTTCTCTCAAAACTAAGGATCGATAAATTTGACTAATCCCTCTAAGTTTTAATATTTTGACAGATAACAATCTGACTTTTGAAAGTAACCATCCAACTCTCTCCGCGAATCGATCATTTTTCTTGGCAGCTAATTCTTCATCATTTTTCTAAGTGAATAGTGTTATTTTTTTAATGAAATGACTTTTTTGCCTGTTAAAAAAAAATTATATATAAAAAAAAAAACTGTTTACATATAATTTGATACAGGATGACGAATGTCTGAAAAAAGTAAAGTCATCAAATTAAATGAATATATATTGAATAAGAAAAAAAAATTATATTTGAATGTTTTGATTTGGACTACACGTGCGGTGTACATTTATATTTGTTGGATATAATTTGGACGTATATTATAAGTGTTTATAGAATTACAAAGTTAGGATTTGTTTGTTACAAACCCCAATTCTTCCATTAAAATAGTAGAGATGGAACGATCATTTTCAAAAAACAACTGTTACCAGCGAAAATGTGAAAACTAAAGATACTTACATTTACCTTAAAAATAATTTCTTATGACTCTTTTTGTTTGTATGATACTCAGCTTCGTTCCAAAAAATTATTCTAGATTTCTACACAACTATATTTAGGAACAATCTAGGATTATGTAAGGGTACTAACTGATTGATGGACCTTTAAGAATATTGTAAAATTTCATACTCATCGTTTTTTCTTACCACTTATTATTATCTATTGTAATATGAATAAATCTCTAAAATTATAATGGGAGAGTTGGGATTGTCATTTGTAGACAACATGTAATTTGTAGACATTTATTCAACCATCTAATCTCAACCATTCATTTTTAAGTGGGAGTTATATTAACCGTTCATTTACTCAACTGTTGTTAGTTACCATACTACTGTCAAAATTTAAATTTATTTACGACAAATTATTTACAAAACTGTCACTCACATAAAATAAAAATTTGTGTCACTAGAAATAATTTGTAAAGAGTATATCTTTAATCTCTAATATTATAATGGGAGAGTTGTCATTTGTAGACAACATGTGATTTGTATGCATTCAACCTCATTTAAATAAACACCACACAATTAAATTAGGGCGCATTTGGGAACCCAAAAAACTAGGGAAAGGAATGGAATACTGCGGATGGACCCATCTTATTCTATTCCACAGCCTGTTTGTTTTGAAAAAGAAAATAAAGGAAACAATCAAATTTCATTCCCTAGGAAAAGATTTGAGCCGAATTCTATTCCAGGTCCACCCCCTCGGAAAGCTGGGTAAAGGAATGGAAACAACTAATTTTTCTTCTCTATCAATCAAGAACTCAACCCTCTTCTCCACCTCCCTCACCCTTCTCTCGATCCTCCCTCACCCTTCTCGCTCAATTCCCTGCTTCCCAGCTCCGAACCCACTCGATCGTTGACATCGATCCTCCAGCCGTCCCAACAAATACATTAGTGACAAATATAACCTCGAGAAAAATGGCAATGTCGACAGTACTGATTCTTTTACTTCTTAACCTTAACCACAACAAATTCACATGCTGATGGAGTAACTCAAGTGTCAGAGCCAGAGGCTGAATCTCCGATATCATGGACATCACCCCTTGGGGGCTCCAACTCTGTACGATTCTAATTAGACATGTCGACACTAGTTTTATAGACTAAGTAATGTATCGTGGACATTCCTGGAGGTCAAGACCAAGCAGATTGTATTAGTGTGTGTGTGTGTGGAGGCTTTAGGGGTGTACGGATTGGTGCGTATTTGCACTTGGGGTTGTAGGGTACGCTTTGAATTAGGAAATGGTTCGTGCAAAATGTCTTCTTCAATAGGTGCGGTACGAATACATGGATAAAGAATCTTTCAGGCTTTCAAGATGGTCATGAATTATAAAAATGTAATTTTGATGGATGTTTAAATCCTTTGATCTGTGATTTTTTTATGGAAATTAGGGTTAATCTTTGAACGTCAGAAGTATGTCCATGTACAAATGTTATAAAAAGGTTTTTCAAAATGCCGTAATTCATAGTATTCCATTGTTTGCCAAACAAGACTAGGAAATGGAAACAAAAAAAAATCAATTCCATTCCACCAGTTACCAAACACACACAACTTATAAAGTTAATTCATCAATTTCGCTTTCTTTCCATTCCTCTCCGTTCATTTTCATTCCATTCCTTTCCATTCCCCAACTTAAATGTTTCCAAACAGACCCTTAGATCTAACCCTAACCTAACTAAATCTAAACCACATTGGCAACTTCGGTAAAAAATGATTAATATTTTGACAACTTTGATAAATTTTAGGTATGAGTAATTGGAAGAACATACTATTTGTAATTGAGTAATCTCTATATCTCTAATATTTTAATGGGAGAGTTGGAGTTGTGTAACCAAACAAATACGTGCATTGTAACCAAACAAACACATGCAAATGCACGTGCATAACTAATATAAAGGAGGTTTTAGGTTTGATGTCAGACAACGTAAGAATTTTATTTTAAAAAATTTATATTTATAAAGACGTGCATCGCACGTATGAATTACCATTACTATTTTAATGGGAGAGTTGCAGTTTGTAACAAACTCTAACTTTATAACTATATAAACACGTATAATATACGTCCAAACTATATCCAACAAATATGAATGTGCACTACACGTGTAGCCCAAATCAAAATATTCAAATATAAACTATCTTTTTTCTTATTTAATATATATTCATTTAATTTGATGACTTTATTTTTTTAAGACGTGTATCGCACGTATATTATACTAGTAAGAGGAAAATTTAAAGTCACCTATCCTATTAATTAATTGACAAGATATCTATTAATTAATTAATATAAAGAGACAATATATTTATATCAAATATTTAAAGCAATTTATACTTTGGAAAAAAAAACAAAAAGAGAATGACTTACCTCTAATATTATATTGAGAGATGATGGGTTGTTATTTATAAATCTAACATGTAACGCACGTGTATAACTATATGTCTATGCACGTGTATAAGTATATGTCTATGTACGGGTGTATTTAATGAAGAAAGTCATACTAAACAGCCTGATTTTTGTCTCTATTGCGAAAATAAATCAATGTATTCAGTCAGCTCCTTGAATTTCTATAGACCAATAATATTTTCATACACAATGCTCATAAAAATGGGTGTTATGTTCCATCTTAAACTGATGAGTAATGCTGCTCCCACTACCAAATCTATTATTTTTTTACTAACTATTTTAGATGATACACTATTAGTTGAGGTTATTGTATAGTAGATGTAAAGTATGTGATAGAAATATTCAATAACAGTGTGTCACCAAGGTAGTGAAGAGAAAGCTAGTAAATTTGATAATGAGTGTAGCAATACTCATTATATGGTATTTTCAATCACTCTCCTCCAAATCAATAATTTCACATTCATCCATAGTAACGATCGGTTTCACTCTGCCACATATTAGTATTCCATCTAGTTAGAAGACGGTAAATTTTCTGTTATATTCTGCTAAGACTAATGTAGTAAGATTATTTTACTAAATTACTCATCTATTTATCTACCATCGGTCCCTCTAACGACTCATTATCTTTCTTCTCAACATAATCACAAATTCGTGGTTCGAAAATAATTCGTCAAGATTTAATATTCGGATTTCGGCAAAAATCCGGTAAATTCGAAAAAAAAAGCTAGGCAAAAATTCAGGAAGAAAAAAAAAAAGAAAGTTTAATGCATCTCAGTATCCAATACCGAAGTAAATATATATTTAAATCCATAAAAATGAAAAATAGTACCAAACTTTGCAATTAATTCTTTTAATTCGCAAAATTATTCACTAATAATTTACGCTTTAGCGGATAATTCGTGAAGTATGTGATTTAAAAGGAAATTAATGATTAAATCACGAATTGATTAGACAAATAAATACTTCGCAAATAATTCATTAAATTTGCGAATTATTTGGGAACTTTGTTACTATGTTTCTCAGTAGCCGCCAAAAAAATTCATGTCTTTATCATCAAAAGACAATATAGTTTTTATTTACTTGCGGGGCAAAAATACCAGTAGCCATTTCTGCTTTAGGAGTTTTTTTTTTTTTTGATGAATCGGATAGGGTCTGACGACCCCAGCCATACCAAAAAAATATATTAAAGAATAAACTGTACAATAAGATTTTACGAGTCGTAAAACGACAATAAACAAACGCAAATCAGCGAAACAAAGAACATTGCTAAGGATCGATAAACAAAGAAATAAATACAGCAACACCACCGATGAAGAACAAGCTCGCGATGAGAGCTGCGGAGCTTTGGAAAAAGCCAGCACTGGGCGCGCGCCAGGGTGACGCTTCAGAGCATGAGAACAGCGGGGAGATGAAACAAATGGCCCGATGAGAACCACTGATCCTTAGTGCTCCCATCAGAACAACTCCAAGGCTAAAACAGAGGCCAAACGGAGATCCTGATGGTCCCCCGCCTGCCAGGGGCAGCAGCATCGACAGGAAGCCAGCCCGGTGCGCTGTAGGGGGCAACTACTCTCAAATGCGAAGAATAGGTAGAGACAGAAACCCAGGGAACAAAACGCCCCTCCTACACGGCCACTTGAGGCAGACCTCGACAATAGAAGAGCAATAAATGAAAAGCCCCACACACAGTAAGCTAGCACCAGCGACTTAGCTTCAAAACAGGGCAAAGCCCGCCCCGCAGATAAACAAAAAGCCAACTAAATAAACAGTAAAAAGTACCCACCGATCCCAATGCCCAGAGCGACCACACCATAATAATGGTAAGAGGAGAGAAAAACAAAGCAACACACAGCCAACACGCATCATCAAGTGGGACTTCGGAGACGCCACCATACAAACAGCGAAAATTTAGAGAGCAGAACAGTTACATCACACATCAAAACACATCAACACTGAAGAGGAAAGGAGATAACCCCAAGTTTCAGAACATTAAACAACAGGCCACAGGCCAAAAAGGCCCACACATCCAGGGAGGCAGCCTGATAAGCCAACCCGCCAAAAAAACTAGGAGGATAAACACCAAGGAAAGAAACAGCACAAAAACTTAACCTGAGCTCAAAACCAACCCCAGAAAATAGATAAATAAAGGCCACAGGGGAGACAACAACGAGGCAAAATAAATACAATGCAAGTCCAGCTGATCCCAAGGATAGCTGAAGTCTAGCAAAGCCCAACAAAACACAAAGCCGTAGCCTTCAAAAAGGGAGCAGTCCATACAGCCTTCAAGCCTGCGAAAGAAGAAACAAAGAAAATTATAAAGCATTAAGGTTGCTGAGGCAAAACAAAGATTCGTCTAAACGACGACAGAAAAGTAGAAATCTGGCTTTGGTTTTTAAAGTCGAAGACCGGAACTTAAAAAGGAACAAAAACTCCTCTATCAAGGAAAACATAGGAGACGCGCAATGCTTGAAAAGCCTCTTATTTCTTTCCTTCCATGTTACCCAAGTAATAATTTGCACCGAGAGTTTCCAAGCCTTGCTAAACTTATTAAGCGAAGGAGGATTAGACCAACACGAAGATAATTTAGGAGGGATAGAAGGGATTTCCTAAGCAAGGATGCATATCTTCCAAAGCGGGAGAATGAAGGAGCATCCCACAAAAAGATGATCAGCATCTTCCGAGTGCTCCGAGCACAGGGGGCAAAGTTGACCCCACGCAATATTCCTCTTATTGAGGATCTCGACCGTAAGTAATTTGTTGTTAAGGCAAACCAGGAAGTGATTTTGACCTTAAGAGGGGTGCAGGATCCCCAAATGAATGAGGAAAATGGCGAGCGGATGCCTCGTAAATTGAGGAAGTTATAGAAAGATTTAACTGAAAACGTCCCTGAAGAATTCCACCGCCAGGCGATGTCTTCTCTGGGTCGCCATTCGAAGTTATGCAGGGAAGAGAGGAGCTCGATGAAATCAGGGGAAAGGGGAGAAGAAAACTCCTCTGAGAAAGGGATGTTCCAATGTCTTTGCAAATTGACCAGGAGGAAGGAATCGGCCACAGTAGCAGAAGGGTTAGCTGCCAGTCGGAAAAGGGACGGGAAAGCGGAGGCTAGTTTGTTATTGCCGATCCAAAGATCAGTCCAAAATTTGGTCTTTGAACCGTCAAAAACCTCATGGAAGATACCGCACTGGAAAGCTGCAGCCGCTTTCCACACCCCTTTCCAAAATGGGGAAGCGTTGCGGGAAACATTGGGAGGGAATTCCCACTAATTGAGAGAAGAAAGGCAATGGCTCTTGATACATTGGACCCAAGGAAGATGATTGAATTTAAGAAATCTCTAGAGCCATTTACCCAGCAAGGCGATGTTATGGTTCCTGAGGTTCAAAACCACCAGTCCCCCATCAGCTTTGGCAGTACAAACAACACTCCAGTTACAAAGGTGAGACCCCGAATTAAAAATAGTGGACCCAGACCAGAAAAAATTACTTCTAATTTGATCAATTCTCTTGATCACCCAGGAGGGAACAAAGTAGAAAGACATCATGAAGAGAGGAATGGATGATAAAACGGAGTTAAGAAGAACCAATCTACCACCACGAGAAAGCGTTTTCCCAGACCACACATTGAGCCTGGCCTCGACTTTCTCCACCAAAGGAAACCAGTCAGATCTATGAAGTTTACCCCCATCGAAGAGGAATACCTAAATACGTGATAGGAAACGAAGCAACAGGACAGTTGAAGAAGTTTGAGACCTCTACCTGGCGATTGGGAGTACCACCCAACCAAAGAACAGATGACTTTTGAAAATTGATCGAAAGTCCCGAGGCTAATTCGAAACAGTAAAGAAGAAGATTAAGGTTACGAAGAGAATGATCGGTAGGTTTGGTGAAAATGATGGTGCCGTCTGCGTATTGCAGATTAAGGACCCCGTCATAAAGGTGAGATTCACCCAGGCCTTCTATGGCATGTACTTCTCGAGCATTGCGAAGGAGTTAACTAGCTCTTTTTCTAAGAACACATTTTTTAAAACAAGACAGTAGTCACACGTACACCTCACCTTGTATATACTACACTATAATTTTTTTCCATATGTAAATGCACATGTTGTATTTTAACCAGTGCTAAAATAAATGAATATTTTAATTATTTAGAGCATAATTAGTTAGGATCGACATACTATTAAGTTCTAACTGCGGAATAATTTATAAACAAGATGCAAAACAATAAAATCAAAAGTAAGAGAACAAAAAAACAATTAAAAACAATCACACAAGTACACACGAGATTTTTTCGAGATTCATTCAATGCAATGATTACTTCCCCTCGCAGAGGCACACCTGCGATTTTTACTAGAAATATGAAGAACAAGTTTACAAATCTCTCATGAACTCACCTCCAAGGTATAGAGTTTCTCTCTCTCTCTCACTCTCTGACGGCTGATAGATCTCTTTTTTATTTTCTCATTCCACCCTAAAATCATACACAATACAATATATATAGGTTTACACAATATCTAATCTCAGTTGCTCATCAATCAGCGCCACTCCAGTCGACCACAACTTTAGTCAGTCGGTCGTTCATGTCTTCGACTGTACAGGGATCCAACAGAGAGTGGGTAGGTCGACTGCATGGTCGACTGGTCGTTCCTTCATGAGTACATGATTGTAACAGCGAGCGAGACGGTCGACTGTGAGGTCGGTCGGGCCGTCGGTCGACCACACCCTGCCTGCAGCTTCTGATTGCTATTGACCTGTTTGTTCCCACTTCGACTCTCCTTCTCGTCAATCTTCTTTAACCCATTATTATGATTTGGATCCACAAACCCCGACAATCTCCCAGTTAGAGACATATACACGAAATCTCTAACATTTTCTCATTCTTCCATTGGCCTAGTCTAGGCCTGTGCCTCTGCGAGTCTCCTCATCTATTAACTTGGAGACCTTTGTGAGCATATCCTCCGGATTCCTAGTGCCAAAAATCTTAGATAGCTTCAATCATTTCTTCTCAGCCTTCATTCTAATAATGCGATACCTCATTTGAATGTGCCAAGTTCTAGAATGATATGCCGAGTTTTTCGCCAACAAAACCACACTTTGAATGTCACACCATAGCCCTCCTATGGGTTGCTTTCTGCCCAACTGTTTCATAAGCTCCAAAATCCACAACATGTCTTTCATCGTCTCTGTAAGTGCCATATACTATGATGCTACAACTTTTGTAACTGCAAAGCTAAACAAACAGTTGCACCTCCAACTGTAAATACATACCCTGTAGTACTTCTGCAACATCACGATGGCCCAAAAAATCTGCATCCACATAACCAGGTATATGCAAAGAATCTCTCCTAAAACAAAGAAAGTAATCTAAAGTACCTACTAGATATATAAAAATCCACTTTACTGCATCCCAATGTTGTTTACCTGGATCTTAATGTAACGGCTGACAACTCCTACTACTTTGTGCGATGTCTGTGTTAGTGTTAGTGCCCTAGAGACAATGTGATTGTGCTTCTAGAAAATACTTTTGTTAATTAATGATTGTGTTCTATTGATTATTATATGTTAATTTATTATGTCTTAATTTACTGCGATAAAAATGTTAAAGTAATAAATGTCCTTGGAATATATAATACGTATTCTATATCTTTAAGTATGTGACTTAAAAATGAGATTATATGAATAGTGTTTATATTCCTAAATATCCCTAATCAAGCATTGTCATTATGGGACAATAATAATGCATGAAGATTAGTATGTTTGTTGACTGATGACCACATCTCATTGGTCATAGGTATAGTGATACTAAAGTCAAGAACATAGGTGCATGTAAGATTCTACATGGCACTGGATAGACCCACAGTGAGATTCTTCATGTTTAAATAAAGTCATAAGAAAGACCCACAGTGATAATGGTGTAATGATCCTCTGACTTGAGATCATTATATTTCTATACGAGGATTAATATACTTTGACTACATTAAAAGTTACCTTTGACCGGGTGATGATAAAAGTGGACATCGGGTATATTATGAGTCGTATGAGAAATATGAATGATAGATAAAGGATTTAACCCTCCTATAATTAGGAGAAATATTATTGGCCTCTTGATTGAGTGAGACTATGAAATGCATGGCCATGCTCGAATAATGATTTGTTTTAATAGTCTACTCATTGATCAAGGAAACCCGGATTAAATGTTGAAGAGGATGACTGAGAACATGCTTCGAGTTTAATCTATAATATTTGGTTAAAGGGATTATATTACACGGAAACATTAATCACGAAAGGTTTTATTGGATCACCAATTATTATTATTACTTGGGTAGCAATGATGTATTACTAGATGCCGCTCATTGTTTATAATTTTATTATTGGATATTAAAATTATTTCCAACGTAATAATAACCTAAAGGGTCACACACAAGAACGCTTGAAGGAGATTTGATTTAAATTATGAATTTAAATTAAATAGTAATTTGAATTTATTTATGATATTAATTAAGTGGGACTTAATTAATTAATTAAATATAATTTCAAATTTACTAATGATTAGAATTAGAATTATATTAGAATATTAATTAAGTTTGACTTAATTATTTATTTAATTAGGAATTCTAATTTTAATAAAAGCCCAATAGGATTGGGCTTTAGAAAAACCAGATTTGTCTCTCTATATAAAGATCTTAAACTCTCAAATTAGTTTTTAAGGCTTAGAGAAAAACCCTAGCCGTTTTGAGAGAAGAAGATGGAGATAGAGAGAATTTGGTTTTCGGATGCTAGTACATCGCTCCTTCAAAGACCAAGTGTTCGTGTGGATACCGATAGAGCGTAGATCGCGTGAGCGGGATGCGTGGTGATTCAAGGAGCTTGGACCTCCATTAGTCATCCTTTCTCAACTGTTAAAGCTTCGTTTTAAGGTAAACGTTCATAACTACGAATTAAACGTCTTGTTTTGCATGGATCCTGCGATTGGGTTTCGATTTTATTGTTTCAATCCGCTGCATTTATGCCCCGAAAACCCAACAGTCTGGTCTTAAAGATACCATCGCATCAAACTCCCAATGGTTGATGCATAAGGAATAACAAACATTTCCTCCATCTCTGCCACCATTTTAGGACACAAGTCCATCAATAACTGAAGTGAGCAGCCAAAGGACAAGTGACTGGCCTTATGCCATCCATATTGAATCTTTTCAACACCTTCTTCACATAGTCCGCTTGAGATAACAAAGCTTCTTGATTTTTCTATCTTTACTGATCTTCATGCTGAGGATTTGCTTTGATTCACCAAGTCCTTCATTGAAAACTCTGAAGCTAGCACTTTTTTCACTTCCTTGATCTTCAACATATATGAACCTGCTAACAACATGTTGTTCACATACAATGTCAAGGTAATTATATCATTATCTTCATATCTACGAACATATATACAATGATTTGTTTCGTATCTGTCAAAACTCTTTCCTCTCATAAAGCAATCAAACTTCAAGTACCATTGCCATGGTGCTTATTTGAGCCCATAAAAATTCTTCTTTAATCGACACATCATGTCTTCTATTTCTTTAGCTTTAAAACCTGTGGGTTGTCTCATGTACAGCTCTTCTTCGACATCACAATGGAGAAATGTTGTTTTCACATCAAACTACCTTAAGTGCAAGTCTTCAACTGCCACAATACTAAGCAGAATCCTGATTGAAGCCATTTTCACAACATGTACAAAGATCTCACTATAATCAACACCTTCTCTTTGAGGGAACCCTTTCACAACAAGCCTCACATTATACCGCTTACTGTCATCTGCCGCATCTTTGACTCTGAAAATCCATCTATTCATAAAAGTGTGTTTCCCTGCAAGTAACTTGGTTAACTCCCAAGTTTGGTTCTATTCCAAATAGTTAATCTCGTCCCTCATGGCTATCTCACTGAATTCAAGCCTCATCATTCAAAGTCTCCTCATGAGCATTTGACTCTCCTGAATTCATGTACAGAACATGCTCGTGAAAAATACTATATGATGGATCAAATAACTTGGTTGACCTTAATTCTTGTGTCGATCTCCTCAATATGGGTATCGTCACCGACCGGTTTAGATTCCCCGAACTGCTGTGGTTGTACATGTTCGTCTTGGATAACCTGCTCATTCCCAATATGCTCACAATGAGCCTTATGAGCTGCCTATGGTACATGTACTTGCTGCTGCACTGTAGGGCCCCCACCACTAGGGCCGCCTTCAGAATCTGAATGTGAATCGGAATCTAAAGCAAAATTTGACTCTGAACTAGTTGTACTGTCTTGACCTGTGTGTCTGTCCTTGTATAAGACATCTTCATTGAACACTATATTCCTGCCGCAAATGACCTTGTTGTCCACAAAATTTCAAAGTTTGTAACCAAATTCATCGCCACCGTACCTAATAAATACACACTTTCTGGATTTTGAATTCAGTTTCTTTCTTTTTTCCTTGTCAATTAGTGAATATGCAATACAACAACAAAAACTTTTAAATGCGAATAATTGACAGTTTTACCTGACCATAGTTCTTGCGAAATGACATCAACAGGGGCATTAGACGGACAATGGTTAATCAAGTACACTTTTGTATCCACTATAGCGGCCCAAAAATGGACCGGCAGACCCGCATGATGTCTCATGCATCTCTCCTTTTCGAGTATCGTGCAGTTCATTCTTTCTGCTACTCCATTCTCCTGTGGAGTCTTATGAATCGTCTTGATTCCTTGGATACATTTCTTCGCCAATTAGTCAACAAACTCTTTATTTGTGTACTCACCACTATTTTCTGACTTTAATGCTTTCACCTTACAACTCGTCTCATTATCAACCTTGTATTTCTAAGCTTTAAATGCCTCAAACACTTCTAATATCTAGCGAATTTCATGAATCCAAACTTTTCTTGTAGCATCATCGATGAATGTGACAAAGCATCTCTTACCACCATAAGAGAATTCCTGAGCTGGACACCACACATCTGTATGTACCAACTCTAGCATCCCAAGCTTCTTCTCACGCCCACTCAACTGAAAGCTAACTGGCTTATGTTTGCCCATCACGCAGTTCTCACAAAAATCTATCTCAACCTGCTTAAGTCCTGACAAAGATCCTTAGAACAAAGCTGCTTGACACCCTTTTTACCACGGTGCCCCAACCTGACATGCCATAAAATTGAAGAAGAACTACATGCTGATGTTATACAATTGATATCACCTGAATCACATCTTCTGAGTAAGTACAACATGTCACCACGCTTTTCTTTTGTCACCAACCTGGCATATGTAGTCACCTTCCATTCTCCATATCCAAATGTTGTTATGAATCATTCTTTGTCTAATTTACTAATCGAGATCAAATTCTTCCTCAATCTTGAAATGTGTCTTGTGTCATTCAAAATCAATTGCCCACCATTGCGAGCCTTCACTCTCACTATTCATTTACCTACAACTGGACATATTTGTTCGTTGCCAACTGAAACATCACTAAAATCACTAGTCCTATAATCCTAAAAAATATCCCTCTTGAGTGTATAATGATAAGAAGCACTTGAGTCTATACACCAATCATCTTGCATAATATCAAATCCAGCAGATAAATATAATTCATCTAAACAGGGTTCGATACTTACCAAATTGGCTACCTGTGACCTTTCTTGCGCTTTCTTATACTATTCGCTTTGGTCTCTCCTGTGTCCCGACTTCTTGCATGCCAATACTCAACTTTGCGATGTCCTGCTCTTGACTTGGACATGTGATTCCTGCTTTGCGGCTTTCCTTTATTGTTACTTCTACCATGGTTATCAACTGACACCGCGACGTTGGTAGGATATGAAACTGAAGACTCTCCATGTCTCTTCATTCTTGCATCCTCATTCATGATATTGCTTATAACATCCTTTCGAGTTGTTGCATCAGTCATAGTGCTTGTAACGGTCTGCTCAACTGTATCGTAACTATTGGGAAGACTGGATAGTAACAACAATGATTGTGCCATTTCCTCAAACTTCAAACCCGACGATTCCATCTGATTGTAAACCATGCAGAAATTGTTGATGTGCTCCACAACCGAATCCCTTTTCGACAACTTCATGTTGACC
Source organism: Hemerocallis citrina (assembly GCA_017893485.1). Taxonomy (NCBI): domain Eukaryota; kingdom Viridiplantae; phylum Streptophyta; class Magnoliopsida; order Asparagales; family Asphodelaceae; genus Hemerocallis; species Hemerocallis citrina. Next base: position 36,535,213 of record CM030368.1, read on the forward strand.
AACTTCTTTAGGTGAAGAATCTGGTTTGCTGCATTCAGTTTCTCAAACATACCTGTCAAGATCCCCATTGCCTTATTCGCGGTCTTTGCCTTCTCAATGTGAAATAGCGACTTCCTACTCAGTGACAACTGAATCTGTCCAAGTGATTCTGATCGAACCTGTTCCAAGCCGCCAATGCAACTGGATCGACCTCCGCCCCTTCTGGCTTCACGCCAAACAATGGATCATCAAGATCCTTCTGTCGAAGATAAGCTATTATTTGGATCTTTCACATTGTGAAATATGTTCCATCGAACTCCTTAACTCTACTCTTGTCCCTCGTCTCAATCAACATTACCAACCTGGTGCTCTGATACCACTTTGTTGAGTTCTAATTGAGGAATAACTTACCAACAAGATGCAAAACAATAGAATCAAAAGCAAGAGAACAAAAAAAACAATCAAAAGCAGTCACCGATGAACACACGAGATTTATTTGAGGTTCAAATGCAATGACTACCTCCCCTCGCAGAGGCACTCCTGCGATTTCCAGTAGAAATATGAAGAACAAGTTTACAAATTTCTTGAGAACTCGCCCCTAAGGTGTGGGGTTTCTTTCTCTCTCTTTCTCTTTCTCTCTCTTTCTGACGGCTGATAGATCTCTCTTTTATTTTCTCATTTCACCCTAAAATCGTACGTAATACAATATATATAGGTTTACACAAGATATAATCTCAGCCGCTCATCAATCAGCACCGCGCCGGTTGACCGCAACTTTGGTCGGTCGCCATGCCTTCGACTGTACAGGGATCCAAGACAGAGTGGGTCGGTCAACTGTGCGATCGACTGGTCGTTCCTTAAGGAGTACAGGGTTGTAACAGTGAGCGGGACAGTCGATCGTGCAGTCAACTGTGAGGTAAGTCAGGCGATCGATCGATTGCACCCTGCCTACAGCTTTTGACTGCTCTTGACCTGCTTGCTCCCACTTCCACTCTCCTTCTCGTCAATCTTCTTCAACCCATTGTTTTGTATCTGGATCCAGAAATCCAACACATACATCTTATTTATTCTTCCAAATCATGATAATTATCACCAACTTTTATTATGTTCTGAAAAAACACATGCATTACAAATGAAAGTGCAGATCCAAATACACCCTTATTCCTTTATACATAGTATGGATAGACTAACCGAGATTAACGGAACAAAAATATGATCTGAACTCTTAAGAGCATCTGTAGTCGTTTGCTATATATGCATATTATGCATATTTTGATAAAAAAAACTCGCTGCAGTCATCTGCTAAATATGCATAATATGCATATTCTGCTACATGAGATTACTATATATGAGAGAGGATATGAGAATTATGCATATTATACAGGACGAAACTTGAAGTTGCGTCTGACGAAAAAAATAATTTTTTAATTCGTCAGATGCAACTTGAAGTTGCGTCCGACGACTTAAAAAAAACATTTAATAAATTAAAGCCAATTCGTAACCACATATAATAAATTAAAACCAAAAGCATATATCCTTGGACGCAACATGAAGTTGTGTCCAACAGATAGGGGCCACTTTTTTTTTAAACTTAAATAGTTGTTTTTAATTAATAAAAAAATCATAAGAAATTCTAAATATTCGTCTGACACAAGATCAAGTTCCGTCTGAATTTTTTTAATATTATATAGGTAAAAAATAGCAATCTACGACTGTAGCACCCCAAATTTTCAATATGATATCTCATAAATACGTGGCACAATTCTCAGCATCAACTTCAATTGTAATAGTAAACATAGCCAAAAACACAGATAATTTTTATTTCAAACTTTTATTACAGTAATTGTTTACAAAATACAGCGGGATACAAAACACCTTGAATTACAAAACTTTCTTTACAACACTTTCTCTTACAATTTACATAAGCTCTATTATCATTCTAGCACAAGCATCCAAATCCCAAGCTATAAGCACCTACCTGTAAAACATGAGGCTAGAGATAACCCTAACCTCCAAAATTACAGGGGTCAGCCATAACGGTGTGAGTGACATAAGAGAAAACAACATAAATAAAATATAGAGCATAGAGTCATCAACAACATGTATTAACAGCAAGAATAAATGAAATGAGAAATAACAATAAGTAAAGCATGAAAACATCAAGGAAAATAAGATAATAAATAGTAATACATGAAAACATCAAGTGAATCTAGACTAAGTGTCAAGTGTATGAAAAACAGGAAAATACAAGCATTAAACTAAGTCAAGAAAACACAATCGCTATATGCTGACACTCTAATGCATACTTGTCGGATTCTATGCATTTCGTAGTACATAGGTCCGGTGCAAACCCTTAACAATCTCCACTTTATAGGGTTAAACCCCTCGTTATGCAACTAATCCTACTACGGTGATGGAAACAAGATCTAGAATACTCCGCGAATAGGCATCACAGCCTTCGACGCGTAAGCATCATGTATAAATAGCTCTAAAACTGGAGAATCACCTCCCAACCGTGTACCCCACGAATAGGCTTGCAAGGTCCTCGACGTGCAGATACACCAGGTACATTCCGTGAATAGGCCTGCTGACCCTCGATACGCGAATATACCCTACATGCTCCATGAATAGACCTGCAGACCCTTGACACGCGAACATACAAATGTCCTCTCGAGACAAAACAACACACAGTCCTGGAATGCATCCATTGGACTAACAAAACCAAGAGCATATACTTACGTTTTCCATGTTCTATCACGTCTCCACTAGTGCCTGTTCTTAAGTTGGTTATTATTAAAATATAAAAATCCTCATCTCTAGAGTTAGTGTATCCTGCCGGACTTAAATACTCAACAACAACCCCAAGACCCAACTAGTCTAAATCAACAAATCTCAACTGCCGGTTCACAGGACTCCTACTCAACTCCTAAAGATATCATGAAGACCAAAACTCACAAATCCATCGTCAAAACGATCATATGAAGAAACTTCTCCAATCAACAAAACCAAATCTTTTAAAAAAATTCCAGAATCCAAATAAATATTAGATTTATTAAATAATTGAAAACCATATTTTTAAGTTGTAGAACATCACAAAACATCAACTCCTTTGAAAACACGTATAACTCAATAAGGTCCAAAAGAATACATTAAAGTTCCAACATAAATATCTATAAAACATTTAAATCTGTAGTAAAACATCTTCTGAAATAATATAATATTAAAGGAACAATCATTCGAAGAAACATAAGAAAAACTCAAGAAAACATTAGTCAGAACGGTAACAGTCGACTGTAAACAGCAGCCGGTCGACTGTCCAAAGCGAAAACCGAACACTTCAAGAAATAAAATTCTACGTAGTAGTAGTCAACTGTAAAAAGTAATCGGTCGACTGTCAGAGCGAAAATCCAAAACTTTGAGAAAACATCAAAACCGAGCAGAGGCAGTCGACTGGAAAAATGGGTCAGTCGACTGTTCCGCGCGAAATTTCAAGAAAAGAGAAAACACAGCAGCCAAGTAGCGACGGTCGACTGTAAAATTCAACTGGTCGACTGTCGACCTGCAGACTGCAGTTTTTAGTTGTGCACATTTCAACTGATACGGGGTTTTACTTTATGAAAACGAATTCTGTAAAAGGCGTATTTCTGATATGGTCAAATACAACTTTAGGATATACAAAGATCCATAAAAATCAATCAAAACCACATGAATGAATCAAAATAGCAAATTTGTTGATTCTCTTCAAAAAGAAAACAAATTTGTGCATATATCAAAAGTAGAGTTTTTAAGAATCAATCATACATCAAAATAACTTCGTTTTTATATTCCAAAGCATATCAATACCAAAATAAGTTGGGATATAGTAAATTCTTAGAAAACACATAAAGACTCAATTTCTTCAAAATCAATGAAATACGATATTCATGTAAAATGTTTTTGCATGTTCGTGCACCAAAGATAACTTCAAAAATTCATCGATTAGAAATAGCAGCATATTCAGATTTAAATCTTAGTATTTGAGAAATTCAAATTCAAATAAAACTTTTCACAAATCACAAAATCCCCAATTTAGTCATATCGCATCAAACTCAATTCGATTTATCACAAATCTAATTCTCAAGACATGATCTCTTAATTCATTAGTCCTCCTCAAACTTCTCAAACTCAATCACCATGATTAATTCATGAACATAAATAAATTTAACATTTCCATAATCAAGTTGCGTTCATCCAAACTCAACAATAATAAAAATCTCATCTCTAAATCAAATTATGCATAACATCCATCATACTGAAACAAATCAGCATAAATCCAAGGGAAATAACCTACTCATGATTTAGATTAGGCTAAACAACAATCTCAAATCTTCTACATGAAATTCTACTCATAAATAATTAGGTTTTCATATAAGGTTCAATTTTAATTCACTAATTCATCCAATCCATCCTATATATATTCATACCCAAACCCTATCATGCTTTCTAGTTGATGAAACACCACAAACAACATTCAAAGAACAAACCAAGACAAATATACCACTCACCTTGTTGAAGAAATCGAACGAAGACAAATAGAAAATAAGAAAAGTCTCTCCTTCGCAAGAAAACCAAGATCTTTTGCTTTAAAACTCCAAGAAAATAAAATAATGAAATCCCTTGTGTTGTGCAGCAAAAGAAGGCTGCACTCCACCTTTTAAATAGGCCAGAATATAGGTTTTTAGGGTTCTGAACACATTTGCAAAAATACTCCTTTTAAATATAACTTTACATATATAGATCTATATACTTGGAAACTTGATAAAACCAATTTATTTGAGATTTAAAAACAAAACAACCATCATAAAGTTAGCCGGCACTGTTTGAAAAGCCCAGAAAATGAATTTGCACTTTTACCCCTCAAAATGATAATTTGCAAAAAGATCATCTTTTATCGAAACTTGTAAAATTAATCAAATCATTAAAAAAAAAGTAAAATTTTTAACCCTGAGTTGACTAGGCATTACACCCAGCCCAAAAATCCGAAAATCTGGAGTTTTCACTCCAATTGGTAGTTTTGCACAAAAGTCATTCTTTTTGAAATATTTGTAAATGGGTCCAACCATTATCAAAAAAATTCAGAAAAATCACAAGTAATCTCAAATAATAAATAATGAGTTTTCCCAAAATAATTTTGGCTTTTGAACTTCCAGAGAAAATATTTGCACGTATTTTGCACGTGTAAGAAGATAAATTTTTAAAAAAATATTTATTAAATTACCAAAAATCAATTTAATTCATTTATAAATCTTTAAAATTATAATTAAAAATACGGGGTACTACAACGACTACAGCACGATAGCTAAATACTATATGCATTTATCTATATATGCATATTTTGTACATTGACGACTCTGGATGCTCTTCACGCTTACATATTAGCAAAGAAACATACCACTACATATGAAAAGACATAAATAGCATATTTTTCAGGGGCTAAAAAAACACCCAATTAAATTAAGGAAACAATTTAAGAAAATGTTTAAGTTTTAGAATACTGACAACTCAAATCTGACTCTGACTCATAAAATCTGCAAAAATAATCTCGTATTTAAATTCTACAACTCACACAATCTTCGAATTTTCTACCAAACTATCCCACTTTTTGTAAGTATGTACGAAAGTATCTGTGTTTAAAAATTTAATACCAAAATATTTCTGTCGCTAACTGAGTTAGCACGTCTAGTAATTTTCTTCGCGCTAACTCAGTTAACATGTTGCAGGGGATACAACTTTTTCCCTCTTGTTTGGATGTGGCAAAAAACTCACCAAATATAGACGCGCTAACCTCGTTAGCGCGCCTCATTATACCAAGGCCGTTAACTGGGTGAGCGTATGTCGATTGGGATCATATTAAATAATACACAGTTAACGTGTTAGCGTGTGTTTGTGAAGATAGGCATACATGTTAATTCAATTAACGACCTTGGTAAAATAAGGCACGTTAACTAAGTTAACGTGTGTGAGTATCTCCAATTTGAAACTTAAAATCATCACGGTCGTTAACTCAGTTAACGGCCTTGGTAAGAATAGGCTTAGTTAACGTGTGTGAGTATCTCTAATTTCCAGAAAGTTTCAACTTTCTGGAAACTTGTAATTTTCACAGTCGTTAACTCAGTTAACGACCTTGGTAATAATAGGCACGTTAACTGAGTTAACGTGTCTATACTTAGTAATTTTTTACCCACACCCCTCTTTGAGGTAGTGCCCCATATTGTCCCATCTACGAACGCTAACCCCGTTAGCGCGAGTGTACGCTAACGGAGTCTATATTGGGTGAGTTTTTTCACACACCCAAACTAGAGGGGAAAAGTTGTATTACCTGCAGTACGCTAACTGAGTTAGCGTGAAGAAAATTACTAGATGCGCTAACTCAGTTAGCGACAGGGATGTTTTGGTATTAAATTTTCAAACAGGGTTAGTTTCATACATACTTACAAAAAGTGGGATGGTTTGGTAAATAATTACAATTTTCACTAAATTTTTTTACAAAAAAAGAAAAGAAAAAGAACCCTTTAAATCCACACCCAGAATCTGACCCTCAGCCTCCATCAGTCCATTTTGCCCACGTCAGCACTCAGTCTGTCGATTTTTTCCAAAATGACCCACTTTTCGAAAATAAATACAAAAATGACCCACTTTCAAAACTAATTATTAAAGCGACTCGCTCACTGAAACAACGAGTTTAGTTGTAGGCATTTCTCCAACATTTGGAGAAATTTCGCCGAGTCTCAAAACACTAAAGGTAAACTCACTATTACAAACAGATCGGGTCGTTGTTCATAACAACGCGTTTAGTTATAGGAATTTCGCCAGTACTTGGAGAAATTTTGCCAAGTCTCAAAACACTGAAGTTAAACTCGCTGTTTCGAAGAGCGACCCGATTTGAACTAGACCCACTGTTTCAAACAACGAGTCTAGTTCAAATCGGGTCGCTCTTCGAAACAACGAGTTTAGTTATAGGAATTTCTCCAACACTGGGAGAAATTTTGCCAAGTCACAAAGCGCTAAAGCTAAACTCGTTGTTTCGAACAGTGACCAGATTTGAAGTAGACTCGCTATTTGAAACAACGAGTCTAATTTCATTAGAGTCACTATTTGAAACAATGACTTTAATTATAGAAATTTTTTGAACACTTACAGAAATCTCGTTAAGTCTCAAAACACTAAATCTAAACTCACTCTTTCGAACCGCGACCCTATTTGAACTAGACTCACGGTTTGAAACAGAAATGGGTCAGTAATAATTAATTTCGAAAGTGGATTAGTTTGGTATTTATTTTCAAACATTGTGTCATTTTGGAAAAAAATCATGTCTCTCACTACGTCCCATTCAATACGATTCCTCTTTCGAACCGCGACCCTATTTGAACTAGACTCACGGTTTGAAATAGAAAATGGGTCAGTTTAATAATTAATTTCGAAAGTGGATTAGTTTGGTATTTATTTTCAAACATTGGGTCCATTTGGAAAAATATCATGTCTCTCACTACGTCCCATTCAACAATTCATAAATGCGGCCTCAGTTATACCATCAATGGGTTCAGTTCTTAAAACCCTTATTCTCCCCCTTTCCACTTCACTTCATCTTCTTGTTGAAATTTAATGTAAGCGTAATTAACCCAATTCCTTCTGAAACCCAAATTGTTCGAAAACCCTATAACTCTAATCTAGCTCCTCCCACTCTGAAAAATCTCTCCCGAGTAAATGAATCGAATTCACTTCATCTTCCTCACCTCATCAACCTTCAATCTCCAAATCCTCAAACCCTAATTTCCCTATTCGTCACCAAATTCTCCAATTCTTGTCACCCACATTCAATCCGACAACACCCCCGGTGATTAGCACAGTGTTAGTATTATCCGCCGTCATCTGTGTCGTCATCTCTGCTCTCAAACACCAGTTTTTTTAAGGTATTCATACAACCCTAGAAAATATAAATTATGTGTCTTATGTTTTTTATTAGATAATTACTCGCATTTTTGTCCATTTACGTATAAGTATGGATTACTAAATTTCTATTTGGTTATATTGTGGGGAAGACTTATTTCGAGACCCAAAGTTAGGTGCTTGTTATAGTGATGTCAAACTGGTAGTAGTTTGGGCTCCCTGTAATATTACAAAGCACGAATTAGTAGAAAATGTGTATGAAATTACTAACTGTGATAGCGGTGAATAGAATGTTAAAATCCGAGCTCGATATGTAGCTGAAAAAGGAGAGTCTCAATATGTTATGGCAGTGCCTGTCGTCGATGATGACCTTTTTTTCTTCCATGATTGCAATAACAGTTGATCTGAATTCTAGTTGGACTGCATTGGAGTTATATGTTGACAAAATCAGTGTTCCTAATAGTCTACTACTTGTTAATCGTATGTCAAGCCCAGTATGCGATGTCTCGACTAATGAGACGAGTACCCAACCGAGTCCTGAACCACATGAAAGATTGTCGCATCGACAAGAAAATCTGTTCACAAATCCAATACCTACAAATTCCCCCGTACATGACTTGCCATAATCGAATTCAAACTTTATCCGTAATCTTGTCGTTAAAAAAACTTTATTCAAGACTTCGATCATGCTACAATTAATAATGATTTAGTAAATGATGAAGAATGAAGATTTGGAGATGTGGAACATGAGGAAAATGAAGATGATGAGCATCCAAACGTTAACGTTGATGACGTTCAGGAAACGGTAGTCAATGCCCCCCTCCCCCCCAAACTTAATTCATGCGTCCAACTGTACCTGAATTTGAATCCACTGAAAGGAGTAATAGTGTCTGATATGGCTAAAAATGGGGTTAAATCGGAACCGTCCAGATTGGGCGCGAATCTTGAAGCTCGGGGGTAAAACGGTAATTTCACATACAAGCGGATCCAAAGCGGGTACTGGATCTCCTTCTCACAGATCCAATAACCCACGAACGGGTCCACTCCAATTGGGTACGGGTCCCGACCCGAAGCGAACCCAGACCAACAGGAGACAAATCAGGATCACTGATTTGACCAAGTCAACGAGCCTGATTTGCTCTCACCGGGAATCAGGGGTTAGTTTCCTAAACAGGCTGTGAGGATTTTTCTCCTAGCAGTTACACAGGGAATCAAGCCTCTAATCACTCCCCTGGCGACTATAAATACCTCCCCTCTGCCACTGTAACCGGGGTAATCACTCTTTTTCCACCTTAAGCTCTTTCTTTAGTCATCACTGGTTACTGACAAGAGCGTCGGAGGGTGCGTCGCCGGAATCAACCCCTGGTGTCTCGCACTTCCTTGCAGGTCGCGACAGGAGCAAGAAGGCTTGGATCAGCTGTTCAGGTTTTCTCGAACTCACAAATCTTATCTGTTTACCCCCACACCGAAATCAGCGGTAACAGATTGGCATCGTCTGTGGGAATAACCACACGAACAGCCTCAGCCCCTTCCTTGTCGTCCTCTCCAACCATGCCTCCAAAGAAGGTCAGATCGAGAGGGTCCAACCGCGGGACCAATCCCGCCGATCCTACAGAGGAAGCCCCTGTCAATCCTATTCCACAGCCCGAACTTTCTCCTCCGGCCCCGCAGGGCCAACCTCCTATTCCCAAACAGCAACCCAACAATGGCCCTTCCGGACATAACGGTCGGAGGCAGAAGCAGCCCTTCAATCCGGACCATGTCTCGGTTCATAATGAATCCTCAGATTCAATGGCTTCTCATCACCCCGACCTCCGCAACACAGTCCTGAACCGCCAAAAAGATGAAGACCTCCGCACCCACCTTGATGAGAGGCGGGCCCGAGAGGGAGCCTCCCGCCAGCTTCAGGGTGAGCGGTCCCCTCAGTGCCGGGACGGCCGAAGGTCTCCAGACCGCAGGGGCCGAGCGACATCTCCCGAGCGCCGAAGGAGGAGGCCACATTCCCCCGCAGACCGGCATCATCGAAGGAACAATGACGCACCTATCACTCGTGCCGAGTTCCTACAATTTCAAGACACCGTACTGCAGGCCCTCAACCTTCGGCAGAACAACCAAAATGCCCGGAGGGTTCCAACGCCCCCGAGGTCTCCCAGTCCTCGTGGCCGAACTCGAAGTCCTTCCCCGGCTCCCAGCCGCCAGCAGCAGCACTACAGTCCTCGCTGATCCCAGGACTACCGGCGCCGCAGTCCCCGCTCCCCTTCCTATGAAGAAGAGTCCGGGGGATCGTATGATTACCAGCGAAGGGACGATGCCCTCAACTGCCGTCTCCATGAGGTGGAGAGGCGCATTGGTCGCATGGACAGAGAGGAGGAGTCCCGAGCAGGAACCGTCCGCCCCAGCAGACCCCCTTTCTCTCGATCGATCATGGAGGCCCACATACCGAGGGGTTTCAAACCTCCGCAGTTTGAAACGTACTCAGGGAAATCCGACCCAGTTGATCACGTCGAAAGCTTCAAGACCCTGATGCTGATCCATCAAGCTTCCGACGCCGTGCTCTGCAGGACCTTCCCCGCCACCCTCAGGGGGTCGGCTCGGGAATGGTATTCCAGACTCGCTCCCTCCTCCATCTTCTCGTTCGAGCAGTTTGAAACACTGTTCATAACTCACTTCGTGAGTAGCAGGCGAGCTGAGAAGACAAGCCTCTCCCTACTGAACTTGCGGCAGGAAAGGGAAGAGAAGCTGCGGGACTATGTGAAGAGATTCACCGCAGAGGTCAGGTCTATCGCCTCCGTAGACCAGTCAGTGGCGACCGTGGCGTTCCAGTCGAACGTCCTCAACGCCAACCTCCGATCGTCACTAGCCAAGAAGCCCCTGTATAACTTCGCCGACCTCCTCCTGAGGTGCGAGAAGTATATCCGAGCAGAGGAGGCTAAATCCCTCCCGAGCTTCGGGGGGTCCTCCTCCGGGTCGAAGAGGAAGGCGACGGGGGAAGAGGGGTCCAAGAAAGCGCAGAAGGACAACGGCGGTCAGCGCCATCCTCCCCCTAGGTTCGAGAAGTTCATTCCCCTCACCACTAACGTCTCCACCATCGTAATGGAAGTGGAGAAGGAGGGAGTCATCCCTCCAGCTCCGAGGATGAACACCCCGGCAAAGAGGAGGAACAAAGATAAATGGTGTCGTTACCATCGGGACCACGGCCACGATACGAACGACTGCCGAGCATTGAGAGATGAGATAGAAGCCCTCATCCGGAGGGGGCAGTTGGCCAAATTCGTAAAGACTAACGATCGGGCGGATTGCAACACTCCTCCGCCTCGGGGGGCTAACAAGCGCTCCGAGCGACGCGAGGAGACACCCGAGTTCGAAGAAAAACGGGTTCTGCACCTGATCCACGGAGGCCCCATGGGAGGCTCCTCTAATTCCTCTCGGAAGGCCTTCGTCCGAGAGGTCAACTCGGTTCACAGCGCCCCTCCTCCCAAAGGTCTCGGTGTCCCTGTGTCTTTCTCCGATGAAGACCTCGAAGGGGTCCGAACCCCCCACTGTGATGCCCTCGTCATCGACCTCCGCATGGCCAACTTCAAGGTGCAAAGGATATTAGTAGACAATGGGAGTTCGGTCAATATCCTCTTCCTCTCGGCCTTCCGAGGCCTGCAGCTGTCCCGGGACCGTCTCAAGCCGGGCGGTTACACACTCCACGGGTTCACGGGGGTCCCAGTAATTGTCGAAGGGGTGATAACCCTAGACGTAACCGCTGGAAGCACCCCTACTACCCGGACCGAGCCGATGGACTTCATGGTCGTCGACGTCCCGGCAGCGTATAATGTCATTCTGGGCCGACCCGGCCTAGCCGCCTTGGAAGCTGTCCCCTCGGCGTACCATCTTAAAATGAAGTTCCCCACTCGGTCGGGAGTAGGGGAAGTCAGGGGAAGCCAAGAGATGGCTCGGAAGTGCTACATGACTTCCACAGGGGGACCGGTGCTCTCCCTCGAGACACTAGAAATCCCCGAGCCGAAAATCCGACCCATGTCCGAGCCGGCGGACGAGCTAGAAGAAGTGCTCTTCTCGGACGAGGACCCGAGCCGCAAGTTCCTCATCAGCAAGTCCTTGCCGACCGCGCTGTGCTCTGACCTGATTAAATGCATCCGGGATAACTGTGACCTGTTTGCATGGTCGGCCGCGGACATGCCCGGCATTTCTGAGGAGTTGCTCGTCCATCGCCTAAGTATCAAACCGGGGTGCAAACCGGTTCAGCAGAAGAGACGAAAGTTCGCTCCCGAGCGATAGCAGGCCATCAAGGAGGAGGTGGATAAATTGCTGAAGGCCAAGTTCATACAGGAGGTAAACTACCCCGAGTGGCTCTCCAATGTTGTAATGGTCAAAAAGTCCAACGGCTCCTGGAGAATATGCATTGACTTCACCGACCTGAATAAGGCGTGTCCGAAGGACCCATTCCCTCTTCCAAACATCGACACCCTCATTGACGCCACCTCGGGCCATGAGCTCCTCAGCTTCATGGATGCCTTCTCAGGCTATAATCAAATCCGAATGTTCCATCCGGACATTCCGAAGACCTCCTTCATCACCGATCAAGACCTCTACTGCTACCGGGTTATGCCGTTCGGGTTGAAGAATGCGGGCACCACCTACCAGCGCCTCGTCAACAAGGTCTTCCAGAGCCAGATAGGCCGGAACATGGAGGTGTACGTTGACGACATGCTCGTCAAAAGCGTCCGGGGCACTGATCACGTGGCCGACCTCTAGGAGGCCTTCGGCGTGTTGAGAAGGCACAACATGCGGCTGAACCCGAACAAGTGTGCGTTCGGGGTCTCTTCGGGAAAATTCCTCGGTTTCATGGTAAGCCAACGAGGAATCGAAGCTAATCCTGAGAAGATTAAGGCCATATTAGACATGGCCCCGCCTCGGAACATCAAGGAGGTGCAGAAGCTTACTGGTCGGCTCGCCGCTATCGGCCGGTTCCTCTCGAAGTCGGGGGAAAAGTGTCTCCCCTTCTTCAAAGCACTCAGGGGGGCTAAGGGTTTTGAATGGGGCCAACCACAACAGGAATCGTTCGACCAACTGAAGGCCTACTTGGTGAACCCCCCTCTGCTCAGCAAACCGGTCCCGGGCGAGACTCTCTTCGTCTACTTGGCTGCTTCCGAGCAGACCCTAAGTGCTGTCTTGGTAAGAGAGGAGGACCGGGCCCAAAGGCCCATCTACTACGTGAGCAAGGTGCTTCGGGACGCCGAGCTCCGCTATCCGAAGATAGAGAAGATGGCCTACGCCCTAGTCATGGCAGCAAGGAAGCTTCGGCCGTACTTTCAATCCCACTCGATCGTTGTCCTCACCGACCAACCCCTAAAGTAGATCCTCCAAAAGCCTGAGACCTCGGGCCGGCTAATGAAGTGGTCCATAGAGCTGAGCCAGCATGACATCTCTTACCAGCCTCGGACGGCAATTAAAGCGCAGGCCCTCGCCGACTTCATCGTAGAGTCCACTATCCCTGAGGTCGGCCACGTCCCGAATGGACCCCCCCATTTGGACAGTCTTCGTGGACGGATCCTCCTGTAACGAAGGAAGTGGCGCCGGCATCATCCTGAACGGCCCTGACGACTTCGTCCTCAGTACGCGATCCGTATGAACTTCAAGGCCTCGAACAATGAGGCAGAGTACGAGGCACTCATTGCTGGTCTCGGACTTGCACGAAGTACTGGGGCGCAGCGCCTCCGAATCCACAACGATTCCCAGCTTATCGTGAACCAAGTCTTGGGCGAGTACGAGGCCCGAGACGAGCGAATGGCGAAATACCTCGCTAAAGTTCGGGCCCTCATGAGCCGGTTCGAGGAGGCGCTCATCCAGCGGGTCCCTCGTGAAGAGAACTCACAGGCCGATGCCCTCTCCAAATTGGCCTCATCCTCCCTACAAGGTCTCGAACAGACCGTACTGATCGAAGTCCTCTCTAGGCCGAGCATAGAAGACGAGACACCCGGCTCAGTGGAGTCATTGCCGGTCATGTTGCAGGATAATTAGATGAAGCCGTTGGTGGAATTCTTGAGGGATGGGGTTCTGCCCGAGGATCCCAGGGAAGCACGCCGAGTCAGAACTAGGGCCGAGCGCTATGTCTTGATCGAGGGTATCTTATACAAACGCTCCTTCTCTCAAATAGACGGCCGACCGTACCTAAGGTGCCTCTCTCCAGAACAGGCCGGCTATGCCCTACAAGAGCTCCACGAGGGCATCGGCGGGGCACACTCAGGATCCAGGTCCTTAGCTCAGAAAGCCTTGAATTATGGGTACTTCTGGCCGACCCTCCTTCAAGACATAGAGCGACACGTTCGGCAGTGCAACTCTTGCCAGAAACACTCCAGCATCCGTCGCCTCCCTCAAGCCAACCTCGCCTCCCTATCAAGTCCTATCCCCTTCGCAATGTGGGGGATGGATTTACTAGGGCCTTTCCCTCCGGCTCCGGGTCAATTCAAGTTCTTGGTTGTAGCCATCGACTACTTCTCGAAGTGGGTCGAAGCCGAGACCCTCGCCACAATAACCGAGAACAAGGTGGTACAATTCTTCTGGAAGAACATCATCTGCAGGTTCGGCGTCCCCCGTGTCCTCGTGACGGACAACGGGACTCAGTTCACTGGCGCAGCATTCCGAGCTCTGTGCGACGACCTTGCCATCCAGCAGCGCTTCTCGTCCGTCTCCCACCCTCAATCGAACGGACAGGCAGAGAACGCTAATCGGCAGATCCTCGCAGGCATCAAGAAAAGGCTGGACAGAAGTTCCAAAGGCTTATGGGTCGACCAACTCCCCAACATCCTATGGAACTACCGCACGAGCAAGCGGACCCCCACAGGCGAGTCCCCTTTCAACCTCACCTATGGGTCTGAGGCCGTGATACCTCTCGAGGTCGGAATACCTTCCCCTCGGCTCATAGCCTATGACGAAGAACAGAATGCCAGGGACCTCAGAGCAGACTTAGACCTAATAGATGAGCTGAGGGAAAGAGCATCAATTCAGCAGCAGAATTACCGAAGAAGGGTTGAACTGGCGTACAACAAGAAGGTCCGACCCACCAACCTTAAGCGAGGGGATTTAGTCTTGAGAAAATTGGCCATATCCTTCCCCAATCAGCAAAGCAAGCTGGCTCCGAACTGGGAAGGGCCAAACAGGATCACGAGGGTAGTTCGGCCCGGAGCATATCGTCTTGAAGATCTAGAGGGCAGAGAAATTCTGAGGACCTGGAATGCTGACCACCTCCTAAAATACCAAGAAAGCGCTCCGGCGCCACTCTAAGTATCATAGGATATCGAGCCATTCCTGTCCTCTGACTTGTAACCTATTTTCATAAATTGTACTATGTAAAACGGTTCGTCGTCGATTATCAATAAAGAAAGCTCTTTCGTATTTGTGAATTTGCATGCTTCTCTCCCCTCTTATCATCTGCTTTTTAAATTGTGATTTCAACCAATAGTTCGGAGTCCACGTCCGGCTCGACTTCACCTCCTCGGCTCGTCCCCGGACGAACCAGGGGTAGACCGTCGTTCGGAACTACTCCCACAACCGTTGAACTACACCGATAGTTCGGAGTCCAACACTCAGCTCGACTTTACCCTCTCGGCTCGCCTCCGGACGAGCCAGGGGTAGATCGCCGTTCGGAATTGCTCCCACAACCGTTGAACTACACCGATGGTTCGGAGTCCAACACTCGGCTCGACTTTACCTCCTCGGCTCGCCTCCGGACGGCCAGGGGTAGATCGTCGTTCGGAATTGCTCCCACAACCATTGAACTACACCGATGGTTCGGAGTCCAACACTCGGCTCGACTTTACCTCCTCGGCTCGCCTCCGGACGAGCCAGGGGTAGATCGCCGTTCGGAATTGCTCCCACAACCGTTGAACTACACCGATGGTTCGGAGTCCAACACTCGGCTCGACTTTACCTCCTCGGCTCGCCTCCGGACGGCCAGGGGTAGATCACCGTTCGGAATTGCTCCCACAACCGTCGAACTACAACGATGGTCCCGGAGTCCAACACTTGGCTCCCAGTCCCCCCCCAAGCTTGCTTCGCGGCAGACTGGGAGTGGTCCACCCCTCAGCTTCGCCAGTGGAGGGATACCGAAGCTACGTTCGGCCACATAATCCGAGCAATCTTGCCCAGCAGCCGAAGCCCGAAGCTCTACGCCTTCGGTCGGCTACCGAGCAAGCGCCTTCCCGAGCTCGCAAACGGAGAAAACTCACTTTCTCCTCAACTTTCGTGCGTGATCTCGATCAGACGGCTCAGATCTTACCACCGATGCTAAACGACAAGATAGCGTTTTCTTGGGAACTGAGCCGCCTCGAGATTCGTGCCTACGTTCAACGGCTCAGATCTTGCCACCGACGCTAGACGACAAGATAGCGTTCTCTTGGGGACTGAGCCGCCTCGGGATTCGTGCCGTACCTTGTCAGAGTTGCTAAACGACAAGATACTGTTCTCATAGGAACCGATTCGGTTCGATACTCTCACCGACGGAACTGATACGCTCAGTTCGTAGACCTCGACACAACCGACACACTTACACGAGATCGATATGCATAGCAACAAAAGAGATGCCAGTTCTTAAAAGAAATTTTATTAATGATCTGGGCATAGTACAAAGCAATCTTTCTATGATCTCAAAGTGTTATTAGAAAACAAAAATACAACGCCGACCCACAACACTTGGCGTTCAAACAGAAATATCCTCACTGGCCTGTTCGGTCGCCAGCCCATCCACTTCGGCCAATAGCTCCTCCACCTCTTTCCGAAGCTTCGCCTCCACAGTCTGCAAGTGATGGATCTCATAGACCAAATCGTCTTGCTCGGTTATTATCTTCGACTGATTGTGCCGAATACATTGGACCCGAAGAGCGTTGCTAAAAGCAGACTGCGAGTCTTCATCCTCCCCTACGAGAGTCACCTCGACGATCCTGCCCTCCAGGCGTTGGATCTCAGGTGTCCCGTTGGCCGAGGACGGACTGAAGGTGGGCCTGCTCGCTCTCAGCCCGGCGCAACTTCAGCTTCACCTCTCGAAGCCGCTCTCGGCACTTCAATGAGCTGAACTTCGTCGCCCCTGAAATCACCTCGGACTCAGCGTCCTCGTTCGTGTTGTCGGAATCCGAGTCATGGACTGCCACCACGAGCTGAAAAGAAGGGAAAACGAATAGCAAAATTTCAATATACTGCCGAAGTCCAACACTTGGAAATTTTCTAAAGAAACTTTCAGATTCGCATTCAGATATAATAGTGTTACAGACGGCCGAACCGACCCTACAATTAGGTTTTACAACAACCAACAAAAATGAAAAACTACATGATTAGGGCCTCTTCGGAAGGGGAACGCTTCGGTTTAGGAAAACGCGAGGACGACGAGACCTGCCCTCCGAGCTCGATCCTAAACCAACGAAGCGTGACCCCCCTTCGCTGCTGGCTCTAACTGCGGCACCGACCGAGGCTCCGCTCGACGAGACGGCCACACTGCTCTGAGCGTCGGCTGGACTCCGCCTGGTCATAGGCAAGCGTGTCGCAAGTTCGTAAAATGTAATCCCTCTCTCGCTCTCTTCGCGGGTACACGATGTGCTCCAGACATTGGCTCTCTCGGGCAGGGGCTTGAGCGACGCGACCTCCTCCTCCAGTTCGATGATTCTATCCCTCAAAGCATCGTCCTTTACTAACTTCTTCAGTCGAGGGAGCCTCGACGAGCCCGAGGTGTTGGCACTATCGGTCGCAAGCCGTCGGTAATGGGTGACCTCGATCCCCCTATCTATAGTAATCCTCCTAAGCTTGTCGACCTCGGCTAGCAGCTTCTTGCGCTCGGATGACACCTTCTCCAGCTCGGAAGCAAGCTTCTCTTCTTCCGCCGAACGGCCTCGCCCCGCTACCTCCAAGTGTCGGATTTTGGCCGAGAGCTCTTCGTTCTTCCGCTCGGCGACGGCAAGCTCCCCACCTAGCCGCTCGACCTCGCCCTCAAGAGCAGAGACCGGGAGTCGTTTTCGTAGCTGCGCCAACTCGCGACACTTCCCCCTGGCCAGCGCCTTTACCTCCCCCAGTTCCAAAAATAAGTAAAAGCGCTTATCACGGCTCAGTGACAGCTCTCGCTTCGTCTTGACCAACTCTTTACAGAGGTACGAAACCTTCGTGATCGGACCGAACTTCACCTGAAAAGCAGAGATAAATCCGATGGGACAATACATGGAAACATCTACAACTAATCACACGCAAATCCGAGACTCAACACTTGGATAAATTTTGGCCAAACACACTGTTTTCATTTAAAACCGAGAAGAAAGTCTTACAAAGAGCGGTGGCCAGTCCGCAGTTAGGCTTACAAAAAGAAATAAAACAACGAAAGACTAAAAGAGACAATCGAGTCAGGGGTCGACCTTTTTGTTGTTCGGGTCCGTCGACCCCCCGGCCTTGTCCTCGCCGTCGCCCCCGTCTTCGCCTTCGCTTTCGCTCTCCTCCTCGGAATCGTCTTCCTCCTCGCCCTCGGCCTCGGTCTCTCCAGGGCCTTCGACGCCTTCCGTCTCTCCCTCGGGGCCGAGCATCCCCTCGGGAACCTCCTCCTTCCCCTCCACGGGGTCGTAAAAACGGTAGGAAGACGTGTTGAAGCCCGGGTTCCTGGCGGCCACGTGGAGCAAGGCCCGACTGTAGGCATCCTCCATGTTCTGGAGCATGTGTTGCGCGGCCTCCTCCTGCACGGCCTTCTTCACCTTCTTCTCCTTCTTCTGGTGTTTGGCCATGATCTTCTCGGCTCTCTTCCGAGCCTTCTCCGCTTCCGACCGAGCATTGGCCAGCGCCTCCTTCAGCTCAGCAACCTCCTTCTCCGAAGCCTCAAGCTTGGTTGCCGTATCCTTCGATAGCTGAATGGCGTCGGCCAGCTGCTTCTCCAGCCCTTCCACTTCGGCACCCCTCTTCGCCGAGAGGAGCTGCTCGGCATCAAGCAGCTTCGTGGCCTTGACACGCTCCGCCCTCTCCCGTTCATTCTCCTGTTCCTTGCTCGCAAACTCCTCGAGCAGGAAATTGAAGTGGCAGAGGGTCTGAAAAAGAACAGCACATTAAAACCCGAACCCAAGAACTTAGAAAAATTCTAAGAAAGAAATTTTGATGAGGGAGAGCTCGGCCTACTTACCGACATTGTATTCCGAGCAATCTGCATCACGGCATCCCCTGCTAGCCCGGCCTTCAGGGTCGCTCGATCCTTTGGGGTCGGCAGGTGCCTCACCGCTTCTATGCAGATGTTGCCGTCGTCCAAGAAGCCGTCGACGTTCATCACCTGCCAGTCAGGGACGAAGATCTGCTTATGATGCTCGGTCAAGATCTTCTCCGCCTTGGCAGTGAGGGACGGAACTTGGAGGGACAACACCTCCTTCACGCCGAACGCACCGCTCGACGAACCGGGAGCATCCCCCTTCGAGGTTGGTGTCGGCGCACCCGAGGCAGGAGGGTCGAGGACCATGACTTCCCCCTACTCGAGGACCATGACCTTCGGCTGGTCGGCGACCTTCGCAACCGAAGGCTTCTTTGAGGCTCGACCGTCCTGAGGCCCTGCCGAAGGCCTCTTCTTCTTCGCCTCCTGCTCCGACCTGCCCTTCGCTATCAGAGCTTTGTAGTCCAGCTTCATCGTCTCTGCACAAGCTGAATGAAAAAACTTAGAAAATTTTTTATGAACTTTAAGCAAAGAGTACAAATACCAGAAGCATACTAGGGTCGATCGGACTGAGACCCCCTCGGAACAGATCCCCCTCGGTAATATCTTTCCAGCTTAGCGCTGGCAGGGCGAGGAGCTTCTTCTGGACCTCCGTCTCCTCGTCACTCAGCACCGTCTCCTTCTTGGTTCGCTTGGGCAAACCATCCTTCGCCCAAACCGTCGGGATCACCCACGGCGCAGGGGCTCGGATGATGAAATACTTCTCCTTCCAATGTTTGATCGAGTCCGGATTCTCGATCAGCTTCACGCCCGTCCAGAGTGAAAGATAGAACCTTTGTTCGTCTCGCCTTGGCTGACAAGGTCGGTAGAGGCTCCGAAAGAGGAACATACTCGGCTTGGCACCAACCTCTTGGCATCGGAGGACGAATGCCATGACGTGCCTCCATGTGTTCGGCATCAGCTGGGCAGGGCTCAAACCGTACCATGTCAAGACATCAACAACGAACAGGTGGAGGGGAAAACGGAGTCCGGCAATAAGGGAGTCGACCGGAAAGACGCACACGTCCGACGAAGACTTCGTATTTGCTCGGAAACCCGGCCCGAGGAGGAGCAGTCCGTAGTCGGCTGGGATCCGGAAACCCTCTCGGATCAGGTGAAGGTCGGTCTCGGTAAGAGACGAGATGGTATGGTCCACCTCGGACAGCTCTCTCGGTTCATTCTCCTCCACCAACTTAGCCGTGCCTTGGGTCACTCTCTCCAAGGTGTCCTCGGCATAGTCCCGTACACCTCCCACGCTCGACAGAACAATGGGCTGCCGACCGAACGCTCCCGCTGTCTTCGGCGTCTCAACGATAGTGACCACGGCTTTACCCTTCCGGGACGCCGCCGCAACCTCCTTAGGCAGCTCGGCCACTTCGCCCTCCCTATCCGGACGTACGACGTTCTGATCGCTCGGCTCCACCACCTCCTTCCCTTCGCCCCCTCGGCCTACTGCTTGCTCCGAGGCGGGGGTCTCATTCGAGGACGTAACCTTAACCATTTTCTAAAAGAGAAGGGAGAGAAACTGACCTCGAAGTAACAGCTACTGTCGGAAAGTTCACCGGAAACAAGAAACGCCTTGCCGCGTCAGCTAGCACCACCACCAAGGAGCTAAAAACTTCGAAGGCAAAAAGTAAGAACTGAAGAGAGAGAGTAAAAGTAAAAAATGAGACTTGGTCTGAGGGGGGGGGGGGGGTGAAGATTTATAGTAAAAAGGAACGTCCCTTGGACTTCCAAACGAAAAAGTGCGACTCTTGGGCCGCTCTCGAAACGTCGCGAAGGCCCAACACAACTACCTTCTTCGCCAAGACAACTAGCTCGGTATATCGGGACCGGGAGCCGAACTATACGCCATCCGACCACGCCGACAAAGAGACCGGTCGGCTACCGAGCAAGTACCAATCCGAGCTGGCAAACGGAGAAAACTCCCTTTCTCCTCAAACTTCGCGTAAAATCTCAATCAGACGGTCCAGATCTCGCCTGAGAACACTAGATGACAAGATAGTGTTTTCTCGAGAAATGTGTCCGTCTCGAGATGCGCGACGCCATCCAACGGTACAAATTGCGTCAAGTGGCTCGGATGGCCTACACTTCCTCCATACCCCACCTCTGTCTGAAGAAACCAGAAAAAATTTGAATTCAAAGTTTTAAGGCACCGCCCTCGGCGTGCCCCCCAGGCCCCAGGTCTCGGTCGGTATTCTACCGACCCACGGGACCCGGTCAAAAACAGACCGGCGCACCCCCCATCTCTAACTCCTTCGGGCCGACAACCATCGGAAGCTGTCGGCCCGGAAGGAAGACAGAGATGGGAAGAGGCCCGTCATTCCGAAGCTGCTGCAGTCCCTCGGTTCCGGACTAGGGTCATCACCTCTTCTACCATGATCTTCCCCGACCCTGACACCCACGTTGGAGCACTCAGAATCGGGTGAAGATCATGGTGGAAGAACGACCACCCGTCCTACCGAAACAGATCGCCCCCTTCGGACCTGGACTTCGGCGGTCTACCCTTCTGTCGAGATCTCCCCCGACCCTGACACCTCTACCCAGGCCTTCAGAATCGGGAGAAGATCTAGGCAGAAGAACGACCCCCACGTCCTTCCGAAACACACGGTACCTCGAATCTGAACATGGTCCCTTGGACCCAGACTTCGGTGGTCTACCCTTCGGCCCAAATCTCCCCTGACCCTGACACCTCCATCCGGGCCGTCAGAGTCAGGAGAAGATTTGGGCGGGAGAACGACCACCAGTCGTTCCGAAGCAAATCCTCCCCTCGGACCGGACTTAGGGTCATCACCTCTCCTACCGTGATCCTCCGATTCTAACACCCATGCCGGGGCCGTCAGAATCGGGAGAAGATCACGGTAGGAGAACGACCACCCATCCAACCGAGGCTCAACCCACAAATCCGGACTCTAGTCATCACCCCTTCTACCAGGATCACCCCCGATCTTGACACCCGAATCGGGCCGGTCAAAATCGGGTGATGATCATGGTGGAAGGGTGACAACCCGTCCTTCCGAAGTAGCTCACCCCTCGGCTCCGGACATAGGTCATCCCCTCTTCCACCATGAACTCCCCCGACCCTAACACCCACGTGGGAGCAGTCAGAGTCAGGAGAAGACCATGGTGGAAGAACGACCACCCGTCCTTCCGAAGTAACTCGCCCCTCGGGTCCGGACTACGGTCGTCACCACTACTGCCTTATCCTTTCCCGCTCCTGACATCCCCTTTCGAGCCGTGAGGAACGGGAGAAGAACAAGGCAACAGAGCGACCACCCGTCCTTCCGAAGTAACTCATCCCTCGAGTCCGAACTATGGTCGTCACCACTACTGCCTCATTCCCCCCCGCTCCTGACATCCACTTTGGGGCCATCAGGAACGGGAGAAGAAAAAGGCAAAAGAGCAACCACCCCTTCGGACCTCGAAAGATAAGTTACCCAAGGCCAATACCTCCGAGGTTTGAAACTCTACATTGTTGCGATTGAAATGACAAAGGGAGTAAGGTACTTATAAGCTCTCCTCCAAGATCTGGCCATTATGACCCTCGGAAGTTGAAACGCCCCGCATTAATTGAAGGAATTATCCTTAATGACCTGGGGAAGGTGGAACGCCGCGCGAACCCCGGGGCACCATTAATGCCCTTGGGAACAGGATCGTCTCGAGACAGATTGCGCCACGTCGCTCGACTTGCCGAGACCCCCTGTCTTCGGTCGGCTACCGAGCAAGTGCCTTTCCGAGCTCGCAAACGGAGAAAACTCACTTTCTCCTCAACTTTTGCGCACGATCTTGATCAAACGGCCCAGATCTCGCCGAGGACACTAGAAGACAAGATAGTGTTTTCTTGAGAAATGTGCCCGTCTCGAGATGCGCGTCGTCATCCAATGGCTCAGATTGCGCCACGTCGCTCGATTTGCGGAGACCCCCTGTCTCCGGACGGCTACCGAGCAAGTGCCTTTCCGAGCTCGCAAACGGAGAAAACTCACTTTCTCCTCAACTTTCGCGCATGATCTCGATCAGACGGCCCAGATCTCGCCGAGGACACTAGGCGACAAGATAGTGTTTTCTTAAGAAATGTGCCTGTCTTGAGATGCGCGTCGTCATCCAATGGCTCAGATTGCGCCACGTCGCTCGACTTGCCGAGACTCCCTGTCTTCGGTCGGCTGCCGAGCAAGTGCCTTTCCGAGCTCGCAAACGGAGAAAACTCACTTTCTCCTCAACTTTCGCGCACGATCTCGATCAGACGGCCCAGATCTCGCCGAGGACACTAGGCGGCAAGATAGTGTTTTCTTGAGAAATGTGCCCGTCTTGAGATGCGCGTCGTCACCCAATGGCTCAGATTGTGCCACGTCGCTCGACTTGCCGAGACCCCCTGTCTTCGGTCGGCTGCCGAGCAAGTGCCTTTCCGAGCTCGCAAACGGAGAAAACTCACTTTCTCCTCAACTTTCGCGCACGATCTCGATCAGACGATCCAGATCTCGCCGAGGACACTAGGCGACAAGATAGTGTTTTCTTGAGAAATGTGCCCGTCTTGAGATGCGCGTCGTCATCCAATGGCTCAGATTGCATCACGTCGCTCGACTTGCCGAGACCCCCTGTCTTCGGTCGGCTGCCGAGCAAGTGCCTTTCCGAGCTCGCAAACGGAGAAAACTCACTTTCTCCTCAACTTTCGCACACGATCTCGATCAGACGGCCCAGATCTCGCCGAGGACACTAGGCGACAAGATAGTGTTTTCTTGAGAAATGTGCCCATCTTGAGATGCGCGTCGTCATCCAATGGCTCAGATTGCGCCACGTCCCTCGGCCAGCCGAGCCCCTATCCCTTCGGTCGGCGGCCGAGCAAGTGCCTTTCTGAGCTCGCAAACGGAGAAAAAAGACACCGAGCTACTACAACCGCTGGATCTCTCAAAAATTCGCGCCCATCTATGATCAACGGCCCAGATTGATCCACGTCATAAATCGATATTTAAAATCATTCTTTATCTATTTTAATCGATTTATTTATTTAAAAATTGCGAAAAATTGCTAAAAATTCGGGAAAATTAACTAAAAATTCTAGAAAATAATTAAAAATTCGGGGGTATATTTTTGAGCCCCTGGACGAACAATTATTGCCTAGAATGCACTGTTAAGGCCCCTGAACGATTAGTAAACACATTGCAAAATTAAATAAATAATCCGAAAAAATAGATAAAAGCCGTCAAACACTCGATATGGCTAGAGAACAGCACATGGCATCAAAAAATTACCTCACTACCCCCTTCGAGATTCAAAATCCTCCATTTGGACTCCGATACAACTCCACTAGCCACCAAAACAGTTAAACTACTCCTCAAAGGCTGATCACACTCAGTCTTTAGGAGTGGGGGGCTCGTGATATGGCTAAAAATGGGGTTAAATCGGAACCGTCCAGATTGGGCGCGAATCTTGAAGCTCGGGGGTAAAACGGTAATTTCACATACAAGCGGATCCAAAGCGGGTACTGGATCTCCTTCTCACAGATCCAATAACCCACGAATGGGTCCACTCCAATTGGGTACGGGTCCCGACCCGAAGCGAACCCAGACCAACATGAGACAAATCAGGATCACTGATTTGACCAAGTCAACGAGCCTGATTTGCTCTCACCGGGAATCAGGGGTTAGTTTCCTAAACAGGCTGTAAGGATTTTTCTCCTAGCAGTTACACAGAGAATCAAGCCTCTAATCACTCCCCTGACGACTATAAATACCTCCCCTCTGCCACTGTAACCGGGGTAATCACTCTTTTTCCACCTTAAGCTCTTTCTTTAGTCATCATTGGTTACTGACAAGAGCGTCGGAGGGTGCGTCGCCGGAATCAACCCCGGTGTCTCGCACTTCCTTGCAGGTCGCGGTAGGAGCAAGAAGGCTTGGATCAGCTGTTCAGGTTTTCTCGAACTTACAAATCTTATCTGTTTACCCCCACACCGAAATCAGCGGTAACAGTGTCTGGGTTCATCAAAATCCAGAAGAATCTTGTGGTTCTTCAGAGATAAGAAGATTATACATTAAGCAGAAGTCGAAAGCAAAGATAATATCCAACATGCGGTGAAGATATTCTTTATTAAGGAACATCGAGAATTTGTAGTAGTACAATCAAACAACATGTTTTATATCGTCCAATGTAAATACGCACTAAAAGTACGAACAAATGATGATACAATACACAATCCCGAAGGCGTAGCCAAGGCAGGTTGTCCATGGAGACTACGTGCAATTGTTCTAATAGGAAAAACATACTTCATTGTGAAGAAGTTGGGAGGGGCGCATACATGTACCAATCCTACCTTAACTCAGGACCATACTAAAGCTGATTCGAAGCTAGTTCCTATTTTAATTTTGAATGTTGTTAAAGCACAGTTAGGAACAACGGCAAGGGCCATTATTGAGATTGTTTTGTTACAAGTTAATTATAAGATTTCTTACAAGAATGCTTGGATTGCAAAATAGACAGCTATTAAGAAGTTGTTTGAAGGGTTTGATAAAGCATATACGAAGTTGTCTGCTATTTTATCAGTAATACAAGCCTCCAATCCTGGTACTTACGTACATTGAGATAGGATTAATTCGGGTCCTTGCGAAGAAACATTCAAAGGAGTCTTTTGGGCATTTGTGGCTTCGATTAAAGGTTTTAAGTCATCCCGACCTGTTATTAGTATAGATAGAACCAATTTGTATAAAAAATACAAGAGTTGTTTGTTGATTGTGGTTGCACCAAATGCAAATAACCGGTTGTTTCCATTTGCTTTTGCAATAGTAGATGGAGAGAATATAGAATGTTGAATTTGGTTCATGAGTTGTATTAAATATTTTGTCACCTTATGTGTTATTTCTGATCGACATGCAGGGATCTTAGCGTGCATGGAGCTTGAAAATGGATCTTGGAATGAGCCACATGCGTATTATCGTTATTGTATGCATCATTTTGCTACAAATTTGGTAGCAAGACTTTGATGAATAAGGTAAAGGTGGTTGCATGTCAAAATCAACCGAAAAAGTTTGACAAACAATTAGTAGAGATTGAAAAAGTTCAACTCGAGGCTACCGATTGGCTGAAGGGAATAGTCGTGAACTGCGGCCTTAGTATTATCATGGCTGCAGTACTCAATTGCGGCTTCAATGAAATCTCTTTTGAACAACTTTAAGACTTGAGAAATTTTAAAACCAAGTATTCGGAGGCTATTATGGTTTGCACATAGGTTGCAATTCGCAACTGCGGCCTTGTAGCGAAGAAGCCGTAGTTTGGTACTGCAGCTTGTGGAGATAGACCTATCTTTGGAATTAGTTTCAAAATAGATCTATTTTAGAAATTAGTTTCAATAAAGATCTATTTCGGGGGAAAATCCATTAAATACCAGCCAAACTCTCCCCAAAATTTTATCAAAAACGAGAGTTTGGTTGGTGGTCATTATTTCCCAATTCTCACCAACTGCTTCTCATCCATCTAGAATGGCCGCCGCCGCATCCTCCACCTGCTTCAACTGCCAAAAACCTAACCCTAACCCCAAATCCACCTTCACCAAACCGCCTTTCACCAGATCTGCAGCCGACCAACGGATATACGGCTTCTCGTCGGCGATGATCCTCCGCTTCCCGCCCAACTTTGCCCGCCAGCTCAGCATCAAGGCCCGCCGCAACTGCAGCAACATTGGTGTCGCCCAGATCGCCGCCGCCTCGTGGACCAATTCCGATGACGTCATCTCCGGCTCCGCCGCTACTGCCGCCGCTGCTGCGTCGGTGGTGGTCCCTCAGGTGGAGGAGGATTCCGTTGCTGCTGCCGCCGCTGCTGCTGCCACCGCTGCTGTGTCGGTGGTGGTCCCTCAGGTGGAGGAGGATTCCGTTGGTGCTGCCGGAGCTAACGGCGCTGTTGACGGTGTACAGGTTCCGATCTTGTCGGCGATGGCAGGGTTGTTTAGATCTGATGCGAGTCTGTTAGTTCATGCCGGTGAGTTAGGGTTTCGAAATTTCAGATCTCTGAGTATTTCCATTTCTTGATTTTATTTATTATTTTCAGTAATAATATGTGGTGGTCTGAAATAGGAGAGAGATACGGGCGGGGGATAAGTACGGACGCCATCACCACGCCGGTGGTTAAAACCTCGGCGTACTGGTTCAAGAACTGCAACGAGCTGATTGATTTCAAGGTAATTTTTGCTTTTGTTTACACATGCGGTGCACGGTTTTTTAAAAATATTTAAAATACTATGAAATTGTTTGTGAGTATTTAATTATGTTTGTTTTTACCACCTAGAGAAAGTAGACATTATTTGTTATTTGACTAATGAGAGTATGGTTGCATAAATTATTTAATAATGTATCTCTGTTTTTTTAAAAAAAATAGAGGTTGGGTCCACACACCTTTTTATTTGCTTGGAAATGAAGTTTGGTTATAGTAGTAACTTTTATGTGGTATTATAGCACATTAACTATATTTATGATAACTTTGACTTGTTTGGGGAGCTTTTTGAACTCCACTCAAACCAAATCTTTTTTGTGGAGTTATTTGACATTATTAAAGTTGTTGGAGTATTATTGGTGCGTTTAATGATGTTCCTAATTTATTATTAGAAATTGCCTTAACACAACCTATTTAGGCCCTCTTAGGGAATGAAGTTATCATATCTTAACTTTGGAGGTGCAAGGTATGCTAACTTACTTTAAATGTCATACTTTTACCTTTGACTTAAAGTTAAATATCTTAAAATGATGTTTTCCATTGTCATAGTTAAAAAAAATTCGATAAGAGTGGAGTTGAGATAATGTAGTTTTCTTAACTCCAAAGAGGTGCAATGTATGCTAAATTACTTTGAATGTTATACCGTTACCTTTGACTTAAAAGTTAAATATTTTAAAATGATGTTTGCCATTGTCATAGTTAAGAAAAATTTGATAAGAATGGAGTTGAGATATTGTAGTTTTCTTAACTCGAAAGGTCCTATTTGGAAATAAAGTAAAGTTTAGTTAACTGGAGTTATCTCCCTTAACTTTAAAAAACCACAATTATCCTAAATTTGACATGTTGGGCACCCATTTTGGAGTTAAGATAAGTGCAGTTATCTCACCCCACAAGTTAAGATAACTACAGTCTAGGAAGTACGGACTCTTCCCAGAGGTGCTCGGACTCGAGTTAGACTCGTATCAGATACGAGTGCGGCGGGGTGCGTGTCCCAATTAATTTATATTAAAAATTAAAATCGGGTGCGGGTTATGACCAATTGACCATGTTTATTTAGACTTTTATAACTATATTGTGCTATATTGTCATTTTAAATCTCTTGGTTAATGAGTGATTATTGACAATCACTGTTCTAAAATTTGACATGTCGGGCAATCATTTTGGAGTTAAGATAAGTGCAGTTATATCACCCCACAAGTTGGGATAACTACAGTCTAGGAAGCTTCACAGAGGTGCTCGCACTCGAGTCAGACTCGTATCAGATACGAGTGCAGTGGGGTGCGTGTCCCATTAATTTATATTAAAAATTAAAATTGGGTGCGGGTTATGACCATGTTTATTTAGACTTTTATAACTATATTGTGCTATATTGTCATTTTAAATCTTTTGGTTAATGAATGATTATTGACAAATGACAATGATTCTGGTTTTTATACAAAATATAAATATATAATATATAAAATAATTATTTAAATATCAGCTGAATCCCAGCGCATCTGCATCCCATTATTTTTTGGAAATTGTTGCATCCCCGCACCTGAATCGGTGCGTTCTAGATTGCAGTTATGTAAACTCCACCCTGATCTCTTTTTTCTTAACTTAGGAAAAATGGGAAAGGTGAGGAGAATTAAAATTTTGTAGTTAAGCTAACTTTGGCTTCCCAAACACCAAGTTTATGTTGGAGCTAAAGTTAACTTTAGGTTGGAGGTAAAGGGATAGTAACTAAAGTTTATCTTAACTTTATTTCCAAGTAGGGCCGAAATGAGTCCCAAATAGATGAAAGATAGGATAATTTGAGTTTTATAAAGTTAAGTGAGATAGCTCTAGTTATCCTAAAATTAAAGTATATAAGTAGGGCCAAAATGAGCCCCAAACAGATTTTTATTAAGTTAAGTGATATAACTCCACTTGTTCCCAAAAATAGCGGTAGGATGTGTTGGAAATGGTGCTAGCACGGGGTTTTGTTGATTTATTGTCTCACATAACTTTCGTTATCATAACTTTGGTGTGGTTGGGGCTCCTTTCAGACGGTCAACGTTAATTTTGAACAGCGGGCCATGTTTTTTCAAAAATTTAGTTGCAAAAAACATTGTTAAGCAGATATCTAAAGTTATTTTATAGAAGTTGGGAGGTGGATTTTAGCAGTGTTCTAAAAAAATTGCAACCAGACGCAAATTGCCACTAACCTTGAAGATATGGTGATTGAACGCAAAAAAATGGGGATTAAACAAAAACATCATCCTACCATTTTTTTGTTCCGTTTTTTGGAATCTTGGATGATTGTTTGGTAGTGTTAACTAAACATGCTAGTAAACATATAAATGATTGATAATGGGATTGTCCTTCTTTGTTTATTCTCAAATTCAGGAGGGTAGGCATGCAAGCTTTGAGTATGGGAGGTATGGGAATCCAACAACCCAGGTGTTGGAGAAGAAGATGAGGTATATTCTTGTTTGCAGCTTGGACTGTTTATTGGATGCTTGTAAAAAGGGAAAATGCTGATGTTTGCTCATAAATGTTTGTTTTATGATTTGATTGCAGTGCACTGGAGGGAGCTGAGTCTAGTTTGTTTGTGGCATCTGGTATGTATGCCAGTTGCGCGGTGCTTTCGGCCCTGGTTCCTGCGGGCGGCCATATTGTTACAACAACTGATTGCTACCGAAGGACTAGGATGTTCATTGAGAATGAGCTTCCGAAGAAGGGAATATCGGTAATTGTTGTTTCCTCATACTTTAATATTAAATTGTTGGGAGTCGTTATTAATAGTATTGTTGATCAAGGCTTTCTACCTGTTTGGCCATGATTTTTTTATTGGTTCATTTGTTTCTTGTAGCTAATATAACTCTGTTACTTCCATCTTTTTGATAAGCATTTGACAAAAAAAGGGACCTAGTGTTACCATGTGCAAATTGCACATCCTAAAATAGGTTTTGAGGGACTCATAAATTTATATAGAACTCCAAAAAAATGTGAGAGAATTGAGAGAAATTTATGAATACCATCTCTACCGTAATTACTGAAATCTCCATTATCATCCTCATATAAACAAATGGTTTAGAGAATTACTCTCAATCCATAATGTTATTCAATTGAATATTATTAAAGCTAAAAAATGTATGCAATGAAAAGATGTCGCAAATTCAATTAATTTATCTTAACAGGTAAATTACAACATCATTAACATTGAGTAAATAGGTAGGTTATACATTATAAATCATGCATTTTAGCCCATGTTAGGATAAATATGATAGACTAAGAAAATCATGTAAAAATAATTTCATAAATTGTATTTGCTTAAAAATCTAATTCTAAGGGAGATGGGGGTGGGTTTGGGAAGTGACGTAAGATTTTGTGAGATTGAGTAAGTGGGAGGGGAAGAGACTGTGTTTGAGGGATTCAGGTTTTTATTTTATTTTGGTTTTTTAATAAAATCATGCGTAGTGCATGTGTTAGTTAAATATGAATCCCTATTTTTTCTCTCCCTTGTCTATTTAAAAATAGAGAAAGGAGAGGGGGTAGACTCTCTCCTATAAGATAAAGATATAGATATAGATTCCACTAAGTAAATACCTATTTCTTTCTAAAAAAATTGTAATTTTTTTTGGCTGTGAGTGGATTTAGGCCCATTGCTGAACTATAAAAATAAAATTCATCTAGTGGATTTCTTCCTGAACAGTGTTACTGGGTTATTGTTGCCTGCTCTGGTGAGAACAGTGTCATGATTTGAAATGTAAATTTAAATGCACAGAGAGTGCATACCATGAAAACATATATTCTGTAATATCAATTAATGAACGTACCACTAGCGATTAATTCTAAATTAAGTAGATTGATTGATTTTTTAGTACTATACAACCTTCTAATGAAATATATTCTGATGAATTTAGATAATCCCAACTATTGTTAACCAGTTCAATTTGTATTATTCATATACCTTATGGTCATAATAATATTGGAAACAACTAAACTGATGTTTAGGTTACGAGTTCAAAAATAAAAATACAAACAGATGAAGATAAGGTGATCAATGCTTTGGGGCCAGCTGGCCAGATAACAAGAACTGCTATTAGGATTTGCATCTTGTAATTTATGCTAGGTTATCAAATTTTGTCTTTTGATTATATAATTTATACTGTTAGTATTGATAAGAGCATGAGAATATCTAGAATTCCCCATTAGTATATTATTTCAGAATATTAACTGCCACCACTAATTTTTTTTGATAAAATCATCTGATTATTGAAAACGGCTTTTAGATTTCCTCGCCCATGTCTTGAAATTAGAAAGGTAGGTATCTATTAAAGTGGATCTTACATGTTACTTCGTGAAAGTACCTTTTTCGCATTGTTAGAGGATCAAAGTCTTGGGCCACCTTGGACCATGAGTAGGTGTCTATTCTTGATTCTTTCATATTGCATCCATCAAAACACCACTTTTTTCATTGATATATTTTGTTGCTCAAATGAATTCGTATTCCTTTTCCTCCTGTACAAGTAAAGAGACACAGGGTTCTTGTCATAGTGGTGTTTTGTCAAGTTTTACTTTTAGATTCAAAAGTTAATTTTTGTCGTCTGGAAATGTATTACCCATAATTCTAAAGGGCAATGGGAGAAAACAGCCAATTTCTGTAATCCCAGAATATATTTATCACCTTTTACCTTCTGTTTGGCTTTGCTGAAGCAAATCTAATAATTGGTATAACTCATTTCTCTCCATTGATAGACCGTAGCCATTGACGCTGACAATGATTTTTGTGTGCCGGTGTGCATATCAAGTACACACAATTTCAACAAATTCCAGTAACCAAAGTACTAATACAACCATAAGCATCACCTACACATACTTGGACGGGCAAGATTATATTTTATTAGATTTTAGGAAGAAATATTAGTAGTTTTATTAGCCGGTGAATGTCATCAGGATTCATGCAGATGTACTATAAATTGGGTTGAGTATTATATGCACCACGAAGTAAAGTCATTCCGATTAATTTTTCTTATCAAATGGTTAAATATACTGTTAAAATCTGACATAAAGTGCTCAGTCAAGCACGTATGTGCATGTCTCTGTGCTCGCGTAAGTAATATTAGTTGGAAATCATCTTTAAAGTACAAGAATGTCTAATATGTTGGTTCTCTCTAAGTCAAACTGGTATACCATATTAAGAAATTGTATGGATTTTGAATTTGCTCGCTAAATGTTTATGTTGGCTAGTAAATAGATTAATTATATTACAATATATTTGTCTTACTATGTAAAGAATCGTATGCATTTCTTTTAAACCTGTTGTAGTGCTCTTGCAGAGAATATTCTTCAAATTCTCCTTTCTAATTTTTCTCAGTTCAATCAAAGAGTATTTGTAGTATATAGACCGCAATTTTTTCTTTATAGGCAATTAGTCTTTTCTGCTTAGCTTTGATTATTTATACCTGTGGGTCTAACATGTGTGAATTCTCCTCTGATTTCATTTATTCAAATTGCAGGCAACTGTCATTGATCCTGCTGATATGAATTCTCTTAGTAAAGCACTGGACGAGAACAATGTTAGTGAACACTTTTGCTTTGACAGTCTCGTGTTTTCTTCTCTATTATCAATTGCACACACAATTCTGAGTGGTCACTTGGTATGGTGGACAGCCATGCCTAGTTTGTTGGTTCTTTTACAATCTCTACTGATTAGTTAATTTGTTCAGGTCTCTCTTTTCTTCACGGAGT
Source organism: Hemerocallis citrina (assembly GCA_017893485.1). NCBI lineage: Eukaryota > Viridiplantae > Streptophyta > Magnoliopsida > Asparagales > Asphodelaceae > Hemerocallis > Hemerocallis citrina. The sequence goes on from CM030368.1 coordinate 36,568,229, forward strand.
CCCCTACTAATCCATTCCTCCATTGCATTGACATTAAGTTGGTTTCCAACCTTTGTCACAGCAAAGGAGCTCTGGTTTGTATTGATGGTACCTTTGCGTCACCAGTCAATCAGAAGCCCTTATCTTTGGGGGCTGATCTCGTTGTTCATTCTGCAACCAAGTTTATAGCTGGGCATAATGATGTGAGTTACAAAAATTCCTCCTAGACTCAAATAAAATGATGTTGCTAGATTTTGCATTTTCAGGTTGCATGAATTATTACTCTTCTTTTGCATTATGGCTTATGAGAGGTTCAATTTCTTTCCAGGTTATTGCAGGCTGTGTCAGCGGTCCAGAGGAATTGATATCCAAGATCTGCCTGTATCATCATATTATTGGTGGTGTTCTTGATCCCGTAAGTATGCAATTTAGTTTGTTTTTGTTGGGGAAGTTTAATAATGGCTGCTGATGGTGGTCACAAGCCCTCAGATCAGCACTTAAATTCCTATTTTTATTCTGCAAAACAAGAAGTGTCCTTGTCTTATATTTTTGGCCTCTGCCACTTTGTTTCTTTTCATATATGTTGGCCATTATCCATTATCCACTATAGTTAAATTGCCTACTGCCATAATCTTTTACAGAATGCCGCGTATATGATCTCTCGAGGTATGAAGACTCTGCATCTTCGTGTACAGTATCAGAATAGTATAGCATTGAGGATGGCCCAGCTTTTAGAGGAACATCCCAAGGTACATACTAGTGGCTTCTTTTCTGAATCTCCCCCTACTCTTCTCCCATCTGAAAGACAAACCTAATGTAATCATAGTTATAGTTTGTCTTTTCTTTCAATGAATAGTTTCGGCAGATGGACATATAAGAAAATAAGTCAATGAAATTGTTACTGAATTTGTGGGCAATGTACTCCAAATTCAGTTGTAGTTTATTTTTACTGAGCAAATCTTTATAGTTACTTTCTTAATTGTTAGTGCTCTTTAATCTCTCTTACAAGTTATTATTTTTTATATTCCAAATATCTCCCTTTATATTGTGTCCAATAAAGCTGAATTTTGTTGCTTATTTGTTTTCATCATGTTTTAATTCATTCACTAAAGAAATGACTCATTTTGTTGAAACTAAAGATTGCTTTAGGTGGGGATGATTGTTTTACATATTTTCGTTACTGCTTTTTCTGTATTACTATTTCTGACCAACAGAAGCAGAAAAATACATGTCAGGTTTCAAATTTTAGTATCATAGTTAGTTTATGAAGACAACTGAAGTTTATCATACTGAGGTAGAGTGCACAATTAATTATTTGAATATGAAATTTTCAACCGTTTCTCCTTGCTTTTTTTCTTCTAATGAGCTTCTAGAAGTCAGGACCTAGAGGGTCATCGAAACCATGAACCATCAGAAAGCTTTTTTTTTGTGACAGGCGCTGAGCCATATAGCTTTCAGTTTTTTTTTATTTTAAAAAAATGATTTTTATAGAAAATTGTAATTTTAAAATTTTCTTTTTTTCTGTATTCTTCGTGTTCATGATGCTTATTGTGCTTCTTATTGTGCTTCTGACAATTCTAGCTAGTTATCTTGCAAAACGAGTAAAAAAAAGGAGAAATCTTGCTAGTTCCTCACAGCCAACAAGATTCACTTTATATACTGAATCACGTGGTAAAATATCAATAATATGCATGTTACATACACATCACAATACTTGTATATTTTCGGAGGATAAGTACTATAACTTTATGACGCGAAGGCAAACATGATTGCAATAGAAATTTCTGGATCTTTTCCGGTCTTTTCCTGCAATATAGCACTGGCGAAGACTTATAAATAAAAATTTGCTTCTTTTTGCAGAGTGAATAGTGTGACTTGTATAATTTTGTGTATATATATTTCTTTTCTAATTATCCTGCTGCTCTCAGAATGTATACTTTATGATTGTATTGCCAGATAATACGCGTATATTATCCGGGCCTGCCTAGTCATCCGGAGCATCACATTGCTAAGCAACAAATGACTGGTTTTGGTGGTGTGGTCAGTTTTGAGGTCAGTAAAGAGCTTCACTAGGTTGTGTATGTTGCACAGTATTGTATGCATCATGTTGCTTTACCTTACCATATTTGTTATTGCTCATATATAATGAACCTTTGAACCTATACTCTTCGATTCGCTCGGTTTTGCAGTTAGCCGGAGGCTTGCAGGAGACTATAAAGTTCATCGATTCTTTGAAGATACCATACCTCGCACCCTCTTTTGGAGGCTGCGAGAGTATAGTTGACCCACCTGCTATCATGTCTTACTGGTAATTGATCTGAACTTTTGAAATCCTTTTAACAATTTCAGTTAATGTATTATATATGGATAAGGAATCGGGGTTCTCCTAACATGTATTTTTGAATGAATGAACAGGGATAGCAAGTCAGAGAGAGACAAGTACGGGATTGGAGAGAACCTGATCAGGTTCAGTTTTGGACTAGAGGGCTTTGAGGATTTAAAGGCCGACATCTTTAACGCCTTAGAAGCTATGTGATATTTTCTCTATTCTATTGTGTAGTCGAACCTGGTCTTCTCATCTTATGCCGTTTAATTGTCTCTGTTTTATTAGTCCTAGTAAAGCGAATCTGCTGCTTCTCAGGTTTGATGTCGATGACAGTAAAATTATAATGGGTGTTTTCTGAATTTTTGAAAACTTTTGCTACTTTTTTGCGTTCCCTGTTGAATGTCTTCGATATGTTTTGTTCTCATGCAAAAATCGACTAAACAGAGGTAGTAGATAACTGTTCTTAGAACTTCGTTGGTTAATCGACTTTAACTATCGACGTATCTTTTTGACAAATCCTTGAGTAGTTTTCTTTTTATTATGTAATTATCACCTTAAATTATTACCTCTCGTTAGGATTTTAATTTGAAGTCCGACAATAATTAGTGACCCAAACCAAATCATAGTTATCTCTCTGATCAAAATCAGAAGACATTCAACAGGGAAAACTATTTTTGACAAATCCTTGAGTGGTTATCTTTTTATTATGTAATTATCACCTTAAATTATTACCTCTCGTTAGTATTTTTCACGTGCGATGCACGTTTTGATAAGAGTTTGAGGATTTTCACGTGCGATATACGTGTTAAGTAGTTTTGGAGTTGGACGTGCATTGCCCATAATTGGAAAAAATATTTGGAAGGAAAAACTATAATTTGTATGTGCAATGCAAGTGTTTATAAGTATAATTTGAGTTGTACGTGCAACATGTGTATGTTTAGTGTTACAAAATTATTATAAAATTGTTTTGTACGTGCGTTACACATTTGAAATATGTGGAAAAAAAATTTGTTTATTTTTGTTGTAATTAATGAGAGTTGGAGTTGCACGTGCAATACATGAGTTTGTATGTTGACAAATGACAACTACAACTCTCCCACTATAATATTAGAGATGAGAGAGAGTACAACTTTCCCACTATAATATTAGAGATGAGAGAGAGAGCGCTTTGCTCCATTTTACAAACGGATTTGTTTGCACCCGTTACAAAATCAGATCTCAGCTGTTGGGTTGACTTGATCATGATCCAACAGCTCAGATCGAGCCTGCTCAAACCCCTTCTATCTTACTTTTAAAAAAATGGGGTATTTTGGGGGTTTCACCCCAAATACCCTTTTCACCTCCAACACCAGCATTGGTATAAATACCCGAAATCCGGATCCGACTCGGACCCGGCATTGCACCGGAATCGACCCGGCCTATCCGGATCCTAAAATGGGACCAGTTGTACTTTCGGGTTCGGGTCCGGGTCCGCTCAAAAGTGACCCGACTCGGACTCGGACCCGGACCTGTTAAAAATCAACATAAAAATAAATATTCTATCCTCATCCTTCCCCTCCTTCCTCCTCCATTCTAACTCTTCATCTTCCATACTCAAAATTCATGCATTTTTCTTATCTCCTCTATTCTAAATCCTCCACTCGCGCCAACGCTCGCTGCTCACACTCCCGCTCCTACCCGAACGGGTAGGAATATTTTAATAGGACCTGGACCCGGAACCGGACCCGGTCCTCACGGGTCCGGATCCGGGTCCAATTTTTGGACCCGTAGGGGACCGGGTCCGGGTAGTGAAGGACCCGACCCGATACCAATGCTATCTAACACTCTCAATCTCTCTCTTTCTCTATGGCCCTGCAACTCCCATCTCTCTCTCGGTGCTCGCTCTTACTCCTCCAATCCAACCACCCAAGCCTCCCTCTTTCTCTCACACACACACTCCCTTGCTGCATCTCTCACTTCCATCCGAAACCCAACAACCCAACACCTGTTGATGAAGTTTTTTTTTTTATTTTAAAATTTTTAATTTAGGTCGTTGTTTGAAACAAAGGCTCAAGGCTTAGCAAAATTTGAGCAAAAAACTTACTCTCGACTTGAATTTGTCTATCTGGATCAGCTAAAGTCGTTGTCTCAAACATCGACTTCAGGTCGTTGTCTAAAACAACGGCTTAAGGCTAAAAAAATTTGAGCCAATTGACGCTGTAATTTTTTTTAATATTAATTTTGAAGCTGTTGTTTCAATTAACGACTTTTTATAATCTAGATTGTTGTTTGAAACATAGGCTTAAGGCTAAGCAAAATTCGAGCCAATTGAAGCTGTTGTTTCAAATGACATCTTATACAGGTCGTTTTTTGAAACAGAGACTTAGGCTAAGCAAAATTTGAGCAAAAAACTTGCACTTTTTCTTTTTTTTTTTGGTGGGGGTGGGGGTTGGGGGGGGGGGGGGGTTACGAAGAGGGTGATTTTTTTTTTTTTGTTGCATTTTTTATATTTTCAAAATGTGATGTCATCTTAATTTATCAAATTTTAGTTAACTTAACTCTTTTTTTTACTGTACTTATCTTCGCTTATCACAATCTCTAATAACGGGTGCTAGAGTCACTTAAGCCACTGTCTCCAATAAATCAGTCTTTCGGTTGAAGAATTCAAACGGAGACTTGACCCTATAACAAGCAAGCCTAACCCAAACAGTCTTTTAGGCGCTTCCGACTTCTTGCAAAGTCTTTCCTTCCATAATGCGAGATGATATTTTGTCCTTTATGCCTTCTTATAACCATGCTTATTGATTGTTAGGGGTAAGGTAGGCTTAGGGTTAGGGTTATGGTTCAACAACAGGTTAGGGTAAAAAAGGAACTATTCTTTTCTTTCTCCTATTTTTGTATAGACTATTTTTAAAAAAATTATCTCTTATGCACACTGAATTTTGACTTTATTATTATGTCTTTTTATTACTCTGAATTAACGGTTAGGGTTAAATTTAAGGTTAGTCTTAGAGATGTAGGGTTAATACTTTGAATTCAAGTCTCCATGGATTTCTTCTCTGAAAGAATCCAGACTACTGGAGACTGTGGGTTCACTAACTTCAGCACCCGTCTTTGGATACTGCAATAAGCGGATATAAAAACAGTGAAAATTTAAAAATTTGCAAAAAAATATATTTTCACAGTCTACATAAAAATTTCCCCCACCCTTTAAAAAGGGATTTTGAAAAAATAAAAATTGGAAAAAACTGAAAAAAGAAAAAAATGTTTGCAAATCGTAGTGCTATATCTCTAATTTATTCAAACATATAGCTGTTGTTTCAAACAACGACTTAGGTTATAGTAGGTCGTTGTTTAAAACAACGACTATAGTTGGATTCTTTTTTAATTTTTTTTTGGATTTAGACTTTATTTTTTAATTTTTGGTTGTGTTTAATAAGAATTTTTTAATTTAATTTGATGTTAATTTTTTATAAAATGTAAGCGAAGAAGGCAAGGTTTTATATTGTTATCGGATTTATGTAGTGTTAGGGTTTAAGGTTATGGTAAGGGTAGGGTAGGGGTTAGGGTTACGGATAGGGTTAGAGCAATCTCTTTCTTTCTCATATTTGGTTTACCCTTATGCCGTTGTATCAAACAATGACTTAAACAACAACTTTAGTTGTTACAAAATGGCAAGTTGAAGTCAAAGAGCAGGATTTCTTGCTCAAAATTGAACTAACCTTAAGCCGTTGATCCAAAGACGGGTGTTGGAGTTACTGAACCCACAGTCTCCAGTAGTGCAGAGTTTCTCAAAGAAGAAATCCAATGGAGACTTGAATTCAGAGTATGAATCCTCCATCTCTAAGACTAACCCTACATCTAACCTACTGTTAATTCAAAGTATTAAAAAGACATAACAATAAAGTCAAAATTTAGTGTGTCAAAGATAATTAAAAAAAAAATAGTCCAAACAAAATTAGGAGAAAGAAAAGAATAATTCCTTTTTTACCCTAACCTAAGCCGTTGAACCATAACCCTAATCCTACCCCTAACAATCAATAAGCATGGTTATAAAAAGACATAAAGGACAAAATTTCATCTCGCATTATGGAAGGAAAGACTTTGCAAGAAATCGAAAGCGCCTAAAAGACTCTGTTTGGGCTAGGCTTGCTTGTTGCAGGGTCAAGTCTCAATTTGAATTCTTCAACCGAAAGACTCTGATTTATGGGAGACAATGGCTTAAGTAACTCTGACACCCATTATTGGAGATTGCGATAAGCGAAGATAAGTACAGTGAAGAGAGAGTTAACTAAAAACTGATAAATTAAGATGTCATCACATTTTGAAAATATAAAAAATGCAAAAATATATTTCTTCACCCTCTTCATACCCCCCCCCCCCCCTCTTTAAAAAAGGGCAGGTTTCAAGTTTTTTGCTCAAATTTTGCTTCTGTTTCAAACAACGACCTAGGTTATAAGAAGTCGTTGTTTGAAACAACGGCTTCAATTGGCTCAAATTTTGCTTAGCCTTAAGCCTCTGTTTCAACCTAGATTATAAAAAGTCGTTGATTGAAACAATTACTTCAATTGGCTCAAATTTTGCTTAGCCTTAAGTCGTTGTTTGAAACAACGACCTAGGTTATAAGAACTGGTTGTTTGATAAAACAGCTTTAGTTGGTTCGAATAGACAAATTCAAGTCAGAGAGCAAGAGTTTTTGACTCAAATTTTTCTTAGCCTTAGCCGTTGTTTTAAACAACGGCCTAAGTTAATGAAAAGAAAAAGAAAAAGAAAAAAAAACCACTTCATCTCCCAAACCCTAGAGCACAAATCTGGTTACTCTTTGCTTTCAAACTTCATAGCTCCTACCTCCCTCTCATCTTACTCTGAAATCCAAATCCCCTAATCTAATAAATCTCCAACATTGTCTCCGGAATTCTCATACATTATCCATGGCGTATTCTCCGTGCTCCATCTAACAGTTTCATTTGAAGGTATTCATATAACCATATGTTGTGTAGTTTGCATATGTTATGCTTGTGAGTAGTTAATGAATCGAATATTTGTCCATTTATGTATAAGTATGAATTACGATATACTTATTTGGTTATGTTTTGTGGGTGAAATAATTCGAGATCCCAAGATAGGATATTGTTATAGCAATGTTGAACCGGTCATTTTTTGGGCGCCCTGTAAATTTATATACTCACAACTAGTAGATAAGATATTTGAAGTTACTAATTGGAATATAGGTGAATGAAGTATCAAAATCAAAGCCCGTTATACGGCCGAAAATGGTGGACAATATTCCATGGTGATGCCCATAGATAATGATAATGCACTAAGATCCATGATTGCTAAAACACTTGATCCAAATTGTGGTCGGACTGCATTGAAGTTTTTTATTGAGCAAATTAAGCTTCCCAATGCTCGGCCACTTGTTATTCCTAGTCCAAGCACCGTTAGGAGTTTCAAACCAACTACCGAGTCGTATGCAAGAATACCCCATCTACAAGAAGATAGTAGCACAACTCCAACAAAATCAGTTACCACAAAAAAATGAGCCGGTACATCCTCTCACGTTGACACGAGATATTGTCAACACCGAAAACGTTATGCAAGACTTCGATAACGCTGTTGTTAATAACGAATTATTAGAAGAGGAAGAAGATGAGGATCACGAGCTTGAACATGAGGAGGAGGAGGAGGAGGAGGTCAGAGAAGATTGGGCTAATGATGTTAACGTCAATGTACAAGTTAATAATGTGGTTTTGCCAAATTGTTCCATGAGTGCAGCTGTACATAAGATTCTATTGGGTGAGTGGATGTCCAATGCGACCATACTCCACAGTCTTCCGTCGGCTCATCGAACACGGATGAACTTTATATTGGTCAAAGATTTTCAACTAAAGATAGTATCAGATACAAAGTTAAGATGTACTCCGTGAAACCATCGAGAATTTGTAATGTACTACATCAAGTTAAGATGTACTACATGAACATCCACAGTTGTTATCGCCGATAACGGTAAGTAAACTACTATTACTGTTGTCTTTAATAGCGACATCAGTACAAAGATATTAATCAAATTTTAATACAAATTTTTTAGTTTTTCTTTGAACTGCTGTCGTTGTTCCCAACCACGACAACAGTAATTTCCAAGTTGTCAGCGATCACGACCGTGGAGACGGAAAGTTCCATAGAGGATGAGTTTGGTCCCAAAGTTGTGTAAACTTGATACCGATATTCTCCATAACGGCACGGTACCAACTGTTGTCGCTCTCTGCGAAAGCAGCATCAGTTCAAAGTAAAACAACAAATTTGTATTAAAATTTGATTGATATCATTGTACTTATGTCGCTATTCAAGACAACATCAACAGTAGTTTACTTACCGCTATTGGCGATAACGATTATGGAGACAGTTGTTCCACAGAGGATGAGTTTGGTTCCAAATTTGTCTAAACCTTATACCGTTATTTTCCATAACGACACCGTACTAATTGTTGCTGCTGCCGCTTTCTGCGAAAGCGACATCAGTTCAAAATAAAACAACATGTGGAGACAAAAAATTGTGTGCATGTTTTTAACTGATGCCGTTGTTGGAAATAAAGTTATAGGTAATTGATGCCGTTATTTCCAACAACGGCATCAGTTATTTGAACTTCTCAAAAACATGCACAACATGCACAAAACCAGTACAACTCCAAATTTCTTGAATTAAAGATATCACATGTTGCAAATGTGTCAACAAGCATCCTCAAACACATACATATCAACGATTCACAAAACTGTTGTCGATACAAATCATGTTCAACCAACATTCACAACAAAGTTCAAGAGTTTAACCAATATTCAAAACAAAGTTCAAGAGTTTAGCAAAGACCCCTAGAAGTTCCAAGTTCACTAGTTCACTAGTTCATCTCAATAATCCAACAATCCCCACAACAATCCAATGTGTACAATTAAACTAACTAGGCCTGTAGTGTTGCGGTTTGCTCCTATTCCAAACTGGGACTCTCCGTGCATGAGTTTTGGTCCTTCTCCAACCTCTCCAAGCGACAATCGACAAAGGGTGGAGGATTTCTTGCGCTAATTCCTTACAAGCCTTCGAAGCATTTTGTTTCAACACACGAGCACACTTCCGCGCAATATCCCATGAATTGTCAATTTACAACTGCAACTACTGTTTCCGCTATTTTCATTTTTCCCCATTTTGTAATATTTTATTTGTAATTGAATAAAATACTCTATTTTTCTTTCTTGATTATTTTAATTAAATTTATTCATGAAATTCTTCGTTCTTCTTGATTGAGCTATTCTTGTTGATCTTATTTTCTTTTATTTAATTGTGGGTATTTTTATTTGAGCCCTATTATTTTAGATCATCTCTTATTGAATCCTAAAACCTAATTCCAATTGTTCTTAACCCAAAATCGCTATTATTGGATCCTAAACTATTAACCCAATACCCTAACTACAATCTATAAATACAATCCTATTGCAAATCCTAAAAATTGCACAATATTGAAACCCTAAGAGCCGCCTAATCTCTCTCCTCTTTCTCTCACCTCAAAATTTCTGCCCAAATACCCTGTGCTTCTTCTCCGGCCTACTCCAGCTACCTTCGACGACCTTCATGACGCTAGAAAACCCCGACCACCTTACCGTTCACCACCAGCCTCCCGGCGCCGACCTCAGCCTCTCGCCGACGATCACCAGACCCTCAACGAAACCCTCTGTTTCTCGACTGTCTCTCTGTTTCCCGTCGACCAGCTGCACCCCAACGCCGCCCTGCATCGATCCGCGCTGCCGCCCTCGCCGCTCGACGCCCTCCCGTCGTCGAGCCACGTCGGCCAGATCCCGTGGCCCCCATTACTGTTGATTGCACGTTGCTATTGTTGTTTGTGCTTTGGTTCTTCTTTTGCACGTATTATACACGTGCTAATTTGTGTTAGTTCGTGGGTTCGTTGCTTCGGGATCCTTATCTCGTTATTCTTGGTATTCGATTTCGTCGTCTATAAGGCAAGTCACTTTTCCCTTGAATTGAACATCGTATCAAATTCAAGTTTTAGTGAAATTCTTGCAAGTAGATCCTATTCGTTATCATATCGTTGTATTGACTATCTTTCGTTGGGCTATTGAGGGTTTACATGAGCTAACCCCAATATTCTTGATATCATACCACTTTTGACTCTAAAGATTGAATGTTTCATGCATTCATGTAGAATTGAGAAAATGGTTGTTCATATAATCACGACATAATTAATTTATTGTAGAAACAATTGTTAGGTTGTATGTTGTTTGATCGGTTGATGTTTGGTTGATGATAAATTAATGTATGTATGTGTTGTTAATTTTATTTACCATGTTTTTATATCATCATGCTGATTATGAATTTTGTCAACTAATAGAATTGATACCCATCGTATTTAATTAATTTATTTCATGAAAAATACCCACAATCCTGTATGTTGCTTGCTGACTATATGTTGTCTGCTATTTTCGACTCAGTACATGATCTCAAAATAAATTACTTTCTGAATAAGAGTTGTAGCCTTATCTTTCTTGTTTCCAGAACATCTTGAATTTCTGAATTCCGAGTTATTTAGCAAAAATTATGGTCATTTTACTACAGCTGTGTTTTTATTTCCAGATTTTCAGATTCTTATATCTTTCATGTTTAAACTGTTAAAAGGCTGATCAAATGGTAAAATTTTGCTCTGATAATTTTCAGATTGTTACTTAACATGTTTAGCAGTCTAATAAATATTTTTAATGAATTTATTATTGAGTTTTTACCGATTCTAAAAATATAACAATATCATATCGAATTTCTACCTGAACATGAAATCTGTAAAGAACAATGTGCTTGACCCAGCTACTGTTGTCGGATTTTGAACTTTAAATATGCGTTGGAACCGTGTGGAAGTCTAGTTTTCAGAATTTCTGACGGTTTCAGTTTTCGATTTCTAAAACAGCAAAAATTATATTTTTGTACAAACTACTCTTGCTGTCCAGAATTTTATATTCCAGATTTTAATAGATTAATGATTCCTATATAGTACTATTGCATGAATTAAAGTGTGTGTGTTGCATTGCATGATTCCAATGAGTTATTGTCACCATTCTAGTCGTCCTATCCATGCTATCATCCTATTGTTCTCCTATTGTTACTAATGTTTATCTCATGTCTCAAATTGCATATTATAATATTGTTGCATTGATAAATAATTAACAAACCGGGGTTTAAGGGATTGACTAGAGTAGTTGATGATATATAGACTGTACTCGAATGATGGCCCGTGTTATTATTGTTATCGTCATTGTGTAAGAAATTACATAATAACCCGTGTAATTATCGTTATCGTCATTGTGCAAAAAATTATCTCAATGGCCCATATTATATTATTATCGTCATCATACCCAGTACATGAACTATAGAATCTACCACCATAGTCTAAACGAAATTGATTGCATGCATCGAACCTATGGTATGGAACATATGTGACACAGTAGTACGTGCATTAGTTAGGATTTAAAATGATTAATAGACTTAAGAATTGCATCACATCGACAGTGCATATTGTTCATCATTGTTTTATTGATATCGAATATTGGCTAAGTGTTATTTTTTTTTGAGGAAAAAGATGGAATAAGGCCACCGGCTAAGTGTTATTGATATTGACCATTGAATATTGTTATCGAATATCGAATCATTGTTTATAGCCATTGCATTGATTATCATGATTTTGATTATTGTTTTTGTGCCATGTTATTGATTCCTATTATCCATTGAATTCATTGTTACATCGTTATTCCATTGTTCCTTGTTTTCTCTACTTGCTGTCCATGACTTGCTCTAAGGACAATTTTTCTTTTCTTTTTAGATGAAGTATTCACAGGTAATGAAGGAGAATTGCCTGTTGGGATAGGAGAGCAAACTTTCTAAAGAACTATTGCTTTATAATTGAATGTTATTTCATTGAACTATTGTATTGAGACTTATTACTATTGTGTTTGGGATTGATTATTGTATTGGGCTTATGACTAGGATTTTATTATTTATTTTCAGACGTTGGATTATTGTATTTGGATATTGCATATTGTTTCATTCCATATATTTCATGAGATTATTATTATTGCCTGCGCAATTGTTCTGTATTGATTATAATGTTGAGTTGATCGGATAAACAACTTATGGGTGACGTTAGTCTTTCGCTGGGCCAATGTCATATGCTCGTATTCCGTATTTTTGGGAAGCGGGGTGTGACAACAATATTTTAATATAATCATGAAATTATGTGATACAAATATAAGTAAAATATGTATGGAAGTTACTAATTCAAAATTATTAACAAGCGAGTTACTAACCAATAGTTAATACGATGAGGCCTTGGGTTGATACATCAGTTGAGGAGTAGAATGTGTCAGTTGTGGTTTGACTTGGTGCTTCGGGATCGGTATTTGGATCCCTGTTGTATAGTGGTTCACAGAGATATATACAAAAGCGTAACCCGACGGTACCATGCCATGTAAGCTTCGATCTTTTTTCCATACTAACCCATTTTTTGAAAATATTGAGTGATCTGACCCATTTTAAAAAATATTTAGCCAACTGATCCAGTTTTGGACACGTCAGCATTGACCGTTATTGGAAATAACGACAGATTAATTCTATGCCGTTGTTTCCAATAGCGGTATCTCTAATTTTTTTTCTTTCGTGTGCCGCTATTTGGAGTAACGGTATCAGTTAACTTATTCTCAATCGTGTACTCTATGTGATTTGAAAAAAAATTCAAGTGTAAAAAAAATCCTATAGATAATGCCGTTATTCCAAACAACGACATTCTCATTATAGATGCCGTTATTAGGGATAACAGCATCAGTTATAGAATTTTTTGCATATAAATTGTGGCATCATCTAGATATGCAAAAAATCCTATAACTGATTCTGCTATCTCTAACAACGGCATCTATAATGAGAATGCCGTTGTTGGGAATAGCTGCATCATCTATAGGATTTTTTTCATACTTGTATTTTTTTTCTAAGTCACATAGAGTACACGATTAAGAATAAGTTAACTAATGCCGTTACTCCAAATAGCGGCACGTGAATTTTTTATTATAGAGATGCCGCTATTGAAAACAACGATATAAAATTAACCTATGCCGTTATCTCCAATAACGGTTGATGCTGACGTGTCCAAAACTGGGTCAGTTTGGCTAAATATTTTCGAAAGTGGGTCAGATCACTAAATATTTTCAAAGAGTGGGTCAGTACGCCAAGAAGTTCGTAAGCTTCTTGCTCCGACCCGTCATATGGTAGGAGACCTTCAAGCACCAAATCATATTTTCTCTCGTTCCACATTGCCACATGAGAGCGTTGATGATCGACCCAATCAATATTTGACAATCAACCCTGGCCGATGATGTTGTATAGTCGTCAGTTGTACATCCGATTTTTTGGGATTCTTTGTTGTGCGCTAAACTGTCAGAGGACTCGATCGGGGTAGTAAAACTCCACGATATTGAAGTTCACAAGTGGAGCTCGTGTCAACCACAATTGAGAAATTGCCGTGCACAATGGAGATAGCCTTTCAGGGGTGTACAGTGTCCAATTGACGTATTCTTCCCGTAGTTGATTGAGCTCATCTCTATAATACGTCAACACTCCCATTGGGTTATCTCTCCATGTGTGGCCACCCGTTCAATAAACCCATAGAGGAGCCCTCAATACGGGGTTCTCATCAACTACATTTCATGCCTTCGAAAGAATCGTTATTCGTGGACGACCGAGGTGTATACGTTCCTAACACCAAATTTATAATATCCCCATTGGCCATGTCATCTATATCGAACCCATCAAACAATTACACAGTGCACAATATAGTGAAGCCAATGCTGCACTTTCCCAACTATAACGGGAGGCTCTGTATAGATCCGCTATCAAGGGTAGGTACATTAGGTGGACGACATCATCGGATGAGTTCGGGAACATAAGACCTCCGATCATACTCACTAGGTACGCTCGAGTGTAACATTGTAGGTCGAAGTCGGTTGGTTCCTCTCCCAAACTATTCTTGAATTCTGCATAGAGCCATGAACGTCAGATTGATTTGCTAACAAACACACCTTTGTCATTCTCTTCGATCTCTCTCCCAAGATAATCTCTGACCAATGCAACTTTGTTGAAGATGAGGTTACCAGTCATGGCAACCCCATCGATTGGAAGTCCAGATATAATTGCTAGTGTCATCGTCATCTCACTAACGGGGAGGTGGAATGTGTGTGTCTCCGGCCTCCATCGCTCCACAAGAATTGTAAGCAATCCATGGTCGCATTTTACTTTGGCCAACATCGACATTCCATGGAATCCGGAATTTATCAAACTGTTCCGTATACGTGGGTGCACCGGCACTGTCTTGTGTAGCCGGAAAATCATATTCTACTTCTCTCCCTTCCACACCCTCTGAGACATGTGCTCCTCTTCTAGGCAGAATATGGTTCGGTCTAATGGACCCGAACCTCCTTGTGTGGCGGAGGAAGACGTCGCACCTACTGCATGCAAAGAAGATGGTTGGCCGACATCCTACAAAAGAAATATAAATTCTTTATTATAGAAAGCACAATAGTTATGAAGATTAGAGGCTAAAAATATTAATCGCTGCATACTTGTGTTGGTGGTTGGCCACTACCACTGCCTGACGCTGTGACGATCCACTCGGTCGCACCATTTGTCAACATTAACAAAGCATTTCTTATGAACAAAATTCGAGTAATGGAATTACACTACTCGTTTAAATACACTACTCATATCAATATCGACAATATCTAAACACACTTCGTATATCCATTCATACATACTTTACTCTCCAACATTTTGAAAATTATACCAATTCCCATATATTAAAATTCCAAAAATTGAGTACTCGAACCAATACACTACTCATATGAATATCCTACCCATATCAATATTGAAAGCATGTCTCATTACTCATATCATACTACTACTCATAACAATCTCCATAACATCTCAATACACTTTATATTTATATGCATACATACATATAGATCTCATATCAATATCACAACATATACACACACATAAATCTTCTTAACTTTGAAAAATATAGCAATTCTAGTTTATACAAAAATTCCACAACATCTCATATACTACACTGCCAATTCTAGTACATAAAAAATTTCACATCCATTCATACTACTACTCATATCAATCTCCACAACATCTCTTATATTACATTGTCAATGTAAATCTCATTACACAAAGTGAATATTTTAAAGGAAATTATGGGTTTTGGATTACCTAGCACAATTTCGGACTTAAGGAGAGATGTTCGAAGAATTGGCTCCAAGATCCAAATGAACGGAGAGAGGAGAGGAGGGAATCGGGGGAGGTGAGAATTAGGGCATATGGATGAGTATTTTGTGAATTATTTGGGGATATGAAAGAGGACATATTGATGGAGAAGAAGTGAGATCTTGTGCTATAGGGTTATAGGGTTTTCGGTTCGGGAGTGGATAGAGAGAAAGAAAGTGAAAGGGGAAGCAGGAAAGGGTGCCACTATTTATATATAATAACTATTATAACCAGTAGCGGCATCAGCCTTGCAAATGCCGTTGTTGCAGATAGCAGCATCAGTTATAAGATCTTTTCACACTTAGATTTTTTTTCCAAGTTAGGGAGTTCACGATTGAGAGAGAAAATGAATTGATGTCGTTACTCCAGAAAACGGCATGGGAATTTTTTTAATATAGATACCGTTCTTGACAACAACGACATCAAAATAACATATGCCGTTGTTGCAGAGAGCACTTTATGCTGATGTGTCCAAAAGTGAATCAGTTGGGTAAATATTTTCAAAATTGGTCAGTTTAGTATATATTTTCAAAAAGTGGGTCAGTACGAAAGACAATTCTCAAAGGGTCTATTTCAAACTCACAGTCAAACTAGGAGATTAATCAAATTTCCCACAATAGTTGGTGTAGCATTGTTGTCTCCAACAATTGACAATTATTCCTGTAATTAAAAGACATTTCATGAATTGTTAAACACATTGTTTAAATTAAAATTTCCAGCACTTTTATATGGGAAAAAACTAAGGAAATTCCAGTAGCTATTGCTTCTTAGATGATCTCATATCAATTCTCTTACATCTCTTCCTTCAAACTACATTGTAAAGAATTTAACAGAGTGAAGACATTATGGCATATTTATTCTACTTAATCAAGTTGAAATATATGGGCATTATAAATACAGGAAAGATCAAGAATAGGAAGATGAAAGGTTGAGTCTTTTGAGTGTAGGAATTGTTGAGTGTAGGAATTGTCAAGATATATCTTTATCATGCCCCCACAAGATGGAGCACCGTGAGGTGATTCCAATCTTGTTCACCAATTGCTATAAGCGAGGGCAGGAAAGAGGTTTTGTGAGCGCATCAACGAGTTGATCAGAAGAGAAAACATGGGCAACGCGAAGAGAACCCCCTTGAACTTGTTCCCGAATGAAGTGATAGTTAAGAGCAACATGTTTCATGCGAGAATGAAAAACTGGATTTGAGCATAGATTTGTTGTACCAACGTTGTCACTGTAGATAACCGATTGTTGAGGTAGGGAAACATGAAGCTCGGTAAGTAGAGAACAAATCCAGTGAATGTCAGCAACTGTGATAGCTACAGTTCGGTATTCAGCCTCGGTAGAAGATCGGGCCATCATCTTTTGTTTCTTTGAACTCCATGAGATTGGATTGCGACCAATGTCGATGAGATGGGCACATGTGGATGTAAAGTCATCTTTGTTTCTAGCCCAATCTGCATCTGAAAATGCATGAAGTGTCAGTGGGGAGTTACGGTAGAGAACAACACATTGATCAATAGTACCACAAAGTTATCATAGTAGATGCTTTGCTGCATTCTAATGATCAGTCTTGGGGCAGTGCATAAATTGTGATAACTTGTTGACCGTGTAAGCAATGTCTGAGTGTGTGAGGGATAAGTATTGGAGACTACCAACAATAGCTCGGTATTCAGTTGGATCAATATGGATGAGCCTGGGTGAAGATTAAAAGTTGGAGTAGTGGCAAGTGGCGTAGACACGCGCTTAGCATCAGACATTTGAGTGTGATTAAGGAGATCATGTATATATCGCCGTTGAGAAAGGAAGATGCCCTACGAATGTGGAATAACTTCAACTCCAAGAAAATATGAAAGTGAACCAAGATCATTGAGGGAGAATCTATTGGAGAGAAGATGAATAAATTTGTGTACTGTTGCATCGTTGTTTCCTGTGATAATGATGTCATCCACGTAGACCAAGAGATAGATCATGATGGTAGAAGCATTGTAGATGAATAAGGATGTGTCGGCCTGAGAGTTAGTGAAGTCGGAGGTGATAACAAACTGGCGTAGCTCTTGGTACCATGCATGAGGGGCTTGTTTGAGATCGTATATTGCTTTGCACAGTTTACAGACATGATGAGGATGATCTTTATCAATGAATCCTTGTGGTTGTGCCAAAAAGACGTCTTCAGAATGAGAGCCCTGGAGAAAGACATTATTGACATCAAGTTGTCGCAGTGACCAACCACGAGAGACGGCTAGAAAGAGAACCACTCGTACTGTTGTTGGTTTGACCACAGGACTGAAGGTCTCATGATAGTCAACACCTGGGCATTGATGAAACCCTTTGGCAACTAAACGGGCTTTGTACTTGTCAACAGAACCATCGCATAAACGTTTAGTTTCGAAAAATTCACTTGCAACCAACTATATTTTGGGATGGCTTGAATGGAACAAGATCCCATGTCCTGTTCCGAACAAGTGCATCATACTCATCAGACTTGGCCTGACGCCATTTGAGATCTTTGATGGCCTGAGTCACTGTAGAAGGGTCAAGGTCAGGGTTGGTGAAAAGTTGGGCAGTGAGATTGAGTTTTTGGATTGGTTTGTGGATATAATTTTTGGATCAAGTAACTATACCTTGATGTGTAAGAGGAATATGTGCCGGGTCTGAGGGATGTGGTGATTGGGTAACGAGTGAGTTGGGTTCAGATTTCGTGGTTTGGGTGGTTGCTGGGTGTTGCATTGTGGTGAAGGTGGAGCCGCGATGCTGAAATGCAGGTTTTGTGGGGGAGAGATATTTGTGGGGGTGAGAGCGATTGTGGTGGGTAGGATTGTGGATGCAAGAGTGGAATCCTCTTGAGGGGCAGGTTCGAGAGTGACAGATGGCGTGATGGTGGCCGAAGACGATGATTCAGAAGGAACCCAGATGTATGATGTGGAAGAGGAAGGACGATGAAGATTGACTTGAATAGTTTTGAAGGGCATACTTGACTCGACGAATTTAACATGACGAGATGTGTAGAGACGTGAGGTTACATGATCAAGACAAAGATAAGCACTCTGGGTGGAGGAATAACCAAGAAAAACACAAGGAGTGGAACGGGGAGATAGCTTGTGTGACGAATAGGGACGCAACCAAGGGTAGCATAAACAACCAAAACTTCGAAGTTTGGAGTAGTTGGGATTTGTGCCAAATAGCTTTGCATATGGTGATAGAAGTTGGAGTGGGAGTGGGTAGACGATTAATGAGATAAACAGCAGTGGATAAAGCATATGACCAGTAGGACAAAGGCATGGAAGCATGGGAGAGGATAGATAATCATGTTTCTACAATGTGACGATAACGACGTTCAGAGTACCCATTGTGTTCAGGAGTGTGTGAAGGAGAGGTTGAGTGTGATATCCCACTAGAACTTAGGTATAATGAAAGACCTTGATTTTCTCCCCCATTGTCAGAATAAAATGTAATGATTTTTCGATTGAAGTAGTTTTCCACCAGTGATTTGAAACGAACAAAAACGTTATATACATCAGATTTTCTTTTAAGTGTATAAAGCCATATGTATTTTGAAAAATGATCAACAAAAATAACATAATATTTGAAATCATCAATAGAATGTATATGAGAGGTCCACACATCAGGAAATATTATTTGAAGAGGGGAAGTTAAAACAATAGTGGAAATGGAGAATGGTACCTTGTGACTTTTATTACATTGACACGCATTACAATTGAAATTCAGAGATGACAGACTGGTGACTTCCAATTGAAAAGCAGAGACAATATGCCTAAGAATTGATACTGACGGACGATCTAATCGATGATGCCACTTGGACGAAGTAGTCTTGACACTGGAAAAAGCTACTAATGGAGTAGATTTGATAGGACTAACCGGTCATTCATACACACCATCATTAGTCTGACCTTGGAAAAGTGTTTCCCCCGTGCGAAGATCCTTCACAAGAAAAGAAGTGGGTAAGAATTCGATGGATCTATTGTTAGATTGACAAAATTGAGAAATAGAAATAAGGTTTTTATGCATAGTAGGAACACAAAGCACATTATGAAGTGAGAAAGTTTGTGAGACAGTGTGTGGAGATGTAGAACCAGTATACGAAATAGGGAGACTCGTGCCATCGCCAATCACTACGTTGTCAGTCCCTGAATAAGGAGTATGAATGGAAAGATTACTCAAGTTGGTGGTAACATGGTGCGATGCGCCACTATCAAGGAGCCAATCGAAGCCTGTAGAGTTGTCAGTTATTGCAACATGAGCACGTGGGTGCTAAGGAGTCGGAGGGCGATATTTCCATTGACGAGATGCTCGCTACTGTGGATTGGACTGCGATGTTGTTGGTGTTAAGTGAAATAGTGGGCTGTAACCCCTGTTCCCGTATATATGTTTTTCTTCGTGTATTTTCTGTATTTAAAATTTTTATAACTTTCTTCTCGCTTTTAAATTCTTTTTTTGAACAATTACATTTTCAATTGATCGAATTTTAACAAAATATTATTCTGGTTTTAAAGAAATTTTCTATCTCATTTTATTATTCGAAATTATATTTATTTCGAATAATGGTGTATTTTAGTTCCTAATTGATCGACTATTTACGTTTTAGCCCAAACCAATTATATTATTGTTATTTAGATTTTAATAAAATCTGTCAAACTCGAATTTCATTTCGATATATATGTATCATTATTATCATTACTATTATTACTATTATTGTTATTTAATACATACAAACCAAGCATAATATTATATATGACTATACTAATTATTTGTGAAAAATTAAATGTTAATCTAAATGTATTCTTCCAATTTATTTTTTTTTCCAATTAAACCGTGTAAAATTTTTGGTGCAAACTATGAAAAATTTGTGCATTGTACAGTGTATTATTGATCCTATTTTTATTACCTATTTATTCTATTTTCCCTCTTATTGGATCTAAACCCGTAACCCAAACCCGCTTACCCAATAACCCTATACCCTAATCATTTTCCTATATAACCCTGTTAATTACCCAACCCTAATCCCTCATTAAAACCCTAACCCCTTATTACTCAGCCGCCAAACCTGCCTACCCTGTTCACCATCCTCCTCTTCGTCACCCTCTAAACTCCCGTCCTCCGACCTCATCCTCTTCCTCTTCCCATCGAGCCGCCATCTTTACCTCGTCGCCCTCGTCCCTACCTCGTCGTTGACCCCGCAACCCCTCATCCCTGTGCACCTTCGTCATCGCCGAACCCACCACTCCGAATCCATTCCGCCATTGCTGCACCACTACAGCTCCTCCGATAGCCCCACTTTCATGCCCTCGTCGTCCCCGTGAACCCACCGCCGCCTGCCTTGCGCCGCCCTCACCGACGCTGCCCCTGTCTGCCGTCATCCCGCTCACGCCCTCTCTCCTCTGTTTTACCCATCGAAACAGACCACCATTCGCCATTGCCATCGTCTCCCGACGCCAGCAGCTGCCTGTCCCCGCCGCGCAGTCACTGTCCTGTCGTCGCGTCGCTGCCGTCGACCACCAATCCCTGAGCCCTCCTCTGTTTAACATCATCAGCATCAGATCTTCTCTTCAAACCTTGGCCGTCCGATCTCCCCTTGATCATCACGATCATGATGATCATCACAGAGCCTCCTTTGATCGCAGCCATTCGATCTACCTCTGATCATCTTCATCATCAGTGAATCCTGGTCGTCGATCGCCTTGGTGATCTTGATCATCACATCTCGATCATCATCATTCAGCCCTAGATCAGAGCCGTCTGATCTGATTTGATCTTGATCTCAGCCATCTGATCTGATCTGGTCCTGATCATCGCTCTTGGATCTCAGCCGTCGATTCCCTTGATTTTGATCGTCATCGAGATCCGTGCCGATCGTGTTCGTGCTTGGGAATCTGTTTTTGTTATTCTCGTTCTTGCTTCGTTTCGTCTTCAATTTCAAGGTAAGTAACTTGTATTCTTTTTGTTGCATATACAAGTACTAAATACCGCATGTAGTGTAATTACTTCAAGAACTATTCTCATGAAAATTCCTTCTTATATCCTATCTTTATGTGTTAATCCGTTCGTAGTTGTCTCGTTACACACACAACATGAAATAACCTAGAAATAACTAATTCTTGTTACATGTATGCATGCTGTTCGTGATCCATGATGTGTTGTATAATCTTGTATGCATGATGTGTTAGTCGTAGTATATCTTGTTGTAGACTTGTAAAACACCCCATACCATGTTGCTTGGACATCTAATATACCATATTTCGTATTTTATTATGATTTGGATGTGTTTCATATAAACTAGTTGATTTTTATGCATGAAGAAGATTTCTGTTTTTGCTGTTACTCCA
Organism: Hemerocallis citrina; assembly: GCA_017893485.1. NCBI lineage: Eukaryota > Viridiplantae > Streptophyta > Magnoliopsida > Asparagales > Asphodelaceae > Hemerocallis > Hemerocallis citrina. The sequence continues at coordinate 36,590,210 of CM030368.1, forward strand.
TTTTTGTTCAGTATTTTAGACCCTATTAAGATCAGTATATGAAAATTATTTATGAATATGAATTATAGAGAATTCTGTCTACTATCCAGAATTTCTGGCAGATCTCAGTTTCGATTTGTGAGTTGCAAGTTATGGCTATTTTACTACAGAGGTGTAGAAAAATTACATATTTAGTTTTATGGAATTCTGGAGAGTAGTTTATTTTTATACTGATGTTAAAGATAATATTTTGATCCAATATTTTGCTGAGTACAACTAGACTTGATTGGGATTAACTCCTAATTTTTGTGGATTTAATTGATGACTTTTATGAACTATTCTATACTTGCAAACAACTAATATACTTGCAGAATTTTCATGCTGTTCGGTAAAGAACCTTAATTTCAACCTATGTCTACTTGCTTTTGATAAAAACTTCGTGAATATGAATTGTAGCCTGCCGTATCTATTTTTTCACCCTTTTGATGGATCTGTATTTCGATTTTTATTTTGTAATCTATTGCCGTTTTAGTACTGTTGTGTTTAAAGATTCGGATTTACAAAATTACTGCATCCTACTATCTTTGATTTTATTTGAATATACTATATATGTTGGAAAATTATGAAACTTTATTTTCTGATACTAGACATACTAGGGAATACCCCAGATTTTTCTTGGATTTAATCAGTGAGTTTTTATGCTGTTTTTATGTTTATGAATACAAATTTCTAATTTCTGACTGAACATGTTTTCAGTATACAACTCTGTTTTGGGTCTTGTTTTTGTGAAATACCATATAACTTATATATATTTGCTGGATTTGGACGAGAGTCTATTTTCTCGAATTTTTGACGGATCCAGATTTGCATGTCCGTGACAACGGGAATCCCAGATTTGGTGCAATATTGTCTTGCTGTCCAGAACTAGAATTCCCGTTGTCTTAAGTCTATTTTGAGTCATTTGTCACCCGTTTGTGTCCCTTGTTCAACTTGTACTTGTCTCTTATTGTCTCTCCATATTTCTTGACTTGTTTGTGCACGTCCATGCTTGCTTGAATAATAATAACAAGAAATTAAACCGGGGTTAAGGGAAAGATCTAGTAGTGGACAATATAGAAAAGTGTACTCGGAAGGGGGTCCGTGTTTCCCGAAATAGTGGCACATGATTTGGTTACATGAATTGATTTGGATTACATTTGGATAATTTAGATTACATTTGGATGATTTGGATTACATTTGGATAATTTGGGTTACTCGACATGATTTGATTAATATGATTTAGATTACTTGATATGGTGCACCACTACTTGATACCTAAGTACACAACCCTATGGACTCCACTACGAAATCTAAACGCAAGCTTGTTTGAATGTAGGAACCATGTGATAAATAGATGGAACGCATGAAGTGCTACCTATATAGAAATAAAACGCATGACTTAAAATAACATGATCACCTGTATGTTCCTGTTACTGTACATGCTATCTGACACTTGTTACCTGTTTACCTGCTTGCATGATACTTGACATCTGTTACATGTTACCTGTACCCTGTTAGCATATCAAGTTACCTGATCCTGTTTCCTGATTTATGCCAGTCAATTCATTTTGCTGTCACCTCTATTTCATGTTTATTCTGTACTTGCTTCCGTTGTTACTCTGTATCTGTTTATCTTTTCCTTTACTTGTTGCCTGCACTACAAACCGCCCATAACTTGCATTGACAGGTGTTTTGTTTCTTTTTTCTTTTCCTGCGATTTGTTGAATTGCAGATTATGGTGATCAGCTGCCTGATGGAGTAGATGATCAAAGATTCCAGTTGGCTGAAGTTCTTGCTATATCTATTTATTTCTTGTTGCTTATCTTGAATAATTGTAACTTGGTTACATGGATTATTTGTATTGGGCTTTTTGTCCCAGACTTGATTATTTGAAATTCAGTATTCTTGTTTCTTATTTCAAGTAATCTTATTGACTATATTAATTCAGTTATACATGCGTGGTTGCCTATTTCTCTTGTATATCTCTTGTTTATACTTGTACTCGTTGTAAAGATCCTAACAGCTTATGAATGGTAAAAGCCATTCGCTGGACTTAGTCGCGTATCCGTATTCCATATCCCTTTTTGGGAAGCGGGGCGTGACATGGGCATTTTTGATGTGTGTTCTTGAGCATGACACCGTTAACACTTAAGATAAGACCGAGGAGGGGGCCGAGCAGTCCGCATATTGAATGTGGGTGGTGTGTGTCCCCATGATCGTTGATTCCTCGATTGATTTGGTAAAAAATTGGCCCAAGTTGAAGTAGGATTCGCTGAGGTTGGAAAAGGAGTGGTATTGGAGAGATGAGTTCGGAGAGATAACTCTTTGTTAATGAGCTTCTCATGAAGTTCATCAAATGATATTGTGGTATCTCGTGCATTGATAACATCCATAATGGGTTTGTATTCATTATCTAGTCCATCAAGAATTTTCTCAATGCTGTCTTCATCATCCATAGGCTTGCCAAGGAGGGCAAGTTCTGTAGTCCAAGTCTTGATGAATTGCATGTATTCTGAGTTTGTTTGTGATCCTTTGGTGGCATGCTTAATTTGTTCCTTAATTTGCTTGATGTGACCATGAGAGGGCCTTGAATAGGTGTCAGTGAGAGTCATCCATGCCTCACGAAATGATTTGCATTGAGTGAGGAGATGAATGATATTTTGATTGATAGAACTCACTAGTGCGCAAAAAATTAATTTGTCTGATATTCTGGATTAGGAGTTGCAACTTCATTGACGATGATTGTGGCAGGTGGTGCTGAGAGGGATCCATCAATAAATTTTTGTAGATCGTAGCTAATAAGAATGACTTCAATTTGCAGTTTCCAAGAGAGATAATTGATATATGTGAGTTTCACGGATGTGTGAATATTGATAACAGTAAATGTTTGTGGGTTCTAGAGTGTTTGGTATGAAAACTTGATTGTTTGCATTGACCATGGTTAAAAGAATGAGAAAGGCTTCAAATTTGTTGTTGTTGTTGTTGTTAAACAACGAAATAGTTTAGGAATCAGAGTGGGGACTACACGACAAGTAGGTTTGTCATAAATGTGGTAATAGCATTGCAGAGGGGAGGGGGAGAGAGAGAGAGAGAGAGAGAGAGAGAGAGTAGCATTGTAGAGGGGAGAGAGAGAGAGAGACAGAGAGAGATGAAAATAATATGAATTTTCAGATAAGGAACATATCATATTGGTGTAATGAAGGACAATGAGAGAGAGAGAGAGAGATATGAAAATAATATGAATTTTCAAATAAGGAACATATGATATTGGTGTAATGAAGGACAATGACTAGGTGAAGGGACTAAAAGACAAAGAGCATGTGCTTGCACCCACAAGGCCACGAATAGGATTATACTTCTTCTTCTCTGGATGTTGAAAGAAACCCCAAATAAACAGTAGAAGAAGAAAAAAAATTGAACTCTCAGAACCCTAATTCCAAGAAGAGGAAGGCCGCCAAACCCAACCTCAATTTCACCAAGGAACTGGAACTCGAAGAAGTGAAGGAAAAAGAAGTGCAACAGTCGATGCAGGATTCCGATAGGAAAGGCGAAGAAAAAGAAGATAGAAGGTATGATTTTTTTGATTTGTTTGTTGGAATTTGTTTGGGATTTGTTATTGGATATGAGATTTGATTTGAATCTGGATTTGGATTTTGTTTTGCTTTGATACCATAAAGAATTTATGAGAGTGAAGAAATTATGGCATATTTATTCAACTAAATCAAGTTGGAATATATGGGCATTACAAATATAGGAAGATGAAATGCTGAGTCTTTTTGAGTGTAGGAATTGTTGCGTATAGGAATTGTGTAGGAATTGTTGAGTGTAGAAATTGTCAAGATATATCTTTATCACATTGACCCAAAGATTCAGCAAAAGATGACCATGACCACCAATCCACACTTGCAACCAATCCTTCCAGCTCGACGAACCTCGACAGCATGGGAGTTTGCCTTGTCGAAAAATATGACTTGGTACCAAGGCATCACTATCATCGCGGCAAGCCAAGTCATCCTCCTAGTACTACTTCTCCTCGCAAGTCAACCTGCCACCCTCTACGGTATCCCTTTCCCGTCTTCGCCCGGTCTGCCTTTGGCATTCACGGGTCCCACATCCCTGCCATCCTCCATCCCTTTGTGGGTTGTAGTTGGTATAATCTCATTTCTTTTTTTGAATTTTTAGTTTGACTATAGCTGTCCGCATGTAAAGATGGTCTATTCAAGAAATATGTTGTTGTGCTAGAGTTGACTAGTTATTAGTTTCTGATAGGTTTGGAAATTATTGGAATTGATACGTGGTTAGGAGGCCAAGCCATCTTCATTCTCCTATCTGCACATTATTCAAATTATTGAATCAGATTCGAGGAAAAATCATATTTTTAGTTATTCATTCTTCTACTGTCTATCTCTTTATATATACATGACTTTCTTAGAGAAGGGGTACAATTCATTGAGAAGATTAAAGAGAGGAGAGATTTGAGGGGATCTGTTTCCTATAAATTAGGAAACAAAATATACAGCTCATACCATACCAAACTATATTTTAACAATCCTCCTCAAGTTGGCGCATAGATATTGAACATGTCGAACTTGTCCACAAATTTCAAGAAGAGCTGTTTCAAACTGCCTTGGTAAGAATGAATATCTGTGAGTTGGTCTTCTGACTTCACCTTAGACACCTGAATAATTTTCTCATCTAATTTCTCCTTGATGAAGAATCTATCCACCTATACAAGCTTCGTCCTATCATGCTGGACTAGATTGGCTGCAATATCACTCACCGCTTGACTGTCTCAGTACACCTTAATAAGCTTATTTGTACCACAACATAAATCCTGTAACAAAAGTTTAAGCCATAAAATTTTAGTTATACTCAGTGTTACTCAGCGATACTCAACATATGCACTAGAGCGTGCAACAATATTTTGCTTTTTACTTCTCCATGTAACCAGATTTTCTCCAACGAAGGTAAAGTATACTAAAGTGGAGCGCCTATTATCAACATATCTTGCCCAATCGGCATCAGTATATGCCTCAACCTTCAAGTGACCATGTTTTGCAAACAGGATCCCTTTTTCTGGAGAATACTTTATATATCTTAGGATTCTCATCACCATATTTAAATGTTGTTCACGAGGTGCATGCATAAACTAACTCACCACACTTAGGGCATATGAAAAATCTGGTCGCATATGTGCAAGATACATTAGTCGTCCTACCAATCTCTGATATCTCTCCTTATCGCACGACACTTGATCATGATCATTCCACAGTTTAAGTTCTTCTAACGATGTATCAATAGACTGATAAGCAGACATTCCTGTTTTCTTCAACAAATCAAGAGTATATTTTCTATGCGACAGAAATATACCCTTTCTAGAGCGAGAAAATTCGATACCAAAAAAATATCTCAAAGAGCCAAGATCCTTCATTTCGAACTCTTGTGACAAGTAGCTCTTTAATGCCTTTCCCTTCTCAGGATCGTTTCCAGTTACTATCATATCATTCACATATATAATGAGAGCAGTAATCTTATCTTCTTTCCTTTTCAGGAACAAAGTATGATCTGAATTACCCTGACAATATCCGAATGTCCTCATTGATTTTGTAAATCTCCCAAACCAAGCTCTTGGTGACTGCTCGAGACCATATAGTGCTTTCTTCAACCAACACACTTTTTTACTGTGTTGGAGTGCTCTATTTGATCATGGTGGCAGATCCATATAAACCTCTTTTGTCAATTATTCATGCAAAAAAGCAATCTTCACATCAAATTGCTCTAATGACCAGTCAAGGTTTGGAGCAAGTGATAGAAGAACTCAAATAGTGTTGAACTTTGACACATGTGCAAATGTTTCATCATAATCAATTTCATAAGTTTGAGTGTACCCTTTAGCAACCAACCTTGCCTTGTATCGCTCTATTGAACCTTCAGACTAATACTTCATGGTATAAATCCATCTGCATTCTACCGGTTTCTTTCCAGCTGGCAGTTCGACTATCTCCCAAGCCTCATTCTTCTTCAAGGACTTCATCTCCTCATTCATAGCTGCTTTCCACCTTGGATCGGCTAAGACTTTCTGCACACTGTTAACAATAGATACAACAGATAATTGATTCACAAATAATTTATTTGATTCAGACAATCGGTGAGTGGACACATAATGACTCACGGGATACTTGACATTACTAGTTAGATCAAGCTCATAAGTAGGTTTTGAAATACCTCTAGTGGTACGATACGGGAGTTCCCTTCTTGGCGCTTCGGACAACAATGATGATTGGTTTTGGGGTTCTGACGGTGCTGGTGGTTGAGAGGACACTAGCAATGGTATGGATCCCGACGGCTCATCTTCGAGGAGGTTCGGCGACGAGTGCAGTTCCTCGTGGAGATCTTCCCTCTCAAACAAATCTTCTTCCTTCTTAACCAAATCTTCATTCGAGTGATCATGATCGTCACTACTTACATCCAGATTTTCACCCATTATATCCATTTGTTCACTCTGAATGGTAACAACTTCGTCATAGGCAGGAGTCTGAACTTCACTTCGGTACTCCCCCTGAAGTTCAGCCTCAGATGAAAAATACTATCATCTTTCATGGAACACAACATCCATAGTCACAACTGTGAGTTGGTGGATGATAACAACGATACCCTTTCTGATTCTTTGCATATCCCACGAAAACACATCGCATAGCTCGAGGAGATAACTGATTTTGCTCGTGTTGATGAAGGTGAACAAATGCGACACACCCAAACACACGAGGTGGCAAGTTAACGACGGTTGATGCATTCACAGCTTCAGTTAATGTCTGAAATTGTGTGATGAAATTTAGGACTAGAGGGAACTCGATTGATTAAGTATGCAGCAGAAGTAAGGGCTTCCCCCAATAAATGAGTGACATATTTCCATGAATAAGGGAAGCACGGACCAGCTGGAGCATGTCTATTTTTTTTTTCTTTCTGCAACCCCATTCTGTTGAGGTGTATACGAGCATGTAGTCTGGTGAACAATCCCATGTTCCACTAAATTTTGTTGCAGATTCGAACTCAGGTACTCGCTGCCATTATCGCTCCTAAAAACTTGAATCTGTGCTTTATACTGAGTCATACCCCGTTTATGAAAATTTTGAAATAAGCCACTAACTTCACATTTAAACTTCATCAAACAAATCCAAGTCATACGAGTACAATCATCAATAAATGTCACCAACCATTTTGCTCCTTCAAAAGTAGTATTTTTGGATAGACTCCAAACATCAGAATGAATAATCATAAATGAAAGATAGCTTTTATATAAATTTGGAGGAAAAGAGATACGATGACTTTTTGCTAGTTTACACACATCACACTGAAAATTAGAAACATCAAACTTCAAAAATAAACTTGGAAATAATTTATTAAAATAACCAAAAGAAGCATGCTTTAGAAGTCAATTCCATAGCCAAATCTCTGATTTATTCTTCTCCCCCCTTGGATTCTTCCATACATAGAGCATGAGTCAACTTGCTTGAGCTTTCAGATACCAAGTCCAGGTAGTATAGCTTCCTAAGTCTAACCTTATAACCAATCGTCTTGCGAGTCCGATTGTCCTTAAACATACAATAAGTGGGCCAAAAAATTAAAATACTGGTATGGCTAAAAATAGGATTAAATCGGGCACGAATCTTAAAGCCAAATGGGTCTGAAATGGGAATTGGGTCTTTCTTCAAAGCCCAATAACCCATAAACGGATCTGTCCTATTGGATATGGGTAGCAGCCCATTACAAACCAATTCAGATATTTAAAGAGTAATTCAAATTCATGATTATCTATAAGAGACGGTTTAAACCAAATCTCATATCGTGAAACGATTTAAACTCTACATCTTATCCAAACACACCCGGACATAGGGATAAATGATTATCTCTAAACTATATCTAAGGTGACTATAACCCCCTCCCCCACCCCACCATAACAAGGTAATCAATCTTTTTTTCACATAAAGCTCATTCATAATCTTTCTGATTATTGACAAGAGCGTCGGAGGGTTCGTCGCTGGGATCCATCTCTGTGTATCGAACTTTTTTGCAGGTCAACGACAGCGGCAAGAAACCAGTCAAACGCCGGTGAAAGTTAACAGGTTTGCTTTATTGTTTCAAAAACGAATCCACAAATTTATCTGTTAGCTCTCACACCAAAATTAGCAGCAACAGATTGGCGTCGTCTGTGGAAAATGAAAAAGCAATCCAACCTTACTTCATCAACAAAAGTAGTTTCAAACCATGCATTCGAAAGAGAAATGGAAGGCAGAGGTTTCCAGCCGAAGTGCCACTCCTCTTCCTCCTCCTCCTCAGTCCAAGATATCCTTCCTCAACTCAATCATCAAGTTCAGCAACCGCATCCTGAACAACCTCTTCCTCAACAGGCCCCTCCAGGGTCTCGGGGGTCTACCGTGGGGGGCTTTAGTCGAAGATGTCCAAAGCAACACCCTCATCATGACCATGTTTCAGTCGACAATCCCTCAACTGACTCTATGGCTTCTCAAACTCTTCTAGGGCCAAATCTCCGCCATGTGATTCTTAACCATTAGCAAGGGGTCGACCTCTAAACTCGCTTGAATAAATGGCAAGCCCTTGAGGAAGTCTCTCAACCTGAGCACCCAGGAGCCTCGAGAGTTCGGACCCCCTGTAGACCGAGGACCAGAAGATCCCCTCCCCCGAGGAGGCGAAGAGAGTCCCCCCCTCCCGTCGTCAGCGGAGAAGTCATACTCTAATAAGCTGAGCCACACCTAGGGACCGCTGAGCTGGAGGGGCACCAGTCACTTAGGCCGAGCTCCAGAACTTCAAATAAGATATCCTGCGAGCTCTCAATATTACCACAAGTCAGGATCAGTGTGCCCCTAACCCTCGCCATACCGCCACTCATAAGGTAGAGTCCTGAGGGTCGACTAGATCCGACCGGAGGGATCACTCTGTCCACCGCCGTCTCCACGAGATGGAGAGGCCCCTCAACAAGATAAATCCCGAAGAAGAACAACGGGCCAATAAGTTCTGGCCAAGCAGACCCCCCTTCTCTAGGGCCATCATGGAAGCTCCGGTCCCCGAAGCCTTTAGGCCGCGCCGCTTTGAATCCTATAATGGGGAGTCGGACCCGGCCAATCATATCAAGAGTTTTAAAACTCTCATGATGATTCATCAAGCCTCATATGCGGTCCTCTGCAAGGCCTTCCCAGCAATATTAAGGGGACCAATGCGAGAGTGGTACTCCCGTCTATCCCCCGCCTCTATCTTCTCATTCGAATAGTTTGAGTAGCTCTTCCTCACCCACTTCGTGGGCAGTCGCCGCGCTGAGAAAACAAGTGCATCTTTGCTAGCACTCAGCCAAAGAAAGGGTGAACGCCTAAGGGATTACGTTCGGCGCTTCACTGCCGATGTCCGGTCTATAGCCTCCCTTAACTAATCGGTAGCTTCTGCGGCATTCAGGCACAACGTCACTAACGCCGACCTTAGGGCGTCCCTTGCCAAGAAGCCTCCTCCGGACTTCTCGAAATTCCTGCTTAGGAGGGAGAAGTACATCTGAGCGGAAGAGTCTCTCAATCCCCCAGTCTTGAGGAACTGTCCTCTGGTAACAAACGGACGAATACAAGCAAAGAAGGCTCCCACAAATTCTAGAGGGACGACAATGACCAGCGCCGCCCACCTCCCCATTTTGAGAAGTTCACCCCCCTCAATGCTAGTATATCAGCAGTCCTTATGGAGATGGATAAGGAAGGACTACTTCGCGGTCCCTCTAGAATGAATACCCCTAGTAAGAAAAGAAACAGGGATAAGTGGTGCCGCTTTCATAGGGACCACGACCACGACACAGATGATTGTCGGGCTCTCAAAGAGGAGATCAAAGAACTCATACAGTGGGAACCCCTGGCCAAGTTCGTCAGAAAAGACGGGGCCGATCCTCCACCCTGAGGAGCCAACAATCAAACTGAGAGGCCCAACGAGTTTCAAGACTCCGAACCTGGGGCCATCCTCCACCTTATCCATGGAGGTCCTATGGGGGGATAACCAAACTCCTCCCAAGAGGCCTTCACCCTATTGTAGAAATAGGTTTTCAGTTTCAATAAGGCCGATGCTTCTAACACGGCCAAAAGCATGTAATAATGGCTCGTCCCATTGAAGCGGCCACTTAGTTTGTTTCAATAAAACTTAGTTTTTTCTATTGAAAATTATTGCATTTGCCTCATTTCTATCTCTCTGAGTCACATCTACGACTCATTAAACGGTAAGTTCAAAGTCCAGCTTGTCATACGGGGCTGCTCCCACAATTTACTAAGCTCAAAAAATGAGTTCGGAGTGCAACACTTGGTTCGACGCTGCTTTAGCCCCTTGCAAACAAGCAAGTGCGGAGCAGCTCACCATTCGGAATTACTCCTAGGTCCCCCTCAAACAACAAGTTTGGAGTCCAACATTTGGTTCGACGCCGCTTTAGCCACTTGCGAACGAGCAAGTACGAAGTAGCTCACCATTCAGAATTGCTCCTATAACTCGTTGAAGTTCTTAAACAACAAGTTTGGAGTCCAACACTTGGTTCGACGCCACTTTAGACGCTTGCGAACGAGCAAGTGCAAAGTAGCTCACCATTCGGAATTGCTCCTACAACTCGTTAAAGTTCTCAAACAACAAGTTTGGAGTCCAATACTTGGTTCGACGCTGCTTTAATCGCTTGCAAACAAGCAAGTGCGGAACAACTCACCATTCGGAATAGCTCCTACAACTCGTTGATAGCTCCATAACAACTAGTTCGAAGTTTACAATCATAGTTCGAAATTGCCCTCACAGCTTGCAAGTATGCAGTTTGGGGGCTCAAAACAAACATTCATACTACTCCCCCTACTGGTTAAATTTCGCAACAAGCAAGTTCGGAGCTCAACACTCCCTTAGAATTGCCCCTCAAACTTGTTTCCCAAACGGCTCTCTCCTAGAGCCTGATGATGTTCTTCATCCCACCTGCCTCCCGAGTCGTCTTCTTCCAAACGAGTTCGGAGCTAAAACTCTCTCCTAGAGTTGCTCCTCAAACCCATCTCCCGAACGGCTCTCTCTCTCTCTTAGAGCCTGATGATATTCTTCGTCCCACTCGCCTCCCGAGTGGCCTTCTTCTCAATGAGTTCGGAGCTCAATTCTCCCCTAAAGTTGCTCCTCAAACTTGTCTCTCAAACGGCTCTCTCCTAGAGCCTGGTGATGCTTTTCGTCCCGCTCACCTCCTGAGCGGCCTTCTCCAAAGAGAGTTCGGAGCCTAACTCGTCTAGAGACACTTCCTAAACTCGCTTCCAAGAACGGATCTCCCCTAGAGTCATACAAAGCTCTTCTCAACTTCATGAAGGCAAAGATGCCGTCGAACTCTTTTGACCATGAAGAAGGATGATTCTTGAACTGAATTCTGAAGAGAAATTGTAGTCCTTTGAGTCAGCTTCGAAATGAGGGGTCACACGCCCTGATCCGACCTCCGTAGCATCGGAAAAGTGGGTTACAACACAGCTGTGCCGAACAAAAAAATGAGGGGAAAACTTCACCTCAAGATGCGAGCTTGATCCTGATCGACCGCTCAAATTGGGCAACGTCCCTCGGAGCCAATTCCGAGCAAACGTGTCTCCGAACGTGAAATTGGGGAAAACTTCATCTCAATATTCATGCCTGATCAAGATCCAACGGCTTAAATTGCTTCACGTCCCTCGGAGCCAATTCCAAGCAAACGTGGCTCCGAACGCAAAGTGGGGAAAAATGCTGCTTAAAAAATCATGCTTGATCAAGATCCAACGGCTCAAATTGCGCCACGTCCCTCGGAGCCAATTCCGAGCAAACGTAGCTCCGAACGCGAAGTGGGGAAAAACGTTGCCTAAAAAATCGCGCTTGATCAAGATCCAGCGACTCGGATTGTGCCACGTCCCTTGGAGCCAATTCCGAGCAAACGTGGCTCCGAACGTGAGATTGGGAAAAACATTGCCTAAAAAATTGCACTTGATCAAGATACCATGACTCAGATCTTGCCACATCATTCGGATCCAAAACCGATCAGATCTGCCTCAAGATGTGAGTTTGATCTAGATCGATGGCTCAGATCTTGCCACGTCGCTCGGATCCAAAATGCCGAGCAAACGCGCCACCGAACTCAACAATGGAGAAAAACTCCGCCTCAAAATTTGTGTTCGATCACGATCAACGGATCAGATTTGCCAAACAAACAAACAAAAAAGAGAGAAAGAGAAAAATCTCTCAAGGGGTTAACGGGTTAGGTTCGGACACGTTAGAGAGCCGCAACCCGCCCGTTCCCCTCTCCTTCTTCTTCTTCGAGAACGGGCGCCAAACTAAAAAACAAAAACCCAACTCCGAGCCCCTGTCGAGCTTCGAAAACCCATCGCAAAGCAGCTCGATTCCACCTCCGGGCTCTCTCCTCGCCAACTCACCGAGCTCGAAAAACCACCATTACCGTCGAGCTCCAGTACCGACCTTCTCCACTGTCTCCGAGCTCCCTCTCGCCTGACTTCGTCGAGCTCTCATTCTCCGTCACCTCAAAATTGCTGCCAAGCTCCCTCGCCTACCGAGCTTCATCTACCTTCGTTGACCTCCAAACTCTGAGCTGCTCACTGGCCTCCATCTCCAATGCCAAAACGCAAAGCCTCGCCGAACTCCGAAACTCCATGTCGAGGTCCCCTCCTTCACGAGCTCCACCATGGCCTCGTCGAGCTCCAGCTCTCTCCCTCGCCGAGCTCCTCCAATGGTCGTACTCCGAGCTCCCACACCGAGCTCTTCCAATGGCCTTACCCCGAGCTCCGTCGCCGCTCTCTTCTAATCGCCGTACTCCGAGCTCTCTTCAAATGAGTTTCGAACCCACTAATGTCGAGCTCCAAGCTGGCGTCGAACTCCTCGCCGACCTCCCTTTCACGCCGAGCTCTCTCACCTACAGTGGAGCTTCGAACCCCTCGCCGTAGTCGAGCTCCCTCCTCCAGCTCAATGCCGAGCTCCTCTTGCCACACGGGGAGCTCGGAAAAATAGGAGATGAAGGTTGGAGACGAGGGCCAAAGTTGATGACGAAGAAGACGACGCCCTCGACGAAGGAGGTAGAAGAAGGCAGGAAAGAAAGAAGAAGAAAAGAAAAAAAAGGTCAACCGTTGACCGCGCCACGTGTCGCCTCCCCGAGCCTTTTCAATGAGCCGTTCGGTGGGTTCCGAGCAAATTGTGTTCCATTGGTGAAATTGGAGAAAAACACCCGCTTTGCAATGCATGCTCGCCTGATCGTGATCAATGCATAGGATTGTGCCACGTGTGCAGGTAAAATTTATTTAATTAATTAATTAATTTAATTGAATTAATTATTTTAAAAATCTGAAAAATTAATTAAAAATTGAAAAAAATATTTAAAAATTCTAAAAATAATTATTAATTCAGAAAATAGTTTAAAATTCTAAAAATAATAATTATTAAGTTAGAATAATTAATTAAAATTTTCGATAAGTAATTATTTAAATTTGGAAATTGAATAAAAAATTCAAAAAATGGTTAAAAATTGAAAAAAATTCAGAAAAATCTGAAAAAATCACAAAAATCTAGAAAATTCTGAGAATAATTTTGGGTACTTTAAAAGCTCAGATTAATACCGTTACACCTCGAGCAAGATCCAAACTCCCTCAAGAACTCCGATAAAATCTTGTACGCCATTGAAACAATAAAACTACTCCGCAAAGGCTGTTAAACTAAGTCTTCGAGAGTGGGGGGCTCGTGATATTGCTAAGAATAGGAATAAATTGGGACCGTTCAAATCGGGCACGAATCTTAAAGCTCTCAGGGGTAAAACGGTAATTTCACCTACAAACGGATCTGAAATGGGAACTGGATCTTTCTTCAAAGCCCAATAATCCATAAACGGATCTGTCTTATTGGGTTTGGGTAGCAGCCCATTACAAACCAATTTAAATATTTAAAGAGTAATTCAAATTCATGATTATCTCTAGCAGACGGTTTAAACCAAATCTCATTTTATGAAATGGTTTAAACTCTACATTTTATCCAAAAACACCGGGACATAGGGATAAATGATTATCTCTAAACTGTCTCTAAGGCGACTATAAAACCCCCTCTCTCCACCATAACAAGGTAATCAATCTTTTCTCACTTAAAGCTCTTTCATAATCTTCCTGATTACTGACAAGAGCATCGGAGGGTTCGTCACCGGGATCCATCCCGGTGTATCGAACTTTTTTGCAGGTCAACGGCAACGGTAAGAAACCAGTCAAACGCCGGCGAAAGTCAACATGTTCGCTTTATTGTTTCAAAAAAGAATCCACAAATTCATCTGTTTGCTCTCATACCAAAATTAGCAGCGATAAATACAATGTAAGACAGTAGTTATTTGAGCAACATATAACAAATTAAAATTTAAAGATGGCACAACTAGTACAGTATCTAAGGTTAGGTTTTTTGTGAGGGATATGGAACCCTCGCCAGTAACAATGGCAGAATCTCCATTGTCGGTGGACACACTTGATTTGGTAGAGGGTTGTAAGGTTTGGACTTATCTAGAATCAAAAGCCATATGGTTGGTAGTTCCTGAATCAATTATTCATGCATTATTCATAACAGAGGCAGAAATATTAAATACTTTACCATCATTACCAGTAGCTGTAACTAATGCAGAGGCAAGTCCAACCCCCTTTTCAGCTCCATCAATAACTCCAACGGTGATAATGGGTTGATTGTAATTCTTCTTTCGAGTATCCTTGATATAATCCCAGTTCTTCGAGTAGTCAATAATCTCATAACAGCGAGCTTTCGTGTGACTGATCTTGCCACAATGAGTACACTTTCTCGACTCATAAGGTAGTTTTGGTCCAGATCGACCTAGGTGGCCTTTTGAAGACCGGTTCCGAGTCACCATTGCAGCTGCATCGGAGGGTTATGAGGAATTGTTCATGGTGGTTTGTTGGCGAGCTTCACGGCAGACATATGCATAAGATGCCTCAAGATTAAGAGTGGGATCCTTTCGCAAGATTTCTCCTCAACCTGTTCAAACTCAGCATCCAATCATGCCAAGAACATATGAACTCGCAAGCGCTCAATATATTTCAACATCATCATGATTCTTCATGATCACCTTGTCACGGTGGTTAAGCTCTTGGAAAATTTCAGTTAATTCTCCATAATAAACGGAGAGTGACTTGCCATTTTGCCTTGTCATGAAGGCTCTCTGGTTTAGAGCAAATACTTGAACTTCATCGGTTCTATCATAAAATGCCTTTGCTAGGGCATCCCAAA
Source organism: Hemerocallis citrina (assembly GCA_017893485.1). NCBI lineage: Eukaryota > Viridiplantae > Streptophyta > Magnoliopsida > Asparagales > Asphodelaceae > Hemerocallis > Hemerocallis citrina. The sequence continues at coordinate 36,605,513 of CM030368.1, forward strand.
CATTACGATCCGTATGCATTCGAATGTATCTTTTCATGATCTTCGGTTTCATGGACATCAATAACCAGCCTTTAACTTTCTGATTATCAACATACCATTTATCATAGGTGGCATCACCTTCATCAGGATTTTCACTCTTTCCTCGAATATACTGGATCTTTTCACGTCCAGCAATATGCATCTCCATCAACTGAGTCCAAACATCATAGTTTGTTTCATCAAGAATTATCCCAGCATTGAAAACAAAATTGTCAGATTGTACAATAATCAATGTACTATCCTTAGTGTTCGAAGATCCATCAGTTTTTTTCATGGTGTGATTGTGACAAAACAGCAAACAACAAAACGAACATATCCAGTAACATAGCAAGCACTAACAACAAACAACAAACAACAAACAATAAACAACAAAGAACAAAAAACAATTGACATATCTGATTTGATCTGATCTGATCCAATCATAGCAGTTGATCTGATCTTTGACTACGCCACCAGAGTTCGACGACAGCAGCTTTGGGTGGCGACGATGGGAGGCGAAAGGCGGCGGCGAAGGGATGCGACGGGCGGTGGCTTTGAGATGCAACAACGACGAAGCAGCGAAAAGCAGCGGAGAAGTTTACAATGGAGGCAGGCTGGGATGGGTTGATGGATGAGATGAAGAAGTAGTCGATGGGTTTCGATCAGTCGAATGTCAGAGTCGACGTCTTTATAGCTGAGGGTTAGACTGAGATCTGGAGGTTGGGCTTCAGATCTGGAGCTAGATCTAAATTCGGGGAAGATGTCGATGACGGCTTCAAGAATCGGTGGTGACTTCGGTGTTTCAGGGGAAGACGAATGAGCAACTCTTCTTCTCCTTCCTCTTCTTCACGTAGCCTAAGATATGTTAGGCTCTGATACCATATTGAAATTATTGAAATCAGATTTGGGGAATAATTAAACTTTTTTGTTATTCATTCTTCTACTGTCTATCTCTTTATATATACATGACTTTCTTGAAGAATGGTACAATTCAATGAGAAGATTAGGGAGAGAAGAGATTTGCGGGATCTGTTTTCTATAAATTAGGAAACAAAATATACAGCTCATACCACACCAAACTATATTTTAACACACATCTCACCAAATCAAGTTTTGCATCCCCTATTTCGTGGCTAGCAACCTAGCCACTTGAGCTACTATGTTTCTTGATTTTCTGGCTAGTTCAGATGTGTGCTTTGGCGAGGGATGTGTGGTGTTGGTGAGATAGGATAATACTCAGGCTTTAATCCACATTCTTCTACTATCTGTTGTCCTAGTTTGTGCTTGTACAAACGCAGGTGGTTTTGGTTCATCACAAAACTCTACACTTTGGAAATCTAAATTCTTGGGGCACCTTTCTTCTTATCCCTAACCACAAACATCGCCAATTGGGGTGGCATGGCACTTGGCATCCCTGATTTGCTCGCTATGCTCGTAGCCAAAAGGAATAACTCCTAGGACAATGCGGCTTCCCTCTCCTCTTCACTTTCCTACGTCTTCATAGGCCTAGCCATCACTTCATCCACAATACTGATCTTTGGAAGAGCCATTGGCAATCCGATTGAGCTACTAGGAACAATCGGGAACTCATTAACTATGTTTTTTAAGCGTACCCGGAATCTTTCTAGCTTTGATAACTACCAACATCCCTGCCAATATAGTTACCCCCCGCCATTGTGCTCGTCAACTTCAGTCCTTGGACGTTCAGCTTTAGAAGTTGGGCTATCACTACAGCGCTCATTGGAGCCATAGGTTTCTAGCCTTGGAGGATCTTGAAATCCACAGATAGCATTGTATACACCTGGCTTGTTAGTATCTCTCCGGTATTGGGTTCGGTCAGTAGCATTTTGTTCGCTGACTACTTCGTGATTCAGAGAATGGTACTAAATGTGGACAATCTTTATTCAGATTGTTCTGATGGGGAATACTATTATACGGGTGGTTATAACTTGGTGGCTGTAGCGAGCTTGGTGTCAAGTGTGGTGCATGTGATCCCTGGATTTCTTCACAAGTTGAAGATGGAGGAATCGGTTTCTTAGGTTTTTGTCTTCATTTACGACAGTGGCTGGTTCTTTGGATTCCTCGTAGGAGGGATATTGTATGCAGCAAGTTAGTGCTATTTCAGAAGTTTTGTGGGAAGAAAGGATTGTAATGGCAGAAGTAAGATCAAGGCTAAGTCCAGAAATCCTATTTCCCCCATGAGCGATTCGCTCCTTTTAAATGTGCAGGAATAGTAAAATCGAGGATAAAATGCATAAGCATCAATATGTATCACACTTGAATTCATTCATTCGTCGTAAACAAAAAAATAACTAAATCATTAACCGAACTATTTTAAATTTCTGTTCAAAGTTAAAATCCCACTAAATCTTTGAAAAAAACTAATACTAATAAAAAGAACTTCATGCAAAAACCCAATCGGATTCTTGTGCCAGATAGTAGTAAAAAAACTGCGCATCTTCGGGCCTCATTGCTACGAATAATTCCAGTCTTTCTCAGCAACACAGTCGATTTCCTTGCCAGGTTCCTCCTGACTGATCTGAAAAAAGAACATTTTGTTCCAGTTGAGATTTGATATTGAATGAACATAAGAAGAAATAGCTTCGTTTCTAGATAGAATTCGTCAATAACATCTAGCAAAAGGTAAAAGGTTGCTGAAAATTAGTACATCTAGCACTGTCATCTGGTCAGGTCGGGTAGGCTAATGAGATACCCGGACCCTGCTCTATGGCAACGAGTCCAGATTTGGATCCAGGTCCTTTTTTTTTTCGGGGAACGGTTCGGGTCCAGTCGGTTCCGGGGTACTCAATGGATTAAAAAATAAACAACAATAATTTTATTTTTCAATGTTTACTAAAGATTTCAATATTCAAATTCATAACAATTTTTTTTCTTTAGAGGATCACATAAATTTGGTACATAGGGAAAGTGATAATTAATATGTAAATGAATGTAGATAAGTTGATTTTACAATTTAAAGAGTATGCAATGCAAATTAAGAGTAAAAGAAAAGATTACACACTATATTAACTGATATGGCTAAAATAGAACCAAATCGGGACCGTTATCAGATGCAAATTCAAAGCTCTCAAGGGTAAAACGGTAATTCCCACTACAAACGGGTCCGAAAATGGGAACTGGGTTTTTTCCAAGTCCAATAACCCAAAAATGGGTCTGTCTTACTTGGTCAGGGTGACTAGATCCGACCAGAGGAATGTCTCGGTTCACCGTCACCTTCGAGAGATGTAGAGGCGCCTCAACAAGATCAATCCAGAAGAGGGTCAACAGACCAAAAACTTCCACCCGAGCAGACCCCCCTTCTCCAGGACCATCATGGAAGATCGTGTCTCCGAAACCTTCATGCCACCGCATTTTAAAACCTAGAACGGGGAGTTTGATCCGACTGATCATATTGAGAGTTTTAAAATCCTCATGATGATTCATCAAGCCTCGGGCGCGCTCTTCTGCAAGGCCTTCCCAGCAACATTGACGGACCAGCGAGAAAATGATGCTCTCGTTTATCTCCAACCTCCATCTTCTCATTTGACCAGTTTGAGGAGCTCTTCCTCATCCACTTCGTTAGCAGCTGCTAAGTTGAGAAAACAAGTGCATCTTTACTAGTCCTCAGCCAAAGAAAATGTGAATGCCTAAGAGATTATGTTCTGCGCTTTACCGCTAAAGCTTGGTCTATTGCCTCTCTCGACCAATCAATAACCTCTGCAGTATTCAGACACAACGTCAATAACGCTGACCTCAAGGCCTCCCTTGCTAAGAAGCCTCCTCAGGACTTCTCGGAACTCCTGCTTAGGAGTGAGAAGTACATCCGAGCGGAAGAGGCTCTCAACCTCCCTACCCCCCACCCCCCCCCACCAGTCGAGAGGAGCCATCTTTCGGGGAAAAAACGGAAGAATACAAATGAAGAAGGGTCCCAGAAATTCCAGAAAGATGATAATGACCAACGCCGCCCAACTCCTTGTTTTGAGAAGTTCACCCGCCTCAATGCCAGTATATCAGCAGTTCTTATGGAGGTGGATAAGGAAGGACTACTCTGCGCTCCCCCTAGGATGAATACCCTAGCGAAGAGGAGGACATAGAAAAGTGGTCCCACTTTTATAGGGACCATGACCACGACACAGATGATTGTCGGGCTCTCAAGAAGGAGATCGAAGAACTCAAACAGCAGGGACACCTGGCCAAGTTTGTCAGAAAGGACGGGGTCGACTCCACCCCGAGGAGCCAACAAGCGAACCGAAAGGCCCATCGAGTTTCAAGACTCTGAACATGGGGCCATCCTCCACCTTATCTATGGAGGTCCAATGGGGGGAGAATCAAACTCCTCCCGAAATGCCTTCATCCGAGAGATGAGTTCCGTCCAGAACTTCCCGCCGGCCAAGAACCCTGGGTCTCAGTGACATTCTTAGACAAAGGCCTGGAAGGCGTCCGAACACCCCACTGTGACGCGCTCGTAATTAGTCTCCACATGGCCAACCACGAGGTGCACCGAATCCTGGCCGACAATGACAGTTCCATCAATATCCCCTTCCTGGAAGCCTTCCAAGGCCTCAAACTTTCTCAAGATTGTCTCAAGCCTGTCGGATACACACTCCACGGGCTCTGGGGTTCCAGTCCCAATCGAAGGAATATTCACTCTTGATGTGAGCGCACGAAAAACCCCGACTACCTGGACAGACGCAATGGACTTCATGGTCGTCGATGTGAAGGCCGCTTATAATACTATCCTAGGCCGACTAGGCCTAGTAGTACTTCATGCCGTACCATTAGCCTTTCACATGAAACGAAGTTTCCAACCTCTGAAGGGGTAGGAGAAGTCAAAGGAAACAAAGAGACAGCTCGGAGGTTCTACACAACCACAATGTGGGGCTCGGTCCTCCCACTTGAAGCATTAGAGCTCCCCCAACGGAGCAGTCAAGTTTTTCCCGAACTAGTTAATGAAATCGAAGAGATCCCCCTCTTCGGGGAAGGTGGACTTGGAATACTGAGCATCAAATGAAGTTCCACGAGGGTGCCTAACACTCTCTCATAGAAATAGTTTTTCAGTTTTCAATAAGGCCGCCATTAGCGATATGGCCAAAGCATATAATAAAGACTTGTACCATTGAAGCGGCCACTTAGTTTGTTTCAATAAAGCTTAGTTTTTTTTTCTTTTAAAAAATTATTGCATTGGCCTCATGTCTATCTCCCTGAGTCACATCTACGACTCGTCAACGGTAAGTTCGGAGTCCAGCTTGTCCCCCAGGACTGCTCCCACAACTTGCTAGGCTTAAAAGACTAGTTTGGAGTGTAGCACTCAATTCGACGCCGCTTTAGCCGCTTATAAACAATCAAGTACGGAGCAGTTCATCATTCAAAATTAATCCTACAACTCGTTGAAACCCCCAAACAACAAGTTTGGAGTCGAACACTTGGTTTGACGTCGCTTTAGCCGCTTACAAACAAGCAAGTGCGGAGCAGCTCACCATTCGAAATTGCTCCCATAACTCGTTGATAACTTCGAAACAACTAGTTCGAAGTTCACGATCATGGTTCGAAATTGCCCTTACAGCTTGCAAGTGTGCAGTTTTGGGGCTCGGAACGACCATTCATACTACTCCCACTACTGGTTAAAACTTGCAGCAAGCAAATTCGAAGACCAGGTCTTTCCCATGGGTATCTCCAAAATTTTACTCGAACATACTGAATTTAGGGCCTAGCTCGCCCCTTGGAGCTACTTCCTCGGCTCGACAACTCTCATCAATGAGCTCCGTGATTAGCTCATCTTCCGAGCCACACCAGCAACTCCCTAACTCAATGTGATAGTGTAAGAGTTTAGCTCTTCCAAAGAGCTTCTCCTGCAACTAGTTCAGCTTCAAGCATCAGATATGACGTCCAACCCACTCCTCCAGTTTCCTCTACAAGCTTGCTGGATTCAAACAACAGGTTTGGAGTCCAACCCTCTCTTCGGGTTGCCTCTACTAGCCTGCCAAGTCAAAACGGCAAGGTCGGCGTCACCCCCCTCTTCGGGTTTCTTCAACAAATTTGTTGGGCTCAAACGTCAAGTTCGGAGCTCAACCCTCTCCTAGAGTTGCTCCTCAAGCTCACTCCCGAGTGGCTTTCTCCTAGAGCCTGGTGATGCTCTTTGCCCTGCTCGTCTTTTGAGTGGCCTTCCAAACGAGTTCGGAGCTTAACCCTCCCTTAGAGTTGCTCCTCAATCCCACCTTACGAACGACTCTCTCCTAGATCCTGGTGATGTTCTTCGGCCCACTCGCCGCCCGAGTGGCCTTCTTCCAAATGAGTTCGGAGCTCAACTCTCCCCTAGAGTTTCTCCTCAAACTCGCCTCCCAAACGGCTCTCCCCTAGGGCCTGGTGATGTTGTTCGTCCCACTCGCCTCCCGATTGGCCTTCTTCTAAATGAGTTTGGAGCTCAACCCTCCCCTAGAGTTGCTCCTCAATCTCGCCTCACGAGCGGCTCTCTCCTAGAGCCTGGTGAAGCTGTTCGTCTCACTCGCCTCTCGAGTGGCCTTCTTCCAAACAAGTTCGGAGTTCAACTCTCCCCTAGAGTTGCTCCTCAAACTCGCCTCCCGAGCGGTTCTTCGGCCCACTCGCCTTCCGAGTGGCCTTCTTCCAAATGAGTTCAGAGCTCAACTCTCACCTAGAGTTTCTCCTCAAACTCGCCTCCCAAATGGCTCTCCCCTAGGGCCTGGTGATGTTGTTCGTCCCACTCGCCTCCCGATTGGCCTTCTTCTAAACGAGTTTGGAGCTCAACCCTCCCCTAGAGTTGCTCCTCAATCTCGCCTCATGAGCGGCTCTCTCCTAGAGCCTGGTGAAGCTGTTCATCTCACTCGCCTCTCGAATGGCCTTCTTCCAAACAAGTTCGGAGCTCAACTCTCCCCTAGAGTTGCTCCTCAAACTCGCCTCCCGAGCGGCTCTCTCCTAGAGCATGGTGAAGCTATTTGTCCCACTCGCTTTCCGAGTGGCCTTCTTCCAAACGAGTTCGGAGCTGAACTCTCCCTTAGAGTTGCTCTTCAAACTCGCCTCCCAAACAACTCTCTTTATAGCCTGGTGATGTTGTTCGTCCAACTCACCTCCCGAGTGGCCTTCTTCCAAAGGAGTTCGAAGCTCTACTCTCCCCTTGAGTTGGTCCTCAAACTTGCCTCCCAAACAGCTCTTCCCTAGAGCTTAGTGATGTTGTTCACCCTACTCGCCCCCCCCTCCCCCCCCGGAGTGGCCTTCTTCCAAATGAGTTCAGAGCTAAACTCTTCCCTAGAGCGGCTCCTCAAACTCGCCTCCTGAACGACTCTCCCCTAGTTCCTGGTGATGTTGTTCGTCCCGCCTCTCGAGTGGCCTTCTTCCAAACGAGTTCGAAGCTCAACACTCCTCTAAAGTTGCTCCTCAAACTCGCATCCCTAATGACGCTCTCCTACAGCCTAGTGATGTTGCTCGTCTCGCTCGCCTCCTGAGCAACCTTCTTTCGAATGAGTTTGGAGCTCATCTCTCCTCGCCGAGCTCAAGAACGTTCACCAAAAACTCCCCCTTTGCAATTTAGCCCCTTGTCGAGCTCCCTTTGCTGAGCTCTAACTCCTTGCCGAGCTAAAGATCGTTCGCTGAAGCCACAAAAATGTTTGCCAATGTTCGCTAAAGTCACAAAAATGTTCACCAACATTCACCGAAGTCACAAAAACATTCGCCAACATTCGCCGAAGTCACAAAACCGTTCACCGAAGCCACAAAATCGTTTGCCAACGTTCATCAAATTCGTTTGACATTCGCCAAGCAAACGAAGAACCGAATGTAATAAGGCCAAAATTGTTTGCCAACGCTCGCTAAGCTATTCGCCGAAACAATCCGAGCAGATGAATAACCGATCAAAAAATGAGGAAAAATACTCTCCTCCTAATCCGCGCCTTTCATCAACGGCTGGGATTCGAGGAGAAGAATAAAAAAGTCAATGGTCAACATTGACCGAGTCAATGGTCAGACGTTGACCGCCACATGTCGACTAGGCGAACGATCTCAGCGTTCGCCGGCTCGAGCCGAACAGACGCAATACCGAACAGAAAACGGAAGAAAATCTCCGCCTCCCGATGAATGCTCGATCGTGATCTGTGGCCCAGATTTTGCTGCATCACCTGCTTTCCCTCTCTCCTCAGCGCATCAGCATGCGAGCTCAATCTTGATCGACGACTGAGATTTAAAAAAAAAGCTAAAAAGTCAACGGTCAACGGTCAGACGTTGACCGCCACGTATCGTTGGGGCAAACGATCTCGGTGATCATTCGGCGCGTGCCGAGCAGAAGCAAAACCGAACGGAAAATGAGAGAAGTTGCCCTCCTCCCGTTCTGCGCTCGATGGTGATCAGCGGCTCAGATCGATCCACGTAGACCCCTATCTTCTCAGGGGCATCAGCGCGTAAGCCCGATCATGATCAGTGGTTCCGATCGAGCCATGTTGCCCCTTCTCTTCCCAGGCGCATCAGCGCGCACGCTCGATCAAGATCGACGATGCAGATCTCGCCACGTCGCCCCCTCTATTCTCAGGTCCATCAGTGCTCGAGTCTGATGGTGATCAGCGACTCAGGTCTAGCCACATTGCCTCCTTATCAAATCATCTCATCATGGCCGCTCAATCTCATCAGCGCACGAGCCAACCCGAGATCGACGATTCCGATCATGCTAGAAAGCGTGTCGGGTTTAATTATTCATACAAAGTCACATAAATTCATTTCAAATTCAAAAAGTAATTTAAAAAACAAAAAAATATTATTTAAATTGGATTTATTAATTATAAAATTCGAAAAAGTGATTTTAAAATTAGGGAAAATTTTGAAAAATGATGATAAATCTGGAAAATTCACAAAAATCGAAAAAATTCTAAAAATAGTTCTGAGTATTTTAAAAACTCAGGAAAGCATCGTTACACTCCATACGAGCTCTAAATGTTCCTGAGAACGCCGATAAATTCTATGAGCCATTAAAAACGGGTGAACTATTTCTTAAAGCCTGTGAAACTCAGTCTTCGGGAGTGGGGGGCTTATGATATGGCTAAAAATTGAACTAAATCGGAACCATTCAAATAAAGCGCGATTCTTAAAGCTCTCACGGGTAAAACGGTAATTCCCATTACAAACGGGTCCGAAAATGGGAACTGGATCTTTTCCCAGCCCAATAACCAAAAAAAGGGGCTGTCTTACTGGGTCAGGGTGACTGCTTATTATGAACAAACCCAGGATATTTAAAGAGTAGTTCAAATTTATGATTATCTCTAAGAGACGGTTTAAACCAAATCTCTTATCATGAAACAATTTAAACTCTGTTTCTTATCCAAAAACACCGAGAAGTAGAGATAAATGATTATCTCGAAACTGTTTTCAGAGGCGATTATAAATACCCCTCTTCTCCCACCATAAAAAAAGGTAATGAGTATTTTCTCCACAAAAGCTCTTTCATAATCTTCTTGATTACTGACTTGAGCGTCTGAGGGCTCATCACTGGGAACAATCCCGGTGTTTCAAACTTTTTGCACGTCAACGGCAGCGTCAAGAACTTTTGCAGGTCGACACCGTCAAGAAGTTAGCAGGTTTGCTTTTATTGTGTCTAGAAGAATTCAAATATCATCTGTTTGCTCCCACACCGAAATTAGTAGCAACATTAAGTTATATTTAGGGGTGTCAAAAATACCATGAAACCGTACCATACCGGTACCATATTGTTACCATGCCGAATATTACCGAAAACTAGGTAATACCGTACCGAAATCTCGGTATTGTACAATATCGAGATTATATGGTATGGTATGATATTGGTAACCAGTATTGACACCGATGGTATACCGTACCGTACCGGATATATTTAATATATACTTAATTTAATGTTTATATTTAAAAACCCATGCTCATCTTCCTTTTTTTCTCAAATTGGGGCTACTCAAATTTGAATCTAAGCCAAGTTAGCTGCAAATATCTTTAAGTATATGGGGTGCGTTTAAGAATGATATCTATAAATACATAATCTTGCACTCAGGCTTTGTAGCATGTTCTGTTAGCATTAAGTAAGAACTGATAATTTTTACTGCAACTTCCTGTAAAAAATTGCCCAAAAGATAGTACTGTATAAGAGGTTGGACTTTTACACGTTAGGAAATTTCCAATCCACACGAAGTTTATGGATTCTTATTTAGAAGTGTTTGTTTGGCTCCATAAATTCCTCGACTGGCCGAAATTTTTTAGAGTTGCGTAATTACGAGTATTCAGTAACAGCTGAAATCCTGAAATCTGCTGCATGTCGAGACTCGAGAGAGTATCTTTACTTGTATACGAAAATCAACCAACATCCATCTTATTTTTTTCTTATACTTCATCCCCAAAAAAGGAAAAAAAAAGTTTGTAACCTATCAATAACTATACTTCGAAGAACAGACTCTATTAAAGATAGAATAATGAGGAATAACATGCTCGAAGGAAGACTAATGTGAAGGATAAGAAGATAAGCTTTGTCCAATGTTAACATGACAATTATTTGAAGAACATGTACCAATTAAACTAGTCAAGTGTCGTGCTTTGTTTCCGGTATTGGATGTGTTTGTCGAGAGAGCTTATATTAACAAATGTTTGGGAATTTTTTTTTCTTCTTAAGGTCCGGTACTACTGTGGTCAGGGCCGATCCTGAGGTATTTAAGGCCCGGGGCAAAAAATAAAATTGTGTATTTTATAGATACGCCTGTATTTTTATATATATATTAATAAAATATGATATAATGCCAGAGGGACATAAAACCAATACCCTGAAAAATAAAGATTACCTTGTTTTGACTTATGACACCAAATACTTTATATTTTTCCTCAAGCATGGTGACAACAATTCTTGCACCTAAAAAAGAAAAAGAAAAATCAATCATATCTCATCTAAAATGATTTCTTCTTGTATTTTTAGAAGCAAAATCATCAATTATATGTTCAACGTCAATATTTTTTAACATATTCTTTTCAATACTTAAAATTGCTAATCCATTCATAGTTGTTCTTAAATAAGATTTTAATAATTTTAATTTTGAAAATCTTCTTTCTGCAGATGCCACAATCACAGGTACAGTCAATAAAATCCTATAAGTAATCAAAATATTTGGAAACATATCCATTTTTTAATTTGCAAACTCCATAATTTTAATGGAATGTCATGGTTTATTTGTTTCATATATTTCACTTGGTAGCATTTCTTGCAATATTTGTAATTCTGAAAGTAAATAATTCTCATCAATATCAGACATCTCACCATGTTTCAAGCAATTTCAAGTTGCATACAACAATTTTTTATTTCATCATCATCCAATGAAACTAACTGTGATGCATCAAACAAAAAGTCAAATTTAGGTTCAAAAGTTTGCATTTGTTCAGATCTACTTGTCAATTGAGAAAGTGTCATATCAACTAAAACAAGAAAATGATCGGTTCTAAAATTTTCTTCAGCATATTGTTGTTTTCTATCTGTATTAGGAATCTCATCAAAATGTCTCTTTCTAAAAGTCCTACGTTTTAGCGGAAATAAGGGCTCAGTTTCCATTTCAGATGCAATTTCCTTAGCTACAATCATAACAGAAGTAAATCTATTTTCTCTATATTTTTTCAAAAATGAAACCAACTCTTCCAAGTTTTTAATTGCAACATCAAGAAGCATATCTCCAGTTTGCAACTTTTTACTCACTAAGTTTATCATGTACAAAATTTCATGTCAAATAACCAACTTAAAATAAAATCAAAACTAAAAAATTCATATGATGCTAATTTCTCGGCTTCGTAACCCTCTTTAGAATCCTCAGAAATTTTTGCTAATTTAATTAATGCGTTTCAGAATGTAGTAAATAGCTAAGAACACTTACTAAACCATTAATTACCAAACATGAATTTAAAAAGTAAAAAATCAAAAATCGAAAACCATTAATTAGCAAACATGAATTAAAAAGGTAAAAAATAATTAACCATTAATTAGTAAACATGAATATAAAAAAGTAAAAGAAAATTTGCTCTTGTTGAGAGTCAAACTTAAGATCTCCCACTTCCTAAATGAGTGCTCTAACCAACTGAGCTAGGAGATCTTTAGCATTCTTAGTTCAAATATTAATTAATTAGAGTGTTGCAAACTCATTATACTTAAAAAGTTTGTGCCCCTCATCTAAATTGGGCCTTGGGCCATGACCGGCCCTGACCGTGGCATTACTAGTACCATATCGATATTCTGGTCTTACCGGAATTCGGTAGTACCGAAATCTTGGTACGGTAATGGTAGAGAAATTTGTGTACTAGGTATCTCGGTACGGTAGACGGTAGAGCAATGATGGTACGGCACGGTACGATATACCACACCTAGTTAAATTAACATATTAAACTTTATTTTCTAACAAACAATATATATATATATATATATATATATATATATATATAAAACACATATAACATGATATATATAACACATATAACTATCATGTTTCAATATACTAAAATTTAAGTTATTGAACTACTACCGGGCCCACGGGTCAGGGCCAGTCGGGGCCAAAATCATCGGATCCTAATGCTACCTGTCTAGGTCGGACTGGTTCCGGTCCAATATCGGGCTTGGGTCGGGTTTGGGTTACGGATAATTGTGACAATGCATATATGAAATTATTGGCTATGTACTAACCAATGTGCGAAAGCATTCAGTACCAACATCCTTAAGAGTTGGGAGCTTCTCCATCGAAATGTAGAAACGTTCAAAATATCGAAAATAATTTTCAAGCCATTTGAGTGGATTAGGTGATTGGACCACCTCTTGACAAACTCATCCAAGAGAGACGAATCTGAACCCGAATCACTCTTTTGTATGATCAATGGAAGAACCTGTAATTGGAGAAAGAAATTCAATTAAGAGGCAAAAGGAATTACAGAACAAATATCTTGTTACATTTTATTTCGGCCATCAATATGGTGTAATCTATTCTAATTTCTTCTATGCGAGGATTGCAGTTCAGTACAAGAGAATACTTTCACTAATGTTGTTGATTTGTTGGAGGTGGACAGTAGGACTACTTGCATTATGAATTAAACCGTGCAGAATCTAAATTTTCATATTTTCTTTCTTGTACTTCGTTGAGTTATCTAAGTTTTGTAGTAATCAAACACTGAACATCTAGAATTCTAAAATTCAACCTAGATATCAAATACTAAAATTTCGTTTACTAAATAGAATTCAGTAAATTATTTAGATTTGGTATATGCACATAATCTGTCAGGTCCACGAAGACGAGCTTGTTTGCTCTTCCGTATGGCGGTGAGCTTGAGGTTGAAGACGGAGAATTTAAGAGGAATTATTACCAAAGATTTTCTTCCTTTATTACCATGGATCATTGCCTATTTATAGGCAGTTGAATCAGTTACATTTGGAGGGAGTTTCTGTTGGGTTTGTTACAAGTTTGTTACAGCTGAACAACATGTGCTCTACACGTGCCTACTTCTCTCGACTTACTCCTGCTCATATTTGAAAAACACGCGCATAAGGCGTAACACACAAATACAGGAATTAAAAGAAACACAAGCACTGATACATCCTACACAAGCATTGATACATCCTCTTCCTTAGTCTTGTGCATTTTGAACACATTCAACATCATCCCTAACTACTTCCCCTCCCTTCAAACGAACTTGCCCCAAGTTCGAAGCTGGGAAAACGCTTGCAAAATTCGTCAATATCAATCCAGGCAGCTTGATCCTCGCTGTGTCCCCTCCACTTGACCAACATCTGCACACCCATTCAATTATCCTTCTTGAAAAATTGACGTTGCAAGATTAGCTACAAAACAAGCTGAGATATCCCCCTCATCCCACCAAGGAAGACTCTCTGAAATAGCAAGAAGATGAGAACCATGACATCTTTTAAGCTTCAAGATATGGAACACATGATGAATGGTAGCAGAGGCAGGTAATTCAAGTCGATACACCACCTTTCCTATGCGCTCCAACACTCTATATGGACCAAAATACCGCATTGACAGCTTGCAAGGAAGGAAACCCTGAATAGATGACTGTCTATATGGCTACAGACACAGCAACACCAAATCCCCAACTGAGAATTCTCTATTAGTTCTATGCTTGTCTGTGAAATGCTTCATTCTCTCCTGGGCAGCGCTAATACTATCTTTTAACAACTGCAAAACCTCATCTTGTTGCAGCAAAACATCACCAACATCGGAGCGTGAAGTAGTGTCTATCACATAATGCTGCGGAGTGGGAGGTGGGCGACCATAGAGAGCTTGAAAGGGGGTAATGTCTGTAGATTAATGCCAGCTTGTGTTGAACCAGAACTTCGCCCAACTAAGCCAATGAACCTAGTCCCTCTACTTCAATTCACACATGCAACGAAGATACATTTCCACTGATACTTTAATGATCTGCGTTTGACCATCGGTTTGGGGATGGTACGCTGTCGAAAGCATCAATTTACTTCCTTGCATATTGAAAAACTTTTGCCAAAAACTGTTGACAAAAGTTGGATCACAGTCGCTCACTATACTGCATGGCATTCCATGTAAATGACTGATCTGCTCAACAAATACCTGAGCAATCACCTGAGCAGTAAAAGGATGGGATAGGCTAATAAAGTGGGCGTACTTAGATAGTCGATCCACCACCACCATAATCACTGATTTGCCACAACTTTTGGGCAATCCTTCGTTGAAATCCATTGAAATGTCTTCCCAAACTTTCTCATTGATTTTTTGAAAAGTTAAACATTCTCGCACCATTTGCTTAATATGCTTACTCATACCATGCCAAATAAAGGACCTTCGAATGCGATGCAAGGTCTTGTGAAAACCAGAATGACCCCCAAGAGCAGATGAGTGGTTGTCTAAGAAAATGAGCTTCTTAATATGTGCAGTAGGGATAAGCAAGATTCTTCCTCGATAGTACCAAACTCCTCCTTGGACCTTGTAATGATCGGAAGAAATTTCATGCTTATCTAACTTATCATGCAATTGAGCAAAATATTCCAAGTGAAGGACCATGGCCTTGTCATGATCTGACCACTGAGGTACCACAAAATTGATTTCAATGAAATTCCCCTTCCCGAGTGCGAGGCAAGGCATCTGCCCCTATGTTACCCTTGCCGTTTTATACTCCACGGTAAAATTGAATCCCAAAAGCTTCCACAACCAACGCTCTTGCATCTCAGTGTTAATCTTTTGTTCTAAAATGAACTTGATACTCTTTTGATCTGTTTTAATCACAAAAGCTCTGCCCAGTAGATATTGTCGCCACTGCTTAACAGCTTCAATAATAGCCCACACCTCCTTCTCATATGTGGATAAGATGAGAGCCTTGCCCTTGAGTCCCTTACTCATATACGCAATGGGATGAAAATCCTGCATCAACACAGCCCCAATTCCATACTGCAAGGCATCTGTTTTAAGAACAAAGTCTTTTGAGAAATCAGGTAATTGTAGAACATGGGTTGTAAGTAAGGCACTTTTGAGGTGTGTAAACGCTTCACTAGCTGCAGCACTCCACTTAAAGGAATTCTTCTTCAAGAGTTGGGTTAAAGAAACTGCATAGTTCCATAATTTTACACAAACTTGCAATAATATCCTGTGAGCCCTAAGAAACCCTGCAATTCCTTTACTGTAGAAGCATCTAGTCAATCCTTAACTGCTGCAATCATGACTGGATCGACATCAATGCTTTTGTCACTAATAATGTGACCTAAGTATCCAACCGAAGTCTGCCCAAAGCTACATTTACTAACTTTGTGTATCAACTGATTTTTACTCAGAACTTGTAATGTGAGAGTCAAATGCTGCAAATGCTCTTCCCAAGTCTTACTGTAGACCAAGATATCATCGAAAAACAAAGATAAATCTTCGGAGATACTCTTGAAAGACCTCATTCATCAACCATTGAAAAGTAACAAGCGCATTTGTGAGATCGAACGACATAACCACAAATTCATAATGGCCCTGATGGGTGCAAAAAGCAATTTTGTGAATATCATCTTCATTCACTCTTATTTGATGGTAATCAGATTTCAAATCAATTTTGGAGAAGAATTTAGCACCATATAGTTCATCAAGGAGCTCATCGATCACATGAATGGAAAACTTGGCTTTCATTGTCTGCGAATTTAGTTCTCTATAATTGACGCACAGCCACCAGCTTCCATCTGCCATTTTAACGAGAATCACATGAGAAGCATAGGGACTATTACTAGTCCTGATCAATCCAGAGCTCAACATCTCCCTAATTTGCTTCTCAATCTCGTTTTTGTGTTAATAAAGGTGTTTGTATGGCCGAATGCAAACAGGTTTCATACATGGCAAGAGTGGTATATGATGGTCAATAGCTCTTGGCGGAGGCAAAGTGGATCGATCTGCAAAAACCTTAGGAAATAGATTCAATACTTGTTGAATATCTTCATCGACCTGAGTAACATGTTCAACTTGAAGAAGTGTAGAAGAATATTCTTCTATAATATCAGGTGCCTGCAGCTACAACTTGAAATCTTGGCAAACATGTCCTGATGCTTTATATAACTCTGATTCATTCATCATGTCAATTTGAGGATTGATATTAGCATGCAATCTCTTGAGAACTCCTGAAAATCGGAAATCCATAGTCATACGACTAAATTCATTGTTACTGGACCTAAAGTTCTCAATCATTGTGCTCCGAGAACCATTTGTGCATGTCCTAAAGCAACACCTCAGCAACCAATTTCGTACCCTGCACAATGAATTTCACCAGATCAACCTTCCCCTCACTATACATTGATTGACCATTAGCCATTGTCACTCAATATTTAGGATCCTGCCTGATCATTAACCCTACTTTGACTGCAGTTAGAGGATCTAAATAATTGTGAGTTGACCCAGTGTCGATCAATATATGAACTTCTCTTCCATTCACTCTACCCTTCACCCTCATCGTTTGCAGATACACTTGAGATCCTGATAAAGCATGAAATGAAATTTCAGGTTGGGGACTTTGATTCTTTAGCAGAACCATAGGTTCATCTTCTTCTATAGCAGACT
The DNA here is from genome assembly GCA_017893485.1 of Hemerocallis citrina. Taxonomy (NCBI): domain Eukaryota; kingdom Viridiplantae; phylum Streptophyta; class Magnoliopsida; order Asparagales; family Asphodelaceae; genus Hemerocallis; species Hemerocallis citrina. The sequence continues at coordinate 36,622,576 of CM030368.1, forward strand.
CCTCTTCTTCATCATCCTCAATTGTTTCAAGAAAGTAAATGTCATGCCCCACTTCCCAAAAAGGAATACGGAATACGGATACGTAACAAAAGCCTAGCGAATGATTTTCATCATCCATAAGCTGTTCAAGAATCTTTACAACACATCACAACAATAATCAGAGTCGGAAGCAAAAGTATCAACTAACATGCATAATTGAAACAAGATACCAACATAAATTTACTTGAAACAAAATACAATATTCTCAAATAAATCAGAGTCTGGACAAAATCAAATATCCTGGGTCACATCGCCCAAATACAAATAATATCCAATAAACCAAATACACTTTATTCAATGTTCAAGCAACAATTAATAATAATAATAAAGCAGAACTCCAGTACTAATACATCATCTCGCCAATACCATCTGGCAGTCGTCCATCCTGATATGCAATTAGTAAATTTGCAGGAGGAAAAAAGAAGAAAACAAGTACCTGTCAATTGCAAGTTGCGGGTCACAAATAATGTAGGATACAAGCACTTGGGGAAAACTAACAGATCTAATTAATAGTAGAAACAGACCTAGCATGGTATGGCAGAATCAACTAGCATGGTATACTAATATGTGTCAAGTATTAAGTGTCAGATAGTATGCAAACAGATATACAGATAGTGTCAAGTAATGGTGTCACATGGTAGTGTCAGACAGATAACAGATAACCAGATAATCTGATAGCAGATAGTCAGATACGTATAACAGATTCAGATTCAGATTTCAGATATAGATTCAGATTCAGATTTTTATAAGTCTTGTATTAATTACTAACTAGGTAGCACTTCATGTGCCATCTTTTTATCACATGGTTGCTACATTCAAAACAGTTGCGTTTGTAAATTTCGTAGGAGATCATATAGGGCCGTATACTCAGGGTTCAAACAGATATCAGATAACAGATCAGACAGATAGAACCTAATGGTTCTCTTCTTCTCTACACCTTCCTATAGGAAAGTAATGTAGACAGGGTCAAATAACAGATCCAGACAGACAGATAGAACCTAGTGGTTCTCTTCTTCTCTACACCTTCATATAAGAAGTAATGTAGACAGGGTCAGATAACAGTAACAGTAACAGTAACAGTATAGAACACTAGTTCCCTTCCAAGTACACATTTCCATATTTTTCACTACTAGATCTTCCCTTAAGAAACCCCGGCTTGGTTATTTTTATTATGGTCATCAAACAGGCATGAATGTGCAGAAATAGTGTCCAACTAACATGGTATAATCAGTATTAGGTTCAGAGAAACAAATAAACAATCATAGATATTATACAGTCACATAAACGAGCAAAACAGTGTATGTTCATATTCAGGACAGCATGACAGTACAGTACAAAAATAGTGATTCTTGTTGCTACATAAATGCAAATATGGATCCGTCGAAGGATCTAGAAAATAGACATCTACACGAATCCAACGAGTATAAATAAGTCATATAGTACTTCACAACATCATAACTCAAAACATGTTCGAAAACAGAAAACATGTTCAGTCAGAAACCAGGAAAACGAATTCTCAGTCAGAAAAACAACATCAAAACCACCTCTCAATTAAATCCAGGAAAAACCTGGGGTATTCCCCTATATGTCTAGAATCAAAATATAAAGTTTCATAATATTCCAGTAAGAATAGATCAGTCATCAAAAATACTAAAGCATCAAGAAAACATAGTTTAGCAAATCTGGAAATCCCAACATTGCTGTACGAAAACTAAGATATCTCGCAACCAGTGAAACGAAATCCAATTCCGCCAAATGGATATGAAAATAGATAAAATTTATCAACTTTCATATTTCACAAAAAATTTCCATACAGTGAAAGGAATCATAGTGAAAATAAGGTTCTTTACCGAACAGCGAGCAAAATACAGCATGTATAGATTTTATAAACGAGTATGAAACATCACATAAAACTTATCAATAAAATTCACCAAAATTCTGGGTAATCCCTAACTTAATAAAGAAACACTGACCAAAGTTTCAAATCAAAATAATATGTATAGAATAGTTCTTGAAAATAGTTTGTTATCAAATTTACCCAAAAACAGAATCTGGAAAAGATCGACACCTCTGTACTAAAACAACCATAATTCAGTCATACGAAATCAAAATCAAGCAAGGTCAGAGGGGTTTAAAACTCATATTTTATACCGAAATCAAGATACTGACTGTAGCACAGTCGGAAATAGCAAACAACACAGAACATCCAGAAATTACAGATTTCACCCTTCAAAACAAAAACAACATTTCTTCAAGAATATTGATCCAAACACATTCAAACTTGAAATACAACCTACCAAGTGTCTAAACATCATGATTTAGGGTTATTAACATGTCCACGCCTATTATTTCATATGGGTCTCAATCAAAACACAAATTTACACACAAGTCTCACATACATGTTCAAAAATCAAGAATTGGGCGAATCCTAGGTTATATAATGTCAAGATTTGTGTCATGAGTCATCTATGGCCAAATTATCACAATAGAGATAAAACCCATCAAGGAAAACACAATCTAGGGTTGTCTCTAGACCCAACTACACTATAGGTGAACTTTTTGACTTGTATCAAACAAATGAATTGGAGTACAAGTTACTTGCCTTAATTTGGGGATGAAGAACGATGCAAAGAATCCTAGAAGCAAAACCCACGAACAAAATCCGCTATAAGCACGAATCCAAGCAACTATGAACGAAATCTCCACGCGAACGATCCTCCTTGAAGCAACGATCAAAGTGGCAAGCACCTACTTTGAGAACACCCCGAAAAGAGAAGGGATTGATGCAAGGGATGTTGTTGATGGTAGTTGTATGGTGATCGGCCAAGCAAGGGGATGGGGGACTCGGTTTGTATGGTGATGGGGATGAGGTGGTCGGAGATGGGGGTGTGGTGGCCGGCTATGGGGTGTCGGCCTGGTGTGGGATGGTGGCCGGCTGTGTAGGTCGGGTGGGTGTGAAGGCCGGGAGCAGCAAATCAAGAGAGGGAGAGAGAGAGAGGGGAGGCCGGTTGAGAGGGTTTGTAAAAATAGGGTTAGGGTTTAAGGATTAGGGGGTTTATATATAGGAGTTTAAATGTGGGTTAATGGGTTGTGGATATTAGGCACTAGCAATAGGTATACAAATGGGTTTTGGATTTTGGGTCAAATAATAATAGGAATGCAAATAGGATTGGGATTTTTGGCTTTGGAAATCTTATTAGGGGATAAAATAATGGGAGAAGGTAAATACAACCAAAACACCACCACAACACCAAGAGAAAAATAAAATAAAGAGAACGAGACCAAAAATGATGAAAAGATCAAAATAATGACAACCGAGACGAAAGAGACAATCAATCAAACACAAGGAGCTCAAAATGAAATAAAATGAATATATATTGAAAACAAATCCAATATACAGTTCATAAAAATACAAGAGAAATGAAATACACAAAATAAAAAATACACTTCAAAATACATAAAATGAAAAACATGGATTACAGTAAAATTCTTGAGTTTTACACCTATGCTCCTTGGTATATTTCTCATCACAATTGAAACAAGGGGGGGTATATTTCTCATCACAATTGAAACAAGGGCCCTTCACCTTCCTTTCCCTCAATTCATGAGGTTGCAATAATCTTGGTAGCCCTGTAGGAACAGACTTCCCTTCGTGAGTTCTAGAAGTTTGTGTATTACTAACATGCATTGAAGGTTGTACTCGGGGTACAAATGAAGATCTGAAAAATTCTTAATAGATGCTAATTTCTCTATGTACCGTTTTGCTAACCCCACCACTTCACTTACACTCATAGGACGTTGAGATTTCACATGTTGTAATTTTGACAGTGTACCTTCATAATCTTGGAAAATCGTAGGTCCAAACCTCGTGATTAGCTCTTCGACGAATTTTGGCCATGTAATGGATCGATTCTTGGATCGAACATGCCTTCTATACCATTGAGCTGCTTTGGCTCTGAGATTTAATGAAGCCAATTTCAACTTCTGAAATTCTTCGACTTCGTTAAAATAAAGAAACTGATCAACGCCATAGATCCATTCCGTTGGATCTCAATCATGAAAGAGTGGAAATTCAACCTTGAACAGAGTTCAAAGAATCCCAATTTGATCCTGACAAACCCTAGAATTGAAAGAAATTGAATTTGGATTCGTTACCTCTCGGTTTGACCTTGATAGAACTGGCGAGAGTTTCCCTTGAATTTGATTCATGGCTATTTTCTTCAACTGCTCGATTATGATCAACAATTGAGCTTGCACCGAGGCGAATTGACTTTCGAGCGTCTCCACTCTCGATTCCACCGCCACCAGACTCCCTACGTCGCGCTCATCATTAGTGGCATTTGGCTTTGATACCATGTTGTCAGGTCCAGGAAGACGAGTTTGTTTGCTTTTTCCCATGGTGGTGAGCTTGAGGTGGAAGATGGAGAATTTGAGAGGAATTATTACCAAAGATTTTCTTCCTTTATTACGATGGATCACTACCTATTTATAGATAGTTGAATCACTTACATTTGGCAGGAGTTTCAGTTGGGTTTGTTACTCTAATACCCCGCAAAATAGCATATGGCTATTTTTTAATTTTTTTATTTCTTTATTTTATTTTTTGCATAGTAATCTGTGCACAATCAAGATTGCACACAATTGCCTCTTTTTCTAATAATCATCAGTTTAATGGAGAGATTTCAGACATATGAGCTGTTGTGAATCCGATGAGGTAAACTCGGAATATCTTCTCGATTAAACTGTAGTTTTGTCCCGATTGTTTTAACCAGACAATTTTAGAGAGAAAATTATAATTTCTATAAAACATATATTTTTATAGATTTTAAATTATATATATTGGTTATTTTTTAAATTGAGTTAGTACTTGAATTGAATGGGAATTGAGATTGTGCACTAGGGTTAGGGTTAGGGTGTGGTGACCTAGGGTTCCTTGACCTAACCTAGGGTTAGGAACCCTAGCATCATATTATAGCTTGGATCTTGATGAAGATCCAATGGTGGAGATATTTCACCATGTGGTATTGATTTTTGGAGAGTGAGAAGCTTCTAAGAAGTTTCCAAGAAACTTCCATGAAGCTTCTAATTAGGTGTGTTGGCACTCTTATCCACCATCAGTTTCCACAAACTGTAACTCCTCCCATCCTCACCATTCACCATTCTTGCTGGCCAATACCCAACCCTAGCTCCCCATTCTCTATAAAATCCCCCACTCTATCTACTTCTCATCTTTCCTATCTCATCTTGTTCAAAAAAAAAGAGAAGGAAAGAGAGGTGAAGTTTTAATAGTAGAAGAAGTTGAATTAGAGAAGGAGGAGAGAGGGTTTCATTTGAAGACAAGGGAGAAGGAGCAAGCAAGCAAGCAAACAAATTAGTAGAAGTTCTTGCAACTTGAAGAAGTGGGTGATCTTCTAACTCAAAAATTTAGTTTTTGTGTGTATGTGAGTTTTGACATGTGGTAGTAGCTAAAATAAATCTTGTTGCCTTGTATGGGAAGTTAGCATGCTAAAAAAAAAAATAATTTATGTGGTAGAAGATATCTTTCCATGAAATTGTTAACGTCATGTATAAGTAGGTGAGTTCGAGAATTTCTAGTTTTCAAATGGTTGGGAATTTCGGACTAAAATTTTCAGGACTTGTTGAGCTATGTATCTAGGGATTACATGATTTTTTTCATAATATTTGGAGTCCGTTTGATAATCTAAACAACAGCCCAATTTTCGGACAGTAAGCAGCCAAGGGAGCTGCTGTTGTGTGAAATTTGTGGTGTCTTTCCGATTTTTTAACTCAAAATTGGCTGGGTATTTTGAGCTGAAATTTTTTTGGACACTCTTGTATGTGTCTAAAACTATAGTTTTTAATTTCATAATTTTCTGAAGTAGTTTGGCACCTCAAAGAAATTGTAGAATATAACTGGTCTGGAAGTTGTGGCTGAAGCTGATTGTTTTTGGATTGAGATTCAAAAGGTCATAACTCCTTGTGTGTTTATGATATTGCTATGAAATTTTGGGAGTATCTTATGGTATGAGTCTATTTTATGATTCTCAAATTTTAGAATTTTTAGAGGTCGTTTGATGAGGTTTCAAAATTATTTAGTAAGCGGTAGTAAATACCCTGCGGAAAGAGCAGCTGAAATTTCGTGCATTGTTTGAGGAGTCATAACTCATTGTGTGATATGAATATAAATACAAATTTTGGATACAATGGAATGGTATATGTTTGGATTAATAATCTCAAATTTCATGAACTTTGGACTTAAGTTCGATTTATTATTGAATTTCAAAGTGGACTAGGTTCAGCCTAATGCAAATCGACTAGTCTGCGAAGATGGAAAATTCTGAAATTATTTGTTAAACATTTGGAATTTGACCAACTAGAGATTTGTAGTAGGGAGTCATAAATTTCTAACACAACTGGAATTTTGTAATTCCAGTTTGTAGGTTGAGAGTTATGATTTTTCAAAGATTAGGGCAGATCCAATCTAGTCGAGGCCCTGTTTATTGAAGAATCAACTTTTCCTCTGTTTTGCGCACCTGATGGAATTTGGTGTTTTCGAGGACATTAATGATTGAGTCTGAGAATATGTTTAACTAGGAAGTTGTAGTATACACTCCCACCTTTTCATAGAACCCGGAATCGAGTAATTCCGATGAGTGAGCAAACCTTTATGATGTTGGAAAGGTGCAGCGAGTGCATGAAGGAACGTACAACTGGAATTATATAAGGCTTATATGGTGTCCAGATGATTGAATTTGAGGAAATGGTTAACTGAAAAGTTGTAGACTAGGGTCTTGGCTTTTCGGAATGGGTAGTGTCAAGTAATTTTGACTTTTGTACTGGAAGTTATGGACGTTGCATGTTTAGCAACCTGTTGGTTAGTTTGACTTCGAGTTTAAGTTAGCTCGGGAACTTGAGTTCTTTAAATAATTGAGAGAGTCGTCCACTAAGGAATTGCAGTGGATCTTCCTAACCTCCTAGAAAGTCTGATTGTGTTGGATTCCGATAAGCGTAGCTTGAGCTGCAACTACTGTTATTTCTTGAACTATTCTATCAGACAATTGATGAGGAATCCTCTGTGTACCGCAGTGTGGTGATCATGAGCTATTGAATCTCAAAAGATGTTTTAGCATTTCATCTGGAATTTAGACAAGTTTATGTGCTTAGTACTTATGGTGGACATGAGTAAGTTGGGTTATAGCTCTGGTCGGGTTGTGATTGGTGTCTCGATGCTTGAGTCTATCAAATGGTCTGGAATTTGTGATTACGTGTGTGCTTACGTTCATTTGAATTATATTGCATCCTTGGGGCACCGTTGGACTACTTGCTGAGGGTAACGGGTCGAAATTATTTGGTCGCTGACAAGTGAAGGTATTGGGAATCAGTGGAGGTGATTCCTGTGATGATTGTTAGACTGATAGACCAGTCAGGCTCGGCATTGATTGTTCGACATCATGTATGATTTGAGTAACAACATGTTTTCAGTAAACTGCATTGATTAGGTTTTCCTTTATTGTTTCGCTTGAAGACCGAATTGGTGTTAGAGGTGATTTTCTATAATCCGACTCGTTCTGAGAGTTAGCACTAGGTGGTGATAACCAGGCATTGTCTCTTCCTGTCATTAGGGATACGTGCTGCGGTGCGTATCTTGCACTGTTGATTCCTGAAGTACCGTGATAAGAACGGAATGTCGATTTTTCTGGAGGATAGGGGGTTTAGACCTTCGAGGCCATCATGTTCTATGTTGGTGGACACGAACGGATCATAATGGATCTTCTGCGCAATGGATATGCTACGGTATATCTGTAAGTTCGTCACAACTTTTGGGGATTGTCCGATGCAACAATTATTGGTGACAACGGGGTAGCTCCTCGAATTATTTCTTTTTATATATACCTCCTCAATCATGTTGTACTATTAGGAATAGGAAGTGAACCGAAATAGAATGCATTGCATAACGAGGGTTCAAATCTCTGAAACTGGAGAAACGGCTTGATCTGGAGCACATGTAGTATGAGATGCATGTGTGTCCAGTGTCTTGCTAACATTAGATTAGGTGTATCTGTTCTGAACTCTGTATTTGTATTAGACTTCAGGTCATGGCATGAACAAACACTGGGAAATCAGGATATACGTTTCTTTTCCATTCGAGATGAATTGCGGGTGATAGTTGGAGATCGCTGTTTTTTTTATCAGCATTGCGTCAGTAGAATTACTGATGTGCCCATTTAATTAGGTACTGGATACCTAGTCAAGAGTACAGGAGAGCCAAACCAGCAGGACATCCAAATGGGGCGGCAGTGTACATGCCTACCATTCGAGCGGGTGCAGCAATATCAGAGTCGTGCAGCAGAAGGCTCAAGCCGAGGGGCAAGTCCCACGGAGGCAGATAGACCACTCAGCAAAATTTTGGCAGTGACCAATCGCTTCCCGATCCGGAAGATAACCGATAGCCTCACAAGTAGAAACCAGATATTTTTGTAAATAATTGTAATGAGTTTATGTAATTTGTATTCCTTGTTCAAGGACAAATTAATATTTGTAACTGATATGGCTAAAAATAGGGTTAAATCGGAACCGTCCAAATCGGGCACGAATCTTAAAGTTTGGGGTTAAAACGGTAATTTCACCTACAAACGGGTCTGAAATGGGTACTTGGTCATTTTCCCAAAGGCCCAATAACCCGCGAACGGATCCACCTCAATCGGGTACGGGTCCCAACCCGAAATGAACCCGGTCCAGCAGGATAGAATTAGGGTTTCTGATTAACCCAAATCAACGGCACTGATTCATATTTATCCGTTCACTGGGAATTAGGGATTACATTCCTTATCTGACCCCTAAGGCGGCTATAAATACCCCCCATCCACCACCATTAAGAGGTAATCAATCTTTTGCCAATTTACGCTCTTTCATAATCATTCCTGATTACTGACTTGAGCATCGGAGGGTGCGTCGCCGGGATCAACCTCGGTGTCTCGCACTTTTTGCAGGTGAACGGCGGGAGTCAACGGTCAAACTCCGGCGGAACAGGTTTCAGGTTTGCTATTCAAGTTTTCCAAGAGTCCACAAATACTATCTGTTTGCCCCCACACCAGATTTAGCGGTAACAGATTGGCGCCGTCTGTGGGAAACGCCACGAATAGCAGCCTTCCCTCTTCTCGTTGGTCAGATCTTCTCTAGCCATGCCTCCAAGGAAACTCAGATCCAGAGGGTCCAACCATGGACCTACCCTTCCTCCAACACAACAAGAGATTCCCCAACAAACCGTTCTGCTGACGGGACCTGCCCCTCAGCCTAATCAGGCCCTTCAGTAGAACCAACTTCCTCTTCAGAATCATCAATCCCCTTGCGGTCAAACCGGTCCCCAGAATGCCGGTGCGGGGGGCTCCCGAGTCGATCCTCAGAAGCAACCACTCCATCAGGACCGCGTCTCAATACACAACCCCTCTTCCGATTCCATGGGATCTCACAACCCCCGAGCCTCAGATGACCTCCGTAACACCCTCGACAATCGGCACAAAGAAGAGGATCTTCGTCGCCATTTGGATGAAAGGCGGGCCCGAGAGGGAGCCTCCCGCCAACACTGTCCAAATGAGCGATCTTCTCATCGCCGAGAACACAGAAGGTCCCCCCCTCACAGAGGGCGGAGAGAGTCCCCCGGCCACCATAGGAGAAGACCTCACTCTCCTGAAGATCGGTGACCCCCCAGGAACGATGACGCAGCCATCACTCGTGCCGAGTTCCAGCAATTCCAAGCAACCATCTTACAGGCTCTCAATCTCCGACCCAACAATGGCAATGCTCCGAGGGTCCCCACTCCTCCTCCGGTCCGAAGTCCTCGCCAACAGTTCCTAACTCCTCCCCCAGCTCCTAACAATCCCCAACACATTCCTAGTCCTCGCCGCTCCAGAAGCTACCGTCGTCGTAGCTCCCGCTCTCCCTCGTACGAAGACGAGTCTAAAGGCTCGGTTGATTACCGTCGAAGAGATGACGCTGTCTACCGCCGTCTCCACGAAATGGAGAGGCGCTTGGGTCAGCTAGACAGAGAAGAAGAGCTTAGAGGAAGGACCCTCCGCCCGAGTCGACCTCATTTCTCTAGGACCATCATGGAGGCACCCGTACCAATAGGCTTCAAGCCCCCCCAATTCGAGACTTATTCCGGGGAGTCGGACCCCGTCGAACACATCGAAAGCTTTAAGACCCTCATGCTCATCCACCAAGTTTTCGATGCTCTGCTCTGCAAGACCTTCCCCGCTACTCTCAAGGGTCCGGCTCGGGAATAGTACTCTCGCCTCGCCCCATCATCAATATTCTCCGTCGAACAATTTGAGACCCTTTCGTCACCCACTTCGTGAGTATCCGCCGAACTGAGAAGACCAGCATTTCGCTACTCTACCTCAACCAGAAGAAGGGAGAGAAGCTGAGAGACTATGTGAAGAGGTTCACCGCGAAAGCCAGGTCCATTGCTTCCCTCGACCAGTCGGTCGCTGCAGCCGCATTCCAATCAAATGTCCTCAACTCCATCCTCCGCTTCTCCCTTGCCAAGAAGCCCCCGCAGAACTTCTCCGACCTCCTCCTCCAGAGCGAAAAGTATATTCGGGCCGAGGAAGCTGAGCACCACCCCAACTTGGAGGGGCCTTCCTCCGGGTCCAAGAGAAAGGGAACAGAAGAAGGAGCCAAGAAGCTCCAGAAGGACAATGGCGGACAGCGCTGACCTCCCCCAGATTTGAAAAGTTCACTCCTCTTAACGCCATCATTTCCACAATTCTCATGGAAGTTGAGAAGGAGGGGGGTGATACCCCCTGCGCCGAAGATGAACACACCCGGCAAGAAGAGGGACAAGAAGTGGTGCCGCTATCATCGAGACCATGGCCACGACACCAATGATTGCTGGGCCTTGAAGAACAAAATTGAGGCCCTCATTCAGAGGGGGCAGCTAGCCAAATTCGTGAGAAAAGACCGAACCAACCTTCCTCCCCCTCCTCCTTGGGGGCTAACAAGCGTCCTGAACGCGATGAAAGACCCGAATTTGAAGAGGAGCGTGTCCTACACCTCATTCATGGGGGCCCAATAGGGGGCTCCTCCAACTCCTCTCGAAAGACGTTTATAAGGAAAGTTAATTTGGTTCGCGGCACACCTCCTCCTAAAGGCCTCGGAGTACCCGTCACATTCTCAGATGAAGACCTTGAGGGTGTCCGAACCCCCCATTGTGACGCACTTGTCATCAACCTCCATATGGCAAACTTTAAAGTGGAGAGGATCCTGGTGGACAATGGCAGCTCCGTTAACATCCTCTTCCTTGCTGCTTTGAAAGGCCTTAAACTATCCCGGGACAGACTTAAGCCCGCCGGCTACACACTCCATGGGTTCACGGGAGTGCCAGTGACTACTGAAGGGGTGATCACCCTCGACGTAACCGCTGGCAGAACTTCTACTACCCAAACGGAGTCGATGGAATTTATGGTCGTGGACGTCCCCGCAGCTTATAATGTCATTCTGGGCCGGCCCAGCTTAGCTGCTCTTGAAGCCGTCCCTTCCGCTTATCACCTCAAGATGAAGTTCCCCACTCGGGGAGGAGTAGGGGAAGCAAGAGGCAGTCAGGAAATGGCCCACAGATGCTACATGACCTTTACTATGGGTCCAGTCCTCTCCCTCGAAACTCTTGAAATCCCCCAAGATGGTGTCCGGCCAACGTCCGAGCCGGTGGATGAGTTGGAGGAAGTGCTCTTCTTTGAGCAAGATCGGAGGCGCAAGTTCTTTATCAGCAAGACCCTCCCATCTGTCCTAAGCTCGGACATAGTTCAATGTATCAGAAAGAACCGCAACCTTTTTGCCTGGTCGGCCGCTGACATGCCTGGAATTTCCGAAGAGCTTCTAGTCCACCACCTCAGCGTCGCTCTGGGGTCCAAACCGGTCCAACAGAAGAGGCGCAAGTTTGCTCCCGAGCGCCAGCAAGCTATAAAAGGGGAGGTGGACAAACTCCTGAAGGCTCGGTTCATACAAGAGGTCAATTATCCCGAGTGGCTCTCGAATGTAGTGATGGTAAAGAATTCCAACGGGACCTGGAGGATCTGCATCGACTTTACCGACCTTAACAAGGCATGCCCCCAAAGATCCTGTAACGCCCCGCCCCAATGCTCAGACAAATTATAAATACTATGTAGTACAACTGCCCACCACAGGCTGCCTCTCAAAAGGTGGTTAACCGAATTGGTGACTCTCGATCCTCGGCAATAGTATTTATACTCAATTTATCTTCACAAATTCCCGATATGGGACTATATTTCTCAATCCTCTCACAAATCTCAATAGTCAGTCGACTGCTGGCAGTACCAGTCGACTGTCCTCTACCAGTCGACTGCTGGCAGTACCAGCCGACTGTTAGCTCAAGATCTGAGGTATTACAGATCCATTCCCTCTTCCAAGCATCGATACTTTGATTGACGTCACTTCAGGCCATGAACTCCTCAGCTTCATGGACGCCTTCTCCGGCTACAATCAGATTCGTATGTTTCCTCCGGATATCCCGAAGACCTCCTTTGTAACCGATCAGGGCCTCTACTGCTACAGGATAATGCCCTTCGGGTTGAAGAATGCAGGTGCCACTTATCAACGCCTCGTCAACAAGGTTTTTCAAGCACAGATCGGCCGAAATATGGAGGTATATGTTGACGATATGCTTGTGTAGAGCATCCATGGGGCCGATCATGTGGCCGATCTGCAAGAGGCATTCGATGTACTCAGGAAGCACAATATGAGGCTCAATCCGAACAAGTGTGTGTTCGGAGTCTCGTTGGGAAAATTCCTAGGCTTTATGGTTAGCCAAAGAGGAATCGAAGCGAACCCCGAGAAGATCAAGGCCATATTAATCATGGCTCCCCCAAAGAATGTTAAAGAGATTCAGAAGCTAACAGGTCGCCTTGCTAAAAGGCTTCGAGTGGGGTCAGCAGCAACAAGACTCATTTGACCAGCTAAAGGCTTACCTAGTCAATTCTCCTCTCCTCAGCAAACCTGTTCCCGGGGAAGCCCTCTACCTCTACTTAGCCGCCTACGAGCAGACCCTCAGCACTGTCCTCGTAAGGGAAGAAGACAAGACTCAAAATCCCATCTATTACGTGAGCAAGGTACTTCGGGATGCCGAGCTCTGCTATCCAAGGATAGAGAAGATGGCATACGCCTTAGTCATGGCTGCAAGAAAGCTTCGCCTATATTTTCAGTCCCACTCGGTGGTCGTTCTTACCGACCAACCATTGAAGCAAGTCCTTCACAAGTCGGAGACTTCTGGTCGTCTCATGAAATGGTCTATCGAGCTAAGCCAGCATGATATAATATATCAGCCTCGGACTGCGATCAAGGCTCAGGCCTTAGCTGAATTCATAGTTGAAAGCACCATGCCCGAGGTCAGTCAAGTGCCAAACGGACCTCCTATTTGGACAATATATGTTGATGGATCCTTGTGTACCGAAGGGAGCGGAGCCCGGGTTATTTTGGCAGGCCCAGATGACTTCGTCCTCCAATACTCCCTCCGCATCAACTTCAAGGCCTCCAATAATGAAGCAGAATATGAAGCCCTTATAGCCGGGCTTGGAATGGCTCGCTAGGCAGGGGCACAACGTCTCCGCATATTTAGTGACTCTCAGTTAGTCGTGAATCAAGTCTTGGGCAAGTATGAAACATGAGATGACCGAATGGCTAAGTATCTAGCCAAGGTCCAAAATCTCATGGCTCTCTTCGAAGAGGCGCTTATTCGGCGAATCCCGAGGGAAGAAAATGCCCAAGCAGATGCTCTCTCCAAGTTAGCCTCTTCCTCCCTCCAAGGTCTCGAGCAGACCATCTTAATTGAAGTGCTCCTGAAGCCGAGCATAGAAGAAGAAACTCCCGACTCCATGGAGTCGCTGCCAGTTCAACTTCAAGATAATTGGATGAAACCCCTGGTAGAATTCCTAAGGGATGGGCTCCTCCCCGAAGACCCTAAGGAAGCTCGCCGAGTCAGAACCAGAGCGAAGCGGTACACCATTGTTGAGGGGGTCTTGTACAAATGCTCCTTCACACAAGTTGACGGCAGACCTTATCTGAGGTGCCTCTCCCCCGAACAAGCCACATACGCCTTGCAAGAACTTCACGAAGGCATAGGCGGAGCACATTCAGGGGCCAGGTCCCTCGCCCGGAAGATGTTGAATTATGGATATTTCTGGCCTACCCTCATACAAGACGCCGGGCGACATGTTCGGCAATGCAGCTCTTGTCAAAATCACTCCAACATCCGTCGCCTCCCACAAGCTCGGCTCGCCACCCTATCAAGTCCTATCCCTTTCGCAATGTGGGGGATGGATTTACAAGGACCGTTCCCGCCAGCTCCTGGCCAACTCAAATTTCTAGAAGACCTTGAAGGCAGAGAGATTCCCCGGACTTGGAATGCCGACCATCTCTTGAAGTACCAAGAGAGCGCATGAACGCCTCTCCGAGTACTGTCAAATGTCGAACTGTTCCTTTCCCTTCACTTGTATTTTACTTGTGCTTTTTTTTATTTCTCCCATGTAATAACGGCACGCAACTTAGAAGCAGCCGAGTATTAGTTTTCAATAAAGAGCATTTTTCCTCGTATCTTACTTGTGACTTACTTGTATCTCTTTGTTTTGACCTTCTTTAAACTCTAACGACAAGTTCGGAGTCCAACACTTGGCTCGACTCCACTTTGTAGGCTCGCTCTGAAGCGAGCTAGAAGTGGTTTGCCATTCGGAATTGCTCCCACAACCGTTGAGACAAACTCTAACGACGAGTTCGGAGTCCAACACTTGGCTCGGCTCCGCTTCTTAGGCTCGCTCTGAAGCGAGCTAGAAGTGGTTCGCCATTCGGAATTGCTTCCACAACCGTTGAAACAAACTCTAACGACGAGTTCGGAGTCCAACACTTGGCTCGACTCTGCTTCTTAGGCTCGCTCTGAAGAGCTAGAAGTGGTTCGCCATTCGGAATTGCTCCCACAACCGTTGAAACAAACTCTAACGACGAGTTCGGAGTCCAACACTTGGCTTGACTTCGCTTCTTAGGCTCGCTCTGAAGCGAGCTAGAAGTGGTTCGCCATTCGAAATTGCTCCCACAACCATGGAAACAAACTCTAATGACGAGTTCGGAGTCCAACACTTGGCTCGACTCCTCTTCTTAAGCTCGCTCTGAAGCGAGCTAGAAGTGGTTCGCCATTCGGAATTGCTCCCACAACCGTTGAAACAAACTCTAACGACGAGTTCGGAGTCTAACACTTGGCTCGACTCCGCTTCATAGGCTCGCTCTAAAGAGAACTAGAAGTGGTTTGCCATTCGGAATTGTTCTCACAACCGTTGAGACAAACTCTAACGACGAGTTCGGAGTCCAACACTTGGCTCGACTCCGCTTCATAGGCTCGCTCTAAAGCGAACTAGAAGTGGTTCGCCATTCGGAATTGCTCCCACAACCGTTTGTCAAAGCTCACATCAATGAACTTACCTCGATGAGCTCCGCCATGGCCGTTCTACCGAGCCGAGGTGCCGAGGTACCGACCTCCACATATGGAGAAAAATGCTGCCGAGCCAGTTTCACCGTCAAATTGTCTCAAAAAACGTGCTAGAACATGATGAACGGCTCGGGTCATGATGCGTCTCCGCAAAACGACAAGATAACGTTTTCTCGAAATTTGAGCCCCTTGTCTCGTGATTCGCGTCACGATCGTGATCAACTATTCAGGTAGAGCCACGTAACTCGGATCTGAAATCCGAACTACCGATCTACCGAACTGCCAAGTGGAGAAAAATGTACCTCAAAATTCGTGCTCGGAATTGCCGAACAGGAAGCAACACACGAACACCAAAAAAATATATATATATATGAGAAAAGAAGGACTTTTATTAAGGAGTACAGCGAACAAAAAACATTTATAAGGTCGAGCTATTACAACAAGGTGCTACAAAAATTCCAAAGTATAATACAACTCTTTCAACGCTTCTTCGGGACAGGGACGTTCCGGTTCAGAGAAATGCGAGGGCGGTGCCGCTTCACCTCCGAGCTCGTCTCTATGCCAATGAACCGAGATGCCTCCTCGGCGCTGCCTCTGACCGCAGCACCAACCGAGGCTCCGCTAGACGAGATGGCCACGCCACTTTGAGCGTCGGCCGGGCTCCGACGAACGATAGGTGGACGAGTCGCGAGCTCGTAGAAGGAGATCCCTCTCTCACTCTCCTTGCCAGTGCACGAAGTGCTTCGGACGTTAACCCTCACGGGCTGAGGTTTAAGGCGAGCTACTTCCTCTTCAAGTTCGACGATCCTATCCTTTAAAGTATCGTCTTTCACCGACACCTTGAACCGAGGAAGTTTTGCCGAGCTTGCCTCTCCGGCACAGTCAGCTATGATTCGGTGAAGGTTGGTCACTTCGATGCTTTTATCGACTGTAACCCTCCTTAGCTGCTCAACCTTCGAAGCGAGCTCGTCGCGCACGGCCAGTGCCGAGGTTAACTCACTCTCCTTCGTCGAGAGTTCTCCTTCGACTATCTGCAAGTGATGAATCTCAGCCAATAACTCGCTGTTCGTCTTCTCCACGTTGAATAGCACCCTCCTGATTAGCTCGATCTCGCCCTCGAGACGAGCTTCGCGTGATTGCTCAGATAATTCCGTTCGCCGTCGAGCCGCTACGGCGTCCGAACCAAGTTCGACAATCTGAAAAACCAAAACATTCTATTGGGAGACAAGTTCCGAGCCAAACACTTAGACAAATTCGAAGAAAAAAAAATCTTTCATTCATGTCGAAAAGAAGCGGTGGCCAGTCCGCTATAAGGCTTTACAAAAAAGAAGAAGAAAAAGAGATTTATGCAAAGGACGGGGAGATCAAGGATCCACCTGAGGCGACGGGTCGATCACAGGCACCTCGCCAGATGGTCCATCGGCCCCCGTCGCCCCGGCTTGGGGATCGGCAGCCACAGTCCCGGGGTTGGCAGACACCTCCTCGTCCCGCTGGTCACCCTCCTCCCCTTCTCCTTTCTCCTCTTCGCCCTCCTCCTCCTCGCCGGGCCACAGGCGATATCCCACTCTTTCAAAGCCGGGGACACGTGCCTCGACGTGGTCAAGCGCTCGCGCATAGGACAGCTCCATGTTCCTGGCCATATGCTTCTTCGCCTCGGCTTCAACCTCCTTCCTAGCCACCTCCACAACGGTGTCCCTCTCTGCCTTCGCCGCCTCCAAGGCCTTCGCCGATGCGGCCAGCTCCTCGGCAGCTTTAGCAACCTTGGCAACCTCTGCTGCGAGCCGCTCATTAGTTCGCTCCAAGGCCGACTCAAGGTCGGCGACCCGAACCTCCAAGTCCTTCGAGCAGCGCCGCTCCGCCTCAAGCTGTTTCACCGCCCTCGCCTTCTCCGCTCTATCCCTGTCACAGGCGACTTTCAGCTCCTTCTCCTGCTCGGCGAACTCCTGAACAAGGTGGCCGAAGTGGCAAGTGGCCTGCAATGAACGATTGTTAGGTGGTTATAAAATCTGAGCTATGGACTTAAAGAAATTTTCAAGGAAAGATACTTCTCGTAGGTGTCGTCCCCGCCTTCATAGCGGCTCGGTCTTTCGGGGTCACGAGATGCTTGACGGCCTGCATACACATCTGCGAATCACCAAGAAAGTCGTCGTGATTCTTCACCCGCCAGTCGGGGACGAACCGCTTCTTATGCGCCTCGGTCAAGATCTGCTCGGCCTGAGGCGTCAGAGGCGGGGCTTGCACAGCCAGCGCCGCTGAAACCGAAACGGTCTCACTGGCTGGGGCAGATGAGGCCGGAGCTGACGGGTCTACAAGGGCGGCCGCCGACGGAGATGGCACCTGAAGATCAGGGGTAGGGTTGGCAACTACCGAGGGGGCCTTAGAAGGTCATCCGGATGTGAGCCCAGTGCTCGGCTTCTTCCTCTTCCTGCCATCGGCGACCTTGCCTCGCTCAGACATCATCGCCGTGAAGTCCATCTTCGGTGCCTCTATTCCAAACAAAAAGTTAGAAAAAGATAGAGAAAAAAAAATGCAGCGAGATGTCAGGAGCGTACTCGGGTCGATCGGACTAAGGCCCGACCCGTGTAGCACCTCCTCGGTCATTCCTCTCCAGCTTAACATTGGGAGAGCAATGAGCTTCGCCGCCACCTCCTCCTCGTCCGGACTCAGCACCGGGTCGGCCCTTGCAAACTTCGGCACCTCTTCCTTCCACCGGGTCGGGATGCCCAACGGCGAGGGCCCCTTTAACAGAAAAAACTTCTCCTTCCAATCTTTTATCGAGTCTGGATTCTCTATGAGCTTAACACCTCTCCGGGGTGACAAGTAGTAGCGAGGCTCGGACTTTGACATCCGGTTGATCTGATACAGACTCTGGAGGATTGTCATGTCTGGCTCGACCTCGGCGATGCGACACTGCAGCAAGAAGGCTAACACGTGGCGCCAGGTGTTCGGCATAAATTGCACCGGTGCCAGACAGTACCAGTGGAGAACCTTCAGCACGAAGGAATGCAGAGGAAAGCGCAAGTCGGCACACAGAGAGTCGAAGTCGAACACGCACGTGGTCGGCGGCAGCACGGTGTCCGCTCGCATCCCAGGGCCGGGGAGGATCAGACTGTACTCCGGAGGGATGGCGAACCCCTTTCTGATCCGGAGGAGGTCCCTCTCGGAGAATACCGAAGCAAGGTCGTCCACCTCGGTGACCTCCCTTGGGGCATTCTCCTCGTAAACTGCCGACCGACCAACAATCACCTTCTTCAGCAGATCGCCCTCGTACTGCCTGATGCCGGCGTGACCGGACAGCACACCAGGGTACCGACCCGACTCAGGGGCTCGCCTCTGTGGCTCCACATTCTCCTCGACTATGGACGACCCTACCACTCTCTTTCCCTTTCTCCGACTCGCTACTTGAACTCTCTCCTCGGCACCACTATCTCCAAAGGACGATGCCTCACTTCCCGAGTTTACCCTTGACATCTCTAAAAAATATCCAAGGCAAAAACACTGACCTTGATGTGACGTAAACTTGAAAGTGACGTGCACGGTCGGAATTTCTTTGCCGGAAATTGCCTGGCCCACGCGATAGCTAGCACCACCACCTTGGAGCACAAACCACTGCTAGCAGAGCAAAACTGAGAGTAAAAGTAAAAATTCAAAGTGAAAGAGAGAAATGAGCTAGGGGGTGAGGAGAGTGGGGATTTATAGCCAAGAGAGCGACGTTTGGGCTCCCTAGGCGTTTAAGGGCCCACTAAAGGAAGACAAAACGACAA
Organism: Hemerocallis citrina; assembly: GCA_017893485.1. Classification (NCBI taxonomy): domain Eukaryota; kingdom Viridiplantae; phylum Streptophyta; class Magnoliopsida; order Asparagales; family Asphodelaceae; genus Hemerocallis; species Hemerocallis citrina. The sequence goes on from CM030368.1 coordinate 36,641,866, forward strand.
AACGAAGAGTTGCGACGTTTCAAGACAAGAACTCTTCAATTCGCTTAACTCCATCACTCGGCCACCGGGTGCATGGCCGAGCTACTGAACAGCTTGGCTAAGCAACCGAGCTACTGGGTGGAAGAGCGATCCACCGAACCCATGGTGGGCCTAGCTACCAAGCCGAGGTGCCGAGGTACCGACATCCACATATGGAGAAAAATTCTGCCGAGCCAGAATCACCGTCGGATCGTTCCAAAATTCGTGTCAAAATTTGATGGACGGCTCAGATCGCGCCACGCCCACAAAACGACAAGATAATGTTTTTTCGTGATCTGAACCCCGTCTTCATGATTCGCACTGTGATGAACGCTCCAGATTAAGCCATGCATTCCTTCCGAGCTGCCGACCACCGGGGTGCATAGCCGAGCTACTGAACAGCTTGGCCAAGCAACCGAGCTACTGGGTCGGAGAGTTGCGACGTTTCAAGGCAAGAACTCTTCAATTCGCTTAACTCCATCACTCGGCCACCGGGGTGCATAGCCGAGTTACCGAACAGCTTGGCTAAGCAACCGAGCTACTGGGTGGAAGAGCGATCCGCCGAACCCATGGTGGGCCTCGCCTAGCTACCGAGCCGAGGTGCCGAGGTACCGACCTCCACATATGGAGAAAAATCCTGCCGAGCTAGAGTCACCGTCGGACCGTCCCAAAATTCGTGTCAAAACTTGATGGACGGCTTAGATCGCGCCATGCCCACAAAATGACAAGATAACGTTTTTCCATGATCTGAACCCCGTCCTTGTGATTCGCGCCGTGATGGACGCTCAGGATCGTGCCACGTAGCTCGGTAGATCCCCAGCGCTCCGAGCCGAGCTGCCGAAGATCGATCCGCCGAACCCATGGTGGGCCTCGCCTAGCTACCGAGCCGAGGTGCCGACCTCCACATATGGAGAAAAATTCTGTCGAGCCAGAATCACCGTCGGATCATTCCAAAATTCGTGTCAAAATTTGATGGACAGCTCAGATCGCGTCATGCCCACAAAACGACAAGATAACGTTTTCTCGTGATCTGAACCCCGTCCTCGTGATTCGCGCCATGATGGATGCTCAGGATCGTGCCACGTAGCTCAGCAGATCCCCAGTGCTCCGAGCCGAGCTGCCGAGGAGTTGAGCCGAGGTGCCGAGGTACCGACCTCCACATATGGAGAAAAATTCTGCCGAGCCAGAATCACCGTCGGATCGTTCCAAAATTCGTGTCAAAATTTGATGGACGGCTCAGATCGCGCCACGCCCACAAAATGACAAAATAACGTTTTCTCGTGATCTAAACCCCGTCCTCGTGATTCGCGCCGTGATGGACGCTCAGGATCGTGCCACGTAGCTCGGCAGATCCCAGCACTCCGAGCCGAGCTGCCGAGGAGTCGAGCCGAGGTGCCGAGGTACCGACCTCCACATACGGGAAAAATACTAGCCGATCCATACAGATCGTCCGATCCCCCGGAAAATCGCGCTCGGCGACGATAAAGGGTCCAGATCGCGCCCCGGCATAATTCGATATTATAAATTAATTTTTATTTATTAAAACCGTTTTATTTATTTAAAAATTGAGAAAAAATGATTAAAAATTCGGAAAAATTAATTAAAAATTTTAGGAAATAATTATAAATTCAGGGAAATATTTTGAGCCCCTGAGAGAGTAATTATTGCCTAGAATGGCTGATTAAGACCCTCGGATGGCGAATCAACACTTCGCAAAATTAAATAAGTGATTCGATAGATAGATAAAAATTAAGGAAAGAGGCCAAAAAACCAGAGGTGCTCAAGAACAACTTAGAGCACGCAACTAACCCGGAAAATCACCATACTGGCCCATACAAAGAATCGTCACCCCTCGTTTGGACTCCGATACAACTCCCAAAGCCATTAAAACAGTAAAACTACTCCTTAAAGGCTGATCAAACTCAGTCTTCGGGAGTGGGAAGCTCGTGATATGGCTAAAAATAGGGTTAAATCGGAACCGTCCAAATCGGGCACGAATCTTAAAGTTTAGGGATAAAACGGTAATTTCACCTACAAACGGGTCTGAAATGGGTACTTGGTCCTTTTTCCAAAGGCCCAATAACCTGTGAACGGATCCACCTCAACTGGGTACGGGTCCCAACCCGAAATGAACCCGGTCTGGCAGGATAGAATTAGGGTTTCTGATTAACCCAAATCAACGGTCCTGATTCATATCTATCCGTTCACTGGGAATTAGGGATTAAATTCCTTATCTGACCCCTAAGGCGGCTATAAATACCCTCCATCCACCACCATTAAGAGGTAATCAATCTTTTGCCAATTTACGCTCTTTCATAATCATTCCTGATTACTGACTTGAGCGTCGGAGGGTGCGTCGCCGGGATCAACCCTGGTGTCTCGCACTTTTTGCAGGTGAACGGCGGGAGTCAACGGTCAAACTCCGGCGGAACAGGTTTCAGGTTTGCTATTCAAGTTTTCCAATAGTCCACAAATACTATCTGTTTGCCCCCACACTAGATTTAGCGGTAACAGTAACTAATGATGTAATAATCGTGATGGTAATAAAAGTTTTTTTAATTTTTTGTGTTATTTACTGTGTTGAGATGAATTTGAAGGAAAAGATTCTGGTGGTGTCACAGATGTCCTGTAATGGGAATCCGGGGCGTTATAAAAGTGGTATCAGAGCTTACTTCAAATTGCAGTCTAACACAGTAGGAAATTAAAACTTAAAGTGCCAGTTAGAGGCAGGATTGTGTTCAGATAGTTCGAGCAATCGATATATATCTGAGATTCCTCTCTGACCAGGACTGAACTTGTTTGTATTTTTCAGAATGGTGTTCGAAGATATCTTCATCAATAATGCGTCAGTAGTAGCCGATGAACCAATGCCTACCAGGGAAATAATGACAGTAGAGGAAGAAATGATGCAAGAGCTACAACAAATTGAAAAGGTAGAAGACTCACCTCCACCATCACCAGACTCAACCGTGGAACGATAGATGACAGCCATGTTGTATCTGAGAATAAGGAAACTGAAGAAGCGCAGGGACAAGGCGATCCGCCAAGCCAAACAGCAAATCAACACTTACTGAGCACAGATTGCATGCCTAAAAGAAGAACGAGGGCAACTCCAATCCGATATGACACACTTCCGGAACCGTTGGTGGGAACTTCAGAAAAACATCAAGCCAAGAACAACTGGAAAAATTACCAAAAACACTAAGGATGGCACCCCAAGGAAGCTCCAGCCAAGAGTTGTTACAAGTGCAAGAAAGTCGGGCATTTCAAGTCAAACTGCCTAGAAATGTCAGCCAAGAACTGTTACAACTATGGAAAACCCGGGCACATCAAGTCAACATGCCCACAACTACAAGAAGGATGCTCAGCGAACAAGTTGCAGAACATCGGTAACAGGGTTTAATGCCATGTGGATCAACTATATTTTTAAATTTTTTGAAGGTTGAAGAAGGATGTAATCCACTTGTATTATGAATGTTCAACTCAGGTACGAATGATATTGTATTTTGGAAAACTTTTCAATGTGCTACTTCCTGGATAAAAGACTTTTCTTCTAATTAAAGCTTAATTTGGCAGATAGGATGATCATAAATCATATGGTAGTGCTTTCCAACTTATGATTGTGATCTTCCCTATATCTGAACCAGCTCAATGTATTTTATTTTGCTAGCAAGCTTAGTACAGTCGTGTTCAGCGGCAACTAGTCTGTAACCAGACATCAATGGAGGCAAACATGCAACTGGATGCCGAAAAGCAAATCTGCAACCGAAGGTCTAGATGGCAAACATGCAACTGGATGCCGGAAGACAATCTGCAACCGAATGTCCAGGAGGCAAACCTGCAACTAGATATCGGAAGCCAAGTCTGCATCCGAATGTTCAGAAGGCAGAACTGCAACCGATGTCGATTAACAGCCTGATGTGAGCCACTGGAAGATCAGAACAAAAATGTGCGATTGCATCCCTTCTAAGGAGGGAGTGGCTACCGACCAGCAGAAGTCGTAAACAAAGAGTAAGTCAACATTACTTGCGGACAAGGACAAGCAAAGTAATGCAGTTATTGTCTACTCTAGAGCAGAAGTGGAAGAATGGCAGCATCAAATTCATGATGGGTCCACCCAGAAGATTAAAGAGCAACATTCAACTTGGTAGAAGACCAGTTGGTCGGGAATATCACTCGCGAAACTGGAGATGATTCAGGAAAATATCTCATGAACCATTGGTGATTGTGTTTTGTTTTCTTCCTCACTAGCGTCGTTCTAAGGACAGAACGATTCTAAGGAGGGAGTGATGTAATACCCCGCAAAATAGCATATGGCTATTTTTTTTGCATAGTAATCTGTGCACAGTCAAGATTGCACACGATTGCCTCTTTTTCTAATAATCATCAGTTTAATTGAGAGATTTCAGATATATGAGCTGTTCTGAACCCGATGAGGTAAACTCGGAATATCTTCTCAATTAAACTGTAGTTTTGTCCCGATTGTTTTAACCAGACAATTTTCGGGAGAAAATTATAACTTCTATAAAACATATACTTTAAAAGATTTTAAATTATATATATTGGTTCTTTTTTAAATTCAGTTAGCACTTCAATTGAATGGGAATTGCGATTGTGCACTAGGGTTAGGGTTAGGGTGTGGTGACCTAGGGTTCCTTGACCTAACCTAGGGTTAGGAACCCTAACATCATATAATGGCTTGGATCTTGATGAAGATCCAATGGTGGAGATATTTCACCATGTGGTATTGACTTTTGGAGAGTGAAAAGCTTCCAAGAAGTTTCCAAGAAACTTCCATGAAGCTTCTAATTAGGTGTGTTGGCACTCTTATCCACCATCCATTTCAAAAAACCGAACTCCTCCCATCCTCACCCTTCACCATTCTTGCTGGACAATCCCCAACCCTAGCTCCCCATTCTCTATAAACCCCCCCACTCTATCTACTTCTCATCTTTCCTATCTCATCTTGTTCAAAAAAAAAAGAGGGAAAGAGAGGTGAAGTTTTAATAGTGGAAGAAGTTGAAGTAGAGAAGGAGGGGAGAGGGTTTCATTTGAAGACCAAGGGGGAGGAGCAACTAAGCAAACAAGCTAGTAGAAGTTCTTACAACTTGAAGAAGTGGGTGATCTTCTAACTCAAAAATTTAGTTTTTGTGTATATGTGAGTTTTGGCATGTGGTAGTAGCTAAAAGAAATCTTGTTGCCTTGTATGGAAAGTTAGCATGCTAAAAAACAAAAAAAATTTTATGTGGTAGAAGATATCTTTCCATGAAATTGTTAAGGGCATGTATAAGTAGGTGAGTTCGAGAATTTCTAGTTTTCAAATGGTTGAGAATTTTGGACTAAAATTTTCAGGACTTGTTGAGCTATGTATCTAGGGATTACATGATTTGTTTCATAATATTTGGAGTCATTTTGATAACCCAAACAATAGCCCAATTTTCGAACAGTAAGCAGCCAAGGGAGCTGCTGTTGTTTGAAATTTGTGGTGTCTTTTCGATTTTGTAACTCAAAATTGGCTAGGTATTTTGAGCTGAAAATTTTTGTGGACACTCTTGTATGTGTCTACACCCATAGTTTTTATTTTCATAATTTTCCGAGGTAGTTTGATACCCAAAGAAATTGTAGAATATAACTGGTCTGGAAGTTGTGGCTGAAGCTGACTGTTTTTGGACTGAGATTCAAAAGGTCATAACTCCTTGTGTGTTTATGATATTGCTATCAAAATTTTAGGAGTATCTTATGGTATGAGTCTATTTTATGATTCTCAAATTTTAGAATTTTTAGAGGTCGTTTGTTGAGGTTTGAAAATTATTTAGTAAGGGGTAGTAAATACCCTGCGGAAAGAGCAGCTGAAATTTCGTGCATTGTTTGAGGAGTCATAACTCATTGTGTGATATGAATCTAAATACAAATTTTGGACACAATGGAATGGTATATGTGTGGATTAAGAATCTCAAATTTCATGAACTTTGGACTTAAGGTCGGTTTATTATTGAATTTCAAAGTGGACTAGGTTCAGCATAATGCAAATCGACTAGTCTGCGAAGATGGGAAATTCTGGAATTATTTGTTAAACATTTGGGAATTTGACCAACTAGAGATTTGTAGTAGGGATTCATAGATTTCTAACACAAGTAGAATTTTGTTAATTCCAGTTTGTAGGTTGAGAGTTATGATTTTTCAAAGATTAGGGCAGATCCAGTCTAGTCAAGGCCCTGTTTATTGAAGAATCAACTTTTCCCCTGTTTTGCGAACCTGATGGAATTTGGTGTTATCGAGGACATTAATGATTGAGTCTGAGACCTAGAAAGTTGTAGTATACACTCTCACCTTTCCATAGAACCCGGAATCGAGTAATTCCGATGATTGGGCAAACCTTTATGATGTTGGAAAGGTGCAGCGAGTGCATGAAGGAACGTACAGCCAGAATTATATGAGGCTTATATGGTGCCCAGATGATTGAATTTGAGGAAATGGTTAACTGGAAAGTTGTAGACTAGGGTCTTAGCTTTTCGGAATCGGTAGTATCAAGCAATTCCGACTTTTGTACTGGAAGTTATGGACTTTGCAAGTTTAACAACATGTTGGTTAGTTTGACTTCGAGCTTAAGTTAGCTCGGAGACTTGAGTTCTTTAAAGAATTGAGGGAGTCGTCCACTAGGGGATTGCAGTGGATCTCCCTACCCTCCTAGAAAGTCTGATTGTGCTGGATTCCGATGAGCGTAGCTTGAGTTGCAACTACTGCTATTTCTTGAACTATTCTATCGGATAATTGATGAGCATTCCTCTGTGTACCGCAGTGTGGTGATCATGAGCTATTGAATCTCACAAGACGTTTTAACATTTCATCTGGAACTTAGACAAGTTCCTATGCTTAGTACTCATGGTGGACATGAATAAGTTGGGTTATAGCTCTGGTTGGGTTGTGATTGGTGTCTCGATGCCTGAGTCTATCAAATGGTCTGGAATTTGTGATTTTGTGTGTGCTTAACTTCATTTGTATTATATTGCATCCTTGGGGCGTCGTTGGACTACTCGCTGAGGGTTACGGGCCGGGATCATTTGGTCGCTGACCTGAAGGTATTGGAAATCAGTGGAGGTGATTCCTGTGATGATTGTTATTTTGATACACCAGTCAGGCTCGGCATTGATTGTTCGACACCGTTTATGATTTGAGTAACAACATGTTTTCAGTAAACTGCATTGATTAGGTTTTCCTTTGTTGTTTCGTTTGAAGACCGAATTGGTGCTAGGGGTGATTTCCTATAATCCGACTCGTTCTGAGAGTTAGCACTAGGCGGTGATAACCAGGGATTGTCTCTTCCTGTCATTAGGGATACGTGTTGCGGTGCGTATCTTGCACTGTTGATTCCTGAAGTACCGTGATAAGAACGGGATGTCGATTTCCTGGCGGATAGGGTGTTTAGACCTTCGAGGTCGTCATGTTTTATGTTGGTGGACACGAACGGATCATAATGGATCTTCTGCGTAATGGATATGTTGCGGTATATCTGTAAGTTTGTCACAGCTTTTGAAGATGGTCCGATGCAACAATTATTGGTGACAACGGGGTAGCTCCTCGAATTATTTCTTTTTACTAGTAGTTTACACGTGCGATGCACATTTTAATAAATATAGTTTTTTAAAATAAAAATTTAGACGTAGTCTTGATTTGAACCTGGGATCTCCTTTATAATAGTTATGCACGTGCGTTGCACAGGTTGGTAGAATGACAAAACATTTACAAATGACACTAAGGCCTTCTCCCATTATAATATTAGAGATATATATCTCCTCAATCAAGTTGTACTATCAAGAACAGGAAGTGGACCGAAATAGAATGCATTGCATAATGAGGGTTCAAATCCCTGAAACTAGAGAAACGGCTTGGTCAAGGGCTCATGTAGTATGAGATGCATGTGTGTCCAGTGTCTTGCTAACATTAGATTAGGTGCAACTCTGTATTTGTATTAGACTTCAGGTCATGACAAACACAAATACTAGGAAATCAGGATACACGTTTCTTTTCCATTCGAGATGAATTATGGGTGTGATAGTTGGAGATCGCTGTTTTCTTATCAGCATTGCGTCAGTAGAATTACTGACGTGCCTACTTAATTAGGTACTAGATACCGGGTCAAGAGGGCAGAAGAGCCAAACTAGCAGGGCATCCAAATGGGGTGGCAGTGTACATGCATACCATTCGAGCGAGTGCAGAAATACCGGAATCGTACAGCAGAAGGCTCAAGCCGAGGGGCAAGTCCCAGGGAGGCAGATAGACCACTCAGCAAAATTTCGGCAGTGACCAATCGATTCCCGATCTGGAAGACAGCCAATAGCCTCACAAGTGGAATCTGGATATTTTTGTAAACAATTATAATGAGTTTATGTAATTTGTATTCCTTGTTTAAGGACAAATTAATATTTGTAACTAATGATGTAATAACCCTAATGGTAATAAAAGTTTTTTTAATTTTCCGTGTTATTTACTGTGTTGAGATGCATTTGAAGGAAAAGATTCTGGTGGTGTCACAGATGTCCTGTAACGGAGATCCGGAGTGTTACAGTTACAGCTGAACAACATGTTCTCTGCACGTGCCTACTTCTCTCAACTCACTCCCACTCATATTTGAAAAACGCGCGCATAAGGCGTAAAACACTGATATAGGAATTAAAAGAAACACAAGCACTGATACATCCTACACAAGCATTGATACATCGTCTTCCTTAGTCTTGCGCACTTCGGACACATTCAACATCATCCCTAACATAATCTGTTAATACTGATTTGGGGAAATTAGGGTTAGAGTTAATCTCTAGCCGCTTAAGATATTATACCCTGCTTATCAGTATTGGAATATCACAGAGCACTACCTCTAGACCAGCTTATAAAGAGATTAGACTGGGTTTAGGGTACTGGGCTTTTAGCCCACTCAACCCGTTCCAATAATTAATACATAACACATGTAAACCCGTGTTGCCCCATAGAACAATATACACAATATTATCCTATTATATTGAGAATATACATATACATCCAACAATTTCCTCCTATATTCTCAATATATTAGGCTAAGCAATGTTATAATATTGGATCACAAAAATTTAAACATTATTGAATCATAAAAACCATGGATCATAGACTAAATCAATTATAACTTGAATAGTTCAAATATGACTAAACCAAAATAATTAAATAGTTCTAAAACCATAAATGAATAGTTCACAAAGACTAAACCAACTAGAGGAACCTGTCATAGTTTCAAAATCAACCAAAGCAGATAAACTTCGAGAACAAAATATGAATTTTAAGCTCATGAACACAAGAGTCTTAAACTCAACAGAAGTTTTATCAAGCAAGTGACAAAGTAATTCTTCAGAGAAATAAACCAAAACTATATCCTTGCAAACTGCTTTATGTTTACTCCTCCATTTTGAGCAAATCATAATTCTGAAAACTATGTTGACAAATTCAACTCTTCCATCTTTGCTAGCTTATTGAAAACAAGAATATCAAGAGACACATATCTAAGAATTCTAGCAAATTTCATAAAGTATCTGGTTCTACTAAAGAACTTAGTACAATTCAACGATAGCTTAGCAAAATGTAACGCAAGCATCACAATCAAGTTTCTTTAACAAAATAAAGAACAAGAGCTATTATAGTTTCTACACAATAACTATACTATGTTTCATATTGGAATGATAGAATAGTCAAATCAATTATGATTAATTCTGAATCATCAAAATTGGAATGAAACATGAATCCATAAAAGAGTTATATCATCAAAATTGGCATGATATAACAACAATTCTAAACATCGGAAACATATCGACAAGTTTTCATGCTTTCTTTTGGAATAATGAGATGATTCTAAGTAAATTATGAAAATATATAGCTTCATCAAAATTGGAATGAAATTATATATTAACAGAATTTACATAGAACTTTTCAAATTATCTAAAGCATGTCAACTGCCTAAAATTGATGCTTCAGTTTGAACTTCTCTATGGCTCCAATTGGATTTTAAATTTCAAAACAACTTGGATGTTAAAGCTTTTCACTCAACAGCTTTTAACTTCATCTCCCCCACAGTTTTGATAATTAGATCACTTTCAAGTTTCTTAGCAAGAGCATTGACCATATTTGTCACAATTGCACTTTATCTATGAGAAAGTTCAACTAGGCTTCTTTCAACCTTAATATACTCCTCTTACTATTATAGAGTGAGTTATGAGCTACAGTGCATTATAGCTTGATAGTCACATAACAGAATTAGAGAATTTATATTAAACTTCTCAAATGGATGATTAGCAATAAGTCATTCAATCCACTCAGCCTCTTTCTCTGCAGAGGATAACACATAGAGGTGTGATTCCTTGGATGAGAACGCAACGCTTGTTTGCCTATTAATCTCCATAATTTTTCTGCTCCTCCTAGTGTGAACACATATCCACTAGTTGTCAACTTTCAGTAAACTTTGAGTAGCACAAAGCAAACTCTTGAGTACCACTCAGGTATCTCATTAGCCTCTTAAGGGCACTCAAATGTGTATGGAATTATTAGTAAATTTGCAGATCATACCTACCTCAAAGGCTATGTCTATTCTAGTACAGATTTTTGTTTACACGAGACTTTCAATTCTTTTAGAATGATCTACCTGTCTCATAGTTGCACCATCATAAGGTGTCAGCCTTTTATAATAATCATAAGGTGTTTCAAAACACACTTTCGATCACTATATCCCCACTTTTGAAACACATTATTGATTTATCGAATTTGACTAAAGGTTATCCCTTGCCAACCAAAACTCACCCTTATACATAATATGGTGACCACAATACTTAGGTGTTTCAAGCTAAATTTATTTGGATAGCACAATTTAACTCCATTTATAATAGAGAAGTCACTTCCAATCATCAAGTATGTTAATAAAACCAAGTAAATAATAGCCATTATATTTGACACACCACACAGTTAAAGGCACTGATATGAATTACTTAATTCATATACTGGGCTCTTTGAGAAATTTGTCAAATTATTTATACGTTAGCTATATTACATGTTTTAAAGCATATGATGATTTTACTAAATTGTAAATCTTGTTCGCTAAACATATTAGTTCAAAACTTTCCAGTACAAAACTGTTCAGTACAAAATATCAAGTACAGAACTTTTTAAATATTCTTTATGAATGACAAAATTTTCAATAGATGTAAGGGTAAGAAGAATACTTGTTGTAACAATATGACAAACATGTGAGTAAACATCAAATAAATCTATCCCATTTTCTCAGTCAATTTGTTTGCTACTAAAAAGCATTGAAATTGCTACTGAACAATCAAAATTAAGTTTCTTCTACAAAACCCCACTTACTTACTATAGTTTTAGCGCCTTTTGGCAGATCAACTAAATTGAAGTATTATTGTATGACACAAAATCATCACATTGTCTACTAAAGACTATTCTTAGTTCATTTGTCATTCAGGTTTTAAGTGTCAGTAAGGCTGGTTCTTGATTCCAACTGTGAATTATTGAACGTGTCTGTAGGACTAGATTGTTCATACATTTATCTTTGATGAACACATCTTCAAAGAATTTTGCAAGTCTAGATTCTTCTAACACAAATTAGATAGATCCAACATCTGTCCACAGAACTACATTCTGCACTTTCTAAACACCCACAAATATTTGTTGTAGGTCATACTTTAGGCCTTTTAGAGTCATGTACTCTAACAGATGTATCACAACACAAAATTTTCATTTTAACAAAATTATTTGTGTTTTTATACTGTTAATCTCCAAGGTGTAAGTGACTTAGAGTGTAGTAATAAATTAGAAATATGATTGATAATTTAACATCACTCATAATTACTCAAAGTCAAACTAACAGTCAATAACATAGAATTCAACATTTCACTGAGTGTTTGATTCTAACTTTATCAATACTGTTTGACAATGGTAAATATAGTGCACTAGAGATTATGCCAAATGCAAATTACTCTAAAATTATTAAACATATTCACCACCTCCATCAACACTGAACCCTTGATTTTTAGCATTTAACTAGATTTTAATTTATCACAATAACGAGTGTTACATCCTCCATATATGTATGACAAATATTCAATAATCATCTACATAGGTGATTAAATACTTCTGACTAACAATCGTCTCATCTAGTCACAAAGCTACTGAGATCACAAATATCAGAATGTATTGACTCAAGAAGTTGTGTGCTCCTAGAGACCATACTAAATGATTTTCTAGTAATCATAATCTGAGCACAACTTTTATATTTGTCATATTTAATGAAGTGTCATTTGGCAGAGTTATGAGTTTTAACAAGAACAAACAATTTAATATATAGTTCATAGTGATTCTAAATTTCAAAACAACTTGGATGTTAAAGCTTTTGACTCAATAGCTTTTTAACTCCGTTTCCCCACAGTTTTGATAATTAGATCACATTTCCTCACAAACAATTGAATATATATTTCTCAAATCCTAGCCAATTATGCTAGGTTCAAGAACATAATTAGAACTATTATTATTAATTGTTTCATTTGTTAAACTCAACTTATACATGCGATTAACAATGTAAGCACATTATAAGAGCTAATACAAGATTACTCTATCACATTTTATAAAATTGTTCGCTTTCTCTAGTGATTCTAACAATGTCCACTTGCTCAAACAAATTGAGCTATATTTTTCTTTATTCGTTCTTCATCATCTTCGAAACACTAAGCGAGATAATGACTCATATTTTATAATTAAATTTTGTACACACAGTACAATGAACGATAAAGAACAAAATGTAAATAATGGAGTCATATTCTGCATTACAGAATGCTCCTATCTAAGTTACAGACATTTGTTATAAATCTTATACAAAAATTTTAATTATTAGAGAAGCAAATATATAATCTCACACAAACTGCAAACAATGGATTTGTCAAAATATCTATACACATAGTATGATAAAACACTTAACAACCCTAAACATGCTAGTTTTCCAAAGCGAGAATAACTATGATCTAAAACTCTCAATCATATGATCAAACGCACAAAGCGTTAACACATTCATCACATAAAAAATACTAAAAAAGTTAGAGTAGATCATACTGACACTTCAAGTAAGAAGTGTTTTCCAAATTCGATGGAGAAGCCTGCGTAGTGCAGACTTGTCATACCGTGATGTAAATCAATCGTCTCCAACTCACACAGTTTGTAAGTAACTTTGAAGTTCCTACATTCATCAAATCTTTAAGGATTAGCCAATTAAACAAATTATTAGCACAATCTAATTCACAACAATTTAATTTGGAGATTCAATTTTATAGTCAAAGACTATAATTTATCAAAATAAATATTTGATCTATAGCACACAGCCAAAACAGTTATTCAGACTTGTATTTAATTAAACAATGCTTAATACAATTTTGAACTTTAGCACTTAGCAACAAAATTCAAATAATTAAATAACAATTTAAAATGGGTGAACAACTTATCTTTAATTTAGATCTGAATTGGAGGTACACTGCAGTAGATTCAGTCTTCTCCCCAAACACGGAATATAGAACAATACCTAATGGATTGTCTCCACTGGTTAGATCCGATCTGATTCCCTTTGGCTAGATCTGGATATGCTACAATAGTCCAAACGCCAAACAGCAATCTCCAACCAATAGAGGATCTGAATCTGGATCTGCTCCAACTACCTGAACACCAAACACCAAAATCAGCCAATCCAAAATCCAGATCTGACTTATCCCCTTCTCTCCTTCTTCCCGAGCGCCAAACAGCGAGAAGAAGGAGAAGGTGGCGATGCTTGGGTCTTGCGGCGACGGTGCCCAGCGGCGATGCCCAGCGACGGCGCCCAACGACGGTTCCCAACGACGGCACCCCGCGATGGTGCCCAACGACGGTGCCCAACGGCTGCGGTTCCCAGCGGCTCCTCCACCACCTCGATCTCCGACGACGACTAGATCTGAAGCTGCGAAATCGACAGCGAAGGTGATCTGTGATGACGAAGGCGGCGGCTCTTCTGTTGGAGATCGCGCCGGCGCCCACCGTGGTCGGAGGAAGCAGCGCCGGCTGCTACGGTCGGAGGAAGTAGCGACGGCTGCTACGATCGGAGGTAATTGAGTTAGTAATATCTTAAGATTGTTAATACTGATTTTGGGAAATTAGGGTTAGGGTTAATCTCTAGCCGCTTAAGATATTATACTCTGCTTATCAGTATTGGAATATCACAGAGCACTACCTCTAGACCAGCTTATAAAGAGATTAGACTGGGTTTAGGGCACTGGGCTTTTAGCCCACTCAACCCGTTCCAATAATTAATACATAACACGTGTAAACCCGTGTTGCCCCATAGAACAATATACACAATATTATTCTATTATATTGAGAATATACATATACATCCAACATAATCAACATAATACTAATTCAATAGATGCAAAAAATACCAATTGGTTATAATCTGGTAGTAGGTTGAAGAAAAGATAGACAAGAGTTAGTTAGGTTCTTTAAAAGAGTTTTTACCTTTTTTCGAAGAAAAATGTGGAGTATGGTCACCTGCTTTATATTGAGTTCTTGGGTACGAGTTGTTCGTTATCTTTAATATTTTTAATCTCGGAGATAGTGTTTATAAAAAAACTAAAACTCGTATGTATTTTAACCGTAAAGTCGAGCTTACTTCCTCCTGCCATCGACCAACTGTCAACTTAAATCTCAACTACAAATTTAAAAGTTTAATTAAATATCAAATCATCAACTTAAATCTCTGTTTAAAGAACTTTACATGAAAAAAAAACTAGGAAAGTTTAAAACTGAACTGAACTGTGTAGGATAGGAATACTAGTAGTTCCTTTCAAGGCCCAGCCCAAGGCCCAATTTTCTATTATTATAAACCTGTGGCCCACAAACATTCATGTTCGTGGCCCAAAAACCTTCATGGCCTACAAATCTCAAATCCTTTTAAGCAAATCTGATGAGAAAACGATCTCTACCACATAGATTATTTTGAATTTCACTATTTTAGTTTTTTTTTTCCCTTTTGGTGATACAGAGTTTTGGCCGATTCTTTTTAAAAAGAATAGAATTTCTTTCTTTCTGCTAGCTTATGTTATTCCACCATTTTTGGCTAATTACGGAAACTCTAAATTTTATTATTTTGGCCGGTTTATTATAGTCCAATATGATTGAAATTTTTTGAGAAACTACAAAATTCGATGTTCCAGGGTTTACACTTATAGACTATGAACCACCGTATTTTTCCGATTTGAAGAAATCTTGAATCTTATTGTTTTAGAAACTTTTGTGACTTATACAATACTAGTGTAACCCTTCACAAATTGCAAGTAAAATACTTTGAACAGGCTCATAAAATTATATGAAAATTAAACAATATAATGATAAAATTATATGAAAATTAAACAATACAATGATGATATGCATTGTGTTTATTTTCTTCCAGTTTATCTTATTTAATAACATGTGTTACTCTTGTTTGGAAAATCCAAATAATGATATTCTTATCTATTTGGGTCATATTATTTGAAACCACTAAAGGAGATTTCATTAGTTCATATTTTTTTTTTATTGTCATGTACATGCACAATTCTTAAACAAAAACATAAAAGTCATTAAAGGACGGAGGTGAACCTATTCAACACTGACACCACACTAAAACATAGTTAAACCCTAGATCCTTAAATTTAGAGATGCCCCTTAACTATTTCGATCACAATATAATTAAAAGATGACAAACCTACAAATTGACAAATTCACAATTTTAAATCAACCAACACCATTCTATATTTCTAAAGCAAAGTAAAAATTCGAATAATTACTGAAGTTGAACTTACAATGCAGTAATAGGTGGGAATGTGGCTCTTCTTGGACTCCTCCTGGATGTATTCTGCTATCTCTTTCTTCACAGTGTGCTTCCCAACTGTCTTCCCTCTCAAATCAAGCCTTCCATCTTAAATCATTCACTCTCAAATGAAACATAATCAACATCAGAAGGAGAGTGGTTGTTTTTATTATTATTTTATTTTATTTCATTTTGTAAATTGACTGCACGTGTTATAGTACATGTTTGTTTCTTCTTCTTCTTCTTTTCTCATGTATTAGCACGTCATAGTTTTCTACTTTCTCTCCTCATAGTATAATATATATAATAGTATGCATAATTTTTTTTAAATAATTAATTTTAACAATATTTGATCGGATGAGTATATATATCTTCATAGTTTATCAAGTAAGAATCCAATACAATAATTATACCATAGATCAATGTTGAGTAGAAAAATTACTGAGATTGCAGCAAAAGAAAGCTACTTTAATCGAAATTGAAGTAAAACAGTAATTTGCAACGTTAATCAAGATATAGGTTTCCTTTTCGGAAACACCCTCAATAAACTTTGGTAAGGTACTAATGCTAGTCTGAAAAAGTATAAACATATGTATTGTTTTAAGCTTAAGAGACTTATATCAATCCTTTTAATATATTACGCATGATGAAGCAGCCTCTTTCTGCACACCTACATAATGGCAACAGATGCTCGCCATAAAACTGGAGCATGGATCAAAAGGTATAGTATAGGATAAATTTCATCAGCATTGAGAAACCACTATAAAGGAAACCATCGAACACGAAAAACATAATTGCTAAGTAGTAGACTTTTACCTTCTATAACCACATTCGCTAGCCATCCAAAATCCGTCGGCAAGATAACACCTAAAAGAATGTAATTTGAATGACTAAATTGAATCAAAATAGGGCCAATAATTATAAAGGTCTTTTGAGTATTTTCACAAACACCTTGTGTGCACCACAAATGAGAAAAATATTATAATCAAGACAATCCCGAACCCAAATTTGAACATTCCCACATCTATAAGCATCTTAGTGAACCTTATATTTCGAAGATTGGTGTATAAATTCCTAATCAAATTCAAAATTAAAATCCATCCACCTGAGTTCCATATGTCCCCACCACACAGCAGGCTCCTACAACTAACATATTTTAGTTCATTCATGCATTTTATCAAACAGATTGAAGAATTTAACATGGGAAGACGAAGCCACACATAATAAACCAAAGGATCTTTAGACATTACTCTTAGGTTCATCAAATATTTTTATCTCTTTAGCAAATAATTATACTATATATACAATCCAAAGTAAGAGAGAATGTTACAGCTTGATCAATACCTTAATCTCATATTCTCAATATTCTAAAAAATAGTAAATATATAATACAAAATAAGAGAGGATCTTACAACTTCCTGAATACCTTAATCTCGGCGAGGATTTTGGGTATAGCGTACGACTGCTGCTTGGATTTGGACGGACTGGCGAACGACGAACGATTACAGTTGAGTTTTGGGCTAGGGAAGACGACGAGGATATGCGAACGAGGATGACTTGTATTTGGGTAGACTGGTGGACGGCGAATGACGACGGTTTGGATTTGGGTGGATTTGTGAACGGCAAACGGTGACAGGTGGGTTTTGGGCGAGGATGGGTTGGGGGATTTGGGGAGAGGAAGAGTTTTTTGTGTTTTGTATATTTTTTAATGTTCTTTTATTAAGTTAAAGGTGCGATCTGCATATGGTAAGATAAATTTGAATTCCTACTGTTGCTCTCCTTTTCCCTATTTCAAAATAGAGAAAGAAGGGAGGGGGTAGTCCTATTAGCTTAAGATATAACTAGTATAACCCCTGTGCAAATTACACAGGCTTTACCAAAAAAATATATTAAAACAATAATATTCAATTAAAAAATCGGCAGAATCTACTAATATATACAACTTGTTTGTTATGTAATTATAATCCAGTATATCAACATTCAAAAATTTTATAGTAAAGATGTTACAGAAAATTGAATCTCAAAACTCAAGCATTTGATGAAATATGGCATTACACTAATCTTTGAATTAACCAAATACTTCAACCTTAATTATATATCCAATGAATGGCTTAAATAAATTGCATATCTCATTTGTACCATTCAGGGTGTGATCCTTGACTGAATCTGCACTAAGTAGTTGACCACCTGAACAGGGTAACACTGAATTGTCCAATATTAACTAATACGTGCATTGTACACATTTTTTTTATCAAAAAACTTCAAATAAAACAATCCAAACTATCCAACACACGGTCTCTTCCCCTCCTACTTCAAATTTGGGACTTATTCCTAACTGAATCATCGAAAGGTTCTGATAGCAAGACTGTGTCATGTAGATCCTTAAACAAAAAGGCTGGAAGAATCCAAAAGAGAAAGGGGTTTGAAGTTTGAAAGAACTGCGTAAAGATCTTAAAATCGTATTTTACTTTACTACAGTAGTCATTTCAGGCCTTAAGGAAAATCAATATCCATGGTAGAGCACCCACATTAGAAGCAAACCCACATGGATGAATGTAAAATGACCTAAGAAAAAACTGCACCAACTTGTCAACGATATTTGCAGAGAAAAATAAAGGTACTTGTTCTTGATAAGAAGTAAGGTCATTTCTGGCTATAAGTTCCATGCCAAATAAGTTTTTTTTTTCTTTTTACTCTTGACATAATAATATTTGAGTTTCAACTTCTACTTTTTTTATAGTTATTCCAGTATACAGTTTACTTCTTACTATGAATCTCCAGTGAGCATTGTCATGCATATACATGATTGAATGAGTACATGAGAACAAACACATATTCATGTCGGAGAACTAAACATAAAAAAGGTCTAAATATTAATTATATCTATCAAAGTGAATCATATTAATTATGCAAAGGCTCAAGTGAGAAAACATAGGCAAGTAGGTGCATTGAGAAATGAGGGAAAAAATTAAGGAGAATGGATCTCCCAAAGAGAAAAACTAAGAGACTTAAAATTGTATAACTTAAATTTACTAAATGTCTGTTCATCTTTTCTTATATTTTTTTTTAAAGTAAACTGTTATTTTTTTCCATTAGGGGCACATTTTACTGGCAAGATTAGGGAGTTTATACATTATATAGTAGTATGAATATTTGGGTCAGCTTTGATACACCCAGTCCCAAGGCATAATTAGATTAGCTACCTGCACCTACAAAAATGAATGCCAAGCAATAAAAGCTGACAATCCACTACATTCACCTTGATATATTAGAGGGTGTATTACAGTATTAGTTATGGACCAAATCATTACAAAAGGAATAGTTTATAGCGATATAGCAAAAATAGTGTCTTAGTTCATGAACTATGCTGTCCAATGGAAAATAACTTTCATATATCATGATCTATATACTATAGAACATATAAAATCAAAACTTAAGTTCAGAGAACTGCTAACCCCTAGTCATATAATCTCTTTGTATACACAATTGAAAAACAATTAAATTTTGTTAACGCTTGATCTAGAAAAACATTCTCAAGACACATACAAATTCTTCTATAAAATTTTAGTGACATGCAGACCAAGAAAAATGGAACTGATCCTCCATTGGATGGTTCATCGTGTACTTGTAAGTGGGGTGTGCTTGTAAGTGGTCATAACCAAGCTAGTTATGCCATGAAAGTATTATGTTGGATATATTGGTATACTCTCTATATAAATATTGCATGTGCATATGAGTAACATGTGTACAGAACGTACAATTGATTGGATATTGAGACACGAGTTTGTGGCCTTATAACCCGATACCCAAACCAGTATTAGAAATAAATACTGGCTTGTGATAGCAGTCTAGGTATTCCAATCTTGATACCTACGGTGAATATCTCAAGCAACTTAGATCTAGATATTAACCGTAATTCCCAATTGTTAATTTCTCACAAAACCTAACAATATTGAGATATTGTGAATCAATTTGTGAGATTAATCAAGAGGGAAAACGGAGCTTTTTTGGATCCTGTTGGATCTTGTCGAAGCCCTCGGAGCCACCGTCACCGACCATCGCTATCTTGGTCAGAGTCGCTCACTGCCCGTCGTCTCTCCCTCTGTCTTTTGCCGTCAGTCGAAGCCCACCTTCGTGCGAGGTCGTCGACCTCCAGTCGAGGCATCGTCCAGATCCGAACCCCCGACCACCTATGACGTCGACTGTGGCAGCCTCGCCGCCCTCCCTCCGACGTCGTGGTCACTGATCGGCGGTGCCGCCCTCCTTCAGATGCCAGGATCCGTCGTCTTCCTCCTCCTATTCCTCTTTTCTGTGTAGACCTGAACCCAAGAATCTAAATTCATTTTGGTTTTGATCTTGAAATTTTTTTTCTTTTGTATTATCGGATCCGAACCCGATCCATTAAGAATTCTGGTGAAGGAGATGAAAGAGGAGTACTTTTGTGTGGTCCCCAACTTCGAGCTTCATCCATGGTTTGTTATGGAGAGGTTGCCGAATTGGTTGAATTTGTTTAGGGATTTGTTTGCGACTATGCCTTCTACTGCAGTTGGAAGTCTCAGAGGAGCTTGCAGTTTAGACGCACACAAGGTGTTCGATGCTAGGTCTTTTTGGTGCAGAATGGTTTGTTGTTTGGATTTGTTCCCAAACAGACATGAGTCTAATTAATTGAAGGGGAAGAGATGGTGAAAGATAAGTTGTTTACTTTCCTCGCATTAAATTTCTGTTAAATATTTTGCTATGTGCTGGAAGCTCAAAACATTCGTTTTTAGTTTATGTTTTGAATTATAGAATTACTATGATGCTAAGTGGTTAAGTTCAAAGACTGTATTAATCAGTTGTTTAATTAAATACAAGTTGAACAGTTGTTTTGGCTATGTGCTAAAACCAAATATCTATTTTTGATAAGTTAAACTATATGTTTTGACTGTAAAGTTTGGATCTCCAAATTAAATTGTTGCTAGAATTAAACAGTGTCAATAATTCGTTTAATTGGCTAATATTTAACAATTTGATGAATGTAGGAACTTCGAAGTTACTTACAAATTGTGTGTATTGGAGATGATGGATTTGCATCGTGGTGTGATAAATCTGTACTACGCAGGCTTCTCTATCAAATTTGGAAAACACTTCTAACTTGAAGTGTTGGTATGATCTACTCTAATCTTTCTTAGTATTTTCATGTGATGAATGTGTTAACGTTTTGTGCATTTGATCATATGATTGAGAGTTTTAGATCATAGTTATTCTCGCTTTGGAAAACTAGCATGTTTAGGGTTGTTAAGTATTTTATCATACTATGTGTATATATATTTTGACAAATTCATTGTTTGCAGTTTGTGTGAGATCATATATTTTCTTCTCTAATAAAATAAAATAAAATTTTTGATGTATAAAATGTATAACATATGTTTGTAAATTAGGAGAGAGCATCTCTTAATGTAGAATATGACTCTATTAGTTATGTTTTGTTCTTTATCGTTTATTGTACTGTGTGTGCAAGGTTGAATTATAGCATGTTAGTCATTATCTCATTTAGCGTCATAAAGATGATGAAGAACGAATAGAGGAAAGAACTTTTCGCTCAATGTGTGTGAGCAAGTGGACATTATTAGAATCACTAGAGAAAGCAAATAGTTTTGTGAAATGTGGTAGAGTAATTTTGTATTAACTCTTATAATGTGCTTATATTGTCAATCGCATGTATAAGTTGAGTTTAACAATTCAGACAATTAATAATAATAGTTCTCATTGTGTTCTTGAACGTAACATAATTGGCTAGGATTTGAGAATTATATATTCAATTGATTGTGAGAAAATGTGATCTAATTATCAAAACTGTGGGGGAAATGGAGTTAAAAGCTATTGAGTAAAAAACTTTAACATCCAAGTTGTTTTGAAATTTAGAATCACTATGAACTGTATATTAAATTGTTTGTTCTTGTTAAAACTCATAACTCTGCTAAATAACACTCCATTAAATATGACAAATATGAAAGTTGTGCTCAGATTATGATCACTAGAAAAGCATTTAGTATGGTCTCTAGGAGCACACAACTTCTTGAGTCAATACATTCTGATATTTGTGATCTCAGTAGCTTTGTGATTAGATGAGATGATTATTGGTCAGAAGTATTTAATCACCTATATAGATGATTATTGAATGTTTGACATACATATATGGAGGATGTAGAACTCACTATTTTGATGAATTAAAATCTAGCTAAATGCTAAGATCACAAGGTTTCAAATTCGATAGAGGTGGTGAATATGTTTTAACAATTTTAAGAGAAGTTTGCATTTGGCATAATCTCTACTGTACTCTACTTACAACAGTCAAACGGTATTGATAAAAGTTAAAATCAAACACTTAGTGAAATGTTGAATTCTATATTATTGACTGTTGTTTGTCTTGTGTAATTATGAGTGATGTTGTATTATTAATCATATCTCTAATGTATTATTGCACTCTAAATTGAATACACATTGTAGATCATGGTATGAAAACACAATAATTTTGTTAAAGTAAAAATTTGTGTTGTGATATATCTATTAGAATACATGACCCTAGAAGGCCTAAAGTAGGACCTACAATAAATATTTGTGTGTGCTTAGAAAGTGCAGAATATGGTTATATGGACAGTTTTTAGATCTATCTAATTTGTATTAGTAGAATCTAGACAAACCAACTTCTTTGAGAATGTGTTCATCAAAGATAAGTGCATGAAATTATCTAGTCCTACTGACATAGTCAATTGTTCACTATTGGAATCAAGAACCAGTCATAATGACACATAAACTTGAATGACAAATGAGCTAAGAAGAGTCTTTAGTAGACAATGAGATGACTTTGTGTCATACAATAATACTTTAATTTAGTTGATCTGCCGAAAGAGACTAAAACTATAGTAAGTAAGTGGGGTTTTGTAGAAGAAACTTAATTTTGATTGTTCAGTAGCTTTTTTAATGCATTTTAGTAGCTAACAGATTGACTGAGAAAAATGAGGTAGATTTATTTGATGTCTAGTCACATGTTTGTCATATTGCTACAATAAGTATTATTCTTACCCTTACATCTATTGAAAATTTTGTCATTTATAAAGGATATTTAAAAAGTCTTGTACTGAACAGTTTTGTATTGGAAAGTTTTGGACTAATATGTTTAGTGAAAAAGATTTACAATTTGGTAAAATCATTGTATGTTTTTAAAACATGTATAGCCGATGAATAAATAATTTGACAAATTTTTAAAAGAGCCTAGTATATGAATCAAGTAATTCAGACCAGTGCTTTCAACTTTGTGGTGTGTCAAATGTAGTGGTTATTATTTACTTGTTCTGTTGACAGGCATGTTCTTGGAAGTGACATCTTTATTACAAATGAAGTTAAAATTGTGATATCCAAAGAATTCAACATGAAAAACCTAGGTACTGTGGACACCATAGGTATAAGGGTGAGTTACAGTTGGCAAGGGATAACACTTAGTCATACCCATCAAATCAAAATGTGTTTCAAAAGTGGGGATATAGTGACTGAAAGTGTGTTTTGAAACACCTTATGATTATGATATTAGGTTGATACCTAATGATGGTGCAACTATGAGACAGGTAGATCATTCTAAAGGAACTGACAGTCTCATGTATACAAAAATCTGCACTAGAATAGACATAGCCTTTGAGGTAGGTATGATCTGCAGATTCACTAATAATCCCATATACATTTGAGTACCCTTAAGAGGTTAATGAGATAACTGAGTGGTACTCAATAGTTTGCTTTGTGCTACTTTAGTCATTCTTCGAATGAATGGCTGATCTGATGCATTATGATGCTCAGAATTTAGTGAAAGTCGGTAACTAGTGGATATGTGTTTACACTAGGAGGAATAGAAATATTATGGAAATTAAAAGGCAAACATGCACTGTGCTATTATCCATGAAATCAGACCTCTATGTGTTATCCTCTGCTTGGAAAAAAAGGCTGAGTGGATTGAAGAAATTGTTGCTAGTTATCCCTTAAGAAGTTTAAGTAACTCTCTAATTCTGTTATGCGACTATCAAGCTACAATGCACTGTAGCTCATAACTCACTCTATAATAGTAAGAGGAGTATATTAAGGCTGAAATAAGCCTAGTTGAACTTTCTCATAGATAAAGTGCAATTGCGACAAGTATGGCTAATGCTCTTGCTAAGAGATTTGAAAGTGATCTAATTATCAAAACAGTGGGGGAAATGGAGTTAAAAGTTATTGAGTCAAAGCTTTAACATCCTAATTGTTTTGAAATTTAGAATCTAACTGGAGCCATAGAGAAGTTCAAACTTAAGAATCAATTTTAGGCAATTGACATGTTTTAGAAAATTTTGATGATTTCACAAAAATTCCACAAATATATAATATCATTCTAATTTTGATGGTATTATATATCTAAGGGAATTTACTTAGAATAATCATATTATTCCAATACGAAACATGAAAACTTGTCGATGTGTTTCCAATGTTTAGAATGTCGTTATATCATTCCAATTTTGATCATATATCTCTTTTATGGATTTTTGTTTCATTCCAATTTTGATGATTCAGAATTAACCATAATTGATTTGACTGTTCTATCATTCCAATATGAAACATAGTATAGTTCTTGTGTGGAAACTATAATAGTTCTTGTTCTTTATTTAGTTAAAGAAACTTGATTGTGATGCTTCAGTTACATTTTTGCTAAGCTAATTATAAATTGTACTAAGTTCTTTTGTGGAACTAGATACTTTGTGAAATTCGTTGGAATTCTTAGAGATGTGTCTCTTGATATTGTTTTTTTCAATAAGCTAGCAAAGATGGAGGAGATGAATCTGTCAACATAGATTTTAAAAATAATGATTTGCTCAAAATGAAGGAGTAAACATAAAGCAGTGTGCAAGGATAGAGTTTCAGTTTATTTCTTTCGAGAATAAATTAGTCACTTGCTTGGTAAAACTTCTGTTGAGTTTAAGACTCATGTGTTCGTGAGCTTAAAACTCATATTTTGTTCTTGAAGTTTATTTGCGTTGTTTGATTTTGAAACTATGGCAGATTATTCCAGCTGGTTTAGTCTTTGAAAACTATTTTGAATTGGATATGGTTTGGAACTATTTAATTATATTGGTTTAGTCTTTGATTGAACTGTTCAGATTTATAATTATATTAATTCTTATGAAACTATACCTTTATGATGCTTTTCTTTTTATGGACTGCTATCAGCCAGTCAGTTTAATACTGAATTGATGAGATAATCTTGTACTTTATATATTGAGAATATAGGAGGAGATTGTTGGATATATTGGTATATTCTCTCTATATAAATATTGCATGTGCATATGAGTAACACGTGTATTGAATGTACAATTGATTGGATATTGGAACGCGAGTTTGTGGGCTTATAACCCGATACCCAAACCAGTATTTAGAAATAAATACTGGCTTGTGATAGCAGTCTAGGTATTCTAATCTTGATACCTAGGGTGAATATCTCAATCAACTTAGATCTAGATATTAATCCTAATTCCCAATTGTTAATTTCCCACAAAATCTAACATATTATGCCTCTTCAAATAATATTTCCACACGCAATGTTCTTTCCTTTAAACTTAAATGTCTTACATATGTATCCTCGATATACTTTGTTAAATTAGTTTCAGTATCGACATTGCTAATATGAACATTATGACATACAATACAGAATAATAATAAAAAACATATAGCCTAAGGTAAAAAAAAACCTCAATGTGTGTGTGTGTGGATGAGTGGGTTCTGCATTAGAGTTCAGGTCTTGGTAGTATAATTATATTTGGGTCATAAGGTGTCACTGAGAGAGTCTGTTCATCTGAGACTGAAACAGCTGCAACATAGTTAAGGGATTTCTTTACTTCATTTATATCTACAATAATATGGTCAAGCATTCCTGCAAAATTAAAACCCTAGGTAATCTTTGGAAGAATAAATCACACCCAGCATCATAAAACAATAATAGAAAACGTGCATCATACCTGCAGATGCTATGCCTGTTCTAAGTTTAGCTAATTCCTTTGACAAAGCAGCCACTGCAACCTCCATTTGAGAAAGAGTAGTTGACTTCACAGGTCCCATGTCCGGAGCAACTTGAATTGAATCATCCTCATTGTCTACAAATTACATGAATAGTATACCAAATCATGGCCTGTTTTTTTCTTCACCTGTAAAAAATTTATTAACAGCTAAACAACATCAATTAAGCACTAATATTTCATCGGCAACGTAAATAGCATGTCTTTAAACCGCACTTCTTTGGTGAAGAAATCCGCCCCGATTGTTGGCTTATATTGATTTCTAAACTTCATTTGAGATAGAGTAGTTGACTTCACAGGTCCCATGTCCAGAGAAACTTGAATTGAATCATCCTCATTGTCTACAAATTACATGAATAGTATACCAAATCATGGCCTATTTTTTTTCATCACCTGTAAAAAATTTATTAACAGCTAAACAACATCAATTAAGCACTAAGATTTCATCTACAACGTAAAAAGCATGTCTTTAAACCGCACTTCTTTGGTGAAGAAATCTGCTCCGATTGTCGCCTTATACTGATTTATAAACTTCCGATTCACCTACCTAATCACCACATCCCAAAAACCCATTCAATTAAACCACATAAAAATCCTAAATCCCGTCAAAATCAAAAATTTAAAATTTTGGGTTCGAACATATAGGTTCAACAAAATCAACAGATTAGCAAATCAAGAAACCGTAAAATGAACATAAATAATGGATTGGATCAACAAAATTGCACTTGCAATCATCGATGATCGTCGCGTCGGTGTGGGAGGGGTGGCAGGGTGCACCGGCATGGGAGGCGTGCATGGGAGGAGGTCGAGAGTTGGGGAGCAGCGTATGGGGATGGCGGGCAACTGGACGGCTACGGCGACTACGAGTGCGAGGGACGACCTGTGGTATGGTGGCGGCAAGGTGAGCGTCTGGTGGCATATGGCGGGGGGTTGGGGGGGGGGGGGGGAGGATAGAGGAGAGCGGGGTGGGATTTGGGGAAGGGAAGGTTAGGGTTACCGGGAGGGGGGTTTTTTTTTATTTTATTTTTGTAATCAAAAGATGTAGATTGCACGTGTTAAGGAAAGTATTCATTGCTACTTTTGCTCTCTTTTCTTTATTTCAAAATAGAGAAAGAAGATAGGGGGTAGGCCTATTAGCTTAAGATATAGTATAATACTATTGTTCACCATTTTTAGTCAATTTCGAGAAATTTGATTTTTATCAATGGACTATAGCCCCGAATATCTGTCCAAAAATTTAAATGTGAAATTTCTCAAAATCAGTTAAAAATGTTAGACTATAGTCCACAAAATTTGGTGAAAATAGTTAAATTCGATATGACCAAATCGGTAAAAAAACGGTGGACTATAGGTCATAAAATCTTGGAACAATAATGAAATTCAAAATTATCACCAATTCAGCAAAAAATGGTTGAATGCAGCCCACAAATTGGTAAAAATGGTGGACCGCAGCTCTAAAAAACAGACCAATATAATGAAATTTGGAAATTTTACCAAATCAGCCTAAAATAATGGACTCTAGCCCAAAATATGGCCAAAACAGTGATCAGCAAATTTCACAGACTCGACCCAAAAACGGTAATCACCAAATTAGTCAAATGTAGTGGATATAGCTCACAAAATCTGGCTAAAGCAGTGAACGAGAATCACCAAATCGTCGAAAATGGTTGACTATAACTGCCAAAATCTTGCCAAAATAGTGAAATTCAGAATTTTCACCAACTCAGCCAAAAACGATGGACTACAACCTACCAAAATCTAGCCAAATAGTGGCAAACAGAATTTTATCAAATTAGTCACAAAACAGTGGATTATAACCAACAAATATCTTTCCAAAATAGTGAAATTTGGAACGTTACCAAATCAGGCAAAAACAATGATCGCAATTTTTTTTTTGGCTAAAGTAGTGAAATTTGAAATTTTTAGCAAACCAGCCAAAAATGTTGGACTATATCTCTAATATTATAATGGGAGAGTTGAGGTTGTCATTTGTAGACAACCTATAATTTGTAGACTTACAACCATGTAATCTCAACCATTCATTTTTACGTGAGAGTTATATTGACCATTCATTTATTCAACTGTTGTTAGTTACCATAATACCCTCAAAGTTAAAATTTATTTACGACATAATTATTTACAATAGTTTCACTCATATAAAATAAAATTTTGTTCCAATAGGGGTAATTTGTAAAAAGTATGTGATGAGTAAAGGGAGGTCTCAGGTTTGAGGCCAGATTATGTTTTATTATTTATTATATAAAAAAACAAATTGAATTAAAGCGTGCATCACACGAGCAAAATACTAGTAATTATGATTGGAAACCCATGAATGGAGTGAGATGGAGATGGAACTCAACTGGCTCTTTAACTGTTAAATCCTTTTATCAATTTTTGAATTCTGGTGGTGAAATATGTCCTTTTTATAAACTTATTTGGCAAAATATTGCTCCCTTAAATTAGAATACGAGTTTGGCTCTCTATTTATAATAAGCTTCTTACTGTTGACAATTTTAATAAGAGAAATCTTGCTATTGATCAAAAATGTGTTCTTTGTACTACTAGATTTGAATCAGCTTTGCATATTTTTATTAAATGCCCTTTAGTTAAGAAAATTTGGCTTATATGTAAGACTGCATGGGAGGTTAAGGGCTATCCTTCTTGTATAAAATCTTGGTGGGGAATTTGGAGGATGAAGAGAGTCCATTCTGATATTAGATTGCAATGGGATATGATGATGATGACTATTGTTTGGGTGATCCGGAATGAGAGGCATCAAAAGATTTTTCAAAAGAAAGAATATGATATTGTTGAACTTTTAGATTCAATTTTCTACTTTATTTCCTTTTGGAAAGAGATTCTTCCTATATGTACATGATACTATTACGCAATTTATTCCGGGGCCTTCTGATTTTGCTGCTACACATCGAATGGGTCTTCTTCATCTATGACTGCTGGAGATGCTACTATGAAATTTTTGTCGTAATAGGCCACTTTTTTGAAAATATTTGCGATTATGGGCCAGTTTCGAAACTATTAGTACTTGTGGGCTACTTGGTGCCACGTCAACAACGGTCGCTATTCTCATTAACGGTATGTTCATTTTAGAGGCCGCTAATGAGAATAGAGGACTTTTTTTATTAAAAAAAAATTAAAAATTTTGTTTACTGTCGTTATTCCTATTACTGACCAAAGCATGTATGAAGTCGCTAATGGGATTAGCGAACTTCAATGAACTAATTTCCAACACTTAGGAAAACCCAAAGAGATTTTTCTCTCTGAAAAATAACAATCAATTTATTTTTGAAACTGAGGTTGTTATTCGGAATAGCGACATTAGTTGTACAAAAGTCGTTATTTGGAATAGAAATCTTAGTTGTACTAAGGTTGCTTTTCGAAATAGAGGCCTTAGTTGTGTGACTATTTTGCAAAATTTATAAAGAACAAGAAGATTGAATTTCTTACTGAGGACGCTATTGCGAATAGCGACCAAAGTATACTAAGATCGCTATTCCCAATAGCGACCTTAGTTGGGTGATTATTTTGCAAATCTTACAGAGGCAAGGAGATTTAGTTTTCTACTAAGGTCGCTATTTGAACTAGCGACCTCAGTTTTAAAAAAATCCTAAAAGAGCAAAAGCTCTTTAGACTTCGCTAAGTGTCTCAATACAATCATTTGAGGTTGTTAATCCCATTAGCGGCCTCATATATACTTCGGTCGCTAGTGGGAATAACGACAGCAAACCAAAAATTTTAAATATTTTAAAACATAGGCCGCTATTCCCATTAGCGACTTTCAAAATGAAGAGGCTGCTAATGAGAATTGCGGCCGCTGCTGATGTGGCTCCAGGTAGCTCTCGAGCGCTAATAGTTTCAAAACTGGCCCATAATCACAAATATTTTCAAAAAGTGGCCTATTATGGGGAAAAAAATCCTAGTGATGAGGCTGTAGTTGTTGTGATTTCAAGGGCTGCTGTTACTCTCTCTACAGATGCAGGCACCTCAATTTCCGGAGCTTCAATTACTTCCACTGCAATTCAAAATGACCATTCTGTTGATGGGGATCAACCGTGGGAGTAATTGACTTCAGATGTGTTAGATGTCTGTTTTCACTCTTGATGTACTAGCTTATCTATTCTGATGAATTTCTGAACTTCTCTGGTATATTTCTTCCGACTGTTTGGATTGTATGCTTATCACTATCTTAGTGATAGCTATATCTGTAATTGTGAACCTCTTTTAGTATTAATACATTTTGCTAGGGCTTCCACCCCATCTAGTTATAAAAAAAAAAATCCAGAACACTGAAATGCAGAAATTATCAAAATCAGCTAACAACGGTGCACTATATATTCCACAAAATCTAGACAACATAGTAAAATTCAGAATCTCACAAAATCGACCAAAAATGGTTGCACTACCTTAGAAATTTTGGTCAAAAATAGTAAAATTCAAAATTTTCACTAAATGAGGCGAAATCAGTGGAATTGAAACTTGAAATCTCACCAAATCGACAAAAAACAGTGGAACTCACAAAATTTGGCCAATATTGAAATTATAATTTTCGCCAAATCAACTGAAAATTGTGGACTGTTGCCCAAAAAAACTGGCCAAAAGGGACATGTAGAATATCACCAAATCAACAAAAAAAAAAAAACAATAGACTACAGCTCACAACATAGTTAAATTCAGAATTTTCACCAACTCGGAAAATAAATAGACTATAGCCTTAAAATTTGGACAAAACAATGAAATGCAGTATTTCTAAAAGTCAGCTTTAAATAGTGACTACAACCCACAAAATCTGGCCAAAAAAGTGAAATTTGGCATATCAGCAAATCGGTAGTTACGGTGAACAACTCACAAATGTAACTAAAATTGTGAATTCAGGATTTTCACCACATTAGTAGAAAATGGTGGAATATAGTCCACAAAATTAATAAAAAATAATGAAATACATAATTTTACCAAATCGGTAAAAAACAATGGGTTTCCACAAAATCTGGCCAAAATAGTGAAATTTAGAATCTCACAAAATCGGTAAAAACAGTGAACATTAACTTGCAACTAGCTAAAACTGTGAAATGCTGAACTTCTCAAAATCAACCCAAAACGGTGGACTATATAGTGCACAAAATCCAGAAAAATAGTGAAATTCCTTATTACATCAAATCAGTCAATCTCCTCACAAAATTTAACCAAAATAGTGAAATTTAAAATTTTCACCAAATCAGTTGAAAAACAGTGGATCACAACCCACAAAACCTAGCCAAAATACTGAAATGCTGAATTCCACCAAATTGTCCCAAAATTGTGGACTAGTCCACAAAAAATGCCTTAAATAGGGAAATTCGTAATCTCATAAAATGACCCAAAATGGTGAACTATGCTTACAAAATCTGGCTAAAACAGTGAAATTCAAAATTTTCACCAATTCAGCCAACTACAGTGGACTATAGCCCACTGGAAAAAATAATGATATGCAAAATTTCATAAAACAGCCAAAATGGGGGATTATATAGCGCACAAAATCTGGCAAAATAACGAAATTCGGAATCTCATGAAATCAGTAGAAAACGGTGGACTATAACTCATAAAATCTTGTCAAAACTGTGAAAAGCTGAATTTCTAAAAAATAGCAAAATAGGCTTGCCCAGCCCATAATATCTGGAAAAATAGTGAAATTCGGAAACTCGCCAAATAAGTCAAAAACAGTAGACTAGCTCACAAAAATTGGCAAAAATAACAAAATTTGGAATTTTCACCAAATAAGCTGAAAATGGTAGACTAACCCCCAAAATCTGGCCAAAAATGCGAATTGCAGAATTTCTCCAAATTTGCCTAAAATGCTGAAATAGATCACAAAATCTGGCCAAAATAGTGAAGTTCTAAATCTCACTAAATCGGCAAAAGAGGCTTGTAGCTTTCAAAATTGGGCAAGATAATTAAGAATTTTCACCAAATTAGCAGAAAATTGTGCACTATAGCCCACAAAATATGGCCAAAATAGTAAAATATAGATTTTTACCGAATTGGCAAAAATTGGTGGACTATGACTCAAAATCTTGTCAAAATAGTGAATTTCAGAATTTTCACCAAATCAACCTAAAACGATGAACTATAGGTCTTAAAATTAGGTCAAAACAGTGAAATGCAAAATTTCTCAAAATCGGCTTAAAAAGGTGGACTATAGCCTATTGTGTTCAGCTGATTATGAAAAAAATCTGAATTATATTGCCTTGTCCATATTTTGTGGTATTCGGAACACAACAAGTTGGGAAAAAGGCTTTGTTGTTGTAGTTGTTGTTGTTGTTTTCAGATTTTGTGGGATGACGTTCATCGTTTTGGACATCTTTTGAGAAATATTAAAATTCACTATATTGGGCTGATTATGTATGTTATAGTCATTTGTTTTTGGCCACTTTTCAAAACTCAAAACTTTTCACTATATTGGCCACATTTTTTTCTTTCTATTTTCATTAAATTTCAAATTTCGCAATTTTTTTGTAGCTTTTGTGGGCTAAATATAGCGTTCACCGTTGTTTATTGATATCGATAATATAACCTTGTGAGACAAGTATTTTGGGTTTCGTGACATTCTAAAATTCACCTTCTTTAGTTTTTTTTGGTATTTTAATCATATTTTTTAGCCTCTTCCTACATTTTTTGAACTATTTTAACCAGTTTTTTGGGACTATAACTTTTCGTTTTGGTCGATTCCAAGAAATTATTTCATCAAAATTTATGAGTTATAACTTATAATCCACCATACATAGCCAACTATGGAAAAATTCTCAATTATACGTTTTAGCCACGATTTCTTGAAGCAAAACCACCATTTTAGTCGACTTATAAAATTCCTAATTGCACACTTTGGGCTATTTTTTGTGGGATATCATCTTAACTTTTTTGCAAATTCTAAGAGCATCCACACTTGTTTCTTATTTTGCCAAATTTCCCATATTTTGAGAAAAAAACGCGCTGTAGTTGTTTCTTATTTTGCCATTTTTTGAGAAATGGTGAACAGTTAGTCGCTTCTCAAATTGGAGAAACAATTGGGTAATTACCGAAATATATGGGACGAAACATGGCTTAACTTTTTTAATTTTTTAAAGGAGTTTGACAAAATATATTTCGTCCAATAATTTTTTAGTAATTGTTTTGTTAACAATGGATTGGACAGAACAACATTTTCCATCCTAAGAAATTTGAATTTAGAACAAAAAAAGGCCATCGGACGGGAAATTTTCCCATCTGACAACATTTATGGCTTGGACGGTACAACATGTCCCGTCCTATGCCAAACTCTCTTTAATTCTTAATCACTAATTTTAGCTCTAATTTAATCATTAATTTACTAAATTCATAATTAATTTAATCACTAATGACTAATTTAGCTAATTTAATCACTAATATCTAATTTAATCACCTTAAAACATCTATTTTTTACAAAAAAAATTATATAGGACGGTACATTCCCGTGATTTTTTTTAAGGCGGGACGGAACATCTTGTTTTGTTTCACCTTAAAATAAAGAAATAATAATAATCTTGTTTTGTTTCACCTTAAAATAAAGAAATAATAATAATCTTGTTTTGTTTCACCTTAAAATAAAGAAATAATAATAATTTTAGATTAGACGAAACAACATGTTCTGTTCGATTTTTTTTTTTTTTTTTACTGTTTCCCATATTTTAGCAAACGACGATTGCAATGAAACTAACATTTTGTCATTTTTCATTTTGCCAAATTGCCAAATTGCCAAATTTGGCAAAAACGAGTGTAGATGCTCCAAGGAGTTTTGAATTTTATCTTTCACTTTTGAAATTTTACGAGCTAGAAGAATCCACCAATTTGGCTTATTTCCAGAAATTTGAAAAAAAAATGTTTTAGTTATTTGCTTGCTTTTAGTTTACCCTTTTTGTCAGCCTTTAAGAAATTCTAAATTTAACTATTTTAGTCAGCTTTTTTGACTAATGTCCATCGTATTTGGTTGGTTTTGAGAAAATTATGCACTTCATCTATTTTCAGCCAACTTTTATTGAGTCGTCATATTATGATGATTTGTTAAATTATGAAGTTCACCTCTTTAGCCAATTGTTCTTAGTTATATTAACTGTTATTAGCTAATTTGAGAAATTGTCAAATTCATCTTTTAGCCAACAAATAACAACGCGTCTTAAATGGGGTTTGATCATCGACCAACACAACATAAAACATGACAACATTTTATTTTTACGGAAAAGTCTTGGCTTGAACCAGGGGCCTGGTTTATAGCCGCCACTCAATTACCCATCCCATTCAATACCATTCAGGCAATGCCATTCTGGACATTGCTTGTTGGTATAAAACACTATAACATTATAACTAGATAATTAGAGATGAGGTTGTATGAACATGCTATTGTAGTCTGCCCCATATTTTTTGCACATATATTAGCTATAAGTTAATAGGAAACATTACAAAGAAACCCATAAATCCAAAGGGCAACATCACAAACAAAAAAAATACAAAAAAACCACATTATATCTCCTAAATAACTAGTTTATGTCATACTCAAATTGTCAATTTCTGAAAAGTATCTCAGTTTCACCTCTTATAATAACTATATATTAAGCTAATGGGTCTATCTTCTCTCTCCTTCCTCTATTTTGAAATAAATAAAGAATATTAAAAGTAGGACTCTAATTTAAACTAACACATGCATTCTGCACATTTTCATAAAATAAAGACATAAAAAATAAAAAACATCAAACCTTCCCCAGCCACGATCTTATCCTCTTCTACTTCCCAACCCTTGCCTCTCACGCTGCCCCTTCACACGCCACGCACCCTCCTTCCACCTACCCTTCTTGCCTCCGAGTGGCCTCACGCTGCCCCATCCGACCCACCTTCCCACGCACCCTCCTCGCCTCGAACTAGCCTCCAACTTGCCTCCTGCCCCCTTCCCTTCTCTGAGCCGCCCCTTGCATGCCCTCACCCTCCTCACCTCTGACGCTGCCGTAGGGATGGCAACCAGGCCAAGTTGGCCCGTGACCCGCCCGACCCAGACCGGATTAGGTGAGGACATGCCCGTACCGCAATTATACGGGCTGATCCCGATTTGTCCCGCCTAAAATAAGTGGGCCAATCTGGGTCGGTAATTTGGCAAAAAAGGGGGAAGGCCTGGTCCGGATAATGGCCCGGGGGGGAGGGGGGGGGGGGGTATAACAGGTTTTTCAAATAAAAAAATAATAGTTTGATTAAATTACAATTATATCCCCCTTATGAAAATCTGTGTATACCCACCCATTCCATACCATCTTCACTAAAAAATCTTGAAATAATTCTCTCAACCTTCTCAGTTCATTCCAAATAATTCTATTAATTTTTCAATATTTTCCAAATCAAGTTTCATCAAGAAGAAGTGAAGAAACGTTCAACAAGCTACTACTTCTCTCTCCACACTGAAGCTACTACTCTTCCATTTTTTGAAGATTTGTTTAACAAGAAGCTACTCCTCTCTCTCAACTCTCAAGCTACTACTCTTGCAATTTTTGAAGAATTGTTCAACAAGAATCTACTACTCTCTCTCAACTATCAAGCTACTACTCTTGCAATAAGAAATATTTTCTTCTCAATTTTGTTTTGGAATTCTTCAAATATGGTATCATTTTCATTTGTTCAATATTTGTTAGTTGTAAAATTGTTTGTTTGTTAATTTCTTATACTTTTTTTCATATCAATTCTATTTTTTCATTCAATCAAATGACATCATCACATTCATGTAGAAGTATCCAAAAGAGTGCACAAGAATCCACATCACGCACCGCTCATATTCCACAATTAGATTCCGATAGTATTAGAGAAGAAGAGAGTTATCCCGAGTTTTCCCAATCTGCTAATCCACAAACACAATTCATTGAAATCCTT
Source organism: Hemerocallis citrina (assembly GCA_017893485.1). Lineage (NCBI taxonomy): Eukaryota > Viridiplantae > Streptophyta > Magnoliopsida > Asparagales > Asphodelaceae > Hemerocallis > Hemerocallis citrina. Next base: position 36,677,752 of record CM030368.1, read on the forward strand.
GTAGAAGATACCGAAAATCAACCTTCTTCCCTAAAACATAGGGAAACTACCTTCCTACCTAAATCCTTGTCCACCGTCATTATATATGAGAAGAAGATGCCCCCAATTCGAAAGAGTAAAAAAAGGTGTAAGATTTGTGAACAACTTATAGGTGGGTAAAGGGTACCGGGACGGGTACACTTGCATGCTAATTAACCAATAAACACTCGGAATTGAAAAAAGAGCTCACCCAACAAAAGATCAACCCTAAGGCCGGTCGTGTAGATAGTTGTAGTTACGATCATGATCTCGTTCGTAGTAAATGGTAAAACGAGTTATTAAGGACGAGTTATCGTTTTCTTATTCCGAAAGTAGGAACCTAGAAGCCTTTAACCAAACCGATCTAAACCTCCATTTTAAGAGAATTTCTAGAAATACAATTAAATCAGATTGTTTTAAAGTAAATCAAAACCTTAAGAATTTTTTACCTGCTACTTTGATTAGTTTAACTTGTAGGATTTGGTTAACCTCCGATTGTTGGAAAGATATTAAAGATATTTCAGTGATGTGCATAATGTCATTGGATTGATAATGATTGGATCCTCCAAAAGAAAATAATATATTTTTTTATATATTATGTATCCTCATAATGCACAGGCTTTCGCATCACATGTCATACAAGCATGCACTAATTTCTTTTATTACAGATAAAATTCTTGCAATTGATTTTGATAATACCTTGAATAACGCAAGTGCAATTTCTGCATTGAAGGACTCATTACATCCTATAGAGCCAGAAATTTTTTATATTAGATGTGCATGTCATATTCTAAATTTGTGTGTACAAGATATACTGAAGATGGTCGATACTGTTGGTGTATGCCCTAGAGGCCAGTTGTGTATTAACATTACTAGTTTACATTGTATCATGATATTTATTTCATATATGAGGCATTTTATTTATTGTGTTATTTATTGTGATTAAATGAACATAATAAAGTCCTTAGAATAGTAGGTTCAATACCATGGGATATCAAGTACATGACTTGATTGTGAGATCCTATTGGTTGTAATCAGAACACTATTCTTAAATGTCACTAGTCAAGTATTATTGTGAATTAGGACAACAATAATACATAGAGACTAGTATGTGTGTGGACTGATGACCAAATCTCATGGATAATGGATATGAGATATCAAGTCTTCACATGGGTACATATTAAAGTAATAATGTGCTCGACTGACCCACCAAGAGAATGTTGTATGGATTGTTACGTGAGTATCATAAGCGGTTCTCACAGTAACCATGGTGTATGTAGTCCTTTGACTTAAAGTCACTACGGTTCCCTACATGAGAAGTTATATGTTTTAATGTCGTCAAACGTTGCCTATAATAAGGTGATTATAAAGTCGACTAATAGATATACTATAAATCATGCGGAGGGATGTGAGTGATTTAGATAGGATTTGTCCCTCTTACATAACAGGACAGATATCTATGGGCCCCTTGATTGAGTAAGACTGCAAAATGCATGACCATGCTCAAATGAGTCAATATGAGATATTGATCTCATTTGTTTTAGTAAGTCTATGCGGACATAAGGAAACCAAAGATTGAACTATACAAGGGTGACACGCTCTGTGCCTTGTGGTCAATTAAGATATCTAGATAAAAGGACTAGACTATATGGTAACATTGGTCATGGATAGGCTATGTTTAATCACTGACATTCCCGTTACTTAAGCAGCAATGATGTATTGCTAGATACCGCTTACTGTTTATAATACTAGAATATGATTTTAGTATTACTGTCAACGTAATGGGAATCTACAGGGTCACACACTTAGAATTGATCTAAATTGGGATTTAAATTCATATGATGAATTTAATTGGGGATCCAAGTAAGACTTGGACTCCTGATATTGGTTGGACATTTAATTAGATAAAATGGGCTGACTAAAGTTCAAAGGCCCACACACAAATCTGAACGAGGTTAGAATGTGAGTCCAACAGCTTCATTACTCTCTTACAGTTGATTTTCTGCAACTATATATATGATACATATCTGTGGAAAAGTGTCACATGAAAAAACCCTAGCCGTCACAGAAATTTGAGAGAGAGAGAGAGATCGTGAGGAACATCCCCATCCTGCTGCTAGCACCGCGGCGTAAGGAAAAGCTTGATTTGATCAGTTCGTGTGGATACCGTAGAGGCATAGCAATATTGTAGTGCTGTGATTGACATTAATTGGAGACAGCAGATCCATCTTCAAGGTATAACTCCTAAACACAATTTTATGGTTTTCACATTGATCCTTGGCAAGGTTTCGATATTTCTTTGTAATTATTCTGCTATGTATTTGATCTGAGACTACCATCGAAACCTAACAGTGTTATCAGAGCCACTTTCGAAACCATAATTCGGTTATGAAAGATATGTGACTATTTATGATATGTTCGCACTTTTGGTAGAAAGATTCATATGTGATATAATTTTTGCAACAGTTGCAATATAATGATTCTTTTATGTGTTGGTTGTTAACACATATGCCACACTAGGGTAGCCATCGGTTTAGAACCATTAAAAATCCTGGAAAGATGTGATTTGCAGTGACGTTAGGGTTTTCTTAAAGCATGAATAGTTCATGCACCTGCGTCATTTGCAATGGCATTAGAGTTTCTTAAAACATGAAGGGTTCATGCTCTGGCACTAGTAAGGGATGATGAGGCAAAAATTTTCTAGCGGGACCCCCGGCTAGCTCTGCGTAGGGCAATAATGATTCCCCAAAAACCAATACTTTTTAAAATAAACTAATTAAAATCATAACAATATATTCTTTGATTATTATGTTCTGTAATGCATGGTGCATGGTTGTGGCCTTAGTTCTATGATGCATGGTTTAGTTTTGTGATGCATGGTTTATGTGCTGTGATGTATTGTTTATATTCTGATATTTTGAATACGGCCTGCGTGTCGTGCCTTTCTCTCTACATTCTCAATGTAATCCTTTCTCTCTAAACTCCAATTGTACATTCTTTCTTTATATGTAAATGTAATCTCACTGAGGAGTCAAGGAATTGGCAACCATACAAGGACAGGATTGGGAAGTTGCTTGGAGAACATGGCATTCATTTTTTGATACTCTTATTGGCTTGAGAGAATCAGTGTGTTAGGACCACAACCATGTCACATAAATTTTATTTTTTTAATTTTGTATAAGAGGTATCGTTGTATGCTAATGGATGATGAATGGTGAGATAAATTAATAAAATAATAAAATCCCTCAAAGTAAATATTAAGTTGCAATAAAATGTCTTCCAATGCATGGCACTCGTCCTGGCTAGGATCGATTAAGTGTAGGTCTGCCAAAGCAGGGTGCCTCTATCTATCATAGTGAGACATGATGGGATAAAAGTAATATTCAATTGCCAACCATTGGGTTTGACTTAACTAGACTATTTCAATAGGATTGAAGGTTTAGAGGCATAAAGTTGGGCTTTAGTCTATGAGATAGATTAGAGTATGTGTTACTCACCCAACTATCCAAGAGTTGTATATGATATAATTGGAAAATGTTCCCTACCTAAATAACTGAATTTTGGGTGATCAGCCAAAGCTGACTCAAAACTAGGTGAAATATGAATCTTGGCCTACTAGAAAATCTTACGATGGGATTTTCCAATTCAATGATGAGGGTCGTTGATTTAACTAAAAATAGTATGAGGCACATTTAATAAAAGAACTTATTAAATACTTCAATGTCATGATACATACTCTGCATATTTCTGTTGATGGTTAAATATTTTTTCTCTGCATATTTCTGTGAAATGATATTTACTTTGCATATTTATGTTGATAGATTACCATGGCATCCAACACATCAAATAACCTATCATTGCGATTTGTCCTTGAGAAGGACAAACTATCTGGAACAAATTTTTTAGGCTGGTACAGGAATCTGAGGATAGTCCTCAAGCATGAGAAAAAGCTGTATGTTCTAGAGTAGCCTATTCCTAATCCATCTGCTGCAAGTACCCCTCGCACCGAAAAGGATGCTCATAAGAAGCATCAATATGAAGCCTTGGATGTTGGTTGTCTCATGCTAGCCACCATGAACTTTGAGCTTCAGAAGCAACATCAGAACATGGATGCCTATGATATGATCGTACACCTCAAGAGGCTCTATCAAGAGCAGGCTAGGTATGAGAGATTTGAAGTCTCAAAGGCATTGTTCCAGTGTAAACTGGCAGAAGGAAGCCCTGTTGGAACTCATGTGCTTAAGATGATTGGGTACATGGAGAATCTTGAAAGGCTTGGTTTCCCATTGGGTCAAGAGTTGGCCACTGACTTGGTCCTGCAATCGTTGCCAGAAAGTTATAGTCAATTTGTCATGAACTACAACATGAATGAAATTGACAAACCTCTGCTAGAACTTCTAAGCATGTTGAGAACTGCTGAACAATAAATTAGTAAGGGAAAGACCATTATGATGGTCCAATAGGCTAAAGGTAAGGGTAAGGGCAAAAAGCAGATTAAGAAACCCAAAGGCAAGGGAAAGGAAATGGAAATATCAAGCCCAACACTTCTGCCTTGAAACCTAAGGGTGGAGTGTCCAAGGAGGGCACATGCTTCCACGGTGGTGAGACCGGACACTTGAAGAGGAACTGCCATAAGTACCTGGAGGAGCTTAAGAAGAAGAAAGGAAGTGAGACTTCCACTACATGTATTTTGTTATAGAAGTCAATTTATCTACTTCTGCATCTTAGGTATTAGATACTGGATGTGGATCTCACATTTGTGTAAATGTACAGGATCTCAAAAGGAGTAGATCATTGGCGAAGGGCGAAGTTGACCTACGAGTTGAAAATAGAGCAAAAGTTGATGCTTTAGCTATAGAAACTTATCATTTATCATTGCCCACTGGGCTTATCATTGAGTTGGAGAACTGTTATTTTGTGCCTGCTATTAGTAGAAATATTATTTCTATTTCTTGTTTGGACAAGAAGGGTTTTTCATTTATAATAAAGGACAAAAGATGTTTTATAATTTGAATGATATGTGTTATGCTTGTGCACAATTGAGTAATGGACTTCATATTCTCGACCTCGAAATGCCCGTCAATAATATAAATACTAAGAGGTTCAAATCAAATGATACAAACCCAACTTACCTCTAGCATTGTCGTTTGGGCCATATAAATGAAAACCGCATATCCAAACTCCATAAAGATAGATTCTTGGACTCATTTGATTTTGAATCATATGAGGTATGTGAACCTTGTTTGTTGGGCAAGATGACAAAAGCTCCATTCACTCGAAAATGTGAAAGGACTAATGTTCTTTTAGGTCTCATACATAGTGATGTTTGCAGACCTTTCAACACATTGGCTAGAGGAGGTTTTAAGTACTTCATTACATTTACTGATGATTTCAGTAGATATGGATTTGTGTATCCGATGAAACACAAATCAGAGTCATTTGAAAAGTTCAAAGAATTCAAGAATGAGGTACAAAATCAACTTGGTAAAAGTATTAAAGCCCTTCGATCAGATCGATGTAGTGAGTACTTAAGCCAAGATTTTGAAGACCATCTAAAAGAGTGCGGAATAATATCTCAACTCACTCCCCCTGGAACATCGCAATGGAATGGTGTCTCTGAGAGGAGGAACCATACATTGTTAGACATGGTCCGATCATTGATGAGTCATGCATATCTTCCAAGCTCCTTCTGGGGACATGCTCTATTAACAGCTGCTTTCACACTTAACCTGTAATCCATCTAAAACGGTTCAAGAGACACCATATGAGATATTGACTGGGAGGCGTTCTAGTGTGTCTTTTATGAAGATTTGGGGTTATGAAGCATACGTAAGGTGCCAAGTCCCTGATAAACTTGATCCCAAATCTTATAAGTGCTTCTTTGTAGGATATCCCAAGGAAACCAAGAGATACTATTTCTATAATCCAACCGAAGGCAAAGTGTTTGTCACACGAACTGCTGTGTTCCTAGATAGAGAAATTGTCTCCAAAAGAACTAGTGGGAGAACAATAGAACTTGAAGAAATTCAAAGTTCGCAAAGTAGCAGCGAACCAATGGTAGAAATGAAGCAGACTCCACAAATTGTTGTGGAACAACCACATACTCAAGTAGCACAAGGCCTACATAAGTCTAGTAGGATACCTCATCAACCCGAGGGATATGGATTTCTCGTGACTCAACATGGGGATATATTACTCGTGGATCAGGATGAGCCTACGACTTATAAGGAAGCTGTAAAAGGCCAAGATTCTGAAAAATGTCTTGAGGCCATCAGATCTGAGATAGAATCCATGTATACCAACCAAGTATGGACCTTGGTAGACCCACCTGAAGGGTTAAAACCTATTGGGTGCAAATGGGTTTTCAAGAAGAAAACTGACATGGATGGTAATGTGCATACCTTTAAGGGGCGCTGGTGGATAAATGTTTCAAACAAGTTCATGGTATAGACTATGATGAGACTTTTTCCCCAGTTGCCATGCTTAAATCCATTCGGATCTTGCATGTTGTTGTAGCATACCATGATTATGAAATCTGGCAGATGGGGGTCAAAACTGATTTCCTAAATAGATATTTTCTCGAGGATGTGTACATGACACAACCTGAGGATTTTGTCACTCCAAGGATGTTGTAAAGGTGTGTAAACTACAACGATCCATTTATGGATTAAAGCAAGTTTCTAGAAGCTGGAATCTTCGTTTTGATGATGAAATCAAAGAGTTTGGTTTCATGAAGAACGAAGATGAACCTTGTGTCTACAAGAAGGATAGTGGGGGCATCGTTGTATTCCTGGTGTTGTGTGTAGATGACATACTACTCATCGGGAATGACATCCCTACCTTACAGTCTGTAAAGACTTGGCTAGAAAAATGTTTTTCCATGAAGGACTTGGGTGAAGCTACCTATGTATTAGACATCAAGATCAATAGAGATAGATTAAGGAGACTGCATGGTCTGAGTCAGAGTACATACATAGACAAAGTATTAAAAAAGCTTCAATATGCAAGTGTCCAAGAAATGATTTCTCCCTATGTCACATGGTGTAAGCCTGTCTAAGGCTCATTGTCCTTCCATTCAAGATGAGAGAGAATGCACGACTAAGGTTTCATATGCATCTGCAATTTGGTCTATCATGTATGCCATGTTATGTACACATCCAGATGTCTCATATGCTTTAAGTATGACGAGCAGGTACCAGTCAGATCCTGGTGAGAGTCACTGGACTGCTGTTAAGAACATTCTTAAGTACTTAAGAAGGACTAAGAATTCGTTCTTGGTATATGGAGCCGAGAAAGAACTTGTTGTAAAGGGTTACACTGACGCTAGCTTCCAGTCCGATAAGGACGACTCCAAATCGCAATCTAGTTTTATGTTTTGCCTAAATGGTGGAGCTGTGAGTGGGAAGGGTTCGAAGAAAGAGATACTACTTGATTCCACCACAGAGGCTGAGTATATTGCTACCTTCAATGCAGCAAAGGAAGTCGATTGGATCAGAAAGTTCATCACTGAACTTGGCGTGGTTCCTAGCATTGTGGACCCGCTGGACCTCTATTGTGATAACAATGGGGACATTGCACAAGCTAAGGAGCCTAAATCTCACCAGCGACCCAAACATATACTTAGGCGCTTCCATCTCATTCGAGAGATCATCTATAGAGAAGATGTGAAGATATGCAGAGTACCGACAGATGATAACATTGCTGACCCACTGACAAAGCCTCTTGCACAGCGAAAGCATGTGGGTCACACTAGACCTATAGGCATTAGATGTATGTCTGATTGGCTCTAGTGCAAGTGGAAGATTGTTGGTGTATGCTCTAGAGGCTAGTTGTGTATTGACATTACTAGTTTATATTGTATCATGATATTTATTTTATATATGAGGCATTTTATTGATTGTGTTGTTTCTTGTGATTAAATGAACATAATAAAGTCCTTAGAATAGTATGTTCAATACCATGGGATATCAAGTGCATGACTTGATTGTGAGATCCTATTGATTGTAATCAGAACACCACTCTTATATGTCCCTAGTCAAGTATTATTGTGAATTAGGACAACAATAATACATAGAGACTAGTATGTGCGTGGACTGATGACCATATCTTACGGGTCATGGATATGAGATATCAAGTCTTCACATGGGTACATATTAGAGTAATAATGTGCTGGACTGACCCACCATGAGAACGCTACATGGATCGTTACGTGATTTTCATAAGTGGTTCTCACAGTGACCAAGGTGTATGTAGTCATTTGACTTGAAGTCACTACGGTTTCCTATATGAGAAGTTATATGTTCTAATCTCGTCAAAAGTTGCCTGTAATAATGTGATTATAAAGTCAACTATTGGATATACTACAAATCATGCGGAGGGATGTGAGTGACTTAGATAGGATTTGTCCCTCTTACATAAAAGGCGCGATATCTATGGGCCCCTTGGTTGAGTGAGACTGCAAAATGCATAGCCATGCTCAAATGAGTCAATATGAGATATTGAGCTCATTTGTTTTAGTAAGTCTACTCGGACATCAAGAAACCAAAAATTGAACTATACAATGTGACACACTCTATGCCTTGTGGTCAATTAAGATATCGGGACAAAGGGACTAGTGTAGAACCCCGTATTTTCAAATATTATTTTTAATATTTGAAAATGAATTTAAATGAATTTTGAGGATTTAATGAATATTTTCTAAAAGATTTATCTTTTGTTCACGTGCAAAACACGTGTAAATACCTTTTGAGGAATTTGAAAGTTAAGTTTTCTTCATGAAAAATCATTATTTAATATTTGGGATTTATTTAGTATTTTTCCAGATTTTTCTGAAATTATTTGGAACTATTTGCAATTTTTGAGAAAAGAAGGACTTTTTTGCAAATTTGACATTTTTAAGGGTTAAAATGTAAAATGTATTTTCTGGACGTTTTGAACAGTACCAATTGAGATTTATGAGTATATTTTACTTTTAAATCCTAATTTAAATGAATTTGATTGAATTTCCAAGAATAGAGTTATACATGTAAAATTGTATTTTTGACGGGATTATTTTGTAAAATTGTTGTGAAACCCTAAACTCTTATTCCGGATGTTTAAAAGGATTTTTCCAGCCGTCATTTACTGGAATATACAGAATTTTGTGATTTGTTTTGGTGGAGGTTTTGGATCTCGCAAAAAGGGAGGCTTTTCGTTGGATCTCGTCGTTTCTAAAGGTGAGTGACATTGTTTTGTTTTGTTTTGACTTTGTGAATGACATGAACTTTGTTTGTGAAGTGATTCATGGGAACGATTGTTGGTTGTTTGTTTGATATGTTATTTAGTTAGAGTATTTTGCATGAGAACGATGCAAAGGTTGTTGTTTGTACCATGTATGTGAAATCTATGAATGACTAGTAGATCTTGGTTTATAAAATCGTATTGTTAGAAAGCATGTTAAGATTTGAGTATGGTTATGATCAGATAGTGAACATCTGGATCTTGTGATTTCAAATCAGATCTTGGCTATGAGTTGTAAAGAAATTCAGTATCGAGAAACCCTAATGAAAGAATTAGGAATTTAAAACATGAGAATTGAGTTTTGAGATATTGTATGATTGAGTAATGTGTCCATAATGAAGAATATTTGAGAATTGTCATCTTGCCTGAATACGAACTATTTTCATAAACAAGGAATCTTTAGAAAAACTTCAGTTTTGATTATTGTATTCAGATCTAAATTATGAAAACTGTAGGCCGACAGTCGACTGGTCTACTGTACAGTCGACTGGTACGAACCTGCTACTGTATTTTAGTTTCCTTGAAAAGTCGTTCTGGACAGTCGACTTAGCTCTTAGGCAGTCGACTGGTTCACTGAGAAATTATTTTGTAAAATTATTACAGTCTTTTCTGGACAGTCGACCATAACCTCTTTAAGTCGACTTATGTACTTAGAATATTTTCTTGAGAATTATTGAAATTTTGTCTCGATTAAGTCGACCGATGGCTTCCAAGTCGACTGGTATGACTTAGTTTATTTTTGTAAAATTTTGGATATTTGTCCTCTGGACAGTCGACTTACCACAGTATGAGTCGACTGGTACTGATGGATTTTTGTAACTTGAGTGTTCTTTCAAATGATTGGCTTTCAGATGATTCAGTCTATACTTTGCCTTCAGTAAGCATTTGGTTCTAAGATATTCAGTTAAGCATTTAATTCTAAGATATTCAGTTGAGCCACTTTGTTTAGTGGAACTTTGGTTTAGACATTTGAGTTGAGTCTCTAGAGGTGTGTGACCCTAGTATACCGATGTTGAGTTATTTTGTTGAGGCCCGTAGAGGCATTTCAGTTATTCAGTCTTGAATTTAGGCCGGTAGGGTACACCACTCTAGGAGATTTTTTAAGTAATTAAATAACCCAAAAATAATAAGGACAGGCACTAGTGGTGATATGATGAACAGGAACATGGATTATGCACCTCAGTATGGCTTTAGATGTGGGATTTAATCTTCGGAATTATCCAAGTAACTTACTTGAGGTGTGGGATTTATCTCCGGAATTATCCAGGTATAATACCTGCGATGTGAGATATATCTCCGGAATTATCCAGGTAATTACTTGCGATGTGGGATTGATCTCTGGAATTATCGGAGTCGAGGCGACACACATGTGGTATTCATGTGATGATGTGTCAATGTCTCGGTGTGGGATGATCTCCGGAATTATCCAGGTAAATTACTTTAGATGTGGGATCTATCTCCGGAATTATCAGGCATGGGCTAATTCTCACAGTTTATCTTTATCTCGTAGTAGTCATTGTGATAGGATTAGTTGCATATCGGGGGATTGAACCCTATGAAGTGAAGACGTTAAGGGCTTGCACCGAACCTATGTAGAGTGGGATGCATAGACTTCGACAAGTATGCATTAGAGAGTCCACATATAGAATTTGTGTTTTCTTGACTTAGTTTTATGCATGTGGTTTTCCGGTTTTCTACCCTTGACACTCGGTTTAGTATCACTTGTTGTTACATTCTTGCTATTTCATATTTTATGTATTTTGGTAAACTATATGTTACTTATGAATCCATTCTTAAGTTTTATTTATGTTGTTTGTTGTTTTATTTCACTCACACCATTTATGGCTGACCCCATCAGTTTTGGGGGTTAGGGATCATCTCTAGCCTCATATGTTGCAGGTTGTTGCTTAGAGTTGGAGGTTGGATGCTTGAGTTAGTTTTGAGATAAATTGATTCATAAGAGTTTTGTGTAAATTTGTAAAATCAGTTTTGAGATAATTTGAGTTGTAAATGACAGAAAATATTGTTTGAGTTGTTTTGAATTCCGCTGTGATTTGTAAAAGTTTGTTGTAATAAAAGATGAAATTTTTAGTGGTGTTGGTTGTGTTTAATGTTACATTGAAGTGGATTGCTGGGATTGTGCCACGTATTTTCTAAGATATCTTATTAGAAATTCGGGGCGCTACAACTAGCCTACATTGTAACATTGGTAATGGATAGGTTATTTCTAATCACTGACATTCCCGTTACTTGAGTAGCAGTGATGAATTGCTAGATACCACTCACTGTTTGTAATACTAGAATATAATTTTAGTATTACTGTCAACATAACGGAAATCTACAGGGTCACACACTTAGAATGGATCGAAATTGTGATTTAAATTTATAAGATGAATTTAATTGGGGATCCAAGTAAGACTTGGACTCCTTACATTGTTTGGACATTTAATTAGATTTAATGGGTTGACTAAAGTTCAAAGGCCCACACACGAATCTGAACCAGAGATTGGTATCAGAGCATGCTTCAATAGTAATACTAAACATGACATAAAAATAACCTAGGTGTGGACACTAGTGTGTGAGTACCTAGGTGTGGACATTAAAGAGTGAGTATCACATAGAACTGAAACATGATGTTTTACCTTTGGGATACAAGTGAAGTTTTGCCAAAGGATATTGATGTGAGTTTGAATTGTGTGTGATGCTCTAACTTTTCCCTCGTTTTGCAGTATTCAGAATGGTTGCACCCAGGGGCAGGAATGGTGGTAACAATGAGGATGGATCTGGTAGTTCTCGAGGAACGGGAATCGATCTTGAGGCTGAATTCGCCAAGGTGTATCAGACTCTGAATGCGCTAATGGCACTTAATTTGGTGCAAACTCAGAATCAGCAGCAAAATCAGCAGCAAAATCATGGGGCTGGACAGGGATTGGTTAACGCCGATCCTATCAAGCAGATCGAATCCTTTAAGAGGATGAGGCCGCCAGTCTTTGAGGGGCAATCTGATCCAACCGCAGCTGATGATTGGATTAGGAAGATGCAAAAAATCTTCGAGGTATCGGAGACTCCGGCAGCCAGCAAGGTGAAGTTGGCTACGATGCAGCTGGAAAAAGACGCCGGTGTCTGGTGGGAGTCGCTGAAGAGGACTTTGGGAGATCAGCAGTTGACTTGGGAAACTTTTCTGGAGGAATTCAGGGATCGCTTCTTTCCCCTAGATGTTCAGGAGAAGAAGGCAACCGAGTTCTTGAACCTTCAGCAAGGCAGCATGACCGTGCAGGAGTATGAGACCAAGTTTGCTCAGCTTTCGAGGTATGCACCAGAGTTGGTCGTTGATGAGGCGAAGAAGGCCAAAAAGTTTGAGCAGGGCTTGAGGCCAAGCTTGAGGTCGAGGATGATCCCGTTAGGTATCAGAAGGTTCGACAAGCTGGTCAGGAGAGCAGCTATGACTGAGGAGGACATGGACCAGTTTCAGAAGAGGCAAGATACATGGAACCGGAACAAGAGGCCAGCATCAGGACAGAGTGGGAAGGGATTCCCAGCGAAGCAAGCCAAGTTCAGTGATCCGGTGCAGAAGGCACCTGCAACTCAGGGAGTGACTTGTTATTACTGCAAGGAGGCAGGACATTACAGGTCAGCGTGTCCGAAGTTGGCGAAGCAGACTTGTTCCCAATGTGGGCAGGCTGGACATTCTAAGTCGCATTGCCCACAATTGAGGAAGGATGGTTCGAATGGAAGCAAATTCCAGAGGCAAGGGCGAGTATTTGCATTAACCGAGGAGGACGCTGGTAACTCGGAAGATGTAATACAGGGTATGCAAGAATTTTGATTTCTTATTTTAAATCAATGTAATAAGTAAAACCTTTATTTGTGAACAATTGGAGATTGAGTTTCACTCTTCTTGTAACAGGAATTGTTTTAATTAATGGAATAAAGGCAAAGATTTTATTTGATACTAGTTCATCGCATACTTTTGTATCGCCAAATTTTGCAAAGATCTTAGGTGTGGAGCCGAAGTTGTTTCCAGGCAGGGTTTTGTCGGTGGCAACGCCGTCTGGTGAAGAGTTAATTGCTGATCGATATTACGAGGGCTGTGATATCGAGATTGGGGGGAGGTTGTTCGGCATTGATTTGATCGAGCTGCAAGTTTTAGGAGTGGATGTCATCGTGGGCATTGATTGGATGGCAATATATGATGCCACAATTGAATGCAAGCGGAAAGAGGTGTTGGTGAAAGCACCAGGTGGACCTACAGTGACTTTCCAAGGGAAGAAGAAGATTCTGAAGGTGGCTGCAATGGTATCCAAGATGGCAATTCCAGATGAAGTCAAGGGCATTCCGGTTGTCCGAGATTTTCCTAAGGTGTTCTTGGACGATTTTCCAGGATTACCACCGCAGAGAGATGTGGATTTTTGCATCAATGTTCAGCCGGGGAGTGCGCCGATTTCCAAGGCTCCGTACAGGATGGCACCTGTAGAGCAAGATGAAGTGAAGAAGCAGATTGAGGAGCTGTTGAGCAAAGGGCTTATCAGGCCGAGTTCTTCTCCGTGGGGAGCGCCAGTGTTGTTGGTCAAGAAGAAGGACGAGTCAATGAGGATGTGCATTGACTATCGGGAGTTGAATAGGGTGACTATTCAGAACAAGTATCCACTGCCGCGGATTGATGATTTGTTTGACAGGCTTCGAGGAGCAGCTGTGTTTTCGAAGATTGATTTGAGATCAGGGTATTATCAGGTTCAAGTCAAGGAGGAAGATGTGAGCAAGACAGCTTTCAGGACTCGTCATGGGCTCTATGAGTTTTTGGTGATGCCATTCGGGTTGACGAATGCGCCAGCAGTGTTCATGGATATGATGAATCGGGTTTTGAGGCCATTTATTGACTCCTTCATGGTGGTTTTCATCGACGATATTTTGGTGTATTCGAAGTCGGAGGAGGACCATTCTACGCACTTGACAGCGATATTACAGAAATTGCAGGAGCATAGCTTGTATGCCAAATTGTCGAAGTGTGAGTTTTGGAAGTCTGAGGTAGCTTTCCTTGGTCATATCCTTTCTAAGGAGGGAGTGGCCACTGATCCTCAGAAAGTTGAAGCAGTGAAGGATTGGCCCAGGCCAACGTCTGTGAAGGAAGTCAGGAGTTTCTTGGGTTTAGCTGGTTACTACAGAAGATTCATCCAGGGTTATTCTCAGATTGCAGTTCCTTTGATAGGTTTGACCCTGAAAAATGTGGCATTTTTATGGACCGATAAGTGTGAGGAAAGTTTCCTTGAGTTAAAGGAAAGGTTGACTACTGCACCTATCTTAGCTTTGCCACAAGCTAGGAAGGATTATGATATCTACAGTGATGCGTCTCTCAGAGGTTTGGGTTGTGTCTTGATGCAAGAAGGCAAGGTTATTGCTTATGGTTCGAGGCAATTGCGTCCGCATGAGAAGAATTATCCGACGCATGATTTGGAGCTAGCAGCTATCATTTATGCCTTGAAGCAGTGGATGCATTACGTTTATGGCGAGAAGGTTAACATGTACACTGACCACAAGAGCCTGAAGTACATTTATCAACAGAAGGATCTAAATCTTCGGTAGAGAAGGTGGTTGGAAGTATTGGAAGACATTCGTCCCGAGATTAAGTATCATCCGGGCAAGGCGAATGTGGTGGCTGATGGACTTAGCAGGAAGAGTAGTTTATCAAGTTTGATCACTACTTGAAGTGAGTTGGTAGCAGAGATCGATCAGGCAGGTATCGAGGTGGTGCTACAGGGTTTAAGGGCATCTTTGGCTCAGTTGAGGCTGCAGTCGTCCTTGAGAGAGAGAATTGTGGAAGGTCAGAGATCAGACTCAGAGATTCAGAAGATATTGCAACAGGTTTTAGAGGGCAAGCTATCAGAGTTTCGTATCCAAGATGGAATTCTTTGGTTGGGTGAGAGGTTGTGTGTTCCGAATAATGCAGATTTGAGAGATAGTATCTTGCAGGAAGCACACAGTACCTTGTTGTCAGTTCATCCAGGAGGCACAAAGATGTACCGGGACATCAAACAGCACTTTTGGTGGTCTGGTATGAAGAGGGATGTAGCAGATTTTGTGGCAAGGTGTCTGACTTGTCAGCAGATCAAAGCAGAAAATCAGAGACTTGGAGGTTTGTTACAGCCGCTGCCCATTTCGGAGTGGAAATGGGAGAATATCAGTATGGATTTCATCACGAGTTTGCCGAGGAGTTCGAAGGGCAATGACTCGATTTGGGTTATCGTGGACCGTTTGACTAAGTCGGCTCACTTTCTAGCCATGAGGATTACTTGGTCGATGGAGAAATTGGCTGAGTTGTACATTGGAGAAATTGTGAGACTTCATGGAGTTCCTGTGTCGATTGTTTCCGACAAAGATGCAAGGTTTACTTCAAGGTTTTGGAAGAGCCTACAAGCAGCTTTAGGCACCAGAACTGATTTCAGTACCGCTTTTCATCCACAGACTGATGGTCAGACGGAGAGGGTGAATCGAGTGCTGGAAGATATGTTAAGGGCTTGTGTTATGGATTTCGGTGGTAGTTGGGAGAGATACTTGGTATTGGTTGAGTTTGCTTATAACAACAGTTACCATGCGAGTATCGGGATGGCACCGTATAAGGCTTTGTACGGGCGGAGGTGCAGGACACCTGTTTGTTGGTACGAGGTTGGTGAGAGGTAGATGTATGGTCCTGAGATCGTGCAGCAGACATCGGAGCAGATTGAGCTGATTCACAAGAGGTTGGCCGAGGCTCAGAGTCAGCAGAAGAGTTATGCTGATACTCGACGAAGAGACTTGGAGTTTGAGGTTGGGGATGCAGTTTTTCTCAAGGTTTCTCCGACCAAGGGAGTGATCAGGTTTGGTAAGGGAGGCAAGTTGGCACCAAGGTATATTGGTCCATACAGGATCATGGAGCGGATTGGCAAGACAGCATATAGACTGAAGCTTCCAGAGGAATTGGCACAAGTGCATGATGTGTTCCATGTGTCATTGTTGAGGAAGTATGTGCCAGATCAGAATCATCAGTTGGTAGAGATTCCTGAAGGATTATAGGTAAACTTGAGTTACAAGGAACAGCCTGTTGAGATCGTTGATCGTAGAGAGAAAGTTCTTAGGAACAAGGTGATACCTATGGTCAAGGTGTTGTGGAGGAATCAGCAGTTCGAGGAGGCTACTTGGGAGCCAGAGGATCGCATGCAGAAGGATTTCCCTGAGCTTTTTGTATGAGTGTAATTCTTTTATGTGATTGTGACTCTTTTGAATGTTTGTACCATTGATTGAGTTAAGTTGTATTCCTTCTATTTTGATAATATTTTTATATGCAATTGTTTGGACTATGTTCTATTTATGAGATATTGTTTCTTTTGTTGGTATGTGGTTTGGACTCATTAGTAGTAGTTCTGAGGACAGAACTCTTCTAAGGAGGGAATGATGTAGAACCCCGTATTTTCAAATATTATTTTTAATATTTGAAAATGAATTTAAATGAATTTTGAGGATTTAATGAATATTTTCTAAAAGATTTATCTTTTGTTCACGTGCAAAACACGTGTAAATACCTTTTGAGGAATTTGAAAGTTAAGTTTTCTTCATGAAAAATCATTATTTAATATTTGGGATTTATTTAGTATTTTTCCAGATTTTTCTGAAATTATTTGGAACTATTTGCAATTTTTGAGAAAAGGACTTTTTTGCAAATTTGACATTTTTAAGGGTTAAAATGTAAAATGTATTTTCTGGACGTTTTGAACAGTACCAATTGAGATTTATGAGTATATTTTACTTTTAAATCCTAATTTAAATGAATTTGATTGAATTTCCAAGAATAGAGTTATACATGTAAAATTGTATTTTTGACGGGATTATTTTGTAAAATTGTTGTGAAACCCTAAACTCTTATTCCGGATGTTTAAAAGGATTTTTCCAGCCGTCATTTACTGGAATATACAGAATTTTGTGATTTGTTTTGGTGGAGGTTTTGGATCTCGCAAAAAGGGAGGCTTTTCGTTGGATCTCGTCGTTTCTAAAGGTGAGTGACATTGTTTTGTTTTGTTTTGACTTTGTGAATGACATGAACTTTGTTTGTGAAGTGATTCATGGGAACGATTGTTGGTTGTTTGTTTGATATGTTATTTAGTTAGAGTATTTTGCATGAGAACGATGCAAAGGTTGTTGTTTGTACCATGTATGTGAAATCTATGAATGACTAGTAGATCTTGGTTTATAAAATCGTATTGTTAGAAAGCATGTTAAGATTTGAGTATGGTTATGATCAGATAGTGAACATCTGGATCTTGTGATTTCAAATCAGATCTTGGCTATGAGTTGTAAAGAAATTCAGTATCGAGAAACCCTAATGAAAGAATTAGGAATTTAAAACATGAGAATTGAGTTTTGAGATATTGTATGATTGAGTAATGTGTCCATAATGAAGAATATTTGAGAATTGTCATCTTGCCTGAATACGAACTATTTTCATAAACAAGGAATCTTTAGAAAAACTTCAGTTTTGATTATTGTATTCAGATCTAAATTATGAAAACTGTAGGCCGACAGTCGACTGGTCTACTGTACAGTCGACTGGTACGAACCTGCTACTGTATTTTAGTTTCCTTGAAAAGTCGTTCTGGACAGTCGACTTAGCTCTTAGGCAGTCGACTGGTTCACTGAGAAATTATTTTGTAAAATTATTACAGTCTTTTCTGGACAGTCGACCATAACCTCTTTAAGTCGACTTATGTACTTAGAATATTTTCTTGAGAATTATTGAAATTTTGTCTCGATTAAGTCGACCGATGGCTTCCAAGTCGACTGGTATGACTTAGTTTATTTTTGTAAAATTTTGGATATTTGTCCTCTGGACAGTCGACTTACCACAGTATGAGTCGACTGGTACTGATGGATTTTTGTAACTTGAGTGTTCTTTCAAATGATTGGCTTTCAGATGATTCAGTCTATACTTTGCCTTCAGTAAGCATTTGGTTCTAAGATATTCAGTTAAGCATTTAATTCTAAGATATTCAGTTGAGCCACTTTGTTTAGTGGAACTTTGGTTTAGACATTTGAGTTGAGTCTCTAGAGGTGTGTGACCCTAGTATACCGATGTTGAGTTATTTTGTTGAGGCCCGTAGAGGCATTTCAGTTATTCAGTCTTGAATTTAGGCCGGTAGGGTACACCACTCTAGGAGATTTTTTAAGTAATTAAATAACCCAAAAATAATAAGGACAGGCACTAGTGGTGATATGATGAACAGGAACATGGATTATGCACCTCAGTATGGCTTTAGATGTGGGATTTAATCTTCGGAATTATCCAAGTAACTTACTTGAGGTGTGGGATTTATCTCCGGAATTATCCAGGTATAATACCTGCGATGTGAGATATATCTCCGGAATTATCCAGGTAATTACTTGCGGTGTGGGATTAATCTCTGGAATTATCGGAGTCGAGGTGACACACATGTGGTATTCATGTGATGATGTGTCAATGTCTCGGTGTGGGATGATCTCCAGAATTATCCAGGTAAATTACCTGAGATGTGGGATCTATCTCCGGAATTATCTGGCATGGGCTAATTCTCACAGTTTATCTTTATCTCGTAGTAGTCATCGTGATAGGATTAGTTGCATATCGGGGAATTGAACCCTATGAAGTGAAGACGTTAAGGGCTTGCACCGAACCTATGTAGAGTGGGATGCATAGACTTCGACAAGTATGCATTAGAGAGTCCACATATAGAATTTGTATTTTCTTGACTTAGTTTTATGCATGTGGTTTTCTGGTTTTCTACCCTTGACACTCGGTTTAGTATCACTTGTTGTTACATTCTTGCTATCTCATATTTTATGTATTTTGGTAAACTATATGTTACTTATGAATCCATTCTTAAGTTTCATTTATGTTGTTTGTTGTTTTATGTCACTCACACCATTTATGGCTGACCCCATTAGTTTTTGGGGTTAGGGATCATCTCTAGCCTCATATGTTGCAGGTTGTTGCTTAGAGTTGGAGGTTGGATGCTTGAGTTAGTTTTGAGATAAATTGATTCATAAGAGTTTTGTGTAAATTTGTAAAAGCAGTTTTGAGATAATTTGAGTTGTAAATGACAGAAAATATTGTTTGAGTTGTTTTGAATTCCGCTGTGATTTGTAAAAGTTTGTTGTAATAAAAGTTGAAATTTTTAGTGGTGTTGGTTGTGTTTAATGTTACATTGAAGTGGATTGCTGGGATTGTGCCACGTATTTTCTAAGATATCTTATTAGAAATTCGGGGCGCTACAATTAGCCTACATTGTAACATTGGTAATGGATAGGTTATGTCTAATCACTGACATTCCCGTTACTTGAGTAGCAGTGATGAATTGCTAGATACCGCTCACTGTTTGTAATACTAGAATATAATTTTAGTATTACTGTCAACATAACGGAAATCTACAGGGTCACACACTTAGAATGGATCGAAATTATGATTTAAATTCATAAGATGAATTTAATTGGGGATCCAAGTAAGACTTGGACTCCTTACATTGTTTGGACATTTAATTAGATTAAATGGGTTGACTAAAGTTCAAAGGCCCACACTCGAATCTGAACCAAATCAGATTATAAGTCCAACAGCCTCATTACTCTCTTAGGGTTGATTTTCTGTATCTATATATATGATACGTATCTGTGAAATAGGGTCACATGAAAAAATCCTAGCCGTCACAGAAATTGTGAGAGAAAGAGATCGTGAGGAACATCCCCATCCCACAGCTACCACCGCAGGTATGAGGAAAAGCCTTATTTGATCCATTCGTGTGGATACCGTAAAGGCCTAGCAATATTGCAGTGCTGTGATCGATATTAATTGGAGACAGTAGATCCATCTTCGAGGTATAACTCCTAAACACGATTTATTGTTTTCGCATGGATCCATGGCTAGCTTTCGATATTTCTTTGTAATTTTTCCGTTGTGTATTTGATCTGAGACTACCATCGAAACCTAACAGACACATCTTTAAGTGCACTAACAGATTGTGTGTACTTCATAGATTTGAGTGGTCCTAATCTTCAAGCATTCAAACAATGGTGTAAGCAAGGGAGTGAAATTTAGAAAATTCCCTAAAGATGTGAAACACTATTGGAATTCTACTTTCGATCTACTTATTTTTTATTTAGAATACAAACATGTTATAAATGAATTTTGTATTAAAAAAAATATGAAAAATTTTCAAATGAGTGATTACAGTTGGGCTTATATTCAAAGTTTCTATGCATTTTTAGATACTTTTAAAATTGCAGCTTTTCAAATTTGAAAATCTTACAAAGCCACTTCTAGCGGTATTTTAGTTACATTTTTTAAGATGACGATATCTTTTAAACGAATGTTGAATGACGCTCACATTTGTCTTATTGTTGTTCTCGCTTATAATAAATTTGTTAAATATTTTTGTCCTCTTCCTATGTTTTATTGTGTTGCTAGTGTAATGGATCCACATATCATGTTAGATGGTACAAAGAATTTGATAAATATGTTTTAGAGTATGGTAGAAAATAGTATTTTTGTTTCTGATGAATTTGTAGTTAACTTTGAAGTAATATTGAGTTTATATAATGGTTATGATAGAGAATTGGGGTTAATTTCTCACACACAACATACACCTAGTATTGCATCTTCTTCAAGAGTTAAGAGTGTTGTAACTGATGCTGCAGATATATGGAGTCCTTATTTAGACTAAAAAATCTAGAACTAATGCACTTAATGAACTACACTGATATAATGCACAACCTCCACTGTCATTTGAGCAAAAAATTGATGTGGTCATTAGGTAGAAAAACAACCCCCCCCCCCCCCATCGCATCGAAAAGTGTTTTTTTTCTCTTAGTGGCAGGTTATTGAATGAGAAAATGAATCACATGACACCAGAGACTTTGGATATGCTAGTGTGCAGCGAAGATTGGATGAAAGCGAAGGAGAGGACTCAAGGAAACAGACAGCTCAAGCGGTAGCATCACTCCAGAAGACGAATCATGAAAACAACTCTCGAAGATAGAAGAAGAATGAAGTTAACTCCCAAAGAATGAAGAACACTAAAGATTGAAGATTTGTGTAGTAAGAAGCTTTTTGGGGAACATAGAGCGATGAGATCCTAGGTTAGATTAGGTAGATGTGCACGTCAGTAGTCCTCTGCCATATCTTTAACCTAACTCTAGGCTATCTCGGACTTTAAACCACTCTTATCATGTAATTTTCAAACTAATCTTCTTGTATGTATTATACGATTTGTTTTTTACTATTGTAAATCATTCCATAGTTATAAAATGAAGAAAAATAATACATACTTTTTCTATCTGATTGATGATTCGTGTACATCCAAATTTCTTACATTATTCATATATCTTATATGTTCGAAAAAAACCAAAAAATTATTAAATAATTTTTTAAAAAAAACACAAAAAAAGACACTATTTTCAAAAATTCCCGGGTTGGCCCATCCTGGCCCAGCACGGAACCTAGGAGGTCAGGCTAAGGGTCTGGGCTGGGATACCCCCCCCCCCCCCCCCCAAAAAAAAAAAAAAAACCAAACAAAACAAAAAAACAAAAAAACAAAAAAAAATTAAAAAAAATGAACTGGCCCGTGCCCGGGGACTGCTATGCGGCGGGCCCGCCGGGCCTTGACCAGGACTGACCCCCCTGGCTCGGTTGCCACCCCTAAACTGTCGTTGCCTCCCACACACCTTCCTCGCCTCCGGTGTTGCCCCTCTGACCTACCCCCTATGTGCGCTCCTCCCCTCCGATTCGCCTTTGATGATGCCTCCTCCCATGCGACCCTCCCTAAACCTCAACTCACCTCCAACACTACCGCGCCTCCCACGCACCGCGCCGTATCCTTCATAATTTTTGACTGTCACGCCCCGATTCCCAAAATACAGGAATATGATCACGTGATTGAGGCCCAGCGAATGATGTGAATACACCATTCATAAGCTGTACAGGTAACTCAACAACAAGATAATAACAAAACCACGCAGGCATGAAAAATCACAATAGGATAACAAAAGTACATGACATAGTCCATAACATAACCAACAGCTGGGAATAAAAACATAGTAACGGGTCAAACATATCCGGATTACAATAAAGAGTAGCATGAATAAAATATAAACTAAAGCAACATGAAACTATACACGACTAAAACACTTGACCAGCAACACCTTCGGGTAACTCTCCATCTGGGCCTGCAAGTACATTATTATAAAAGAAAAAACAAGAAGATACCGTTAATGCAAGTCATGGGCTGCAGGTGGTACAAGCTAACAGGACAAGTACAAAACGAACGAGAAACAGGAAGTAGAGCAAGGAATCAAGAATCATGTAATAAGAGAAATACAACATGTAAATAGGATCATGAACAAGACATCATGAAACAAGTGGCATGCATGTAAACAAGTAAGTGAGTCAATAGGAACATGTAACAAGTAATTGGATCATGCAAGTGCACGTGTTAATCTCATATCTTTTATTTAATTCTATCTAGGTAGCACTTCATGCATCCATACTTTTACTACATGGTTGCCATATACAATCAGTTACGCTTACACCTAGTGGTGGATTTTATAGGTCACGTACTCGGGAAAAACATATCAATTGTATCTTGTTCGAGATACGTGGAACATGTAGTGTAAACTTGTTGCGTGAAATATGTAAACTTGTAATCATGTAATGGATTCTAGAGGTGGCCTCCGTCAATCCCTAACATGGCACTTAGTTCTACGTGACACTTAGTTTCATATAACTTGTAATCATGGGAAACACGGGCCCCCTTCTAAGTACACTTACCCATATTGTCCACTACTATGTCTTTCCTTTAAACTCAACTTGTTACTTTTATTAATTTTAATCAGCAATAACAGATATCATTTTAACTACTATCACAGGTAAAATATTCATGCACATAATCATGTATAATCGTAAGAGTACATATGTGTGTATTAATCGTGTTCATGTCATGCATATGGAAACAAAGTATTCACGATCATATATGAATACGGGAACAACAGATTATGTATAGCAACAGATTTCAATTCTACCGATGAATATGAATTAGAGTCAAAGATTATACTTGCGGTATTTTTCAAAGGAAGCTTGTACAAGAACAAACGAGTTGTACAAGAGGATACTTGCCTGATAACCGACAACGATGATACCAAATACATGAATAACGGGATCAGAATTCTGGACAGCGAAGCAAGGATGAACGAATCACGAAACACTCATAAACATGATCGGACGGCTGAGATCAAAGATCAAGATGATCGAATCAGATCGGACGATCAGATTTCCTTGATAATGAAGATAATGATGAAGATCAAGATCGATCGATCGAACGGCTACGATCAAAGGAAGTTGATGATCATCATGATCGTGACGATCAAGAAGAGATCGGACGGCTAGGATCTAATCGGATGATCAAAAGGAGATCAACGGTCCACATCCAATCAAGCATGATGATCAAGATGATGATGAAGCGTTCCAACGGACGGCCAAGATCACCCGATGGTGATGATCAAGATCAAATCAACGGACGTGAAGGAATTAATCAATCAAGGTCAAGATCGAACGGCTCAAGATCACTTGATCAAAATAACTCCATGATCAATCTACACACCTACTGGCTAGGTGACAGATGGTGGCGACGGGACGGCACGGTGGCGAGGCTGACGGTGGCCAGAGGACTGCCGGCGATGGAGGAGAGCACGACGGCCAGAAGTGACTACCGCAGTCGGTGCTGACTGCAGAGGGAAATTAGGGAGCGGCGGCGCTGCATGGGAGACCGTCGGCAGGGGGTGTTGCTGCCGAAGAGGGCGCAACACAGGGACGATGGCTCTGCCGCATCGCTACTGCGTCGCGGAGAGGCATCGCAGCTGACGACGGAGCGAAGGGGAGAGGGGTTGGGAGATAAACAGTCGATGCATGCAGTCGCGGCTTGCTGGTTGCAGTCGCACGAGGTCAAAGAGTGGCACATCAACGCAGGGTAGAGCAGGGACGATGGGGTCATTGCGGGCGGGTGCTGAGGTGGTCGCGGTGCGACACAGTGGGAGGGGGAGTGAGTAGGAGGAGGCTAGGGCGAGGAGAAGGGAAGGAGGGCACAGGGGAAGCTCAGGAGTGACAGGGAGAGGAGTTGCGGTGACTGGAGGCCATGCTAGGTGGATGCGGGTCGCGGAAGAAGAGGCAATGGCGGGTCGAGGGCGAGGTGGTGGCGAGTCGAGCTCGACGGTGACGAGCGGGATGAAGTGGAGAGTTGGGTTTCTGTTTGGAAACCAGAGGAGGGATAGAAAGAAAACGGGGAGAGAGAAAGATAGATGGGAGAGGGAGAGGAAGAGGGAGTGAGAGAGACAGGAGAAGGGGAGAGATCAGGAAAAGGGGGGGTTTATAAATAAAATATTATAATATAATAAACGTAATAATGGGTAGAGTAATGGGGATGAGAAAGTGGGGGCAATTATGAGGTGGTGGGGGTTATGGAGTTACGGGAGGTGAAGAGTGGGGGAATGTGAGGGGATGTGTACGGGTGGATTAGAAATGTGGGAATTTGAATGTAATCATATAGGATGGAGTCTATAGAAATTTATATGAGTACTGCATTTGGATTTGGGCTTAAAACAATTAGGCTTGGGCTTCAAATCATTTAAATATTAAAACAGTTGAATAGTTAAATATTGGGCTTCATAAAAGTAGTTTGAATATAATCAATTAAGAAAGAATAGTTACAAGATACTACGAATTTAAAATACGGAGAAATACTTGAAAAATACATATTAACGGGAACATGGGTTACATTGAGCCACCACGTCCATCAAGGTAGTATTTTCATTGAAATTAGGGAAGAGTATGGATTGAAAACGGGGAGGATTGTTGTGTCGGATTCAAGAATGTGATTTGATAAGGTTTCTTCTAATTTATTCTTTTTGATATTGCCTCAAATATATTTGAATATGAAACATTTGAAGACGTAGAAATTTGGTATTTAATTTTTATAACTGCGCTCTGCTGATCAAGTGTTCGGTGAAATGCCTATGTAGCACGCAAGGTATTTGCGAAACATACTTCTGAGAAATTTTGTTTAACTAAATCAATTGTATCTATATGTGGTATACGTATTAATTTCTGAAACCCTAATTTACTACCTGATTTCATTTTCCATTTTAGTTTGGTTTTTGAAATCCCGAAATTTGAATTTAGGGAAGAGTACGGGTTGAAGACAGGGATGATTACGGTGTCGGATCCAAGAGTGAGATTTGGTAAGGAAGGAGGTGGAGAAGGGCAGAGTGAGGCAGACGAAGAGGTGGGGGGTGTTAGAGAGGGGGACGTCGCGACAGTCGGGGACGGTGGAGATGCGGGAGAGGAGAAAGGAGTGAAGGACGACGTCGGAGAGGGTGTGGATTTGGGCGGGGGAAGGAGAGGGAGGGTCAAGATTAGGTGGCACAGAGCTTGGGTATTACCGGTCATGATGTACACAATGACCGGGTTGTGCGCGTATTTGTTAGGATAAATATTACTAAACTATATCCTTGAAAAGATAATTTCTTTCAATTCTCTCACACTTTTTTAGAGTTCCATATGATTTTGTAAGTCGCTCAAATTTATTTTAGTCTACACAATTTGTACGGAGTAACAATAGTTACCTATAGACAAATCAATAATGGCCATTCATGCACACATGTAGCACACGACATTGACAGTTTTACTGCCTTTTTTATCATTAAATTAAAATTCAATTTAAGTACCTACCAATCTTACCTATGTTGTTTTAGAGAGAGAAGAGAGATTATAGTCAATAGTGAGAATGGTGAGCATTACAATTGTTGTTGCTAATTTATGTGCGGAAACAAATAGATATATGAATTCTTTTAATGAAAACAATAAAGATCAAACATTCGTTGTTCGCCGATGTTGACCACCGAAAGTTGCACTTGACTCCGAGATCTGATTGTCGGAGATGGCCGATATCGCTCTCGTGGACCTACAAAATAGCCTGATACATCAGGGTTGGCCCCAGTGACAAACCCTCCGACACTCAAATCAGAAACTTAGAGATATGGTGGGTTTTGATAGTGAAATTTTCAATTACCTGGTTTCTGAGGAGGTCTCGAGGTATATAAAATAGAAGGGCCAGTTTTAAGATATCCATATATCTATACTTCTCGGTGTTTTGATAGAGTCGATTATCCCCTTCATGTGAAGAGATTGAGTCAGTACTCTTTTCTTGATGAAGAGATAGAGTTTTCAAACTCTTTCTTGTGCATGGAGGGATAGAATCGGCTACCCCCTAGAAATAGGGAGTTTAAACTGGGTTCTTCCTATGAATCTATAGTCCTTTGTGCTATGGCTGCTTTGGCAGTCCCTCTACTACAGGTTGGATCGGGTCAGTAGGACTGAAAATGGCCCAGCCCCTCTCATCGAGCATGTATCTGCTGAAATTTACCGTTTTGCCCCTGATATTTTTAAGATTCATATCCAATTTGAACGGTCCCTGATTTTGTTCCATTTTTTATTCATATCACCAATCCTGACCTACAAACAGCTCCTCCATCTCATGGGAGGTCACCAGACTCTGGCTGAGCCTCTCCATAAGCATCCCTTGTACCTTGTGTCGAAAAGGACATGACATGGTACAAAGGTGTTGGCATTGTCGCTGCTAGGTCAATCAATTTTCTTCTTCCCTTTTGTAACCCCTATTTCCGCAAATACGTATTTTATGAGTAATCTTCTGTATTTCGATATTTATAACTTCATTATTTGTTAAATTCGTTTTGGATTTTATGTTAAAGCATTTTTCTAAACAATAGTTATAATTATTTCGAATAAACCTTGTTTTCATTTTTACTTGATCAACTATTTGCGTTTTAACCCTCAAATATATTGTTACTGTTGGGACTATTTCCATAAATTCTATTTTTATATACTGTTATTATTTTGATAATTGCTATTGTCGTTGTTGGTATTATTTATTGCTATTTTGTTATTACTATTATTATTAATATTTTATTATTACTATTGTACTATTATTATTAATAGTCTTTTTATTCTTATTGATTGATTGATATTACTAGCATTATTATTTTATTGACATGGTTATTTTAGTGTTCTTATGGTTATGGTGATTATTTATTATTATGATTGATTATTAAAACAAATCCCTTCTTATTTGATAATTGTGTTCATAATTATTTCAAATAATTTATGTAATACAAATTATATTTTATCAGGTATCTTATTCCTTGTATTGAAATTTATATTGATCAATTCTATTCATATACAATCTATTTTTATTTATTGGGTCTAATACCCTAATTACCCAATAGCCCAATATCTCCTTTTCCCTTATAAATACTCTAATCTCTATTTAATTAAACCCTAACCCTAATTAAGCCTCAGCCGCCTACTGTTCACCTCTCTACTGTGCTATCCCCGTCTGTCTCTCCCTCTCCCTGTTTCCATCTAAACTCAACCAACCCATTTTCCCTGTCGCTCCTACCGCCTTGCTGTTGCTTCTCTGTCCGTTCTTCGATCCCCGTCCTCGTCCCAACCTTGTCACCATCAACCTCCGTCGTCATCTTATCCCGCTCAAACCCAAACTCCACCATACCCATCTCCTTGCCTCCAGTCGAATCCATCGTCGTGCCATCCCGTCTTCGCCTCTCCGCTCACCCCCGCAACCACCGTAGATCCCCCCAGCCCTCGTCATCGCCGTCCAGAGCCAGCGCCCCTGTCATTCGTCTCCCCTATTTTCGGAAGCAAAAATAGAGTCGCTCGAGCTGCCGATTCCCCGTTGTTGCGTCGCTTCCCGACCGCAGCGCCGTCATCGCTGCCCTTGTCGTCGTCGTCGCTGCTGTCACTAGTCGCCGGAGTTCTCCCGCTCTCTCCTTCTCTCTCCGTCGAAGTGGGGAAGAAGAGAGACAGTGAGTGGTCCGTTTTGGTGGTTGCTATTTTGCCTAGTAGGGGGATCCCGATTCGATATGCGGTGTTTGCTGTTTTGCCTGGTAGGGGATCCGCTGCGGTGGACTTGGTGTGTTGCTGTGGTGTGTTTGTGTGCTGCTGCTGTTTTGCATGTGTCTCGCACGTGTTTTAGTTCGTCGCCCTGGGATTCCAATCTCGTTATTCTATATTATTCGAATCTGCTAATAACAGGCAAGTCTCTTCTTGAATTAGTATTTTATTTGGTTCAAGATTTCCTTGATCTCTGCAAGTAAATCCCGTCCTTTTCTTATCATGCTGTATTTGACAATTTGACAATTCCGTTAAGTTTATTGAGGGAGCTAACCCGACATACTCTTAACATCGTGCCTGCTCTCTTTGATCTAAAATCTAGTCCCTATTGTTTCATGCATATGCACTTACATGAAAAATAACTAGATCCATGTTGTAGATTATTTAATGAATTGTATACATGTTAGATTGCTTTGATTTAATGAACTAATTACCATGCCTGTGAAATTACATCTAAGAAACTGAAATTATGCATGTTAACCATCTATTGGCACTTTGATCATTAATTTGCATGAAAAATATGATTGTATGATTTAATTATTGTCTATCCATGTCAAAACATATTCTGGACTGCTAGTTGTCTCTTTTTGAATCAGATTTTAGGCCATGTTACTGTCATAATTTGAAACAACTTTTTGAACATGAAATTTAGCCTTTGATGTCTAGTTTACTGCCCTTTTTGCGGCTGAATTCCGATGTGTAATCTGTTAGATATCATCATTTTAGTACAGCTGTGTCAGAATATCCAGATTCACAAATGCATGCGTATCCTGCTGTTCTATAATTTATTTGACCATGCTAAAAGTAAATAAAAATCTGAAATAAATTAGGCTGAACCTAGACATGTGTAGGAATGACCCATAATTTTTATGGGTTTATTTGATGAGTTTTATGACCCGAAACAAATAGGTGAACACAATTTACATCATGCTGACTGAACATAAAATCTGAATAGAATAGAGTTTTCACCCTAGCTCCTGTAACTTTTATATGCCTTATATATATTTGCTGGAACCGTGTGGAAGTCTACTTTCTAGAACTTCTGACGGATCTATATTTGCTATTTTGTAGTAACAGTAATCCATATTTTAGTACAACAAGGTCATGTTGTCCTGATTATGTGATTGTGTAATTTGATGTGTTTGCTTCATGATTTATCTGTAACGAGTATAATTAGTCACACTTAGTATTATACAACATTGACATCCTCTTGCATACTCACATAGGATGAAAATAAACTAATAACAAGCTGGGGTATTATGGATAGACTTGGTAGTGAACGATCGGAAAATGTACTCGGTAAGGCCTTCTAGCTCACTCGAACACTTGACATGGAAGGAGGAGAAATCTTTATCTTATTATCACGTTATCATGTTATCTTGTTATCACGTTATCTTGTCACACCGAGTACACGATCCGTGAATTCACCATCAGTCTAAAACGTTCACTGTGTGCTTGTGCCGAACCTGTAGTTTGGGATGCAGTAGTACGTGCACTAGATATACTAATAAAATGATTAATAACCTGCATACTTGATCCTGTATTGAACTTGACTTGACATCACTCATTACATGTGTGATTAATTGTAAACCTTTGATATTATTGTCTGCTCTTTGCTTTGTTCTTTGACTTTGACCCTGTCCCTTTTTCTTTGATATTCATGCTTCCTTTATCCTCTGTTTTTCTCTACTTGCTGTCCACGACTTGCTCTAAGGACATTCTTTTCTCTTTTTTTAGATCAAGAATTTACAGGTACCGAATGAGCAATACCAACAGAACTTGGTAAGCAAACTCTCTGAAAATCGGAGCCGGACCATTAGACTGCTATAGCTATCTTTTGTTATTTGCTTATTGTATTGCTTTTATACTTTGTATTTCGGGATTTTATGATCCGAAGTTTGTTTTATCCCAGATGTTGGATTATTATTTGGTGAATTTATTTCATGATTATTTTGGAGTTTATTCATTGTTTATGTGGTTATTCTTTTCTGCGTGGTTGTATTCTCGTGTATATTGTTGAGTTAATCTGTTACAGCTTATGGATGATGTATAATCATTCGCTGGGCCTTTGTTACGTGCTCGTATTCCGTATTCTGGGAAGCGGGGCGTGACACCTTTCCTCCTCACAAGCCAACCCGCTACCCAGGCCACTATGGTATCCCCTACGGTATCCCCTACGGTATCCTTGCGTGCTACGGTATCTTCATCGCTTATGACTGGTAATTTCAAAATCTATTTTATTCATTGGTTTCCTGAACTTGATAATACTTGCTCCTTGCATAATTTCCTTAGCTCTCTTCTCACTGCTGCAGTCAGCATTGCCGACTTAGCCCGATACGCTCGCAGCCAAAAGGACCAGCTCCTTGGCCAACTTGCCTTCCCTATCTCTTTCACTTGCTACGTCTTTATCGGCTGCCGTGCCATCACTTCATCCACCGTAGTCATCTTTGGAAGACCCATAAGCAAATATCAAACCAATTGAACTAGTGTCAGCAATCGGAAGCACAACCATTAAGGTTTTAGCCGTTCTCGAAATTTTTCTAGCACTCATCACTACTAACATTCCTGTCAATATTGAGGGCACTTGCCAATGCGCTGGCCAATCTTAACTCTTCTATGGATTGATTTCCATAGGATTTGTCAGCCTTGCGATTCTCCTCTTCAATCCGCAACCTAACAATCAGATCCCCAAGAGACATCTCCTTTCGCTTGTGCTTTAGGTAGTTCTTGAAGTCCTTCCATCCAGGTGGAAGCTTCTCAATGAATGCTGCAACCTGGAATGGTCCTCACAGCGTCATGTTCTCTGCAGGGATTTCGTGCATTATCACCTGCACAACTATCTTGGAGTCAACCATCTTGTAGTCCAGAAATTTGCCAACTACAAACTTCTTGGAGCCGGTATCTTCTGTTTTGTACTTCTTCTCCAAAGACCCCCACAGAAGTTTGGCAGTCTTGAAGACACATTAGACATTATACAGTGGGTTTACCAAGCCGTTCAGGATGTAATTTCTACATAGATAATCACCCTAAGTCCATGCATCAACCGCAGCAATGGAGTGCGCATCCCTAGGTGCCAGCGTAGGGGCAGTTTCAGTGAGAAACCTGTCCAGCTTCAAGGTGGTTAGGTAGAACTGCATCTTCCCTTGCCATTTCTTGAATCCAGTTCCATTGAACTTTTCTGGTTTTTCTCTCACAGTTATATGTGTGGGCAGAAGGATCGTTTGTGCCACAACCGATTGTGCAGTTACAATTTGGGTCACTGGTGTTTGTGCACTGAGAAGACCACTGACATTTTTGTTTTGTGTGTTTTCTATTTTCTGAAACAGTTAAAATTGAACTGGTAGTTGTTTGTTTTTCCGAAATGATAACAACACCTGTAAATAATCTTCACAAAAACTGTTAGAATAGAGAAAAAAATTTGCTTTAAGATAGTTAAAGTTTGAATTTCATAAAATAGGAAACTGCTAACAATGTTTGTGAAGAAATACAATTACAGAAAATAAAAGAACAAACCAAGCAGTTCAATACAGAGTCAAGATTAAGATATCTGTTCTTAAAGCAAAATTCGCCCCGTAGTGTGACGGTGGTTGACGAATTGCCTCCCACCAGTTACAGAATTTCAAAAAACGTAACTGATGAGCTATTACTCTGCTGTTACAGAGTAATGGTACTAGTTACAGAATCTAAAAAGCCTCAATAGTAAACTGGGAAAAATTTTGGAGCAGGGCAAAAAAAATAATAGGCCAAAGCCGAGCCAAGCCAGACTAGACCAAACCAAACCAAACCAAACTGGGGCCGGGGTCCTCTCTCCACTACACGTTAGTGGTAACCCCAGGGCTACGCCCTTTAGTCCATTTATTTAGCTTACATACTAGAGAAATCTTTCTCATCTCCCGATGTGGGACTATCCATTCCAAATTCTCAAGTTAGTACATTTCGAGTACCCAACTTCGGACCTACATTTCTCATTCATACGGAAACCGTTTTTGCAAATGAGTTCACTACGGAATAGTACTCGACGAGAGGAACGTAATCCAATCACTCTCCGGCGCCGCCGGTGGCCAGAGCCCACCGGAATCTGGCCCGGAAATATGCCAAAAATATTTCCAACACTTTTCTGAGAACTAACTAGATTGCTAATCTTTTTTGTTTCTGAGATCTAACATGAATAATCACCTGATCAACCTCTTGCACTTACTAAAGGAACAAAGGCGTGTTGTTGTAACATAACAGTAAAGTCTCTCTTAGTAGTGAAACACAAAATACAGGTGTTGGACATTTTTTTATAATTTAATGATCGACCCACCAGTGACCATCATCGTTTTTGTCATCTGTGACGAATGCAGGAAAGAAACCTGAGATATTTCATCACTGCATAACTAGTGCCGGACAACTGCCAACTTTCCCAAAATAAATACCGACTTGAATGACATCAACTGAAAAGACGGACAATCTCTCACATTACCAGATCCCTTTTTCTTATAGGAATTCTTTCTCCATATATGACAATCTCTCACATTACCAAATCAATCAATGTGATATTGTGATTGTTTGTCTACGAAAAATCTAAAAGATTCCGATTTATTTCACTTGAAACAAAAACTATCTGCTTTTGCTAAGACGTAGTAGTAGTTAACGCGACAACTACTTGACTCCAGCTTCTTCCTCTACTACTTCGCTTCCCTTGTCCACACCACGATGTCGTTCTATAAATTAATGGCAGAGTGATCCAACCTAGCTAGCTCGAGGGACCAAGCTATCACCTCCCTTGTCATCCCAACCACTTGTCTCTTCGAATTTTAGATAGGTCATAATCGGTGTCATTACGCATCGAATTCAGCCAGTCATCTTCCTCTTATGATTAGTATCTCAACAACTCCACTCTAAATACATAAAATGTGATGTAGAAACTCTGAAAGGACTTCAGAATCATATATAGATGAACCAAGTAATTGCAAGATGATGACTATCTCAACATCTCCTGAATTTTCAACGAAGATGTTCCAAATCAATGTATACAACTTTAGGGAATGATCTTTTCGTCTATGCATTTGGTTGTGGCTTCTTGCTCTAATAGGAATCCCATGCATCATTATGTATCATTCATTGATGGGAATATTATAAGCAATCACAGATCATTGTAGCTAGTCCTTCATCTAGCAATGCAACAGCCAATTTTTTATCTTAATTATCTCTGTTTTCTTTCTCTTTTGACAAAAAGCTATCCTCTCCGCTTCCTTTTTCAAATTTAATTATATTAAAAAAAAGAAAGAAAAAAAAAAGAAAGAAAAAGTGTATCCAATTAAGCAGTAAGATCTTGGAAACAACTTCGTAAGGGGAAGGAGGGCTTAGATCTTTGTAAGAGTTGCAATACATTCATCATCAGTTCATCTGCCCTATCCTTTAGATAACTCAGTTGTGCACGCCTGTGATCAGGTTCAGCGCAATTAGCTAGGCTCATTGGGCTTGAGCCTGTAACGGATGCACTCCACGACAATGACTCGCACATCTAGCTACAACTCAACAGCACAGGTTTATGACATTTCTACAAAATCTGATTTTAGGAAGAAGCATCCAAATGAGTTCAGGTTTTGTGTATACATGTCTTTATGACATAATAAGAAACATGATGCATACAGTCCTACCATGTGTGGATAACTACGACATATGACGAAAAATTTCCTCTTCTTATAAGTATGAGGCTCCCTATCTTCACAATTTTATGGAGGATATATTGCAAAATTGATGTTAACCTTATCAAAGGATTGACGAAGTCATACGGTCTCATGGCAATCTATAGGATATATTGCAAATTGATGTTAAATTTATCAAAGGATTAACGGAATTTATAATTATCCTTAAGCTGCCCCAACTCTTCAAAATGAATAACGCTACTTGTACTTTACTAGTTATCCAGCAACACAGTTGATCTGCGAAGCTTACCTTATAATATCAATTCGCATACCTTATATCAATTTCTTCTTCTTCTTCTTCTTCTTCTTCTTCTTATCGCGATTTTCTTTCGGTTTTGGTCGTGATTTTCTTCAGATTATCTGATCGTGATTTTCTTTCCATTTTCTGATCGCGATTTTCTTTAGATGCAATCGCGATTTTATTTAGATTTTTTTTTTATAATTTTTTTAGGGGTGAAAGGACGGAAGAAAAGTTTAGAGGGTGAGACAAATTCATCAGATCTAGCAAATGAATCTGAAAAATCTATTTCAGCGAGTAATTTAGCGAGTCCCGTTAGAGCATAATTTGTCTCTAAATTAACTATTTTGGCTAAAATTGAAGGATGACTAGCATGATTGGATATGGTCTTACATACATTGTAATAAAAAAAAGTCAAATCAAATTAAGTGATGTTTTGGGTAGCATAAGTCTTTTTGGTAAGCTTAGGTTCTACAAGTTTTTCTTTTTTTCTATTTTTGTTTATCATAAAATGGTGGGCAGCCCATGCCATTTCATTAATAAAGATTTACCGAAATATACAACCAAAAATGCTTAGGTACTATAAGTTGAGTGAATCAGAACAAACAGTGTATATGTAGAGTGTAATTTTTGTTATCAAAATTGCCTCTAATCCTTGATTTCTTTCGCAACTGTATATAAGAAACAAAATAAATTTAGAACGGAGTTACCGGCCTATGGGGAAGTCGCGCGGAATGCACTGCCCTAAGAGTTGATCCGCGGTCTTATGTGCAGACTCGTCGCAGATGCTCCTAGTGGTAAAACCCCCGGTATCACCGGCGTCTCGCTGTCGCACACAACGTCGAGAGATTGACCCGAATTTAGCCTTGCCCAGAACGAAGGTGAAAAGAAGCAGCGAAGGAAGGGTTTGCGGAAGCAGCGATGAAGGATAATACTTTTGTGGATGCGATCTGATTTTTCCAGTAGTAGCAAAAGGAAGGGAGTTTGGAATATAAAGACACAAGAACGTGTGAACGTTGGGAGAGAAGGAGGCCAGTAAAATCGGATCTGAAAACTAATCCAACGTTTAAGAAGAATTAGTCAAAAGGAAAAAATAAACAGCAAAAGAAGTTTTGGATCTCAACCCGAACCCGAAGAGCAATTTCGGATCGGCATTCGTGTCCGCAGATGCGGGCGCGCACACCCGTGCCCACTATGCGCGCCGAACCGAACCGAACCGGGCCGGGCGGCGGCGGCGGTGCGCGCGTGTGGCCCACGGGTTCTCTCCACACCACACAAGACTACAATGGGTTAAAGGATGGTTTGTATTATAACCATTCATATGGCATACCTTCTCACCGATGTGGGACTAAAAAAGGAGAAGGGAATCTTGGTTTTGTGAAGGAAACAGCCAACAATCCCCCCCCCCCCAAAAAAACCAAGTTCCAAAGATAGTGATAACAAAAGAATAATGATGTAGAAGTTCTGGGCAAGAGTATACTATGCATAAATGAGATGGACTACAGCCTTGAATCTCACGTAGTGACTATTGTCTTTGTCTGAAGAAGTGCTTGATGGACTATGCCTTGAATCAGACTTCTTGACTCAGATTCAGAAAATAGCACACATAGTACGCCAGAGGTTCTTGGGTCTATCGGGTGGCGCTTTGAATGGCCATGCGCTCTTTTTCCATATTCATGAGAGTTGTCTGGGATCGCCCTGTCCCATAGTCACGGCCTTCACGACCTCTCATATAGGTAAGTCCTCAAAGGGTTGGTGATCGGAGTCAACCCTACATAATAATGTTTGGACCTATTAAGAGTTTAGAACTCATCCTACCCAAATCACACAGGAACACTGTCACCATAGGGATGGGATATCATTGTACAACCTCGTACAGCCACCTGGGCATTAATTTATGAGAATTTAATCTCTGAGTCAGTGTTCCATAATAGTCACCGAAGTCCAGCTTGTTTCTATCCATTGAACCGACTTCTTGGGATCTCCAGTCAGACTCGGTTGGGTTGCCACTGCTGGTGACTTACTTATAGGCTTAACCCCATCCCCCTCGATGATTCTAGGATCAACGTCCTAGACAGACCCTTTGTTAAGTGGTCTGCAAGGTTCTTTTCTGACTTTATATAGTCAAGAACCACATATTTGCCTAATAGGCTCTTGATTGACTTGAAGCGCAGCTGCAGGTGCCTGTTCATCTTAGCATTCACAGAATCATGCTTTAGTAGTTCTATAACAGATTTATTATCATAGTTTATGGAAATAGCAGGAACAGGAATATTAGTAACAAGTATATGCATAATCAAATTTCTTAGCCATTCAGCTTCTGTGCAAGTAGTGTCCAAAGCTATCATTTCAGAATCCATAGTACTTCTAGCTATGATGGTTTGTTTACATGAACCCTAGGAGATTGCAGCACCTCCTAAGGTAAAGACATATCCAGTTGTGGATTTCACATCATGTGAGTCAGTTACCCAGTTTGCATCTGAGTAACCTTCTATGATAGCAGGGTGTCTAGAATAATGAAGTTTGTAATCTATAGTACCCTTAAGATATCTAAATACTCTTTCTAATGCTGACCAATGTGACCGGTTTGGGTTACTAGTATATCTACTAAGTCTCCCAACAGCAAATGCAATATCAGGTCTAGTTCTATTTGATATATACATAAGAGAACCTATCATTTGAGAGTATCTATGTTGTTCTACAGGTGAACCTTCATTCTTCTTGAGAATGATACTGCTGTCAAAAGGAGTACGAGCAGGTGTCTTATCAAAGTACTCAAATTTTCTTAGCATTTTCTCAATAGAATGTACTAAAGAGAGAGGAATGTACTAAAGAGAGAGTATAGCCCTCCTTGGATTTGGATACTTGCATTCCTAGAATCAGGTTAGCTACTCCTAGATCTTTCATATCAAACATGCTAGATAAATAATCTTTAGTATTATTTATTAACTCAAGTGTTGATCCTAAAATAAGGATGTCATCTACATATAAGCATATAATGACACAACTTCCATCAGTGTTTTTTGAGTATATACATTTATCATACTCATTTGGTAAGAAGCCATATCCTAAAATCACTTTATCAAATTTGCTGTGCCATTGCTTGGGAGCTTGCTTTAGGCCATAAAAAGATTTTACTAACCTGCAAACTTTCTTTTCTTGACCCTTAGCAATAAAACCTTCAGGTTGCTCCATGTAGATTTCTTCCTCTAAGTCTCCATTCAAAAAGGCTGTCTTTACATCCATTTGATGAATTATCAAGTCATGAATGGATGCTAAAGCTAGAAGAGTTCTAATAGAGGCAATCCTAGCTACAAGAGAGTAGGTGTCAAAATAATCTAATCCCTTTTTCTGGGTGAAACCTTTGGCTACTAATCTAGCTTTGTATTTCTCTATTGAACCGTCAGCTCTAAGTTTCTTTTTAAAGATCCACTTGCAACCTATGGGTTTACTACCTAAAGGTAGGTCTGCTAAATGCCAAGTACTGTTCTCCATAATGGAGTTGTACTCATTGTTGATGGCTTCTTTCCAGAAAGGTGCATCAAGAGAAGATATTGCTTCTTCGTAAGTTGAGGGATCACCCTCTATCAAATAAGTGAAGAAATATTCTCCTAAATTTATTTCAATCCTACCTCTTTTGCTTCTTCTAGGTTCTGAGTCTTGATCAGGTTGAGAGCTAGAAGGTTGAGAATGGGAACTGGTAGAAGGAGGCAGGGAATAACTGGATGGGTTGGAAGAAATTCTATCTTTAAAAGGGAATATATTCTCAAAGTAAACTGCATCTCTAGCTTCTATGATGGTATTATTAGAGATTTCATTTACTTCAGAATGAGTCACTAAAAATCTATTGGCATTACTATCTAAGGCATATCCTATGAACACAACATCTACCATCTTAGGTCCAATCTTTCTCTTTTTAGGTTCAGGGATTCTTACTTTTGCTAGACATCCCCAGACCTTAAGGTAATGGACTCTAGGAGTTCTACCTTTCCATAGTTCATAGAGAGTCTTATTGTAACACCCCGAATTTTAAATAAGGATAAATTCGAGATTTCACAGGATCTTTACTTCACTTCGTACAATTTTACAAGGAAATTTTTAAAACTTTTTCAATACTACATCAGAGTTCCTTTACACTTGGTTTTTACACAGCGGAAGAAATAAAACTTACAACAGTTGAAAGACAAAAACATAACTTGTACAATTTTACATCATTTGCAACATTTTTAACTTTCATATAGCAATAGCATATCCACTTTATAACTCCATGAATGGTCCTTCACCTGCATGTCAATCTGTGGGCACGTCAGTTACTTACAACTGACGAAATGTTATACACGGCTATCTTCTCTATGCCGGGAATAGTATAACGATCTCATACTTTAACAAATCACAAAAAAAAGATTGAATGAACAAGTAAAATGTCAAGGGTGATTATTCTAAATATAAGTGTATGTCATGCCTTAATGCCTAATGCACACAATTCTACACTAGGATGACACTAATGCATACTTGTTCAGATTCTATGCATCCCATACTACATAGGTCTGAGAGCAAGTGCCTACGTACTCCACATTGAAGGGTTCGATCCCTCGCCATGAGACTACCCAGTAATTAAACAAGTTTTAGAGTTATTTCATAGATACAGATCTCAGCCTCCCTGGCTATAATAACAGATCCCAGCCTCCCTGGCTATTATATCGTGAGAATAATCCCGTAAATGCCCCTCTAGCCCCGGTATATACATATTCTTTGGAGTATGGTAAACATCCGCCGACTACCCTAGGTCCCGGATAAAATACAGTCCATCTCCTACGGAGCAACCACAG
Source organism: Hemerocallis citrina (assembly GCA_017893485.1). Lineage (NCBI taxonomy): Eukaryota > Viridiplantae > Streptophyta > Magnoliopsida > Asparagales > Asphodelaceae > Hemerocallis > Hemerocallis citrina. Next base: position 36,716,836 of record CM030368.1, read on the forward strand.
TCCACCAACTGGTTCTATAGCCACGGAGATCCACCGCCGACTATATAGAAGCACCCATTTACGTTTGCACATGTCTATTACATCTTCACCTAAGTGCCTAATTATTTTTAGTTCAAGACATGAATACGTTATCACCCTAGAATTAGTTTTACCTCATACCGAATTTGTTCACAAAATACGAGATCGCCCGACGGCATTATCTCGATATCAAGTCTCAAAATCTTTCTTTCAGAATTACCGGTAACCGAGGTCTTACTAATTCTAAATCATAAACTTTTCATGTACAAGAAACATGGGTACGCATACCCTTTAATAATCATGTCTTAACTTATTATATTCATGTCCTAACTTATCCATAATCTAATCAATGTCTCATTTTTGCATCACCCATGATTCATTCATTCATTCATAATTTTCCATAGAAAATAATCCTTTTTCATGAACAGAATTTTCATCCATTAACAATCTTTTTAACAACTTAAGCATATATTCATAATCAGCCCAAACCAAGTATGTCTTAAATCAAGTGAGTGTATAATCACATCAAAATCACATGAATGAATTAGTATTCAAAAATATATAAAGCTCACATCCTCAAATAATTTATTTGTGTCAAAAACTCATTAACAATTTGAACTCATATGATATGTCTCAACCATCGCAAAATATTTCTTAAATCAAATAAAAGTAAAATATCTTTCTAAGAGAATTAATTCTCTTATCAACACTATATTTTTCTTCTAAGGATTTAAATCATGCTATTCACTAATTTATTTTAAATACAATATCTCATTATATCTCAATGTCTCTTTTATTCCTCAAGAATATACATGGAAATCTTTAGAACTATTTTTAATAGATTCTCTATAATATTTTATGAACACTATAATTCTTCTCATTTCTAAAGGTCTTGTATCTTATTCAAACTCAAAATTAAAAATAACCAAAAAAATATATATATATAACTTAACCCCAATCATGGGCATCGAACCCGTACACACCCAGGCAAAGCCCACCGCAAGCCAATAGCCCAAGTAGGCTATGCATTTAATTACCAAACCGAAAACTTATTAAGCCTTCTCGGAATTGAAAAAGTAGCTTTAGAAAAAAAAAACAAAAACTTTGGGGTGATCAAGTTTCGAACCCGAGCCAACCAGAGAGCCAGCGAAAAGTCAGACCACTAGGCTACCCGCACCCAACGACTCACAGGCAACCCGAAAGGTTTTGTTCCAATTTCGTATTATTTCATTAATCTCATAAAATTTTGTTTTCTCTTTTAATCAAATCTTTCATTAGTCTATAATAATTTAATTAGACTGAAAATTAATAGAAACTCATGTATTAAAAATTCATATTTGATAATACATCTAAAGTTCAAATCTATTTCTTCTCTTTTATTACATGAGTTGAAATTGTTCATTTTAATCAATCAATGAAAAATTTATATTCTCTTACAACAAGTTAAAATAAGTTATGTATACCCATTTTACATTACAAAACTCCTTTTTAACACTAAGAGAAATCTCTTCAGATAAATTACTAGTTTCATTAACATGCAAACTACAATTTCTCTTCTCATGTCCAAGCAACAAGACAATTACTTTGCTCTTTAAACAAATGTTAACATTTCTATCACTTATCATATATGAAAACATGAATTTATCTTCTAATTATCACATCAAATTTTTACTACTCATTTAGCACATATAAAAGTGTAAATTAAATCTACTTTTCATATCTTATTCAAAATATACATTCGCCAAGGATGAAGTTTTAACATGAATCATGGTATCAATTCTTACATCATAATTTTCTATTATTTAACCACACACATATTATTCATATCATGTATAATAGCATGAAAATCACCTACATATCAATATCATCTCATAGAACTAATTTATAACTTCTAGCATGATATTTCTACAACTAGAAAGTAAGAAACCACCCACCTTGATTGAAGCTTGAACGATTGAAAGAATGATCACCACTTCTAGCTTCAAGGATTCCTAGCTCTTCTCCTCCTAGCAATGGCCTCCAAGCACAAAACTCTCTTCTCTCTTTCTTTTTCCTTTCCCTTATTTGTTTTCTTTTGGTGTGTGAAATGAGAAGAAATTGGTACTATTTATAGGATATGTTGAGGGTCAAATTTGCAAAATTACACACCTAATAACTCACTCAAATTAATTTACCAACTCTTCATATACATAACTCCCCTAACTCCCATCTTTTCAGTTGTCCACCTCTTCACATTTGTAACTCCCATAACCTCCTTACCTCTTCTTCTTCCCTACTAGTTGTACCCGGTTCCCATTGTGTAGAAACCGGCCACACATAAGCACCCAACAGCACAAGTGTTTTTTACCAATTGCATCAAACAATTACCCATAAGAAAACCACAAGCATTTGACCAAAGCCCACTCTACAACAACAGCACAAGTGTTGTGTACGGTCAATCCCGTGGGTCCCCCAACCTTCAACTCACAATTCCACTTCATATTTGCAAGTATACCATATATAGCCAACTACTTTATTTTATTTATATACCTACTATCTATGTGTCTATATATACTGTTTAAGAAAAAAAATATTTTAATTTAAAATATATCATGCAAAAATAAAATAAATACACACACTTCAAAAAAAATATTTTTGAAAACACATGTGCTTAAGTATGTTTATCGAAAACACGTGCATCGCACGTAAAATATCAGAATGCGAAATTGATTTTTATCAACGGAAAATTATTAAAATATAATCAAAAACAACATAAGAAAAATTATATTTACTAATTTTGTACATTTCATGATGAAATCACTACACATAGAAAACACGTGCATTATACGTGCAGAAAATCGAAAAAATGCTTTTTAATCAAATAGGGGGAAAAATAGATTTCCGTTTTATAAAAATAGATTTGTAAACATAAAATAAATAATTGGAACCCAGAAATTATCATTCGTAGCGGCGAAAAATGTGTAATTAATACGTACATTGAAAACACGTAGGAAACACGTAATATACAAACATTGAAATATTATATTTTTGTTGACTCAAGATAGGGAAAAATCAATACGGAAAATGTATAAATAGTTGGTAATCAAAATACGTGGTGAAAACACGTTACAGAATACACGTGCGTAACACACAGGGGCAAAATTGTAATTCTAATTTTGCGGGGTGTTACACTTATCCTTTGACTTACTAGGGATCCTGTTTATGATGTAACAGGCTGTCAATAAGGCTTCTCTCCACAAGTTATCAGGAGCTCCTGAGCTGAGAAGCATGGCATTCACCATGTCTAACAGAGTTTGATTCTTCCTTTCAGCAACTCCGTTGGACTGTGGTGAGTAAGGAGCAGTCACCTCATGAATTATTCTGTGTTCTTCACAGAAGTTAGTCATTTCGTTTGAGGTATACTCTCCGCCACGATCGGATCTAAGGATCTTAATCTTTTTCTCTAATTGGTTCTCAGCTTCGGATTTGAAAACCTTAAATCTATCTAGAACTTCATCTTTGGTTTTGAGAAGGTAGGTATAGCAATACTTAGAACAATCATCTATAAAAGTGATAAAGTATTTCCTACCGCCTCGGGTCAAAACCCTATTTGAGTCACAAACATCACTATGAACTAGTTCTAGAGGATCAGAATTCCTCTCTATAGATTTGAAAGGTAGTCTAGAGTGTTTGGCTTGAACACAAATCTCACATTTGTGTTTATTATCTACAGGAGACTTGGGAATAAGAGCTAAGTTCATCATCCTTCTAAGAGAACCCAAATTCACATGACCCAGTCTACCATGCCAAACATTGGAGGATTCTACATTTGAAACAACAGGAGAAGGATCTGACATTTTATTTATAGTACTGAGAATGAAAAGTGTTGATTCTTGATTTTGATGATCACAACACACTGCAACATGTGTCTATGTTATACAGCTAACATTGCAGGTTGCACATTCAAAAGATTATTTCAGCTGAACAAATGAACAAGCTCAAAGGCTACAGACAAAGACTTCACTCAAGACAAGATTCAAGACAATACTCAAAACAAGACTCAAGATTCAAATCAAGACTCAAAACCTCAAGCTCAAATGTGTCAAGTTATTATGTCTTGTAATACATTGTATTTTACTTTTGTTGAGTCTTAGTCTGATTGTAAAGCCTTGTCACACACACATACACTCACAAAATTCATAATGTGTTTTTCAAAAACCCTAAAAGAGTCAAAACGTTTTGAAGTAATTTAACTGTTGAGTACCAGTCGACTGATACTTCTGGCAGTCGACTGATAGTACAAAACTGTTTTAAATTTATTCAAACTCTGACCAGTCGACTCATATGGCAATCCAGTCGACTGTTCGAGTGCTTTTGACCGTTTTCTGTTTTTCAAAATTGATTTTTCAAAAGCAACAGCTCTTAGATCGGTTGGTTGACAGTTGGAATAACTGTCCCCCAACGTCCAGGAGATCTAACTCTATAAAAAAAAGTTCAGATCTCACTGAAAAGATCTTACAACAACTCTTTGAGATCCGAGCACTTCTTGAGAAAATTCTAAGTGAAAAATTTGAGAAAAAACTTTCAAGTTCAAACTCTTTGGTTCTCTACACTCAGTCCAGTATAGCAACGATTTCGCTCTGGACTGGGTATAGAAGTCGACCTTGTTTTTAGCCACGTGCAACAACACAATACACCAACAAGGCTATAAGTTGACTGTAAAGTTTTTCTTGTTCCTTTTGCTCTCGGTTGGAGAGTGTTTTGGACTCTAGGTTGTAGAGTCGGTTTGTTTCACTCTTGGTAGTAGAGTGGGTCTACTTTCTCTGGTTGAGAGAAAGGACTACGGGTTAGACAAGGTTGTTGTCTTAACGCCATAGGGTATTCTTGTAAATTTTTTCAAGAATAGTGGAAATCTCAAGTGGGTTGCTTGGGGACTGGACGTAGGTCGGGAGGACCGAACCAGGATATATCTTGTGTACTCTGTGATTGGTTGTCTTGATTTTGCATTTACTTTTGTTTTCTTAAGTTGTGTAAAAATTGTCTGGACAGTCGACTCCTTGCACTAACAGTCGACTGATCAGTCTCGTATATCTTGTACTGTCATTGCATCATCAGTCGCCTGCCTTATCTATAAGTCGACTGCAACGAGTTATTGTATTTACTGTTATTTGATCATATCAGTCGACTGGTTCACAACCAAGTCGACTGCACCGAAGAAAATTTCCGCAGTTTTTTTTATTAACACTATTCACCCCCCCTCTAGTGTTTGTTGTCTCGCCTACAGGATCCAACACTTGGTATCAGAGCGAGGTTACAGGCTATGGCAACTACTTCAAATACAAATCAGTACCATGAAGGCCAATCTACACAACGGCCACCGCTATTCGATGGAACTAACTACAATTATTGGAAGTGCCGAATGAGAATCTACCTCCAATCAATCAACTACAAGATATGGCAAATGACAGAGACAGAATACACTGCCCCTACCATTCCATATGCACAATGGAATGATGATCAAAAGAACCAAACAATGAACAATGCCAAAGCAATGAATGCCTTATTTTTTGCACTCACAAAGGAAGAATTCAACCGTGTATCCAATGCTACAACTACACATCAAATCTGGCATACACTCGAGGTAACACATGAAGGGACAAATAAAGTTAAGGAGTCTAAAATTTCTGTTCTTGTGCACAGGTTTGAGATGTTCAGAATGAAGGACAATGAAACCGTATCCGAGATGATCACCAGATTTACTGATATCACTAACTCTCTTGTGGCACTTGGAAAGATTTACACTCAAGCGGAGATGGTTAGAAAAGTCTTACGTGCACTCACTCCAGAATAGGAGAAGAAGACCACAGCAATAGAGGAAGCAAATGACTTGTCACAACTTTCTCATGAGAATCTTGTGGGCAATCTCATGGCATACGAGGTCCAACTTGAAGATCGAAAGAAGGATACAGAATCACAGCAAACAAAGAAGAAATCATTAGCTTTTAAAGCCATGACAGACTCAGAAGATGAGGAAGAAGATGAAGAGGAGATTGCAATGTTCACTCGAAGATTCAAGAAATTCTTAAAGAAGGGTAAATTTAATTCTAAAAATAGAGATACTAATGACCCTCCTACATGTTTCAGGTGCAATAAAATAGGTCACATGAAGAAGGATTGTCCCTTAGAAAATACGAAGAACAAGGGAAAACCATCCAACTTCAAGAAGGACAAATATTCAAAGAACAAATTTGCCAAGAACAAGAAGGCCTATCAAGCTACATGGGATGATAGTGATTCGTCTTCCGAAGAAGAAACGGATGAAAACAACGAAGTGGCAAATATGTGTTTCATGGCTGCACAAGAACATGTAAGTAATGACTATGATTCAGAAGATCTTCTTGATGCTTTTAATGAAATATTCCAAGAGTTGAAAAAAGAAAAGATTAGAGTTAAGAATCTAGAGAAAGTTAATCAAACACTTTCTCAAGAAAATCATAACCTTGATAGGGAAGTGAAATCCTTAAATTCTCGCATTGCAAGTTTAGATACTGATCTTGAAACTCTCAAAAAGAATTATGAAGAGATTTCAAAGAACGTATCTAAGTTTAACAAAGGCAAAGAGAATTTAAATGATGTCCTTCACCATCAAGTAAAATCTAGTCAAAAATATGGACTTGGTTTTAAAAATTCTTCTGTAAAAGAATCTCCTGCTAAAAACACTAGTAGAAATAAATCAGCATATATTTCTAGTGTTACACACAAGTTATATGAATTTTTTGAAAAGCCTAAGGTTGTTAATGCTAGTGATAAAAGCAAATCTACTGTTCGGTTAAGTCGACTGAACCAATCTACCAGTCGTCTGTCCAGAGGAATTGAATATCATTCAACGAAATCAAAATCTCATATAAGTCGATCTAGTGTACCATCAAGTCGACTGACTCAGACTAGCAGTCGACTGAAGGACATTGTTAAGTCGACTAAACAGAACAAGGTTATATGGGTTCCAGTCAGCTTAAATAAGAATGATAGAATTGCTTATATTAACTCATATGTTTTAACTGTGTGTAATTCTATTAATTATATTCCTGCTTATGGAGGAAGATCAAACTCTTCATGGGTTTGGTTTCTTCCAAACTAATATGTTTTGGACCCAATAAAAAGGGTACCATATTTACCTTAAATTTTTTATAGGTACCCAAGAAAGAACGCTGGATACTAGATAGCGGGTGTTCAAAACATATGACAGGACATGCCAACCTACTATCCACCATTCAAAGCATAGATGGAGGAACTGTCACCTTTGGAGATAATAACAAAGGCAAAGTCATAGAAATTGGCATGGTCGGTAAAATTTCTAACCTAACCATAGAAAACGTATTATTAGTTAGTGGTTTAAAGCATAATCTTTTAAGCATTAGTCACTTATGTGATAAAGGGTATAAAATAGTTTTTGAAGAAGATGCATGTTTGATTTATGATTCCACTATGCAAAATGTTGTTTTTCAAGGTTTTCGTAAAAATAATATTTATGAATTGTGTTTAAATGCAATTGAATTTTCAAATGATTTTTGTTTAATAGCCTCTAACAATGAATCTTGGCTATGGCATAGAAGATTTGGACCTGTGAACATGAAAAATCTCTCAAAATTATCTAAATATAACCTAGTTAAAGGACTGCCAAAACTATCCTTTAAAAAAGGATAAGTTATGTGATGCATGTCAACTAGGAAAACAAATCAAATCCACTTTTAAAACAAAAGAAGTAATTTCCACTAGTAGGCCGCTCGAATTAATTCATATGGATTTATTTGGCCCTGCTAGAGTTGCTTCTTTAAATAAAAGTAGATATGTATTTGTTTTAGTAGATGATTTTTCAAGATTCACTTGGACATTCTTTTTAAAACATAAAAATGATGCCTTTGATAAATTTGCACATTTCTGTAAACGTATTCAAAATCAAAAATCTCTAACCATAGTCACTATTAGAAGTGATCATGGTGGAGAATTTGAGAATGAAACATTTACAGAATATTGCAACAAGAATGGTATAACACATTTATTTGCATTTCCTAGAACTTCACCACAAAATGGAGTGGTTGAACGGAAGAATAGGACTTTGAAAGAATGCGCACGTACTATGCTTGTTGAAAGCAATTTACCAAAGCACTTTTGGGCTGAAGCTGTTGCTACAGCTTGTTATGTTTTAAATAGGATTCTTATAAGACCTAAGCTAAAGAAGACTTGTTATGAGTTAGTTTTTAACAAAATTCCTAAAGTCTTACTTTAAGACATTTGGTTGTAAGTGTTTTATTCTAAACACAAAAGATAATTTAGACAAATTTGATCCTAGATCTAATGAAGGTATCTTTTTAGGATACTCAAATAGGAGTAAAGCATATAGAATTTTCAATAAGTCTACAATGACTATTGAAGAATCAATGCATGTTTCATTCGATGAATCTTTGCCTTCATCAACTTTAAATAAAGATGATGAAATTGATTCATCACCTTTAGATAATGTGATTAAATCTTTAGAACAAACTAATCTGACTGATAAGTCGACTGATAAGGACTTCCAGTCGACTGAAGTAAAGCAGTCGACTGAAGAACCTGTCCAGTCGACTGATCCTATTGTGATATCTTCAACTTTACCAAAGTCATTTGTTGAAGTTAAAGATCATCCTCATGACTTAATAATTGGTAACATCTCCCATGGTATTCAGACACGTTCACATGTTAATATGATTTCTCATACAGCATTCTTGTCGGATTTTGAACCGAAAAATATACAAGAAGCTTGTGAGAATGAATATTGGATGAATGCCATGCAAGATGAACTAATCAATTTATACGGAATGATGTATGGGATTTAGTTCCTCGACCTCCTGATCAGATTATTATTGGTACCAAATGGGTATTTAAAAATAAGTTAGATGAATCAGGACAAGTTGTAAGGAACAAGGCTAGATTAGTTGCTCAAGGGTATAATCAAGAAGAAGGTATAGATTTTGATGAAACATATGCTCCTGTTGCTAGACTAGAATCTATTCGTATTTTATTATCTTTTGCCTGTTTCATGAATTTTATACTTTATCAAATGGATGTTAAAAGTGCTTTTCTTAATGGGTTTATTAAAGAAAATGTTTATGTTAAACAACCACCAGGTTTTGAACATGAACAATTTCCAAATCATGTTTATAAATTGAAAAAGGCTTTATACGGTCTTAAACAAGTACCTCGTGCTTGGTATGATCGTTTGAAAACGTTTCTTTTAGAAACAGGATTTGAAATAGGTAAAGTAGACACTACTTTGTTTATCAAAAGAGTTAAGAATGATATCTTAATCATACAAATATATGTTGATGATATAATTTTTGGTTCTACTAATAATAATCTATGTCAAGAATTTGCTAATACCATGAAAAATGAATTTGAGATGAGTCACATGGGTGAACTCAATTATTTCCTTGGACTTCAAATTAAACAGTCCTCAAGTGGCATATTTATCAATCAAGAAAAATATGCAAAGGAATTACTCAAACGTTTTAACATGGATAGTACTAGTAATAAATCCACACCTATGGCTACTACTACTACTCTTGACAAAGATATATTAGTTAAGAGTGTTGATCAAAAATTCTATCGAGGTATGATTGGTTCACTCTTATATATTACTGCAAGTAGACCAGATATTATGTTCAGCGTATGTTTATGTGCTAGATATCAATCTAGTCCTAAAGAGTCTCATTTAAAAGCAGTGAAACGAATTTTAAGATATATTAAGGGCACATCTGAATATGGTTTATTTTATCCACGCACCGATAATTTTCAACTTCTGTCATATAGCGATGCTGATTTTGCTGGAAGCAAAACTGATCGCAAGAGTACTAGTAGTACATGTCACTTTTTGGGACATTCCCTAGTCTCTTGGTGCAGTAAAAAGCAAAATTCCGTGTCCCTATCAACCACAGAAGCTGAGTATATCGCTGCAAGTTTGGCATGTGCACAAATCTTGTGGATGAAACAAACTTTATTAGATTATGGTATTTCATTTGAGAAACCCTCAATTATGTGTGATAATACCAGTACAATTAATTTATCTAAAAATCCGATTCAACATTCACGTACGAAACATATTGATATTCGACATCATTTTCTACGTGATCATGTTTTAAAAGGAGATATATCTTTAGACTTTATCTCTACTGATAAACAAGTAGCAGACATATTTACCAAACCCCTTAAAGAAGATACTTTCATTAACTTAAGAAGAGAACTTGGAATTTATGATTTTATTGATATTTGTTGAAAATTGTTTCTGTTAAGTCGACTGTGTTCTTGAGTAAGTCGACTGTACTGTACTTTAAAACATATCTATTTTTGTTCTCTGATCAGTCGCCTGGTCCTTATGACAGTCGACTGCTCAGTAGACATATAAAATTTAGTCTCTTCTCGACTAAGTCGACTGATATACCCTACCAGTCGACTGTCGCGAGTTCAAATGTCTTCAGCGACTATTCATCGCAGCTTTTGAGATAAAACTCTTTACTTTTTCACTCGTGACTTCTTTATCTCAGCCGTTGATATCTATTCCCTAAATCTCAGCCCTCTATTCTCAGTTAAAAACCCTTTACCAGCCCCTCTTTCTCACCTTTACCGATCTCCAATTTTTTCACCCAAAATCCCAAATCCTAATCTGTGAAGAAGAAGGAAGTCGACTCACAACTACTGCTGGTGCTCGCCTCTGTTCTGATTCTTTGTCTTTTTCTTTGGTAAAATCATTCCAACTCTCTCTTTTTATGGCTCCTAAAAGATCCAAGAGATCTCATGAGGGTAGTTCTTCTCAAGATTACTCTCAATTTCTTTTGAGTCCCGATGGTACGTTGTGTGTACCATTGTCATCTTCCCTGGAAGATTTGTTAATTTCAATGATCTTGATCGTTTTAATCTTGTCTCCTTGTTTCAAAATAGTAGTCTTTATGATTATCTCTCTCTATCTAATCAACCCAACTATTATCCCCAACTCATTTATTTATTTTACACAAATATGAGGGTTGTACAAAAACCCGATGGGGATGTAGTTATCCGTTCATCTGTGAAAAATGTCAAAATGACACTCACACCCATGAGAATCAATCAAATACTGGGTATTGATGACGGAGGATTACATCTTGATGATGTTATTTTAGATGATGCCTTTGTTTTATGTAAAATCTTTTTACCCAATCATGGACATCCAATGACTAGCAAAAATATTAAACCTATTGCTAAGCTTGTAGCTAGAATACTAGCCTATAACATCCTTCCCAAAAGAGGAAGTTATAACCAGTATTCTCTAGAATTACAAAAAGCTGTCTATGCAATATTTGGTAAAATTGCTGTAAATTGGGGTCGTGTCATTTTTTCAAAACTTGAACAAAACCACACTCACTTTCTACCTTTTGGAAGTCTTCTCACTAGAGTCTTTACTGCTTATGATATTGATCTCGATTCCGAGACCAATGTTGTTACTCACTATGACAGTTTCGATCGTGCTAGTTTGGCACGTATGAAACTACTTGATCCTCCTCCTAAATCAACTCCTAGTTCTCCTCCACCTTCTCAAGCTCCTTTAGGTTCTACTGCTAGACCTTCTAGACCTTCTACCTCTTCTGATCCACCTATTCTTCAAGCTAACTATGATGATCCACGTACTCTCTATGATTGTGTCTCTTATCTCATGAAACATTCAGCGACTGTGGATACCCAGCTTTACACCATTGATTCCAAACTTGATCACCTCACTGATCTTTTCCATTCTCAATTTCATGCTGCTGATGAAGATTCAGATGAGGAAAATTGAAGATTTTTATTTTTTCGCTATTTATGTAATTTTTTATTTTATTTTGTCTTAATGAACTTTTTATGTATGAGAACATTTCTTAGTTTATTTCTATGTTTTTGTAATGCACAAGACTGTTTCTTTTGTGCTTTTTGTTGATGACAAAGGGGGAGAGATATCCTCTAGTATTTGATTCTGTGTATTGAAATTTTCTCTGGTCAGTCGACTGGCTACAAGCATATAAGTCGACTGCTGCATCTGTAATTATTATTTGTGATTGTGATTTTACTATGTATGTGTTTTCTGATCAGTCGCCTGATATATTTTTAAGTCGACTGATACATGCTTTAAAGATACATTTTTATCTGTATGCATGATGTGTTTTTAACAGGGGGAGCATATCTTTACTATGCTTGTATATTATCTGTTATTATCAGCTATTGTGTTGTCATCATCAAAAAGGGGGAGAATGTTGATTCTTGATTTTGATGATCACAACAAACTGTAACATGTGTTTATGTTATACAGCTAACATTGCAGGTTGCACATTCAAAAGATTATTTCAGCTGAACAAATGAACAAGCTCAAAGGCTACAGACAAAGACTTCACTCAAGACAAGATTCAAGACAATACTCAAAACAAGACTTAAGATTCAAATCAAGACTCAAGACCTCAAGCTCAAATGTGTCAAGTTATTATGTCTTGTAATACATTGTATTTTACTTTTGTTGAGTCTTAGTCTGATTGTAAAGCCTTGTCACACACACATACACTCACAAAATTCATAATATGTGTTTTTCAAAAACCCCAAAAGAGTCAAAACGTTTTGAAGTAATTTAACTGTTGAGTACCAGTCGACTGATACTTCTGGCAGTCGACTGATAGTACAAAACTGTTTTAAATTTATTCAAACTCTGACCAGTCGACTCATATGGCAACCCAGTCGACTGTTCGAGTGCTTTTGACCGTTTTTTGTTTTTCAAAATTGATTTTTCAAAAGCAACAGCTTTTAGATCCGTTGGTTGACAGTTGGAATAACTGTCCCCCAACATCCAGGAGATCTAACTCTATAAAAAAAAGTTCAGATCTCACTGAAAAGATCTTACAACAACTCTTTGAGATCCGAGCACTTCTTGAGAAAATTCTAAGTGAAAAATTTGAGAAAAAACTTTCAAGTTCAAACTCTTTGGTTCTCTACACTCAGTCCAGTATAGCAACGATTTCGCTCTGGACTGGGTATAGAAGTCGACCTTGTTTTTAGCCACGTGCAACAACACAATACACCAACAAGGCTATAGGTTGACTGTAAAGTTTTTCTTGTTCCTTTTGCTCTCGGTTGGAGAGTGTTTTGGACTCTAGGTTGTAGAGTCGGTTTGTTTCACTCTTGGTAGTAGAGTGGGTCTGCTTTCTCTGGTTGAGAAAAAGGACTACGGGTTAGACAAGGTTGTTGTCTTAACGCCGTAGGGTATTCTTGTAAACTTTTTCAAGAATAGTGGAAATCTCAAGTGGGTTGCTTGGGGACTGGACGTAGGCCGGGAAGACCGAATCAGGATATATCTTGTGTACTCTGTGATTGGTTGTCTTGATTTTGCATTTACTTTTGTTTTCTTAAGTTGTGTAAAAATTGTCTGGACAGTCGACTCCTTACACTAACAGTCGACTGATCAGTCTCGTATATCTTGTACTGTCATTGCATCATCAGTCGCCTGCCTTATCTATAAGTCGACTGCAACGAGTTATTGTATTTACTGTTATTTGATCATATCAGTCGACTGGTTCACAACCAAGTCGACTGCACCGAAGAAAATTTCCGCAGTTTTTTTTATTCACTATTCACCCCTCCTCTAGTGTTTGTTGTCTCGCCTATAGGATCTAACAAAAAGACCATCCTTTACATATCCTTTTCCAACAAAAGATTCATTCTTAGAAAATACAACTTTATTTGCTTCCATCACAATTTTGAAACCTGATGCTACAAGAAGGGAACCACTAACTAAGTTTCTCCTAACTGACGGCACATGAAGTACATCATGAAGAAGCAGATTTTTCCCTGATGTCATCTTCAGATCTATTCTTCCTCTTCCTACAATCTGTGTCGTTGATCCATCTCCTAGGGTTGTGCCTCCTCCACATGATTCCTGATAGTTTGAAAAACAGGAGCGATCAAATGAAACATGAACATTAGCTCCAGAATCCAACCACCAGTCATTAGAATGGTAAGAAATATTAACAGAAGGTTGGTAAGTCACAGACCTGAAGGAACTAGATGATCCATTCAGAATCATGTTGGCTTCTGGTTTGGTAGGGCCTTTCCCCTTATAAGGAGTCTTGATTGGTTCCTTCTTCCTATGAAAACAATTGAAGGATAGTTGATTTGTTCTTCCACACACCAAACAAAACTTCTGTTGATCCTGAGTCTGACCGAAGTTTCTAGTCCTGTGGTTTTGCTGGTGTTGGCGGTTTTGGTGGTTTTGGTGATTCTGGTGATGAGGCTGAAAGTTCTTTTTCTTGAAGGAGGTTTTCTTAGGTTTGTGAGGATTATTAGGTTTGGATTTGCCTTGGGTTGACACTATAAGGTTTACCTTTGCTTTAGACTCATTTTTAGGGTTTGACCTAAGCCTAAGTTGATCTTCTGTTCTAATCTTCTTTAGGACTTGGACAAAGGTAAGCTCACCTTGAGTATGTGTGAGTTCCTTCTTGACATCAGACCAAGAAGGAGGGAGTTTATCTATTAGGCATGCTATCTTATATTCAGTAGAAAAGGTTGTACCTTTGGCTTGAATATGCCTCACATATTCTTGGAATTCATGGATTTGGTCATTCATAGGTTTGTTATCTACCATAAAATACCTATTGAAAGCTGAAGAATTGAATCTTTCAATTCCAGCATCATCACAACCATATTCATCGTCTAAAGCATCCCAAAGTTCTTTAGCATTTTTATATTCAAAGAATATGTCATAAAGAAAGTCAGATAAGGCGCTTAGAATTCGATGAAAACAGTGAAAGTCTATTTCCTTAGGGGTTTTAGGTTTTTGGGAACTAGAGGATTCCTTAGGAGTTTGAGATGAAATAGTGGATTCAGAAACTTCTTTGGTAGACTCAAATTTGTCAGACTCAGTTGTGTTGGGTGTGGATCCATCAATTGCTGAAAGGAGTCCTAAAGTGGTGAGCTAGAATTTCATCTGACTTTGCCACCTTTTGAAGTGGGTGCCATCAAACTTGGCTGGCTTTGCAGAAGCAGTCTCTTCTTTCCCAGTCATGATAAAATAGTATAGTAGTCTAGAGTCTGCAGGAATAATATTGTAACTACTAAATAAGGTGTCACGGGCTCTAGATAATAGTTAATGATCTTACTAATCTTCTTAAACAAATCTTTAGTCTATCAAGTTCTGATTTACTTGGGTTAGCTGTAGGAGTCGGTTCCCAGCTAGCGGTGGTCCGAAGACGCTTAAATACCGTGTCGCTTAGGGCTGTTTACACCCGGTTGACAGAAGGACCCTTTTGGCTTGTTCCCAAATTTATCGTCCCTTTTTAGAACTTTAGATTTCTTTTAAGAAATTTGCAGAATCAATAACTATTCCTTTATCTAAATGTTTAAAGGATACCAAGAAATATCTAGCACCACAGCTAATAATAGTCTTGATATTGTTATGCAGGTAGTAATGCTATTCACAATATAATACGGATAATGTACCAACAATTGATTATGCTAGCAGATTGACTATTGCAAATTTATACAAGCAGATTTATAGCGATTAATATCCTAAAACTTTGAAAATATTAAAATGAATCTAATAATACAAATTTGGTGCCAACAAATATTGTGATTAACAATAGATTAAGACTGTAAGGATTTTAAAGCTATAGATATTCTATAATGTGGGAATTTATAGTGATCTATCAATAGTTCAATTTGTTAATAACAAGGTGGGTGGTCTATAATTGATATGAACGACACTTTATGGAAGAAGGAATATGTGTATATATATGCACAAATTTAATCACTGTCTTATGAACAATGCTAAATTGTATAACATTGACATCAATGTCTTAGCAATGCTAATTTGCAGTGTAGATCTGGTTCTTAAGAATTGTTGATGAACCGACAATTAGCCAGTAACTAGTGCAGAGTCGGTTCTTGCACAAGTGAATGGTTCACAATGCAAGCTCGATTAAACAGAATGTAGTGTATCTTAATCAAAACTGTGTATGATGTATCAGGTTATCTTAATCAAACAGAGCGTGCGAAATTAAAAGATTAACAATAAGCACTTCTGTTTATATGTGCTAATTAATCAGTTTAACAATATGTATGTGCTTAATTAACAGATTAACAAAAGGCAGTTCTGTTTATATGTGCTAATTGATCAGATTGATAATATGTGTGTGTTTAATTACCAATAAATACTAATTTAATCAGATTAACAATCAGGCTGTTCTTAATTAACAAGATATGCTGAATTAATCAGATTAACAATACGGCTGTTCTTAATTAACAATACATGCTAAATTAATCAGATTAACAGTACGACTCAACTCTTAGATTGTTATCAAAATTGCCTCTAATCCTTGATTTCTTTTGCAACTGTATATAAGAAACAAAATAAATTTAGAACGGAGTTACCGGCCTATGGGGAAGTCGCGCGGAATGCACTGCCCTAAGAGTTGATCCGCGGTCTTATGTGCAGACTTGTCGCAGATGCTCCTAGTGGTAAAATCCCCGGTATCACCGGCGTCTCGCTGTCGCACACAACGTCGAGAGATTGACCCGAATTTAGCCTTGCCCAGAACGAAGGTGAAAAGAAGCAGCGAAGGAAGGGTTTGCGGAAGCAGCGATCAAGGATAATACTTTTGTGGATGCGATCTGATTTTTCCAGTAGTAGCAAAAGGAAGGGAGTTTGGAATATAAAGACACAAGAACGTGTGAACGTTGGGAGAGAAGGAGGCCAGTAAAATCGGATCTGAAAACTAATCCAACGTTTAAGAAGAATTAGTCAAAAGGAAAAAATAAACAGCAAAAGAAGTTTTGGATCTCAACCCGAACCCGAAGAGCAATTTCGGATCGGCATTCGTGTCCGCAGATGCGGGCGCGCACACCCGTGCCCACTACGCGCGCCGAACCGGACCGGACCGGACCGGACCGGACCGGACCGGACCGGACCGGACCGGACCGGACCGGACCGGACCGGACCGGACCGGACCGGACCGGACCGGCCGGCGGCGGCGCGCGCGTGTGGCCCACGGGTTCTCTCCACACCACACAAGACTACAATAGGGTAAAGGATGGTTTGTATTATAACCATTCATATGGCATACCTTCCCACCGATGTGGGACTAAAAAAGGAGAAGGGAATCTTGGTTTTGTGAAGGAAACAGCCAACAATTTTCACTAAACCCTATATAGTTTTTACCAATTTGCAGATAATCCTAGAAAATTCTAATTTTTGCTAATGACCCTATTGTAGAACAAAAGTTG
Organism: Hemerocallis citrina; assembly: GCA_017893485.1. Taxonomy (NCBI): domain Eukaryota; kingdom Viridiplantae; phylum Streptophyta; class Magnoliopsida; order Asparagales; family Asphodelaceae; genus Hemerocallis; species Hemerocallis citrina. Next base: position 36,734,134 of record CM030368.1, read on the forward strand.
TTGCGGTTACCATACTATGTCCAAAGTCTGCAAATTAGTCTTTTGGGCTATTTTTGATTTTTTCAACCTAAAAAAATACCCCTAATTGATTAATTATATATTAGAAAGATTTAATGTATAATTTTCAAAAAAAAAATAATTAATAAGTGAGAATATTTTCTAATAATCCCACTAATTTTGAAATGTAAATTTTTTCCCTAATATATATAGTCTCATTTCGTTGTGCACTACAAAGGTGGGAAGGTCGAGTACACATGAGTGCAGACGTTGGTCTAGTGCATAATAGAAGGGGACTATATATATATATATATATTATTTATAGAAAACTTTAGTTAACTTTACAAGAGTAGAATAATCAATTTGCGTCAAATTTAACTGGGGTGAAGTGCAATAAATTTTGGCCTTTAGTACTGTCATGCAAAAGAAAATATTAGAGTAGGATTGTCTGCAAGTTGGTAAAAACTGGATAAGGTTTAGTGAAATTTACCCCTGTACGTATACGGAGTTATTTTCAATCATCGGCCCATATACTCACAGGCCCATCAACTCTAAAGAGAGTGGGTCATCGGCCCACTTATGCTTCCATTTAACCAAAACAGCACCATATGTAATTATATACAACTTCAATAGCAGTTTTCCCACTCCTCACCTAATTTTCTGTGTAATACCCTAGTATGTAAAAGTTTCTTTACAATAAACATATATATACATTGTTATTATTATTTTTATTTTATCATACACTATTATTACTATGATTTTTTAATTTTTAGCATATCTATATGGTTAGCCTAAAAGCCCAATATGTTTTCTTTCTCAAAACTCAACATTTACAACAACAACAAAAAAAAAAGCCCAACCCAACAACCAAGAACACAATCACACAGTGTGCCAAGCCAAGGGGTTAAGTGTAATTGATTAAAAAATACAACGGGGTATATGTAAAGGTGGGGACACCTAAGCTCACCTAGAGCCTTCTACATTCACCCACACTCACCCACACTTCTCTCATTCTCTCCTTGATGGTCGGTCAACCCCCTCCATCTCCTCTCTTTATATATATGTGAAGAATAGAAAGAAACCCTAGTTTTCTTTCTACTATTTTCAAAACCCTAGTTCTTTTATACTAATACTAGCCTATTTTTCTTCTATTCTCAATATCTTCCATATTCTAAGCATTATATATATATATATATATATATATATAGAGAGAGAGAGAGAGAGAGAGAGAGAGAGAGAGAGAGAGAGAGAGAGAGAGAGAGCGCTTACGTTGCGCACTCTTCTAGTGCACACAGTCGTGTGCACCCACTCTCGACCGTCCGATTTGAAATTGCTTCATGATCACGATCTAACGGTGCTGAGCAGCTCCGCTCAAATGTGTTACTAATGGGAGACATTTTTGTCATTTCCCACTTCTTTACTTCTCTTTCTCACGCTCTCAAATCTCCTTCTCCTCTTCAATTCCATCGCGGCGAAAACCCTACCACGAATCTGCGAAACCCAAATCGAAATTGCATAAACCCTCTCTATTCCCCTAAACCGAGACCCTAATCGAAATCCCCAAATCCTCTTTCACCCGACGTCCCTCTTCCTTGCTCGAAATCCTTAAATCCTCTGTACCTCGAAACCCTAGCTTCCTTACTGATGGGGGCGAGCTGAGATGATGCTAGGGTTTCGAGGTGAAGATGATTTGGAGATTTCGAGTAAGGAAGAGGGGCGTCGGGTGAAAGAGGATTTAGGGATTTCGATTAGGGTCTCGATTTGGGGGAATATAGAGGGTTTTTCTGCAATTTCTATTTGGGTTACGCATATTTGAGGTAGGGTTTTCGCCTGCGATGGAATTGAAGAGGAGAAGGAGATTTGAGAGCATGAGAAAGAGAAGTAAGAAGTGGGATGTAACCCATGTTCCCGTTAATACGTATTTTTCAAGTATTTTCCGTATTTTAAATTCTTCTATTCTTTCTTAATTGATTATATTATTCAAACTATTCTATGAAGCCCAATATACAGTATTCAATTGTTTAACTATTTATTATAAGTCCAATTGTTTAACTATATATTCTTAAAGCCTAATTTTTTATTCATCCTGCATTATTTATTTATATATCTAATCTGAGCCCAATTGTTATTATAAGCTCAATACCCTAATTGATTTATTTAAATGTTTTGAAGCCAAAAGTTTAGCCCAAACCAAGTCCTGTTCTAAATCACCTTTTATATATATTATTTGTTGAGCCCAATCTATTCTATGATTTGATTAACGATTTAATTTGTAAGCCCATTTCTCCAATACAATTTCTAGCCCAACTCATCTAAACCATGACCCAAATAAATAAAAAGAAACATGTCAGCACAATCCCTTCTCATTCTGATAACCTACCCCATTAAACTAATTAATCACCCCACTAATCAACCCCTCACATTCCCCCACTCTTCACATCTCGTAACCCCATAACCCCCCACTCTCATAAGTACCCATTATTGTATTATATTTATTATTTTATATTATATTCTATTTTTAAAAAAAACCTTCCCTGTTCTCTCTCTCTCTCCCCCTGTTCATTCTCTCTCTCCATTCCCGCTCCTCTCCCCTGTTTCGAAACCAAAACAGAGAAACCCACTCATCTCCATCGTCTTCCTCACCTCGCTCGACTCACCCCCACCCCCGTCTTCCTCCTTCTTCCTCGGCGACTCCACCTCGAGCCTCCATCAACCCGAGCATCGCCCTCGTCTCCACTGCAGAGCCCTCTGCTACTCCCCCTCATCCTCAACTTCGTTTCTACCACCCATCGAGCCGCTCGCCATTTCTGAGCTTCGTCTCCCTCTCAGCCTTCGACCTCACCGCCCCTGTCTCCTTCCCCTCACCTCGTCGACTTCCTCCATCTCCTCCTCGCGAGCACTCCAGCTCGAGCGTTGCAGCCCCTGCCTCTTCCCCGTCGAGCTTCCCTCGATGCCATTACCGCACCTCCAAAGAACTCTGAGAACCCCCGAGCTCCCTCGTCGTCAGCAGCGACACCAGCACTCCCATCCTATGTGTCTCTCCCTGTTGTGATGCACTACCAAAACCCCTTCACCTTCCTCGATCTCTCATCTCCCTCCATTACTCAGGCTCACCTCCGCCTTCTCCATAGCCGTGCACACCCCCAGTCATCGCCGTCATCCCGAGGTCACCGCCAGTCTAGCCGTGTTCTCTCTTCCTCTTTCTGTCGAAAGGAAGGAGACGCGTGGGGATTGGCCAACTTCGCCGTTTGGTGTTTTGGTGCATAGCAAATCCTGATCCCCTATTTGGTATTTGGCCTGATCCGAAGTGAAGTTGTGGCTGTTGTTTGCTTTTGCTGTTTGGTGTCTGTGTGAAGATCCGATCGTGAAGTGGAAGTTAGTGTTTTGCTGTGTTGGCTTGGTTGTGTTGTTGTCTCTTTGTGCACATGTCTCTGTATCTTGCACGTGCTTCGCTACCCGAGATTCTGATCCCGTTATTCTTGTATTCGGTATCAGCGTCGTCGGTTATCAGGCAAATATCCTCTTGTACAACTCATTTATTCTCGTACAAACTTCCTCTGAAAAATACTGCAAGTATATTCTTTGACTCTAATTCGTATTCATCGATCGTAATTGAAAACTGTTGCTATACATAATCCGTTGATCTCGTATTCGTACATGATCGCGAACAGCTTGTTGCCACATGCATTACATGAACACGATTGATACACACATATGTACTCTTAGGATTATACATGATTATGTGCATGATTGTTTTACCCGTGATAGTAGTTTAAATAAGATATCTTGTTATTGTTGATTAAAATTAATAAAAGTAACAAGCCGGGGTATAAGGGTAAAGATCTAGTAGTGGGCAATATAGAAGAGCATACTCGGACGGGAGCTCGTGGTTTTCCGATGCAAGTTGCAAGTTTACAAGTTGCAAGTTTGCAAATTATAAGTTTATGTGTTTCATACTACAAGTTTACACTCTATATGTTTCACGTTACAAGTTTGCGCGTATCTCGATATAAGATACAACTGATATGTTTTTCCCGAGTGCGTGACCTATAGAATCCACCACTAAGTCTAAACGCAAACTTGTTTGAATGTAGCAACCATGTAGTAAAAGGATGGATGCATGAAGTGCTACTTAGATACAGGGCCGGTCCTAAGATTTTTAGGGCCTTGTGCAAAAAAATAAATTGGGCCTTCTTTACATATTCCAATACTAATTTCAGTATTAAATTGGTTTCGATGTTATGTATATATACTTATATATATTATACGAATTCAATTGAAAAATATAAGTAGCGTACATTCTATATCAATCATAATTTTATATAAATTTATTTAAAATTACCTTTCAAGTTGCAAAACTATCTTCAAAAATCTCTGATCTCTCTAAAATTCCAGCATCTTGTAGGAGTTCCATAAGAAAACCTTAATAAACAAAACAACAAAAAATCAAATTTAGTAGTTTAGATGCATATCAGTAGAAGAAAAACATAATGTATCATTTAAAAAATGATCATCTCACATGTTTAGATGCAAAATCATTAATTAGGGTACTCATATCAATTTTTTTCTAAAAAATCAGTTTCAATAGATATTAAAGCTAGTCAATTTAGTCTTTCTTGTGATATTGTCAATCTGAGATAAAATTTCAGATCCTTCTTATCAGTAACTAGCAATTAGCAAAAGAAAGAAAATGGTCCAACTACTTATTGTCCAATAAACTATAAAACATATTTTTCATGTATAACATTTCTCAAAAGGCTACAAACTATTTATACTAATATTCAATGAATCACTCTGCAGCTCTGCTATTGAACTATCAGGTTATTTCCATCTGTGCCAACTACAAGTACCACATGACCTGGTATCAGCTCAACTGCCTTTCTGTAATTATCTACTGAGTATAAAATATGAGACAGAGAATGTGTGTAAACATGTGAAGAAAGTAAGATAAACTTATTATTAAAATCAATAAAACTTGCAATTCATCTCTCCTACATCTCTCGGCCTTCTGAGATCCAAATTTCCACCATCTCCTCTGAAATCCCCAAATTTCTTTGGATCTGGTGACTACAAATTTGTCAAAAGAGGACAAAGAACTAACATTGAATTGAGATATCTGTGTATAATAACAAACAGGGAAAATATGCATGATTCAATCTCTGAGATATTTTGATGGCAGGTTTTTTAGAAGCCAATTTCTTCCTTATTTTCTAGAAGCCATACTACAAGCAGAACACTTTAGTTAATAGTACATTGTCCAATCAAAACCACTCCTTTTCTATATTTCATAGATGGGTTGCAGTACAAGGTTACAAATTCAAAACCCCTAGAAAGAGAAAGATCAATTATGGATTAGATGGGCACGAAATTTAAAGAAGAGGGAAGTTGTTTGCCTTCTGAATCTACTCGGTGGTGACTGTGGCGAGCGGTTGCTGTAGTTGATGTTGCTGCTGCTGCATCCTCTCGCTCTCTCTCTGTCTCTCAAAATAAGCAGATCAAAAGTTTTTTAGGAAGATGAAAAGGTTTTTTTTTAATAGATCAAAAGATTTTTCAGTTAAAACAAAATTTTGGGCCTTCATTATCACTGGGCCTTTATTATAATTGGGCAATTTTTTCAGATAGAAAGAATGGAAATTAAAAAAAATTTGGGCCCTGTGCAACCGCATAGGTTGCACAGGCCCAGGGCCGGCCCTGCCTAGATAGTAGTAATACAAGACTTGAACATGATCACTTGGTACTTGACACTTGCTACTTGTTTACATGATACTTGATACGTGATACTTGATACTTGTTTACTTGATTACTTATTTACATGCCACTTGTTTTATGATGTCTTGTTCATGATCCTGTTTGCATATTATATTTCTCCTATTACATGATTCTTGATTCCTTGCTCTTTTTCCTGCTTCTTGTTTTGTTTTTGTACTTGTCCCGTTAGCTTGTACCACTTGCGGCCCGTGACTTGCATTAACGGGCGTCTTCTTGTTTCTTTTTTTTGTATAATATACTTGCAGGCCCGGATGGAGAATTACCAGAAGGTGTTGCTGATCAAGTGTTTTAGTTTTGTCAATTATCATGTTATCTTTAGTTCATGTCCATTTTTTCATGCTACTTTTTATTGTATTCCGGGTGTGTTTGACCCGTAACTACTTTGTTCTTTGAGCTGTTGGTTATATTATGAACTATGTCTTGTACTTTGTTATCCTATTGTGATTTTACATGCCTGCGTGGTTTGTTGTTACTTGTTGTTGAGTTACCTGTACAGCATATGAATGGTGTATTCCCATCATTCGCTGGGCCTCAGTCATGAACCCGTATTTCCGTATTTTGGAAAGCGGGGCGTGACATGGAAAATGACGAAAATGTCCCCCATCAGTAACACATTTGAGCGGAGCTCCTCAGCACCGTTAGATCACGATCATGAAGCGATTTCAAATCGGACGGTCGAGAGTGGGTGCGCACGACTGTGCGCACCAGAAGAGTGCACAACGGAAGCTTTCTGATATATATATATATATATATATATATATATATATATATATATATATATATATATGTATGTATGTATGTATGTATGTATGTATGTATGTATGTATGTATGTATGTATGTATGTATGTATGTATGTATGTATGGATGGATGCATACATACATACATACATACATACATACATACATACATACATACATACATACATATATATATATATATGTATGTATGTATGTATATATATATATATATGTAGGGAAAAAGGGGTATGAGCAACTTGCTCATTTAGTAAATGAGCAATTGATGATGTGGCATACATGTGATTGGAAAATCCTTAAAAGGGTTAGTTGTCCAATGTATCACATGCATGCCACATAATGGATTGCTCATTTACTAAATGAGCAACTTGCTCATATCCCTTTTACCCATATATGTATGTATATATATATATATATATATGTATGTATATGTATATATATATATATATATATATATATATATATATATATATAAAATACAAAGAAAGCTATCAGGTAAAATAAATTACAAAGAAAGCTATCAGGTGTCTCTCATTCAATAAAGTTGAAATCAATGGTCCAAATCTAACCTAACAAAATATATTTTCCCGCCCAAAAGTCCCCCCAAACAACTCCTTTATTTATTTATTTTTTCTCTCTTTCTCTTTCTCTTTCTCTCTCTCCCTCTCTCTCTCTCATTCTCTCTCTATTTACTCATAAATTTATACTTTCAAATTTCAGTTTTATGCATTTTTTATTACTCACGTTACATTGAAAATAGCAAAAATCTCATCAACAGTTAAATTTCTTCATTTTCCACACTTAAAGTTCTAAGAAGTTGGATTTTACACCCCCGTTTATAATTATTTTTCAACATATACTAATGGAAACATGGACTTTTATTTACAACTAATTATTGTTTTACTATTCAAACTTGAGCTATATAATTGTTATTTTACTGTTTACATGACTTTCATATGTTGTATCGTTCCGAAGACGTGCCATAGGCACGCCCATGGGCAAATCTAGTATATATATATATATATATATATATATATATATATATATATATATATAATTCCTAGTAACATTGTGTTCATAGTAAGCTAATGTAAGGAAGAGCCAAAAGAAGCAAGAAGGAGAAGAAAGCAATTGGAGGCCTAACTAATAAAGTTCAAGTGGGTATTTTCCTTTACCTCTTGTTTATTTTCATAGATTAAATACTTAGAAGTTTATGATTGTTTGAGATGTTGATTGAAAGTATTGAATGTTTGGGTCACATGGAACAAACATAGCATGAAGAGAATTTAAATCGAAGAATTGTAGATGATGTATGTTTACTCACAACTCATGTTTTATTCTTGAATAAATTAGCTAATTGTTTATTTATATATAAATAGTTGAAGTGATTATGTGAAATAAAAGTTGTAGTTTAATTAGGTATGAGGCACTTATAGAAAATTATATGTAATAAGTATAAATAGTATGAAGAAGTTACATGTATAATTAACTATAGTAAGTTCTATGTAGAATTAATACGTAATAGTCATGAATGAGAATGGTAACTTATATATAAATTATGTAGAATAGTATGGATGATGTTGTATGTTAGTAGAGAGGATTACTCATGTTATGCTTAGTTAATGTAGATGCATGCTTAGTTCATGCATGCTTAGCTTAGTTCATGTATGCTTAGCTCATATAAATAATTATAGCTAAAGAAAATTTGAATAGAAGAATTATAGGAGTGTATGCCTAGTTAATATAATTGTTTGGTTAGCATATGGAATCCAGAGTAATTCACGGTAATAGAAAACTACTTGTTCATGGTAGTAGAAATTACTTGTTAGTTAGTATTTCATAGTAGAAGTAGTAGTCACTTAAAGTAGTAGACATAATAGTCATTTGTGTAGAAACTCACATGTAGAAACTACTTGTAGCAATATGCTTGTAGGCAAGAAGAGAAACTATGGCTAGTATAGAAAAGATTGTAGGCATTAAAGAATTAAATGGATAAGTATGCATATGGTGATGTTTAGTGCATATCAAGTGCACTAGTGTTGTCATGCATATGATAATATTTAGTGCATATTAAGTGCACTAATTTTTAATATATGTCAATGCCAAGTATCTAAGTGAAGCCGACTCTTAGCTTAATCTGATAAATTGGGATGGGACCCATATTTGAGTTAGATGACTTGTTGAGTTAGACGACTTGTTATAAAGACAAGAGTAGCTTTGAGTCTAGGTTTAATTTACCTAGTACTCAACCATTACTGAATAATAAAAAAAAAGGACTAAGTGAAACAAATTAAGAAATAGTGTATAATTAATAAATTACAGTAGCTCGTAATCACATGACCAATAAAGTAAGGACAGACACTAGTTGGGAGGGTACTCACCTGTCATGGAGACATGTGCGGCGTCGACTCATCTGGGACACGTGCAGCATGGTCTCGACTGTTAATTTCTGAGATTTATTGATTAGAAAATGTTGAAATCTAGGGAAATGGACCCTTATGAGTACGTCTATATTCTAAGTTATCCATACGAACAACAATGAGTTAGAGTGTAACTCTTGTCTCTGACGGGGTAGGGGAAGGCCTGCTGATTCGCCTTATGTTCGAATAACTTATGGTAGAGTCTGGGTATGGAGAAAGACCACCGATTTCAGCAGGACTGTAGCCGAGCTGAATGATCACCAGCCTGTCAGGAGTGGAGAGAGGCCACCGGCCTGAGAGGAGTGGAGAGAGACCATCGATTCTGATCGATCGGAGTGATCACCGACCTTCGGAAGTGAGAAAGACCACCGATCTGATGAAGTAAGTGGAATAGACCGTATATACTGTAGCTCTACCAGTCACTACATAAATGTCAGGAATAAGAAAGAGTACAAGAATAAGTTTACATTGCGAGGGAATGAACCCTATGATCAGAAGAACACTCAAGCTTGACTGGAAAATATGTAGTATGGGATGCATATGTTTCCAAATAAAGTATGCATTAGAATAAGAGCATCGTGTGCATTTGAATTGTGCATTATATTCTAGGTCATAACATACACCGACACTCCGATCGTGGGAGCAAAAGAGTTTTGGGCTATGAAGCATTCCAAGTGGAGAGTATAGTTTTCCCTGTACAATGTAAGTTTTAAAATTTCCTGTGATATCTTTCCTATGTTGTGTACTCATTTGAAGGAATGATCTTGGGTTGTGTCACGAGTTTCCTGTATGTGGATCTAGGGGCGCTACATTCTGCCATTTATTTTTTTTTGCTTCCTGGAACAACTGAGAAGTAACGACTGTATTACTTTCCAAAAGAGGAAAAGACGGGAAAACAATTTGCCATCCCCAAAGCCAAAAAACATCAACATATCTCAATCCAACGACAAAAGCTTATCTAGAAACCCCTATCGCAATCCTAACTCGTTTCATGATAAGAGAGTTGGTTAAAACCGCCTCTAAGAGATAATCACGAATTTGAATTACTCTTTAAATATCTGAATTGGTTTGTAATGGGTTGCTACCCATACCCAATAGGATAGATCCGTTTATGGGTTATTGGGTTTTGAAGAAAGACCCAATTTTCATTTCAGACCCGTTTGTAGGTGAAATTACCGTTTTACCCCTGAGAGTTTTAAGATTCGTGCCCAATTTGAACGGACCCAATTTGGTTTTATTTTTAGCCATATCAATTATATATTTCTAAATAATATTATGTATATACCCGCTTAAGTACGAGGTGTTACACACAACCCCTACAAGGTTTGTGAGAACGAAAAATCTTGCTCAAGTATTTCTATGTCATGCGTTCCTAAAGCAGAATCTAGTTTGCAGCCACTAGAATCATCGAAGAAGGATCACAACGTTCAAATATCGTCAGAAGGTGAAGGATACCTCAGGGTAGGTGGAGTTTGTGCAGAGGGTGGCACCTTCGTGTTGATACCTACTGGGGTATGCCCTTGAGGGGTCCTACTAAAGAAATAACAGGTGGAGGTAAATTCAACTAACGAAAGAAACCACTGAATCATGTTGTTTGCAAGAGAAGAAATGAAGGAGTCTAAAGGCAATTAATCACACATGTATGCAAGCATGAGTATGCAATCTAAGGTGGAGATTGTTGGGTTTATGTCTTTCATACTAGGTTCGATGTGAAGAGAAGACGGTGAAGCGAGAAGAGCTTCGAAGTGAATATGGAGTTGGAAGGAGCAGCAACAGCAGCAAGAAGGAGTAGCAGATTATAGTCAACTGCATTGAATTGCAGTTGACCGCAAAGGGGTTTGAGTTGTTCTCTAACTTGAGAGTAGTTGACTGCCCTTTGGAATAGTCAACCGAAAGCTGTGACAGCAATTGAACATGTTCTTTGTGAATCAGTTTAAGCTCAACTTGTTTTCTAAGTTAGATCGTACGGCTCCTATCGTGTGACTTTCTCTTCAGGGTATATCAGACGTTGATTGTATCAAGACTAAAACCTTGGATTTCTCTAGATCTCTATATAATAATGTAATGACCTCCATTGAGTGGTGTGCTAAAAGCATCTAGTACTTCATCTGAGAGTTTTCCAATGTAAATAACATAGTATCTTCTAATGTGGTTTGAGAGATAGATAGGTTCTTGGTGAGAGTGATTGTAACTCTTGTATTTTCTCAAGTTAAATAATATTTCGGTTATTTCTCCCTCGGATTAGGTTCGCCCGAACTGGACAAAATTGTGTGGTTTGTGTATTTGGTTTGGTCTACTTGCTTGGTTGTTCGTTGTGATCGATTATCTCCTTTCTACAACCCCTCCCCAATTCCCTAACACAAGAGGCCTACAAGACCAAGTATTAGGTCACTAGGTCTTCCGTTGTTCATTGCCACATTCACATTCACATTCATTTGCCTAGAAATCACTTCGTCGATGAAAGTAATCTTCGGCCAGACAATCTCCGATCTGATCGATCTATTAGTGATAATTGGGAGAACATTTTTTTTTGAAGGAAAATGTCGAATCTGGCCACCCTGTTTCATTAATCAGCAATTAATAAACAAAACTCAGAGTACTGAGCCAACATCAAAGTCCTAAAAAGAAAACAACATAACCATTCTCCCCCCGAAACATGGTGGGTGGGATAAAACAAACAACGCAAAATACTAATACATCTTTCCCCCCAACAAGCCCTGGGGTGGTGGGTAACACAACTCGTGCCTCATGACTCAGTCAATCGTCGGGCCAATCTCGATCTCCACGTCGTCAAAGTCTTGTACTTGAAACACTGTGGCAATTCTGCCCCTGGGACCTGCTGCTGCCACATTGGCCCAAAATGAGATTAGATGCATAATATGACTTAAATTGCCAGAAATGGAATTGCATGTTCTACGAAAATAAAGATTGTTTCTATCTAGCCAAAGCACCCAGGTCATAGCGGCAATCGCGAGAAACCATGCCTCTCTCATCTCCCTTCGTTCCGTCGCAAATAGGGACCCCACCCATAGGTCTTCGTATGAGTTAGGGTATTGACTCGTCCCTAGTGCACTTAGGACCTCGACCAACACCGCTTTGCTCCTAGGACAGTGTAGGAATAGGTGATCTCTAGTTTCCAAGTTGATCTGGCAGAACCCACACTGTGCATCCAAATTTGGTTGTCGCTTACTCAGGTTCTCCCTGGTTAGGATCGCATCGTTCAATACTAACCAGATGAACACTTTAATCTTCAGAGGCGCCTTTGTTTTCCACACGATGTTTGACCATTTTGGTGTGCAACCCCTAAAGTGGATGCGGTTGTACAGTGAGCACACTGAGAACTTGCCGTTCTTCTCCAGATCCGAGGTCTTCTTGTCGGGACCCTGAGAGCATCTAATTCCGGTGTTAGTGATGTAAGCCTTAAGTTCCGTCAGCCTGCGCAGGGATTCCGTCTGAAGCGACTGTTTGAAGGCTGGATTCCAAGCACCTCTTTTCCATGTTGCTGCCACCGTACAGTGTGGTATGGATGCTTGCTCGTAAAAATTCGGGAGCATGGATCTGAGTGAGTGATCTGCGCACCACTTATCCCACCAGAACCTGGTGAGTCTACCATTGCCTATGACTGATTTAACGCAGCTATTGAATGGTTCGTACGCCTTCGCGATTCCTTTCCAGAAGTGAGAAACTCTAGGGCCTACCCTGAAGCCTAGATTTCTAGTACCGTTCCCGCGCAAGTAACCCTGGACAAACTGTTGCCACCCTTCTCCATTGGGGTGAAATACCTTCCACCACCATTTACCCAGAAGTGCCAAATTCATGTCCCGGAGATCGATAATGCCCAGGCCTGCGTGGATCTTTTTCATGCAAGCTTTCTCCCATCTGATAAGATGGTATCCTCCTCGGTCTGGGTCTGCCCCTTTCCACAGGAAACGTTTCCTAGTCCAGTCAATTCTTTGAATCACCCATCGAGACATCTCGAAGAAGGAGAGATAATAGGTAGGTAGGTTAGTCAGGACTGCATTGATGAGGGTTACTCTCCCTCCCAAGGAGAGGGCTTTCCCTTTCCATCCTGTAAGACGTTTATCGACCTTGTCAATGATGGGGAACCAGTCCGCCTTTTTGAGTTTCCCTGGTCTCAGTGGTAATCCCAGGTACTGAATTAGGAACCTCTTGACGGAGCAGTTGAGGATGGAGGCGTGCTCCATCGTCTCTTCAGGGGGCAGGGCAATCGGCGTTATAGTGCTTTTGTGGAAATTAACTTTGAGTCCGGACCACACCTTAAAGAAGTATAGAATCCCCTTGAAGACAATGGTTTCCCCTAGGTTTTCGTTGCCAAAAAACAGAGTGTCGTCTGCATACTGCAGTATGGAGCAACCTTGCCGCTGAACGCCTTTAGCCACAGGCATAGTCCAGCCTGCTCTACAACATCTGTTCATCATTGCCCTGAGAACGTCTGCCACAATGGTGAAGAGGAGGGGGGACAGGGGGTCTCCCTGTCTCAGACCTCGCTTGCAGGGGAATGGGTGACCCGCCGAACCATTGATCAAAATGGCTGTTTTGCTAGTTGTGAGACATGTATGGATCCACCTGATCCATTTCTCCCCGACCCCTCGACCCGCCAGTGCTTCCAACAGACAATCCCATTCAACTGAATCATAGGCTTTCTCAAAGTCTAGCTTGAGAAGGTAGCTCTTCGCATTGGAGGCGTGGCATTGGTGGATAGTTTCTTCAGCTGTGGCAATACTGTCCTGAATGCATCGTCCCTTAATAAAGCCTGTCTGGTCCTGGCTGATGAGGCCTTCCATCACCTTACCCAATCTGTTAGCTAGGGTCTTTGTGATGATCTTCACCGAACAGTTAAGCAGGCTTATGGGGCGGAAGTCACCTATGCGTCGTGAATCTTCTTGTTTAGGGATGAGCACCGCCTCTGCGTAGTTGATTCTCCCCATTTTGAGTTTGTGCTCATAGAAGTCCTCAAACAATTTTAGCAGGTCACCTTTGATTTCCTCCCAAAATATCTGATAGAACATGATCGGGAACCCGTCTGGTCCCGGGGCTTTATCACTACCCAAAAGTTGGACCGCCTTCCATACCTCCTGTTCAGTGAAAGGGGCTTCAATGGATTGCATTTCAGAACCTGGCTCACTTGCTTGGTCTTGCCAGAATTCGTGTCGTAGGGTGGATCTGAACTCTGCCTTGCGCCCAAAGAGCCGCTTATAATGGGATTGGAAGGCCAGCTTAATCGCTTCCTCACCTTGGATTAAGCCGGTGTCTGAGTTGACAGAGTGAATGATGTTGGCTCTACGCCGAGCACTAGCAACTCGGTGGAAAAAGGCGGTATTCCCGTCCCCCTCCTTGAGCCATGTTACTCTCGACCGTTGCTGCCATCTGATTTCCTCTAACCTGTAGAGCTGATCAATGTCCTGCCTTAATTGGAGTAATTTCATCCGTTCTTCCTGTACAAGGTCCCTAGTTTCTTCAATTTTTTCGAGTTCCTCGATACCCTCAAGAAGGGATTCCTTTGATCTCCAAATTAATGCGAATCTGGTCCGGTTCCACTTCCGCAGCTTGCCCCTAAGCCTGAAGATTTTTTTACACCAAATTGTAGTCGCCTCAATGCCCCTGGTTGGGCGGGACCAGCATTCATTAACCATGTGGTGGAACCCCTGGATATCTAACCAGGCCTTCTCAAATCGGAATTTTACCGGTTTTCTGGCTTAAACTTCCCTTGCAGAAAGGAAAATTGGGACGTGATCCGAAGTTGACTTAGGGAGGGACTTGGCAGAAGCCAACGGGAATTTTGTTTCCTAATCCGTGGACACCATGACCCTGTCCAACTTGGCTAGAATAGGCTGTGCCTGCATATTCGACCAGGTGCATATTCGACCAGGTGAAAAGTCTATCCGGAATGGGGATGTCGACCAATTCCAAGTCCGTGATGACCTCATTAAACGCTTCTCTATCTCGTAAACTAGCGCCTCTGCCCCTATGCTCCGATGCAATCTAGTGATATTGAAATCACCCCCCACAACCCACGAGTGGGCCCAGTGTGATTTGATCAACCTCAATTCCGTCTAGAAAGCCGTTCTGGCTGTGGAAGTGTGGGGTCCATACACAACCGTGACCGACTGTAGCCATAGGTCGGACTTTCTCTGCAGAAGTACCGAAAGGGAGAATTGCCCGTGCAATTCGTCAACACAGCTGAAGATATTGGGGTTAAAGCCTAGAGCGATGCCCCCAGACGCTCCAACTAACGGTAACAATCTCCATTCTGAGATTCGACAACCCCCCACCCTCTTGATACTAGATATGTGTGACAGTTTGGTCTCCTGGAGACCCACTACATTCGCCTTGGATCTAGCAACAAGTTCCTTAACCATTACACGTTTACCCTACCCGCCCAGGCCTCTAACGTTCCAGAAAAGGGCATCCATAAACTACAATGAGGGGGGGGGGGGGGGGTAAGTTACTCGAACCTACGTTCGATTCCAGGATAAGACTAATCCTATCAGATTCCCATCCTCTAATTTGATTGAGAAGACGAGTGTTCCTATTAATATCGTTAACCAGAAGACTGCATGTTTTGGCTAGATGGAAGATTTCATAGTCAGTCATAAAATTGAAAATTGAAGCTAGGAAAGAGCTTGTACCTCTGCCATTTGCTTTGGCCGCCTTAGCGGCTGCCGCAATCTCCAAGTAATCATCTAAGGACTCCTCCATCGCCCTCTTGTGACCCCTGAGTGCAGTACCGCTCTGAGACGGAGATGTGGACAATTCTTGAGTTGTAGGGAAAGTTCATGGAACTAGATCTGGTGACAAACTTGGGAGTTCCACACTCTCCTCATCTGAATCCAATAAATCTCCCTCTAAGAAAACACAATCGTCGTCAAGGTTAAGTCTATCCTCTCGTTCCCCCTCGGAGTGAGGTGAGTCTTGGATGCACTCGTTTGCGCCCACATTTTTTCTTGGAGTTCGAACAATAACACGGGGGCCTAAACTGGACCCCTCTATGGGCCCCTCTTTGGGCCCAATAGCTAGCTGATCCAACATGGACCCCTCTTTGGGCCCAGTACAATTCAGACTACTATAAAATCCCTCTTTCTTCATACCGCTACCTCCCAAAATGCTGGACTCATTTAAATACGCGCCTCCTTCGCGATCCACCATACCGATTCCCTTAAAACCCCCGCCCAACTCCTCGAGCTGCATGCCATCAGCCTCGCTCCTCACGCCTGCTGTTTGCGCAGTGATGCCATCTGTCACCTGGCTATTGGGTCGCCCAGCGGCTTGGGCAGAGCTCGCACTTTTCGAAGCATTGACTGGTTGTAAACCCCTCACTTCGCTCCTATCTCCCATCCCCTTTTCGCCTTCCAAACTATCTTTACCAGTTTCTTTACCTCTTTGAGCTCTCGCTACCACGAGGGTGGAGGCCAGAGGTGCAGGGGATTTCCTTCTTTGGGGGGATACTCTGTCACCCTCTTGGTCCTCTGTCGTCGTGTAACCCACAAAGGCAAAAGCTCCTTTCGACCCACCCTCCAACACACCCTTATCTGACCTTTTTTGGCTTCGACAGTGCTGTACGACTTGCATGTCGATACTTCCCAAGCCAAGCTTTCCGCTTTTGTCTTTCACTGTGCCTGCTACGCTCTCTGCCATTTCTCTGTGGTCCTCCCTCCTACCAACTCCACCAACTCCGAAGCTTAGGTTACTACTTTTGGTGATGTGCTGTCCTTCCTTTCGGTGGGTCTCAACTGCCGAACTACCCAAATCAGGTCGTGGGTTTGAATTTGAAATCCTAGCCTCCGGATCGTTGGATCTGATGGACATGGCTCTTTCCCGCCCACCATTGCTCGGAGACCCCTTCGGCGGCACTGATCCCACCATCACAAGGCTACTCTGGTGCTGCTCCCACTCTCTAGCCTCCCTAATGAGTTCTCTATGTGCTCGCTCAATCTCATGCAACCCATCGATGGTGGAATCCCTAGCCGGGGAGACCACCTGGGAGTACGAGCGGCCGTCTCTAATGGCTTTGTGAGGCGTGGGGGAGGTGATGGTCGCTTGCTTTGCTCCTGGCTCAGCTCTCCTATCGAGCATGAAGCGGATGAGATAGGAGGTTTCAAAAGAGTAGACTTTAGCAAATCTCGACATCTGGGCAATGTCGATACTTCGAATCAGCACCCTAGCTGAGACGATATCCGAACGTCGCACCATTTTCTCGTCGACTTCTTCAACGACGCCGAAGTCGGCGACGATCTCTTATAGTGCCTCTCGTTTCCAAAAGTGTAGCGGCACATTGTGAATCCAAATCTAAAAGAGCTCGCCTTGGGGGGGCTCCGCTCCGAAGCTCGGGGTCCATGGGAAAAATTCGATTGAGAAGTGGCCGCAGTCCACCGTCCCTAACTCCGTAACCTCCACAACCTTCTCTGGCGAGGGGAAGGATACCAAGAATTGTAAGTGGCAAACCTTCTTAACCACCCAATCCTTGTACGCCTTCATCGGCCACTTGGCCTCTAGCGCCTGAAGGAGGTGGGTCTCGGAAGGTCTACCCGACCGCACCCTTGCAACTGCGCACCACTGCCTCAACCATCTTTCCTCATTCTTGATGATATCCAAGCTATTTGCAATCCTGATCGGAGCGGGGTTGTCAGGTGACCTCCCTCTGTTGACTTGGCGTTCCTCGTCTGGGTGCGACTCTACTATGTTGGTGCAAACGTAAGAGAGATGGCCCCATTTCAAGTATTTGAGACACCGAACCTCTTTTGTGCAGTCTTTACGAAAATGCGCTAGTTCTCCACAGTTGAAATATGGTACTGGCTTCTTTTTTCCTTTTCTCTGTTTTTTCTGGTAGTTTTGTTGTGGAGGAGAGAATGTTGGCGTTGCTAACCTCTTAGCTTTACGAGCGACCACTTGCCAGCTCTCCTCTGATTGTTCCCCATCCTCTCGCGTCCCCTCTGGGCCCTTTCTTTGGGCCCAGTTGACGTTGGATATGAGGGGGTCGGCCGGAGCGGTTTGAGGAAGGAGCTGCAGCGGGGGGTCTGGGCTCTGGCCTTTTGAATGTGAAGGGTACGATGTGAGGGCAGGGGGAGAGGGGGGAAGAGTATGTGTGACTGTAAGGTTGGGATGGTTGTTAGTAGTTAGTGCAATAAGTTTGACGGAGGGGTGGTTGTGTTGGTTGGTATTTGAACTTGGGTTATTGGAGTGAGAGTGATGTCGCTGCTCACTGACGTGGCTTGGACGGGTAATTTCCTTGCTACCTTTGTACCCTTCTCTCTCTCTGTAACTCTTACTGTAATGGGATTCCCTGTAGTCTCTGTGCTGTCGCTCATCCTGCTGCCTTCGGGGGAACTGCTGGCCCTGGAGGGGTGTTCATTACGCCTGTCGAGGCTAGTAGAGGGACCCCCTCTATGGGACCTTTCTCTCGAGGGTAACCCCTACCAGCGATGAAGAGCTTCGCCACTCCTTACTTGCCGATGAGGAGCACTGCGGTATGCCCTTGGCGGAGTGCGCGAGCGTCTGAGCTTCGGCGGTGCGTCCTCTCTACGGGGTTGGATGCGGGGTGCAGGTTGGAGGACCACTGAGATGTGGGGGGAGGCCCGTTGTGGAGGAGGTGAGGGGGGTGGTAGGGAGGAAGTAGCCGCAGTGGTGGTCGGTGGTAGAGGGGGAGGGGGAGGTGGGGGGGGAGTTGGTGGGTGTCGGACCCCCTCGTTGGGCCCGCACCCACTAAGCTCTAGCTCCGATAACCCGGAGGAATGAAGTATTAGGTCCGATGAGGGTTGTTGTTGTTGGTCTTGTTGTCGTTGGGAAGAAGAGTTGCTAATCCATTCCCTGAAGGAGCCTCTAGTCACCCACATTTTTCTAAGGAGTACTCGTGTTATTATTCAAACAAGAGTTACTAGGAGGGGATAGCCGGAGCACCAAGAAGGGGTAGAAAAAAGTTGGATGGGTGGGTGATGGTGGGCGTCAGGATGCAGAGAGGAAGCAACGGTAATGGCAGCAAAGCTAGATGACTGGGGGGGGGGGGGTGAATCTGAGAAGGGTGTTGGGGCAAAGGAAGGGAAGAGGGTGGGAGTTGGAGTAGGTGGGAACTTCCTTCATCTCATGTTATCGGATAGTGTTGAATTGGAGAGAGAGGAGAAAGATGAGAAGATATCACATAGCTTTAGGTTTAGTAGATTGAAGGAGGTACAAGACGAAAGTAAATTAGTTATTTTATCCCTTTACTTTAGAGTTAATAATTGGGAGAACATTGCCAATGTTGATAGTGATACCTGGACTTTTCCTAGCAATAGGCACAGCCAACATTATAGCGCCTTTCATCATCCTAGCCAATCTCAACCCTTCCTTCTTTTGTTTCAAGCGTGGCGCTTTGATTCTCGAACTCATCACTGATATCGTTTTCCAACCCTGGAGGATCATGAAATTATTTGACAGTTTCGTATACATGTGGCTAGTAGGGTACTCAGCGATAATGGGACTAGTTGCAGGGATATTGCTCTTAGGATAAAGCTCGATCCAACCGATCTTTACTCGGTGAAACCCCAAGGTGTGATACCCAAATTTTTGTTAATGATTGAAAATTCAATATTATGACTTATTAGATTGATTTGTAAATATCAATGATTTTGAGGTTATGTACAAATATTATAAATCTGATGATTGAATTGTAAATTTGAATTTATGGAGTTTAATGAAAAAGAAACTAGGTTTTCTCCCCTCTTACTTCCTTTCCTTTGCACAGCCCGCCGAAAACAAGAAAAGACAAGAAAAAAGGAGAAACGAGAGAGAGAGAGAGAGAGAGACATGATGCTAATGATGATTATGGACAATGGCAAAGGAAAGAATAGAAAGAAAAGGTTGGTTGAGGATCTCATTAATGTCGACAAGTTAAATTGTAGGTCCCGCCACAAAAGAGCATGCACTCATGCATGCAACGTTTGGTGCATGCTGATGCATGACAACGTTTGATGCAAGCATGGTGTCTCTTCCAAAGCATAGTGTCTTTTCAAAAGCATGGTGTCTCTTCGAAAGCATGGTGTCTCTTTCCCTCTTATAAATTCTCACTATTTTCTTCATTTGAAGATACACTCAACTGAAGAGAAAAATAGAGATTGATAGTCACAGAGAGCTTATAAAGTATTGAGAGTTTTTTTTGTAAATCTTTTGAGATTGAGAAATAATATTTGTGTTGTTTTTTCTTCTCAAATTTATCTCTGTTGTTTTTCTCCCGATCCTAACAAGTGGTATCAGAGCCAGGTTGAGTTGTTGAGTGCCAAAAGCCTTTGCAGATCAAGATGTCGATGGAGGAATCAATATCATCATCATCATTTGGAGCCATGATCAAGCTTACTGCCACCAACTATACACTTTGGAGACCTCGGATGGAAGATCTCCTAAGTTGTAAAGATCTCTTTGATCCTATTGAGGAGAAGGGAGAAAGACCTGAAGCTACCAATGAGGCGGACTGGAAGAAGATGAACAGGAAAACGATCGGTCAGATTCGACAGTGGATCGATCACAGTGTCTTCCATCATGTTGCCCAGGAAACGGATGCTTTTGCCCTTTGGAAGAAGCTGGCGGATATGTACCAGGCCAAGACAGCTCGAAATAAGGCCCTGCTGATGAGACGGTTGGTGAACCTGAAGCTACAGGGAGGAACTTCTGTAGCAGAACACACCAGTGAGTTTCAGAGCCTGGTGAATCAGCTATCTTCAGTGGAGTTACCACTTGAAGATGAGTTACAGGCACTTCTACTTCTCAGCTCTCTTCCAGACAGTTGGGAGACATTGGTGGTCTCCCTCAGCAACTCGGCTTCGACTGGCAATCTTACCATGTCTATGGTTAAGGATGCCCTATTCAATGAGGAAGCTCGGAGAAAGGACGTTGGCACAGAAGCACAAGCCTGCGTCACAGAAGTCCGTGGGAGACAGCGAGAGGAAGATCGAGGCAGGTGGAGAGGCAGGAGCCAAAGCAGAGGCAGATCGAAAGGCAAATCAAGTGATGGGAGGAGGCCTGCATACAACTGCCATCACTGTGGCAAACCAGGCCACATGAAAAGAAATTGTTGGAAGTTACAAAAACAAGGCGGTCAGGGAAGGTCACAACCAAAGAAGGAAGGAGATGCACAAGTCACAGTACTAGAAGATGTGGCTCTTTACTCTCATGAGGATGAGACATGCCTCCATGTGTCGAATCAGGGCGTAGAATGGGTGGTAGATACTGCAGCATCTTGCCATGCCACTCCTCGAAAGGACATCTTCACGACGTACAAAGCTGGGGACTTTGGCTCGGTAAGGATGGGCAATTCTAGCTTTGCTAAGATTGTCGGAATTGGTGACGTTCGGATGCAGACTGATGCCGGGTGCACAATCACACTGCAGGATGTTCGCCATGTACCTGAACTTCGACAAAATCTTCTTTCGGTGAGAGCCCTAGATGAAAAGGGCTATGATAACCGTTTTTGCAAAGGCTCGTGGAGGATGCTGAAAGGTGTAATGGTGATCGCTCGTGGACATCTCTGCAGCACTTTGTACAAGACTCATGTGAAGATAAATGTGGAGAGTCTCAATATTGTTGAACATGAAGCTTCGCAGAAACTGTGGCACCAGAGACTCGGTCACATGAGTGAGAAAGGTTTATCAACCTTGATGAAGGAAAATCTTATCTCCATTACCAAGAATGCAGAGCTTCAACCTTGCAGCAGCTGTTTATTTGGCAAGCAGCGAAGAGTCTCTTTTAGTTCCTCTTCGACAAGGAGATCAGAGTTGCTCAGTCTGATACATTCTGATGTTTGCGGTCCCATGGAGGTGGAGTCGCTAGGCAGTAACAAATACTTTCTGACATTTATTGATGATGCTTCTCGGAAGGTGTGGGTGTATTTTCTGAAGACAAAAGATCAGGTCTTGGAAAGCTTCAAAACATTTCATGCCATGGTAGAGCGTGAAACGGGGAAGAAGCTGAAGTGCCTCCGCTCAGATAACGGAGGCGAGTATACATCCAGGAGTTTTGATGCCTATTGCAAGAGTCAGGGCATTCGGCACGAGAAGACGGTTCCACGTACCCCGCAACACAATGGGGTAGCAGAAAAATGAACCGAACAATCATGGAAAGAGTCAGAAGTATGCTTAGCACAGCAAAGCTACCAAAGCCATTTTGGGGAGAAGCTGTTCGCACCGCCTGTTACTTGATCAATCGATCTCCATCAGTCCCGCTGAATTTTAACATCTCGGAGAAGAAATGGACCGGCAAAAACCCCTCCTACTCTCACCTGAGGACATTTGGATGTCTGGCTTATGCACATGTCTCAAAGGAGCTCAGGCAGAAGCTCGATGCGAGAACCACTCCATGCATTTTCATAGGCTATGGAGACGAGGAGTTTGGATACAGGCTATGGGATCTAAAGACGAAGAAGCCCATCAGAAGTAGAGACGTGGTGTTCCATGAAAATCAGACATATGGGGACACTGAAAAGCCTACAATTGCTAAAAGACCTGTCAGTACTCAGGACTTTGTTCCAGATACAGTACCAGTACAAGCTGCCGCAGATGATGATGTGTCTGATCAAGAACTAGAAGCAGAACCAGAGGAGGAGGAAGAAGGGATTGATGAGCCTGGGGAGCCGCAACCTTTCACAGCTGCAGAACCAGTACAAGATAATGATACACCGCCTGAGACGAGTGAGCCTCAGCTACGTAGATCTGAAAGAGGCCATGTTCCGTCTACTAAATATCCAGAATCAGAGTACATTCTTCTTACTGATGAAGGGGAGCCAGAGAATTTCCAGGAAGCATTGTCTCATCCAGACAAAGACAACTGGCTGCACGCTATGCGGGATGAGATGGACTCTTTAGAGAAGAACCAAACCTACGATTTGGTTAAGCTTCCAGGAGGGAAGAAGGCACTAAAGAACAAGTGGGTATTCAAGCTCAAGAAAGATGACAGCGGAAAGGTGGTGAAGCACAAAGCTCGGCTAGTGGTCAAAGGATTCCTTCAGAAGAAAGGCATCGATTTTGGTGAGATTTTTTCTCCAGTTGTAAAGATGACTTCAATCTGAGTCATGCTCGGATTAGCAGCTAGCCTAGACTTGGAGCTTGAACAAATGGATGTGAAGACTGCATTTCTTCACGGTGATCTGCATGAAGAAATTTACATGGAGCAGCCAGAGGGATACGAGGTTCCAGGGAAAGAGAATCTCGTATGTAAGCTGAAGAAGAGTTTGTATGGCCTCAAGCAAGCACCAAGGCAATGGTACAAGAAGTTTGATTCATTCATGATGAGTCAAGGCTACAAGAGGACTGCTGCAGATCAATGCATCTACATTCAAAGGTCCCCTGATGGAAATTTCATTGCACTGTTACTATATGTCGATGACATGTTGATCGTCGGACAAGATGCAGTGAAGATCAAACAGCTGAAGATAGAACTCTCTAAGGTCTTTGATATGAAGGACCTTGGGCCAGCTCAGCAGATTTTAGTATGAACATCTCTCGAGACAGAAAGGCCCGAAGATTGTGGTTATCTCAAGAGAAATATGTTGAACGGGTGATCAAGCGATTCAACATGGAGGGTGCCAAGCCAGTTAGCATCCCACTGGCTAATCATTTCAAGTTGAGCAAGAGTTCGTGTCTCTCATCCAGGAAAGAGATCGAGGAAATGGAAGTTGTGCCTTATTCTTCAGCGGTTGGAAGTCTGATGTATGCAATGGTGTGTACGAGGCCGGATATTGCACATGCAGTGGGTGTGGCAAGCAGATTTCTCTCCAATCCAGGAAATGAGCATTGGGAGGCTGTTAAGTGGATTCTCAGGTATCTTAAGGGTACTTCAAAGATATGTTTGTGTTACGGGGGAGCTGATCCGGTTTTGGAAGGCTATACAGATGCAGATATGGCCGGAGATCTTGATGGTAGAAAATCGACTTCTGGTTTTATCTACACTTTTGCAGGGGGAGCTGTGTCATGGCAGTCAAGGTTGCAGAAGTGCGTTGCACTATCTACGACAGAAGCAGAGTACATTGCTGCCGCTGAAGCTGGCAAGGAGATGTTGTGGTTAAAGCGATTTCTACAAGAACTCGGGATCAAGCAGAATGACTACAAGGTACATTGTGACAGTCAGAGTGCTCTGGATTTGAGCAAGAATTCAATGTACCATTCCCGAACAAAACATATTGATATTCGCTATCACTGGATACGCGAGGTGATGGATCAACAATTGTTGAAACTGATGAAGATCCACACGAAGGAGAATCCAGCAGACATGTTGACAAAGATTGTGTCTCGGGAGAAACTAGAGTTATGCAGAGACATAACTGGAATGGATGAGAGATGACGATTGGTGCAGATGTGGCGTGAGGGGGAGAATTGTAGGTCCCGCCACAAAAGAGCATGCACTCATGCATGCAACGTTTGGTGCATGCTGATGCATGACAACGTTTGATGCAAGCATGTTGTCTCTTCCAAAGCATGGTGTCTTTTCAAAAGCATGGTGTCTCTTCGAAAGCATGGTGTCTCTTCCCCTCCTATAAATTCTCACTATTTTCTTCATTTGAAGATACACTCAACTGAAGAGAAAAATAGAGATTGATAGCCACAGAGAGCTTATAAAGTATTGAGAGTTTTTTTTTGTAAATCTTTTGAGATTGAGAAATAATATTTGTGTTGTTTTTTCTTCTCAAATTTATCTCTGTTGTTTTTCTCCCGATCCTAACAGGTTGAACCTTGGATTTATTGATTAATGTGAGCGGCGATTCGTATGTCTTACTTCTGATTTGGTTTCTTTAATGACTATTGTGTGCATTGTGTTGGCAATTGATTTCTTTTCGTGATATAGTTATGAATATGAATTATTGATGAAAATTCTATTGTTTTGGTTTATATATATGAGTGGTTGATGTGAATTCTGTTGAATGTTTTGGAATAAGTTATTCATATTTCTTTTGATATTTTCGTCGTTGTCGGTGTGATTGCATATTTTTTTATGAAGTTGTTAATTATGAGAAAAAGTTTATATTCGTGCATCAAGAGTTTTTCATATAGTCTTAAGTTGTGATGCATACCTTTTGTGAAGTTTATAGCTATTGAATACGAAAGTTTACGTTTCGATATTCGTTAAAAAGATCTAAGCGTTGTATGCATCACATGTCAATTTACCAGTATATGTCAGAATCTAAATAATCCACTGGCTCTCAATGTATCCACTCTGAGTGATGAGATTTGCACAATTTATTTGTTCCAACTACTTACGATAATGGGGTATGCCTTGTGAACCAGAGTATGAAGCGTTGATCACAATGAGAGGTGAATATGCTTAAATTCTATTGCATGAAATTGGATTTATAATGTGCATATTGTATTATAAAAGTGAAGAATTGTTGTTGAATTTATATGTTGTAAAAGGATTTGTATTTGAACTTTGTTTTCGTAGTTCTTATGAAGTTTTGGATTTTTTTTTTATTTTTTTTGTGATATATGTTGAACTCACTAGGCGAAAGTTTGCCCTCACCAAAATTTATTTGCAGAAATAAGGTATAGATAGTGGAGCCATTGATTTTTTGGATTGAAGGTTGAAATGTTTTAGTTTGTGTAAGTATGTATTCTTGTTTATGTTTTAATAAAGACGAGAATCGTGAATGACGGATATTTGACTATTTGTCTAGTATATGTTATTTGTGTAGATATCATTTGAAAAGATAATTTATATAATGATTTCTTATTAATTGTTGGGTGACGTCCTTGATTTGTATGTTCTCGGGATCGGGGCATTACACAAGGAATCTACTACTATTATAAAGGGTACAATTTGGTGACGTTGACGATGTTGGTGGTGATCCTGGCACCTATCATGTCGAAGTTCTTACACAAGTTAGGACTGGTTAAGTCTATATCACAAGTGTTTATCTTCATATACAATGTAGGGTGGTTCTTCGGGTTTTTGAGCTCAGGGATGATGTACTTGAGTAATGCTACACCCTCTGCCAAATTTACTACCTTTTTCATTCTACCTTAGTGACAATAATTTATCCTAATGGTGTGCCACCTAATGTAGCGGGAAAAAAATTTAGTGAATTGGGTAGTGTGTGTACCATCATATGCTTTTTGAGGGCACACTGCACTGCAATATGCAATTATTGTGTACGGACCATGGCTTCTTCCTTTTACTTTTCCTTTGCTAGGTCAAAATAATTGCTACAGGGTGTTTTTTTTTATTCAGATTTCAAAAGTCAGGAAGGTACCGAGCCCAAACATTTGGGATAAACACTTTGTTGTTATTGATTACTCTGTTTCGTAGAGTAAAGCAACGAATGTTATCCATCTGGAACCAAACAAATAGAATAAAAATGAATGAATATTTGGTGATTTGTGTCGTGTTTATTAATGTCTGCACAGAGGGTGGGCAGACTAGCAAAGAGTACTAGTTTTTGGCTCATTGTACATCATAACCAAAATGACACCTGATCGCATGTTGTCGCCAACCGCATCTGTAACATTGATTCAAACTTTGGCTGAAGACCTCCTTTAGAGCATCCACAGTGAGGGTCAAAATATGCATAAATGAATAAATGAATATAGCAAAGTGATGTTTTGTTGCAGTCGTTGAGCTATTTTTTATAAAAGGTGCGACGGCACTTCCAGTGCCGTCCGAGGGAAATTTTCGTCCTCGAAGTGCAAATAAAAAATTACAAAAAAATTTTAGGAATTACGTAAAAAATACAAAAAAAATTACAAAAAATTACAAAAATTGCAAATAACCCCCTACAGAGTGAGACAGCACTTCAAGTGCCGTCCGAGGGATAGGTTGGTTTTTTTGGTTTTTTTTTATTAGGAAATTAAATTTCTTTTGGTGGAACGGCACTTCAAGTGCCGTCCGACCATTAAAAAAATATTTTTTTTTGTGCGACGGCACTTGAAGTGCCGTCCGACAATTAAAAAATAAATAAAAATTTGGTGCGACGGCACTTCAAGTGCCGTCCGACCATAAAAAAAATAATGTTTTTTGTGCGACGGCAGTTGAAGTGCCGTCCGGCAATTAAAAAAAATTAAAATTTGGTGCGACGGCACTTGAAGTGCCATCTCTCATATATGCATATTTCTCATATCTCATTTATGACAATCTCCTGTAGCGAATTATGCATATTATGTATATTTGGCCAACGACTGCAGCGCTGTTTTTGGTCAAATATGCATATTATGCATATTTATGGATCTATTGGAAACAGAGAATTGGCGATAAAGAAGAAAACAGTAAATTCAACTTTGTGGAGAACTGTAATATGTTCAAACTAATACTCTGGTAGCCTTAAAATGAATATTCTATCTAACCCTACACTTCATCCGCCAAAATTACATGATTAGAAAAGGAAAAAAAGAAAAGAAAAAAAAAAAAGAGATACACAAGGATCTGTATTAAAGAACCTTCTTCCTCTCAAAATAGGTCTTTAAATGCCATAACTGCAACCCGGCGACTGATAAACACACGCAAAGTGAGAGGAAACTAAACCACGCCATCTTGGTATTGGTTGATCTATTCATGTCCTGCATTACCTCTTCCCTGTTAACAAAATAGGGCAAAAGAAGCTGAGCACTTGTGCGAGAAATGCGTACTAGAAATTCTGACTCAATAACATTCATGTGCACAAAAGGGAGGTTCCAAGAACTCATTTTCAGAGTTTGTTTATAGTTGTGCAGGCCAAACAATATTACCTTGTCATTCTTATGAGAAAAAAAATAAGAAATTGAACTGTTAAACTGATTGCTTATAACGGTCTCTATAATCAATGGAAAAAGTAATTTTGAAAGGGGTGAAACTTAATAAACATAACTAACTAAACAAAAGCATCATTTCACAAAGTCTGGATTTGGAGAGAGTGCACTTGGTGTTCTGGTTTTTCCATGCGAGAATGCAACAAGAAGCATGAAATTATCATTATGCAGTTCTATACACGTGCTCGTGCTGTCATGCACAATAGAGAAGACTCAGGCTGCAACACAGTTTAGCATGACTCACATTGCGACATGACAGGCAGAGGAAATTATAAAACCTACATGACTGACCTGCGGCATTAAAGAAACTATCTAAAATCAAGCATATATTGGAATTATGTGCAAGGAATCACACTATCGAAATCAATAGGAGAACACCCTTTGTTAATGCTTACAGATTTGAACGATGCTCTTTATAAAAGCTTAAATCAGCCATATACGGGTTTTGTTTCAAATGAAGTTTGCCAAATAGAGACTTCTTACTCGATAATTTATTTTTAGTGTTTCTTACATGACAATTTGAGTCTATATAAAACTGGGGGAGAAGGAAACATACAAAGTTTACTAAAACAGTGGTTGTATGTTTATAAAGGGAACCAAAAAAAAAAAAAAATCTGTTTAAAAAAGAGGATTTCTTGATTTTAAGAAAACAGTCATCTGTTATGCCTTGAAATTTTTAATCTTAAAAGTTAAAACTAAATAATGAATAACACCGATAAAAAATTTCAACATATCCTCAAGCATTTTTTTTTTCATGCGTCATACAACCAAATTCTTTAAACAAAGAAGCTCTCTTTTCCAACTTAAAATTGAAGAAAAATCAATGGTATCCGTACCTTTGCCGGAGATAAAACATTTCATCATGAATTGATTTAACAGTAGCGTCCAACTTTTTCAACTCCAGCTCCGTTAGCTATAAGAGAGCCATATAGTACATGAGCGTATTAGTTCAAATTTTAACACCAAATTACAAGTTTAAGGCATCTCAACATCAGTCATTTCAGTTCTCAGCACAACATATTTTCTTGAAAAAATACAGCATTCAAACGATCTAGACAAGCAAACCTCAGCAATAAATTGTTTATCAAGTGAAAATCACAAGCTATTAAAAACAAACGATGAATACCAGTATAAGAAATGAAAAACAAAAAAGTTATTCACTAAAAAGCCAACAATAATAGCATATCTTCCTTTTCTATTGAAGACTAGATAACACAACTTCAACTGAAATTTGCATTAACAAAAGCAGCCATTCTGGAAAAATGTTGCAAAACACCACATCAGCAGAAGTCAAAACAACACAAAGTAGAAGTTTAGGAAGCTAAGATTTATAACTAGTTAATTAGTCGCTAAATTTTCTCTGCATAGGAAAAGAATGCTACCTTCGACAACTTTCACCATTGCCATAAGCTATTTGATATGGCTAAAAATAAGGGTTAAATCGAAACCGTCCAAATCGGGCATGAATCTTAAAGCTCGGGGGTAAAATGGTAATTTCACCTATAAACGAGTCTGAGATGGAAACTGGGCCTTTTTCAAAAGGCCCAATAACCCACTAACGGATCCGTCTTAACTGGGTGCGGGTTCCAACCCGCAAGAAGCCCAGTCCAGCTGGATAGAATTAGGGTTTATGATTGTCCCTAATCAACGGCCCTGATTACTTCTATCTGTTCACTGGGAAGTAGAGATTTGATCTTATCCCGAAACTGGTTCCTAAGGTGGCTATAAATACCCCCCATCCCCCACTGTTACCAGGTAATCAATCTTTTGCCAATCAAAGCTCTTTCATAATCTTCCTGATTACTGACTAGAGCGTCGGAGGGTGCGTTGCCGGAACTTACCATGATGAGAAAGCATAGTATTGGAGAACGAAGTCTTCTTGCGCCGAAGGGAGCGGACCCGGAGTCATTCTGGCAGGCCCAGATGACTTCGTTCTCCAATACTCCCTCCGCATCAACTTTAAAGCCTCCAACAACGAAGCTGAGTATGAAGCCCTAATAGCAGGCCTGGGCATCGCTCGCAAGGTAGGAGCGCAACGTGTCTGAGTGTTCAGTGACTCGCAGCTGGTGGTTAATCAGGTCTTAGGAGACTACGAGGTGCGAGACGACCGAATGGTTAAGTACCTAGCCAAGGTCAAAAGTCTCATGGCTTCGTTCAAAGAAGCACAAATCCAATAGATCCCTAGAGAAGAAAACTCCCAAGCAGATGCCCTCTCAAAATTGGCCTCCTCCTCTCTCCGAGGTCTTGAACAGACCGTCCTAATCGAAGTACTCCTAAGACCAAGCATAGAAGAAGAATCTGCCAACTCGATGGAGTCGCTGCCCGTCCAACTCCTTGACAACTGGATGAAGCCTTTGATAGAGTTCCTCAGGGATGGGACCCTTCCCCAAGATCCTAAAGAAGCCCGTCGAATCCGAACAAGAGCGGAGCGGTACACCCTTGTTGAAGGAGTCTTGTACAAACGCTCCTATACCCAAGTAGATGGCAGACCCTACTTGAGATGCCTCTTCCCGGAAGAAGCCTTGTACGCCCTGCAAAAACTCCACGAAGGTATAGGCAGAGCCCATTCAGGGTCAAGGTCCCTCGCCAGGAAAGTTTTGAACTACGGGTACTTTGGCCTACCATACTTCGAGATGCCGAGCAACATGTCCGGCAATGCAGCCCTTGTCAGCAATTCTCCAACATCCGCCGACTACCCCAAGCACAACTCACATTCTCTCGAGTCCAATTTCCTTCCCAATGTGGGGGATGGACTTGCTAGGTCCATTCCCACCAACTCCTGGCCAGCTCAAGTTCCTAGTCGTGGCGATCGACTATTTCTCTAAGTGGATCGAGGCCGAACTACTAGCTACTATTACTGAGAACAAAGTGCTGCAATTCTTTTGGAAAAATATAATCTGTAGGTTCGGTGTACCTCGGGTCCTAATAACAGATAACGGAACACAGTTTACAGGGACAGCATTTCGATCTTTATGTGAA
The DNA here is from genome assembly GCA_017893485.1 of Hemerocallis citrina. NCBI lineage: Eukaryota > Viridiplantae > Streptophyta > Magnoliopsida > Asparagales > Asphodelaceae > Hemerocallis > Hemerocallis citrina. The sequence goes on from CM030368.1 coordinate 36,764,808, forward strand.
GACCTCGGCATTCAGCAACGCTTCTCCTCCATCTCCCATCTTCAGTCCAATGGTCAAGTAGAGAACGCCAACAGGCAGATCCTCTCCACCATCAAGAAGAGACTAGATAAGTCAGTCAAAGGCTTATGGACGGAACAACTTCCTAACGTACTGTGGAACTACCGCACTACGAAGCGGACCCCCACAGGAGAGTCGCCCTTCAATCTCACCTATGGGTTCGAGACTGTAATCCCCTTAGAAGTTGGTTTGTCATCCCCTCGCCTTATTGCCTATGATGACGAGCAGAACGCCAGAGAGCTCCGGACGAATTTGGACCTTATTGATGAGCTCTGTGAAAGAGCTTCAATTCGCCAGCAAAATTATCGGAGGAGAATCGAGCAGACCTACAACAAAAGAGTCCATCCCACCGATCTCAAGGAAGGGAACTTAGTGTAGAACCCCGTATTTTCAAATATTATTTTATTATTTGAAAATGAATTTAAATGAATTTTTGAGGATTTAATTGATATTTTCTAAAAGATTTATCTTTTGTACACGTGCAAATGACTTTTGAGATGTTTGAAAATTTTAGTTTTCTCTATGAAAAATCATTATTTATTATTTGGGAATTATTTAGTATTTTTCCATATTTTTCTGAAATTAATTAGTACTATTTGCAAATTTTAAGAAAAGAAGGACCTTTTTGTAAAATTGACATTTTAAGGGCTAAAATGCAAAATTGGCATTCTGGACATTTTGAACAGTATTAGTTAGGATTTAGAAGTATATTTTCATATAAATCCTAATTTTAATGAATTATGAGATGAATTTCCAAAAGAAGATATATATATATATAATTGTATTTGGATGGATTGTTTTGCAAATGTATTTCCTAAACCCTAATACTTGATCCCGGCCTATATAAGAGAGTTGCAGCCGTCATTCGCTGCACAACTCAGATCTTATTATATTTCTTATTCTATTGGTGATTGAAGAAAAAGTTCTTGGATCTAGCAAGAGGAAGGCTTTTGTGGATTCTTTGAAATTCTAAAAGGTGAGTGATATAGACTTGTTTGTTTATGTGTATGATTGCATGTTGTTTTGTTTGATGATTTCGTATCTTGTATGAAATCGATGCCATGGTTGTTATTCGTAATATACATGTGAAATCCATGATAGATTAGTAGATCTCGATTGACAATTCTTGATTGCTTGAAACATGTTAAGATTCGATTATGATTATTGAAGATAAGAAATTGGATGGAGGAATCTCTAGACATTGTCATTTACGAGTTGGATTAGATATGAGTAGAGGAAGAGATTTGGTATTTGAGATTGACTCCAGTATTGATTATTGATTTCAGACTTAAATTGTGAGATCTGTAGGCCGACAGTCGACTGGGACTAGGTATCAGTCGACTGGTACGACCCTAATATTGTATCTTTAGTTTTTCTCGAAATTCTCTCGGGTAAGTCGACTTATGTTCTTATAAGTCGACTTATGTTCTTATAAGTCGACTTATGTCCCCTTTTAAGTCGACTTATGTTTCGATAAGTCTTCTTATGATCTTTATAAGTCATCTTATACTGTTAGCACTTGGATTGTTTCTTGAGAATTATTGATAATTATCTCGGGTAAGTCGACTGATGGTTGGTTAAGTCGACTTACTGCACTTGTTATAATCTTGACTATTAGTTCTCGAGGCAGTCGACTTATTACGGCATAAGTCGATTGATTCTGATGAGTTTTCGTGATCTTGAAGGTTCTTGTTATCGTTAGTTTACTTGTAGATGAATATGTTCGTCGGTGTAATAGTCACCATTGGTGATGCATGCCGGGTTCGTATTCTATCTATACCCTCTTTAGTTTTGTAGATGGATATATGGGTATCCGATCTATGGTATTATTGGAGATCGATTGTTGGACATACATCGTGGTATTGAGATTTATTGATAGTTGGGCATGATCAGAGAGGTGAGGATTATTGTTGTTCTGATCAGTCGACTGGTCCTTTGAACAGTCGACTGTACCGTACAGTTGAACTGTACATATTTTGAGAGAGATTGATTGATGGATACTTGATCGTTGGTATTGTTTCTCGACTTGGTTCACTCATGTACTGGCCTATCGTTCTTGTTTCAGATTACATGTTCAGTTTATGTATTTTTGTTCAGTACATGTTGATTGAGAATTTATGTTTATTCGTTAATTATGTTTGTTGTTTATATCACTCACACCAGTTATGGCTGACCCCGTAGTTTTGGGGGTTAGGGTTCAACTCTAGCCTCACATGTTGCAGGTTATTGCTTAGAATTGGAGGCTTGGATGCTTGGGTTAGCTTTAGAGAGTATGAGTGAGATGATAGAGCCATGTGTAATTTTGTAAAGAATAGTGTTGTAAAAGAATTATTGTAATGTAAGGTGTTTGTATTTCCGCTGCTATTTGAAAGAAGTTGTTGTAATAAAGATTTGGAATAAAATGACTTGAGTTTTTGGTCTATGTATATTGTTACATTGAAGTGGATCGCTGGGAAAGTGCCACGTATTTTCTAAAGTTTCGTATTTAGAAATTCGGGGCGCTACACTTAGTCCTCAGAAAGCTAGCTATCTCAATCCTCAGCCAAAAGAGTAAGCTAGCTTCGAATTGGGAAGGACCGTACAAGGTTTCCAAGGTAGTCCGACCAGGAGCATATCGTCTTGAAGACCTCAAAGGCAGAAAGATACCAAGAACTTGGAATGCCGACCATTTACTGAAGTACCAAGAGGGTGTTTGAATGCCTCTCCGAGTACGATCAAATGTCGAGTCATTCCTATCTTTTTGTTTTTTACTTGCTTCTTTATTTTCCCATTGTAATAACGGCTTGCAACTTAGAAGCAGCCGATTAGCAGTTATCAATAAAGAACTTCTTTCCCCTGATAATTCCCTTGTGATTATTTTATCTCTCTGTTTAAGAACATTAATCGTTCTTACTCGAACAACGTGTTCGGAGTCCAAAACTTGGCTCGATTCCACTTCAAAAGCTCGTTCTTAAGCGAGCTGGAAGTGGTTCGCCATTCGGAACTGCTCCCACAACCGTTGAAATTTACTAGAACGACGTGTTCGGAGTCCAAAACATGGCTCGATTCCGCTTTGCAAGCTCGTTCTTAAGCGAGCTAGAAGTGGTTCGCCATTCGGAACTGCTCCCACAATCGTTGAAATTTACTCGAACGACGTGTTCGGAGTCCAAAACTTGGCTCGATTCCGCATTGCAAGCTCGCTCTTAAGCGAGCTAGAAGTGATTCGCCATTCGGAACTGCTCCCACAACCGTTGAAGCCAACTCAAGCAAAGAGTTCAGAGTTCGAAGCTTGGCTCGACTCCGCTCGTACTCCTCACTCATAAGCGGGTAAAAAGTGGTCATACAATGATTAACAAAGCACGCAAACACACAAGCACAATAAAATAAACAAAGCTTTCACTTTTATCAAGTTTAAAGTTTGAAGGGACTCAGATTACAAGACCAGCTACTCAGTCCTCTACGACGACTAACAAATTTCGAAAAAGCCAAAAATACAACAACTCTTTCAATGCTTCTTCGGGACAGGGATATTCCGATTTAAAGACACCCGGGGACGGTGGCGCCTAACCTCAGAGTTCGTCTCTTGACCGGCAAACTGAGATGCATCTTCAGCACTACCTCTGACAGTGGCCCCCACGGATGCTCCGCTTGACGAGGCAGCCACACCGCTTTATGCATCAACAGGGCTCTGCCTAGCAGCGGGCGAGCGAGTCGCAAGCTCGTAAAAGGAAATTGCTCTCTCACTCTCTTCACGAGTGCATGACGTGCTTCTGACATTAATCCGTTCAGGTTGAGGTTTGAGCCGAGCAACTTCCTCCTCGAGCTCGACGATTCGATCCTTCAGAGAGGCATCTTTCACGGCAATCTTGAAGTGAGGAAGCTGAGCGGAGCCCGCGGTACCAGAGTTGTCGGCAATAATTCGACGAAGATGAGTAACTTCGATGCTCTTATCAACTGTAACCCTCTTCAGCTCATCAACCTTCGCCGTCGCCTTGCTCATGGTTGCTAACAGCTCATCTCGCTCGGTCGTCAACCTGCCCATAGCAGCTGTTGATTCTTCTCTCTCTGCCAAAAGCTCGTCTTCGACTATCCACATTTCATGGACTTCGGCTAACAGTTCATCTCTTTCCACTGAGACATCAGATAACGCCTTCTTTAGTTGCTTCAGCTCGGAGAGACGCTTCGATAGCTTTAGCTTAAGGCGGTCCAAACCCAACTCGCTCTTGAGAAAACACTCTCGACTGCGAGAAAGGGCCAACTTCGTCGCTCCTAGGTCGGCTCGGAGACGAGAGACCTCAGTTGCGGCCGTGTTTGTCAATGCCTCCTGAAAGAACACAACAACACTAAGCCCGAGCAACACAGCTAAATTTCAAAGCAAAGTCGCTAGCACTTAGCAAAATTTTTAATAGCAAAGGTGTTCGCAACACTTGAGTTCTAAACACAAAGAGCAAAAGGTGTTTTCAACACTCAGTAAAATTCCAAAACAAGGCGACTTCAAATCAAAGATCAGATTTGGACACTTAGCCAAATCTTAAAAAGTTGGTCGTTTCATTAAAATTCAAAAGAAAGGGTACATGAGAGTGGTGGCCAGTCCGCAGTTCGGTTACAACAAAAAAAAAACGAAAGAAAGGACGACTGAGTCAGGGTCCACCTCGCGGTGCTGCTCCGAAGCATCCTCGCTCGGCAAAGTGACGAGCGCTCCATCAAGGTTGGCCTCGTCCTCGCCGTCCCCCTCGGCCTCATCACCCTATTGTTCAGGTTCAGCCTCCGCCAGAGGGATAAGCTCCTTGCCTTCTACGGGGTCGTAGAAGTAATACGACGAACCGTCGAAGCCGGGGATGCGAGCGGCCACGTGCTTCAATGCTCGGGCGTAGGCCTCTCCCATGTTCGTCGTCATGTGGGTTTCTGCCTCATCCCGAACCGCCTTCTCTACCTCCGCCACCTTCAGTGCTTGGCCTCTCAGCGCCTCCTCGGATGCCTTTAAGGCCTTCGCGAGCTCCTCCTCGAGACGAGCCCTCTCTTTCTCCAACGCCTCGACCTTGGCAGCCTCGGCCACAGAATGCTTCAGTACTTCGGCAAGCTTCACCTCGAGGGCCCCCACCTCGGTCGCATGCGAAGTCGAGAGTAGCTGCTCGGCCTCGAACAGCTTAACCACTTTGGAGCGCTCTGACCTCTCGCGATCGTTCGTCGCCTTCATTTCCTTCTCTTGCTCGGCGAACTGCTCGAGCATATGGCTGAAGTGGCATAGGGTCTGCAAATGGAACAGAGGGAAAGAAACGATTAAAACCGAGCAAAAAACTTAGAAAATTTTTGGGTTATCGAAATCAACTCATACTTACTGACATCGTCGACCGAGCTATCTCCAAGGCATCGTCACCAACGGTGCTGGCCCTCAACGCAGCACGGTCCTTCGGGATCGGCAGGTGGCGTACCGCCTGCATGCACATCCCCGTGTTGCCGAGGAAGCCGTCCAACTTCATCACCCTCCAGTCGGAGACGAACAGCCGCTTATGCTCCTCGGTGAGGATGGTCTCTGCCTCAGCTGTAAGCGGCGGCACCTCCAAGGCCAGAGCGGCACTGACAGAGAACGCCCCGCTCGACGACCCCGGGGCATCTGCAGTAGGGACCGAGCGTGCGGTTCCGAAGGGGCCTCAGGTCACCAAGTCCACAACTGCCGAGGGTGCCGAGGGTGCCTGTACCGCTCGACCGGAAGGAGGTCCCGACGTGGTCCTCTTCCTCTTCCTCGTCTCCGTGCCCTTCGCCGCGGCAGCGTGATTCTTTGCCATTAACAATCTGAAGTCCATACCGGGGGCCTCTGCACACAAAGAGAAAGCCGAGCAAAGAAGTTAGAAAAAACAAAGACTAAAAGACTCAGACAAGCAAGAAAAAAAAAGAAAGAAGGCGTACTGGGGGCGATCGGGCTGAGACCTCCACCGAACAAAACCTCCTCCGTAATTTCCTTCCAACAAAGGGTCGGAAGACCGAGGATCTTAGTCACCACCCCCTCTTCTTCTCTTGTGAGCACCGGCTCGGCCTTCGCCCACTTCGGGACCTCTTCTTTCCAAGTCGTCGAGAAGCCCCACGGCTCGAGACCTCGGATGAGAAAATACTTCTCCTTCCAGTGTTTGATGGAGTCTAGATTCTCGATCAACTTCACCCCCTTCCTCGGCGACAAGTAATACCGATCCTCCATCTTGCTCATGTGGCAGATGCGGTACAGGCTTCGGAGCAGAACGAGCTACGGTTGCATGCCGACCGCCTGACACTGGAGAACGAAGGCGATAACATGCCGCCACATGTTCAGCATAAACTGAACCGGGCTCAAGCCGTACCACTGCAGCACCTCGACTACGAAGGGATGCAGTGGTAGCCAAAGACCGGCGTTAAGTGCGTCGTACGGGAAGACGCACGTGTTTGCCGACGTCCCCGTACACGCTCGGAAGCCAGGGGCCGGGGAGCAGTAGCGTGTACTCCTTCAGGATGCAGGAATGCCATCCTGACCCGATGCAGATCAGCCTTGGTCATGATCGAGGGCAACTCATCCACCTCGGAAGGATCCCTCGGGCTGTTCTCCTCATATGCTGGAGCCATCCCACGCACCACCTTCTCTAAGATGTCCTCGGGGTAGCTCCTCACCCCACCAACACTCGACAATGTGGATGGCAGCCAACCCAGCTCTCCTGCCCCCTTCGGAGTCTCAACTTCGACACCCCGACCTGCTTAACCACTTCCTTCCTCTTCCTCGGCTTAACCACTACCGCTCAGCCAATGTCTCGGTCCGAGGTGGAGGTCTCGTCCCCAGAAGACACTCTAGACATTTTCAAAGAGAAGGGGGAAAGACTAACCTTGAAGTGACGTGTACGGTCGGAAAAGATCGCCAGAGTTCAAACTTGCCTGGCCATGAAAGCTAGTAGCACCGCTCGAGAGCAAAAACAATGCTAGTAAGAGTAAAGTAAAAGTGAAAGAATGAGAGAAAGAGTGTGGAGGGGGGGTGAAAACTTATAGTAAAAGAAGTGACTCTTGGTCTTTGTAACGAAGAGTGGCGACTCTTGGGCCCCCCTCAACCCCGTTAAAGAAGGCTAAACGACAAAGTAGAGAAGAGCGGCGACGGTTCATAAGGGTGGCGACGATTCAAACTTGGCCACACAGCTCGGCAATTCCTCTAGCTTCGAGCCACTGAGGCACTCTGCCGAGCTACCGAGGTACCGACCTCCATATTTGGAGAAAAATGTTGTCGAACTCTGTGGGACGCCTCAGATCGAGCCACGTCCCTCGGAATCCAGATCCGAGTGACTCGCATTCCAAACTGCGTATTGGAGAAAAACAACTTTCTCCTCAAAATTCGTGCAAGATCTTGATCAAACAGTCCAGATTGGGCCACGACCACAAAATGATAAGATAGCGTTTTCTTGTGATCCACACTGTCTTTGCATCAAGATCCGCACAAAATCTTCAGATGGACGCCTCAGATCGAGCCACGTTCCTCAGAACCCAAATCCGAGCGACTCGCATTCTGAGCTGCGTATTGGAGAAAAACAACTTTCTCCTCAAAATTCGTACAAGATCTTGATCAGATGGTCCAGATTGGGCCACGACCACAAAACGACAAGATAGCATTTTCTCGTGATCTACACCGTCTTTTGCATCAAGATCTGCGCAAAATCTTCAGATGGATGCCTCAGATCGAGCCACATCCCTCGGAACCCAAATCCAAGCGACTCGCATTCCGAGCTGCGTATTGGAAAAAAACAACTTTCTCTTCAAAATTCGTGCAAGATCTTGATCAAACGGTCCTGTCACGCCTCGCTTTCCCACTATACGGAAATACAGGTACGCAACTGAGGCCCAGCGAATGATATACATCATCCATAAGCTGTACAATTATAAGCTTAACAAGATATTTATAACACATTTATGCAGGCAAATATAATGATCACATGAGCTGAAAATAAAATAACCATCATCAAGATAATACATCAACATCGGGTCAAAATGCTCGGGAATATAAGGTGCCATAATTAAAATAATATGATAAGCAGTTTCGCTATAACAACTAGATAAAATAGCGACTGAAAGAAAAAAAATAACATGAAATAGTAACAAAGCAGCAACGATCATCTAGAAAGTCTGTTTAGCGGGTCCATCAGTATCTGTATAATTATTAAATCAAAGAAAAATAGAAAAGGTTCCCGTTAGAGCAAGTTTCGGGCAGCAAGTAGCAACAAGCAGAAAAAAGGGTAATATAACAAGATATAACATGGAAAAAACAAGAAGTAGAAGTACAAATACAATATAGAAGTAAGCAAGGAACTGGGACAATATGATCATGTAAGTAATAACTGTAACTAGTGTATTCTAGACTTCAAGATATAAGCAATTGATAACCTAGGCTCAGTTAATCGATAATCATGTAATCAAGGATCGAGAGTCATGTAATCAAGAGTCATGTAATCAAGAATCAAGAGTCATGTAATGAAGAGTCATGTAACCCAAAATCATGTAATCAAGAATCAAGAGTCATGTAATGAAAAGTCATGTAATCAAGAATCATACATAGTGAAAATCTCAAGTTTATCTATTTTATTAACTTATCTAATGCACGCAATCCTGTGTCCCATACCACAAGTTCGGTGCATATCAATCATGTGACGTTTAAACTTAAGTAGTGAATTCTATAGGATTATGTACTCGGGTCTTCCAATGATAGTATCAAGACATATAATCATGAATCATGTAATCGAGAATTATGTAATCAAGAATTGTGTAATCAAGAATCAAGAATCACTATTTCGGGAAACATGGGCCCCCTTCCAAGTATACTCTCCTATATTGTCTACTATTAAGTCGTACCCTTATAACCCCGGCTTGTTATTCTTTTATAATTAATTATGAACATGCAGTTGGTATGACTAGTGGAACGGTGTAATCAAATAGTTTAGTCAAGGAAAATATCAATGGCAGTAATCATAGACATGAGACGTAAAACGAGTACATGTATCGAGAGTAGTTATTATAGAATTATCAAGTAGTGTAAAATGCATTCTATCAACCTATTATATCTATGCAAGTTATTATTACAAGAACAATAATACACTCAGTTCATTAAATATGAAAAGTAATGGGTTTATATGCAAAAACGTAGAGATGAATTTTTAGACAACTTGACATATCTGCATTCAAATTCACTTTCCCGTTGTTACAGAAAAGCAAATCCAATTCCGTCAGAGATTCTAGAAAGTAGACTCTCTTCCGGTTCCAACGCATATTCACACGATACATTCTAGAGACAGTAGCTATGCGTCCAAATTCATTCTTCGCTGGTTTCGATGTTTCGCGCGCATTCTGAAATTCAGAGTTACAATACTAGAATTGCCATATCTCACAATCTATACATCGGATTGAAAAACTGTAGGATGTTTCGGATATCTAGACTCGAAGGGCTACAATTTTCATGTAGAAAGTTTTTCGATCCAGTATCGGGAATATGGTCGAATTCTCAGTACAAGATACCGGTTAGTAATCCCGTGCAGGTTCAGAAATTCACGATATGCCAGTACTAAAATCGCGATATCTCACAATCTGTACATCTGATTGAAAAACCGTAATATGTTTCAGGATATCTAGACTCGAAGGGCTACGATTTTCATGTAGAAAGTTTTTCGATCCAGTGTCGGGAACATGGTCGAATTCTCAGTACAAGATACCGGTTAGTAATCCCGTGCAGGTTCAGAAATTCACGATATGCCAGTACTAAAATCATGATATCTCACAATCTATACATCCGATTGAGAAACCGTAAGATGTTCTGGATTCGGGACTCGATGGGCTACGATTTCCACGTAGAAAATTTTCAATCCAGTATCGGGAACATGGTCGAGTTCTTAGTGCAAGGTCAAGAAATTTAGAGACAGTAAAGTTGAATATTCGATATTCGATAACACGATTCGAAGTGTGTTAACGGTTCACTCTTGAGTTGATATAGCATGGAACAAGTAACTAGAATGGAGTTTGACAATAAAACATGATGATAACTAGACTACTTGCCACGAGTCCAAGAAAAAATACTTGTACGAGAATAAAAAGAGTGTACAAGGTACTTACTTTATAACGTGACGATTACGGTGGTGGTGTTAACCACGGAAAGAAGAAGCGACGTCGGTAACGGATGGCGGCACAACGGCGGTAAGAATGGTGGCAAGACGATAGCGAGCGAGCAATGGTAGCAACGGTGAGCGACGGTGATGAGCAACAACAACAACGAGGAGATGGCGCGGCGTCGGGTTGTTTTTCGGGGTTCACGGGATCGTAGAAGCGGAGTCGTTGGCTTGAAGGTGGAAGGTAAAGTGGAGCTCGGGTGTTGCTTGAGCTCTCAGGTGTGAAGAAGGCAAAGGAGAAGAAGGGAATGAGGTGGTCTGCATGCTTGTGTGTGTGTATATATATAGAAAGAAGAATGGAGTGAATGCATGCATGTATGCATGCATGTGTATTATATATAATAATATATAAGGAGATAAAGAGATGGGATGTTATCTGATGTGTGTGTGTGTATAAAATTAGGGGAGAAAGAGATGGGGGTGTAGAAAAATGAGAGCAGAGGTGTGGAAAAATGAGAACAAGGAGGAGGAGTCGTGGAGTTAGGCGTAGAATTAGGCAGTAGGAGAAAAATGGGAGAGAGAAATTGGCGTATGCAGAAGTGGAGAAGTAGGGAGGGAAACAATAAGGTGTAGGGAGGAAGAAAATAAGGTGTAGAAGTTAGGTTAGCTATTGGATTAAGAATTAGGTTTAGGATTAGGATTAGTATTAATCAGGGTTAAAGTTTGTATTTAAACTCCGATCGAAAAAATCACAAAATTATAGAATTGATCAGAAAAATATTCTGGCTTTAGATGAAGAGTCCAAAGAAAAAAATAAAACTGATCTGAAAATTGAAGTACAAAAATTCACGTAATAAAATACGTACAACTGGGACATGGAGTTACAGGTCCAGATTGGGCCACGACCACAAAACGACAAGATAGCATTTTCTCATGATCCACACCGTCTTTTGCATCAAGATCCGCGCAAAATCTTCAGATGGACGCCTTAGATCGAGCCACGTCCCTCGGAACCCAAATCCGAGCGACTCGCATTCCGAGCTGCGTATTGGAGAAAAACAACTTTCTCCGCAAAATTCGTGCAAGATCTTGATCAAACGGTCCAGATTGGGCTACTACCACAAAACGACAAGATAGCATTTTCTCGTGCTCCACACCGTCTTTTGCATCAAGATCCGCACCAGATCTCATGATAAACAGTCTAGATCGCCCCACGTCTCTCGGAATCCCGATCAGAGCGACTGGCGAACCGAGCTGCTCATATGAAGAAAATAATGCCGAGCAGCACAAACCGTTCGATCGTCTCAAATTCGTGCCTCTGCCTGATGAACGGCCCAGATTCAGCCACGTGGCCAAGATCACGTTTTCTCGTGATCCTGCACCATAATACCTCGAGAGTCGCGCCAGATCTCATGATGAATGGTCCAGATCGCCCCACGTCGCTCGGGATTCCCGATCCGAGCTGCTCATATGAAGAAAATAACGCCGAGCAGCACAAACCGTTCTATCACCTTACGATTCGCGCCCCAACCAGATGAACGACCCTGATTCGTCCACGTGGCCAAGAATAAGATCCACCGTCGGATGCCCTCGTGATTCGTGCCGCAGCTTGATGGACGACATGGATTGTGCCACGTCGCTCAGGAATCTCGATCCGAGCGACTGGCTTTCCGAGCTGCCCACACGGTAAAAACACTGCCGAGCGACACAGGCCATCAGATCGTTTCAAAATTCGCGCCATGGTCTGATCAAAGCTCCAGATTCGCCCACATCGATCAGCACCGCTCCACCTTCCGATCTCTCAGAGCTACGCGCTGATGCGAGATAGGGCAGCCCAAATTGCGCCACGTCATAAATAATATTAAAAATTAATTTCATATTTATTAAATTCGAATTATTTATTTAAAAATTGTGAAAAAATGATTAAAAATTCAAGAAAATTAATTAAAAATTCTAAAAAATAACTGTAAATCCAGGAAAATATTTTTTAGCCCCTGGGTAAATAATTATTGCTTAAAATAATTAATTAATGCCCCCGAATAATAAATCACCTGCTTCACAAAATTAAATAAATGATCCAAAAAATAAATAAAAAATTAAGAAAAATCACCAAAAGTCCCGAAGAACTCAACTTTGAGCGCGCAACCAACACTGAAAATCACCATAATACCTCGCATGAAGATTCGACCCCCTCATTTGGACTCCGATACAACTCTGCAAGCCATTAGAACAATAAAACTACTCCTCAAAGGCTGATCAAACTCAGTCTTCGGGAGTGGGGGGCTCGTGATATGGCTAAAAATAAGGGTTAAATCAAAACCGTCCAAATCGGGCACGAATCTTAAAGGTCGGGGGTAAAATGGTAATTTCACCTACAAACGGGTCTGAGATGAAAATTGGGCCTTTTTCAAAAGGCCCAATAACCCACTAACGAATCTGTCTTAACTGGGTGCGGGTTCCAACCCGGAAGAAATCCCAGTCCAGCTGGATAGAATTAGGGTTTATGATTGTCCCTAATCAACGGCCCTGATTACTTCTATCCGTTCACTGGAAAGTAGGGATTTGATCTAATCCCAAAACTAGTTCCTAAGGTGGCTATAAATACCCCCCATCCCGCACTGTTACCAGGTAATCAATCTTTTGCCAATCAAAGCTCTTTCATAATCTTCCTGATTACTGACTGAGCGTTGGAGGGTGCGTCGCCAGAATCAACTCTGGTGTTTCGCACTTTTTGCAGGTCAATGGCGGGAGATCACGGTCAAACTACCGATGAAGTGTGTTCAGGATTGGCTATTCAACTTCCCTCGAATCCACAAATCTATCTGTTTACCCCCACACCGATTTCAGTGGCAACACTATTCAATGAGCCAAAAAGTAATGGCTAAGAAAGTTGGAACAGAATTTTCACGAACTCAGCCAAAAATGGTGGACAATAACCTACAAAATTTGAACAAAACAGTGAATTGAAAATTTTCACCAAGGCAACAAATGGTGGACTATAGCCCACAACTAGCTAAAATAGAGAATTTTGGAAATTTCACCACATCAATCGAAAATAGTGGGCGCCCACTAAATCTAAACAAACTAGTGAAATTCGGGATCCCACTAAACCGGCCAAAAACTGCGGACGTTCACAAATATGGCCAATATAGTGAAATTTAGAATTTTTAACAAATAAGACAAAAACAATGGAAATCCACAAAATCTACCAAAACAGTTAAATGCAGAATTTCTGAAAATAAGGCAAAAATGTGGACAGCTCACAAAATCTGACGAAAATAGTGAAATTCAAAATTTTCACCAAATCGATCGAAAACGTTGGACCATAGTCTATAGCCCACAAAAAATCTGATCAAAACAATGAAATGTAGAATTTCTCAAAATCAACCAAAATGGGGGACTATAGCCCACATAATCTAGTCAATAGTGAAATGCAGAATTTCTCAAAATCAACAAAAAACGGTGGACTGTAGCCCACAAAATCTAGTCAAAATAGTAAAATACGAAATCTCACAAAATCGCTCAAAAATGGTGGACTATTGCTCACAAAATCTGCTGAAAATAGATAAATTCAAAAGTTTCGCCAAATCAGCAGCCTAAAACGTTGGACTACAGCCAACAAAAAAATACGGTCAAAATAATGAAATGGAGGACTAACCCACAAAATCTACCCAAAACAATTAAATGCATAATTTTCAAAATCACCCAAAAACAGTGGACTAGCCACAAAATCTGGCTTAAATAGTGCAAATGGGAATTTCCTAAAATCAGAAGAAAAAGATTAGATTGTACCCCCACAAAATCTGATCAAAAAAGTGATATTCTAAATCTCACCAAATTGGCCAAAAGTACGGTATGTTGCTCACAAAATTTGCCCAAAATAGTGAAATTTAGATTTTTCACCAAACTAGTCGAAAACAGTGAACTAGCCCACAAAATTTGACCATAACAATAAAATGCAATTATTCACCAAATCGGCAACAAATAGTGGACTATCACTTACAAAATCTAGCCAAAATAATGAAAATTCATAATCTCCCCAAATTGGCCAAAATCGGTGGACTGTGTGGCTTACAAAATCTGGCCAAAATAGTAAAAGATTCAGAATTTTCACCAGATCAGTTGAAAAGGGTGGACTATATAACTCCCAAAATCTGTCCAAAACAGTGAAATGTATAATTTCACCAACTAGACAACAAACGGTGGAATATATAGCCCACATAATTTGGTCAAAGTAGTGATACTAATAATTTTCAGCAAATCAATCGTAAACGGTGGACTAATTCACAAAATTCGACCAAAATAGTGAAATTCAGAATTTAACCAAATCGGCCAAAAACGGTGGACAAGATCTGGTAAAAAAAGTGAAGTTCATAATTTTCACCAAATCAGCCAAAAACATTGAACTATAGCCCACAAAATTAGGCAAAAATAGTGAAATGCATAATTTCTCAACATCAGCCAAAATTGCCCACAAAATCTCGCCCAAACCGTGAATGCAAAATTTCCTAAAATCAGGACAGTAATGTACTATAGCCCCCAAAATCTGGGCAAAATAGTATTCGAAATCTCACCGGCCAAAAGGGTGTTTTATAGCTCACATAATCTATCCAACATAGTGAAATTCGAAATTTTCACCAACTCAGCCGATAATAGTTGGTTGTAGTTCAAAATATATGGCCAAATCAGTGAGAAAATCAGCAAAAAAGGTGGACATTATCAGAAAAAAATCGAGCCAAGATACTAAAATTCAGAATCTCACCAAATTGACAAAAAATGATAGACTATAGCTCACAAAATCTGGCCAACATAGTGAAGTACATAATTTTTTCCTCAAAATTAGCCCCAAACAGTGGACTATAGTCCATAAAATTTAAACAAAATAGTGTAATACAAAATTTCACCAAATTGACAAATTCAAAATTTTACCAAATGAGTCGACACTATGGGGCTATAGCCGACAAAATCTGGCTAAAATAGTGAAATTCGGAATCTCACCAAATTGGCCAAAAACAATGGGCTATAATTTATAAAATCTGGTCAAAATAATGGGCTATAATTTATAAAATCTGGTCAAAATAGTAAATTTCAGAATTTTTACCAAATTAGCTGAAAACAATGAACTACCCACAAAATCTGACCAAACACCGAAATGCAAAATTTCATCAAATCGGAAACAAAAGGTGGACTATATTTCAGCCCTGTGGCAGAGCTAGGATTTCCATCCAGCAGGAGCGAAATGACAGGTACAATATGAGGACAAGTCTTCGGTGTAGTATAGTATTGGTTTTAGTGCTCATAAATGTGTTAAACCAAGATTCTACTAGCATAGAGCCCGCTAATTCTGTACATTTAAATCTAATATTTCACCAAAAACTAACCATAATTTCAAAAGAGCATGAACAAAGTGACGAGAATTCTAAGAGCGCATAACAAAAATCACCGTTTTGCACTGGGCTGAGTTTGGGTGGGCCAAAAGAAGGTGAGCGGTTTGGGCCGAAAGAAGAGCGGAAGCCTAGTTGAGGGGGAGCAGAGGTGTTTTGCACTTTGGCCTATTAGTGGGCCTGCCAAATTCCAGGGAGAGCAGCTGCTCCCCCTGAGCCTTCACTGCCTCCGCCACTGTTTCGGCCAAAATAGTGAAATTCAAAATTTTTCACCAAATCAGCTGTAAACAGTCGACTATAGCCCATATAATCTGGTCTAAATAGTAAAATTCAGAAACTCATCAAATCAGCCAAAAACAGCAAACTAGTTTATAGTCCACAAAATCTGACAAAATGGTTAAATGCATAATTTATCAAAATCAGCCAAAAAATGTGGACAATAACTCACATAATCTATGCAAAATATTGAAATGCAGAATTAATCAAAATCAACCAAAGAAGGTGGATTATATAGCCCTCAGAATCTGGCGAAAATAGTGAAATCAGAATCTCACCAAATCGGTCAAAAGCAGTGTACTACTACTGCCCACAAGATTTGGCAAAAATTATTCAGGATTTTCACTAAATCAGTCAAAAGCGTTGGACTATAGACCACAAATTCTGGTTATAACAAAGAAATATAGGTTCTCAAAATCATCCAAAAACAATGACCCATAAAAGTTGGACAAAATAGTGAAATTCAGAATCTCAGCAAATCGGCCAAACGCGGTAGACTTTAGCTCACAAAATATGACTAAAATAAAGAAATTCGTAATTTTTCGCCAAACTAGCCGAAAACAATGGACTGTGGCCCATAAAATCTTACCAAAATAGTCAAATGCAGAATTTCTCAAATCATCCAAAAACAGTGGCAACAAAATTTGGACAAAATAGTGAAATTCGAAATCCCACCAAATCAGCCAAAAAGGTAAGACTTTAGCCCACAAAATCTCGCCAAAACAGTAAAATTCGGAATCTCAACAAATCAACCAAAACTGTGGACATAGTAATATCCCCAAGTTCATTTGCATTTTTCTGCGTTATTGTATTATAGAATTATGTGCATAGCCGATAAACCAGTCAAACTGTAGGAAAGAAATAATAGCTATGAATTCCTACCATCAATTTAATGATTTGGTAGGTTTAATAATCAAATAAAATCTTGTTTTAATATATAAAATCCAAATGAGATCTCTCCCATCTGTTGATGCAATACGTAATGGAGGGAATGATTTGAATGGGAGAAGAAATCCTACAGAACTAGACCCTATAAATAAATAACTTTCAGTATATGAAAGGATCCTAATAGGATTAGTGTGTGTTGGTGGTTGGAGGGGGGGGATGTTATATTATGGAAGGCTTCCATAGGAAATCCTTTTATAAGGATTCCACCCCTATATAACATACCAAATACAAAACTTTAAGCCTACTAAAGCCTACTGAACTTTCACTCAAAATAGAAGAAGAAATAGGGAAGAAAGGGGCAGCTTAAGAAGAAGAGGAAGGTTCACAACCATTCACAGTAATAAATTTATGCCCTTGATAAATTTAGGAAAAACTTTTCATTAACACTACTACCATCTCTGTCAATTCTATCTCCGTCATCATACTATGTTATTTATTTTGATTATTCACTTGATATTTCTTTTAATTTACTTAACTGCTTGATATTAATTATCATGGTTGGAAACTCCAATTCTACCTAACGAATAGCAAGCATAAGTTTGTGATTTGTAAACTGAGTTTAACAAACCCATATGATTAGGGAAAGTCCTCAAATATTTAAGCAAATATTGGACAAATCTCAATTGAGTTTTTGCATACAACGTATGGAGGGCGAAGAGCACCCCCTCGAGGCAAGCCATGGTATCGCTAAGGGTTAAGTGCCACTCAGTTAATTGAAGGATTTTTTATTGTAATTGACTTATTAATGATGTTTTGAATTCACATTCTATGACCATTCCAATATGTATCATATTTCTAATTTTGAGCACCACTTGGTGCAACCTTACAGAACAACTCGTGCTCATACTTTATTTTCTTACTTCCAGAAATAATTAGACAGATTAGAGAGAGGGGGGGGGGGGGGGGGGGGCGGTTGCGTCGTTATATGAAATTTTCATTATGTTTGTGTAATAGGAGATGTTTGATCTTAGTTAATTTTATGTCATGAAATGTAAAATAAATTAGTAATAATGACATTATGCTAGACTTGTTATCGTACAAAGGATGTGCTATGTTTATACCACTGGTGATATTCTTCATTTACAAAACGAAAAGATTTCCAAGAGAAAGAATGGTGTCACAAGTTTGGCATCAAAGCCTTGGTCTAGAACAAATTAGTCATAAAAGTATCACTAAACGTCAGCACATATCATAGTCACATTAAGAACAACACTTTATCTGCCAGAACATAGTGAAATCTGATCCATTAGGAAATTAGGATCATGAATGATCAGGTTCTGTTAACCTGGTGTTATGAGTCTCTTCTACGAATTCTTTGATTATATCCTCGGTTTTGATTTTTTTTTTTTTTTTTTTTTAGAAATTTCGACATAGAAAGTTTGTTGAGATTGTAACACAATGTATATGCCACTTCTTGCTATACTACTGATACTGAAACCCTCTTTTCTTATATGACAAAAGACAATTTGAACCCTACAGACATGAATGTGAATCAGTTTTCCTTTGTACATTCTTTTGCAGAAGTTTACATATGATAGCCCATGACCTAAGTTGCTTAGATGAGGATCAAGTTATTACTATTATATTCTTGATCATTACTATTGTTCTTACTATAAGATCCAGTTTTCTTGCAATCAAGTTTAGTATCAACAGTAGGAGAATTCAGGGCCGAGTGAGATGGTTTGAAAAAAACTAACCCAATGAGGAATCCTTTAACCAATAATTCTCAGGTTCAGGATATGAGCTCAGTTGACACATGTCGCGTTCCTTATATGTACTACCAGTGTATTATAAACTTTGAACCAATGTTCATGTCAATTTTTTGTTCAAATTTGTAGCTATGCCTTACTATAGTATAGTACCATTCCAAACTTGGGGTTTATATAGGTATAGTTCAGTAATGATATAAGCCACTCTCTACTACATATGTATTTATATGTTTGGGAAGCTCATAAGAAAATTTCAAAACCTGCACACTAGAACCTACTACCTAGGCATTTCAGAACCTGCACAAAAGAATTTCAGAATCTGCACTTAATTCCTGATATAATGTAGCTCTATTTGTATGGCCAAAATAGTGATATTCGAAATCTCACAAAATCAGCCACAAAAAGTGGTCTATAGCTGACAAAATTATAGCCGAAAACAGTGGACTAAAACCCACAAAATCTTGCCAAACCAGTGAAGTGCAGAATTTCTCAAAATCGGGCAAAAACAGTAGACTATAATCCACAAAATCTGACCATAACAAAGAAATGCATATTTTCAATAAATAGGCAACAAACGGTGGACTATAGCCTACAAAATTTGGCCAAATAGTGAAATTGAGAATTTTCACAAAATCAGACGAAAACAGTGAACTATATCCCTCAAAATTTGGTCAAAATAGTAAAATTCAGACTTTTACCAAATTGGCCAAAAACGGTGAAATATAACTTACAAAATCTAGCCAAAACAATGAAATTTAGAATTTTCACCAAATCTTTCGGAAACTGTGAATAGTGCATGCAGAATTTCTCAAAATAATCAAAAAATGGTGGAGTACATCCCACTAAATCTAGCCAAAGCAGTGAAATACAGTATTTCTCAAAATCATCCAAAAGCGGTGACCCACAAAATCTGGACAAAATAATTAAAGTTAGTGATATGGCTAAAAATAGGGTTAAATCGGAACCGTCCAAGAAAGGACACCAATCTTAAAGCTCGAGGGTAAAATGGTAATTTCACCTACAAACGGGTCTGAGATGGGTACTGGATCTTTTTTTCAAAAGTCCAATAACCCACTAACGGATCCATCTAAACTGGGTGCGGGTTCCAACCCGCAAGAAACCCAGTTCAGCTGGATAGAATTAGGGTTTATGATTGTCCTTAATCAACAGCCCTGATTCCTTCTATCCATTCACTGGGAAGTAGGGATTTGATCTTATCCTGAAACTGGTTCCTAAGGCGGCTATAAATACCCCCCCCCTCCCCCACTGTTACCAGGTAATCAATCTTTTGCCAATCAAAGCTCTTTCATAATCTTTCTGATTACTAACTAAAGCATTGGAGGGTGCGTCGCTGGAATCAACCCTGGTGTTTTGCACTTTTTGCACGTCAGCGGCGGGAGATCACGGTCAAACTCCGGTAGAAAGGTGTTCAGGTTTGACTATTCAACATCCCAAGAATTCACAAATCTATCTATTTGCCCCCACATCGATTTCAGCTGCAACAGATTGGCGCCATCTGTGGGAACCACGAATAGCAATCCATCCTCTTCCATCGGTTAAGATCAGCTCCAGCCATGCCTCCAAGGAAACTGAGATCTAGAGGATCCAACCGTGCACCCACTCCTCCTCAACTGCAACAGGAGGCTCCCATCCAAACTGTCCAGCAGCAAGGACAACTCCCTCCTCAGCCTAATCAACCCCTGCAGCAGGAACAGCCTCCTCTTCAGAACCCTCAGCACCAGTGGGCTCCAGCCGGGCCCCAGAACACCGGTATAGGGACCTCTTGTCCTTACCCTCAGAAGCAACCTCTTCACCGCGACCATATCTCCGTACATAACCCTTCAACCGACTCCATGGCATCTCACAACCCTCGGCCTTCAGAAGACCTCCGCAACATCCTCATCAACCGGCAGAAAGAAGAGGACCTTCGCCACCGTTTGGATGAAAAGCGGGCTCGTGAGGGAGTCTCCTGCTCAGAACGTCCAAATGCGCGATCTCCTCGCCGTCGCGACCACAGGAGGTCCCCTCTCCATAGGAGGCAGAGGGAGTCCCCGGAGTACCGTCGAAGGAGGCCTCATTCTCCCGCTGGTCAGTAGCCCCAGAGGGATGAGAACGGACCTATCACATGTGCTGAATTCCAACAGTTCCAGGCTACAATCTTGCAGGCCCTCAACCTCCCACCAAACAACAACAATAATGTTCAGAGGGTCCCCACTCCTCTGCCAGTTCAAAGCCCTCCTCCTCGGTCCCTAAGTCCTCATCATTCTCTGAGCTACCGTCGCCGTAGCCCTCGCTCCTCTTCGTACGAAGATGAGTCCAGAGGCTCACTGGGATACTGTTGAAGGGATGATGCAGTCTATCGCCGTCTCCACGAGATGGAGAGGCGTCTCGGTCAACTAGACAAGGAAGAGGAGCTAAGAGGGAGGACCCTCCGCCCAAGCAGACCTCTGTTCTCCCGAACCATCATGGAGGCTCCCGTTCCAACAAACTTTAAGCCACTACAGTTCGAGATATATATGGGGGAGTCAGACCCCGTGGATCACATCGAGAGTTTCAAAACTCTCATGATGATCCACCAGGCTTCCGATGCTCTACTGTGCAAGACCTTCCCAGCTACTCTCGAAGGTCCGACCCGGAAATGGTACTCCCGCCTCGCCCCATCCTCCATCTTCTCTTTTGAACAATTTGAGATCCTCTTCGTCACCCACTTCGTGAGCAGCCGCCGAAAAGAGAAGACTAGTATTTCACTACTCTTCCTCAATCAGAAGAAAGGCGAGAAACTAAGAGATTATGTCAAGCGGTTCACCACGAAAGCTAGGTCCGTTGCCTCCCTCGACCAATCGGTCGCTACAGCCGCCTTCCAGTCCAATGTCCTCAATTTGAGCCTCCGCTCCTCCATAGCCAAAAAGCCCCCGCGAGACTTCTCCGACCTTCTTCTCAGAAGCGAGAAGTACATCCGGGCTGAGGAAGCTGAACATCGCCTTACATTCAAGGGGTCTTCCTCTGGAAGCAAGAGAAAGGCAGTTGAAGATGAGGGAGCCAAGAAGCTCCAGAAGGACAACGGGGGTCGTTCCGCCCGCCTCCCAGATTTGAGAAGTTTACCCCTCTCAACACCAATGTTTCAACTATTCTCATGGAGGTTGAGAAGGAGGGAGTCCTGCCTCCTGCCCCAAAGATGAATATCCCCGAGAAGAAGAGGGACAAGGAGAAGTGGTACCGATATCATCGAGACCACGGCCACGACACCAATGACTGTCGGGCTCTGAAGAACGAAATTGAAGCCCTCATTCAGAGAGGGCAGCTGTCCAAGTTTGTAAGAAAGGACCGAATCGATCTTCCTCCACCCCCCAGGGGGGCTAACAAGCGTCCCGAGAGGCGCGACGAGACTCCCGAGTTTGAAGAAGAACACATTTTGCACCTCATCCATGGAGGCCCAATGGGAGAAACCTCCAACTCTTCTCGAAACGCTTTCATCTGGGAAGTTAATTCGGTGCACAGCATATCCCCTCCCAAAGGTCTCGGCGTCCCAGTTACTTTCTCAGATGAAGATCTAGAGGGTGTCCAAACGCCCCATTGTAATGCACTAGTGATTAACCTCCACACGGCTAACTTCAAAGTGGAGAGGATTCTGATGGATAATGGCAGTTCTGTCAACATTCTCTTCCTGGCAGCCTTCCAAGGACTCAAATTATTGCGGGGCAGGCTCAAGCCCACCGGCTATACGCTCCATGGGTTCACGGGAGTACCAGTGACTATCAAAGGGGTGATAACCCCGACATAACCGCTAAAAAAACTCCTACTACCCGGACGGAGCCAATGGACTTCATGATTGTCGACATCCCAGCCGCTTACAATGTGATTATAGGCCGACCTGGCCTAGCTACCCTAGAAGCTGTCCCATCGGCTTATCACCTCAAAATGAAGTTCCCCACCAAGGCAGGTGTAGGGGAAGTCAGGAGATGGCCCGCAAATGTTACATGACCTCGACCGGGGGACCTATCTTTTCCCTCGAGACTCTTGAGATTCCCCAGGGGAACACCCAGCCTATGTCAGAACCAGTGGACGAGCTGGAAGAAGTGCTCTTTTCAGAGCAAGATCCGAACCGCAAATTCTTCATCAGCAAAACCCTTTCCTCTACCCTCTGTTCTGACATAGTCCATTACATCAGGAAGAACCATGATCTCTTCGCCTGGACAGCTGCCGACATGCCAGGGAGCTCCGAGGACCTCCTCATCCACCACCTAAGTGTTGCTCTGGGGTCCAAACCGGTCTAGTAGAAGAGGCGCAAGTTCTCCCTGAGCGCCAGCAGGCCATAAAGGAAGAAGTGGACAAGCTCCTCAAAGCACGGTTCATACAAGAAGTCAACTATCCCGAGTGGCTCTCTAATATTGTTATGGTCAAGAAGGCCAATGGAAGCTAGAGGATTTGCATCGACTTCACTGACATGAACAAGGCATGCCCCAAGGATCCTTTCCCTCTCCCCAGCATCGACACCTTGATTGACGCTACTTCGGGCCATGAGCTGCTGAGCTTCATGGATGCCTTCTCCGGATACAACCAAATCCGCATGTTCCCCCCAGATATCCTGAAGACTTCCTTCGTCATAAATCAAGGCCTCTACTGTTATGGGTGATGCCCTTCGGGCTGAAAAAAGGCTGGTGCAACCTACCAACGCCTCGTCAACAAGGTCTTCCAGTATTAGATCGGCCGCAACATGGAAGTTTATGTCGATGATATGCTAGTGAAAAGTATCCATGGATCTGATCATGTCGCCGACCTACAAGAAGCCTTCGACGTGCTGAGGGAGCATAATATAAGGCTAAACTCGAACAAGTGTGCATTTGGGATCTCATCTGGTAAGTTCCTGGGCTTCATAGTCAGTCAAAGGGGGATCGAGGCTAACCCCGAGAAGATCAAAGCCATACTCGACATGGCTCCTCCTACAAATGTAAAAGAAGTTCAGAAGCTCACGGGACACCTCACAGCTATAGGGAGCTTCCTGTCCAAGTTAGGGGAGAAGTGTCTTCCTTTCTTTAAAGCCCTCAGGGGGGCTAAAGGTTTTGAGTGGGGCCAACAGCAGCAAGAATCGTTCGACCAACTGAAAATCTATCTGGTCAACCCCCCACTCCTCAGCAAGCCTACTCCCGAGGAAACACTCTACCTCTACCTCGCTGCCTCCGAGCAAACCCTCAGTGCTGTCCTAGTGAGGGAAGAAGACAAGGCTCAGAAGCCTATCTATTATGTGAGCAAGGTCCTCAGAGACGCTGAGCTCCGCTATCCGAGATTGGAAAAGATAGCATATGCCTTGGTTATGGCAGTCAGGAAGCTCTGCCCCTATTTTCAATCCCACTCGGTGGTCGTCCTTACCGACCAGCCAAACAAGCAAGTCCTGCACAAGTCCGAGACCTCCGGGCGTCTGATGAAGTGGTCGATCGAGCTTAGTCAACATGACATATCCTATCAGCCTCGGACTGCAATCAAGGCTCAAGCCTTAGCTGAATTTATAGTAGAAAGCACCATCCCGGAAGTGAGTCAAGTCGCAAATGGGCCACGCATGTGGACAGTATATGTAGACGGGTCTTCTTGCGCCGAAGGGAGCGGAGCCGGAGTCATTCTGGCAGGCCCAGATGACTTCGTTCTCCAATACTCCCTCTGCATCAACTTTAAAGTTTTCAACAACGAAGCTGAGTATGAAGCCCTAATAGTAGGCCTAGGTATGGCTCGCAAGGCATGGGCGCAACATGTCCGGATATTCAGTGATTCGCAGCTGGTGGTTAATCAAGTCTTAGGAGACTACGAGGCGCGAGACAACCGAATGGTTAAGTACCTAGCCAAGGTCCAAAGTCTCATGGCTTCGTTCGAAGAGGCACAAATCCAGTGGATCCCTAGAGAAGAAAACTCCCAAGTAGATGCCCTCTCAAAATTGGCCTCCTCCTCCCTCCAGGGTCTTGAGCAGACCGTCCTAATCGAAGTGCTCCTAAGACCAAGCATAGAAGAGGAAGCTCCCGACTCGATGGAGTCGCTGCTCGTCTAACTCCGGGACAATTGGATGAAGCCCTTGATAGAGTTCCTCAGGGATGGGACCCTTCCTCAGGATCCTAAAGAAGCCCATCCAATCCAAACGAGAGTCGAGTGGTACACCCTGGTTGAAGGAGTCTTGTACAAACGCTCCAATATCCAAGTAGATGGCAGACCCTACTTGAGATGCCTCTCTCCGGAAGAAGCCTCGTATGCCCTGCAAGAACTCCACGAAGGCATAGGCGGAGCCCACTCGGGATCAAGGTCCCTCGCTAGGAAAGTTTTGAACTATGGATACTTCTGGCCTACCCTACTTCGAGATGCCGAGCAACATGTCTGGCAATGCAGCCCTTGTCAGCAGTTCTCCAACATCCGCCGCCTACCCCAAGCACAACTCACATCTCTCTCGAGTCCAATTCCCTTCGCAATGTGGGGGATGGACTTGCTAGGTCCATTCCCACCAGCTCCTGGCCAGCTCAAGTTCCTAGTTGTAGCGATTGACTATTTCTCTAAGTGGATCGAGGGCGAACCACTAGCTACTATTAATGAGAACAAAGTGCTGCGATTCTTCTGAAAAAATATAATCTGTAGGTTCGGCGTGCCTCGAGTCCTAATAACAGATAATGGAACACAGTTTATAGGGGCAGCATTCC
The DNA here is from genome assembly GCA_017893485.1 of Hemerocallis citrina. Lineage (NCBI taxonomy): Eukaryota > Viridiplantae > Streptophyta > Magnoliopsida > Asparagales > Asphodelaceae > Hemerocallis > Hemerocallis citrina. Next base: position 36,789,926 of record CM030368.1, read on the forward strand.
GTTCTTTATGTGAAGACCTCGGCATTTAGCAATGCTTCTCCTCCGTCTCCCATCCTCTGTCCAATGGTCAAGTAGAGAATGCCAACAGACAGATCCTCTCCGGCATCAAGAAGAGACTAGATAAGTCGGCCAAAGGCTTATGGGCGGAACAACCTCCTAATGTATTGTGGAACTACCGCACTACGAAGTGGATCCCCACAAGAGAGTCACCCTTCAATCTCACCTACGGGCCCGAGGCTGTAATCCCCTTAGAAGTTGGTTTGCCATCCCCTCGCCTTATTGCCTATTATGAAGAGCAGAACGCCAGAGAGCTCCGGCCGAATTTGGATCTTATTGATGAGCTCCGTGAAAGAGCTTCAATCCGCCAGCAAAATTATCGAAGGAGAATCGAGCAGGCCTACAACAAAAGAGTCCGTCCCACAGATCTCAAGGAAGGGGACTTAGTCCTCAGAAAGCTAGCTATCTCATTCCCCAGCCAAAAGAGTAAGCTAGCTCCGAATTAGGAAGGACCGTACAAGGTTTCCAAAGTAGTCCGCCCCGGAGCGAATCATCTTGAAGACCTTGAAGGCAGAGAGATACCAAGAACTTGGAACGCCGACCACTTACTGAAGTACCAAGAGGGTGTTTGAATGCCTCTCCGAGTACCTTCAAGTGTCGAACCCTTCCTATCTTTTTATTTGTACGTGCTTCTTTATTTTCTCATTGTAATAACAGCCTACAACTTAGAAGCGGCCGATTAAGCAATTATTAATAAAGAGCTTCCTTCGCCTAACAATTCTCTTGTGATTGTTTTATCTCCCTGTTTAAAACTTTAATTGTACCTACTCAAATGACGTATTCGAAGTCCAAAACTTGGCTCGATTCCGCTTCGCAAGCTCGCTCTTAAGCGAGTTAGAAGTGGTTCGTCATTCGGAATTGCTCCCTCAACCGTTGAAATTTACTCTAACGACGTGTTTGGAGTCCAAAACTTGGCTCGATTCCGCTTCGCAAGCTCGCTCTTAAGCGAGTTAGAAGTGGTTTGCCATTCGGAACTGCTCCCTCAACCGTTGAAATTTACTCGAACGACATGTTCGGAGTCCAAAACATGGCTCGATTCCGCTTCGCAAGCTTGCTCTTAAGTGAGTTAGAAGTGGTTCGCCATTCGGAACTACTCCCTCAGCCGTTGAAATTTACTCGAACGACGTGTTTGGAGTCCAAAACTTGGCTCGATTCCGCTTCGCAAGCTCGCTCTTAAGTGAGCTAGAAGTTGTTCGCCATTCGGAACTGCTCCCACAACCGTTGAAACTTACTCCAACGATGCATTCGGAATCCAGACCACTTGGCTAGATAATTGACAAAATTTCTACAACTATACTAGACATGGGAGAAGAATACTTGGAGGAGTGCCTAAATGAATGCCCCATTGCTTCACTTGGCTGGATAACTGATGAAGATATTCAGGCATACATTTCCGAGCGACTCGCATTCCGAGCTGCGTATTGGAGAAAAACAACTTTCTTCTCAAAATTCACACAAGGTCTTGATCAGACTGCTCAGATTGATCCACACCGTCTTTCACATCAAGATCCACACAAAATCTTCAGATGGACACCTCAGATAGAGCCACCTCCCTCGGAGTTCAAAGCGTGGCAAGACCCCACTTCTACTCCTCGCTCTTAAGCGAGCTAGAAATGGTCCGCCCTTCAGAAACACTCTTACAACCATAGATGATTAACAAAGCATGCAAACACAAACACACAAGCGCAAAAGAATAAACAAAGCTCTCACTTCCATAAAGATTAAGGTTCGACTACAAGATCAGCTACTCAGTTCTTTACGACGAGTTACAAAAGTTCGAAAAAAAGCCAAAATTACGACTACTCTTTCAACGCTTCTTCGGGACAGGGATGTTCCGATTTAAAGACACCCGAGGACGGTGGCGCCTAACCTCGGAGCTCGTCTCTAGGCCAGCAAACTGAGAAGCATCTTCAGCACTACCTCTGATGGTGGCCCCGATGGATGCTCCGCTCGACGAAGCAGCCACACCACTTTGAGCATCAACAGGGCTCTGCCAAGCAGCGGGCGAGTGAGTCGCGAGCTCGTAAAAGGAAATTCCTCTCTTGCTCTCTTCATGGGTACACGACGTGCTTTTGACATTAACCCGTTCAAGTTGAGGTTTGAGCCGAGCGACTTCCTCCTCGAGCTCGACAACTCAATCCTTTAGAGAGGCTTCTTTCATGGCAATCTTGAAGCGAGGGAGCTGAGCGGAGCCCGCCGCACCAGAGCCGCCGGCGATAATTCGACGAAGATGAGTAACTTCGATGCTCTTATCAACTGTAACCCTCTTCAGCTCATCAACCTTCGCTGTTGCCTTGCTCACGATTTCTAACAGCTCATCTCGCTCGGTCGTCAACTTGCCCATTGCCGCTGTTAATTCTTCTCTCTTTACCAAGAGCTCGTCTTCGACTATCGATAATTCGTGGACCTCAGCTAACAGTTCGTCTCTTTCTACTGAGACATCAGACAGCGCCTTCTTTAGTTGCTTCATCTCGGAGAAACACTTCGACAACTTTAGCTTGAGGCGGTCCAAGTCCAACTTGCTCTTGAGAAAACACTCTCGACTGCGAGAGAGGGCCAACTTCGTTGCTTTCAAGTCAGCTCGGAGACGAGAGACCTCAGCTGCTGCCACGTTTGGTGATGCCTCCTGAAAGAATACAATGACACTAAGCTCGTGCAACACAGCTAAATTTCAAATCAAGTCGACTCCAAAACGAGATCGACCTCAACACTTAGTCGAAGAAAGAAAATTTTCATTCATAACGAAAAAGCGGTGGCCAGTCCGCTACGAGGCAGTACATAAAGAAGAAGAAAAAATACAAAACAACAGAAGATCAAGGGGCCACCTTGAGTGGTAGCTCGGTGATAGGCACCTCGGTGGATGGCTCCCCTTCCTCTACCACTATTGCGGCGGGGGGGGGGGGGGGGGGGGGGGGGGCACAGCCTCGTGACCCCCTTCTCCCACCACCAAGACCTCGAGATTGGCTGGAGCGTCGTCGCCGTGTTGCTCTTCCTCTTCCTCCCCTTCGGCCTCTTGCTCGGCTTCGGGGTCCTCCTCGCCGACCGGACCCCACAGTCCATATCCCGACCTGTCGAAGCCGGGGATCTGAGCCTCGACGTGCTCGAGCGCGGTGGCGTGGGACTTCTCCATGTTGGCCATCATGTGCTTCTTGGCCTCGGCCTCGATCTCCGCCCTTGCTACCTCCACGGCCTCGTCCTTTTGCCGATTTACTGCCTCCAAGGCCCTCTTCGCTTCGGCCCTCTCCTCGGCTGCTTTGGCGACCTCAGAGGCGAGCTTCTCCCTTGCCTGCCCCAAGGCCGCCTCAAGATCGGCGACCTGTGCCGCTAAAGCATCCGAGCGGTGCTGCTCCACCTCGAACTGCTTCACGACCCTTGTCCTCTCCGCTCGGTCTTTGTCATAATCGGCCTTCAACTCCCTTTCTTGCTCGACATACTACTCAAGAAGGTGGCTGAAGTGGCATGTGGCCTGTGAGAAGAAGCGGTTAGAGCACAACGAAAGCCGAGCTAAAAACTTAGAAAATTTTCAAAAGATTCTCAAAAACAACTGAGAAAACTTACTGACATAAGCGACTGGGCTACCTCTAAGGCGTCGTCACCCATCGTCCACGCCTTCAGTGCGGCTTGGTCCTTCGGGGTCGGGAGATGGCGAAGAGCCTGCATACTCCTCATTGAGTCCCCCAAGAAGCCATCATGGTTCATCACCCGCCAATCGGGGACGAACAACTTCTTATGGGCCCCGGTTAGTATGGCCTCGGCATGCTCGGTTAGAGGCGGGGCCTCAAGCGCCAAAGCCACCGAGACGGAGAAGTCCTCGGATGGGGTCGGCTGAGGAACACCAATAGCCAGGGACGATCGCCGAGGAGAAGTGAGGTCGACGGTCCCGACCACGGTCGAAGGAGCCTTGGTGGGTCGGCCAGACGAGGGACCCGCACTCGTCCTCTTCCTCTTCTTAGCATCGGTGGCCTTATTTCGTTCGGCCATGATCGCCTTGAAATCCATGCTCGGTGCCTCTGTCAGATAAAGAAAACAAAGTTAGAAAAATACAATACATAACAGAAAGTAAACAAGGGAAAAGAGATGTCCGAAGCGTACTCGGGTCGATCGGACTAAGGACCGATCCGTGAAGGACCTCCTCGGTCATATCCCTCCAACTCAACATCAGAAGTTCGACAAGCTTCGATGCCGCCTCTGCCTCGGCCGGGGTCAACACCGGCTCGGCCTTTGCATACTTCGGCACGTCCTCCTTCCACCGGGTCGGGAAGTCCCACGCCGAAAGGCCCTTGATCAGGAAGAACTTGCCCTTCCACGACTTTATCGAGTTGGGGTTCTCTATCAGCTTGACGCCTTTCCGAGGCGACAGATAGTAACGGGGCTCAGTCTTGCTCATCCTATTAATCCGATACAAACTCCGGAGGACGACGAGCTGCGGCTCCACCTTTGCTGTTCGGCATTGGAGCAGAAATTCGAGCACATGTCGCCACATGTTCAGCATGAACTGAATAGGACACAGTCCATACCACCGGAGAACTTCGGTCACGAAGGGATGCAGAGGAAGACGTAGTCCGACATTCAACGCGTCATAGGTGAAGACGCAAGTATCTGGCATGAAGGCTGTGCACGCTCGCACCCCGGGACCGGGGAGAATCAGGGTGTACTCCAGAGGAATGGCGAAGCTCTTCCGAGTCCGAAGCAGATCTCGCTCGGTTAGAACCGAGGGGATATCGTCCACTTCGGTAACCTCCCTCGGTTCATTCTCCTCATAGGTTTCCGAGCGACTGTAAATAGCCCTGGTCAGCAGCTCGCCAGAATACTGCCTTATCCCTCCATGGCCAGATATCACGGTCGGCAGCCGACCCAATTCACCCACTTGTCTCACTGTCTCCACCATCATTTCAACAACCGAAGACCGAGACACCTCCTTCCCCTTCTCCTCGGCCGCCGACGACCCTACTATCTCCTTCCCCTTCCGTCTGCTCACCACTTCCTCGTGAACTAACCGCTCGCCGCTCCGATCACCCGAGGAAGAAGCCTCACTACCCGAGGACACTCGTGACATCTCGTAGGGTATATGTATGAGATTAAGAGTATGTGTACTGACCTTGATGTGACGGTTATGGTCGGAAGAACTTCGCCGGAAATTGCTTGGCCTCCGCGACAGCTAACACAAATGCCCTTGAGCTCAAAACTCCGCTAACATAGCAACTCGAGAGAGAAAGTAAATTTTGAGAGTGAAAAGTGAAAGAATGAGAGAGGAGTGAGGGGGTGAAAACTTATAGCCAAAGAGGCAACTGTTGGGCTTTTGCAACGCTTGGGGCCCGTTAAGAGAAACAAAACGACAGAATAGAGAAAGCTGCGACGGTTCAGACTTAGCCTTACAGCTCAGCAATTCACGAGGCGCCGAGCCACCAAGGCACTCTGCCGAGCTACCGAGGCACCGACCTCCACATTTGGAGAAAAATGCTTCCGAGCTCTGTGGGACGTCCGATTGTCACAAAATTCGTGCCAAAAATTGATGAGCGGCTCAGCTTCAGACACGCCCACAAAACGACAAGATAACGTTTTCTCGTGATCTGAGCCTCCTACCTCGTGATTCGCACCATGATGAATGCTCCAGATTCAGCCACGTGGCCCAACGGCTCTTAACGAGCTAAGCCACCGAGGCACTCTGCCGAGCTACCAAGGCACCAACCTCCACATTTGGAGAAAAATGTTGCCGAGCTCTGTAGGACGTCTGATTGTCCCAAAATTCGTGCCAAAAATTGATGAGCGGCTCAGATTCAGACATGCCCACAAAACGACAAGATAACGTTTTCTCATGATCTGAGCCTCCTACCTCGTGATTCGCGCCATAATGAACGCTCCAGATTCAGCCACGTGGCCCAACGGCTCTTAACGAGCCGAGCCACCGAGGCACTCTGCCAAGCTACCGAAGAGCTACGACCAAGCTGCGAAGCTACCGAGGAGCTACGGCTGAGCTACCGAGGTACCAACCTCCACATTTGAAGAAAAATACCACCGAGCAAACTCCAACCGTCAGATTGTCTCAAAATTCGTGCCGAAAGATGATGAGCGGCTCAGATCATGCCACGCCCACAAAACGACAAGATAATATTTTCTCGTGATCTAAGCCTCCTACCTCGTGATTCGTGCCATGATGAACGCTCCAGATTCAGCCACGTGGTTCAACGGCTCTTAACGAGCCGAGCCACCGGGCACTCTGCCGAGCTCCCGAGGAGCTACGGCCAAGCTGCCGAGCTACCGAGGAGCTACGGCCGAGCTGCCGAGGTACCGACCTCCACATTTGAAGAAAAATACCACCGAGCAACTCCAACCATTAGATTGTCTCAAAATTCGCGCCGAAAGATGATGAGCGGTTCAGATCACGCCACGCCCACAAAACAACAAGATGGCATTTTCTCGTGATCTGAACCTCCAACCTCGTGATTCGCGCCATGATGGACGCTCCAAATTCAGCCACGTAGCTCGGCAGCTCGTGAGGCGCTGAACTACCGAGCTACCGAGGAGCCTTGGCCGAGCTATCGAGGCACCGACCTTCACAAACGAAGAAAAGTGCCGCCGAGCTACTCAGACCGCTCGATCGCTTCGATATTCGCATCGATGGCTGATGAAGGGCCCAGATTGCGCCACGTCATAAATGGTATTAAAAATTAATTTTTAATTTATTAAAATAGGATTATTTATTTTAAAATTGCAAAAAATGATTAAAAATTCGGAAAAACTTACATAAAAATTCTAAAAAATAATTATAAATTTGGGAAAATATTTTTGAGCCCCGGGGTAAATAATTATTGCTTAGAATAATTAATTAAAACCCCCGAACGATAAATCACCGATCCACAAAATTAAATAAAGGGTCCAAAAAGTAAATAAAAATCAAGAAAAATCACCAAAAGTCCAGGGGAACTCAAGAACAACCTTGAGCGCGCAACCAACTCTGAAAATCATCATAATACCTCGTATACAGATTCGACACCCCTCATTAGGACTCCGATATAACTCCGCAAGCCATTAAAACAGTAAAACTACTCCTCAAAGGCTGATATAACTCAGTCTTTGGGAGTGAGGGGCTCGTGATATGGCTAAAAATAGGGTTAAATCGGAACCGTCCAAGAATGGGCACGAATCTTAAAGCTCGAGGGTAAAATGGTAATTTCACCTATAAACGGGTCTGAGATGGGTACTGGGTCTTTTTTCCAAAAGCCCAATAACCCACTAACGGATCCAGCTAAACTGGGTGTGGGTTCCAACCCGCAAGAAACCCAGTTCAGCTGGATAGAATTAGGGTTTATGATTGTCCTTAATCAACGGTCCTGATTCCTTCTATCCATTCACTGGGAAGTAGGGATTTGATCTTATCCCGAAACTGGTTCCTAAGGCGGCTATAAATACCCCCCCCTCCCCCACTGTTACCAGGTAATCAATCTTTTGCCAATCAAAGCTCTTTCATAATCTTTCTGATTACTAACTAGAGCATTGGAGGGTGCGTCGCTGGAATCAACCCTGGTGTTTTGCACTTTTTGCACGTCAGCGGCGGGAGATCACGGTCAAACTCCGGCAGAAAGGTGTTCAGGTTTGACTATTCAACATCCCAAGAATCCACAAATCTATCTGTTTGCCTCCACACCGATTTCAGCGGCAACAGTTAGGAATCTCACCAAATCAACCAAAAATGGAAGACTTCAGCTGAAGAAATCGGGACAAAATAGTGAAATTCGGAATTTTTCACCAAATCAGCCGAAAATGATATACTATAATCCACAAAATCTAGCCAAAAATGTGAAATTTGGAATCTCACCAAATTAGCTAAAAATGTGACACAAAATCTGGCTAATATAGTGAAATTCGGAATTTTCACCATATTATGTGAAAATGATGAGCTATAGCCTATAAAATCTAGCAAAAATAGTGAGAAACGGTTTTATTTCTTTAAAAAACTGATGTATGGGCCCTACAAAATATAGCCAAAACAGTCAAATGCATAATTTCACCAAATCGGCAAAAAACAGTGCATCTGGCCAAAAAAAGTGAAATTTAAAATTTTCACCAAATCAGCCAAATATGATAGACGTATAGCCCACAAAATCTGGCCAATACAGTAAAATACAGAATTTCCTAAAATTAACTGGTAGAATACAAGTGAAATTTCCCTCAACTCTTCCAAAACTTTGAAGTTTTAGCTTAGTGGCAGGGACTTTCACATTGTATCAGAGCAACTCAGGTTCGAATCCCACTGACTACGCAATTTACATGCGATTTTTTTGAAAAAATATCACTGTGCATAGTCCAGGTCTCGGCCCACAATTTATTGGGCATTTATCTCGTTTCTTTGGCCCATAAAAAAGATAGGCTATAGACCTAAGGGGGCGTATTAGAATACAAATGAAATTTCTCTCAACCCTTCTAAACCATGGAAGTTTTAGCTTAGTGGCAAGGACTTTCACATCAACCAAAAATGGTGTACCCACAAAATCTGACAAAAATAATAAAATTCGGAATATCTCACTACATCAAACCCAAAACGGTGGACTATAGCTCACAAAATCTTGGTCAAAACAGTGATGTTCGGAATTTTCCCAAATTATTACAAAATAGGTCAAAAAAGTGAAACACATAATTTATCAAAATCGACCAAAATGTTGGAATATATATGCCCATAAAATCTAGTAGAAACAGTGAAATATAGAATTTGTCCAAATCAGCAAAAAAAGTGGACTATAGTTCACAAAATCTGGCCAAAATAGTTAAATTCGGAATCGTACCAAATCGGAAAAAAACGATGAACTATAGCCTACAAAATCTGGCAAAACAGTGAAATACAGAAATTCCTAAAAGCAGACCAAAATTGTGGACTACATCCCACAAAATTTGGCACAAATAGTAATATTCGAAATCTCACCAAATCGGCCAAAAACGGTGGTCTGTAGGTCACAAAATCTGCCCAAAAAAGGGAAATTCAGAATTTTCACCAAATAACCCGAAAACGGGAGACTATAGTCCAAAATATATGGCCAAATCAATGAGAAAATAAGCCCAAAACTATGGACTATAGCCCAGAAAACAATGGCCTATAGTCCAAAATATCAGCAAAACAGTGGACTATACCAAGAAAATCTACCCTAAATTATGAATCTCACCAAATCGACCAAAAATGTGAATTATCTCACAAAATCTGCCCAAAATAGTGAAATTCAAAATTTTCACAAAATCAGTCGGAAATGTTAGACTATAACCCACAAAATCTTGCCAAAATAGTGAAATGCAGAATTTCACAAAATTAGCCCCAAATGGTAGACTATAATAGCCCACAAAATTTGATCAAAATAATGAAATGCATAATTTCATCAAATTGGCAACAAACGGTAGACTATAGCCCACAAAATCTGGCTAAGACAGTGAAATTTAGAATTTTCACCAAATCAGCCAAAAACGGTGGACTATAGCAGCCAAAATAATGAAATTCTATCCAAAATAATGAAATTCAAAATTTCACTAAATCAGCAAAACATGGTGAACTATAGTATAAGAAATTTGGCCAAAATAGTCAAATTTAGAATTTTCACCAAATCAGCCGAAAACTATGGACTATATAACCTACAAAATTTCCACAATATCTGGCCAAAACACTGAAGCAGAATTTCTCAAAATCAACCCAAAATGGTGAACTATATAGCCTAAAAAATTTAGAAAAATAGTCAAATACAAAATTTCAAAATTTAGGAAAACAATCAAATTCAAAAATTCTCAAACTCATCCAAAACGGTAGACTATATAGTCCACAAAATTTGGCGAATAGAGTGAAATTTCGCATTTGATGGTGAAATTCTGCACTCCACTGTTTTTGGCTACTAATAACTGGCAACATATCATCAACATACAATTTTTGAAGCCACTGTTTGTTGAAAATAACACTTGGAATCTCATTATAATGTTTAGATGTCAGAAAAAGGCATTACCAATGATGCAATAGCTCAAAAACTTTAGCTACTCTGAAATTGCTGATTGTACGCTAGGAAGCACGAATACTTTCAAATGGTTGACGTACCTGTCTTGAGTGCATATCGGGTGCCGATACGCCTTGGGTACTCCAGGGTGTGTACCCAAGGAGCACCCAATTTTTTAAATGCATTTTCACAACTTTTAGACACAATTATATTTAGATAAATGCATGGGATCCTAGAGTAATTTCAAAAGTTTGTTGTTTACAAATTATGCTCAAACACAAAACAAGACTACCCAAAAATTTGATAGTTAGATTATTATTTCTTTTCTCTAAAATGCTCATAATTATAATGTATTATTATAATTCTATGAAATGGTTTAAATGCTTGCAGTTTTAAGAAGAAAAAGTATTTTTGTATCTATAAATATAATATAATTATTTTATATTTAACGTACCCACAATGCACCCGTATCCTATTTTTTTGTAAAATTATGTATCCCCGTACCCGTGTCGTGTCGTACCCACACCCCGTACCCGTATCCGTGCTTCATAGATTGTACGAATTGAAGAGAAAAAACTTGTTGCAAGGTGGATGTTGGGAAGATGGGTCTTTGGTAGTTGGGAAATGCTTTGGCTAAAATCAACATGGCAATGAAATTAATTTCACCAAAGAGAGGTAGGAAATGGGAAAGATTGATGAGCGAGTGGGGTGAAGCTTTTTTGGAGAATTAGCAGTTGTTAGTGTAAGTTCACTAGGAACAAAGAGGGTAAAAGGGAAAAAAAGGAAAATTAATAGAATGGATTTGTTGTGAGGAATTAACAACAAACTGGTCGAACAACTTCCTTTATGTAACTGTCTTTGTAACTCCCGTTTTTTGTTCTTCGTATTTTTGGTGTATTTTTCTTTTCTTGGTTATTGTACTCTCTCTTGTATTTTTTTTTCTTTCTTTTCTGGACCGTATATTGGAGTTGTTTTCAATATATATTCATTTATTTCATTTTGAGCTCTTTGTGTTGGTTTTTATTCGTCTTTTGTTTCGTTCTTTGTCAATTATTGTTTTCTTTCATTTGGTTCTTGTCCTCTTTATTTTTTTTGTTCTTGAGTGCTTGTGGTGGCGATTGGTTGCTCATCCTATTCCCAATCCTATTGTTTGATCCCTAATAGATTTACCAAAGCTAAATTAAACTTAATCCTATTTTGAATCCTATTCAATTAATCCATATCAATACCCATTAAACAATCCTATTACTACTCCTAATCTACCCACAACCCAATTACCCAATAACCCAACTCATATTCTAAACCCTAATCCCCTAATATATATTTAACCCTCTTTCTCTCTCTCCCTCTCCAAAACCCTAGTCCCCATTCAGAACCCCCCGGCCTCCCCCTTGCTTGCGCCGCATGCCATCCCGCACAACCCAGACCCGACGCCCTCTCCTCCCGGCCTGCACTCCAGGCCGACCACCTCCTCATCCCGAGACACCCCCTTTTGGCCGCACTCCATTCGGCCATCATCCAACCACCACCATACTCCCTCTCATCCCCTCTCTGACCACTTCTCCCCCTTGGCCGACCAACCCTCCAAGCCACAAGCCGCCGCAAGTTCATATCTCTCTCTTGTGGGTTCTCTCTTCTCTTGCTTTAAGAAGCGTGCCGTGTGTTTGTGCGATTGTTCGTGGGTTCGTTGCTCTCGATTTTTGGATTCTCTTGTTCGTGGATTTTCGTTTGTTGCCCGGGAATCCGTTCCCATTATTCTTGGAGTTCGTTTTGTCTCGGTTAAGGCAAGTAACTTGTACTCCAATTTTTTTGTTTGATACAAGTCAAAAATACCACCTATAGTGTAGTTGGGTTCTAAAGACAACTCGGGTGTGTGTTATCTTTGATGGGTTTGGTCTTTATTGTTAAAACTTGACCATAGTTGCCTTATGACACAATCTTGACATGAATTAACTTAGGTTTTGTCCGTTCTTGATTTGATCATGTGAGAATTTGGGTATTTGTTGGGATCCATGTGATAGCCTTGCTTTAGATATGTTAATTACCCTATTTCATGTTGTTTGGACACTTGGTAGACTAGATTTCATGTTTGGTTGTGTTTGGATCAAGTTTCGTTTGAATGATGTTTGATTTTGGTTTTTAAGGAAAATCTGTATTTTGTCGATGTTCTGTTTTGAATTGTATTTTAGACCATATTAAAGTCAGAATCTTAATTTCAGTATACAACATGAATTGTAGAGAAATTTGTCTTCTTTCCAACCCCTCTGATCTTGCTCGATTTCATTTTCGTATGAGTGACTTATGACTATTTTACTACAGAGGTGTATTATGTTTCCAGATTTCGTTTCTCGACGATTTTGTTGATTAAACTATTTTGATAATTAAGCTACACCTATTATTTTGATCTAAAACTTTGGTCAATTTTTCTATACCTATCTAGGGATTATCCAGAATTTTGGTAGATTTTATTGATGAACTTTGTATGTCGTTTCATGCATGTTTACAAAAGTCATACTTGCTGTATTTTGCTCACTGTTCTGTAAAGAATCGTATTTTCACCCTGTTTCCTTCTACTGTATGGAAAATGTTTATGGAATATGAAAGTTAGGTTAATTTGTCTATTTTCATCTCCCTTTGGCGGATTTGGATTTTGTTTCACAGCTTGCGAGATATTTCAGTTTTCGTACAGCAGTGTTGGGAATTCCAGATTGGCCAAAGTATCATTTCTTGATGTTTTCTTATTTTTGATGGCTAAACAAATTTTACTGAAAAATTATGAAACTTTATATTCTGATTCTAGACATATAAGGGAATACTCCAGATTTTTCCTGGATTTATTTGAGAAGTTTTAATGCTGTTTTTCTGACTGAGAATTCGTTTTACTGATTTCTGACTGAACGTATTTTTCTGGATTCAAATCTGTTTTGAGCTATGATGTTGTGAATTACTATATGACTTATTTATATTTACTGGATTCGGTTGGGAGTCTATTTTCCAGATTCTTTGACGGATCCATATTTGCATTTCTGTAGCGACGGGATTCACTGTTTTAGTACTGTACTGTCTTGCTGTCCTGAATATGAACATACACTGTTTTGCTCATTTATGTGACTGTATATTATCTATGCAGGTTTATTAGTTTCCCTGAATCCAATACTGATTCTACCATGTTAGTTTGATACTATTCCGTACACGTTCATGCCTGTTTGATGACCATAATAAAAGTAACCAAGCCGGGGTTAAGGAAAAGATCTAGTAGTGGGAAGGCATAGAAATGTGTACTTAGAAGGGGACCCGTGTTTCCCATCTGATTATCTGTTATCTTTTATGAGATCATGCAGGGTTTTGATTATCTAATTCCTGACTACATACTTCCTTATGAGAGGGTGTACTCAGAACGGGGCCCGTGATTCCCATCTGTTACCCAACTACATACTTCCTACGAGAGGGTGTACTTGGAGGGGACTTAGTCCTATCTGTTGCATGATCGTCTGTTATCTATCTGTCTGGATCTGTTATCTGATATCTGTCTGTCCGAACCCTGAGTATACAGCCCTATATGATCCCCTACGAAATCTAAAGCAAAATTGTTTGTTGTAGCAACCATGTGTTATGTTTTTGGAGCGCATGAAGTGCTACCTGGATAGTAATCACACAAGACTTATAAGAACATGACATCTGTATCTGAATCTGAATCTGAAACTGTTATATGTATCTGGCTATCTGTTATCTGATCATCTGATTACTTGTTATCTGTCTGATATTATCACTTGACACCATTATTGACACTATCTGTATATCTGTCTGCATGCTATTTGACTTTTGACACTTGACACATGTTAGTATACCATGCTAGTTGATTCTGCAATACCATGCTAGGTCTGTTTCTGCTATTATTTAGATTTGTTTAGTTTTCCCCATGTACTTGTATCCTACATTATAAGTGGCCCGTAACTTGCAATTGACGGGTACTTGTTTTCTTTTTTATTCTCCTGCAAACTACTAATTGCATATCAGGATGGTCAGCTACCAGATAGTATTGGCGAGATGATGTATTAGTGCTGGATTTTCTGCTTTATAATTATTATTATTTGTTGCTTGAACTTGAACAAAATGTACTTGATTACTTTGATATTTATTTGTATTTGGGCGATGTGACCCAAGATATTTGACTCGTTCAGAATTTGGTTATTTGAGATTATTATATTTGGTTTCAAGGAATTTTCGTTGGTATCTTGTTTCAATTATGCATGTCTGGTTGTATCTTTTGCTTTCGACTCTGATTATCTTGTGTAATGTTGTAAAGATTCTTGAACAGCTTATGGATGATGAAAATCATTCGTTGAGCTTTTGTTACGTATCTGTATTCCGTATTCTTTTTGGAAAGCGGGGCATGACAGTCTTAATCAAGCAAAGTGAACGAAGGGGGAAGCGACTGGTTAGAGTGTTGAGTTAGGTTTGATTTTTTGGTTTAAAGGGACTTAATTAGGGAAGGCAGTAACAGTTTAGTAGTTTTATTGTGTAGTCCACGTTATGTGCTTTTACAAAAAAAATTCAAATTTGATGGTTCTCGTTCTCTGACAAATTGAGATATATTTTGTTGAAGTGTCACTTGATAAAATGGTTGATATAAATTATTAGATTTTGACATGATATTTTAGTATTGTTGTTAGTTTATTATATCACAACTCAGTCAAGACTTGAGCATCTCCACTTTCAAGAATTTAAATGTCGGATATCGGTGTCATGTCAGCCTAGGAATTTTTTTGGATATCGGGATATATAGGAAGATATATCGAGATATCTAATATATATAGGTTTGTTATGTAGAATAGAAGAATATATCCTAGATATGATCTAGATGACATGTACATGCATTGCATTATCGCATTTATCACATAAATAACACAAATAATACGAAACTAAGCGAATTAATGAAAACACGCATTAATGTTGGATAAATAATAAATTATATGATTTCTAACACACATATGTATGAACTAAAATATAGCATAATGAAACTGAAAAATCAACCAAATCAAACGAATTATATAGATTATAGAAATTGAAACCATCACAAAGTTTGGCATATCTAATTCAAAACAAAATAAATGAATGATAAGTTATAAGAATCCAAGCAAAGTGATAGAGTTTTGAAATGTCATTATCGTTTATGATGTAAACTTACCCTAAGTAGAGAATTTTTCAAGGATATCAAAAGATTAAGTTAACCAACAAGTGTTGATTAATTCAGAATCTAAAACTAGTAATTGGTTAGATGAATTTTCGAGAAATGAAATAAGTTTAACAAGCCCAATTAAAGATTCAGTCATAACAAGCAATAATTATACCTAAGTATTCTTAACAAGTAAAATATTCAATAATGATTCGTACGCTATTAGGCAAGTAGAAGCATACACACTCAATATTTGTGGATGATAGTAAATTCAGATAATATTCTAGAGATGATATGCAGTACCACAAATAATGGAGAATGGAAAAAAATTACCGGGATCGATGACAGTGTCGTCGCCACGGATGGATAGGAAGAAGCTGTTGATCGTCTGTTGATAATTTCAGAGTTATCTAAGTGAATAAATAATCTGAACACAAATTTAAACCTCGCAAGTGTACGAATCGTTGACAGAAATGTAGTATTAGCAAGGGTCGATCCCACAGAGATTGTAGTAAACAACTCACTAAGCAATTGCAAAGATGTTTTCTTTGCTTGTTTGTTATTATTTCCCTTTTGTTTTGGTTTCTTTTTTTTTTAATGAATGAAGAGGATTAAGAAGAGGAATTAAAATGATAACAACTTCTAACTAAGAGAGTGATCAAGTTGATTATTGAGAGCAAAAAATATCTATCAAAAGAGTTGGGGCATTGATTTCCACCTTAAGTCATGTATTCTAAACCCAAACTACTGCACTACTATGAATCATTTGGAATTGCTCATGTTTGTCAATTTTAAAGGTATGATATCTACTCTTTAAAATTAGTGGTTTCCCTAAGCAACGAATTAGGCATGGGTATTTACTCTAATTCTTTTCTTCCTTTAAGTATTTAGTATGGTATCTACTAAGTTGCACTTTAAGAAAGCATAACAAACAATGGAAATTGACAAACACATAAAGAACTAGAACATGGTATCTATTCTAATCCTCTATGTTGATTAAACCCTAGAACCCAAATGAGTTCTTGTGTTACTGATCATGAGCACTAGACTCGATCATCTAAATTTGCTCATGTAACAAACTCAAAATATATGATGTATATGGTGATCAATCATGACACAACAATTATCAAGAGTGACACTATAAGCATGGTTTAATCAATGAACATCACAAAAGAGCTAACTGTGCACTAATAGGGTTTAAAATACATGACCAGAGCTTCCATCATGCCCCAAACAAACTTAGTTACACTTGATCATAGAATTATTCACACAGAAGTTAAGTGATATGTCAATAAAACTAGAAGAAAACATGATAGAGAAGTAACACCGTAGTTGTTTGCTCCTTTTCTAAATGCAGCTGAGACTTGTTGATTCTCAGATGACTCTTCCGAAATTGGCTTGTGGTTCTTCTAGCTTGTAGTTCTTCTATTCTTCTGTTTTTCACTTTGTTTTTGAATGGTTCTCCACACTCCTAGTCTGCTCTTTACACCTCCCCCCCCCCCCCCCCCCCCGTGTTTCTTTTTATAGCCACTTATTTTTCTGCAGATCTCTAGCTCAACATTGAATTACTTGCAATCTCCTCAATATAGGGAGTGGATTAAGTCAACAGAATCACCTTAATAAACAACAAAAATCTGATTTGGTAACAAAATCTTTTACCCAACTAACTAGCTTCACTTTAGGAATCTGCAGCTGTACATTTTTTATGTTCTGTTTTTGCAAAGATTACGGAATTTCATTGCTCAATCTCCATTTGTGTTTGCAGATTTGGTTGTAGTAGAAGTCTTGGCTGTGAGGATTAAAGCTCAACTGTGTAGATTTGATTTTTTGCATCTGCCTATTATAGCTCTCCGCAAATCCTGGCTTCTATAGCTCCATACACAATTTTGTGTTTACCTTCTTGACTTGCACTTGACTGATTTAAAGGGCTAGAGGGTGAAGGAATGAAAATTTGCAAATCACTGTGAAGAAGGTCTCCAGTTGTGCTACTGTATGAACATGCACAACTGATATAGTTTGAGCACAGTGAAAGCAAAATAGAATTTGCACTAGTCCTACACAATTCATGTATCTGTGGTGGACAATAGGATGTGCATATAGTGTTAAGGGTTATTGGTGATAGCTGATACTGTAGCATCTGACATGCACAGCTGATGCTTGAATTTATTTTGCACTTCAATTACACTCCTTGTAATAGATAACTGCTATTTGAAATTCTTGCAAATTCATCCACAGTCTGATTTCAAAGCTCTGCAAATTTGCCTGATTTGAAGCTTGATCAACTATGAACTTCAACCACCCTTTTATTTACCAATTGATGTAGAGTCACACTTGATAGGAGATGAAAAAGGGAATTAGAGAGTGAAGGAATGGTGAAGGAATGGAAACTGTAAACAATGAGGTGAGGATTTCAAGTAGTGCTACTGTAGCATCTGACATGCACAGCTGATACATATACACAGTGAAGGTGAAGGAGAGTTTTACACCTGCACATTTCAGAGTACTATACTTTTTTGTAGAACTGAGCTGAAAAATGAATGATCAACTTGTGTCAAGATGTTTCTCTCAGCTTTTCATGTATGCTGTATGCTTCTTCTGAGCTTTTCATGCTTGAATTCTTTTCATGCCCACAACTTTGAGGAAATCACAAATCGTCAAACCCCACACTTTCAACCTTGTTGACACAGCTCTCCTTCATGCATAACAAATGCTCTGATGCATAATTAATGTCTTCATTCTGGTACTTCATCCTCACAGTGACAAGATTAGTCATGAGTAGGTCTTGAATCCAATCAATTAATTGCTTCTATGTTGTTTTCCTATAAAAAAAAGAAAAGAAGTATAAATTACCAGAGATAGAGAATTTAAGTGTTAATTGCATTCAGATTTATGATCCAAAATATGGACATTAAAAGATTTATCATCGTCAACCTGCGTTGTATACCTCCACGGATCATGCTTGATATGAAGATTCGAGTTAGGATTTGAATTGGAGATATGGGAATTAAGGGTTTAGAATTTGAGTGGATTTGAGGATTAGGATTTAGTGCTCGAAAGGAATTTGGAGGATGGGGCCGATATGGGTGGTCGGGGGTGTAGGAAGGCGGCTAAGGGTTTTGGTGGTGCTGGATGAGATGGGGTGGCGTCGAATTTTGAGGAGAAGGGGAAGTCAGATATATCAAGTGAGGAAGGAGAGAAGGCAGCGGGTGCAGTAGGGCTTCAGGAAGAGGGGAAAGGGGAAGGGGGAGGCTGTTGGGGGATGCAGGGTCGAGGTGACGGCGAGTTGAGATTGGGACGGGGGCAAGAGCAGGGTGAGGGGATGTATGGGTATGGGGTTACGGGATGAAGGAAAAGAAAAGAGAGAGAGGAGAGAGAATGGCGACTGTGAGATGAGGGGGGCATAGGGATGTGTAGTTAGGGTTTCTCACAAACCTAACTATTATCTCAGGATCTCACACACAAGAGATGAATGAAGTGCAAAAAAACTCAATCACAGTAATTTTTTAGTCAATCAAAAGCATTCTTTTTTTTATTAATAAAAAGGCCTATATATAGGCTCAAAACAAATCTCAATATAAATCTCCAAAATATCCTAATGGAGAAAATAAAGGGTGCAAATCACAAAAGTATGCAAAAATGACAAATACAAATATAAATGCTAAAATAAAAATATTAGGCTAATAAAATAGTAATGTCAAACGATGCTTGCACTGATAAAAGCACCCAAAACATTTCAAACCGATATCCTCATCATTCTCTCCAGGTGGGAGAGAACTCGACCCAACCGAGTCAAAACCAGTGATCCTGTCATAGTGCTCCAAAAGATCTGGATCCAAGTGCTGGAGCTCCTCACGATCAACCAAAAAGCCCTCCGACTCCAACTTGTTCTTCCATCTCACCAAATACATATGAATACCACCATCTCTAGTAGAGATTATATGATAATCTAAAATATTATCCAATTTTTCTATCGGTGGATAAGTAGTATCAGGTAAAAGGGAAAATGTGGGAATCTCACCATTAGAATGTAGGATAGGCTCATCTATAAGAGGATTTCTATAATTAAATTTTGGGCCTTCATAGAGTACTAGATCCTCAATATTGAAAGTCTTACCGATGCCAAAACCTTCAGGTTGGTCGATATAGGCATATGATTTTATGCAAAATATTAAATGGGCCTACAGCACGTGCATTCAATTTCTTAACGGATCCAGCTAGAAACCGTTCCAGATGAATCCGAACCATCACCTCGTCACTCATATCAAAAGTTTTAAATTTTCTTCTAGTATTTGCCCTTAACTTATAGTTAAAATTATTCTCATTAATTTTCGTAAAAATATTTCTATGCAAGTCATTAGTGCGGGATGCAAATATGGATGCAGACTCTGAGACTCTACGATGTTGTAACATAGGGACAAGATCTATGGGCTGCCTAGGACGATAACCATGCACAACATCATGTGAACTCATGCCGGTGGTTCTATTCTTTGATGTGTTGTAGGAAAATTTGACAACAGTTAATTTCAAGTTCCAAGTTGTTAAGTTTTCTCACACAATAGTACGCAAGAGATTCCTAAGAGTCTGATTGAAAACCCCAGTCTGTCCATCAATCTGGGGATGGAAGGCTGATGAGAATTTCAATTTCGTGCACATCTTGTGCCATAGGATTGTCCAAAAATAACTCGTGAATTTCACATCCCTATCGGACACAATTGTTTTTGGCAACCCATGTAGCTTCACAATATTATCGAAGAAGATTTGAGCTACACGAGATACATCGAAAGTTTTCGAACATGGAAGGAAGTAGGCTATTTGTGAAAAATGGTCCATGACGATAAGAATGAAATCATGCTTATTTCGTGTTTTTGGTAAGCCTAACACGAAATCAATGCTGACATCTTCCCAAGAGCAACGAGGGACAGGTAATGGAGTATACGGGCATGTATTCTGTTTTTGTTGTTTGGCGAGTTGACAAGTATGGCACATGTTAACAAGTCTCGCAATGTCTCTCATAAGCTTAGGCCAGTAAAACCTATGTTCCACATCATCAATGGTCTTGCTATGCCCAAAGTGTCCAGCAAGGCCACCAGCATGCAATTTCCAAACAAGATATCCCGTAATGATGTACTAGAAATGCACAGTTTGGAGTAATAGAAGAGATAATCATCTTTCAGGAAATAATCATTTATCACTTGAATGATGTCATCCTTCAAAGAGGTGTAGATCTTGTGAAAATCTGGGCAGAAGGCATACTCATCTTTTAATCTCTCAAAACCAATAACTTCGGTGCGCAGTGTGGATATGATCATGTGACAACAACTTAGCGCATCTGCAGCCTTATTATCAATCACTTTCTTATGCCTAACGGTATACGAATTTTCTTGTAGGAACTCTACCCATCGAGCATGTCTCGGATTCAGCTTTTGTTGAGAATTTAGGAATCTTAAGGTCTCATGGTCTGAGAAGATGACGAATTCTTGCAGCAGGAGGTAATGTCGCCAATAGCGAAGTGACTGAATTACCGCATAGAATTCTGTCATAAGTGGAGTATTTTTGTTTTACTTCATCCCGCTTTTCGCTGAAATAGGCAACATGATGACTCTCTTGATTGAGGACTCCGCATATACCAATACCAGAAGCATCTCACGTTACGTCGAAGACTTTAGTTAAATCAGGCAACCTCGTGACATGTGTCTGGGTCATTCTTTTCTTGATCTCTTCAAAGCCTTCGTGGCTTCTTTCGACCAGACGAACTCACCTTTCTTCATACAGTCAGTTATCAGAGCTATGATTGTGCTAAATCCTTTGCACAAACCGACGATAGAAGGTGGCAAGCTGGACAGTTAAAATCGGTTTTTGGAACTAATCGGTCTATGAGCGATTAGTGATTAATCGGTTAATTGGAAAATAATTGGGGATTAAATCGGAAAAATCGTTATATATATAATTAAATATATATATATATCCTCATTATGTAGCAATGCTAAATCCTAACATAAAACTATTATGAGATTATCAAATAGGAACATATAGTTATAGAAAAAAAAAGGTACTTGGGTTGAGCTGAGTTTGGATTCTAGATGTGGGTCTGGTTGGGTTTGCTGGTCAGTTCCATCAAACAAAAAAAATCAGGGAGGAGCAGTGCGAGCAACAAGAGGATGTGCAGATGCAGGTCGGGTCAAGTATGCGACGGTACAGGGAGAGCGACGGCGAGTCGGATTTAGGTTTGCTCGAGAAAGAAGAAGAGAATCAGTTTGTGTTTGGGTTTGCATGAGGAAGAAGAGAGGGGTGATATATCGGGTTTGGGTTTGCGCGAGGACCAGAAGGGGTTTGAATTTTAAATTTGAATTTTGGATTTGGGCCGAATTGAGTCCAAATAATGCAAACGAGCATGAAATTAGGGGAGATTTAATCGGTTAATCGGTCACTTAAAATCGGCCGATTATTCCCGATTAAATCACTAACTATTGAAATATTATAAATCGTTTAGCCTCCAATTAGCGATTAATCGGAGAATAATCGGGTGTAATCGGGGACTTTGACTGCTTAGGTGGCAAGACCATGAAAACTCTGCACATCACATGTTACGGAGTTCAGGCCACTCAATAATAGCTCGTATCTTTTCTGGGTCAGCAGATACTCCTCTGGCAGAGACAGTAAATCCCAGAAAGATAGTCTGATCGGAGAGGAATGTACATTTGGTAAGATTAGTATAAAGTTGTTCCTTCCTCAAAATACTGCAGACCTGTCTCAAATGGTCAAGATATTGCCCAACAGATCGGCTGTAAATGAGACTATTACACTACAAGAAACTTGCCCATTAAGGGACGAAGTACTTGTGTCATAATTCTCATAAACATGCTCGGGGCATTCGTCATTCCAAACGGCATGACCATCCATTCCATTCGTACCGGCCATCCTTTGTCTTAAAGGCAGTCTTCCATTCATCACCAGGACGAGCAGGTATTTGGTGGTGAGCACTTTTAAGGTCAATCTTGGAAAAAATTGTGGAACCAGACATCATGTCCAACATGTCATCCAAACGAGGAATGGGAAAATGGTACTTCACCGTGATTTTGTTTATGGCATGGCTATCCACACACATATGCCAGGTTCTATCTTTCTTTGGCGTCAATAGATCAGGGACTACACAAGGACTTAAGCTTTCTCTAATGAAGCCCTTTGTTAATAACTCGTCAACTTGCCTTTTTAACTCAACATGTTCTCTCGGATTCATCTGATAGTGTGGCATATTAGGAAGACTCACTCCCGAAACCCGATCAATAGCGTGTTCGATGTCACGTAGCGGAGATAACTGGTTGGGAAGGTCAACAGGAAATACATCTGCAAATTCCTGAAGGACAAGAGTAACTTGAGGAATGATGGGTGACTTAGGCTATTTATGGACTTCTCTCGCTATGAGTAGGAGAACGGTCATCCCTTTGTCAATTTTCTTCTGTGAGTTCCTTTTCACCCATATACACTACTTCCGTGCCATTTCTCGAGGATGTTGGTGTTTTCACAGACAGATTAGTTTGTGGTTTCATGGGTATAGGCTTTATCTTTAATCCGTCATGCTGGAACACACATTGGAACACACATTTTATAGATTATCAACACCTCTCCATCCTCGGACTCGGATGAGGAACTATTATCAAATGAAATATTTTGTTCAAACTCCTCTAACTCGGATGATGATCCAATATCCTCCTCCTCAGCCCTTGCCACTCTCTTCCCTTTAGATGACGATGTCGAAGCTTTAAAAGTGGAAGTTTTGGTCGCTTGGAAAGTCTTTGTATTAGGGATAAAGGGCTCGATTGGGTTGTTAATGGATAACAGTTTTTGGTTTGATTTTAATATTTTATTCAAACACGTAAAACCAAAAATATTTGACAACAGATATCACTGATATATTTTGACATATCGGACGAAATATCTCCCGATATCCGATATACAACAACAACAAAGCCTTTTTCCCAACTAGTTGGGGTCGGCTGAATGAATTCTGGTTTTTCATTCTGCTCAGTTTAGCGCAATATCTTCTGTAAGGTCACAAGCTATCATATTGTTTCTCACCGTTTCCACCCAAGTTAGTTTAGGTCTTCCCCTACCCCTAACTCTACTCTCAATACTTATCAAATCAATCTTTCTAACAGGGGCACTATTGGGTCTACGTGTGATATGTCTAAAGTTTCGCTCCACAATTCTAATTTAGTATTGACCCTTGCTTTAGTCTCGTCCACTAAGACGACGTCACTAGCAAAAAACATACACCAAGGCACCTCATCTTGTATTCCTCGCATCAATTCATCCATAACCAAAGCAAAAAAGGTATGGGCTTAAAGCCGAACCTTGGTGTAAACCAACTGTAATAGGAAATCACCAGTCTCTCCTGTGGTTGTTCTAATTGTGATCGTTGCCCATTCTTATATATATCCTTAATTACCTCAATATACCGAATAGTTATTCTTTTTATTATTTAACACCCACCATACTATGTCTCTAGGAACTTTATCATATGCTTTTTCTAGATCTATAAATACCATATATAGATCTTTCTTATTCTCCCTATATTTTTCTATAAATCTCTTCAGTACATAAATTACTTTCATTGTTAACCTCCCAGACATAAATCCAAACTAATTCTTAGACATTGTAGTTTCTATTCTCAGTCTATGTTTGATCACTCTCTCCCATATTTTCATCGTATTACTCATTAATTTAATCCCTCAGTAGTTGGAGTAACTTTATATATCTCCTTTATTTATATATATAGGTACTAAAATACTCTTTCTCCATTCATCGGACATCTTCTTAGTCCTCAACATCCCATTAAATAATTTTGTTAGTCAACCCCCTCCTACATCCCCAAGACACTTCCAAACTTCAATGGATATACCATCCGGTCCAAAAGCTTTTTCTATTTTCATCCTTCCTAGAACATTTTGAACCTCCGAGATCCTAATTTTATGGAAAAACATCTTGGCTCTCCATCAAGTCTTCTATATTTAAGTTGCCCACAATATTTTTATTTAATAACTTTTCAAAGTAATTTCACCATCTTTTCTTAATTTCTTATTCTTTTACCATGGTTCTTGAATCATCGCTCTTAATATACCTAATTGTATCCAGATCTTTTGTTTTTCTATCCCTTTGTTTAGCAAGCTTATAAATGTTATGTTTTCTTTCTTTTGTTCCTAATTTTGTGTATAAATCATCATAAGCTTTTTCTTTTGCATCTTTTACCGCTTTCTTAACTTCTTTCTAACGGTCTTATATTTCTCTAAATCCTCTTCATTTCTACTCTTTTACCATATTTTGAAAGTTGATCTTTTTCTCTAACTATATTTTGGACTTCTTGCAACCACCACGTTTTTTAGTTAGCAACCCTCTACCTTTAGATTCTCCAAGTACCTTCTTTGAAATTTCTTTTATGTACGTAGCCATTTTAGTCCACATCATATTTGTCTCCGCTTCCCAATTTTATGATGCTCCTTCAAAAACTTTATCTCTAAAAACCTCTAGTTTCTCTCCCTTCAAATTTTACCACCTAATTCTTGGGTTCCTAGTCTCCATCCTCGCACATGTGTTTCCCGATCTTAACATCCAATACCATTAATCTATGTTGCGAGCTAAGCAGTTAAAATCCCCGATTACGCCCGATTAATTTTTGATTAATCGCTGATCGGAAGCTAAGCGATTATTATTTTAGCAATTTATAATATTTCAATAGTTAGCGATTTAATCGGGTATAATCAGCCGATTAGTGGTTAATCAGTCGATTTTAAGTCGTCGATTAACCAATTAAATCTCCTCTAATTTTTATGCTTGTTTGCATTATTTGACCTAAATCCGACTATAACTCAAATTCAAATCCAAAATCCAAACCCCTTCTGGTCCTCGCGCAAACCCAAACCCAACATGTCACCGTTCTCTTCTTCTTCCTCGTGCAAACCCAAACTGATTCTCTTCAAACCCAAACCCAAACCCAAACTGATTCTTTTATGCTTCCTCGAGCAAACCCAAACCCGACCCGTCATCGCTCCCCCTTTGCCATCGCATACTTGACTCAACCCGCATCTGCTGCACCTCCTCCTCTTGCTACTCAAGCTGCTCCTCCTCCCCGATTGTTTTTATTTGATGGAACCGACCAGCAAACCCGATCCGACCCACATCCAGAATCTAAACCCAACTCAAATCAAGTACTCTCTTATTTTTCTCTATAACTATATGTTCCTATTTGATAATCTCATAATAGTTTTATGTTAGGATTTAGGGTTGCTACATAATGAGGATATATCTTTTTTTAATTTTATATATATATATATATATATATATATATATATATATATAATAAATATATATATATATATATATATATATATATATATATATATATATATATATATATGTGTAACAATTTTTCCGATTTAATCCCCAATTATTTTCCATAATCACTAATCGCTCCTAGACCGATTAATTCCAAAAACTAATTTTAACTGCCTAGGTTGCGAGGTTAAACACTCTTCCAGTATAACTTTACAATCTTTACATGTCAAGCGATCCACCTTTCTAGTGATGAAAAAATCAATCTAGCTCTTATTTGCCCCCACTTTTAAAGGTTATCAAATGTTCCTCCATCTTCCTAAAATAGAAGTATTTGCTAGTATAAGATCATATGAAGGCACAAAATCTAATAGTCTCTCCACCATCATTCTTATTTCCAAATCCATGTCCTCCATGCATCCTCTCATATCCCATGTTATCTTCTCCTACATATCCATTGAAATCTCCTCTTATAAATAATTTCTCACCAAAGGGTACTCCTTGAATTATCTCATCCATATCTTCCCAAATTTTATTTTTAGCTTGTGCATCTAATCCTACTTGGGGTGCATAAGCACTAATGATATTATTTATATTTCCCCCTAATACAAACTTAATTTGTATTATTTTATTCTATTTCCTATTAACACCTACTACATCTCCTTTGAATTTATTATCTACTAAAATTCCTACTCCATTTCTATTTCGAATTTTACCTTTATAATATAATTTAAAACCATCTATCTCTTTAGCTTTCTCCCCTACCCACTTTGCTTCTTGTAAACAAGCTATATTAATATTCCTTCTAATCATGGTATCTTCTAGTTCTATGCATTTTCCTGTCAATGTACCTATATTCGAAGTCACTAGCCTAAGCCTATTTTTCTAGACTAGCTTCTTTAGCCGCACACGTCCAGATTGGTGCAGGAACCCCTTGCCCATTTTCACCGCACCCCGGCGCCAGTGCGATACCCCTTGGACATTTTTCAAATTACCCAGAGGCAGGCACAACGCATCGTTTTTAGGAAATGCCCTAGCATTTGCGGGTATATTATTAGGATTCATGTTCATAGGATTTAACAAAGTTTTGTGCTGGCTGTTAATTGCTGATATGGCTAAAAATAGGGTTAAATCAGAACCGTCCAAATTGGGCACGAATCTTAAAGCTCAGGGGTAAAATGGTAATTTCATCTATAAACGGGACTGAAATGGGAACTGGGCCTTTTTCCAAAGGCCCAAATAAACCATAAACGGGCCCACCTTACTGGGTGCGGGTTCTAACCTGCAAGAGACCCAGTCCAGCCGGATAGAATTAGGATTTATGATTGTCCTTAATCAACGGCCTTAATCACTTCTATCCATCCACCGGGAAGTAGGGATTTGATCTTATCCCGAAACTGGTTCCTAAGGTGGCTATAAATACCCCCCATCCCCCGTTGTTACCAGGTAATCAATCTTTTGCCAATCAAAGCTTTTTCATAATCTTTCTGATTACTGACTAGAGCGTCGGAGGGTGCATCGCCGGAATCAACCCCGGTGTTTCGCACTTTTTACAGGTCAACGGTGGGAGATCACGATCAAACTCTGGTGAAGGTGTGTTCTGGTTTGACTATTCAACTTCCCTCGAATCCACAAATCTATCTGTTTGCCCCCACACCGATTTCAGCAGTAACAGATTGGCGCCATCTGTGGGAAACTACGAATAGCAATCCACCTTCTTCCATCGGTTAAGATCACCTCCAGCCATGCCTCCAAGGAAACTGAGATCTAGGGGTCCAACCATGGACCCACTCCTCCTCAACCGCAATAGGAGGCTCCCCTCCAAACTGTCCAGCAGCAGGGACAACTCCCTCCTCAGCCTGATCAGCCCCTACAGCAGGAACAACCTCCTCTCAAAAATCTTCAAAACCAGCAGGCTCCACTCGGACCCCAGAAAGCCGGTATTGGGACCTCTCACCCTCATCCTCAGAAGCAACCTCTTCACCGCGACCATATCTCCGTACATAACCCTTCAACCAATGTCATCCCATAACCCTCGGCCTTCTGAAGACCTCTGCAACATCTTAATCAACCGGCAGAAAAAGGAAGACCTTTGCCACCGTTTGGATGAAAGGCAGGGCCGAGAGAGAGCCTCCCACTCAGAACATCCAAATGCGTGATCCCCTCGTTGCCGCGATCATAGGAGGTCCCCTCTTCATAGGAGGCAGAGGGATTCCTCTGAGTACCGTCGAAGAAGGCATCATTCTCCCGCTAGTCGACAGCCCCAGAGGGATCAGAACGGGCCTATCACCCGAGAAGAATTCCAAGAGTTCCAGGCAACAATCTTGCAGGCCCTCATTCTCCAACCAAACAACAATAATGTTCAGAGGGTCCCTACCCCTCCGCCAGTTCGCAGTCCTCACCATCGGTCCCTTAGTCCTCCTCAAGTTTCGAGCCACCGCCATCACATTCCTAGCCCTCACCCGTCTCCGAGCTACCGACGCCGTAGCCTATGCTCCCCTTCGTACGAAGATGAGTCCAGAGACTCACCTGAGTGCTGTCGAAGGGATGATGTTGTCTACCGCCGTCTCCACGAGATGGAGAGGCACCTTGGCCAACTGGATAGAGACCAGGAACTAAGAGGAAGGACCCTCCGTCTGAGCAGACCCCCATTTTCTTGAACCATCATGGAGGCACCCGTTCTGGTAAACTTCAAGCCCCCACAGTTCAAGACATATACGGGGGAGTCAGACCCCATGGATCACATTGAGAGTTTCAAAACTCTAATGATGATTCATCAAGCCTCCGATGCCCTCCTATGTAAGACTTTTCTAGCCACTCTCAAAGGTCCAGCTCGGGAATGGTACTCCCGCCTCGCTCCATCCTCCATATTCTCTTTTGAACAGTTCGAGATCCTCTTCATAACCCACTTCGTGAGCAGCCGCCGCTCCGAAAAGATGAGTATTTCACTACTCTTCCTCAATCAGAAGAAGGGCGAGAAGTTGAGAGATTATGTCAAGCGGTTTACCGCGGAAGCTAGATCCATAACCTCCCTCGACCAATCGGTCACTGCCGCCACCTTCCAGTCCAATGTCCTCAACTCTAACCTCCGGTCCTCCCTAGCCAAAAAGCCCCCGCGGGATTTCTCCGACCTTCTTCTCAGAAGCGAGAAGTACATCCGCGCGGAGGAGGCTGAACATCGCCCCACATTCAAGGGATCCTCTTCTGGAAATAAGAGGAAGGCTGCTGAAGACGAGGGAGCCAAGAAGCTCCAGAAGGACAACGGGGGTCAGCATCGGCCACCTCCCTGATTTGAAAAGTTTACCCCTCTCAACGCCAATGTTTCAACTATTCTCATGGAGGTAGAGAAAGAAGGGATCCTACCTCCTGCCCCAAAGATGAATACTCCAGGGAAGAAGCAAGACAAGGAAAAGTGGTGCCGCTATCATCGGGACCACAGCCACGACACCAATGACTGTCGGACCCTGAAGAATGAAATTGAAGCCCTCATTCAGAGAGGGCAGCTGTCCAAGTTCGTAAGAAAGGACCGGATCGACCTTCCTCCACCCCCCAGGGGGGCTAACAAGCATCCCAAGAGACGCGACGAGACTCCTGAATTTGAAGAAGAGCGCATCTTGCACCTCATCCACGGAGGCCCAATGGGAGGAACCTCTAACTCTTCTCGAAAGGCTTTTATCAAGGAAGTAAATTCGGTGCACAGCATACCCCTTCCCAAAGCTCTCGGAGTCCCGGTTACTTTCTCAGATGAAGATCTAGAAGGTGTCCTAACCCCCCACTGTGATGCACTAGTGATTAATCTCCACATGGCAAACTTCAAAGTGGAAAGAATTCTAGCGGATAACGGCAGTTCTATCAACATCCTCTTCCTGGCGGTCTTCCGAGGGCTCAAATTATCGCGGGACAGGCTCAAACCCATCGGCTACACTCTCCATGGGTTCACAGGAGTGCCAGTGACGATTGAAGGGGTCATAACCCTCGACGTAACCACTAGCAAAACACTTACTACCCGAACGGAGCCAATGGACTTCATGGTTGTCGATGTCCTAGCCACTTACAATGTGATCCTAGGTCGACCTGCCCTAGCTGCTTTAGAAGTTGTCCCATCAGCTTATCATCTGAAAATGAAGTTTCCCACCAAGATAGGTGTAGGGAAAGTAAGGGGAAGTCAGGAGATGGCCCGCAAATGCTACATGACCTCGACCGGAGGACCCGTCCTTTCCCTCGACTCTTGAAATTTCCCAGGGGAACACCCAGCCTATGTCAGAACCGGTAGACGAGCTGGAGGAAGTGCTCTTCTTAGAGCAAGATCCGAACCGCAAATTCTTCATCAGCAAGACCCTCCCCTCTGCCCTCTGTTCCGACATAGTCCAGTGTATCAAGAAGAACTATGACCTCTTTGCATGGACTGCTGCCGACATGCCAGGGATTTCCGAAGACCTCCTCGTCCATCACTTAAGTGTTGCTCCGGGGTCCAAACCGGTCCAGCAGAAGAGGCGTAAATTTGCCCTTAAGCGCCAGCAGGCCATAAAGGAAGAGGTAGAGAAGCTCCTCGAAGCCCAGTTCATCCAAGAGGTCAATTATCCCGAGTGGATCTCTAATGTTGTTATGGTTAAGAAGGCCAATGGAAGTTGGAGGATTTGCATCGACTTCACGGACTTGAACAAGGCATGCCCCAAGGATCCTTTCCCGTTTTCCAGCATTGACACCTTGATCGACGCCACTTCAGGCTATGAACTTTTGAGCTTTATGGATGCCTTCTCCGGTTACAACCAAATCTGCATGTTCCCCCGAGATATTCTGAAGACCTCCTTCGTCACCGATCAAGGTCTCTATTACTATAGAGTAATGCCCTTCAGGCTCAAAAATGCCGGTACCACCTACCAGTGCCTCGTCAATAAGGTCTTCCAGAATCAGATCGGCCAAAACATGGAAGTGTACGTCGATGATATGCTAGTAAAAAGTATCCATGGGTCCGACCATATCGCCGACCTTCAAGAAGCCTTCGACCTGCTGAGGAAGCATAACATGAGACTGAACCCGAATAAGTGTGCATTCGGGGTCTCATCGGGTAAATTCCTGGGCTTTATGGTCAGTCAAAGGGGGATCGAGGCCAATCCCGAGAAGATAAAAGTCATTCTCAATATGGCTCCTCCTACAAATGTGAAAGAAGTTCAGAAGCTCACAGGATGCCTCGCGGCTATAGGGCGCTTCCTGTCCAAGTCAGGGGAGAAGTGTCTTCCTTTCTTCAAAGCCCTCAGGGGGGCTAAGGACTTTGAGTAGGGTCCGCAACAGCAAGAATCGTTCGACCAACTGAAAGCTTATCTGGTCAACCCCCCACTCCTCAGCAAGCCTATCCCAGGGAAAACACTCTACCTCTACCTTGCTGCCTCGGAGCAAACCCTCAGTGCTGTCCTAGTGAGGGAAGAAGACAAGGCTCAGAAGCCTATCTATTATGTGAGCAAGGTCCTTAGAGATGCCGAGCTCTGCTATCCGAGATTGGAAAAGATAGCATACGCCTTGGTTATGGCAGCCAGGAAGCTCCGCCCCTATTTTCAATCCCACTCGGTGGTCGTCCTTGCCGACCAGCAGCTCAAGCAAGTCCTGCACAAGCCCGAGACCTCCGGGCGTCTGATGAAGTGATCGATCGAGCTAAGTCGACATGACATATCTTATCAACCTCGGACCATTATCAAAGCACAAGCCCTAGCCGAGTTTATAGTGGAAAGCACCATCCCAGAAGTGAGTCAAGCAGAAAATGGGCCACCCATCTGGACAGTGTATGTAGATGGGTCTTCTTGCGCCGAAGGGAGCGGAGCCGGAGTCATTCTGGCAGGCCCAGATGACTTCGTTCTCCAATACTCCCTCCGCATTAACTTCAGAGCCTCCAACAACGAAACTGAGTATGAAGCCCTAATAGCAAGCCTGGGTATGGCTCGTAAGGCTGGAGCGCAATGTGTCCGAATATTCAGTGACTCGCAGTTGGTGGTGAATCAAGTCTTAGGAAACTACGAGGCGCGAGATGACAAATGGCCAAGTACTTAGCCAAGGCCCAAAGTCTCATGGCTTCGTTCGAAGAGGCTCAACTCCAGTAGATCCCTAGAGAAGAGAACTCCCAAGCAGATGCCCTCTCAAAATTGGCCTCCTCCTCCCTCCAAGGTCTCGAGCAGACCGTCCTAATCGAAGTACTCCTGAGGCCAAGCATAGAAGAAGAAGCCCCCGACTCGATGGAGTCGCTACCTGCCCAACTCCGGGACAACTGGATGAAGCCTTTGATAGAGTTCCTCAGGGATGGAACCCTTCCCCAAGATCCTAAAAAAGACCGTGAATCCGAACGAGAGCGGAGCGGTACACCCTTGTTGAAGGAGTCTTGTACAAACGCTCATATACCCAAGTAGATGGCAGACGCTACTTGAGATGCCTCTCCCCAGAAGAAGCCATGTATGCCTTGCAAGAACTCCACGAAGGAGTAGGCGGAGCCCATTCAGGGTTAAGGTCCCTCGCCAGGAAGGTTTTGAACTACGGATATTTGTGGCTTACCCTACTTCGGGATGCCGAACAGCATGTCTGGAAATGCAACTCCTGTCAGTAATTCTCCAACATCCGCCGCCTACCCCAAGCACAGCTCACATCTCTCTCGAGTCCAATTCTTTGTGCAATGTGGGGGATGGACTTGCTAGGTCCATTCCCGCCAGATCCAAGCCAACTCAAGTTTCTAGTCGTGGTGATCGACTATTTCTCCAAATGGATCAAGGCCGAACCACTGGCTACCATTACCAAGAACAAAGTGCTGCAGTTCTTCTGAAAAAATGTAATTTGTAGGTTCGGCATACCTCGAGTCCTAGTAACAGATAATGGAACACAGTTTACAGGGGCAACATTCCGCTCTTTATGTGAAGACCTCGGCATTCAGCAACGCTTCTCCTCCGTCTCCCATCCTCAGTCCAATGGTCAAGTAGAGATGCCAACAGGCAGATCCTCTCAGGCATCAAGAAGAGATTAGACAAATCATCCAAAGGCTTATGGACAGATCAACTTCCTAACGTATTGTGGAACCACCGCACTACAAAAAGGACCACCACAGGAGAGTCGCCCTTAATCTCACCTACGGTTCTGAGGCCGTAATCCCCTTGGAAGTTGGTTTGCCATCCCCTAGCCTTATTGCCTATGATGAAGAGCAGAACGCAAAAGAGCTCCGAGAAAACTTGGACCTGATCGATGAGCTCCGTGAAAGAGCTTCAATTCGCTAGCAAAATTATCGGAGAAGAATCGAGCAGGCCTACAACAAAAGGGTCCGTCCCACAAATCTCAAGGAGGGAGACTTAGCCCTCAGAAAGCTAGCCATCTCATTCCCCGAGCCAAAAGAGCAAGCTAGCCCCGAATTGGGAAGGACCATACAAGGTCTCCAAAGTAGTTCGGCTAGGAGCATATTGTCTTGAAGAGTTCAAAGGCAGAGAGATACCAAGAACTTGGAACGCCGACCACTTACGAAGTACCAAGAAGGTGTTTGAACGCCTCTCTGAGTACCTTCAAATTTCGAGCCATCCCTATCCTCTTTTTATTTGTACTTCTTTATTTTCTCATTGTAATAACGGCATGCAACTTAGAAGCGGCCGATTAGCAATTATTAATAAAGAACTTCCTTCGCATAATAACTCTTCTGTTTTTGTTTCATCTCTCTGTTTAAAATCCTGAGTGTATTTACTCAAACAACGTGTTCGGAGTCCAAAATTTGGCTCGATTCCGCTTCGCAAGCTCGCTCTTAAGTGATCTAGAAGTGGTTCGCCATTCGGAACTGCTTCTACAATCGTTGAAACTTATTCAAACGATGAGTTCGGAGTCCAAAACTTGGCTCGATTCCGCTTGGTAAGCTCGCTCTTAAGCGAGCTAGAAGTGGTTTACCATTCGGAACTGCTCCCACAACCGTTGAAACTTATCCAAATGACGTGTTCGGAGTCCAAAACTTGGCTCGATTCCGCTTCGCAAGCTCACTCTTAAGTGAGCTAGAAGTGGTTCGCCATTCGGAACTACTCTCACAACTGTTGAAATGTATTCAAACGACGTGTTCGGAGTCCAAAACTTGGCTCAAATCTGCTTCGCAAGCTCACTCTTAAGCGAGCTAGAAGTGGTTCGCCATTCAGAACTGCTCCCACAACCGTTGAAACTTATCCAAACGACGAGTTCGGAGTCCAAAACGTGGCTCGATTCCGCTTCGCAAACTTGCTCTTAAGCGAGCTAGAAGTGGTTCGCCATTCGGAACTGCTCCTACAACCGTTGAAACTCACTCAAATGACGAGTTCGGAGTCCAAAATGTGGCTCGATTCCACTTCACAAACTCGCTCTTAAGCGAGCTAGAAGTGCTTCGCCATTCGGAACTGCAACAACCGTTGAAACTTACTCGAAGACGAGTTCGAAGTCCAAATTTTGGCTCGATTCCGCTTTGCAAGCTCGCTCTTAAGCGAGCTAGAAGTGGTTCATCATTCGAAACTGCTCCCACAACTGTTGAAATTCACTCAAACGATGAGTTCGAAGTCCAAAACATGGCTCGATTCTGCTTCGCAGGCTCGCTCTTAAGCGAGCTAAAAGTGGTTCGCCATTCGGAACTGCTCCCACAACCGTTGAAACTAACTCAAACGACGTGGTCGGAGTTCAAAGCTTGGCTCGACTCCGCTTCTAACACCTCGCT
Organism: Hemerocallis citrina; assembly: GCA_017893485.1. Taxonomy (NCBI): domain Eukaryota; kingdom Viridiplantae; phylum Streptophyta; class Magnoliopsida; order Asparagales; family Asphodelaceae; genus Hemerocallis; species Hemerocallis citrina. The sequence goes on from CM030368.1 coordinate 36,824,130, forward strand.
TATAAGCGAGTAAGAAGAGGTCTGCCCTTTAAAAGTACTCCTACAGCCATAGATGATTAACAAAACACACATGTCCCAAAGAAGAAACAAGCTTCGTTTATATAAAGATTGAGGAACAAATCAGATTACATGACCAGCTACATTTCTCTACAACGAAGTTACAAGATGTAAAAAGCCAAAATTCCACGGCTGACTCCTCGTACTTAGACAAAATGCAAAACTTGGAAAACAAAAAACCACTTCAACGCCCCCTAGGCACAAGGATGCTTCGGTTTAAAGACACGCGGGGACGGTGAACGCCGTAGGGCCTCCGTCTATCTTCGGTGCTCGTCCCTAGGCCGACGAACTGAGACACATCTTTCGTACTACTTCTGACGGTCGCACCAACAGAAGTACTACTTCTGACGGTCGCACCAACAGAAGCTCCACTCGACGAAATGGCTACCCTACTTTGTGCGTCACCTGGGCTTCCCCGAGTAACGGGCAAGCGAGTCGCAAGCTCGTAAAAAGAAATCCCTCGCTCGCTCTCTTCACGGGTACACGAGATGCTTCGGACGTTGATCCGTCCAGGTTGGGGCTTAAGGCGAGCTACCTCCGCCTCTAGCTCGATGAATCGTTGCTTCAGAGAGTCGTTCTTCATGGCTATCTTGAAGCGAGGAAGCAGAGTAGAGCCTACGGCACCAAAGCTGTCGACAATAATTCGACGGAGATGAGTAACCTCGATGCTCTTATCGACTGTAATCCTCTTCAGTTCGTCGACCTCCGTGGTCACTTTGCTCATTGTGGCTAACAACTCGTTACGCTCCTCCGTCAGCTTGCCCATCGTTGCTGTTAGTTCTTCTCTCCCCGCCAAAAGCTCGTCTTCCGCTATCACCAAGTCATGAATCTCAGCTAATAGTTCATCTCTCTCCGTTGTCATCTTTGACAAGGAGTAGCATAGACGCCTAAGCCTCAGACCGAGACTAAAGGCCATTGACGAACCATCATCGTCGCCTTCAGGGGTCGTCTCCCCAAGCCTCTCTTCTAGCCTTTGAATCTCGATGTCTCGTCGGCCTACAATTAGTTGCAGATGATTTCGTTCATGCTCTGCTCTGCGTAGCCCCAACTCAGCTTCGTAAAGGCGTTCTCGGCACCTAGCGAGGCATAACTTCGTCGCCCCTAGGCCATCCTCGGAACGTAACTCCTTCGCCGCATGAGGTGCGTCGACAAATTGTGTCACCTCAATGAGTTGAAAATTCCAAGGCAAACCACAAAAACACTTAGCAAAAATTAGCAAATTTGGCAGACACGAAGCCGAAACTCCTGAACAAGGTGACGTGTACACAGCAAAATTTCAACAAAAAAAAATTGTGAACACGTAACCGAAGTTTTAGGCAGGGTGACGTGAACACTTAGCCAAATTTCAAGAAAATTTTTGTAAACACATTTCCAAAGATTCACACACTTAGTTGAACTCAAAAGGATGGATTTCATTCATTCCAAAAAGTGCGTTGGCCAGTCCGCAATTAAGCAATACAACCAAAAGTACAAAAGCAAGAAAAAAAGAAGAAGACAGAAGTCAGGGGGCGACCTCTTTCCCAGGGCATCGAGACGGGACACGGTCGGATTCCCCCAAAGGTGCGACCATCGCTAGCGGGGTAACCTCAGACCCCTGGTGTTCGCCGACGATCTCGAACTCGGCGTCCACTTCTTCATACCCTACTTCCCCCTCGGACTCGTCGTCGAAGCCGTCGACGTGGTCGGGGAAGAGTCGCCATCCGGAGCAATCAACCTCGGGGAACCACTCCGACACTTGCTCGATGGCGCGAGCGTATGCCTTGGCCATGTTGGCCGCGAGGAAGCCCTGCGCTTTCTCCATAGTTGCGGCTTCGGCATCCTTCGCCGCCGCAACCTTAGCAGCTTCCACAGCCTCGGCCTGCTGCTTCGCTGCCTCCTCCCTCTGCCGAAGCACTTTGCCCTCGAGCTTCGTAACGAGGCCTTCGAGGTATTCCAGCCTCGTCGTCTTCCCTTCCGCCTCAGTCTTCAGCTTCTCAAGCTCGATGGCGATCCGAGCTTTTTCAGCTCGAGCACGGTCGACCTCCTTCTTGAGATCCTTCTCGAGCTCCGTCATCTTCTCCATAAGATGACCAAAGTGGACAGTTATCTGCAGCCGAACCACAGAGTCAAAGGAAAAAAGAAGTTAGAAAAATAAATTTGCAAGTCGTCTAAAAGCAAGAAATAGATACTCACCGATACCGCCGAGCGAGCGATCTCGAAGGCATCGTCGCCTACGCTGCCAGCATCCATTGCAGCTCGATCCTTCGGCGTCGCCAAGTGCTTCACCGCGTGCATGCTCGACGTCAAGTCATCGAGGAAGCCGTCAAGTTTCCAAACCTGCCAGTCCGGTACGTAAATCTTCTTGTGCTCCTCGGTCAGGAACACCTCGGCATCCACCATCAACGGGGGCACCTCCATCCCAAGGGCAGCGGCCATCGAGAACTCGCCAACCTCGGCCGATGTCGAGGTTGCTGCTGGCGTCCTCCTCGGGGTTACCGTCGCCGAAGCCTCTGCCTCCTGAACGGCGGCGTCAATGGTCTTCGGCTTCTACGCGGTCACCTTCATGGCAACCCTCTTGCACTTCCGAGGCGCCTTGCTACCGAGGGCCGCTCTCTGTGCCAGAATTGCATCGTAATCCATAGACTCTGCAACAAGAGAAAAGTTTGGTTAAAACACAAGTTATAATCAAATCCACAAAAACAGATAAAGCCGCATACTAGGGTCTATGCAACAGAGCCCTCCCCTGAAGAGCGCGTCTTCCATCAGATCTCTCCAATCGAGCTTCGGCCGGTAGAGGAGAATCTGCACCATCTCTTCCTCGTTGGGATAGAGCACCGGCGACTCCCTTACCCTCTTCGTCACCTCCTCTACCCAATCCGAAGGTATGCACCACGGCTCGCAGCTCCAAACTATGAAGTACTTGTCTCGCCAGTGCTTTATCGAGTCGGGGCAGCTGACGAGCCGAGCACCATGCCTCGGAGCCAAATAGTATCTGAACTCGGACTTGTGCTGCTGATGGAGCCGATAGAGTGTCCAGAGCACCCTCAAGTCCGGCTCGATCTCGGCTACCTGACAGTGGAGCGCAAACCCGTTGATGACCCTCCATGCATTCGGCATTAGTTGGATGGGGCTGAACCCAAACCACCTCAGCACTTGAACGGTGAATGGGTGGAGAGGCAGACGCGCCCCGACGATGAAGACATCGACCGGCCAGAAACACATGTTTCCTAGCATCGGCGAGTTAGCCCTCACCCCTTGACTCGGCAACATCAACTCGTACTCCTCCGGGATATGAAAGCACTCCCGGATTGCCGCCAGGTCTGCCTCGTTAAGAATTGAGACGGTGTCGTCCGCTTTCGAGGTCTCTCTCGCTGCATTCTCCTCGAAGTTCCGTTCCCTCCCGTATACGATGCATTCGGCGTGCTCCTCCGAAAGCTCCCGAACCCTATGGAGCCCCGTCAACACGCCCGGTAGTCTGCCGAACTCCCCCATTCGTTTCGGATCTTCAACTATGGTATCTCGACCATCAACCCTCTTGCCCCTGTCGACGCGAGGATTCTGGCTTGGAGACGGTGCTTCGCCAGCAGAGGGGGAGGGCTTCGAAGTAGGGGAAAGAGACATTTTTTGAAATAAGCTAAGTGATAAATTACCTTGAAGTGACTGACGTGGTCGGAAAGTTCACCGGAGTACTGTCGACGATCGCCGGAATCTCTCTCTAGTGAAAATAACTGCCTGAGTGAAAATTCGGAGAAGTGAAAAATGAGAGGGGGGTTAGTCTTATAGAGGTTGGCACAAATAACGAGGATATTGAGCTTCAGAAGCTCAACAGACAGGCCCATTTACACAAAATGACAAAGAATCGTACCATCTCATTAATGACTGATGGTCAAAATCATCAGAAGGACAGCAGTCAAATTGCCAGCTGTCGTCTCCAAGCTGTCAAAATCTCACCCTGGGATTTCGGCACACCTTGCCGAGCGTTCTTGGCACCGACTCTCAAACATGAGAAAAAACTCTCACCATGGGACTTCGGCATGCCTTGCCGAGTGTTCTTGGCACCGACGCTCAAACGTGAGAAAAAATTCTTACCTTGAGACTTCGGTACGCCTTACCGAGCGTTCGTGGCACCAACGCTCAAACGTGAGAAAAAACTCTCATCTTGGGACTTCGGCACATCTTACCGAGCGTTCTTAGCACCGACGCTCAAATGTGAGAAAAAACTCTCGCCTTGGGACTTCGGCACGCCTTGCCGAGCATTCTTGGCGCCGACGCTCAAACGAGAGAAAAAACTCTCACCTTGGGACTTCGGCGTGCCTTACCAAGTGTTCTTGGCACCGACGCTCAAACGTGAGAAAAAACTCTCACCTTGGGACTTCGGCACGCCTTGCCGAGCGTTTTTGGCACCAACGCTCAAACGTGAGAAAAAATTCTTACCTTAAGACTTCGGCACGCCTTACCGAGTGTTCTTAGCACTGACGCTCAAACATGAAGAAAAACTCTTACCATGGGACTTCAGCACGCCTTGCCAAGCGTTCTTGGCACTGACACTCAAACGTGAGAAAAAACTCTCACCTTGGGACTTCGGCACGCCTTGACGAGCATTCTTGGTGCTGACGTTCAAACAAGAGAAAAAAACTCTCACCTTGGGACTTCGGCACGCCTTGCCGAGCGTTCTTGGCACCGACGCTCAAACGTGAGAAAAAACTCTCACCTTTGGACCTCGGTGCACCTTGCCGAGCGTTCTTGGCACCGACGCTCAAACGAGAGAAAAAAACTCTCACCTTGGGACTTCGGCACGCCTTGCTGAGCGTTCTTGCTACCGACGCTCAAACGACAGAAAAAACTCTCACCTTTGGACCTCGGCGTGCCTTGCCGAGCGTTCTTGGCACCGACGCTCAAACATGGAAAAAAACTCGCTTCGGACTTCGGCAGACCCCGCCGAACCGCTTCAAGAGGTTCGGGGTCCCTTGCCGAGGTACGGAGATACCTCGGCGTGCCGACACGTGCTAGCTCCTTGAGGTGATTGGCAAGGGTCGGCAACATTGCCGAAGCAATTTGCCACCGACCCCCAAAAATAAAACAGAGACAACACCTTTGAGCAACCACAGCCACTAGATCTCCCCAAAATTCATGCCCATAGTCGATGGAGAGCTCAGATCGCGCCACGTCATAAATAGGATTAAAAAATCTATTTATTATTTATTTAATTTGAATTGTTTATCCAAAAAATTGCGGGAAAATGGTTTAAAATTCAGAAAAAATAATTTAAAAAATCTAAAAAATAATTGTAAATTCGGGGAAATATTTTTCGAGTCCCTGGGTAAATAATTATTGCTTAGAATGACTAATTATTGCCATCAAGAAATAATATACCGCTCTGCAAATTTGGATAAATGATCCGAAAAATAATTAAAAAATTGAGAAAAATCCCTAAAAGACCAGAAGAGCTCAAGGACGATCTTGAGGGCACTACCAACTCCAAAAATCATCCTAATACCTCGTATAAAGATTCGACACTCCTCATTTGGATTACGATACAACTTCGCAAGCCATTAAAACAGTAAAACTACTCCTCAAAGGCTGATCAAACTCAGACTTCGGGAGTGGGGGGCTCGTGATATGGCTAAAAATAGGGTTAAATCGGAACCGTCCAAATTGGGCACGAATCTTAAAGCTCGGGGTAAAATGGTAATTTCATCTACAAACGGGACTGAAATGGGAACTGGGCCTTTTTCCAAAGGCCCAAATAAACCATAAACGGGCCCACCTTACTGGGTGCGGGTTCTAACCCGCAAGAGACCCAGTCCAGCCGGATAGAATTAGGGTTTATGATTGTCATTAATCAACGGCCCTGATCACTTCTATCCATCCACCGGGAAGTAGAGATTTGATCTTATCCCGAAACTGGTTCCTAAGGCGGCTATAAATACCCCCCATCCCCCACTGTTACCAGGTAATCAATCTTTTGCCAATCAAAGCTCTTTCATAATCTTTCTGATTACTGACTAGAGCGTCGGAGGGTGCGTCGCCGGAATTAACCCTGGTGTTTCGCACTTTTTGCAGGTCAACGGCTGGAGGTCACGGTCAAACTCCGGTGAAGGTGTGTTCTGGTTTGATTATTCAACTTTCTTCGAATCCACAAATCTATCTGTTTGCCCCACACTGATTTCAGCAGCAACAACTGCCTAACGCAACCCTCCTCTTTATCCGGTTTGTGGCCGGATTGCTGACTTAGGATAGGCAATGGCAGAGTTATCCCGATATCCGATATATCGCCGAAAATTTCCCTAAAAAGATATAAACTGAATGAATATATCGTGTCGGTTTACTCTCGAACCCGATATATCGAAAAATTATCGGATATATTGAGGATATTTAAAACCTTGTCCACTTAAATTCTACAAAACAAGAAACTTCTTTCTAGAAGCATTACTTAGACAAATACCTTGGGCAGGACTTCCATAAATGAAAAATGAAATGCTCCGGAATTCTTGACAAATGCCAAGAAGTCAATAAGAGATGAAATCTCTCCTTCAAGTCTCTTAACATTCCCCCTATAGAAATAAAACTTGGCTAATGGGTGGAATCTAATCCTTTATTAAGATGCAGAAACTACTCAAAAAATGAGAGAAATGATTGGCTGAGACTGAGAACAATACATGCATATACGTTAGTTATGGTAGAAGCTACGGAAATGTAAGTCCATTTAGCTAAATAGAAACTCAACTGCTTGTCTGTAATCATTGCAGATGTTTGTTAAAGACATTTCGCTGAATTTACAGAGTTTAACGAGTAACGATCAAAAGGACTACAAATTTAACGTCTAGAATCATCTTGCATAGTGGACGTGAACTCAATTTGGTGTTTAGTAGAAGGAGAAAATAAGTCATCTGAAGAATGTTGGACAGCATTCTATTAGGTTCTTTATCAATATCCATCAATTTTGGCAAAGCTGTGGCCTATCTACAGTTTAAATTCAAGTTGTTAGCATGGAGGTTTCCATCATGAAGCCATATCCATGTAAGACCGAGGACCCATCTGCAACATGTTCCAAATGGAAAACATAAATTTTACATTAAAAGAATCATATATTCAAAATGAAGTGACACAATATGAAATGGACCAAATGGTGCAAGTTGCAACACATGAAATGGACCAAACGGGGGTAATTACGCAATTTGTTAAACATCAAAACCATAATACACTGGTTGGATTTACATATTCCAGGATTTCGGCAAGAATGTTTTCCTATCGTACGTCCGTCATCCTCGACCTATTTCAAAAAATTATGAATTCACTATTTGCAGATTTTGTGGGCAATAATAGTTCACCTTTTTCGTAGATTTTGTCCATTTTTGAATTTCTCCATTGTTTCGATAGATTTCACGAAATTCCTAATTTTACTATTTTGGCAAGATTTAGCAGGCTAGTACATTGTATTCAGTTGAGTTTAAGAAATTTTGAATTTGCTTTAGCCCAATTTTGTGGGCAAGAGTCCATTTTTTACATATTTTGAGATATTCTGAACTTCCCTATTTCAACAAGATTTTTTGGTTTATAGTTCACCATTTTAGACCAAATTTTAGAGATTCTGAATTTCACTATTCATACCAATTTTGTCGTTTATGGTCCATCATTTTTTACCAATTCTGAAATTTTTGACTTTTAAGGTTTTGGCCGAATTTTGTGGATTATAGTCCCCCACCATTTCTAACATATTTTGAAAAAATCTAACCACTATTTTTTGTCATATTTTGTGCTATAATCCATCATTTTCGACAATTTTGAGAAATTTTGAAATTCACTATTTGTATTATTTTTTGTGAGCTATATAAACCTCCATCTTGGACCAATTGTTAGAAATTCTAAATTTCACTATTTGTTCAAAATTTTGTGGGCTACTGGGCTGTTTTCGGCTTGTTTTGAGATTCTAAATTTAAATGTTTTGGCCAAATGTTGGAAAAAATTGAATTCCACTATTCTTACTGGACTTTGTGATTTGTCCACCGTTTTCAACCTGTTTTGAGAAATTCTAAATTTCACTATTTTGGCTAGCTACATATAATTAAACCATTTTCAACCTATTTTGTGAACTTCTGAATATCATTGTTTCTTCCAGATTTTGATGGCTATAGTCCACCATTTTTGTCGATTTGAAGATATTCTAAATTTCACTATTTTGACCACATTTTATGGACTACTACACCGTATTTGACAAATTTTGAGAAACTCTGAATTTCACTATTCAGCCAGATTTTGTGGGCTATAGTCTATTTTCAGCGATCTTGAATGAATTTGAATTTCGATGTTTTGGCAAGAATTTGTGGTGTATACAGTTTTTGGCTGATTTTAAGAAATTTTGAATTTTACTGTTTTGACCAAATTTTGTAAGCTTATCCAACATTTTCAGCCCCTATGTGAAAAAATAAATTTCATTTTTTAAGGCAAATTTCTCCAAAATATGTAATTCACTATTTTGGCAATATTTAGCAAGCTGGTACATTGTATTCAGCCGAGTTTGAGAAATTTTAAGTTTCACTGTTTTAGCCCAATTTTGTGGGCAATAGTCCATTTTTGACATATTTTGAGATATTATGAACTTCCCTATTTTAACAAGATTTTTTGGTTTATAGTCCACCATTTTAGGCCAAATTTTTAGAGATTCTGAATTTCACTATTCATGCCAATTTTGTCGGCTATTGTCCACCATTTTTTGAAAGTATACACTCGCTAACTCAGACCCTGTTTTCGCTAGGCTCGCTAACTTAGCGAGTGGGTCGTTTTGGTAAAAACTTTCGAAAGTGGATCATTTTGGTAAAAAATTCAAGACAAAGGGGGGAGGGAGTTTCGGAAAATTAAAATTTTTATAATTTTTCTTCGTCTGAGTTACTTCAAAATTACATTTCCTGCACGTGCATTAGATATACAAGTGCACTAGTGCAGGACTCGGACTATAATTCGAAAGAGAGGTTGTTCAAATACTCTTCTCTCGTTGTGTAGTAGTATAAAAGCGTAGATAGTTCTCGATGTCATCGTTGTAAAATGCAGCATAGTATAGGGGGTTTTTTTAATTTTTTAGGCAGCTTTTACCCCCAAAAGGATAGCGTTCCCGGTTCCGTTTGAAAATAAACGGTCACTGCGTTATCAAAAGTTTTGCTTGCTTTTGATTGAACCAAGTTATGTTGTTAGCAACTGCTTGTTTTGAAATATTGGGCGGTGATGCTACAATGACTTTTACTTCACTGTTGAATGCGCACGATCTCTAGATGAGGTTGCGTAGTTGTTAAAGTGTAGCACTAGGTGTTTGGTATGTGGGAATGTGCAAGGGAATTCCATATTCCCTCTTAGATTATTTTGTTTGGTACATGGCAAGCATAGTTTTGAAAGGAATGATAGATCCCCAAGGAATTAAAAATTCTTTGTTCAGAAGGAAATTCATTTCCCCAAAAACAATGGGATTTGAAGATTCTCATGAAATTTTCATAACGAACATAAAAAAAACCCAAAAAACTAGAATAAAAAATTACAATAATAAATGATTTCCGGAAATGTAATCTACTATACCAAACGCGATAATGCAACATTCCCAGAATCTTCATTCCCACCTTCACATTGCCGGAAATCCTTTCATTCCTAGGAATTTTTTACTTGTTTCTAGTTGTTTTAGTTGATTACACAGAGAGAGTTGTACTAGTTGTTTTATGTGAAAATAATTGTAAAACTATAAAATGAGAATAATTTTTGGTTGAATCAGAGGGCCTAGTTACTTGCTAGTTCCTTGCTTGTTGGGTTTAACAACCACCCGATCAGCCAAGAGGCCCAAGAACTTAGTCTCGACAAACTATTTTTGAAAGCAAGCATTAGGCATAAAAATTATTTTAGAATGCAGATATTAGGTATAAGAATAATTGTAGAATGGGGGTAATAGGATACTTCAAAAGAGAACATTCGTAGAGCATCCATGGTATAGCTGTGCAATACAATTCTACAAACAATGAATATCACGGATACAACAAAAATATAACAAATGAAACAAGAAATCATTTACAAAAAAAGAATCCTCCACATTATCAAGAGCAGTTAAAAGCTGCCTTTTTGTATACCAGTACGAAAACAAGAGAATTTTCAATTCAGCTAAACAAATCCTGATAATAGGCATTTCCCATACTCAAGAACGGGAATGATAACTAGCAGCAACTTTCACCTCCTACAACCAAAAAAATGAACCAATTTGCTTAGACATGGTGTTTTGATAGTATAACTTCTACTAGAAACCATCTGTTATTGATGAGGAGAAACAATTGATGAGCATCAATCTGCACTCAATTTCCAACTTTATATCATCGCGGTGAACTGCCATAGCAATCAAGGATGAAGAAATCATACGATCTTGGAAAGGGGAAAACGTGTTTTTTTCCTTCTCCCAATAGTATGTCCATAGTGTGATAACGTTGCTCCTTTCTACTGAGAGAAAATGCCCCAGTTTTTGTCTGGTGAGAGGTTCTCTTTGAGTTTTTCTAGCTTCTTCAGAATCTCCAGGAAAGATGGTCTCTGATTGATATCAGCAGCCCAACATCTCTCTGTCAACCTGCAACATAACAATAAAAGGTAAATTTTAGATACTGCACTCGACAGATGAGCAGCACATGATCACGAAGTGCTTGCAGTGGATTCACAAATATTTGCAACAAGTAGGGGAAATGTGGTATTCAAATCAAAGACTATCATTATTGGTTGAGATAATACCATTAGAAATGCTCACCCTGATGCACATCCACCAATATTAACATATCCGGTATAACATAAACATACAGTTTGCAAGGAAGTAGACATTCCCATAGCAAACAAAATCCCATGTAAGGGGGCTTGCGCTGACCAGAATATGTAAGGAGGCCTGCGCTGCCAGAGTGTATCCATTCCAACTTAGAGTCAGGTAAAGCCGTAAATGCAGGAGGCCAGAGTTAGAGGAGATAGTCAAAACTAATACAACAACAACAACAAAGTTTTTTTCCCGACTAGTTGGGGTCGGCTACATGAATCCTGGTTTTCCATTCTGCTCGATTTAGCGAAATATCTTCTGTAAGGCCACAAGCTATTGTTTATTTTCTCACCGTTACTATGGAAGTAAGTTTAGATCTTCCCCTCCCCCTAACTCTATCCCCAATACTAATCAAATCACTCATTCTAACGCGGGCACTACTAGGTCTATGTGTGACATGTCCAAACCACCTGAGGCGATTCTTTCTTAATTTATCTTGGATATGAGTTAACTTTACTATGTCTCGTATATGCTCGTTTCTAATTCTATTCTTCCATATTTTACCACACATCCATCATAGCATCATCATCTTCGCTGCACACATTTTTTGGATGTGTTGATTCTCTGTTGCCCAACAGTCAGGTCCATATATCATTGTTGGTCTAACAGCCGTCCTATAAAAAAATTCTTCAACTTCAAAGATATATGTTTGTCACACAGTACCACTAGCGCTTCACTAACGCCACCCTGCTTGGATCCTATGTATAATATCTTCACAAATCCCCCCATCCCATTGTATAATCGGAGCATAAATATCGGAGACGGTCTCTCTTAGGTATCTTTTGACCATCAAGCTTCACTACTTCCTCATTTGTGTTTCGAATCTCACTAGAATTACACTCCATGTACTCTACTTTAGTTTTGCTTATTCTAAAGCAACTAGCTTCCAAAGTTTCTTTCCGCAATTCTAATTTAGTATTGATTCATGCATTAGTACCGTCTACTAAGACGACGTCATCGGCAAAAAGTATACACCAAGACACCTCATCTTGTATTTCTCTCATCAGTTCATCCATAACCAAAAGCAAAGAAATAAGAGCTTAAAGCCAAACCTTGGCGTAAACCTATTATAAGAAGGAATTCACTACTCTCCTCCAGATGTTCGAATTGTGGTCATTGCCCCTTCATAGATATCCTTAATTACCTCAATATACCAAATAGTTACTCTTTTGTTATTTAACACACACCACATTGTCTCTTTATTGTATGTTTTTTTTAGATCTGTAAATACCATATGTAGATCTTTCGTATTCTCCCTATATTTTTCATAAGTCTTCTCAGTACATAAATTGCTTCCATTGTTGACCTCCCAGGCATAAATCCAAACTAATTCTCAGACACTATTGTTTATAGTTTATGTTCGATCACTCTCTGCCAAAGTTTCATCATATCGCTCATTAATTTAAACCCTCGATAATTGAGCAACTTTGTATCTCTCTTTTATTTTTATATATAGGTGTACTAAAATACTCTTCCTTCATTCATCGGGCATCTTCTTGATCCTCAAAATCTCAGTAAACAATCTTGTTAGTCAACCCACTCCTACATCCCCAAGACACCTCCAAACTTCAATGGGTATATCATCCGGTCCTAAACCTTTTCCTATTTTCATCCTTCCTATAGCATTTTGAACATCTGAGATCCTAGTTCTACGGGAAAACATATGCTCTCGACCCCCCCTCGATTCTTTTATATTTAAGTTGCCCACAACCTTGTCATTTAATAACTTCTCAAAGTAACTTCGTCATCTTTCCTTAATTTCCTCATCTTTTACTAAGACTCATGAATCCTTGCTTTTAATACATCTAATTGTATCCAAATCTTTTGTTTTTCTATCACTTTGTTTAGCAAGCTTATGGATGTTATTTTCTCCTTTTGTTCCTGATTTTGTGTGTAAATCATCGTAGCCTTTTTCTTTTGCATCTTTTTGCCGTTTTCTTAACTTCTTTTCTAACGGTCTTATATCTCTCCAAATCATCATCATTTACTCTTTTGCCATATTTTGAAGGTTCATCTTTTTTGTCTCACAATATTTTGAAATTTTTCTTGTCACCACCATGTTTCTTTAGTTTTCAGCCCTTGACCTTTAGATTCTCCAAGTACCTCCTTTGAGAATTCTTTTATGCACGTAGTCATTTTAGTCCACATCATATTTGTCTTCCTTTCCTAATTCCATGTCGCTCCTTTAAGGACTTTATCTCTAAAAACCTCTAGTTTCACTCCCTTTAAGTTTCATCACCTAGTTCTTAGGTCCCTAGTCTCCTTCCTCACACTCGTGTTTTCCGTTCTTAACATCCAACACCATTAATCTATGTTGTTAGGTTAAGCACTCCCAGTATAACTTTATGAAAGAAAACTTTATAAATTTTCAAACCAAAGATCCAGGCTTTAAAAGTTAGACACATAGCCGGAAAACTTCTGCCTGCGTAGAGAAGGTTAGATCAAATAATTAAATACAACCAGGTTGGCGGCTTCAAAAGTAGCAGAACAGCGGTTGATACGGTTGATACAGCTCAAGTGTTTTTTCTTAACTAATAAAAGCATATAATTATGTCTCGACAGCAAGATTCTTCATCCCATATCATCAGGGTAGGTTATTGTTTTTCTTCACTTAGCTTTGTTCAGGGAATTTTCCCAAAATAAAACAAAAAAACTTTGTTTAGGGCCCACCAGTCTGCCAGATTAACTACTATATGCTTCAAGCCTTCCAAGCAATCAAGTTCCCTTTAAGTTTATCCCTAGACCCTCTGCTTCATTAATTACCCACTCTTCCTAAATGGCATATTTATTGCTCTTTGGCTACTATGCCAAATCAGTTCCCTCATTTTGTGATTTTTAGCGCCTGTTTAACGCTTTCAACAAAGAAACACCAACTCCCACATTATGCCTTGTTTTTGGTCAACTTTAAGTGCCAGAATGCCGCTTGTGCCATTTTTTAGTGCTCTCTGGAACTATGCCAGTGTGCTAAATGTAGTGTCAACCGACACAACCAACATGATGGTTACATGTCATTCTATACGGGTCATAAACGATTCGAAGAAGAAGAAATATTGTTTTTAACCTGATATCAGCAACTAGGAAGCATGGGTACTTCCAAACGCTCAACATACCCGTGTCAGGTGCGTATCGGGTGCCGATACTCCTTGGATACTCCCGGATGCGTACCCAAGGAGTATCCAATTTTTTAATACATTTTTTATAACTTTTGGACACAATTAAGCGTAGATGAATGTTTAGGTCCCTACGTAATTTCAAAAACTTGATGTTTTATGTTATGCTCAAACACAAAACAAGTATACACAATGTTTTGATAGTTAGATTATCAATTTTTTTCTCTAAAAATGCTCATAATTATAATGTATTCTTATAATCTATGAAATGGTTCAGATATTTGCATTTTTAATAATATAAATAAATATTTTTTTATATATATATGATATAAAATATATTATATTTAACGTACCGACGACGTACCAGTATCCTACTTTTTTGTAAAATCACGTATCCCCGTACCAGTATCGTGTCGTTCCCGCACCCCGTACCCGTATCTATGCTTCATAGATCAGCAATACATAGCCAATTTCCAACATTTTGGTCGATGTGTTGGCTTGAAGATGGTGAATTCCATATATTGATTCTGAATCCGGTCTCTTAATTGTATGACTTACTAAATGCTATGTCATTTTATGCAATTGTTATTTATAATGCAAAATTATCATGAAAATAAATTATTATTATGTTCACTCATTGCATGTGGACTAAATTACAGAAAACTGCCATATGCTTGTGGGCATTCTCAGATTAACTACCCTAACTGTTGGTAATATGAGTAACCCCCCTCAAACTTTCATTTTCATCCAAATCTGAAACAATTATCTATCTCAGACTTCTATTTACTTTCAAGAGCTACCCTAAATACAAAGGCCTACAGTATAGGGTGCTTTTTTGTAATTTAAATGTGTATGTGATTTATGGAGATGTCTATACACTTAGATTATATATCTATTGATTGTGTCGGATAGATGGATAATAAAAGCCTACAATGTGTCTAAGCACTATCTAGACTACATTTTAAGACATTTCCATCCCCAGTTTTACAAAACATCCTGAACCTTACTATGAATGTAAAACTTATAGCAAATTTCTACTTACTCCTTCAATTCTGGAAGATAACCTTTTGCACGAAATACTGGACGATGCCCTTCTGCTACATATTTGGCAGCTTCATATGGTTCATAGTTTACCAATGGAGGGTCTCCTTCAAGCATCTATAGTAGCCATAGCAAATCAGTCATGAAGCATTGGGGTCATACTATATCAACTACTATTAAAAAGAAACTGATTATTACCTCATATAAAATCATGGCGAATGAGAACACATCAACTTTCTTGTCATATTTCCTATGCTTGAATACTTCGGGTGCCATATACCGATCTTCATTACTCAAAAAGGAATAAACAAATCAGTTAGATTAAACACCAGTATCCATCCTCAAAAGGGGAAAAGGGAATTAGTTCATGTCTTTTTTGTCAACATAATATATTTGAAGATTATCCAAAATAAAATTAAAAAAAATACTCACAACTCCCAGTTTCTCCGGTCATTTTATACACATCATGGGAGTTCTGGACTTTGATGAGCTTGCTTAACCCAAAATCTCCGACCTTTAAATGGTCAGCACTGCTGTTGACCAAAAGAACATTCCTGAAAGACATTCTAAAAATGAGAATTCTATCATATCTATGTCACATAGAGATCAGCAGTTTATGTTACCTTGGCTTTAAATCTCGATGAATTATAACATTTGGCTCATTATGAAGATACGCCATACCCCTGTATAATCACATGCATAAGAGAACTACATCAGAAACTTAAAAAAATCTCGTGTACCACTGAAAAAACTGATATCAAATCCAACATCTATGATATATATATACAATTGTACAAAACTGAAAATCTTAAAAGTCGGAAAATAAAATCAAATGAATTTGTCAGTTAGAACAACTCCAGTTCAATTCTAGCAATTAATATAAAAATAAACAACAGACTAGCAAGAACTATTATAGTTTACTATCTTGAGATAGAAAGCAATACACGATAAAGATATAATAAATTTGTATTAGTTGTAGGCTGAATTCGAAGATTCTGTGACTAGGATGCAGAGGTTTTGACAGGCTGACAGCACAAACATTATTTATATGATGGAAGGAAAGAAAGAAAATAGATGTCCACCTTTCATTTACACAATAAAATAAAGAAAAAGAAATACAAAGGATAATAGATTAGTTATTTATTCATATTAAAGATACAGTAAGGAAAGATATATAACAGAAAATAGCATCTTCAATTTGGAAATGATTGAATATCTGACAGTTGGAATTGATCCTAAAGTAAACAAAGACCAACAGCATCAAGCGATAGTCAAACTCCTGAATAACCAAACTTCGAATGAATCTGTTCTAACTGATAAATGCCCAAATACGACTGATTTTGTTAATGCATTTTAGATCAGAAATGTCAGGTCAATAAGCTTATAGCCAATCCTTGATCTTTGTAAGATTCTCTGGGGAACCTGATGCTCTATAGCTGACCCAATTTTCTAGGACAAGGCAATGATGATGACTAGAGTTAACAAAGACCAACAGCATCAAGCGACAATCAATCTTCTGAATAATCAAACTTCAAATGAATTATGTTGTTCGAACTGGAAAATGCCCAAGTACTACTGATTTTTTTAATGCATTTTAGATCAGAAAATGTCTGGTCAATAAGCTTATAGCCAATCCTAGATCTCTTGCCAGAATGTGGGGAACTTAATGCTCTATAAGTGACCCAAATTTCTATGACAAGGTAATGATGATGCCTGATGACAATGACAATGGCAAATGTTTTCACAGATTAGTGATATATGATATTGGAATCTAGCAAGCACAGTGGTAAAAGGCCCTGCATTAGGTAAGCTTTCTAAAGCGCTTTAGCCTCTTTTTTTAGATTTAGACATGTAAGCATGCGGGCAGATATTACCAGTAACATAACAAATTTTAACAGTTCAGTTTAACCAGATAATTCAAACAAGGAAAAGAAGTCTGAAAAGCCATATATTATTACAAGATAAGAAGATAAAGTGTTGAACTTCGAAGCAGCATATAATAGTATTTATGGTTCCAGATAACCTCACTATGATAAGCTTCAACTCCAAGAAATAAATCTACTAGATTACACAATGCCTGAAAAGTAGAAAGTTATTTTTCCGACGTGTAGGTATTTTCTCAATAATAGAATAAAAGGGCAGTACAATTTAGCTTGTCAGCAACGTAAACCCATATATAGCTAAAATGTAAATATTCATATTACTTTTGAGCACATAAACGGCAAAAGAATCCAATGCTGAGAAAAATTTTAATGAAAATAATTAATTGAAAAGTTTCACAGTGAATACCTCGCAATGTCTAGTGCAAAATTGACAGCTGTTAAAGGGCTAAGTGATCCCTTTTCTTTTAGATACTGATGAAGATCACCCTTGAACCAAAAAGAAAAAATATATTTGTTAGAGATAACTGAGAAACTTTCAGCCCACAACAATTGGGTTCCATAAGCATAATTATCCATACCCCACGGAGATATTCTGTAATTAGCATCAAAGGTTTCCTTTCTGTTACTGCTCCAAGGAACTGGACAATATTGGGATGGCGCAACTTCACTAATAGGTTGACCTCATGCCTGAAATCCTGGCTGAACCACAAGAAAATTGGATAAAAGGAGTATGAATGGATCAGAAGTTCTGCAGTGCAAAGTAATACCTATTTATTGTCATCCTTGTTTATAAGAACTTCTGTACAGCATTAAGGACAAGACCGTAGTCACCACATTGTGATTTGAATCATTCGATTCTAATTAAATATGCTCAAAGAGATCTTTGAGAATCTATGTAATTACACAAAGGTAAATTAGGGATGTAATTAAAATGACGTATTCAATGTCGTTGTTTATGGTATAAGAATTTAGCTAAACATCGATTTCCTGAATGTACATGAAGAAATGATGTTCTCAATGCTACTGTTCATCTTACATAAATTATTAAAAGATGAAAGTGTGTCGCAAAACATAATTAAGACTGTTAAGTTATTAACTTACGTCACCAATCTATCATCTGTTAAGGCTGGAAGAATACGTTTAACAGCCACAGGTGTCCCACGCCAAGATGCCTTTAAAATCTCACCAAATGAACCCTGCAATCAGAGGCTCTTTTATAAAAACACAGGCCACGCATCAACAATATAAAACTACAGTTGACGTAAATAAGTAGAATATGTATATGATGAGGACATCGGTTCTGTTTTGTTTTGTTTTGAGATTTAGCCATATGTAGTTTGTTTGAGAGAGATATTTTAGATTTGAGAGATTTGTTTTAGATTTGTTTGAGATTTGTTTTGGATTTGTTTTGAGTTTATATATAGGCCTTGATAATAATGAGAAGGTATGTTAATATTGATTAAAAAAAAAATTGTGTGTTGAGTTGTTGCTCTTCATTCTCCTTTTGTGTGTGTGAGACCATAAGAGAACATTAAGTGTTTGTGCGAAATCCTAAGAAAAGAATTTGTGAGAAGCCCTAAACTACACCCAAACCCGCAAATTATTTATCCAAAAAATCCCTAATTAAACCTTAAACTAATTACCCCCTTCATCATCAACCGCTTTCTTCCTATTTTCTTCTCCCTCTCCTTTCTCCCGAACCCAACCACCACCGACAGCCGCTGCCACCACTCCTGCCGGCCATCTTCTCCACCACTCCTCGTCATCCCCGTTGATGCTCTTTTGTTCCCGCAACCCCGCGACGCTCCTCCACCGCCGCACAACCACCCGCAATCACCATCCTTCCATTTACAGTCGCAGCACCTTCGGCCCTCGCCTCTCCCCGACTGCCCCCCTCATCTAATCCAACACCATCCCCGAATCCCCTCCTCTCCGACCCGACGCCGACATCGCGCCCCACCGCCACTGTCACTGGTGCCACTATAAGCCATCGGCGCACACCCCACCGTCAGTAGCAGCCCTGACGTCGAGCCCTTCCCCTTCCTCCCGAGCGCACAACAACAAAGTGATTAGATATGGTCATATCTGATTTTCGGTTGGATAGTTTCTGGTATTTCGTGTTCGGGTGTGAAGAGGAGATCAACGCAGTGTCTTATTCCAGGTCCAATACTCGTTCATCGAACCCGGTAATTTCTTTTCATTCTCCTTTATATATGGTACCGCATATCACCTCTAGAATATTATCCAAATTTACTATCGTCCACAAATATTGAGTGGTGCTTCTATTTGCCAATTAGCGTACAAATCACTATTGAATATCTTACTGACTAATAACACTTAAGTATATTTGTTGATTGTTAGGCTTGAATATTTAATTGGGCTTGTTAAACTTCATTCATCTCTTGAAGATCCATCAAACCGATCATTAGTTTTAATTTCTAACTTAATTGGCATTACATGTTGGTAAACTTGATCGTTTAATATTCTTGGAAATTTTCTACCTAGGATTAAATTTACATCAGTATGCCTCACTACATGTTTGACACAACTACATTAAGAAGTCGGTGAAAGAAGAGATCAGTCTAATAAATTTTCAAGGTTGCTATAATTTATTATATGTTTATCAAAAATATAAAATTTGTCATAGTTCGTATCCATTAGACTACACAATTTGTTCGCATCCAACAAAATGAAGATTAATACATTACTAGTAGCCCTTTCACATTGATTTTTTGTCCATGCCAAGAATTAAACAAGTTACAAGTTCATATTTTCATTTAATCATCCAATATAAGACAAAGCACAGTTCAAATTTCAGGAGGTTCAATGGATAGATAAACCACAGTTTTCCAATTAGCGAAGCACCTGACATAATTTTTTATGAGGCAGTGCCTAGTATATGATTGATGTATTTTTTAGCGATAGATGATAGATGGCTTTAAGGACCCTTATGGTTAAGACTTAAGAAAGTCCACATTTATCTAGAGTCAAGACTAAAAAAGTTCTAGAAAAACAATTTAGGTTCAAAGGGTGTAATAAAACCACTATGCTCTTTAAAGTACAAATAAGTTAAAGATTTCAATTCCCAAAAGAATTAAATAAATTAAATACAAGTAATACACCGAAAACTACTGTTCAAATAAATGTAATCATCATCTAAGCCTTTTTCATAAAAATGGTTTAGCAAAATAATATGAACAGATTGTGCTAAATTCATATACTGTCAATATCAGTCAGCATAATGATCTCTCCATTTATAGTGATTATGATACAATTTCGATACGGATAACTTCTTGCTTTGGTTTGGAAGTTACGTTTGTGCTTTCTAAACTGAATATGTATCAATCAGTCTAAAGAAGCAATACCCAAGTTCTTGAGCTTTACAACGATAGTTACCTAACATTAAAATCTCAAAGCATTTCATATTGCTCTTCTCAGTTTCTTCCATTTATTATTTGTAAGTCGTATCAATTTATGCACTGAAGCAGAAACGATATATAGAAACTGTTATTTGTGCCTCAAAGTTAGATGAACAGCTTTGTGTCAATTTATTATTTGTAGGTCGTATCAATTTATGCAGTGAAGCAGAAACTGTTATTTGTGCCTCGAAGTTTGATGAACAGCTTTGTGCCAAATCTATTATCTCCCCATTCTACTAGATGTTTTATTGTAGTCTAAGAGGATTTAAAAGACGCACACTCATCGTTTTTAATTGAAAGAAATTCCCTCTCATGGCCCATAGTTTCCTTGACCATGAATTTGGCAATATATAAAGGAAGATGCAAGATATACAGATGCTTGTAACATGTCATGTCTTTCATGGAGCTTTATACTCCATAATTGTTTAGATGTTATTGCTACTGATAATGAAACTGAGACATAGTCAATAAGAATTGCATATTTAATGCAGGTCACATCCTAATACAAACCTTTCCAATAATAAATGCAGTTGAGAAATCTATTTCAGATGGTTCCACTTCCCAGTCACATTTATTGGGAAGAGGGGGTGGTACTGGCTTTGGCTCAAAATGGCTACCGTTTTGACCCTGCAATAAATAAAGGATAGTTGGACTTGAGGCTTAAAGCGGCAAAAGTAAAAAAAAATCAAATTAACTGATAACTATCAGAAAATCATGAAATGAAGAATTTACCATATTGCACTTGATGATAAAAACTGCATGTTTTTCCTTCTAAAAGAGTTCTTAGATTGGAGAGAACTGAAGGATGTGATCTGATCCAGAATAGTAATAACTTAAGAAGCTTCCCTATTTGGTACCTCATATACTTTCAAGGCAATAAAAGATAATACAATTATATGAACAAATCATATAATATATACAGGCAACTGTAGCAATATCCTTATGTGAGTATTTTATTTTAGGAAAAAATTCTTTACGTGTTGCGTTCCCCAGCATGCATCCACAGTATGTCACAAATTATTCTGTTCAATATTTAGGCTCAGTGTGCCAGTGCACAGTATATCCACAGTATTCTATATTCTACTTTTTTTTACTGATTTTGAGAAATTCTACATTTTATTGTTTTGGCCATGTTTTTTTGGACTATATAGTCCACCGTGTTCGGCTAATTTCCTGAAAAATCTAAATTTCACTATTCTAGTCTGATTTTGTGAGTTATATAGACCAGCGTTTTTTGTCGATTTAGTGAGATTTCAATTTTTACTATTTTAGCCAGATTTTGTGGGTTATATAGTCCACCATTTATGTTTTATTTTAAGATATTCTAAACTTCATTGTCTTGGCCAGACTTCATGGCCTATAGTCCCATTGTCTTTTGTTGTTTTGGTGAAAAATCCCGAATTGCACTATTTTAGTCATACTTCGTGGGCTATTTAGTAAAATTCTGAAGTCCACCATTTTTATCTGGGAAATTTTGTATTTCATTGTTTGGCTAGATTTTGTAGGCTTTCCAACTTTGTTTGCTGATTTGATGAAATTCTGACGTACCATTTTTGCCAGATTTTGTGAGCAATAGTCCATTTTTGGCTGATTCGAGAGATGTTCAATTCACTAGTTTGACCATATATGTGGTCTATATAGTCCACCATCTTTTGTTGATTTTGAGTAATTCTACATTTCACTATTTTTGCTAGATTTTGTGGACTATATTCCACCATTTTTTGCTAATTTTGAAAATTTATGTATTTTACGGTTTTGACCAGACTATGTAGACTATAGTCCAGTGTTTTCAGCTCATTTGGTAAAAAATTTGAATTTCACTATTTTAGCCAGATTTGTAAGGCTATAGTCCATCGTTTACGACCAGTTTTGTGAAAATTACGAATTCACTATTTTGCCAAATTTTGTAGGGTTAAAAGAGAGAAATCCACACGTACTTTTAGGTCAAAGAAAATAACCCACCTCCAAATTGGTCAATGCACAAAACCACCTACAGTGGATATGGCATTAGTCAACAATTAGTTTTTAAGTTACGTGGAGTGCATGTATTTTGTATGTCAAAAATACCCTTGTATTATCTAGACATTATTTTTTACATCTAAGTCCTCTAAAAATATTTATTGCATATACACAATACACTTATATAATTCTTTTTTGCAAATACACCCCTAAAAATATTAAAATTGTGGGAGACTTATGTGCAACCAAAAAAAAATCATCTTTCTCCCTCATTCTTACTCCATCTACCATTAACTCACAAAACCAAACCCGAACCCGCACTATAATTCTTCCTCTCTTTGCCCTCCTACTCATTCCTCTCTCTCCTCTCTTTTCTCTTCATCTCTTTCAATCTCTCAAACCTAAATTAAAAAACTCATTTAATATTAACCCTACAAACCCATCAAATCTAAACTTAAACCCAACAAGCCCATCAAATTCGAATCCAGTCCACTAATCTCACATATTCTTTCTCACCCTCTTTGCTTTCCTCTCTCTCACATCTCTTTCTATTCAGCCCTCTCGGTCTTTAAAATTCAAATTAAAAGAACCCATTAAATTTACACACTACAAACTCATCAAATTTTAATACTATCCAACAATCTCATCTCTTCCTCCTCACCCGCTTCGCCTCCTCTCTCTCCCTCTGTTTCCCTTCTTCTTCCTCTCATACTCCTTACATGTTTAGAATCCGGAATCCAAAACCCGACCCGAACCCAAAATTCAGAATGAGGGTATTTTCATCATATACAAAATGCATGCACTGCACATAACTTTAAAACTAACGGTTGACTAACGCCGTACCCACCTTAGATCGTTATGTGTGTTAACCAATTTGAAGATGGGTTATTTGCTTTGACCTAAAAATACATATGGGTTTCTTGCTTTTAACCCAATTTTGTATGCTATAGTCCATCTTTTGCCAGTTTGGTCAAATTCTATATTTCAATGTTTTGACAAATTTAGTGGACTATAAACCACCATCTATTTTTTTATATTTTTAAAAATTCTGCACTTCACTATTTTTGCCAGATTTTGTGGGTTATAAACCATCATTTCGGCTCATTTGGTGAAAATTCCGAATTCCACTATTTTTGTCAACTTTTTTTGAGCTTATAGTCCACCATTTTTTGCCAGTTTGGTGATATTTCAAATTTTAGTATCTTTGCCAAATTTTAGGGGATATAGTCCATCATTTTTTGATGATCTCGAGGAATTTTGCATTTCACAGTTTTAGCAACAATTTGTGGGCTACCTTTTTTACTTGTTATGAGCAATTCTACAGTTCACTATTTTGGCAATATTTTTTGGACTATAGTCCACCGTTTTCGGATGATTTAGTAAAAAATTTGAATTTCATTATTTTGGCTAGATTTTGTGAGCAATATACCCACCTTTTTTGGCCAATTTGGTAATATTTCGAATTTTACTATTTTTGCCAAATTTTGTGGGCTATATAGTCCACCATTTTGTCTGATTTTAAGAAATTTTGCTTCGTAATATCTTATTCTTTTTTGTTATGGGCAGCAAACCACTGCTTCAAGGTAGGGTTATTTGCAATTTACTGGAAGGATACCAAATCTTCAAATACAAGGTTATGATGGACACACTCACAGTCTACCATATCAACCCTCCTAATCTCCCACTATGCAAGGTAAGGATAAAAATAGCTATCTCCTATTTCATCTTTCGGGTCCACCCTTGGATCCATCCTACTCCGCCAATAAAGCACTGGCTCAAAATAAGAAACAATCATCCACCCTTATATCCTTCACAAAGAGAAAATTATAACAAATGAAATGAAACTAAAATTATTGATCAAAATAAAAAATAAAAATACAACAGAGAAAAGAATATAGTAGAGAGAAGAAAAGGAAGAAAACATATATGAAGAAGAAAAAAAATAATGCAGAAAAATGTATCAGAATTGCATACAAAAACAAATGAAATAGATAAACGGCGGGGGGGGGGGGGGGGGGGGGGGGGGGGGGGGGGGGGGGGAGGGGGGGAGGGGGGGGGAGGGGGGGGGGAGCAGGAAAGAGGTTGTGGGTATTGACTCATCAACTTTGATAGGCGTGAAGATGAGGAAACAAGAAGCGGGGAACAATGGAAAATTATTGTTCTCTTCAAATATTGCTGGGTTTATAAATTTGACTTGGGAAGATAAAAGGCTGTGGTGTTAACCCAAATCACTTTGATGATATAGCACCTCAAGTGCTTTGTGCTGAAATCCTGGAACTCAGGACACATCCCATAAGCCTAAAAGAGGGCCTCTTGATTAGTGCTACATTCCTAGATTAGAGAATTTGAATAACGGAGGAGCTTGCAGTGATTGTAAAAGACTTAAGGGGATGATGGATTAGCAACATGGAATTGCATTCAACTTGGTGGCATATATATAGCAACAGATAACGGATTCCCAAACATTATTAAATGTATTACACCAAACAATCCAGAATCCATTCATCCCACTGCCACCTACATGGCTCCATCCTCTCTTTTTTCTTATCCCTTCTCCACTTTTCTTTTCCCTTTGTCCTATTTAACAGGTTTATTATCATAGAAGATTCCATGGAGAAGATTTTCAAGGCAGCAGGTACACAAAGAACATAAGTTTGAGAATCTAAGGCCTCTATGATTCAAGTCATGAAGGCCCTGAATATCTCTTCTTTGAAGCTATATGAATTCTTATAGTCAATGACTAATGGCACCAGGGGATTGGCAAAATAATTAAGTCCTATTTCTTTTTTCTTTTCTTTTTTTGGGTAAAGTAAATAAATAGCAAAGCATAACGAATGTAACTACAGACAAGCAAGAAAATAAAGTGAAAGAAAACTTGATAGAAAAATTTGTTGAATACCAAATAAAGAGTAATTGAGTAAATCATTGTAATAAAATAAGTAGTAACAATCATCTGGGCCAATTTCCTTGAAAAGATCATAATGGGACATAGCAAAATCAAAAGTTCCACCTAGAAAGGATAAGACAGGGGAATCACCTAGAAATTCATAATACAACAAACGAGAGGGAAAACAGAACACTCTCAGTGAATCAACTTGGAGTCAATTTAAGTAGCGAAAGCAAGCAAAAGCATGTGGTTCAGTCATATATGCTGTAGAGTGTAAAGTAAGAACCAGCTAAGTGAACCAATCATGCTGAGAAGTTAGTAACCTATTGATATGTTGGGTTTACTTCAGCCAAAGCTATAAAAGAACAAGCCAGCAAAAGTTGGGAGATGTACTATAAACATTATGATAGAATCACAAATGTTCTATTCAAGTGATAAGTCCATCTAGTTTAAGCAAAAGCATCTCAAAGTCGTGTATTTGCAACCTATGAAGGCCATCGCTTGAATGCATAGTTAACTAAGTCATGATTTTATCAAATGATGCCTTGATAAGAATATAGGTAATCCAGAGCCATGCATACATTTAACAAGAAAAGATACCACTAGAAAGAAGGAAAACTTACATAGGATGATCCGCCATACGATTTTAGAAGCTCGATCATGCTATGCTTTTTAGCGCCTTCTGCATCAGCCAGTGGCTGTCATGGGTAAAATAAAGTTAATACAAGAAGGCAGATAAACTACAACTAAGAAAAATCTTACAAGTTAGATAAAATACAACAATATGAAGCTGATTTAAAGGAACGAATAATAACATCTTTAGTTTACAGGAACTTAAAACATATAGAGATAAGTAACCAGATGGCACAGATACTCAAAATGACAAAACTGTATCAATAATATATAGCGCACCAACTAATATTGTTGCTGGTTAATTTAACCCATCCAATCCCTTTCTTAGAGATGGCCATCCAATTTATTTAGGGATGGCATCCGGGTCGGGTCAACCCGCAACCCGCTCCAGTCGACCCAACCCGCGTTGACCCGGTTCGGGTTCGGGTAGAACCCGTAACCCTTACCGGGTTGAACCAGATTGCCAAAAATCCAAAATCAACCCACTTAACACAGCCCGCCAACCCGCAACTCAATCCAAACCCGCCCAAACCCGAACCCGATGTGTGACCCGCACGGGTCGAACGGTTGGTTTGGCAGCAGTCAGTAGCTCAGTTTTTTTTTTTTTTTTTTTAGTTTTGGGGGGGGGGGGGGGGGGGGTGCCCAGAAAAACCCCCTAACTTTAATCAAAATTTTTCACACCTCCATCTATCAACTCTCTTACTCTCTTCTACTACTACTACTTTCAATATACTTCAACAAGTGAACAAAGAAGTGAACAAGTTCGATCGTATCGAATTCGTGTCGACTCAACTACGTCTACTTCAAACTCTTTCAACAAAGAAGCTCGCTCTCTCTTTCTAGGACTACGTGACTACGCTACTACAAACTCCCTCGCCTACGTCTTATTCTAGAGGCTCTCCAATTTGATATATGATTGTTCTTGAAGTATGATATCAAAATTTCT
The DNA here is from genome assembly GCA_017893485.1 of Hemerocallis citrina. Taxonomy (NCBI): domain Eukaryota; kingdom Viridiplantae; phylum Streptophyta; class Magnoliopsida; order Asparagales; family Asphodelaceae; genus Hemerocallis; species Hemerocallis citrina. The sequence continues at coordinate 36,850,863 of CM030368.1, forward strand.
CAATTCTGAACTCTTTATTATTGATGTAGCTTAATTTTTTTTTATCATATTTGTTTGTTGGTTTTTCGCTACTCTCTCTCTCTCTCAACCCTCCTATTGTTTTTTAGATTTTTTTTCAACATATACCACATTTATTATTTTGTATTTTTTCACATACATTACTAAAAGTCTAAAACACTAGAAATCGTTTGTTTATATACACTACTACTACACACCATTTATCATATCTAGATCACGAGGTAGCGGCCGTAGCCAAAGTGGACAAGATTCCATGAGTTCATCTCGTCGGCCTCAAACAATCCCACCATTAGAGCCCGAATATTATCCTATGCTTAACATAGGTTCTCACGATGTTCCTCAACAAGAGTATGATCCCGCCACACAACAAGAAATACATACTAGTGACACACAAACACATAAAACCGAATCCGCACAACCCACTTCTAGTAGAAAAAACTAGAGGGAAAACTAGTGATTGGCACAAATTTTATGACTTTATTCCGAACGAGTTGAATCCTTGGATATATGATTTGTAAAACTTGTAACAAAAGTTACAAATGGTAGAAGGGTGAGAGAACAGGTACAATTAAACGACACATTATCTCTGTACCCCACACTAGTACAAGACCAACAAACACAACAAAAAATTAACCCAAGGACCAGACAAATAGATAGCCACCCCTATAGTTCCGAAATTGTTCGTCAGAAAATGGCCAAACTAGTTATTAAAGATGAGTTACTTTTTTCCTATTGTGAGAGTAGGAACGTAGAGACATTTAACCAAAATGCACTAAATTCACATTTTAAAAGAATTCCTAGAAACACTCAATGCCGACTGTTTTAAACTATACAACAAAATGAGAGAAGCTTTAATTGCAATTTTGCATTTTTAACTTGTACAGTATCGTTAACTTCTTATTGATGAAAAGATTGTAAAGTATGAAGCACAGATACTTCACGCAGGGTGTCGTCCCCGTATCCTATATGCATCTGATACGGGATACAGCTGGATACGGCCGGATACATACAAGATACGGCTAAAACGTGTTATGTATTTTTTATTAAATGGATACGGCAGGGATACGCGGCAGACACGGTGGGGATACGGCTCGGGGTTAAAATTGTTCACGCTCGGCCCATTTGCACACCTGGCCCATTTTCACCTCTCTCAAATCCCGTTACTATCTCTTTTCATTCCCAGATCTCAGCCCCAATTCCAATTTCCAAACCCTAACTCTTCAATCTCCACTCCTCTTCCTCAATCTCATCCTCCCCTCATCTCAACAGCTTTGCCAGCAACAGCAACGCAGCACGACGATCGATAGCAAAGCAGATCGGCGACAGCAATAGGTCGACAATTCCAAGTTTGTTTTGTTCATTGTTTTATTTTTTTTTTCTTCTTCTTTATTTAATTTATTCTTTCTTTTTATAGTAGCTTTTCTTCTTTTTTATTTAATTTATTCTTACTTTTTTAGAGTAGCAGTGATATACCTGCTTTAATAGGTTAGTTACTATTTTAATTTACTGCTTTATTAGGCTTTCTATTTTTAAATTATTCTCAGTCAATTATAGTTGCTTATTTTCATTGTTATTTATTGTATGCTATTGATAATGATAATACTTGAGATGGTAGGACTACTACCTGCTATGCACGCACAGAATTTAGTTTGTTGATTGTGGATTTTGTTTCATTAATTTGAGTTAAGATGTCTATCTGCTTACATATTTCGATTATGTATTCCTTGGACAAAAATTCTAAGTGATAAAGTTCTTTCGTCATTACTGATTAGCAATTATTTGGTGCACAATTACTAATAGTGCACTGTGATATTCTCAAAAATGAAAAAAAATAATTAATTCCTGAATGTACAAAAATTATAACTTACATAGTTACAACTTACAAATTACACTTGCACTGTAACACTTACAAGTTACACCTACAAAATAAACTCGCATAGTAATTTTACAAAAAACACATTGAATCACTTCTTCTTAGGGGCAAGAAAATAAACTCGCGCAAATCTTCCCATTACTGATTATTCTCAATTATTTGCATGAAGAAAAAAATATAAATTTATCAACAAATACATACTAAATATGCGGCAATTAAAATTTAAGACAATCATTTAGTAATGATATGAGTTAGGAACGGTCTGTATAAATGCCAAGTGTTTGTTTCAATTCAATGATGAATTGAGGTTAGTAGGTCACCATTTTTATAAATGCTAAGTTGCTCACCAATTGAATGTTGACCAATTTAGGTTGATTATTGATGGATAGCATGAACTCCACCGGCAGAACCCAACGAATTTCCGAATCTGATACTACTCCGCTTTGGAATTTTGTTACCAAGATAGAAAAACTGGGAGACAATGGTCGAAATCAAAGATGACCGTGTAGTTTTTGCAACAAACAATTCTCGGGGTCACATTCTCAGGTCAACGCTCACTTGCTCAGAATTCAAGGATTGATGTAGCACTATGTACGAAAGTTGATGCATCTTTGAAAGCCAAGTTGCTAAGAGAAGTTGAAGAAATTGAGAAGAGGTCTAACTCTACGATCGTCCCACTTCCTCCCAATTCTTCTTCAAGTCAAAGGAGTTCAATGTCATTTGCTTCTTTGAGGGTTGGCGGGTTTGATACAACAAAGAAGAGAATGTCTTCTCCACTAGAAAAGGCATTCAACAATGAAGCTAGAGAGCAATTGAGAAGTGAAATAGCAAGAATGTTTTACGCCTCGGGGCTGTCATTTCACCGTGCTAGGAGTCCATACCATGTAAGTGCCTTTAGTTATGCGGCTAACACCAATTACCTGGTTTTGTTCCTCCATGCTACAACACCTTGAGAACTACACTGCTTCAGACGGAAAGAGCAAACCTTGAAAGACTCTTAGAACCTATTAAGGGAACGTGGAAGGAGAAAGGGGTAAGCATTGTTTCTGATGGATGGATAGATGCTCAAAGGAGGCCAATTATAAACATCATGGTTGTAGCAGACACCCAACCTATGTTTCTAAGAGCGGTGAATTATGAAGGTGAGTATAAAAATGTATTTTATTGCCAACCTTTTGAAAGAAGTAACTTTAGAAGTGGGAGCTAAGAATGTGGTCCAAGTCATAACCGATAATGCCCCAGTGTGCAAATCGGCAGGGATGCTTGTAAAGACACAATTTGAACACATCTTTTGAACACCATGTGTCGTGCACATTCTTAATCTTGCCCTGAAGAACATATGTGCACTAACATATTCATAAAGAAATGAGACACATGAGGCAAATGAGGCATTGAGCTAGATTGCTGAGCTTCAGAAGTTGTCCAAATTAGGAATTTCATCAACAATCATTTCTATGAGGTTGGCAATGTTTAATGAGTTTGTGAATCTGAAGTTGCTCACAGTTGCTGAAACTAGATTTGCTTCTGTTGTTGTGATGTTGAAAATATTCAAGCTTGTAAAAGGAGGACTGCAAACCATGGTGATTAGTGATATGTGGTCTAATTACCGTGAAGATGATCCAAGAAAGGCTCAGTTTGTGAAGAAAAAGATTGTAAATGATCTGGGGTGGGATAAAATTGACTACATACTCGCCTTCACTGCTCCTATTTATGATATGCTTCGATTTGCAGATACTGGTAAACCTGCTCTTCATTTGATCTATGATATATGGAATTCAATGATTGAGAAGGTTAAACAAGTAATTTTTGCAAAGAAGGTTTGGCGGATCATGAAGAATCTAGCTTCTATGACATCGTACATAAAATTCTTATTGATAGATGGAACAAGAGCAGTAGGCCACTTCATTACTTAGCACATTCGTTGAACTCAAGGTAATTACTAATTAGTCAACACATTTATGCATAATATAATTAGGAACCTTAGATTGCTTTATTCATAAGTTTTAGTAAGTATTGTCTTTAAATAAGTAATGGCTTCTTGATATACGTATACTATAGTGAAGAGTGGATTAAGGAGGCTCTTAATAAGCTTACACCTCATACAGATGATGAAATTTCTGAAGAGAGAAACAAGTGTTTGAAGCAATATTTTCCAGACCCAGTTGAGCGAAGGGTGGTGATCAATGAGTTCACTAAATTTTTAGGAGCTTCATATGCATTTTCTTCGTTTGATTCTTTGAATGATAGAGCACATCTGGATGCTAAGGGGTTGTGGCTATTTTATGGCACTTCCACTCCAAATTTACAATCCCTAGCTATGAAGCTACTTGCACAACCATGCTCATCTTCATGTGCTGAGAGGAACTGGAGTACATACTCCTTTATCCATTCGCTTAGGAGAAACAAAATTCTGCCACAATGTGCAGAGGATTTGGTGTTTGTACACTGTAATCTTCGCCTACTTTCAAGGAAGAATGAGCAATCCATGCAAGGAGAAACCAGAATGTGGGATGTAGGAGGAGATGCTTTTGATCCTTTCGATGGTGCTGGGGAGCTTGAGATAGCAGAACTTTCGCTTGATGAACCTGATATGGAGGTTGTGCTCTTTGAGGAAATTGGTGATGATGATGATATTATCCAACTTGGATAGGCATGGAGTGATGGATGAGCCTTTGCTATATTTTAAGACTTGTCCCACTATTTGATTTGTCTGCTTATGAACTTGCTTTGTTTACTTATGTTATTGCATATGCTTATGAACAATATTTGTAGCCTTTATGGATTATCTTATTTATTTTTAATGAATGATATTTACCATTTTCTTATTAACAAGAGATATTATTTAGTTGTGTAATTATTCACACACACACACACACACACACACACACATATACAGTCGTATTCCCGCCATATCCTGTATCCTACTTTTTTAAAAATTGTCATATCCCCGTAGCTGTGTCCCTGTACGCGTATCGTCGTACCCGTATCGGTGCTTCATAGAACATGACTTAACCCTATGCTAAGATGAAGGAATAAATTTAGGGTTGCCATTCAGGTCGACCAGTCCGGGTCGAGCCCAAACCGTCTGGGTTGGTTCGATAACCGAAGCGGGCTGGGACGGGTTGGAAACTTCAAAACTCGACCTGGTCAACCCACGAACCCATTCTGGTTGAACCCAAATCGGGACGGGCGGGGTCTTGGGTTGGCCCGGGAATATCTTGGGTATAAATTTTTTTAACTCCAACAATTTTTTTTAAAATGTACAAAAAGTATAAGAGAAACAAAATTGTATATATTATTTATTTCAACTTGTATGAAATTTTTACAACTTTTTTACATGCAAATACATGTAATAAAAACTCAAAAAACAAACAAATTTCTTGAATTACATGTTTAAGGGGATAATCTAGAGTTCGAGAAAGCCTAGAATTAGATTGAAGAAGGCATTGGACTACTGTCGTGCACCTCTACTTAACCTAAATCTAGGATCTCATCGCCCTAAATTTTCTACTGTTGTTGTTGATCTTCAGGCGAGTTGTTTCCACTTGTTGAGGTGTTGACCACTTTTTCTTGAGTCATGTCTTCAGCCTTCATCCAATCTTCGATGCATACGAGCATCTCCAATGAATCTGACTTCAAGCAATTTTTGTAATTTGTTAAAACTCTGTCACTTGTAGAAAAAGCACTTTTTGATGCAACTATAAACACAGGAAGAGTTAGTAGATCTCTAGCCATATGTGAAAGAATTAGAAAAAAAAATCTTCATATTCTTTCCACCATTGTAACACTTCAATCTTAATACTAGAACTCTCAATATCTTGTTGTTTAAAGGAGGGGAGGATGAGATTGAGGGAGAGGTATGGAGATTGAAGAGTTAGGGTTTAGAAATTGGAATTGGGGATGAGATTTGGGAATGAAAAGAGACTAACGGAATTTAAGAGAGGTGAAAATAGGCCGGGTGTGAACAATTTTAACCCCAAGCCGTATCTCCACCGTGTCCGGCGTATCCCCACCATGTTTGTCGCGTATCCCCGCCGTATCCATTTAATAAAAAATGTAAAACACGTTTCAACTGTATCTTGTACGTATCCGGCCGTATCCCGTATCAGATAGGTATCCTGTACGTATCCGGCCGTATCCCATATCGGATACATACAGGATACGAGAACGGCACCCTCCGTGAAGTATCCGTGCTTCATAAGTCATATTCTTCTTAACCCTATGCAAATAAGACATAAAATTTTTGTACAAGACATTCCTAATAGCTATTCTCAACTAATATTAGTTGGTCAAGACCATGTTTTTACGTGTCACATGAACTTAGAAAGATGAGTTTGGACTTTGGTGGTGGATGCACAATGATAATTTAGTTGTATACGAGCATCCACTATCGTTGCTGTTAAAAAATACGTATTTGGCATTTGAGAAATAGAAATGAGAGAGTTGCGCTGCTATTGTTTATAGCTAAATTTTGCACCAAAAAAAAGTAATAAAATATATAGACAGAAGAACATCCTCCATCTTACAATTTTTAAAATTTTCTAATATTAAAAAATGGTGCGACGGAAGATGATCTTCCGTTTGACTCAAAATACTTTTTAAACAAAAAAATTTGTCAGACGGAAGATCAACTTCCGTTTGAGCAATAATTTTGAAAACAAAAAAACAAAAAAAAAATCCAGACGAAAGATCAACTTCCGGCTGAGCATTTTTTTCCTTTTTTTAAATTTTTAAACAATTAAAATGGCATTTCCGTAAATATTTGATGGCAATATTGTAAATATTTGGAAATCAAAAAGTTGGGACGGAAAGTCATCTTCCGTCCCAGGAATTTTGTTTTTTTAAATTGTTTTTATTTATTTATTTAAATGACATTTTCAAAACATTTTTTTAAAAAAAAAGTAAATGAAAAAATAATAAAATTAAGTGAGACTGAAGATCTCACTTCTTTTATTATTATTTTAATAATAAAAGAAGTCCGCCCTTTTTTAATATTAAAAAATTCCGTCTTCTTTATTTAGCAATTGCCATTTTTTGCTACCAAATATAGCAGCGAACTGTGCATCACTTTTCTAAAAACTAGGTTTTTAGCAAACGATAGTGGGTGCGATTTTTCTAAAAAAATGGATAAAATAAGTAAATTGCAAACGATAGTGGATGCTCTAACCAATATTTCTATACACAAGGGCCAAGGAAAAGGGTGATACACCAATGAATGCTCAATTCTTTGCTTGTGGCAGGGATAGTACCAACATATACTAATCATTGTCTCTAGATAAGGTTGTCTATTGACATCTCTTCTAATTCGCTAATACGAGAGGGAAATTGTTCTGGGACAGTAGGAAGGAATAAATACCTTGAGAGAATCCACGAAACAAATCTTATGCCACTCTACCAGGTCATATGAAACAGGCATGCCCTATATCCCAAAACATTTTTGTAGATTCCAAGAATTAGCTATCATAAGAAAATTAAAAAATAAAATATATATAACTCAAAAAAATGCGTAAGAAGGAAAAACTCATCTATCATCAAGTCCACATTGCTCAACACTACCATTTGCCTCCTATTGTCGCAGAGAGAGCGAGATAGAAACTGGAGGATGCCCTATTATCTTAAATGAAGCGAGTCGGATTCTAAGTTCCAACCATGTCACTTTACTATACCCCACATGCTTCACTTAAAGAGTCTAGAGCACTGTGTATCTCTTTTGGTCATTTTTCATTCAATTGAAGCCGCATGACAACACTGGTGAATATGGCACTAACACCGACAAAAGCAAGTGGCAGATATGGCAGTTGCCCGAGAAGCAGCAATGATAGCAGGCTGGGAAGGAGGTTTCTTTCCCTTTCTTCCATCTATATTAGATCATTATCATTTCTATAAAATGAAGCGGCAATCACATAGACTTGCAGTTAGGATCACGTCGTAGTGGTCTAGGGGCCACCTAGACCACTTCCCACAGCAATACATAGTTATACCAAAAAAAATTAGAAGATTTAAATTGCTACAAAGAAGCCAAGCTTCAAAAATATGCAATCAACTTGAAAATTGAATACAAAGTTTTAATACGACACTAGTAGTATTTACTTGGCAATTCACACGAGTAAAATAGTTAAAGCATTATATAAAACGAGTATCTTATTTTTCAACACTTAAAAGTTTATTTATCATCATTTGGTATTGGACAAGTTTATTCTGAGGTTTGTTTTCACCTTCTCAACAAGGATTGTTGTATTAAAAGAAGGTTTCAATGTAATACACAGTATAGTATGAGTCTAATCTATTGAGATGCATGCAACTCTTGATTCTGCATTCCTATGATTATAGTTGTTGCATCTGAAGGTCATGTTTGACTTTTTTAATGCAGTGTATATATATACACACCCACATATAATGAAAATATAGAGTTGTGTAACATCTGGATACAATGGATATTTAACGGAATGGTAAAGCCTTAAAACATTTATAGTTTTTCTACGGTTCTAACTCCTTTAAAAACCAAAAGTGATACATAGTCAAATTCATTTGAATCTGATACCCATAAGATCCATGTTCCAATGTCATATATAACTCAGTAGACACTGTAGACTCATCAAGTAAAATGCATGTGGCTCACCCTGGTTACCTAATTTTGTAAACCTTGCACATGGTTTCTCATCGATCGGGTAGTTGAAGGAGCATTTTTCAGTGCACTCCAACAACAACATCTAACCACACCCCTCTAAGCTAAAAAGCGAATGCTTCATCCACCATCACTTCACCCACTTCTGTAACACTAGAGCATATAAATTACAAACCTCAAAAGACTCCAATTTCTTCATCTTCTTAAGATATTCCTCAAAATATCATCAAATGACTAGATTACTAACTGAATTAGGCCCACCTTCTTAGGATATCCTCTTCTGAAATCTCCCTCAACCCTAATCTCTATCAATTAATCATTCCCGTAGTGTTTCCTCCCAACACTGTATAAGTTATGATCATCAAATGAGTCCAAGTTTTTCAGAGCCCAACTCTTCTTCTTTCATGCACCTCCATCACTTTCTTCATTCTCCTTTCCTAAGTTAATTGTGATCACATTCATGAGCTATCCTAAGTTCATGGTTTTAAAGAGCTCAAAAAACTATGCTTAAGCACCGCTTAACCGCTTAAGTGTTAAGCGGCACAATAATGCTTATTTTTTGAAAGCTTTTTAAAAAGCTGTTGAAACTGATTTTGCAGATAGCGGTTCAAAAAGGTGCTCACACCGCTCAAAAGCATCCTTAAGAAGTTCAAAATTTAGGGTTTTAATTTAGGGTCAATTTAGGGTTTTAAGAAAATCGTTATTAAATAAATGGGTTTTCTTACCCATCTACCTGACGCATACACAATACTTAATTACACCTGCTCCAAATGCCATAACCCTCGTTTTACTTTAAAAAATAGTCTAACACTTTCTTTTTTGCTTTCTTCCGCTTAAGCAAAATTATCAGCCCAAACGTTTTTTTTTTAAATCTTGCCTAAGTTACAATTTACATTCATTGTTATATCAAAATGCAATGTCATGTAACAAAATATACTGGTTATTAATCCAACATTCATTAACTCAACAAGCAATTCATTGCATTGAAGATTCATTCGAGATTCCGCACCGTATTCTTCCACCGATCCTGCGCATTCACGTCGGCGCCGTACTCAAGCAAACACCTGGCGACTTCGATCCACCCGTGGAGCGACGCCACGTGGAGCGGCGTGCGGCTGTCGTAGTCACTGGCGGCGACCAGATCCCGATCCTCTTCTAGAAGCTTCCGCACGGCGGAAGGATCGTTCTGGTGCGTGTGCCACAGGATGAGCGAGGTGCGGCTCACCCGCGCCTTCTCCTTCTCCTTCTTCTTCTCGGGGAGGTCGGACGACGCCGACGAGGAGGAGGTGTTTGATCCGCCGCCGCCGGCTTCTCCAGTGCTCGACATTGGTGGATTTGGGGATTAATTGGGGGAATTTCTAGGTTTTCGTGGATTTGGAGATGGCGATGTGTCGGTGAGTTGACGAGGATAGCGAAGAAGAATGTGATGAATTTTCCCGGTTTTGTTGGAGGATTCGGTTAGTGGATCTTGATTGAGTATTTGAGGAGATGAGGCCCATTAATCCGATAACCCGAAATACGTATGATTCATATATATACGTTCTATTTTATACTAGTACTAGATTTACCACATATGAAAAGCTTTATAAACAGTAAATTAACAATTGTATAGCTCGAATTTGAATAGTGTAAGAATAATTAGTTGTAAATAAAAGACCATATTTTTTTTAGTATACGTTAAAAAAAAGTTAAAAATTAGGGTGTAAAAGTCAATGTTTCTATATATATATATATATATATGAGTAAGTCTATTAAGAGCTGGGAAGCTGGGATCCTTATCGAGAGCTGGAGTTTTCAACCATTCGATCGGGATTGATCCAGATCGAACGGCTCAGAAGAGATCCCGCTTAAGTTGGCTTTGTTGAGGGGCAAAAGGGGAAAAATCGAAACCCGTATCTCTCTATCTTTCTCGTCTCCTCTCCCTACCGCTCTGTCTCCTCTCCCTCCCGCTCTCTCTTCGTCGAACAATTGAAACCCTAGCTCAAAACCCTAAAATCGAAACCCATATCTCTCTATCTTTCTCGTCTCCTCTCCCTACTGCTCTGTCTCCTCTCCCTCCCGCTCTCTCTTCGTCGAACAATTGAAACCCTAGCTCAAATCCCTACTGCCGAAACTCATATCTCTCTATCTTTTTCGTCTCTTCTCCCTCCTGCTCTTTCTCCCCTCCCTCCCGCTCTCTCTTCGGCGAACAATTGAAACCCTAGCTCAAATCCCTACTGCCGAAACTCATATCTCTCTATCTTTTTCGTCTCCTCTCCCTCCTGCTCTGTCTCCCCTCCCTCCCGCTCTCTCTTCGTCGAACAAGGGAAACCCTAGCTCAAATCCCTATTGCCGATTTCTCTCTCTCTCTCTCTCTCTCTCTCTCTCTCTCTCTCTCTCTCTTCGAAGACAAACCCTAGCCCCCAAATCGAAATCGATGAGCTTCTCTTGGAAGCGGCTCTACAAGGAGGTTTCCCAACTCATGACACTCTCATGCCGTAGCTGCAGCTTAACAATTAGTACTATTTTGAGTCAAGAGGACGATGATGATGCTGGTGGTGATGGCTTCATGTTTCCTATGCCCTGGCTTCTTCTTCTATTGCCCTTTTCATTTTTTTGTGTTTCTGCTTTGCTTTATGCTTTTGACTGACTGAGGACTCTGAATGGATGGATCATGGTTGTCGAGTAGATGTGATTGTTCTGGAGCTTCTTCTTCTATTGCTCTTTTCATTTTTTTGTGTTTCTGCTTTGCTGTGTGTTTTTGACTGACTGAGGACTCTGAATGGATGGATCATGGTTGTCGAGTAGATGTGATTGTTCTGGAGTAGATGTGATTCATGGTTGTCGAGTAGATGTGATTGTTCTGGAGTAAATGTGATTCTTCGATTCATGGTTGTCGAGTAGATGTGATTGTTCTGGAGTAGATGTGATTCTTCTTCTTCTTCTTCTTCTTCTTCTTCTTCTATTGCCCTTTTCATTTTTTTGTGTTTCTGCTTTGCTTTGTGCTTTTGACTGACTGAGGACTCTGAATGGATGGATCATGGTTGTCGAGTAGATGTGATTGTTCTGGAGTAGCAGCACCAGTGCAAATTATCATTCATTCATTCATTCATTCATTCATCTCGGGTGGAGCGTTGTTCCTAATGATGCATTCACAATGGTTGTTTTTAAGTTAACAAGCCAAAAAGAATAGGGAACCATCAATTGAGCTAAATTTACACCATAATTAATAAACATTCCAATAGATTGGTACCAAAGTCCCAAACTTCCATCTACAATGATTCTCATCCTGTTGTGTGCACTAGTTGGGTTGGTGGATTTGATTAAACTCATAACTAGCTTGCTTAGGTGATAGTAATACTGGAATGGGTTTTGGGTACTTGCTTGGGTTGTCTCATACAAAACTGAACTAAAAACAGATTGTGGATTTAATAACTGTAGATTTGAAGTAAATAGTTATTGATAGATACTTTCGTTTATGATAACTATGGAGATGTTAACAGCTCATGCTTACTTCTTTATCATGTTGTTGCTGTTGTCGTCGTCCTCGTTTATATAAAACCATCATCAGTAAAGATTAGATCTTTATGGGTATTACTCCATTATTGAATCCAAACTTTGGGTAGATATTGTTGAAATGAGTTAGATTGTTGTTTGATAGAAAATCACCCAATGACAGTTAGATTGTTGTTTGAGAAGATTCCAGTTGTTTCTGGAGAGATTAGATCCGTGCTCTTCTCCAATCGTAATGTATTCTTAGTTCTTAGGAAAGGATGCTCCATGTTGTTACCTTTTTAGAATAGAATGTTCATTTCAAGAACTTACTCTCGGGGTGCATTCTCAAGAACATGGTGAGATTACTTCTCTTCTTTGCATTTCATTTTTGAACATCAAATCAACAACTTTATTACAATTGTTCATTAATTAATTTCCATTCACTTGTTCAAACTCTTTATTGTTAATTAATTTGTCAGGTAATGTTTGCATCTCAAGAATAGTGTGTGGAACAAGCGGATCAGCTACAATATGTCAGGGAAGTATTCGATTCCCCAAATAGTCTGTTACATTCATGTGATTGTGAGTTTGCTTCCTTGTTGGATAACTTGGATTCTAGTTTTAAAAGTGATGATGAGATGGATTATGTTTATGAAGTTGCACACTATAAATCATTTATTTAATGATTTGTAGGAGTGACTTGTGATGAATTAATCCTATCTGAGCTTTATTTTTCCTAATTGGTTATAAGTGATGATGAGATGGATTATGTTTCTGAAGTTGCACACTATGATTTAATGATTAATAGGAGTGACTAGTAATGAAATAATCCTGTCTGAGCTTTACGATTGTCACTTCACTGAATGTTGCTAAATTCCCTGACTCATATATAGTTAGTCTACGAAGAGCTAGGAAGCTGAGATCCTTATTGGGAGTTGGAGTTTTCAGTTATTCGATCGCGATTGATCGCAATCAAACGGCTCAGATTTGATCCCGCTTATCTTGGCTTTGTCGAGGGGCAAAAGGGGCAAAATCGTTAATTAATGTTCTTTAATACCAAATAGCACATTTGTTAAATTAATCGTTATGTCTTACAAACTGATGATGGACATAAAAGAGATGCATGACAACACTTGTTTTTGTTTAGTTGGTAGAAATTGACAATCGTGGAGATGATGATGATATATTCTGATCCTATATAACCTTTGCAGTATTGAAAATGACCAAACACTGGTAAATTTTGGAGATGATGGATGAGGATCCTGTATAACTCAAGTATTGTTTTTTTTATTTTAACAATTTTACATAATGTGTACAATTTCCTTCCTGTAAAGGGTTCAGATTCTGCTGATGGCTTATCATGTTATCATGGTTTGTGAAGGCTTTTGTCACTTGATAACTCTGAAGAAATGTAATTGGGGTGTGCATTGAGATGCTTCTGATGTGTTCTCATGCTTTGTGCATTAATAATCAATATGCTAACACAACGGCTTCAATAAATGTTGTTGATGTGCCTTTGAAAAATTTGGAAATGAAGGCTTCTGATCCTGTGTAACTCAAGTGTTGATTTTTTTTACCTTAACAAATTTCCATAATGTGTACAATCTCCTACCTCTGAAAGGTCTCTGATTCTGCACATGGATTATGATGTTATCATGGTTTGTCAAGGCATCTCCATATTTGATAACTGTAATGTAACACCCCGCAAAATTTAAATAACAATTTTGCCCTCGGGTGTTACGCACGTGCATTTTGTACTGTTACTAATTATATCCATAACGCATTTTGATATGTATTTTAAATTCCAATTATTTATGCAATCCCGTATTCTTAAAATACGGGATTGCATATCCGTACTGTTACTTTTAAAATGACATTTGAGACAACTCGAATGCAAAATTTCAATTTTTGAGTTTTACGTGCTTTTTACGTATTATCGATGCACGTGTCGATTTCGGGTATTCCACCGTTACGTGCAAGTTTTCAATGGACTTCAATTATTTATCTTTATAAACATGTTTGAATTTGTTTTGTAAACAAAAATTCAATTTTTTGACAATCTTTATTAAAATAAACTTTCTACGTGCAATACACGTGTTTTCTGTACGTTTGAGTATATTATCAAATATGTATATTAAATATACTTTTCGTTGCATTCCAATTGATTATAAATATTTTTCGGTTCATAAAGTCAATTTTTGTATTTTTGAGATTTTACGGGCGACGCACGTGTTTCGGTGCACGTGTTTTAAGCGTATTATTCTTTCAAAATAAATTTCATGAAATTGTTTGTGTCTATTTTATGGTGCATGAAAAGTATAATTTTTAAGTTAATTTTACATATTTATTACATATATGTAAAAAAGTGAACTTCAAATTACTTGATTTTTTATTGTTAGGCTATCTAAGGCATATAGAACAATATGAGCGGTTCGGATTTTTCATAGGGTCTCTAGTTCGTGAGTGCTCACGGAGTGCTCACCAAAAGTAGTGTGCAGCCAAAGGGGACTATATATATATATATATATATATATATATATATATATATATATAGGGAAAGCTTCGGTTGAGCACTACTATAGTGCTCGCATTCATATTGAAAATCCGAACCGTTCACATTGATCTACACATCTAAATTAGTCTAAATATGTAAAATCAAATCATTTGAAATTCATTTACCCATCCATTGAAGTGTTACAAAATTGTATGGCTGAAAATCATTGTTTTTATAGTCACATGATGAATGGGCAAATGAATTTCAAATGATTTGATTTTATATATTTAGACTAATTTAGATGTGTGGATCAATGTGAACGGTTCGGATTTTCGATATGAACGCTCGAAGGCCTAGTGTTCACACGTTGAGCACTGGAGTAGTGCTCAACCGAAGCTTTCCCTATATATATATATATATATATATATATATAGAGAGAGAGAGAGAGAGAGAGAGAGAGAGAGAGAGAGAGAGAGAGAGAGAGAGAGAGAAATCTTCGGTTGCACACTACTTTGGTGAGCACTCACGAACTAGAGATCCTATGAAAAATCCGAACCGCTCATATTGTTCTATATGCCTTAGATAGCCTAACAATAAAAAATCAAGTAATTTGAAGTTCATTTACCCATGATTTACATCATCACAAAATTGTATGGCTGAAAATTCTAACAGCATGATGGATAGGCAAATGAACTTCAAATTACTTGATTTTTTATTGTTAGGCTATCTAAGGCATATAGAACAATATGAGCGGTTCGGATTTTTTATAGGGTCTCTAGTTCGGGAGTGCTTACGGAGTGCTCACCAAAAGTAGTGTGCAACCGAAGGGGACTCTCTCTCTCTCTCTCTCTCTCTCTCTCTCTCTCTCTCTCTCTCTCTCTCTCTCTCTCTATATATATATATATATAGAAAGCTTCGGTTGTGCACTACTCTAGTGCACACGACGTGTGCACTAGGCCTTCGGGCGTTAATATCGACGATCCGAACCGTTCACATTAATCTACACATCTAAATTAGTCTAAATATGTAAAATCAAATCATCTGAAATTTATTTACCCATCCATCATGTGACTATAAAAAACAATGATTTTTAGCCATACAATTTTGTAACACTTCAATGGATGGGTAAATGAATTTCAAATGATTTGATTTTACATATTTAGACTAATTTAGATGTGTAGATCAATGTGAACGATTCGGATCGTCGATATGAACGCCCGAAGGCCTAGTGCACACGCCGTGTGCACTAGAGGTAGTGCACAACCGAAGCTTTTCCTATATATATATATATATATATATATATATATATATATATATAATTCTAATATTATAATGGGAAAAGACCTTAGTATCATTTATAAATCTCCCATTTGTAAATCTACCAACACGTGTGACGCACTTACATAACTAATATGAAGGAGGTTTCAGGTTCGAGTCCTCACTATGTCAAAAAAAAATTTATATTAAGACGTGCATCGCACGTGTAAATTACTAGTGTGTATATATATATATATATATATAGAGAGAGAGAGAGAGAGAGAGAGAGAGAGAGAGAGAAAGATAATTAAATAAATAAATGAGTTGTTTTGTGGGGGGGGGGGGGGGGGTGATGGGGGATGTGTTTTGTGAAGTTATATATGGGCCTTTGATTTTGGGGGGATCGAAGGAGAGCCACTTGATAAAAATTCTTGTGTTTTATTATATAGATTTAACATGTGCAATGCACGTTTTAATCAATATATAGTTTTTAAAGTAATATAATATAGCACGTGTTAATAAATAATTTTAAAGTAATATATCTAATCTTATAATGGGAGAAGACCTTAGTGTCATTTGTAAATCTATCAACGCGTGTAACACACGTGCATAACTATTATAAAGGAGGTCTTGGATTCAAAACTAGACTACGTCTGAATTTTTATTTTAAAAAATTATATTTATTAAGACATGCATCGCACGTGTAATTACTAGTAAATAGTATAGTGGAATAATTTGAGTTGTACATGTAATACACGTAAGTTGGTAGATTTAAATAAAGTGTATAATGAGAGAGTTGGAGTTGCACGTGCAATGCACGTAAGGTGGTAGGTTTACAAATAACACTACGGCCTTCTCCCATTATAATATTAGAGATTAGAGATTAGAGATTAGAGATTATTTTTGGAGGCTTTTGGGTATGAAAGCTCTTTTAAGATCAAAATAGGTATTTGACAAATTTAATTAAAAGTGTGTTTAGTCAAAAGTATTTTTTCTAAAACTATTAGTTTTAGAATTTTCCTCAAAACACATATTTAGCATTTTTCTTAAAACTGATGGAACTGCAGAGTGTGATCCACACATATGCCTCAGTCATCTGGTGGACTTAGGAGGAACATTTTCTTTGTAAGTTATTATTTGGACCAACGATCGAAGATATCATGCCTTGGTTGGTTCATTTCTTTGGTGGGAAGGTGTAACCCCCGTCCCCGTTTATACGGATTTGTATTTATTTTTCTTTTCTTTGTATTTCTGAATTCCAATTTCCCAACTGAATCCTGCTATCCTTTTGAATCCGGTTTCTTTCTTTTAGATATTCAATTATCTATATTTCTATATAATAAAACACAAAGAAAGCTATCAAGTGGCTCTCATTCAATAGGGTTGAAATCAATGGTCCAGATCCAACCTCACAAAACATATTTTCCCGCCCAATAGTTTCCCCCCAAAACTCAAATTCAAATCCCCCCAAAACAACTCCTTTATTTATTTATTTATCTCTCTCTCTCTCTCTCTCTCTCACACACACACACACACACACATTCTCTCTTGATTTACTCAGAAATTTATATTTTCAGATTTCAGGTTTGTAAATTTTCAGTTTTTTATGCATTTTTTTTATTGCTCATGTTACATTGAAAATAGCAAATATCTTATCAACATTTAAATTTCATCGTTTTCCCACACTTAAAGTTCTAAGAAGTTGGATTTTACACCCCAATTTATAATTATTTTTCAACATATACTAATAGAAACATGGACTTTTATTTACAACTAATTATTGTTTTACTATTCAAACTTGAGCTACATAATTATTGTTTTACTGTTTACAAGACTTTCATATGTTGTATCGTTCCGAAGACGTGCCGTAGGCACGTGCCCACGGGCAAATCTAGTATTTTTATAGCCCGAAATTTAAATCTATACTATCATTATTATTATTATTATTACTATTATTTATTATATGCTCAATTTCAACCTAAAGCTTATCATTATTTTTATTTATTTTTGTAAAAGAAACCCAAGCCCATACTTTATATTATTATTGTTGATATTTTAAATCAAGAGTTAGGCCCAGCTTTTCCTCAAACAAAGTCCTATTCTAAATCACTTTTATATATATTATTCTATTTTAATTGAACCCAATCTCCTAGCACACTCAACAAATTAATTCCTTATTTTACTGTGAGCCTACAACTCAAGCTCATGTCCTATTGTCTACCAAAACCCAAATAAAAACACAACAGTCAAATCACCCCCCCCCCCCTCTTCATATTAAAAAAAATGTTTTCTTCCCTTGCTGAAAAGAATTGAAGAGTTGAGTTCTCTCTTTCTTTACAAAGTAATTTACCACCTATGCGATAATGAAAAGGGAAGTGACCTGTTTGCCTCTTCTTTAATCTGAGAGTCTCCACAGTGTATATCTCACTTGAAGACAGGGAAAGCTACCAACTTTTAGGGAGCGGAGCTTATTAGTCATTCATTGGTTTATGCAGGCTTCAAGATATTGGTACGACTTCCAGATTAGAATATGGAGGGACTAAAAATCCCCTTGCTCATTGACTCTACTTTTTTGTTTAAATAGGGCTTGGATTTTGTCTAGGAGGGGCTGGAGGATAAAATAATTATGTTCAACTGACCCCACACTCTCCTATTTACAACCCCCGTCCCCATTTATACGGATTTGTATTTATTTATTTTTTTCTTCGTATTTCTAAATTCCTATTTCCCAAATGAATCTTGCTATTCTTTTGAATCTGATTTCTTTCTTTTAGATATTCAATTATATTTTTATAACCCAGAATTTAAATATATACTATTATTATTATTATTATTATTATGGGATTATTTTAATAAACCCAAATCCTACTTTGTTATATATTATTATTATTATTATTATTATTATTATTATTATTATTATTATTATTATTATTATTATTATTATGTTTATTTTAATTCCGGTATTGTTATTATCACACATTGTACTGGGCTTTGGTGACCCGAAGTTATTTTATTTCAAGACGTTGGTTATGTATGAGACATTTTGTGGATCATTCATGTTTATGTGATTATTTCTTTCATGTGTGGTTCTAGTTTCATTTCATATTGTTGAGTTTACATTGTACAGCTTATGGATGATGTGAGTTTGGAAACTTATATCATTCGCTGGGGCTCAGTTGCGTGCCCGTGTTTCTGTATAATGGGAAGCGGGGCATGATAGAGTTTTTAATGGTATCAGAGCCAAGTTTTGGCCAATGTGTTAGTCAAGATTGACTAATATGTTAGCCAGGTTTGGCCTTAACCGGCTTGGCTTAGCCATGTTTAACTCAACAATATGCACACCACGTTGATCACATGAATATTAATAACCAACTTATAATCTGGATACTCACCCTGTTTTATTATTTTGCAGACTATGACTCACGAAAGCTCTTCGACTTCGCCACCCAGGGATGAACCATCAGAGAATGTCACCATTCTCCAGGTGTTGCAACGAATGGTGGAGCTTCAACAGGAACACAATGTACTGATGAGAGCTAGTCTGGATAGGGTCCAGGATGTCGCAAAGTCCACTCGACGGAGCTTGTTTGTACACCAGCATCACACTTACACTGCCATGCACGATACCCAGGAGCAGACCCGTAGAGGGTGGAACGCCGTTCAGCGGGCGTCACATCGCCTTTGTAGCGCCCCGAATTTCAAATATAATATCTCAGAAATACGTGGCACAATTTCCAGCATCAACCTTTGATATGGCTAAAAATAGGGTTAAATCGAAACCGTTCAAATTGGGCACGAATCCTAAAGTTACAGGGGCAAAACTGTAATTTTACTTGCATACGGGTCCGAATTAGGAACCAGGTCTCTCCTCTTGGACCCGCTAGCTCATGAACGGATCTGTTTAGCTCAGAATGGGTCTCAACCCGTTAAGGACCAGTTCAACAGGATATGAGGAAATCCTGGCTCGTCCTTATCCACTGGAGGTGGTTTCGACCACTTTTTCCAGTCACGCTGGAAAGTAGGGATTCGTTCTTATCCCGAAACAGATCCCCACGGCGACTATAAATACCCCCTACCTCTTGCTATTACAAGGTGATCACTCTTTGTCTACCTAATCTCTTTCCCCTTTCTTTACTAAGTATTGACAAGAGCGTCAGAGGTTTTGTCGCCGGAATCCATCCCGATGTTTCGAACGTTTGTGCAGGTCCGCGGGAGCACCAAGGAGTCAACTTGTCAACAGAGAAGAAGTCAGATTCAGCCCGTTCGAGTTCCTACGAATTTACAAATTCTGTCAGTTGCCCCCACACCAGATTCAGCAGCAACAGATTGGCACCGTCTGTGGGAAAACACTCGAATAGCAATCCAACCCTCCTCCTTCAACCAAAGCTACTCCTAGCCATGCCTCCCAAGCGGAAGTCCGCAAACTCCAACCGAAGAACTACCTCCACTATTCCTCCTCCTCCTCCTCTGCCGGAGGATCTCCCTCCGCCCATCCAACCAACCCTGCAGCTCGAACAGCTGAACCCTCAATCCATTCAGTAGGCTCGAGGGCCCCAAGCAACTGTTGGGGAGCCCTCTCGGTGAAGCCACCAGAAGCATCCTCTACACCAAGTCCAGGTCTCCATCCACAATGCCTCCACAGATTCCATGGCCTCCCATAGCCTTCAACACCAATGGATTTACGGGATGTGCTCAACAACCGACAAAATGAGCCCGGACATGACCTTCGGGTCTGCCTGGATGAAAGGCGGACCAGCAAAGCTAACCCTAGCCGAGAGCACCAGAGGGACCAGTCTTCCCGCCGAGCAGACTGCAGGGGGTCCAACTCTCCTCGGAGGCGGAGAGAGTCACCCCATCATCGCCCAAGACGAAGTCGCTCCTTGGCTGGCCGTCCTGCAGCTCGAGTCCATCGCGAGCAGGAGGCCCACGTTACGATGGTGGAATTTCAACAATTCCAGGAGGCAGTCCTCCGGGCGCTCAATGCCGCCCCCAACAACGGCCATCGGGCTCCCAGCCCTCAGCCAGCCCCTCGCCATCATCGCTGCTCCCGTAGTCCTCGGTCGGCTCTGAGCCATCACCGCCGTTCCCTAAGTCCTAGGCTGGCTCCGAGCCATCGCCGCCCTTCTCCTGATCACCGCCGCCGCTCCCGAAGTCTACAGCCCACTTTGAGTCACCCTCGTCATTCTATCAGTCCACCACCTACTCAAAGCTATCGCCGCCATAGCCCCAGCCCTCCTCTGCGTGGGGACGAGTCTCGAGGCTCAGCGAGGTACGACCGAAGGGAGGACTCGATCTACTGCCGTCTCCACGAGATGGAGAGGTGCCTCGGCCAGTTGGACAGAGACGAGGAGTAACGGGCAAGGAACCTCCACCCAAGCAGGCCCCCATTCTCCCGCACCATCATGGAGGCCCCTGTCCTAGACAACTTCAATCCTCCACACTTCGAGGCTTACACCGGGGAGTCGGACCCCGCAGATCACATCGAGAATTTCAAAACTCTCATGATGATCCATCATGCATCCGAAGCCCACCTCTGCAAGACCTTCCCGGCCACACTCAAGGGGCTGGCTCAAGAGTGGTATTCGCAATTGGCACCGACGTCTATCTTCTCCTTCGACCAGTTCGAAGGCCTCTTCCTCATGCATTTCGTGAGCAGTTGCCGCTACAAGAAGACGAGCACCTCGCTGCTCTTCCTCAGAAAAAAAGGGCAAATGTCTGAGGGATTATGTCAAGAGGTTCACCGCAGAAGCCAGGTCCATCGCCTCATTGGATCAGTCGGTAGCTTCTGCTATCTTCCAATCCAATGTCATCAACCGCGACCTCAGAGCTTCCTTGGCCAAGAATCCTCCTCGAAACTTCTCCGAGCTCCTCCTTAGGAGCGAGAAGTACATCCAAGCTGAAGAGACTCTCAATTGGCCCACTCTGGAGGGGTCGTCTTCGGGAACAAACAGAAGATTGCAGAGGAAGAAGGAGCTAAGAAGCTCCAAAAGGATAACGGAGGTCAGCGGTGCCCTCTCCCCCGCTTCGAGCAGTTCACTCCACTTAATGCGCGTGTCTCCGCCATCCTGATGGAGATTGGGAATGAAGGTCTCCTACTGCCACCTCCGAAGATGAACACCCCCGAGAAGAAGAGAAACCGGGACAAGTGGTGCCGCTTCCACCGGGACCACGGGCATGACACTGATGATTGTCGGGCCCTGAAGGACGAGATCGAGGCCTTTATCCAGAGGGGAAAGCTCACTCGATTTGTAAGGAGGGACAGAGCTGATCTGCCTCCACCGCCCAGGGGGCTAACAGACGAACGGAGAAGCGCGTGGAGACTCCGGAGGCCGAAGCAGAGGCCATCTTGCACCTGATACACGGAGGCCCAGTGGGGGAGATTCTGACTCCTCCCGAAAAGCCTTCGTTAGGGAAGTCAACTCCGTGCAGAGCCATCCTCCCCCCAAGGGCCTAGGAGTCCCTGTGACGTTCTTCGATAGAGACTTGGAAGGTGTCCGCATGCCCCACTGCGATGCCCTCGTCATTAACCTCAAAATGGCCAATTTCGACGTTCGCCGGGTGCTGGTGGACAATGGAAGTTCGGTCAACATCCTCTTCTTGGAGGCATTCAAAGGCCGCCAGCTATCAAGGGACCAGCTCAAGCCAGCTGGCTGCACCCTTCATGGGTTCACCGGGGTGCCGGTGACGATCGAGGGAGTTATAACTTTCGACGCCACCACTGGAAAAACCCCTGTCACCCTGCACAGAGCCAATGGACCTCATGGTGGTGGACGTGAAGGTCGCCTACAACGTGATCCTGGGTCGACCAGGTCTCGCCGCACTCCAAGCCATCCCTTCGGCTTACCACATGAAGATGAAGTTCCCCACCCCCACAGAGGTAGGAGAAATGAGAGGGAGTTAAGAGGCAGCTCGTAAGTGCTATATGACCTCAATGGGAGGCCCGGTCCTCTCCCTAGAAGCCCTCGAGCTCCCACCGGAGAGTAGACATACCACCTCCGAACCAGGTGGATGAACTAGAAGAAGTGGCCTTCTTAGAGGAAGACGCCACCAAGATGTTCTGGGTCAGCAAGGCACTTTTCCCCTCCATAAAAGAAGACATCTCTTAGTGCATAAGGGAGAACCGCAATCTCTTTGCCTGGACCACGACCGACATGCCTGGGATCTCCGAGGAGCTCCTAATGCACCATCTCAGCGTTGCCCCGGGTGCCAAACTCGTTCAGTAGAAGCAACGCAAGTTCGCTCCCGAGCGTCAACAGGCGATCAAAGAAGAAGTCAAAAAGCTCCTCAACGCCCGATTCATCCAGGAGGTGAACTATCCCGAGTGGCTATCCAATGTGGTGATGGTCAAGAAAGCCAACGGGAGCTGGAGGATATGCATCGACTTCATCGATCTCAATAAGCTGTGCCCGAAGGACCCTTTTCCCCTTCCAAGCATCGACGCCCTAATCGGTGCGACCTCCGAGCATGAGCTCCTCAGTTTCAAGGATGCTTTCTCAGGGTACAACCAGATTCAGATGTTTCCTCTCGACATCCCGAAGACCTCGTTCGTGACGGATCAGGGCTTGTATTGCTACAGGGTTATGCCGTTCGGCATGAAGAATGCGGGAGCTACTTATCAGCGCCTCGTGAACAAAGTTTTCTGAAACCAGATTGGCCGAAATATGAAAGTCTATGTAGATGATATGTTGGTCAAGAGCACCCGAGGGCAGGAGCATGTTCTCGACCTCCGAGAAGCCTTCGGGGTTCTCAGGAGGCACAATATGAGGCTGAATCCAAACAAATGTGCATTCGGAGTCTCATCCGGCAAGTTCTTGGGGTTCATGGTCAGCCAGAGGGGCATAAAGGCCAACCCCGAGAAGATCCAGACCATTCTCAAAATGGCTCCCCTCCAGCATCAAAGATGTACAGAGGCTCACGGGGTGCCTCACAGCAATTGGGTGATTCCTCTCCAAGTTTGGGGAGAAGTGCCTCCCCTTCTTCAAGGCTTTCAGGGGGCTTAAGGCTTCGAATGGGGGCAACAGCAGCAAGAATCCTTCGACCAGCTCAGGCATACTTAACTAACCCCCTGCTCTTAAGCAAGCCAGCGCCTGGGGAGGTCCTCTACCTATATCTCACCGCTTCGGAGCAGACCCTCAGCGCGGTCCTTTTAAGAGAAGAGGAAAGAACGTAGAGGGCCATCTATTATGTGAGTAAGGTCCTCCGGGATGCTGAACTCCGTTACCCGAAGTTGGAGAAGATGGCTCTCGCCTTGGTTATGGCGGCCCGAAAGCTCCGCCCATACTTCTAATCTCATTCGGTGGTCGTTCTTACCGACCAGCCGCTCAAGCAAGTTCTCCACAAGCACGAGACCTTGGGGCGCCTTATGAAGTGGTCCATCGAGCTAAGCCAACATGACATCAGCTACCAGCCACGAATAGCAATCAAGGCCCAAGCTCTGGCAGAATTCATTGTGGAGAGCACCATCCCCGACCCTTGCGAGTCATCTGCCGACCCCTTGGTCTAGACCGTTTATGTGGATGGATCTTCTTGCACCGACGGAAGTGGGGTCGGCATCATCTTGACCGGCCCAAACGCTTTTTCCCTCCAATATTACCTCTGCCTAAACTTCCCGGCATCGAACAACGAAGCAGAGTATGAGGCCCTCATAGCGGGGCTCTATTTGGCTCGCAAAGCAGGGGCTAAGCGCGTCAGAGTCCTTAGTGATTCGCAATTGGTTGTCAACCAAGTGTCTGGGGAATACGAGACAAGGGACGAGCGTATGGCCAAGTACTTGGCAAAGGTTAAGGAGCTACTAGCCTTATTCGAAGACATTCAACTTTAGCGGGTTCCTCGTGAGGAAAACGCACAGGAGGATGCTCTTTCAAAGCTCGCCTCCTCGTCCCTCCAAGGTCTAGAACAGACCGTCTTGATAGAGGTCCTCCTTAGATCAAGTATTGATGAAGGTAGCCCGGAGCCAATGGAAGCATACCCCCTAGCACTTGGGGAGAACTGGATGAAGCCCCTCCTCAAGTACCTCAGAGACGGAGTCCTTCCCGAAGACCTGAAAGAGGCGAGGAGGATCAGGACACGAGCCGAGCGGTACATACTCCTTGACGGAGTCATGTACAAACGCTCTTACACTCAGATCGACGGCCGACCCTATTTAAGGTGCCTCTCCCCGGAGGAAGCGCTCTATGCCCTAAAGGAGGCCCATGACAGTCTGTGTGGCGCGCACTTGGGAGCGAGATCCCTCGCCCATAAACTCTTAAATTACGACTACTTCTGGCCCACACTACTGAGTGACTCTGAGGAGTACGTCTGCCAGTGCGACTCCTGCCAGAAATTCACCCCGATCTGTCGCCTGCCTCAAGCACAACTTACCTCCTTGGCAAGTCCAATCCCTTTTGTAATGTGGGGGATGGATTTGCTCGGACCCTTCCCTCCAGCACCGGGCCAGCTCAAGTTCTTAGTCATTGCAATAGACTACTTCTCAAAATGGATCGAGGCTGAACCTCTTTCGACAATCACCGAGCACAAGGTCCAGAAGTTCTTTTGGAAGAACATCGTTTGCCGGTTCGGGGTACCCCACATCCTCGTAACCGACTACGGGACTCAGTTCGCGGGAGTAACCTTTCGCAACTTTTGCGCCGAACTCGGCATCCAGCAGCGGTTCTCCTCGATAGCTCACCCTCAGTCCAATGGCCAAGCGAAGAACGCAAATCGAAAAATCCTCTATGGCCTGAAGAAGAGGCTCGACAAATCCACTAAGGGGTTGTGGGTTGAACAGCTCCCCAACGTGCTTTGGAACTATCGCACCACTGAAAGAACTCCAACAGAGGAGTCCCCCTTCAAACTCACATATGGTTCCGAAGCTCTCATCCCTTTAGAAGTGGGCCTGCCTTCACCCCGACTGATAGCCTACAGTGAAGCACAAAATGTGAACCAGCTTCGCAACTGCCTAGACCTAATAGACAAGGTCCGCGAGAGAGCTGCAATTCGACAAGAGACCTACCATCGTAGGATCACTCAGTTTTACAACAAGAGGGTACAGCTAGCTAACCTTAAAGAGGGAGACCTAGTGCTCCGAAAGTTGTCGATCTCCAATCCAAGCAAAAAGGGCAAGTTCGCACCCAATTGGGAAGAACCGTATAGGGTCTCCAGAGTTATTTGCCCATGCGCGTATCAACTCGAAGACCTGGGGGGCAGGAGAATATCGAGGACATGGAACGCGAAGAACTTGATGAAGTACCAAGAGGGTGTCTAAACACCACTCTAAGCAACTTCCCCAAGAGCGCTCCATAAGACATATCTAAAGTTCTTACTTGTATTTTCTTTTTATCAAAGTATAAAAGCGGCTCGCAACTTAGAAGCGGCCGCCTAATTGTTTTCAATAAAAGCATTCTTTCCCCGCAAGTTCTCTATTTTTGAGTAGTCCAATTGTACTTAAAAAAACACATTGAAACGGCACGCTCGGAGTCCAACACTTGGTTCGACTCCGTTTCAACTACTTGCTTTTAAGCGAGTATGAAGTGGTTCACCATTAGGAATTGCTCCCATAGCTGCTGAAATTCTTCAAATGACACGCTTGGAGTCCAACACTTGGTTCGACTCCGCTTCAACTACTTGCTTCCAAGCGAGTACGAAGCAGATCACCATTCGAAATTGCTCCTACAACTGTTGATATTTTCTAAACGACATGCTTGGAGTCCAACACTTGGTTCGATTCCGCTTCAACTACTTGCTTCTAAGCGAGTACGAAGTGGTTCACTATTCAAAATTGCTCCTACAGCCGTTGGTACTCTCTAAACGACAAGTTCGGAGTCCAACACTTGGTTCGATTCCACTTCAACTACTTGCTTGTAAGCAAGTTCGAAGTGGTTAACCATTCGGAATTGCTCCTACAACTGTTGATAATTACAAATGCTAGCAAAACACACAAGTTCACAAAACAAGTACTATTTCATTAAAATTTGAGAGACAAGTCTAATTACAGACCAACTACTCATCTTTACATCGAGATACAAAACTTAGGAAACCAAGATTACAAGATCATAGAAAGCTACTTCAGCCCCTCCTAAGGACGGGGATACTTCTGTTAAGAGACACACGTGGGCGACGAATGTTGTGCTGTCGACGCCCTACTTCGATGGACATCCCTGGGCTGACGAGCCGAGAAGCATCGTCCGCACCCGATCTAACGGTGGCACCAACAGATGCTCCGCTCGACGAAGCTGCCACCCCACTTTGCGATTCTCCGGGGTTTCGATGTACAGGGGGCGAGCGAAGAGCGAGCTCACGAAATGTTAACCCCTTATCATACTCTTCCCGAGTGCAAGAGGTTGTTCTGACAGTTCTTTCCTGAAATTGCGGTCGAAGACGAGCGTTCTCCGCCTCAAGCTCAACAATTCGCTCTTTAAGCGACTCGTCCGTCACAGTTATCTTTAGACGCGGCAGTCGCATCGAGCCTGCATCGCAAGAGGCATCAGTGATGGTTCGCCAAAGATGAGCAACCTCCATGCTCTTATCGAGAGTTACCTTCTTTAGTTCGTCCCTTTCCACTGTCACCTTGGTCAGGGAGTGGCAAAGGCACCTAAGTCTCAAGCCGAGGTTGGCAGCCGCCGACGAACCTACCTCATCGCCTTCGAGGGTCGTCTCGTTAATCCTCTCTTCTAATCGTCTCCTCTCTTTGTCTCGACGAACTAAGATCAATCTCAGATGATTCCGCTCACACTCCGCTTTACGAAGCTCCCACTCCACTTCGCAAAATCGCTCTTGGTTCCTAGCAAGCCCCAACCTCGTCGCCCCTAGATCAGCCTTGAGACGTGCCACTTCGGCCACTCGAGGCACTTCGGCGAGTTGTAGCGCTTCGACGATATGAAAAAAGCCAGAGCACGGAGCTACTAAGTTGCCTCGACTCACACCCAACAACTCAGAAAAACAAGACAAACAGTTTTGAAACTCCTCCAACACTTAGACAAAAATTTCATTTCATTGAATACTAAAGGCGGTGGCCAGTCCGCAACAAAGGCACTACATAGAAGGAAAAAAAAAGAGGAAGCAAAAACACAAAACAAATCAAGGATCGACCTCTTGCGAGCGATCCACTGCTGAAGATGCTTCCTCAGCGGCCACGATGGCCAGGGCGGAACCTCTGATGGAGCATCCCCCTCGGCCTCAGCACCTCCCCCCTCGACCTCGACCTCTTCTTCTTCTTTGCCCTCCTCGTCGTCTTCGGAGATGTCGTCGAACCCGGGGACGTGGTCCAGAAAGAGACGCTAGCCGGCGCAGTCTGCTTCAGGGAACTTCTCCATCACTTGATCTATGGCTCGAGCATACGCCTTTGCCATGTTCACGATGAGGAACCCTTGCGCATTTGCCATGGCCTACTCCTTGGCCATCTTCGCCGCCTCCAACTTTGCCGCGGCCACTGCATCCGCCTTGTCCTTAGCCGCCACCTCGGCAGCCTTAAGAAGTCGAGTGTTGTCATCCTCCAACTTGGCGACCACAGCTTCGAGGTGCACCAACCTCGAATTCTTTAACTCGGCCTCGAGCCTCGCATGCTCAAGGTCCTTGGCGGTCCGGATCTTCTCTGCTCGAGCCTTCTCCGCCTCGAGCCTCAGCTCCTTTTCCTGTTCGGCCATCTTCTCCATCAGATGACCAAAGTGGCAAGTGATCTGCGAAGAGTTGGACTTGGGCTGTTAGCAAATAAAAGACTAAGTGCTCAGTGAGAAGAAAAATTGGTCTCAGAAACTTACCGACACCACCGAGCGGGCGACCTCGAGCGCATCGTCCCCCATGCTGCCCGCCTTAATGGCAGCCTTGTCCTTTGGCGTTGCAAGGTGCCGAACCGCCTGCATACACGCCGACGAGTCGCCTAGGAACCCGTCAAGTTTGCGGACCTGCCAGTCGGGGACGAAAATCTTCTTGTGCTTCTCGATTAGGAACACCTCGGCTTCGGCAGTCAGTGGCGGAGCCTCTAGCCCTAAGGCTACCGATATTAGGAAGACCCCCGTGTCAGTAGAAGCCGAAGCCACCCCTGGGGGCGAAGGCTTCGGAGCCGAGGGGGGTCGCCTCCCCAGTTGCTCTGCGGCAGCACGGTGAGCTTGTACTGCCTCCGAGGGGGGCTTCGAGGCAACTCTCTTCCTCTTCTTCGGGGCCTTACTGCTCAGAACCCCACGTTGCGTCAACAAGTTCTCGAAGTCCATTGATTCTGCAAAAAAAAAGGAGTTAGAAACTATCGCAGACCACAACAATAAAAAAAAGAAAAACAAAACCGTACTAGGGTTTATCGAGCTAAGACCCCCCGGAAGAGCACCTCCTCGATCAAGTCCTTCCAATCGAACTTCAGGCGGTCGAGCAGCACCCGAACCATATCTTCCTCCTCGGTGCTAAGAGTTGGGCTCTCCCTGACCTTTTTTGGGATCGACTCTACCCAAGCTGTGGGGATTCCCCATGGCCGTCGACCTCGGATGAGGAAGTACTTGTCCCTCCAATTTTTTATCAAGTCCGGACAGTTAACAAGCTTCGTCCCGAACCTCGGAGCTAGATAGAACCGGTATGCATCCTTATGCTGCTGGTGCATCCGGTACACCGTTCGGAGCACGCTCAACCTCGGCGCAAGACTCGCCGCTTGACAGTGGAGGATGAATCTGTTTATCAGCCTCCACACGTTCGGTATGTACTGAACGGGGCTGACGCGGAACCACCTCAACACCTCGGCGACGAAAGGGTGCAGAGGGAGCCGAACTCCTGCCAAGAACGTGTCGACTGGCCAGAAGCACATGTCGACAGGCACTGCCGAGTTGGCCCTCACCCCCGGCCCAAGAAGCATTAGGTCGAACTCCCTTGGGATTTGGAAGCACTCCCGAATCCTTACCAAGTCCGCCTTGGTAAGGATAGAGATCGTCTCGTCTGCTTCCGACGTCTCTCTAGCCTCATTTTCATCGAAGCTTCGACCCATTCCGTACATTATCTGCTCTGCCTGGTCCTTCGGAAGGTCTCGAACCCTCTGTAGTCCGGTTAGAGCCCCAAGCAACCTCCCGAACTCTCCCATTCTCCGCTCCGCTTCGACCCTCGTCTCAACAACTACCGAAGTCTACCCTACCATGGTTTTGCCCTTGTCGATTGGGGGGACCTGACTAGAGGAAGCCTCGGGGGAAAGAAGAGGGGAGGTCTCCTTCCCGAAGGGTCGGTAGAAATTCTTTAAAAGAAAATAAGCTAAGTATGAAGTTACCTCAATTTGACAGCTACGGTCGGAAAACACACCGGAAGACGGTGAAAACTCGTCGGAAGCTCTCGCTAAGTAAAAATCTCGCCTGAGTAAAAAACAAGAATAGTGAGCAAATGAGAGAGGGGGTGGATATTTATAGAGACTGAGGTTGGTGGCACATTTACCAAGGTTAAGAGGCCCCCAACAATGCAAAGACCTGGCCCATCTAGTGGAAAAAAATGCCAAAAAATTGTGTTGACTGATCAAAAGGTCTAGGGACCCACATGCCACATGGCGCTCCCCTAGACCTCGACAAGCTCTCCGAAGTCGATTGCCACCGCGTCAAAATGCAAGAAAATGCGTTGACTGGTCAACGATCCTGGGGCCCACAAGCCACGTGTTGTGCTCTCATTCGTCGACAGCAGCTCCGAAGTCGATTGCCACCGACATCAAAATACAAGAAAATGCGTTGACTGGTCAATGATCCTGGGGCCCACAAGCCACGTGTCGCCCTTTCATTCGTCGACAGCAGCTCCGAATTCGATTGCCACCGACGTCAAAATGCAAGAAAATGCGTTGAGTGGTCAACGGTCCTGGGGCCAACAAGCCACGTGTCGTCCTCTCATTCGTCAACAGCAGCTCCAAAGTCGATTGCCACCGACATTAAAATGCAAGAAAATGCGTTGACTGGCCAACGATCCTGGGGCCCACAAGCCACGTGTTGCCCTCTCATTCGTCGATAGCAGCTCCGAATTCGATTGCCACCGACATCAAAATGCAAGAAAATGTGTTGATTGGTCAACGGTCCTGGGGCCCACAAGCCACGTGTCGCCCTCTCATTCGTCGATAGTAGCTCTAAAGTCAATTGCCACCGACGTCAAAACGCAAGAAAATGCGTTGACTGGTCAACGGTCCCAGGGACCCACATGCCACATGGTGCTCCTCTAGACCTCAGCAAGCTCTCCGAAGTCGATTACCACCGACGTCAAAACGCAAGAAAATGCGTTGACTGGTCAACGGTCCCAGGGACCCACATGTCACGTGGCACTCCCCTAGACCTCGGCAAGCGGTCCCAGGGACCCACATGCCACGTGGCGCTCCCCTAGACCTCGGCAAGCTCTCCGAAGTAGATTACCACCGACATCAAAATGCAGGAAAATGCGTTGACTGGTCAACGGTCCTAGGGGCCCACATGCCACGTGGTGCTCCCCTAGACCTCGGCAAGCTCTCCAAAGTCGATTGCCACTGACATCAAAACGCAAGATAGTCAGGGGCCCACATGCCACGTCGCGCTCTCCTAAACTTCGGCAAGCTTTTCGAAGTCGTTTTCCACCGATGTCAAAACACGATAATAACCAGGGGCCCACATGCCACATGTCGCCCACTTAGACTTCGGCGAACGTCCCGAGGTCGGTTGCCACCGACCTTCAGACGGGCAAAATCCGCCATCTTCACAGCCATCAGATCATCCCAAAACTCGCGCGACAATCTGATCAACGTCTCAGATTGATCCACGTCATCGAGTGCTGATCCACCATTCGATCGTCCAGATTTTCACGCCCAGGGCTGATGAACAATCCAGATCGCGCCACATCATAAATAGGTGATAAAATCTATTTTTTTTTATCAATTCAAATTATCTATTTAAAAATTGCAAAAAATGATTAAAAAAAACGGTAAAAATAATTATAAATTCTAGAAAATAATTATAAATTTGGGGAAACATTTTTGAGCCCCTGGGTAAATAATTTTTTGGCTAGAATAATTAATTAGTGCTCCTGGGAAGCAAATCATCGCTTTGCAAAATTGAATAAATGATTCGAAAAAATAATATAAAATTGGGAAAAATCTTCGAAAAATCCAGAAGAGCCTAAGAATAATCTTGAGCACACTACCAGCTCAGGAAGACACCATCACCCCTCAAACGAGATTCGAACACCCTTCGAGAACTCCGATAAAGCCCTATACGCCATTAAGACAACAAAAACTACTCCCCAAAGGCTGTAATACACAGTCTTTAGGAGTGGGGGGCTCATGATATGGCTAAAAATGGGATTAAATCGGAACCGTTCAAATTGGGCACTAATCCTAAAGTTACAAGGGCAAAACAGTAATTTTACTTACAGACGGGTCCGAATTGGGAACCGGGTCTCTCCTCTTGGACCCGCTAGCCCGTGAACGGATTTGTTTAGCTCAGAATGGGTCTCAATCCGTTAATGACCAGTTCAACAGGATATGAGGAAATCATGGCTCGTCCTTATCCACTAGAGGTGGTTTCAACCACTTCGATCCAGTCACAGCGGGAAGTAAGGATTTGTTCTTATCCCGAAGCAGATCCCCACGACGACTATAAATACCCCCTACCTCCTACTGTTACAAGGTGTTCACTCTTTGTCTACCTAAGCTCTTTTCCCTTTCTTTACTGAGTATTGACAAGAGCGTCGGAGGGTTCGTCGCCGGGATCCATCCCGGTATTTCGAACGTTTGTGCAGGTCCGCGGGAGCACCAAGGAGTCAACTTGTCAACAGGGAAGAAGTCAGATTCAACCCGTTCGAGTTCCTACAAATTCACAAATTCTGTCTATTGCCTCCACACCAGATTCAGCGGCAACAACCATATTGTAATAGTAACATAGCCAAAACACATATAAATTTTTCAACTTTTATTACATCAATTCTTTACAAAGCACAGCGGAAAATTAAACACCTTGAATTACAATTTCTTTCTTTTACAACACACTTTTACAATTTACATTAGCCGCATTATAATTCTACCACATGCATCCAAATCCCAATGCTATAGGAACCTACCTGTAAAACATGAGGATAGGGATAACCATAACCCTCAAAACTACGAGGTCAGCCATAACGGTGTGAGTGACATCAAAAGAAATACAATGTAAATAAAACATGAAGAATAAAGTTATAAACAACACATACCAACAGTAGTAACAAATGGAATATGAAATGACAGTAAATAAAACATGAAAACATCAAGTGGAACTAGAATAAGTGTCAAGTATAGGAAAACAAGAAAACATCATGCATAAAACCAAGTCAAGAAAACACAATTGCATTATGATGACTCTCTAATGCATACTTGTCGGATTTTATGCATTCCATACTACATAGGTTCGGTGCAAGCCCTTATCGTTCTCCACATTATAGGGTTTAATCCCTCGTTATGCAACTAATCCTACTACGGCGATGGAAACAAGATCCAGATTACCTCGCGAATAGGCCTGACAACCCTCGACGCACAAACATCATGTAAGAATAACTAAAAAAATCAGAGAATCACCTCCCTACCGTGTACCCCACCGCCGCCCCACTGCGTGCAGATACACAGGCACATCCCGTGAATAGACCTGTCAGCCCTCGACACGCAAATGTACATGTATGTTCCGTGAATAGGCCTGCAGATCCTCGACACGCGAACATGCTAATAGTCCTCTCGAGACAGAACACACAAGTCCTAGAATGCATCTGTTGGACTGGACCCCAAAAGCATATACTTACGTTTCCCAAATTCCATCACATCTCCACTAGTGCATGTCCTTAAGTTGGTTATTATTAAAAAACAAATTTCCCCTTCTCTAGAGTTAGTGTATCTTGCTGGACTTAATTCCACAAAACAACCCCAATAACCCCAACTGGTCAAAATCCACAAAATCTTATTTGCCGGTTCACAGGAATCCCACTCAACTCCCAGAGACTCACAAAATGAATATCAACACCAAAACTTTCAATAAAACTCTCAATCCATCATCAAAATGTTTATATCGAAAAAACTTCTTTAATCAACAAAATCCAAGTTTAGTCAATATACTCATAAATTTCCAGAACTGAAATAAAATATTAAATCCATTAAATAACTGAGAATCATATTTTGAAGTCGTAGAAAATCACAAAGCATCATTTTCTTCAAAAACCATATATATTTCACTTTATAAAGTCATAGAAATACAACCCCAATTCTATTATAATCAAAATGTAACTCTCTGTAAAATACTGTAATCTGTAGCAAAAACATCACCTAAAACGATAGATCAATAATCCATAAGTTCGAAGAAATGATCGTTCAAGAAAACGACGAAAAACTCAACAAAATAGTCAGCAAGAATATTGACAGTTGACTGTCAAAACCAATACAAAACTCGATGGTCGACTGTCGCGTAAAAATCCAAAAATGAAGAATTAACATTAGACTGTCAATTTTAGTGCAAAGGTGTGGCGGTCGACTGTCATAAGCGAAAATTCGTAGCTTTGAAATTCGTGCACATTTTTACTCATACTTCTATAATTTTTGTAAAATCATGAATTTGCAAAATAAATTTTCTGAGAAGATTAAATACAACTTGTATAACATACTGGAGTTTATAAAACAAATCAAAACTTCATCAAGATCATAAAATAGCAAATTTTGACAAAATCTTCAAACAGTAAAGTATATATATGTATATGTTCATATAAGTGTTCAAGCATTAGTTATAGCATCAAAATTCATCAAATAGGAGCAGTACAATGCTTATTTCAATCTCAGTATCAAACAAAGCAAGATCCAAACGAAAACATCACAAAATCTCAAAAAAATCAATTTCGGCTAAAACACCATCAGACCCGAAAATAGCAAAACCCCTCTTTCACTCAAAACTTGATCTTTCGATTCAATAACTCCTCTTGTAATTCATTAAACACACATACAACTACTGATAATAGTTTACTCATGAACATAAGTGGTTACAACATGCAAATAATCGAGTTTCATCCATCAAAACATCACAAACAGAGTATATACATTCATACACAACAAAGTTGAGTTTTTGTTCACTTTTATGCAATAATCATCATACAATTCATAGTACATGTTCAAATCAGCAAGGTTATGAAAGAAGGCAACATATCCATGATTTCTATTAGGTTCTTAACAATCTCAAGTCATCTATTTAGGGTTTTATCATCTACAACATAGGGTTCATGAAAGATTCAATTTTATTCATACATCTTTTAATAAACTCATTATATCATCATACAATCATCTAACATGCTTTATAATAGACAAATCATCACATACAATATGCATAGAACAACAGGAAATCAAACATATGTCACTCACCTTATTGAAGAATCAACCGAAATAATAAAGAGAATAAGAAAAGTCATTCCTTTCGCAAGAAATCCAAGATCATCGCTTCGAAACTCCAAGAAATCAAAAATAAAGAAAACCCTTTGTGTAGTGCACTGAAGAGACGACTGCACTCTCTTTTAAATATGCCGGAATTAGGGCAATTAGGGTTTTTGAGTAGATTTGCAAAATATCCCCATTTGAATATATCTTTACATATATAAATCCTTATACTTGGAAATTAGAACCACTTAATTGAGATTTAAAATCAAAGATAACTGACCTGATCCTGACCGGCACCAATTTCAAGTCCAGAAAAATAAATTTGTAATTTTGCCTCAAAGTAGCAATTTTGCAAAAATACCATTCTTTAAGAAATTTGCAAAATAAACCAAACCTATTAAAACAAAAAGTAAATTTTTTACCTCTGAACTGGCTAGGCATCATGCTCAGCCCAGAAATCCAAAAAATCTGGAGTTTTTACTCCAAGTGGTCATTTTGCACAAAAACCCCTCTTTTTGTAATACTTAGGTCAAATGAATATCAGAAAAATCCAGAAAATTCACAAATAATACCTACCAATAAACATTAGGTTTTCCCAAAATATTTTCTGACTTTGAACTTCCCAATAAAATATTTTCATGTATTTTTGCACGTGTAAAAAGATATTTTTCAGAAAAATATTTATTAAATCACCAAAAATCATTTTAATTCATTTATTAATCTCAAAAACATTATTTAAAAATCTAGAGTGTTACAGCCCTATTGTCGCATGGCTCACAGGTGGAGTGATAGGGAAGCCAGCTCGGACCCAGACGACTAAGGCACCACTTTGCCCATCAACAACTCCGAAGAACCTGAAGTGTGTGTCACGCCCCGCTTTCCAAAAAGGAAATACGGAATACGGATACGTGACTAAGCCCAGCGAATGATTTTTAGCATCCATAAGCTGTTCAGGAACCTTTACAACATCTCACAAAATAATCAGAGTCGGAAGCAAGAGAATCAACCAATCATGCACAATTGAATCAAATAGATAACCAGAAATTTACTTGAAATCCAAAATATAATAAAATCTCAAATAAATCAAGTCTGGACAGTTTATAATATCCTGGATCACATTGCCCAAATACAAATAAATCCAAGTATCAAATACAATTTATTCAAGTTCAAGCAACAAATAATAATAATAATAAAGCAGAAAATCCAGCACTAATACATCATCTCGCCAATGCCATCTGGCTATCGACCATCCTGATCTGCAATTAATGAATTGCATGAGAAAGGAGAAGAAAACAAGGTACCCGTCAATAAAAGTTACGGGCCGCTTATAGTACAGGATACAAGTACATGGGAAACAAATCTAAATAACAGCGGAAACAAATGTAGCATGGTATAACACATCAACAGTAATATCTATCATGAATCAGTAAAGCAAAGTCAACTAGCATTGCATACTAACAGGTATAGGTAACCTGTGTCAAGTAACAGTGTCATATGGCAACTAACAATATCAGTAACAGTATCAAATAACAGTATCAGTAGCAGTATGTTCACTGTATCAGTGTAAAAGTATAACAGTATAACAGTATATCAGTATAACAGTGTCAGTGTAATCGTATCAGTGTTATGTTGTTACAGTATTGGGTCTATTATTAACTAGGTAGCACTTTATGTGCCATCCTTTTATCACATGGTTGCTACGTTCAAACAGTTTCGCTTTAGATTTCGTAAGGGATACTATAGGACAGTGTACTCAGGTATCAATAATAGTAACAGTAGCAGTAACAGTCAGAACCTAGTGGTCCTCTTCCGATTACACCTTCCTATAGGGAAGTGTGCAGTCAGGTAATCAGTAACAGTAATTAGACAGTCAGAACCTATTGGTCCTCCTCCGAGTACACCTTCCTATAGGAAAGAGTGCAGTCAGGTAATCAGTATAACAGTATAACAGATGCTCAGTATGGGAAACATGGGCCTCCTTCCAAGTACACATTTCTATAATTTTCCACTACTAGATCTTTCCCTTAAACTCCGACTTGATTACTTTTATTATGGTTATAAACAGATATGATAGTGCACGAAATAGTATCAAAATAACATGGTACAATCAGTATTAGGTTCAGGGAAACAAGTAAAAATACATTGATGATATACGGTCACATAAACAAGCCAAACAGTGTATGTTCATATTCAGGACAGCATGACAGTACAGTACTAAAACAGTGATTCCCGTTACTACAGAAATCCAAATCTGAATCCGTCAAAGAATATGGAAAATATACTTCCACACGAATCTAGCGAATATATATAGCCCATATAGTAATTCACAAAATCATAATTCAAAACTGATTTGAATCCAGAAAATACGTTCAGTCAGAAATCAGTAAAATAAATTCTCAGTCAGAAAAATAGCATTAAAGCTCCTCAAATAAATACAGAAAAAATTTGGGGTAATCCCCTACATGTCTAGTATCAAAATATAGAGTTTCATAATATTCCAATAAAATTATTTCAGTAAAAAAAATCGGAAAACCTCAAGAAACGATAGTTTGGCAAATCTGGAATTCCCAACACAGCTGTACGAAAACGGAAATATCTCGCAACCCGTGAAACGAAATCCAAATACGCCAAAGGTAGGTGAAAATAGACAAAATAATCTAACTTTCATATTTCATAAATATTTTCCATATAGTAGAAGGAAATAGGGTGAAAATACAATTCTTTACAGAACAGCGAGCAAAATACAGCAAGTATAGCTTTCATAAATAAGCATGAAACGGAATATAAAACTCATCAATAAAATCCACCAAAATTCTGGGTAATCCCTAAATAGATATAAAATTACTGACCAAAGTTTCAGATCAAAATAATATGTGTATCACAAGCATCAAAATAATTTAGTCGTCAAAATCATCAAGAAACGAAATCTAGATTTGATCTACACCTCTGTAGTAAAACAGTCATATCTCACACATATAAAAACAAAATCGAGCAAGGTTAGAGGGGTTAGAAAGAAGACGAATTTCTCTACAAATCATGTTTCATACTGAAATTAAGATTCTGACCTTAATATGGTCTAAATTACTGGTCAAGACAGATCATCGACAAAACACAGAATTTCCTCAAAAACCAAAATCAACATAGATTCAACAAAACTTGATCCAACCACAACCAAACATGAAATCGAGTCTACCAAGTGTCAAAACAACATGAAATAGGGTATACTAAATGTCCACAACAAGTATATCAAATGGATCCAACAAACGCACAAATTCTCATAACTAACTCATATATTCGATCACATCAAATAAACGGTAAATCTTAGGTTGTATTCATGTCATATGTGTCGTGAGGCAACTATGGTCAAGTTTTCACTATAGAGACAATATCAACAAGGGGATTCACACGTAAATTGACTCTAGAACCTAACTACACTACAATCGGTATTTAGTACTTATATATGCAAAGGAATTTAATACAAGTTACTTACCTTAACCGAAGACGAAAACAATGACGAGCAAAGTGAGAATAACGGGAATGGATTCCCGGGCAATGAACAACAAACAAACCACGAACCACGAACCACAAACACGATCCAACGAACGAGCAAAAACACGAACCACAAAATCACACACACCAAGAGATAGAGAGACGGGTGGACAGCGGGCTGCAAAGTGCTGCACGCTGCTGCGACTGTTGCTGCTGGCCTGCAGAGCGGTGTAGCGGCAACTGGGTGCGTCGGGAGTTGGGTGAGAAGGTCAGAAAAGCAAGGAGAAGCACAGGATTTCGGAAGAGTAGGAGGATGGGTTTTTTGGAAGGTGAAGAGATGGCTCAGAAGTTGGAGATGAACAGCGCCATACACGCGGGGGGGGGGGGGGGGTGGTTATAATAGGGTGGATGGGTAATGACTGCTGAAAGATGAATAAGGTTAGGTTAAGTGAATAAAGTTTTCGGGTCTGCATGGGAAGTAACGGGTATGGGTTAAATGCAAGGGGGTTTCGGGCTGGAGTTAAAACAAGGTAATGCAGTTGGGTAATGAATGGTAAATAGGTTATCAGTTATAATGGGTTTAATATAATTAGTGGATTTAAGAATTGGGTATTATTGGGTAGTTAGGCTACAACAGATGGGTTATCGGGTCTTAAGGATTTTAAGTAGGATTAGCTAATGGGATGAAGTTGGGTTTTGGGATCAATATATTTAGGGTTCAAAATTGGATCCAATTAGAAATAAAATAGGGTTTAAGAGCGATGATACAAAATGAGATGACACGGAATATAGAAGATAAAATAGGTACAATGAATAAAATAAATAGAACCCAAAAGAAATAAATCAAACAACAAGGACAAACGAATGAACAAAATGAAGCAATGTGAAACAAGGAGGTCAAATATGATATAAACATCAAGCAAAAGAATATATTGAAAAATAATATCCAATACACGGACCAAAGAAATACAAGAGAGTACAAAATACCTAAAAAAGAAAAATACACCTAAAAATACACAAAATGAAAAACAGGGGTTACAGTGTGATTATTGCTGCAAGGTTGGACACATACACAAGGACTGCCGGAAAGCCAACTGCCTATGTCTCTTATGCGGAGCGAGTGACCACTTGGTTCGTGACTGCTCAAAGAAAATGAGAAGTGCACTAACTGAAGGATCAGCTTCCAGTGGAGGAGAGACCAGAGAGTGTGGTCAGGCCCACGACCTTACTGCAAAGAAGGCAGAGATCACCGAAGAAGCGATTGCATGTATTTCTTCGATTTTGTCATATTTCAGTTCTTGCGTCTGTTCCCCGTGTTCATATTCATTATTTATTCATTATTGGGCATCATACTAGTTATTTCTTCCATCGATTCATTATCGAGTATCATACTGATTATTTCTCCCTATTCAAATTTTATTGATTCCGATGCTATCACCCCACTCATTCTCGTTTCATCGATTGGCATCACTTGGTCTGCAGCGGCATGTCTACAGCTTGGAACATCATCAGAGTAGCGCAGTGGAAGCATGGTGGGCCCATAACCCACAAGTCCCGTGTTGTTTCTTTTTCCTTCTCCCTATACATTGCATTGTCCATTGATTGAATCTTTATTTAACATCCAGATCACTCCATTCCAATCCATGTGCTACCCCACTTCGTTTCGCTTCCTTACTTTCCTGCTTTGTTATATCACGAGTTCTGCTTGGATTCTATCTTATGTACCGCCTAAGCAAATTTCG
This sequence comes from Hemerocallis citrina, assembly GCA_017893485.1. NCBI lineage: Eukaryota > Viridiplantae > Streptophyta > Magnoliopsida > Asparagales > Asphodelaceae > Hemerocallis > Hemerocallis citrina. Next base: position 36,891,150 of record CM030368.1, read on the forward strand.
AGGACGAAATTTAGTTGTAAGGTGGGTAGGATTGTAACCCCCGTCCCCATTTATACGGATTTGTATTTATTTTTCTTTTCTACGTATTTCTGAATTCCAATTTCCCAAATGAATCCTGCTATTCTTTTGAATCCGATTTCTTTCTTTTAAATATTCAATTATGTTTTTATAACCCGAAATTTAAATATATATATATATATATATATATATATATATATATATATTATTATTATTATTATTATTATTATTATTATTATTATTATTATTATTATTATTATTATGAGATTATTTTAATAAATGTGTTAAACCCAAATCCTACTTTGTTATATATTATTATTATTATTATAATGTTTATTTTAATTCCGGTATTGTTATTATCACACATTGTACTGGGCTTTGGTGACCCGAAGTTATTTTATTTCCAAATGTTGGTTATGTATGAGACATTTTGTGGATCATTCATGTTTATGTGATTAGCTATTTCATGTGTGGTTGTGTTTTCATTTCATATTGTTGAGTTTACATTGTACAGATTATGGATGATGTGAGTTTGGAAACTTATATTATTCGCTGGGCCTCAGTTACGTGCCTATGTTTCCCTATAATGGGAAGCGAGGCGTGACAGAAGCAGTTACTTCTTAAGAAGAAAAGCAATATTCTACATCACGCAATGTTGCGTCAGTGGTCAGAGACTATATTGCACGTAGCACGCATCCCAAAGCGTTTGTAGAAGAGAAAAATATCTCTTTCACATCATATGCATGAGAATGATTTACTTTGTATTAATTGCCGGCCACCTTCAATAAATTTTATAATTCCACAACTTACACGACACACTGACGTGTATCCTGACGCATTATAACTGTTTTTTTACATCATATGCACGAGGATCAACATTTTCAAAAAATACTCTGCATTAATTTCCAGCCACCTTCAACAAGAAGTTCCGCTCTATCAATCATCTCATTGAGAATATTATATTTTTTATGCCCTCTGGACCAATATCATCCCGCCTGATAAAAGGGGGTCTCTAAAATTTTGTAATCCATGTTTTTCATTTTATGTTTTTTTGGGTGTATTTTTTTTTCTTTCTTGTGTATTTCCTCATTGTATCTCTCTTTGGACCGTATATTGGATCTTCATTTTCAATATATTCATTTTATTTTTCTGTCGTCTTTTACTTGATCTTCTTGATCATATGGTCTCTTTTTTGTGTCGTCTCGGTTAATCGAGCTCTTATTTTTATCCTCGTTATTTTATTTATTCATACCCCATTTATTTATCCACTTTGTGCCATCTCATTTTTATTGGATCTATTAATTTTTTTTCCTTAACCCTATTTTATTTATTCGGATCTACCCTATTCACTCCACTACCCAATTACCCACTTTAAAAACCCATTATAAAATCACCCTATATCCATTAACCCAATTTTACCCTAACTCCAAAACCCCTTCTGGACCCGTTAGCACTTACCCATACCCGTTAACATACTCACCCGAAACCCACATATATTATCAACCGTCACCCCCTACTTAAACCCTAAACTCTGATCTATATATTTATACCCACCTAGTTTCTTCATCCCCTTGTTCACGTCAAACCCATATAGCCGCTCTCTCTCTCCTCCCCTGTGCTCCGTGCGATGCTGCAACCGCCACCACGTCAGCAACGACTCAGCGACTGCAGTGCCCTCCCTCCTACCAACTTCGATGCCAGACTTCCCCCAGTGCTCCTTGTCCGCCCTGCCTCCGGTTGCGACTCCACAACGAACGCCAGCAACAGCACCAGTGCGCGCTGTGCTGTTTCTCTCTGACGACAGACAGTAGCCACAGCGACAACCACTTCTTGGCAGTCGTCGTCCCCCGCCGCTCTCTCTTTGTGTGCGTGTTTGGGTTCGTTCTCTTCATGTGCTCGCTTTTGTGTTCGTCGGGTTTGTTAGTTCGTTGTTCGTTGTGTTCGAGGTTGTGTTCGTGGGTCGTCGTGTTCTCGTTCGTGGTTCATGGGTTGTGCGATCGTTGTGTTCGTGCCCGGGAATCCGTTTTCGTTATTCTTGCTTTTTTGTCGTTTTCATCGTCGTCTCTAAGGCAAGTAACTTGTATTCTTTTCTTTGTATAATACAAGTACTAAATACCGCCTGTAGTGTAGTTGTATTCTAGAGACAATTCTTGTGTGAAAACCCCTTGTTGATCTTGTCTCTATTGTGTTGATCCGCCCGTAGTTGCCTCATTACACACATGACATGAAATAACCTAGGGATGACCACTTCTTGTTGTGTACATGCATGTTGTTCATATAATATCACGTGCTTAGATGTGTTAGTTGTAGTAAACTTGTTGTAGACTTGTGAAATACCTTATACCATATTGCTTGGACATCTAGTATACCTTATTTCATGTTTGGTTATGTTTTGGATGACTTTTATATGAACTAGTTGATTTTGTGCATGAAGGATATTTTCTGTTTTGCCGGTTTTCCGTTTTTGATCAGTAATTTATACCCTATTAAGGCCAGTATATTAAAATTATTTGTGAACATGAACTGTAGAGTAATCTGTCTATTTTCCAACCCTTCCGACAGATCTCAGTTTCGATTTATGAGTGAGTTATGTCTATTTTACTACAGTGGTGTAGAAAAATTCCAGATTTTGTTTTATATGAATTTTGTGGAGTAAACTATTTTTATTATGATGTTAAAAGTATTATTTTGATCCAATATTTTGTTGAGTATAACTAGACCTTATTGGGATTAACCCTAAATTTTTGTGGATTTAATTAATGAGTTTTACTAACTACTTTATACTTGCAAATAATAACTATACTAGCAGAATTTCCTTACTGTTCAGTAAAGATACATAATTTCGACATGATTCTATTTGCTGTTTACAAAAAATTTATGAATATGAATTATAGCCTACTGTATCTATTTTATCACATTTTCGACGGATCTGGATTTCGATTTATACTTTGTGAGATATTGCTGTTTTAGTACTGTAGTGTTTATGACTCCAGATTTACAAAACTGTCGTATTTTGTTGCTTTCTGATTTTACTTGACTATTCTATTTATAATGAAAAATTATAAAACTTTATTTCTGTTACTAAACATACTAGGAATTATCCTATATTTTTCGTGGATTTAATTATTAAGTTTTCATGCTGTTTTTCTATTCTTGAATACAAACTTCTAATTTCTGGCTGAACGTATTTTTTGAATTCAAATCTATTTTGAGTTATGTTTTTGTGAAATACTATATGAATTGTATATATTTTTTAGATTCGGCTGGGAGTCTATTTTCCAGATTCTTCGACGGATCCATGTTTGCATGTTTGTAGCAACGGAAATCCCATATTTGGTGCAGTACTGTCTTGCTGTTCTGAACTAGAATTTTCGCTATCCTAATCTTTTATGTGTTGTCTTTTCACCCGTGCATGTTTAACCTTCAACCTGAACTTATTACTTGTTTATACCATATTATACTTGTCCTGTTTTGTACACATACATGCTTGTTTGATAATAATAATAAATAACCAAGCCGGGGTAAAAGAGAAATATCTAATAGTGGAAAATACAGAAATGTGTACTCAGAAGGGGATCCACAGATCCTATGTGATGACTTGATACATGATACTTGACACGTGATTACTTGATACTTGCACGCTTGACACATGATTACTTGACACTTGCACAACTTGACACGTGATTACTTGCCACTTGCACGCTTGACACGTGATACATGATACATGATACTTGGAGCTTGGAGCTCGATTACTTGATACTTGTCCCTGAGTACACTGCCCTCTATGATCCACTCACTAAAACTAAAGTATACTACCCCGACATTTATACTCCGGCGTTTGGGTACAAATGCCGGGGTAGACTTCTGGCCCCAAGATAAAAACTAAAACCCAATCTACCCTGACGTTTTAAAAAAACGCTGGAGTAGATGAGATGTTTTATGCTGTTCCCTTCCCTTACACACAAAAAAAATCAGAACACAAAAGAAACATTGCTTTCCCCCCCTAAAAATTTTGCTCTCCCGCTCAAATCGAAACCCTATCGCCGCTGTCCCCTGCCGTCTTCCACATCCGACCTTCCTCAATCTCTCTCCGACCCTCTCATTTTCGAACCCCGGAAACCACCATCACCCTTGCTGTCGTCCCCCACTGTCTCCCTCCCCCGCTGTCATCTCTCGCAGTCCCCTGCCCTCTCCCACCGTCGACGACCTCAGATTATTGTGGTAAAAATAAATTTAATGTTAATTTTAAGGTTTTAGGGTTAATTTTGTTTTGGGATTTGTTAGTTTTAGGGTTTCTTAAGGAAATTTTTAACCGAATTGATATGATTTTGTGCATTTATTATTGTTGACTTCAATTGAATTGATTTTCAACATGTATTACTAATTAGAGATTAATTAGAGATGTCGAGTTTGATTATTAAAATCTTCTGGCATCTTAAAGCTATATTTGTCTAGTTTCTTATTTGGCATTGAAAGAGGAGTGGCCTCCATACTTGGATTGGTCTCTTGGCATTGAGGAACTGATAACAGGAGTGAGCTTTGCATTAGCTGGATCTGGGTTTGATCCCTTCACTACACAAATGGGGGTATTACAATTTAAACCCAAATAGTGATATTCTTTTCTAAGTTTAATTGCCTACATTGAGAATAATAACATATTGTGTGTCTACGAAATGTGTGTATGAAAAACACAGAGTTGTAGCTAAGAAATGTGTGTATGAAAACAATTTCTAGTGAATGATAACACTAACAATATTTTCTACTTTTAGAAGTCATTTTAACACAACCTTATGGTATTCGAAAAGCAACATCGTTTCAAAAATATGAAACAATAGTACATGAAACAAACCACAGAAAACTATAAACAAAACTGTGAAGCTGCAATGTTCATCTAGTTTTTCAACTATAACATTTAATAGAATTGAGTTTGCGTTATATAGTTACAATTCTTTTTCTCACAGAACTTTGATAGTATTTGTTGTATTATGATATGAAGGATGTGATATCATAAGAAGAGCTGTCTTTGTTATTAGTGCTGGTACAAATGACTTCATCAATTTTGCCACTCTTCCAGTCAGGCGCCAATCGTTCACTATTGATGGCTATCAAGCCTTCATTCTTCAGAATTCTAAAGATTTACTGCAGGTTTACTTCTTCTTCACTTACAAATAATCGATGCATGAGATAAATGCTTACAGTGTACATTTATTCTTGCTGGTTTTAGAAAGTTCTAATTTTATGCTAGTACCTACGCATTTCCTTTTAGACTCACAAATTGTATTGGTAGATTAAAATTTGATGAAATTTCCTTTTTATTTTCTCAATGAGAGGCCTATTATACAGGCTCCCCAGTTACATACTAATGTATGTGTCACATAAATGTAAGCATACAATATGTCTCTGCGTTTTTGTATGCTTATATTTTCAATTTTTAAGATACCAGTTTAAATATGGTATTAGCTAATAACATTTAACCATATAATATTTTTCGCAGGCCTGAAACACCACTTTCCTAATTTTGTTCTTAAATCTATTTCTATTCATGCGACCCTTTTCTCCCGACTAATTGTCAATGCAAATTTAATTAGTAGTCCATTTACATGCCTATAAATTTCACGTTTAAATCAGCAGAATTACTGCTATTATTCATATTTTATGCTATTTAAAATGGAAATATAATATGTTACTACATATTTCTGTATTATATCTGCGCAGAGATATGGTGAAGTGAGCAAGCAACGGCCTGATCGTGCTATTATCACCTTCTTTCAGAATTTTCGGAAGTCTTATGTTGGGGACCAAGCCATGCATTCTTCCAAGGTATTAAGGGTTTGCATCTGCCTAGTTGTCTAAATATTTCTCAGTATAATCATTTGTTATCTATTTTCTGCAGCAGTTATATTCAAGATTGTCGGAGCTTCTTGGACTCCACGATCATTTAGTCTTACTTAATGTCATTGTTGGAAAAATTGCTACAAATCTGAAGTGTTACACAGAGGTTCTAGTCATTTTCTTTTGTAATATTTTGAATGGTTAAAGGAGCATTGTTCGATTCTTAATCATTGCCTCATGCATTGTGAGGAAGTAATTGATAACACTCTGTCACTTTTTCTGGAGCTGGCATCTGGGTTAGTTCTTTGTTGTAAAGAAACGTAACTCATTCACTTGTTTGTTTACTAAAATTTTAAATATTTCTTCCAGAGTCATGACTGGCAAACTGCTGCTTAAATTGGAGACCGTCAAATTCATCATTGGGAATCATACGGTAACTGTTGATTTCTAACATTATTTAGTCTTACAGAATATCTACTCTTGATAAACTTGGGTTGCGGTACGGTGAAATTTGATGATAATAATATTGCATTTCAGAGGGAAAACTTTCCATTTTTTGAAGAATATAGGTGTTCTCGCAGCAGAACAACTTTTTACTACACTCTTGGGTACTTGATCTTTATGGAAGACAGCCCTATAAAATTCAAGTCTTCGATGGATCCACTTCTGCATGTTAGTTGACCCTGATGGCCTCATCTCACTAGTTATGTTACAGTGTTTCCATAACACCTTTTTCATATATGCACGCTATTAGTCTATTGTACTTTTTCACATTCGGAATTTCTTTTTAGAACTTCAGTATATCCTCAACTGGAATGTTGCTATATTTTGCTATACATAGTTCTTACCTGACCATATATTATGTTATTTTTAGATGATATAATTATATACACTCCTTTTATATTGTCTATTATCTTTTTGTTATTATAAATATGTAAACTATGCTTGTTATTCTGCCGTAGGTTGTGATCAAGTTGGAGTCAACTCCTGATGCTGCTTTACGCACAGATTCTTTTAAATATGCATTTATTGGTTTGATGAGGGACTTAAGAGGAATTGCAATGGCTACTAATAGGTATCTGTTCTGACATCTCTTTTGAGTTTGCATTTGATATAGGATGGTGCTGTCTAATACATTCATGTTTATTCTCCTAGTCGGAGAACATGTTAAAGGTATCATGGATACTGTAGTTAATTTACAGCTGAAGATATCTCAGACTGTGAGAAGAAAGTTGATCTGGACTGAGAGACAAGTCAGCATTTAATTTTTTATTTATTTATACCTGCCCCGGCATTTGTAAAGCACCAGGGTAGAAGTAGCCACTTTAAGTTGGAAATACCCATACGGTGGCATTTTTAAAATGCCAGTGTAGCTTACCATCTATACCGGCATTTTTGAAAAATGCCGGTATAGACCCTTCTCTACAGCGACACCCGCTTCCCGACATTTCTACCGGCATTTTCAAAAATGCCGGTGTATTCTACACCGGCATTTATAAACGCCGGGGAATCCAATAAAAAATGCCGGAGAAGACAATCCGTGTTGTAGTGACTATGAAATCTAAAACGAAACTGTTTGAATGTAGCAACCATGTGGTAAAAGGATGGACACATGAAGTGCTACCTAGATAGTAATAAATACAAGACTTGACCATGATACGTGTAACTCCTGTTTTCCATTTCTTGTATTTTGGGTGTATTTTCTTTCTGTGTATTATCTGGGTTTGCGGTTCTTTATAAAATTTTTGTTATCTTAAATTCGTTTTATTTCAAACTTATTTTGTATCTCCTTTTAAAATCTATTTCTTTTCATTAATTGTATTTATTATTATTTCGAACGATTTCTTTTATATACAAACCCTATTAATGTCTTTATTACTATTATTGTTATCAGTATTATTATTATTACTGTTATTTTTATACTATTATTATTATTATTATTGTTGTTATTGTTACCGTTTTATTATTATTAATAATGTTTTTATAAAGTCCTAATTGTATATTTTTATTATTTGGTTATTTTATTTTACCCTATATTCTATTAAAACCCTATAACCCAAATACCCTATAACCCCTTTAACCCATTATACCGTTACCAATTCCCTAAAAACAACTACCCAATACCCACTTAAACTAACCCAAACCCGATATGCCCCAAACCCGTTCACCCCTGTTCATCCTTCACCTGTACCCGTTTTAAACCCTAAACATACTCCTATATATACCCTACACCCATGCCTGGTCATCTCCCCAAACTTCCCCAGCCGCCTCCTCTTAACCCATCTCTCTCCCGACTCCTCTTCCACCTTCCCTCCTCGCCTTGTCGTCCCCATGTTCCCTCAGCCCCGCCGTGCTCCCTAGTTTTCCCTTCCGCCGCGATGCCCCTGCTTAGCGTCGTAGCACCACTAGCACCCTCTCCATCACCTTCTCCCTGTCTCGCCCTCTCCCGAAGTCACGATGCCTATCTCCTGCAGCGGTGCTGCATCGCAATGCAACCTCCACAGCGTCGCCTAGATCCCCTGCAGTGCCTATGTGCTGGCCTTCTCTCTGCCCTGTTCAGCCAGCGCGATGACCTCCTATTGCTGCCATCAGCTGGCCGCGGTAGCTCAGCTTCCCTGCGCTATGCTCAGCCTCGCTGCCGCCACCCTACCGCCTGCCTCGCACTGTTGCTTCGCCGTCGTAGCCACCTGCGGCCACCTCCGTGCTGTCTCCGTCGACAGCCATGGTCGTCGTCCCGTCGACCAGAGTCACAGAGCATCTCCCCCTCCCCCATGCTCTATTTTGAAGATTGGATTGATGGTTTGAATGTAGGCCGTCGATCTTCATCATGATCATCATGATCACCAAGACTTGATCTGGACCATCCTCTTCATCATCTTGGAGTTCTTGATTGCTTTGATTGGTGGCCGTTTGATTGTCGATGATGATTCCGATCATCATCATCATCATCAAGATACTTGATCACATCTTGATCTTGATCTTCGATCTCAACCGTCCGATCGACCGATCACACTTGATCTCGGCCCTCGATCGTCTCGTTCGTCTTCTACTTCGTGAGTTAAACATTTTATTCACTTTTTGTTCTCATTCATCAATTGTCAATCATGGTTTATTTACTCTTTTGGCACCCTTCTAATTCTTATATATTTTATGTTCGATCTCGGTCGTTGGATTTGCTTGATCTTCAACTTGATCATCATCTTGATCATCGAGATCCGTGCCGATCGTGCTCGTTGTCCGGGATCCATTTCGTTTACTCCTTTGTCGGATTCATCGTCTACACCCCAAGGCAAGTATTCTTCATGTACAAATTATTGTTCTAATACAAGCGTTTAATTGAAAAAACTGCAAATAGATCGTAGTTGTGACTCCTCCTTGTCTCATCGTTTGCTGATCTTAAATTATTCCTCATCGATTCCATAATCTTAGGAGTCACAACCATTCGTTGATATATTTACAAAACTAGTTGGACCATTTTATCTCCTAAGTACTTGCACATGAACCCATTGACTTGTAGACGTATGTCGTGTGATGTATTGTGTTGATCTTACATTCCTTTGAGTTGAGAAATACATGTGACTTGCTGATTTGATCCCCAATGCATTCGTATTTGTATCACACACTAACCTAGACTCATAATAGTCATTTATCATGCAACTTGTATATTAAAGAAATTCACACTTGCTGCTATTTTTGTCTTAACTTGCTGTTTCAACCCCAATAAAACCAAAATATGAACTTGAGTCCTGAATATGAAATGTAGCCCTAAGTGTCTAGTTGTCAATAACATCCAGAATTTTTGAATTCCGAGTTACAGTCTAGGAGATATTGCAGTTTTACTGCTGCTGTATCGGAATCGTAGATTCACAAAAACTGCTGCACCTCTTTAGTTTACAATTATTTTAACTATGCTACCAGTAAGTAAATGACTTGAAGTTTTATATGATGTTACTGAACACCTTAGGGAACATTTCCTAATTTTCTCAGAATTAATTAATAATGTTTCAACACTGTTTCATATGTACAAACACGGTTTTACAAATTCTGGCTGAACACAAATACCGTATACTTTGCTGTTTTGACACATGTTACCACAGCTTTTATGTACCTTAATTATATGCTTTGGATCCGAAAAGAAGTCTAGTTTCTAGAACTTTTGACGGATCCACATTTGCTATCTTGTAGCAACGGGAATCGCAGTTTTGGTACAGCAACGTCATGTTGTCCAGATTTGGAATTCTCATTGTTCTTGATACTTTGATTTGTTTTAATCCTCGAACATGTATCCTACCTAGCCTAGACTTGTTCCATGTTCTTGATTATGTTTACTTGACTTATTTCGCACACTTTCGTGCTTACTTGATGATAATAATAAATAATAAGCCGGGGTTTAAGGGAAAGACCATAGTAGTGGACAATATAGGTAAGTGTACTCGGAAGGGGGCCCGTGTTTTCCAGTACTCGGTTCATGAACTTGTTGCACCTTGATGTATTCATGAAGCCATTACTTGGCTAATGAACTTGTTGTATTTATGAACCCACTGTGTGGTTCTTGAACTTGCTAGTGGATTCACGAATTTGCTTCGTGAACTTGTTACTTTAATTTCGTATTCATGAACAGTGCTTGCTTGATACTTGATAACTGAGTACATCGCCCTATAAAATCCACCACTAGGCCTAAACGAAATTGCTTTGATTGTAGCAACCATATAGTAAAAGTATGGATGCATGAAGTGCTACCTAGATAGAATTAAAAATTAGACTTAAGAATAACTTGTCACGTGTACACACTTGATACCCTACTTGAGACTTGTTACTTGAGACTTAATACTTGAGCATAATACTTGACACTCGCTACTTGATACTTGTACTTAACACATTAGACTTGTTACTTGTTACTCGACACTTGTACGTGATACTTATTACTTGATGCTTAATACCATTACATATTCACTAGCCACTTGTTTTACTACTAGTACTTGTTACCCAACCTGGTCACTTGAGTTGTCTTTCTTGCTAGCTAGTTTCTTGAATCCCCACTACTTGTTGCATCCCTATTATATTCTTAATTCTAACTTTTGTTCCATATATCTTTTACTTGTTTTACTATTTGCGGCCCTAACTTGTACTAAGGGCGTTTATCTTATTTTCCCTATTTTTTTCCCCTTTTTATATTTATATATACAAACTTTGGAGGCAAGTTGTCTGCTGGAATTGGTGAGCAGAACGTTCTAGGCTTCGCTTGGGAAAACTTTTTTAATTATTTTCTTGTATTTGAGTTATTTATAATTGTTGCTACTTGAACCTTGTAACGGGCTTATAGTCCCGAGTTTTATCTTTTGATCCGGATTTGAAAACTATTTGGGATATTATTATTTTGTTTCAACTGTTTTCTATTGATTAATAAATTATTCATGCATGTGTGGTTGTGTACATTTTGTTATGTTGTTGTTATGATGTTGAGTCGATCCTACATCTCATAAATGATGAAAATCATTCGCTGAGCTTTGTCACGCACTCGTAGTCCGTGTTTTTGGGAAGCGGGACGTGACAATACGTGTTTACACGATACATTATACTCGACACTTGTTACTCGTTACTTGTTTACATGATACTTGTTATACTTGACATTTGTTACATGCTACTTGCACATGTTCATCTTGCCATGCTTGTTGTTCTATTTTGTTATCATGTGTATCCCATGCTATTTGGTTACCGTTTTTCTGTACTTGTGCCTACACTACAAGCGGCCCATAGCTTGTATTGATGGAATTTTGTTTTCTTTTTTTCTTTTTATGCAATTTATTAAATTGTAGATTTTGGAGAACAGTTGCCAGATGGAGTTGGTGATATGAGATACTAGCTGCTGGAATTTCGCTATTGTTATTTTTTGTTGCTTATTTTGAACAATTGTATTTTGCTACTTGGATTATTTATATTTGGGCAATGTGACCAAGGATTATTTGACTTATTCAGATCTGGTTTATTTGAGATTAATATATTTTGTTCCAAGTATTCTTGTTGGTATTTTGATTCATATATGTATGCTTGGTTGACTTTTCTTGCTTCCGACTCTGATTATTCTTGTGAAATGTTGTAAAGATCTTGACAGCTTATGGATGATGAAAATCATACGTCTCTTTTTTGGGAAGCTGGGCGTGACAAACTTAGTCATCTTGATATTGTTGTGTCTTCTCTTATTCAACAATGTTTAAACATCTTTGCCTTAATTTTTGGTTTTATGTTGTTTAACTATGTGTATTCTATTGCAGTGTTGAGCCATTGTCTTTGGAACGGTTGTTTTGGTGTTTCTTTCCCATGTTTGAAGCTAGTGTTTTTGTTGCCCTACTCTTTGTGGTGGAGTCTTTTGGTGCTGCTGCATTGACTGTGCTAGAGTTGGTTTGCTGGCTCTATCGTTCTCTGTTTCTATGCTGGGTGGTTGTGTTTTTTTATGGGTATCCTGGTTACTAATGTTGCTATGCTTTAATGGTCTTTCCAATTCATGTTGATAGCCTCAAATACTGCTGTTGTGGGACTTTTACTTGAGTCTGACTTGAGTGAGGTGTTGCTTGTTTGTCTATTCGCTAAATGTATTTTTCTCTTATTGTCTTTCGATTTATGTTATGGAAATTGGGTTTGCTTCGGCTGCTTCTGTTGTTGTGTGTGCTGCGTTGGCATGATGCTCATCTATGTAGGTTTTTCAAACATAGTTTTTTATATTTTGTTATTGTGCTCTAGAATTTGTTGTAATAGCCAGTATACCCTAGTACTTTATTATATTTCATTATGGCTGTACTATTTGTTTGTAGTATCACTATTTATCTTTATATGTATATATTTATAACAGGTTGGAGCCATTAAACTCTATCCTATTAAGTATAAAATTAAATTCCAACCACCTTCGAGAAAAATTCCTACTTCTACCATTGCCTAAGAGCATCCACAGTTGTTTGCTATTTTGCCAATTTGGCAAAATGAGTAGAGAAAGATCGTTGCAGTCGTTTACTATATTCCCAAAATTTAGCAAATGAGGAACAATAGCTTCTCATATATGAGAAACAGATTTGGGAATTGCCAAATATAGCAGACGGAACACCATGTTTCGTCTCTACTTTTTATTATAAAAAAATAATCGCGTCGGACGAAATATGTTTCGTCCAATAATTTTTTTAATACTTTTTTTTACTGTTTTAACAGTCGGACGGAATAATATGTTTCGTCCTAAAGAAAAAAAGGGAAAGAGGCATAAGACGGGAAATGTTGTCCCGTCCGATCTAAAAAGTTCTTAGACGGGCAACATGTCTCGTCCCACACCAGAGCCCACTTAATCACTCTTTAATCATCCACTAAGTAATAAGTTAATGGAATAAACACTAATTTAATATTTTTTTAATAACTAATTACCATTTAATTACTAAATGACCTTTTTAATTGATGAAAAAATTACCAAAAATGTCTCCTATGTTACATAAACTTCCGTCCACATAAAAAAAAATTCGATCTCAAACGGCACAACATCTCTCGTTTGATAACATGTTTTTTATTGTTTTCTCAAATTATAGCAATCCATGAGTGCAAAAAAAAACACTTATTTTGCCATTTGCTATTTTGCCGAGTTGATAAAATAGCAAAAACGAGTGTGGATGCTCTAAGAACACCACAAAATCACACACAACACACATCCCAAAGCATCCCCAATCCCTTCAAAACTCAAAACCTCGTCATCTTCAATAAAAATCCCACGTTTTCCATTTTTTTCTGTATTGACTCACTTTTTGAAAATATTGAGCGGTCTGACCCACTTTCGAAAATATTTATCCAACTGATCCAGTTTTGGACACGGCAGCATTAACCGTTATTGCAAATAATAGCATAGGTTAATACCATACCATTCTTCCCAAAAGTGGCATCAAAATTTTTTATTTTTTTTAGCATGCCGTTGTTTGGAAAAACGACATCAGTACATTTTTTATACAAGTGTGAACCTTCTGACTTGGAAAAAATTCCAAGTGCTAAAACAACTTATAAATAATGCCGTTATCCGACATTCGTATTACTGATGCCGTTGTTGGAGATAACGTCATCACTTATAATACTCATTAAACTATTTTCCTCCACAATCATTGTAACCCCTCTTTCCTGTATTTGTATTTTCTGTTATATTTCATTTTCCTGTACTCTTTTATCAATCCAAGATCTATATTTTTGTCCCAGTTCTAATAAAAATCATTTCATTGTTTCGACTCAGTTTTGTATCAATATTTATTGCAAAGTATTGTTATTATCAGCTCTGATTTGATGTTGTTCATGGAGATTTGACTATTTCACCTCATCTGATTATTTAACCCTAATTATAATGAATTTTGACTCAATCTCCTTTTGGGTCCTACTCAAACCCGCTATCCAATAACCCAAAATTCGAAACCCAATACTATATAAACCTAATTACTCCTAACCCTAATTAACCCTAACCTATTACTGTGTTAACCTAATTTACCCAGCCGCCAAACCCTTTCCCCTACTGTTCATCATCGTCTCCCCCTTCTCTCATCGACCCACCTCTGCTCCGAAGTCCCCTAACCTTCGCCACCCCTCGTTCCGTCGCCGCCTTCGACTCCACCCATTCCCTCGCCTTCGCCATTGTCCCCTTGCTCTGCTCTCACCTCCATCACCGTCACCCTTGCCAACCATTGCCTTCGTCATCTTCGCTCCACCGAAACCCATCACTTCTCCCTTCGCCCATTACCCATCGCCTTACCCATCCACCTTCATCACCGTCGAACCCATTAACCTCGTCACTCACCATTACCGAATCCCCAAAGTTGTCCCTCGCCTTCACTCTATTTTCCCCCAAGAACAGAGCACCGCTCAGCGCCCTCGTTGCGGTGTCGCTCCTCGACCGCGAGCGTCGCCACCCTCGTCATTGTCTCCCACCGTCGAAGCTCCGTCATCTTCTTCTTCCTCTGGGTTCTCGTCGAACCCGTCGAAGCAGAGCTCTATCGCCATCAACCCCATTGCTACCTCGCTCGAACGTCGCCGTCGTCGTCTTCCTGCGTCGAGATCCCCCCCGACGTTGCTGCCGCCTTCCGCCGAAGGAGCCAATCGGAGCCAAGCCATCGCTGCATTGATCAGAAAAGAAGGAAGGAGGAGAGATTGATTGTTTGAATCTTGGCCACACGATCTCATCAGGATCGTGACCCCATCTGATCGGATCTCAGCCCTTCATCAGCAGATCTGATCAGATCCGATCTGAGCTGTCCGTTGGTCTGATCTTGATCGCCATCAAGGTCCGTGTCGGGATCCGTTCCCGTTATTCCTCCGTCGGATTCATCGTCTACACCCTAAGGCAAGTATCTTCTTGTACATTTTGTTTTCTAGTACAAGCTTTTTCTTGAAAATACTGCAAGTAAATTGTAAATGTGACTCCTGTTTGTTTATCATCGATGATCTCATGTTTCACCTTATCTATTACATGATCTAAGAGCCACAACCCTTCGTTGATACACTTGTTCACAACTAGTATAATTATGATACATTTCATGCAAAAAGTATCTTATTTGGTTTCTGTCCTGTCTTGGCTTGCTATTTCGACCCCGATTAAATCAGAATTTGAATTCGCGTCCTAAATATGAAACTTAGGCCTAGATGTCTAGTTTATCACCCTTTTGATAGAATTGAATTCCGAGTTATGGTTTAGGAGATATCGCAGTTTTACTCCTGCTGTGTCTGTAATCGCAGATTCATAAAAACTGCTGCACCACTTGGTTTATAATTATTTTAACTATGCTACCAGTAAGTAAATGACTTGGAATTTTGCATGCTGATAGTAGACACCCTAGAGAACATTCCCTAATTTTCTTGGAATTAATTAATGAAGTTTCAATCCTGTTTCATATGTATAAACTCAGTTTTACAAATTCTGGCTGAACACAAATGTTGTGTAGTTTGCTGTTTTTACACCTGTTTCCACTACTTTTATGTATCTTAATTATATGCATTGGAACCGCACAGGAGTCTAGTTTCTAGGCCTTCTGACGGATCCACTTTTCTATCTTGTAGCAACGGGAATCGCAATTTTGGTGCAGCAACGTCATGCTGTCCAGAACAGCAATTCTCGTAGTTCTTGATATTTTGATTGTGTTGACCCTCGAATATGCTTTATAATTATCTTAAACTTGTTCCATGTTCTTGATCATGTTTACTTGACCTGTCTCGCACACTTTCATGCTTGTTTGATGATAATAATAAATAATAAGACGGGGTTTAGGGAAGACCTTAGTAGTGGACATATAGGCAAGTGTACTCGGAAGGGGCTCGTGTTTTCCACTTGATACACGCTTCATGAACTAGTTATATTATTATTCGATTCATGAACTAGTATATTATTTGATTCATGAACTAGTATATTATTTTTCGATTCATGAACTAGTATATTATTTGATTCATGAACTATTATATATTTGATTCATGACTTGTCTTGTTATGACTTGATATATGAACTAGTTATATGATTACACAATTTATGAATATGGCTTACTTGATACTTGATACCTGAGTACACCGCCCTATAAACTCCACCACTAGGCCTAAACGTAACTGATTGTATGTAGCAACCATGTAGTAAAAGTATGGATGCATGAAGTGCTACCTAGATAGAATTAAACATTAGACTTAAGATTAACTTGTCACTTGTACACACTTGATACCTTACTTGATGCTCGTTACTTGAAACTTGTTACTTGAGACTTGTTACTTGTTACTTGACACTTATACGTGATACTTGATGCTTGATACCATTACATGTTCACTAGCCACTTGTTCCACTACTTGTACTTGTTACCAAATCTTGTCACTTGAGTTGTCTTTCTTTCTAGCTAGTTTCTTGAATCCCACTACTTGTTGCATCCCTATTATATTATGTTATACATTCTTGATTCCAAATCTTGTTCCATATTTCTTGCACTTGTTTTCATACCCTTATTTGTACTACTTGCTGCCCTAACTTGCACTAAGGGCATTTGTCTTTGTTTTCTCTATTTTTCCTTTTATATTCATATATACAGACTTTAGAGACGAATTGCCTGCTGGAACTGATGAGCAGACGTTCTAGGCTTCGCTTGGAGAAAAGACTTGCTTTAAATATTTTGTTTTTAGTTATTTATTTCTTTTGCTATTTAAACCTTGTAACGAGCTTATAGTTCCGAGTTTTATCTTTTGATCCAGATTTGAGAACTATTTGGGATATTATTATTTTGTTTCAATTGTTTCTGTTGATTAATAAATTATTCATGCATGCGTGGTTGTGTATATCTTGTTATATTTCTTGTTATGATGCTGAATCGATCATACAGCTTATGAATGATGAAAATCATTTGCTGGGCTTCGTCATGCGCTCGTATTCCGTATTTTTGGGAAGCGGGGCGTGACAATCATTTCTCTAAACAATGGCATGAGATAACTGTTGCCGTTCTTAGAAAACAGCGGCAACAGTTCACAATAATAGATTAGTCAAGTATAAGTAATAAAATGAACTGTTGCTGCTGTTCCAAACAACATCAGTTATCCCTAATAATGAATATTATAATTGATGCTGTCATTCCTAACAACGACATTTGTAATATTGTTGCCGCTGTTCCAAACAACGACATCAGCTATAGGATTTTTTTTCACACTTGCAATTTTTTTCTAAGCCAGGTAAAGTACACGATTGAAAATAAGTTTACTGATGCCGTTACTCCAAATAGTGGTATGCGATTTTTTTTAACAGATGCCGCTATTGAAAACAACGGCATGTAAATAATCTATGCCTTTATTTTTAATAACGATTAATGCTGATGTGTCCAAATCTGAATATTGGGTAAATATTTTTGAAAGTCGATTAGATCGCTCAATATTTTTCAAAAAGAAAAGTCGGTCAGTACGGCAATAAATTCCCTCTTGTCGGTCACAATCAATTCCAAATAAAAAAACTTTCTTTAACTTCAAACCCAAGCAATCCCCCTTCCCTCTTATCAAGCTATCCCTTCCCAATACCCATAAAGTTACCTTCGTTGCCGTCATTCTTTTTACCCAGATCAAGAAGATGGCTCAAAACCCGAATCAAGAACCCGAAATCGCCTTCTTCGACGTCGAAACCACGATCCCAACCCGACCCGGCGCCGGCTACTCCCTCTTGGAATTCGGCGCCATCCTGGTCTGCCCCAAGAGGCTGGTTGAAGTCGGCAGCTACTCCACACTCATCTGCCCATCCGACCCAGATGCCATTTCCGCGAACTCGGTTCGCTGCAATGGCATCACCAAGGAAACGGTGGCCACCGCGCCGGCGTTCAAGGACGTTGCAGACCAAGTCTACAACATTCTACATGGTATGATGAATTGACCCTTTTTGTGAAATCGGTTTTGTCCGGGGTTTATTTGGTGAGGCATTTTGTCGAACGGGTGGTGGGTGATGGTAGTTTTTGTTTTGTTTTGTTTTTGTGTAGGGAGGGTATGGGCGGGGCATAATATAGAGAGATTTGATTGTGGGAGGATAAGGGAGGCGTTTGCGGAGATTGGGAGGGCGGCGCCGGAGGCGAAGGGGATGGTGGATACATTGCCGTTGCTTAGGGAGAGGTTTGGGAGGAGGGCCGGGGATATGAAGGTAATTTTCTTTTATTGAAAGTTTGGAACTTTTCAGATAATATTGTGGATAACATACAATAAAATTAATTAACAAATAGACCTTTTTATTATTATTATTATTATTATTATTATTTTTTTTTTTTATGGTTTAGGCCCTGTGATACAAAGGTAGGGTATCTATAGGGAATTTTCAAGTGAAGGTTGTATACATGTACATCCATTTTCGCTTAAAAGTAAATTTAGATACCTATCATAACTTATGATTTATCTTAACTTTGAGATGAAAAAATTGGAGGTAGCGTTCCTCCGAAAGATGATCCAAATGGGCCAAAGTTTAGATAAGTACATGTAGACAAGTCACCTCAACTAACCTCCACTAACCTCCATATCCAAACAGGGCCTTAGCTTTTTCAAGTGTCATTTTGTACACTAGATTAACAACTGGTACAGATATACTTTTGATTTGAGATACCACAATCCAATTTCTTTTTATAGTCAAATTGGAGTTACCTTTTAGAGGAAACTTGCCATTTGTTGTATATGTTGGAGCTATCTTTATTTTAATTGGATGCATCTTTTGGTCATTCATTCACCTCGATGTTCTCACTTGTATGATATCTTCGAGGACAAATAGCAAAAAAAATCCCTATGTAGTTGTTACCGCTAAATCTGGTGTGGGGGCAAACAGATAGAATTTGTTGATTCTTAGGAAAACCGAATAGCCAAACCTGAAACCTTTCCGCCGGAGTTTGACCGTTGACTCCCGTCGTTCACCTGTAAGAAGTGCGAAACACCGGGGTTGATTCCGGCGACGCACCCTCCGACGCTCAAGTCAATAATCAGAAAGATTATGAATGAGCTTTTACTGGCAAAAGATTGATTACCTTTTAATGGTGGTGGATGGGGGGTATTTATAGCCACCTTTGGGACCAGTTTAGGAATAAAATCCCTAATTCCCAGTGAAAGGATAGAGTGAATCAGGGCCGTTGATATACAATCAGAAGCCCTAATTCTATCCAGCTGGACTGGGTTTCTTGCGGGTTAGGACCCGCACCCAGTTGAGGCGGATCCGTTCGTGGGTTATTGGGCCTTTGTAGAAAAGACACATAACCCATCTTGGACCCGCTTGTAGGTGAAATTACCATTTTATCCCTAAGCTTTAAGATTCGTGCCCGATTTGGACGGTTCCGATTTAACCCTATTTTTAGCGATATTACGAGCCCCCTACTCCCGAAGACTGAGTTTGTCAGCCTTTGAGGAGTAGTTTTACTGTTTTAATGGCTTTCGAAGTTGTATTGGAGTCCAAACGAGGGGTATTGAACCTTTGAAAGAGGTTTTATGGTGATTTTCGAAGCTATTTACGCGCTCAAGGTTGTACTTGAGCTCTCTTAGACTTCTGTTAATTTTTCTTAATTTTTATATATTTTTCGGACCATTTATTTAATTTTGCAAAGTGGTGATTTATTGTTTGGGGGCCTTAATTAATTGTTCTAGGCAATAATTATTTACCCAGGGGTTCAAAAGTATTTCCCCGAATTTATAATTATTTTTTAGAATTTTTAATTAATTTTCCTGAATTTTAAATCATTTTTCGCAATTTTTTAAATAAATATATCGATAAAAATTAATTTTTTAATCTGACTTATGACGTGGCGCAATCTGGGCCTTTCATCAGCCTGCGGCACGACTCTCTGGAGGATCGGACGGTCGAAGTAGCTCGGCAGGCTTTTTCTTCGTATGCGAAGGTCAGTGCCTCGGTACCTCGGCACCCCGTCCTCGGTAGCTCGGTAGCTTGACACCTAATGAGCTGCCGAGCTACGTGGCAAGATCTGGAGCGTTCATCACGGTGCGAATCACTAGGAGGGCGGCTCAGATCACGATGCTATCTTGTCGTTTTGTGGACGTGGCATGATCTGAGCCGTTCATCATGTTCTGGCACGTTTTTTGGCACGATCCAACGGCTGGGATAGGTCGGCATCATTTTTCTCCATATGTGGAGGTCGGTACTTCGGCACTTCGGCTAGAGGGCTTCGGTAGCTTGGTGGTTCGGCTAAGCTGTTTGGTAGCTCGGCTGAACACTCCGGTGGCTTGGCAGTTCGTCCTCTTCTCCATAGCGCCTCTGTGGCTCGGCTAAGCTGTTCGGTAGCTCGGCAGGTCACCTCGGTAGCTCGGCAGTTCAGGTCGAGCTGTGGGGCCACGTGGCTTGATCTGGGGTGCTCATCATGGCGTGGATCTCGAAATTGTGGGTTCGGATCACGAAAAAACGTTATCTTGTCGTTTTGTAGGCGTAGCGTGATCTGAGCCGTTCATCAGATTTGGGCACGAATATTGAGGCAATCTGACGGTGAAAGTGGCTCGGCGGCATTTTTCTCCATATGTGGAGGTCGGTGCCCCGGTAGCTCGGTAGAGTGCCTCGATGGCTCGGCAAGTTACGAGTCGTCGAGCCACGTGGTTGGATCTGGAGTGCTCATAATGGTGCGGATCTCGAAATTGTGGGTTCAGATCACGAGAAAACGTTATCTTGTCGTTTTGTGAGCGTGGCGTGATCTGAGCCGTTCATCAGATCTGGGCACGAATATTGAGGCAATCTGACGATGAAAGTGGCTCGGCGGCATTTTTCTCCATATGTGGAGGTCGGTGCCTCGGTAACTCGGCAGAGTGCCTTTGTGGCTCGGTAAGTTACGAGTCGCCGAGCCACGTGGTTGGATCTGGAGCGCTCATCATGGCACGGATCTCGAAATTCTGGGTTCAGATCACGAGAAAATGTTATCTTGTCGTTTTGTGGGCGTGGCGTGATCTGAGCCGTTCATCAGATTTGGGCACGGATATTGAGGCAATCTGACGGTTAAAGTGGCTCGGCGGCATTTTTCTCCATATGTGGAGGTCGGTGCCCCGGTAGCTCGGTAGAGTGCCTCGGTGGCTCGGCAAGTTATGAGTCGCCAAGCCACATGGTTGGATCTGGAGCGCTCATCATGGCGCGGATCTCGAAATTGTGGGTTCAGATCACGAGAAAATATTATCTTGTCGTTTTGTGGGCGTGGCGTGATCTGAGCCGTTCATCAGATTTGGGCACGGATATTGAAGCAATCTGACGGTGAAAGTGGCTCAGCGGCATTTTTCTCCATATGTGGAGGTCGGTGCCCCGGTAGCTCGGTAGAGTGCCTCGGTGGCTCGGCAAGTTATGAGTCGCCAAGCCACGTGGTTGGATCTGGAGCGCTCATCATGGCGCGGATCTCGAAATTGTGGGTTCAGATCACGAGAAAATATTATCTTGTCGTTTTGTGGGCGTGGCGTGATCTGAGCCGTTCATCAGATTTGGGCACGAATATTGAGACAATCTGACGTTGAAAGTGGCTCGGCGGCATTTTTCTCCATATGTGGAGGTCGGTGCCCCGGTAGCTCGGCAGAGTGCCTCGGTGGCTCGGCAAGTTACGAGTCGTCGAGCCACGTGGTTGGATCTGGAGCGCTCATCATGGTGTGGATCTCGAAATTGTGGGTTCAGATCACGAAAAAATATTATATTGTCGTTTTGTGGGCGTGACGTGATCTGAGCCGTTCATCAGATTTTAGCACGAATATTGAGGCAATCTGACGGTGAAAAGTGGCTCGGCGACATTTTTCTCCATATGTGGAGGTCGGTGCCCCGGTAGTTCGGCAGAGTGCCTTAGTGGCTCGGCAAGTTACGGGTCGCCGAGTTGCGATGCGAAGTGAACCAATGCGACCTTCCTCTGAACCGTCGCAACTTTTTGTATTCTGTCGTTTTAACTCCCTTAATGGGCCCCCCAAACGTTTACAAAAGCCCAATCGTTGCCCTTCTTTGGCTATAAGTTCTCACATCCCCACACCTTAGCTCATTCTTTCACTTTTACTTCAAAGTTTTTACTCTTTGCTCTTGAGTTGCTCTGCTAGCAGAGATCTGAGCTCAAGGGCGGTTGCGCTAGCTGTCGAGAGGGCTAGGCGATTTCCGGCAAACTTTTTCCGACCGTGAACATCACATCAAGGTCAGTTTTCTTTGCCTTAGATATTTATTCGGGATGTCACGAGTAAGCTCGGGTAGTGAGGCATCGTCCTCGGGGGGTCGGAATGCCGAAGGAGGAAGAGAGGTGGTAAGTCGGAGGAAGGGGAAGGAGATAGTAGGGTCGTCCACTGCCGACGAGAAGGGGAAGGGAGTTGTTAGGTCCTCGGTAGTTGAGGAGGTGGTGGAGACAGTGAAGCAGGCGGGCGAGCTAGGTCGGATGCCGACCGTGCTGTCCGGTCATGCCGGGATAAGGCAGTACAGCGGCGAGTTGCTGACTAAGGTTGTCGTTGGTCGCGCGGAGACCTATGAGGAGAACGACCCGAGGGAGATTTCCGAGGTGGACGACCTTCCCTCGGTCCTAACCGAACAGGATCTACTCCGGACTAGGAAGAGTTTCGCCATCCCTAAGGAGTACACGTTGGTTCTCCCCGGCCCCGGAGTGCGAGCGAACACTGACTTCCCACCGGACACCTGCGTCTTCGCCTACGACGCACTGAACGCCGGTCTGCACTTTCCCCTTCATCCCTTCGTGACCGTAGTCCTTCGGTGGTTCGGTCTGGCTCCCATACAGTTCATGCCGAACACTTGGCGCCACATGCTCGGTTTTCTGCTCTAATGCCGGACTGCCAAAGTGGAGCCAGAGCTCATCATCCTCCGAAGTTTATACCGAATCAACAGGATGAGCAAGCTTGAGCCTCGCTACTACCTGTCGCCTCGGAAGGGAGTTAAGTTGATCGAGAATCCCGACTCGATAAAGTCGTGGAAGGGGAAGTTTTTCCTGATAAAGGGCCCCTCGGCATGGGACTTCCCGACCCGGTGGAAAGACGAAGTGTCGAAGCATGCGAAGGCCGAGCCAGTGTTGACTCCGGCCGAGGCAGAGGTGGCGGCGAAGTTGATCGGTCTCCCGATGTTGAGTTGGAGGGAGATGACCGAGGAGATGCTGCACGGATCGGGCCTTAGTTCGATCGACCCGAGTACGCTCCTGACATCTCACTTTTGTGATTTTCTTTTCTTTAATGCCTTGTACATTTTTTTTCTAATTTGATTTTTTCTTCGCTTGGATAGATGCGCCGAATATGGATTTCAAGGGGATGATGGCGGAACGAAGCAAAGTCGGCAACGGCAAGAAGAGGAAGAGGACAAGCACGGGTCCCTCGTCCAGACGACCCACCAAGGCACCTTCGGCGGTCGTCACTTCTTCTCCTCGGGAGCCGTCCTCGGTCGTTGTTGTCCAGCCGACCCCTTCTGCCCCTGTAGGTGAGGGCTTCTCCGTCTCCGCGGCGCTAGGGCTGGAGGCCCCGCCACTGACCGAACATGCCGAGGTTATTCTAACCGAGGCCCACAAGAAGCTGTTCGTCCCCAACTGGCGAGTGAAGAATCACGATGGCTTCTTGGGAGACTCTGGGATGAGCATGCAAGCTGTTCGGCACCTGCCGACCCCTAAGGACCGAGCCGCCCTGAAGGCGGGGACGACAGGTGATGATGCTCTCGAAGTAGCTCGGTCGCTTCTATCGGTAAGTCCCCTTTGCTGTTTCAAAATTTTTTCTTTGAAAATTTTCTAAGTCTTTAGTTCGGCTTTCCTGGTGTTCTAATTGTTTCTTCGTGCAGCCCACTTGCCACTTCGGCCATCTATTCGAGGAGCATTCCGAGCAGGAGAGGGAGATGAAGGCCCTCAGCAACAAGGATCGGGCAGAGAGGGCGAGGGCTGTGAAATAGCTCGAAGCTGAGCAGCGTCGCTCGGACACTCTGGCGGCCCAGGTCGCCGACCTCGAGGTGGCCTTGGCGCAAGCCAAGGAAAAGCTTGCTTCGGAGGTTGCCAAGGCAGCCGAGGAGAAGGCCGCAGCGGCGAAGGTTTTGGAGGCGGTGAAGTTGAACAAGCCGAGGCTGTGGAGAAGGCGAGGGCGGAGATCGAGGCAGAGGCCAAGAAGCACATGGCGGCGAACATGGAGCTGTCTTACGCCAGAGTGCTCGATCATGTCGAGGCTCGACCCCGGCTTCCAAAGGTTGGGGTACAGGCTGTGGCCCGGCGGCGAGGAAGAAGACGAAGGGGAAGAGGAGGAAGAGGAATGGGACGAGCCACAAGGCGACGATGTTCCTGCCGACCTCGAGGCTGTGGTGGCGAAAGTAGGGGGTGACCAGGTCATAGCCGACCCTCAAGGAACAGCAGAGGAGGACGAGGGGCCATCCACCGAGGTGCCTGTTTCCGACTTACCACCTAAGGTGGCCCCTTGATCTTCTTGCTTTTGTAGTAGAAATCCTTTTTTTTTATTGTACTGCCTTGTAGCGGACTGGCCACCGCTTTTTTGATATGAATAAAACTTTTGTTTGAAATCTCTCAGAAGTTTCTTCGAAATTTGGCCAAGTGTTGGAGTGTTTTGACCTGAAATTTTTTCAAAATTTGGCTAAGTGTTGGGCATCGCCTCTTGTACTTCGTGTTGATATGCTCTCGTTTTTCAGGTAGTCGAGTCGAGTTCAGTAGCCGAAGTCGCTCGTCTTTGTGCTAACTTGAAAGCAGCGAAGCGGGCCCTCTCTCGTAGCCGAGAGTGTTTCCTCAAGAGTGAGTTGGACCTAGAGGATCTTAAGGCAACGGCGAGAGGGTATTTCTCCGAGCTGAAACAACTACGTAAGCGATCTCGCGAGGTTCGTCTTGAAGGCGAGGTGGAATTGCTCCGAAAGGCGCTGTTCGACGCTGAGACAGAGAAAGGCGAGCTACTGGTGGAAGAGCACCACCTGAAGATAGTAGAAGAAGAGCTTTCGGCGGAGGAGAAAGAATTAACGGCGATCGTGGGTAAGTTGATGGTCGAGCGCGACGAGCTGACGGGGGAGGTCGACAGGTTGAAGAGGGTTACAGTCGACAAGAGCATCGAAGTTGCCCATCTTCGTCGAATCATCGCCGATAGCTCTGGTGAGGCAGGCTCTGCTCGACTTCCTTGCTTCAAGATATCCGTGACAGACAACTTTTTGAAGGATCGGATCGTCGAACTCGAGGAGGAAGTTGCTCGACTTAAACCCCAACCCGTGCGGCCTAATATCAGAAGTACATCATGTACTCGTACAGAGAGCGAGAGGGGAATCTCGTTTTATGAGCTCACGACTCGTGAGCCTACCGTTAGGTGGAGTCCGGCTGACGCTCAGAGTGGGGTGGCTGCTTCGTCTAGTGGCGCTGCGGTTGGGGCCACGGTCAGAGGCAGTGGTGAAGAGGCATCCCGGTTCGTTGGTTTAGAGACGAGCTCAGAGGTTAGGCGACGCCGTCCCCGGGTGTCTCTGAACCGAAACGTCCCCGTTCCGAAGAAGCGTTGAATAAGTTGCTGTGATTATGCTTCTTTGAGTTTTTGTAGCACCTCGTAGTAGTAACTTGGTCTTGTAACTTGAGCGCTCTTGTACGCTAAAATTTTATATAAGTGAAAGCTTGTTTCTCTTCTGTGTTTATGTGTTTTGTTGGTAGGCATTTATCTAAGTACAACTCCTCCAACTTTTAACAACTATTCAAAATCAGAAGTCAATCTTTCTTCTTATAGGCACGGAATGTCTCACTTCAACTTTGAACGAACCATGGGAACCAAAGGTTCAGCACCTCCATGTACTCTTCTCCCATGTCTAGTGTAGTTGTAGACACTTCGTGCGCGTCGTTTATTCCGAATGGCGAACCACTTCTAGCTCGCTTAAGAGCGAGCTTGCGAAGCGGAATCGAGCCAAGTTTTGGATTCCGAACTCGTCGTTTGAGTGAGTTTCAACGGTTGTGGGAGCAGTTCCGAATGGCGAACCACTTCTAGCGAGCTTAAGGGCGAGCTTGCGAAGCAGAATCGAGCCAAGTTTTGGACTCCGAACACGTCGTTTGAGTAAGCTTCAACGATTGTGGGAGCAGTTTTGAATGGCGAACCGCTTCTAGCTCGCTTAAGGGCGAGCTTGCAAAGCGGAATCGAGCCAAGTTTTGGACTCCGAACTCGTCGTTTGAGGGAGTTTCAACAGTTGTGGGAGCAGTTCCGAATGGCGAACCGCTTCTAGCTCGCTTAAGGGCATGCTTGCGAAGCGGAATCGGGCCAAGTTTTGGACTCTGAACACGTCGTTTGAGTAAGTTTCAATGGTTGTGGGAGCAGTTCCGAATGGCGAACCGCTTCTAGCTCGCTTAAGGGTGAGCTTGCGAAGCGGAATCGAGCCAAGTTTTGGACTCCGAACACGTCGTTTGAGTAAGTTTGATTAAAGGCCTTAGACAGAAAGATAAAAATAATTTACAAGGACAATATGGGGAAAAGAAGATCTTTATTGATAACTGCTAATCGGCTGCTTCGAAGTTGCAAGCCGTTATTACAATGACAAAAATAAAGAAGCAAAATACAAGTGAAAAGGTGGGAATGACTCGACACTTGAAGTTACTCAGAGAGGCGTGAAGGCGCTCTCTTGGTACTTCAGTAGGTGGTCGGCATTCCAAGTCCTGAGTATCTCTCTGCCTTCAAGGTCTTCAAGACGGTACGTCCCGGGCCGAACTACCTTGGTGATCTTGTAGGGTCCTTCCCAATTGGGGGTTAGCTTACTCTTTTGGCTGGAGAAGGAGATAGCTAGTTTTCTGAGGACCAAGTCCCCTTCCTTGAGAGTGGTGGGACGGACCCTTTTGTTGTAGGCCTGCTCAATTCTTCTTCGGTAGTTTTGCTGGCGGATTGAAGCTCTTTCACGGAGCTCATCAACTGGATCCAAATTCGCCCGAAGCTCTCTAGCATTCTGCTCTTCTTCATAGGCCATAAGGCGAGGAGATGGTAGACCGACTTCCAAGGGGATCACAGCTTCGGACCCATAGGTGAGATTGAATGGCGACTCACCTGTGGGGGTCTGTTTCGTAGTGCGGTAGTTCCACAGTACGTTGGGAAGCTGTTCCACCCATAAGCCTTTGGCCGCCTTATCTAGCCTCTTCTTGATACCGGAGAGGATCTGCCGGTTGACATTCTCCGCTTGGCCATTTGATTGAGGATGGGAGACAGAGGAAAAGCGTTGCTGAATGGCGAGGTCTTCACACAGATATCGGAATGCGGCCCCCGTAAACTGTGTTCCATTATCTGTTATTAGGACCCGAGGCACGCCGAACCTACAGATAACGTTTCTCAAAAAGAACTGCAATACCTTGTTCTCAGTGATCGTAGCCAAAGGCTCGGCCTCTATCCACTTTGAGAAGTAGTCGATCGCCACGACTAGAAACTTGAGTTGACCGGGAGCTGGTGGAAACGGGCCCAGCAAATCCATCCCCCACATTGCAAAAGGGATCAGACTTGATAGAGAGGTGAGATGTGCTTGGGGTAGGCGACGAATGTTGGAGTACTGCTGACAAGAGCTGTATTGCCGGACGTGTCGTTCGGCATCTTGTAGGAGGGTAGGCCAGAAGTACCCATAGTTCAACACTTTCCTGACGAGGGATCTTGACCCTGAATGCGCTCCACCTATACCTTCGTGAAGCTCTTGTAGGGCATATGAGGCTTCTTTCGGGGAGAGGCACCTTAAGTATGGTCTGCCGTCTACTTGGGTGTAGGAGCGTTTGTACAAGACCCCTTCAACGAGGGTGCACCACTCCGCTCTGGTTCGGACTCGACGAGCTTCCTTAGGGTCTTCGGGAAGGAGCCCATCCCTGAGGAATTCTATCAACGGTTTCATCCAGTTGTCCTAAAGTTGGACGGGCAGCGACTCCATCGAGTCGGGGGTTTCTTCTTCTATGCTCGGTCTTAGAAGCACCTCAATCAGGATGGTCTGCTCGAGACCTTGAAGGGAGGAGGAGGCCAATTTGGAGAGGGCATCTGCTTGGAAATTTTCTTCTCTAGGGATCCGCTGGATTTGGGCCTCTTCGAATGAAGCCATGAGACTTCGGACCTTGGCTAGGTACTTAGCCATTCGGTCGTCTCGTGCCTCGTACTCCCCTAAGACTTGGTTCACAACCAGCTGCGAGTCACTGAATATTCGGAGACGTTGTGTCCCTGCCTTGCAAGCCATTCCGAGGCCGGCTATAAGGGCTTCATACTCCGCTTCGTTGTGGGAGGCCTTAAAATTGATGTGGAGGGAGTATTGGAGAACGAAGTCATCTGGGCCTGCCAGAATGACCCCGGCCCCGCTCCCTTCGGTGCAAGAGGACCCGTCTACATACACTGTCCAGATAGGAGGCCCGTTTGCTGCTTGACTGACCTCTGGTATGGTACTCTCAACAATAAATTCAGCTAAGGCTTGAGCCTTGATTGCAGTCCGAGGCTGGTATGATGTCATGCTGACTCAGCTCGATCGACCACTTCATCAGACGGCCGAAGGTCTCGGATTTGTGTAGAACTTGCTTAAGCGATTGGTCGGTAAGAATGACCACCGAGTGAGACTGAAAATAAGGGCGGAGCTTCCTAGCTGCCAGAACCAAGGCGTACGTGATCTTCTCCAATCTTGGGTACCGGAGCTCGGCATCCCGAAGTACTTTGCTCACGTAATAGATGGGCTTCTGGGTCTCGTCTTCTTCCCTCACTAGGACAGCACTGAGGGTTTGCTCGGAGGCAGCTAAGTAGAGGTAGAGTGTTTCCCCGGGGATAGGCTTGCTGAGAAGAGAGGGATTGACTAGATAGGCCTTTAGCTGATCGAACGATTCTTGCTGCTGCTGACCCCACTCGAATCCCTTAGCCCCCCTGAGGGCTTTGAAAAAAGGAAGATACTTCTCCCCTGACTTAGACAGGAAGCGCCCTATGGCTGCAAGGCGACCAGTGAGCTTCTGAACCTCTTTCACACTTTTGGGAGGGGCCATGTCCAGTATGGCTTTGATCATCTCGGGGTTGGCTTCGATTCCTCTTTGGCTGACCATGAAGCCTAGGAACTTTCCCGATGAGACTCCGAACGCACACTTGTTCGGGTTGAGCCTCATATCGTGCTTCCTCAACACATCGAATGCTTCTTGGAGATCGACAACATGGTCGGCCCCATGGATGCTTTTAACGAGCATATCATCAACATACACTTCCATGTTTCGGCCGATCTGATTCTGGAAGACTTTATTGACTAGGCGCTGGTAGGTGGCACCTGCATTCTTCAGCCCGAAGGGCATTACCCTGTAACAATAGAGCCCCTGATCGGTGACAAAAAAGGTCTTTGGGATATCCGGGGGGAACATCCGGATTTGGTTATACCCGAAAAAAGCATCCATAAAGCTGAGCAACTCATGGCCCGAAGTAGCGTTGATCAGTGTGTCGATGCTTGGGAGAGGGAATGGATCTTTAGGGCATGCTTTGTTTAGGTCCGTGAAGTCGATGCAAATTCTCCAACTTTCGTTGACTTTCTTAACCATGACAACATGGGAGAGCCATTCGGGGTAGTTGACTTCTTGAATAAATCGGGCCTTGAGTAGGGGTGGCGAACGGGTCGAGTGGGCCGGGCCGGGCCCAACCCGTACAGGTTGGCACGAATGCTTAGCCGAGTCGGGCCGGGTTGCAATCTTATACGGGCCGGTCCGGGCCGGGCTAAGTATTCGTTTGGGTGGCCCGCCCAACCCGTGAACCCTTTAGGGTTCAACCCGGGTTGGGCCGGGTCGACCCGCGGGTTGGCCCGTTTAATATATATATATATATATTTTTTGGTAGCTTAAATTAAAATAATAATAATAATAATTTTACAAATGATGTATACAAACAACCATATCTTTGTTTGATGAATACTACAATTCTTCAAAAATTATAATACTAAGTAAGTAATAATACTAATAAGTAATAATACTACAATTCTTCAAATATCCCCAAATGATGTTTAATTATAATACTAAGTAAGTAATACTGTAATAGTACTAATAAACAATAAAAATCGTAATAATAATAATAAGATTGAAAGAGTAAAATTGACAACAAATTTTGAAATATTATTCATATGAATTTAAGTTATACAATTTTAACAATTTACAACGAAATGAAGAATTCAATTCACAAATAAGTTTTATACAATAACATATTTCTTATATACAATTTTAATTGAGTACAAGTTTTCTAATTTGACATAACAAGCAAAGCTGTTGTTGTTGTTGTTGTTGTTGTTGTTGTTCTTCGGGCGAGTTGCTCCCACTTGTGGAACTTGATAGTGCTTTCCCTTGCGTCCTATCTTCAGCCTTCAGCCAGTCTTCTGTGCAAACGAGCATCTCCAACGCCTCGGGCTTCAACCGATTCCTGTAATCAGATAGAACCCTGCCACTTGTAGAAAATGCACTCTCAGAAGCAACTGTAGAGACAGGAGGAGTTAGCAAATCTTTAGCCATAATTGACAGAATACTAAAAGTGTGTTCATGTTCTTTCCACCATTGTAAAATATCTAGTGGAGAAAGAGTAGGCTCAGTATCCTGTTGGTTATACCAATTTAATTCATTTGGTTGATTAGTCCTAGGTTTTTTTGATTGAATTTGTTCAAGTAAACTAAATGTTCTATCACCAATTCTACTTTTACCCTTACCTTTAGAACTACCAGAAGAAGAACTAACTACCGAAGTTGTACTGCTAGAAGCAAAACGTCTATCATAATAATCATACAAGTTATTTAACATAGATTCAAACTGAACTAAAAAAGTAGCGCAATCAATTGTTAATTCTACATTGTCCTCTAAATATCCAAAAAATATTTGTATCAAATTCTTCGTACCTTCTAATTTGATACGGGGATCCATAACAGTAGCAACACAAATCAACATAGGAGGAGGAAAATAATACTTCAAAATTTTTTGAAATGCAGGTATTACAATGTCACTAATATAGGCATCATTTAACATTTCGTTAAATATTTGCATCATGCTAACTAATTCAATAAAAATGTTACTAGAAGTAGATTCATATGTTTTTTAAAATTTTAAAGTTGCGGTTTTAAAAGGTTCTAAAAATTTCAACAAAGATTCGACAAAAAACCAATCGGGGGGAGTCATTTCAAAATTGTGCATATTTTTTGCGATACAAAAATCATTTACAACTGCTTTATATTCGGTGACAACATTTAGTAAATCAAAAGTAGAATTCCATCGGTGTCTAACATCCTTTGGAAATTTTCTAAAAGGAACATTTCTAACCCTACACCAAGCTTTTCATTCTTGTAAAATGCTTGGACTTAATGCAATGAAATGTACACAATTTCTAATTTTATGTATATATGGATCAGCTATTTTTAATGCATCTTGAACACATAAATTTATAATATGACATGCACATCTAACATGAAAAATATTGTCAGATGGAGGGTTTAATACAGATTTTGAAGTAGTAATTGCTAAATTGTTGTTAGATGCATTATCAAAACTAATAGCCATAATTTTATTGCGAATATGAAAAACATCACAAATTTCTATAATACGGTTTGCTATTTCAGCGCCACTGTGGGGATACGGCAACGACGCAAGTGATATGATTCTTTTATGAAGAATCCAATCATTGTCGATCCAATGACAGGTTATTCCCATCGTTGGAATATTGTTGACACCCGTCCAACAATCCGAAGTTAAACTAATCCTACAAGTTAAACTCCATAAAATTGCAATCAAAGCGTCCTTCATTTCCATGTACACTTTAAAACAATCCGATTTGCAAGTATTTCTCGGAATTCTTTTAAAATGAGGGTTTAAGGCCGTTTGATTAAAATTTTCCAAGTTCCTACACTCGGGATAGGAAAATGGCAACTCTTCCTTAATGACTAATCGGGCCATTTCCCGACGAACAAGTTCGGGATCATAAGGGTGGCTATCTACTTGACCGGTCCTAGGGTTGATTTTTTGTTGGCCTTGTATTTGATCAAGAAGTTCTTTATGATTATGTTGTATGTGCCTACTAATTGTACCGGTGCCGTCACCCCTCTTGAATTTGTATGTTTTACTACATGTTTTACACACTTTCAAACCTATACCCGGAGTATGTTCTTTCGGGATATAATCATAAAACTTATGCCAATCGCTAGTTTCTCCTCTACTTTTCCTACTACTACGGGGTTGTGTGGTTTCGGGTTGTTGTTGTTGTTCTTCTTCTTCTAATTGAATGTCACCTACAACATCTATGTCGTGTGTACCCCATTGTTCCATAGTAGGATCAATGTAATCTTGGGCGGGCTCACTAGTTGGGACAATTGGTGACCTACGTGAAGAGGAGGAATCTTGTCCGCTACGACCGCTACCGCGTGATCTAGACATAATGTGGTAATGTGCTAAAGTAAGTAAAAAAAATCTACAATGTAGGAGCGGTGAATTATACAAAAAAAATCTAAAAAACAAGAGGGTTGAGATAGAGAAGTTAAAAAAATGAACAATAATTTTAACTACAACGCAAAAAAAAATTTAACAATTGAGATAGAGATATTTTGATACCGTTCACCGTAGAATACGCGTATGTAAAAAAAACCGTGAAAATAAGAATATAATAGAAAAGATGGAGGAGCGCTTTGCCGATTCCGCAATTGAAGAGTTGAGAAGAGGTTGAAGTAGATTTGACGAGGGTTGAAGATAGTTGAAGACGTTGAATTTTGTTTCCGATACGACCGAAATTTGATCGTGTATATGCCTCCTTGTACAATTGTTTGATGAATACTACAATTGTTCAAAAATTCTTTAAAATGATGTATAATAGTAGAGAGAGTAAGAGAGTGAGGTGTGATTTTTTATGAGATTTTTGGGGGATATTTATAGGCTAAATAAGTGGGAAAAAACAAAAAAAAATAAAATTAAAACCAAACGGCTCTGTCCAGACAGAGCGCAGCAGCAGCGAAGCAACGGGATTTTCGACCGTTCGACCCGTGACGGGTCGAATGTTCGACCGTCACGGGTCGAACGGGTCGAAAACCGCGGGTCGACCCGCGGGTTAACGGGTCCAACTCGCGAATTGGGCCGGGTTCGTGGGCCGGGTTTCGCGAATTTAATTCGCGTAAATTGCGACCCGGGTCGACCCGGTACTGTTCACCGGGTTCGACCCGAACCCGCGAAGCGATTTAACGGGCCGGGTTGGTGGGTCGGGTCGCGGGTGGGTTGCCGGTTGACCCGGCCCAGTTGCCATCCCTAGCCTTAAGGAGCTTGTCCACTTCTTCCTTTATTGCTTGCTGGCGCTCGGGGGTAAATTTGCGTCTTTTCTGTTGGACCGGTTTGGACCCCGGAGCAACGCTTAGGTGGTGGACGAGGAGCTCATCGGAGATTCCTGGCATGTCGGCAGCTGACCATGCGAAGAGGTCATGGTTCTTTCTGATGCATTGGACTATGTCAGAACATAAGGCAGATGGGAGGGTCTTACTGATAAGAAACTTGCGGTTCGGATCTTGCTCGAAAAAGAGCACTTCCTCCAGCTCATTCACCTGTTCGGACATCGGTTGGGCGTTCCCTTGGGGAATCTTGAGTCTCGAGGGAGAGGACGGGACCCCCGGTGGAGGTCATGTAACACTTGCGGTCCATCTCTTGACTACCTCTTACTTCCCTTACACCTGACTTGGTGGGAAACTTCATCTTGAGATGATAAGCCGACAGGACGGCTTCTAAAGCAGCTAGGCCAGGTCGGCCTAGAATCACATTGTAAGCAGCAGGGATGTCGACGACCATGAAATCCATCGGTTCCGTCCGGGTAGTAGGAGTTTTGCCAGCGGTTACATCGAGGGTAATTACCCCTTCGATAGTCACTGGCACTCCCGTGAACCCATGGAGCGTATAGCCGGCGGGCTTGAGCCTGTCCCGCGATAGCTTGAGTCCTCGGAAAGCCGCGAGGAAGAGGATGTTAACGGAGCTACCATTGTCCACCAGTATCCTCTCCACTTTAAAATTGGCCATATGGAGGTTGATCACTAGCGCGTCGCAATGGGAGGTTCGGACTCCTTCCAGGTCTTCATCTGAGAAAGTGACCGGGACTCCGAGGCCTTTGGGAGGGGGTATGCCATGAACCGAATTGACTTCTCATATGAAAGCCTTTCGGGAAGAGTTGGAGGTTCTCCCCATGGGACCTCCATGAATGAGATGCAAGATGCGCTCCTCTTCAAACTTGGAAGTCTCGTCGCATCTTTCGGGACGCTTATTAGCCCCCCTGGGGGGAGGAGGGAGATCAATTCGGTCCTTCCTCACAAATTTAGACAGTTGTCCCCTCTGGATGAGGGCCTCAATTTCATTCTTCAGGGCCCGACAATCATTAGTGTCATGACCGTGGTCCGGTGTATCGGCACCACTTCTTTTTGTCCCTCTTCTTACCAGGGGTATTCATCTTCGGGGCAGGAGGCAGGACCCCTTCCTTCTCAACCTCCATGAGAATAGTGGAAATGTTGGCGTTAAGAGGGGTGAACTTCTCGAATCTGGGAGGTGGGCGGCGCTGGCCCCCATTGTCCTTCTGGAGCTTCTTAGCTACCTCTTCTTCAGCTGCCTTTCTCTTGTTCCCGGTGGAAGACCCCTCAAATGTGGGGCGATGCTCAGCTTCCTTAGCCCGGATATACTTCTCACAGAAGGAGGTCGGAGAAGTTTTGCAGGGGGCTTCTTGGCTAGGGAGGACCGAAGGCTTGAGTTAAGGACATTTGACTGGAAGGCTGCTGCAGCGACCGACTGGTCGAGGGAAGCGATGGACCTGGCTTCCGCGGTGAACCTTTTCACATAGTCCCACCCTTCTTCTGGCTGAGGTAAAGTAGCAAAATACTGGTCTTTTCTGTGCAGCGGCTACTCACGAAGTGGGTGACGAAGAGGGTCTTAAATTGTTCAAAGGAGAATATCGAGGATGGGGCAAGGCGAGAGTACCATTCTCGGGCCGGACCCTTGAGAGTAGCTGGGAAGGTTTTGCACAATAGGGCATCGGAAGCTTGGTGGATCAACATGAGGGTCTTGAAGCTCTCGATATGGTCCACGGGGTCTGACTCCCCGGAGTAAGTCTCGAATTGCAGGGGCTTGAAGCCTATTGGAACCGGTGCCTTCATGATTGTTCGAGAGAAGGGAGGTCGGCTGGGACGGAGGGTCCTTCCTCTCAGCTCTTCTTCCCTGTCTAGTTGGCCAAGGCGCCTCTCCATCTCGTAGAGACGACGATAGACAGCGTCATCCCTTCGACGGTAGCCAAACGAGTCTCTAGACTCGTCTTTGTAAGAAGGGGAGTGCGAAGTTCGGCGATGGTAGCTAGGGGAATGGCGAGGACTGCGATGACGGTTACTCGGAGCTTGAGGAGGGGTTAGGGACCGATGGCGAGGACTTTGAACCAGAGGAGGAGTGGGGACCCTCTGGGCATTGTTATTGTTCGGCCGGAGGTTTAGGGCTTGCAAGACAGTTGCTTGGAATTGCTGGAATTCGGCACGGGTGATAGGTGCGGTACCATCCCTCCGGGGTTGTCGACCAGCGGGAGAACGAGGTCTTACTCTATGGTGCTCAGGGGACTCTCTCCGTCTTCTGTAAGGTGGGGACCCCCAATAGTCTCGGCGACGAGGAGATCGCTCATTTGGACGTTCTTGGCGGGAGGCTCCCTCACGGGCCTGCCTTTCATCCAAACGGCGGCGAAGGTCCTCTTCTTTCTGCCGATTGATAAGGATATTGCGGAGGTCTTCGGAAGCTCGGGGGTTGTGAGATGCCATCGAATCAGTAGAGGGGTTGTGCACGGAGACGTGGTCACGATGAGGAGGTTGCTTCTGAGGATTGGGACGGGAGGTCCCTGCGCCGGCATTCTGGGGCCCGAGCGGAGCCCTTTGGGATTGAAGGTTCTGAAGAGGAGGTTGCTCTTGCTACAGGGGCTGATCAGGCTGAGGTGGAAGTTGCCCCTGCTATTGGACGGTTTGGAGAGGGACCTCCTGTTGTGGTTGAGGAGTGGATCCACGGTTGGACCCTCTGGATCTTAGTTTTCGGGGAGGCATGGTTGGAGGTGATCTTAACCAAGGGAAGCGGAAGAATTGCTATTCGTGTGTTCCTACAGACGGCGCCAATCTGTTATCGCTAAATCTGGTGTGGGGGCAAACAGATAGAATTTGTAGATTCTTAGGAAAACCGAATTGCCAAACCTGAAACCTTTCCGCCGGAGTTTGATCGTTGACTCCCGCCGTTCACCTGCAAGAAGTGCGAAACACCGGGGTTGATTCCGACGACGCTCCCTCCGACGCTCAAGTATAATCAGAAAGATTATGAATGAGCTTTTACTGGCAAAAGATTGATTACCTCTTAATGGTGGTGGATGGGGGGTATTTATAGCCGCCTTTGGGACCAGTTTAGGAATAAAGTCCCTAATTTCCAGTGAAAGGATAGAGTGAATCAGGGCCGTTGATTAAATACAACCAGAAACTCTAATTCTATCCAGCTGAACTGGGTTTCTTGCGGGTTGGGACCCGCACCCAGTTGAGGCGGATCCGTTCATGGGTTATTGGGCCTTTGTAGAAAAGACCCAGAACCCATCTTGGACCTGCTTGTAGGTGAAATTACCATTTTACCCCTAAGCTTTAAGATTTGTGCCCGATTTGGACGGTTCCAATTTAACCCTATTTTTAGCCATATCAGTAGTAAACCTCATTCACTATTGGTAAATGGAAGCATATTGATGTAAAAGTAACCCTAAATAGAGAATTTCCAAGAATCTTAAATGATTAATTTTACCAACATGTAATACGGATCAAAGTTGGAATTTTAAACAATTAATCGGTTTGATGGATTTTCAAGAATTGAATTAAGTTTCACAAACCCAATTATTCCTAAGCGTTCTTAGCAAGTAAAAGATTCAATACTGATTTGTACTCTAATTAGGCAAATGGAATGCTTAATCTCAATATTTGTGGTCGACAGTTAAATTGAATAATATAATAGAGATAATAAAGTAGTATAACACAAATATTTGAGAATTGGAAAGAGTATACCGAGGGTTCGAAGAACTTAGCGTAGATCTCGGATTGAATAGCAGCGAAGAGCACAACAATCAACAACACAGAAAAAGATAGCAGCACTAAGGTCAGCAATGGCAGGGGTGGTCGACGGCGTCACTGGCTGACGTTGCCGGCGGTGGGCGGCGCGAACGACGGCGGCGAAGTCGTCGAGGAGGCAGGGCGGCGCTGGTGACGTCGCCGATCGAAATGGAAAGGAAGGGAGGAAAAAGAGTCGGGTTCTTTTGGTGCTTTGTTAATGGGGCTGGCAGAGGAGGGTGATGGGGTTCGGGGAGTTTTAGGGTGGCGCTGGTGGCTAAGGGCGTGCGATCGACGAGGGAGGGAGGTGGTGTTTCGGTCGATGGCGGTGGAGGTCGAAAGCGGTGAGGAAGGTTGGGTTTGGTCGGGAATTTGGAGGAAGAAGATGAAGAGAGATTAGGGTTTTGGATTTGGGGATTAGGGTTTGGGTTAATTTTTTTAATTTGGGGGTAGATTTTAGCGTTTATCACAAACCCTAAAATTGTATTAGGATTTATCACAAACCCTAATAAGTTGGATCTCAATTGTATCACACAAAAGAGAGATGAAGAGCAAAACTCAACATCAATAATTTTTTAATCAAGAATAACATACTTTCTCATTAATCTCAAGGCCTATAAATAGGCTCAAAACAAATCTTGATACAAAATCTCAAAATATTCTAATGCATAAAAGAAAGATTACATATGGCTATAATTGCCAAAAATAAATATGGTAATGAAATAAAATACTGAATTAAACAGAATAGATGTCTTCATCATTCTCTCCGGGTGGGAAAGAGTTCGACCCAGTCGAGTCAAAACCAGTGATCCTGTCATGGTGCTCCAAAAGATTTGGATCCAGTTGCGGGAGCTCCTCACGATCACTGCAAGTGTCATCCAACTTCGGTTTGTTCTTCCACCTCACCAAATATTTGTGCATACCACCATCTCTTGTAGAGATTATCTGATCATCTAAAATATTATTCAATTCTTCTGTCGGTGGGTAAGTAGTATAAGGTAGAAGGGTAAATATAGGGAATCTCACCTTTAGGCTGCAGGGTAGGCTCATCTATAAGTAAAATTTTAGGGTTGAATTTTGAACCTTCATAGTGTACTAGATCCTCAATATTGAAAGTCTTACTTATGCCAAAGCCTTCAGGAAGGTCAACGACATAGGTATTATCATTGATTGTCTGTAGAATCTTAAATGGGCCTGCAGCACGTATGTCTAACATTTTTAACGGATCCAGCGGGAAACCGTTCCGGACTAATCTGAACCATCAATTCGTCACCAACATCAAGAGTTTTAAATTTCCTTCTTGTATCTGTTATTAACGTGTAGTTAAAATTATTTTCATTAATTTCCTTGGAAATTTCTCTATACAAATCATGAATGCAGAATGCAAATGTGGATGCAGACTCTGTGACTATGTGATGTTCTAACATAGGGGTAAAATCTATGGGTTGCCAAGTGACTTGGGAAAGGATGGGTGACTCAGGTACACTCAATGGGGGTGACTGAACAGACTGAATACAATTGAGAGACTGGTCATCCCTTTTTTCATCAAAGTCATCACTTACATTAGGTTCATAGGTAAACTCATTGTCGGGCTCATCAGCGATGACTGCAGTACCCTCTACTATATTGATCCTACTTGGGCTGGGACAGATGCCAGCAACATGGCCGTATCCCTTACATTTATCGTACTTAGTGAGAGGATCAATTTTAGAATAGTCTCTTTCAGTGTTCTTACCCGTGTTGTCATTTCTAAGTAGATAGGAATTTGAAGTATGTTTGGGTAAGACTTGTTAGGGTACTGAGGAGAGGAGTGCTCAGGTCTAGAGGGATCAAGGGGATTCATTCTGGAGGAATGATCCATCGAATCACTGGACTTGTAATGAGAACTTGCTTTAAGGGAATCCATATCGAGAACAAGAGCATAAGCTGCCGCTAATGAGTCCACATTTCTATGAATTAGCTCGTTTCTCAGATCGGCTCGTAATCCAGCCCTGAACCTAGAGAGAGTTTGTTCTTCACTCTCTTTACCTAAAGTATTGCACCGAATAAAGAAGTCATTAAATTTATCAACATATTCTTGTGTGGATTTACTTCCTTGATAAAGTTGGTTCCACGAATCTAGCAATCGGGTGTAGAACGATAACGATACATCTCTCAGTGAGCTTCTCTTTCATGGCTTTCCAAGTGGCTATGGGTGCCAGGCATCGGCCTCTGCGGGCATGTTCATGATTGGTCCAGTGTTGAGCTTTACCCGTGAATTTCATAGTGGCAAATTTAACCTTCAGGGCTTCGCTCATGTCACCACACAAAGTAGTGGTCCATCGCACGAATCCAATCAAGATAAGCTTGGGGTTCCATGTGGCCTTCAAAATGGGGAACATCAACCTTAACGTTCTTATATTGTTCGTCAGGATCACGTTCTTGACGTCGATCGTCACGAACATTCCCTTGTGGGATCTGACGATTAGCATGAAGCTCAGGGGCAATAGTTTGATTTAATTCTACTTTCTCAAGTTTCTGATTGATATTGGCAAGAGTTGCTTGAATGGCGCTAGGGATAGCGGAAATATCAGAGTTATCCATTTCAGGTCGGGAAGGTCTAGGGTTCCTAATTGGGTGATTTGGGAGGGATAAGAAAAGGCTCGTCAGGATCTGTGATGGCGCTGCGAAGATGCATTCACCAAAAGGGAAAAACTAGGGGCCGTGTGTGTACTTTTTTTATATTTAAAATAAATCTGAAATGACCTAAAATGAAGAAAGAAAATTAAAAGACTAGACAATCCTAAGTGAATGCAAAATTGATGCCTAAATAATGCAAGAACTAGGGTTTTAAGAACCTTCGCTCTGGTACCAAAATGATGTAAAACTAACTCTAAATAAAGAAATTCCAAGAATCTTAAAGGATTAATTTTACTAACATGTAATGCGGATCAAAGTTAGAATTTTAAACAATTAATCGGTTTGATGGATTTTCAAGAATAGTTTCACAAACCCAATTAATAATTCAGTTCTAACAATCAATAATTAAATTTCTAAGCGTTCTTAGCAAGTAAAAGATTCAATACTGATTTGTACTCTAATTAGGCAAGTGGAACGCTCAATTTCAATATTTGTGGTCGACAGTTAAATTGAATAATATAATAGAGATAATAAAGTAGTATAACACAAATATTTGAGAATTGGAAAGGGTATACCGAGGGTTCGAAGAACTCAGTGTAGATCTCGGGTTGAACAACAGCGAAGAGCACAACAATCAACAACACAGAAAAAGATAGCAGCACTAAGGTCAGCAATGGCAGGGGTGGTCGACGGCGTCACTGGCTGACGTCGACGACAGCGGTGGGCGGTGTGAATGACGGCGGCGATGACGTCGAGGAGGCAGGGCGGCGCTGGTGACGTTGCCGGTCGAAACAGAGAGGAAGGGAGCAAAAAGAGTCGGGTTCTTTTGGTGCTTTGTTAATGGGGCTGGCAGAGGAGGGTGACGGGGTTCAGGGGGTTTTGGGGTGGTGCTGGTGGCTGAGGGCGCGCGATCGACGAGGGTGGGAGGTGGTGTTTCGGTCGATGGCGGTGGAGGTCGAAAGCGGTGAGGGGGGTTGGGTTTGGTCGGGAATTTGGAGGAAGAAGATGAAGAGAGATTAGGGTTTTGGATTTGGGGATTAGGGTTTGGGTTAATTTTATTTGGGGATTTTTTTTATAAATTTGGGGGTAGATTTTAGAGTTTATCACAAACCCTAAAATTGTATTAGGATTTATCATAAACCTTAATAAGTTGGATCTCAATTGTATCACACAAAGGAGAGATGAAGAGCAAAACTCAACACAATAATTTTTTTAATCAAGAATAGCATACTTTCTCATTAATCTCAAGGCCTATAAATAGGCTCAAAACAAATCTTGATACAAAATCTCAAAATATTCTTAAAAATCTCAAAAATATTCTAATGCATAAAAGAAAGATTACATATGGTTATAATTGACAAAAACAAATATGGTATTGAAATAAAATATTAAACTAAACAGAATAGACGTCCTCATCACATACCCATTTTTTGCAGATGGTGTTAAACTGTTGTTTAAATACTATGAAGTGACGTGCATGTCATTTTCTTTTTTGGTTGATTTGAGTTAAATGCTTCCTTAGGCCGACCTTCATTCATAAGTCAAGCCATCACTTTGTACCTCTTCTTCCCTCCAAATCATCTTCTTCATCATGCAAATTCTAGAAACTTTTTCCTTTAGGAACTCTAAATTCTGGAGAAGAAACTCTAAATTTAAGTGGTCATCCGACAAGAATTAGGTACTAT
This sequence comes from Hemerocallis citrina, assembly GCA_017893485.1. Taxonomy (NCBI): domain Eukaryota; kingdom Viridiplantae; phylum Streptophyta; class Magnoliopsida; order Asparagales; family Asphodelaceae; genus Hemerocallis; species Hemerocallis citrina. The sequence continues at coordinate 36,932,772 of CM030368.1, forward strand.
TTCCATATCGAGAGGGGTCGCTATCAAGAGGGATAAGGAGAACTACAAATGAAGGTAATGAAGACGAAGCAAATTGAGTGACATTGAGGATTTTTGCTGTAGGGATTCCAAAGGGAACACTTGCCTTAGGGCCTGTTTGTTTGCCTGGATTTCTACCGTAGGAAAAGAAATCCAGGGATTAGCACTATAACACAGGTTTGGATGACTTGGATTTGGTTGAAAATGAATTCGCACTCTAGCGCTACAGGAGCTAGCGCCAAAAGAAATCCGCCAAAAATCTCATGAACTCAACGGAAAGATGGTGGGAAGCCATTGTAGCTTTAGTGTAGCAATTTTAAAATTGTTTCTCTCTCCTACTTTTTAACTCTATCCAATAAAGTAATTCCACCTAACCCTCTACATTAAATTTCTTTCTCTCCTCTCTATTCTACAATACAATATAATTACATTCAACTAAACCACTTTTTTAGAATTCATTTTCACATATTTCTTTTCTCTACTGTAATCTTACAACTATGGAAATATTTTACAACCAACCAAACACCCCCTTAGGGTTTGTAAAAAGAAAGAAGATAATTTGAGTGGAGGGAGTTGTAGAGAGATTGGTTTACGTGTGGGTGGAGTTGCTCAAAACAGAGCATTTTAGTCAAATCAGCCCCCAAAAAAGTATTTTGCACATCATGTCACTGATGTTTAAGTTTAGCACTTTTTTGCAAAAATATGTACACCAGTGGTAGGGTTTAACTGCATTTGACCAATCATTCAAAAGGGCTTGCTATGACCAATAGTGCAGGGGTCTAGCGTGTTTAAGATTGACAAATAGTTCAGGGGTTTTCTACTATTTAACTTGTCTTTGAACAAAAAAGTTTTAAGTATCTGTACCATGGTCGTTATTGCAGATGGCTACTTTGGCAACTTATTTTGGCCTTGGGAGACAAAAGCACAGGTAGCTCTCTTTCTCTCTCATACACACACGGAATCACAACAAAGCCCCATATTTTATTTGTGTTTGTTGATTTGAGTCACTTGAGCTCTCTCATAATCATCATCTGTTCCTTATATAGGTCATAAATATATAAATTTAGTATGTATCAGTTAAGTGACTGTTTTTTAAATTTTATTCCTGTGTGATCCAGGAGCTTGGATGATGTTCGAATGAATTTGGAAGTGCTCAAACACTGTGCTGCTGTTCTTTTCTTGGTAATCACAAATTGTCTACTTCCCAGTTCTAGTGATTGCAATTATAGATTTTCTTTAAGGAGATTTGATTATCTTACAAAAGGACTGGTCAACTTTCTAATCCCGGATTTACAATGTCATTGTCAACGCTGTCCCTCTTTAATTTCTCTCCATGATTGTTTTTAGTGGCTGCACACTATTTTTCTATCTGTAAAGAAAGCTTCTTAAATACGCCAAGTTCATGTTTAGCCCAATGTGATTTTGTTCGCCCAAAAAACACTGTAATTTTGGTTTGCCATCATTAACAAACTTTGTTGGTCAGTACATAATATTTTAATTTAGCATGAGAATAACACTGGATAAACCAAAACTTATGTTTCCTATCCTATGCACTCAAGCCTACAAATCCAATTAGCTATTTTAGTCTTTTTATGAGTTTAACACTCGTTAGTTATGTCATTGGACTAGTTGTACCATCTACATTTTTGTGAAGGGAATAAATAGACCCCCCCTTCCCCATGTAAGGTGGAATTTTTCTCCTTTTGAATCTCTTAACCCTTAACCTCTTGTAAGTTGTCACATGTAAAAATCGTTTTACTTATCTCCTGCAAACGAATTTCCTCTTGGTTGGATACTTAGATACCATATTGTATGTTACTTTAACGCCTCCACTATATCTTAGTTTTTAATTTATCTTTACATACTTTACCATCATATTGCTTCAACTAGCTTCCATTCATCTTTGATTGATTGGAAAATGTCTGTCATTTATTTGAGGTGTCTTACATTGGTGATTAATTGAATCTAATAGGACCCATATTTAAAAGTCTGTTTAGACAAGCTCATTGGTGAAGCTTTCTGATTGATACTAGACTCCATCTGTCTTGAAGATTTTGTTGTTGTAAGAAACAACTGTAGGTAAAAAGTTACATATTACTCTGAGTTGAATGTCTTTGAAGCCTTTTAGGAATGTAGTTATCTTATATCTCGTAAGGCATAATATGATGAGTAGATTGGTCTACCTTCATTTATATATGAGTTAAGCAGTAGGATGAAAGTAGAATGATCCTAAAAGAAAAACCCAAGTATAACTCCTAATTGTGCCACCTGCATATTTTTAATGGTAAACTGTTAACTAAAAGTTATAATCCTCAAGCATTGTCCAGATAAAGAAGGTTGCTACTTTTTGGGATAAGATTATCATTCTTATCGAGTTGCCTGAGCTTCATGTGCTCTCTTGTATCTTATGAACAAAGAATGATAATAATCACAATCTAGATATTGCTTATTAGAATTAAATATTTGTTCAGATAAGTGGAATTTTTAACCCAACTATTTAATGATCTTTCTAATTGCAGTGAGCTTCATTTAAGAGACAATTCAGTTATCTAACAAGTAACACCAACCTTGTCTTCTAGAACTGACTATAATAGGTTCACAGTCAATTTTGGAAAGATGTGGTTTATGACTTGCGATACAATTTACAATTTATTGCATATATTAGAATTTTGTGATAACACTTTCCCATTTTAACCATGGTCCTCTATGATTTTGGCAATGCTAGTCTTTTGTTATGATGCAGTGTTTTTTTGGTTTTGTCTTGCTAATTTTAGTCATTGTCATGCTTAACATGTCTAGACCTCCTGAAAATTTACGAAACATGAAAGACTAGAGGTATTAGTTTATGATAAGAGGTTGTTGGTAATTATTATAACAACAGTTTCCAGATTTCACATTGACTCCTTATTAACACTATCGCATCTTTCCATTCCTGGTGACTTCCCTTCCTTTTGAACCAGAACATGCATACAACAGAAGGATATCATGTTACATTTATCTTGTACTTAAGGAGACTTCTATATTTTTTGCAGGAATCAAGCCTCCCAGATGTATTTTCTCTGAATAATTTGGTCCGCGAAAATAACACTCTGATAAGACAGGACGAAAATGCCTCTCCAAGTGTGACTAGTCGAATTTTGAACTCTGCATCTAGTCCTTCAAGCAATCAGTACATTAATCAAGAGACCATAGTAGAGGTCTGTGCTCAAGTTGAACCTAGTGCTCCTATACAAAACCAGAATCCTTCCGACTTAGTCGCCCATCCTGAGCAAATGACTATAGATTCTTCACAAAGAAATGCTACCGAGGACAGAAGCCCTGAAGTAGAGTCACCTGAGATCTACACCACCATTGTGACTTCTGAGGGCCCCAGTGGCTCCGATAGGTTCTTAGAGCCTGATGAAGTTTCCTTGGATTGTATTACTTCATCCCAAGTTCGTTCACATTATTATGGACATAGGATATTTCTATTTCACAGAGAAGCCCCTCTACAGATTTGCTGCTCAGGAATGAGAGTCCACTTTGGGATTAGTGCTAAATTTGTCGATTATGCAGGCCGGCCGAAATTGAGTATTGTGGTGAATGTACCCACACGCTTGTCCCAGGTTTTGGATGTTTGCGACAACATTGCGCAAAAATCATCTGCAGATTCTGGTAGTAGCTCTGAGTGGAGGCCTGTAATAAAGAAGAATGGTTACTCGAATTCTCCTAGCATTCGTTTGCAGTAAGTTACCGTTTTCTCTGGGATGATTCCCCCCCCCCCCCTTTTTTTTTCCTTTGCCTTTTTCTTTTTCTTTTTCTTCTCTCTTTAATGTAGCAAATATATTGAAAAGCAAATTAGTTATTGAAATCATTTTCCATTTTTTAGCTTAACATGCACTTTTCCCATTCCTCACTGGATGATCTCTGAAATATATTTTTCTTTTATTATTTTAAAGAAATCTTACCCCTTCCCATCCCTACTCATGTACTACTTTTCATGTTCTCCTTATATGCCAACCTATTTGTCAATTCATTTTAATTGAAATAGACAGTGGATGTTGAAATATGGAAAATAATCAATGACAATACTGACATGGCATAAGATGGAAAGCTAATCCCTCATCTTTAATCAGCCCCTAAAATCCTGTTTAAAGTAAGGCCTCTTTATTCTATGACTGAGTTGGTACTTGGAGATTTGAACTGATATCTAGAAATTCAAATATATATTGTCCGAGTTATTCATCAACTGTTGTTTTTCTATATTATTGTGCCTAGGCTCTACTTGGATTTACATTAGAAGTAGCACTGTAAGGTCACTAGTTTTGGAGGTCCTTCAATGTTGACTACTGTTGCATGATTTTTGTACTTGTTGTGTGACTTGTGTCTGACACAATTTTCTCAATTTCCATTTCGTTATAACTATAATATTGCTTTAATTGGCAGCATTCCCACTGTAGCAAACGGTGATGCAACTGTCTACTCCACGGAGATATACAAGAAAGAACGGTATGGGGATGTTCAAAAGCTTGTCTTCAGCAGAATAGATACTGCTGTTCTAGAGCAGCTATTCATTCCAGGAACTATAATGGATGCTTATTTCTCTACTGACATTTATGAATTTCAGCAGTATGCTGGAATCAGGCTTGTGGCGAAAAGATTGGTAGTTCATCCCTTGTAGGAATACAAATTGTATCGTTTCAATAGCAAATGGAAACTAAGTTGTGAATTATGTAAAATTATTTGAATAGAGTTGATTAATTTAATATATATGCAACATTGATATTCCCTTCTATGTTTGTTCTGTACTCTGATCCACTGTCATATTTGATTGGCAAACCCTTTAACAGTAAGAGTCATTATTAGTTTTACTGGAATCTTCTGAATTGAGTTCCGTGTTTGCTGCGTTCTTCATAATCAAAATTGATGTGTTTATTTGCATGACAGCGATGATTGTGTGGGTTGTTAAATGTTATCAAAATTGAGAAATTTCTGTTGGCCTGAATCAGTCTCTGATATATGAGGACAGTGTTGAACTAGTTATATTCCTCAAGATATAAGATTTTGTAATTGTTGCTCTGTTTTTCAAAACCTACAGTTATGAGTCTTCCTCTATGCATCACAAATGTTTGTGTCTAGAGTTGTGCTCTTCCATTGACTCATTCAAAAATTGTAATATAATTGCTAACAATAATATTGTATATGCAGATGGTACCGAGAACTTAGGTGGACTGTATGCTCCGTATTCGTGGTCCTGGTCGCAATTGCAACTGGGTGCTGATCAAAGATTATTTGCAGGTTTTTTGTCTTCTTGATACTCATCTCAGTCTTAACTTGCATCATCATTTAGTTGATTTCAATGTTTTACACGATCAGAGATCCTACTTTGAATTAATCTCTACTGGCTGTCTAATTATCATTCTGATAAATAATTGTCAATACTTATATAATTATCATCGGGCTACTTAATTAGCCAAACTGTATATAATACCCACTTTACTATGAATGAAAATTTAACAGTATTTATACCACTTATTTGTATTTTTGGTTTAAAACCAACTTGAATATATCATAAAGGGAAGCAGACGATCATATATATAATGAAGTGAAATCTTTACATTATATAAGATATACATAGAAGAAACTCAGAAATATTACACAAGAAAGTTGAAGTCCATGGGGATATATGTAGGAGCGCAACAACAACAACAACAACAACAAAGCTTTTTTTCCAACTAGTTGGGGTCAGCTACATAGCTACATGAATCTGCTCGGTTTAGCGTAAGGTCACAAGCTATTATATCTTTTCTCACCGTTTCCACCTAAGTAAGTTTAGGCCTTTCCTACCCCTAACTCTATCCTCAATACTTATCAAATCACTCTTTCATATATAGGAGCACAATACATAAAAAATTAAAAAGGATTGATCTGGTCGTTGCTCGCGAACACAATCATTTAATTAATTATTCGCCAAATACTAAGTAGTATATTTGTATGGTAGATAGGCTAGTACCGTAATTTGACTAACGACCTGAGTAGAGCCTGACATCGACTTCCGTACCAAATGACCTTGAAAAGGGAATACTATCAGGCTCTCTGGACTCACTCACTTCCGCAATTCCAAATGGAGGTTCTGCAATTTGCACTTGGTAGGTACTTCCGTACTATCAGGCTCCCCCACATTAGTGACAGTCTTGGTGACTGTAACTTCTTCGTTTTCTAAATCCACCACGAATGAAGGGAAGTTGGGTTCTGAACCTGATATGTGCAATTCATAGTGGGAATAGTCGATTCTTTCCTTACTAATCACGGTTGTCTCATATAGCTTGCAAAGAAACCTGATGTAGTCCTCATGGCTGAGGTCGTAAATAATCCCGGGATTGTCAGCTGCAGTTGGGTTCACATGCCCAGCACCCATAGAGCTAGAGGAGGCATCGTTATCATTATAATGATAATAATATTTATCAGTACTGTAGTCTGTCGACCTTGATCGGTTTTCCATTGTTGGCGACTCTGTAAGCAGTTGTCATGATTGCTGATTTAATCGCAGCAGGTGACCAGTCTTTATGCCTTTTCCTCAACAATGCTGCGACTTCGCTGAGATGAGGATTCGCCATTGATGTACCAGACTTGAAGGCAAATAATGGCTTTTCATGTGATGCGGAATTTAATGCTGAAATGTTCACGCCAGGTCCAATGATGTCTGGTTTCATGATCTTGACATCTGCACTACTGGGTCCTCTCGATGACAAACAAGCTACTACAGGAGCTACTACATTGTGATGATGGATCCATAAGGAATAATAACGGTAGTGACCAACTCTTGTATGAAAGATTCAATATCCTTACCATCATCGTAGCTAACATGGGATGCAGGAAGAGTCTAAGCTGCAGTTTGGTGGTGTTACGACACTTTTCATCATGATTGACAATGATCATACCAACAACTCCATTTTCCTTTACCAGCCTGTCTTTCTTGATGTTCTTGGTTGGTGATTCCTTCTTACAAACTACAATCTTGCCTTCAACACCGATGAGCATGAGTCACACCAAAGGAACGGTGAAGGTCTCATCCCTTGCTGGCTTCTGATAACTAGACTCTTCATCAAAATCTTGTAACTGTTGGCCTATTGCATTGCTTAGCTTCACTTGGTGCGAATTTTTCGATCCATGGTGCTCCACACTACAGTGAGCACCCATGGTGCCATAGCCTCATTGCATATTGTCTTTCTTGCTGGGCCCTGATTACCAGCAGCAGCACTAACAAAGATGCGGCCTTCATTGACGAGAATGTGCCAGCGTTTACTGCTTCCTCGTAATATTTTATCCTATCTGAGTGAAGCTTACCAAAAGTAAGTTTCCATATTGTCAACTTCATCTGCAATTGCTCTATCTATACCTTTGAGAATGTCGCTATCTATGCAACATGCAGAATGATGATCATCACATGCCTCCGATCTATGGCACACCTTGTAGACGGCTAACTGGGCATAGGGCGCGACTCCTGCAGCCGAGCCATTGGCCTGCCCTTCCACATTGGCACCTTGTATGAACACGCTCGTTGTAATTCCAGCAACATGAGTTCCGTGCCCATCTTCATCCCAAGGACTAGTACTAATTTCGTCGTAGTTGCCCGTGCTAGCTTGCATAGCATGTGTCAGTCGTTGAAGGCTTTTGCCTCAAATCAGCTTGTTATTACAACCTTTTTTTCAAATCACAAATACCTTTCCATTTAGTTGGTGGAGGACAATCAGTGTTCGCTGAATTGTTCTGAAATGAAGCATGGTAGTCGATACCATTGTCCAACACTCCTATGATGATGCCTTTGCCAAAGTTGGACTCCCTCCACAGGCCTGTACTTGTCCTCACGGAAGACTTGTGAGGAGGATGAGTTTAACATGATTAATATACGCTTTACATGCGATCAATATTGATACTATCATTCAAAGTTTCTTGTATTATAGATGTAGCAGCTAGTGATAAGGATGGGTTGATTGTTAGGAGGAAAAGGATGAGAATTGGGAGAAAGAAGAAGATGGGGAACTTGTAGCCAATTTTCACCATTTTGGTTCTTGTTAATTTGTCTACAAATGGAAGCTTGATACTTCAGAAAAATCACTGGCTAGCTATTTATCGACGATTATTAGTTTTCTGTAAGCGAAATTGCAAATCTGAAAGTACTCCAGGAAGACAAAACCGAAACCACAAAGAACAAGATGGAAAGGACATTATGTGTACAGGATCCAAAGTTAATTCTACCCTCCCAGAAAAAAAAGAAGAAAAAAAAGATTAATTCGATCTCAGTCAATGCGCAAAAGCTACATGATTGCAGGATTTTTGGATAAAAAAGACTAATTCAATCTTAGTCAATGCACGAAAGCTACATGATGGTACACTTCCATGATAGGCGCTTGCGGGATCTTTTGGTAACGAGGATCACCAATTAAATTAGTAAATATGAAAGAAATCATGCATGCAAGCTAATCAATTAGTTCTGCAGTGCAATTCTTCTATTTGTGCTGCTTAGGAAAAGTTTGGTTTACAATTCTCATGATTTGTAGAACTATAAGATTTTCAGTACATATTGTCCATGCCATTCACCGACTATTGTTTCTATATAAAATTGCACCTAGACGTTACTGGATTGAGTTATATGATAAGTAGCGCGTATGGTCTTTATCAGCGACAAGGGAAAATTATTCATGAAAACACGTAGTAGTATTTTAATTGTTACTCGCCACCTTCATTCCTCTAGTGCTGTATACAGTCATAAAATTTTCCACCTGCTTTGTCTGCACAATTTTCTCAGTTTTCGTTTTGTTCATGTCTCTAAAGGTGCTTTAATCTGCCACATACCCACAGTAGCAAACAGCGACACTAACTGTTTGACTCCTCGGAGATATACAAGAAGAACAATGGGTCATTCAGAAGCTTGTTTTTATCAGATTAGCTTTCCTTGAGCAGCTATTCATTGGAGGAAGTATAATGGATGCTTATTTCTCTACAGACATTTACTATTATCAGCAGAATGCTGGCATTAGGATTGTGGCAAAAAGATGGTAGTTCATCGCATATAGGAACACAAATTGTATTGTTTTGATAGCAAAAGGAAACCTAAAGTTGTCGATTATGTAAATTTTTTGGAATAGCTTGTTGATGACCTTGATATAATGCATCATTGATATTCCCAATTTCTGTTTGTTTCTTCTGGGTGAGTGTTTGTTGTGGATTCTGATCCTCTATGATCTTTTGAGCAGTAAGGGTCATATTTAGTTCTGGGAGATTCTTCTGAATCGAGTTGAGGGTTCACTGCATTCTTCAAGATCGGATTTCATCTATTTATTTGTACAACACCTATGAATTGAGATGCAAAAGCTCAGGGGAGAGTTCATTGCATAAGCCTATTTATGCTCTGCTCGATGATACCAGTATGAACATGCTGAGCAATACATTCTCAATTCTCATACATTTGTTACTCTGCTTGTTACACGTAATGCACCTCCTCTTTCTACTAATCATGTGCCCTTTGCTCTCCTAATCCCCAAACAGCCACCTCTCTTCCGCCCTGCATCAATAAGTATATCAAGACTACAAAGCATACAATGAGATTCTTGTACAGGATATAGGAATTTCATTTCAAAAGGTATGACAGATTCATAGCTTCGACATTCATAATCTTCAATAATCTGTCCTTTTTTTGTTGCGTGTTTTCCGTAGTTTCTTAGGATTCGTTTATAACGGTATGAATCCTGCTCCAAGTTTAGAATTCTTTGATGTTAATTCTCTTCATCTGGCCATTGTTTCTTCGAATTCTTTGCATTTTGGTGTTAATTCTGCTTAAAAATATGATTTTGAGGTCTAGACTTTGGTTTTGTTTGCTCAAATTTGCTAATCTTAGGCATAATATGAAGATCATAATGATGGGTGCGAATTGTTTGTAAAATGGCCTGTTACAATTTACATCATAAGATATAACATTTTCTGACAGATGTATTTAAATCAAATGTATCCCTCCTTGTCCCTTGTGATAAGAAAAACATTACAGGGTGTAAAAGAGAGACAGAGACAGAAAGATAAGGATGGGCAAAGTTTGCAGTATCTGTGTTCATAATTTGCTTCTGAAATGTGGATGCAGGGAGAGCCATGGCATGTTGCTTTTGGGGATCAACTGTGGCATTTGGCGGTGGAGGGCGCGAGCATTACAACATCGACATTGTAGCTAGAAAATGGAGAAGGAAAGAGATGATGATGATGAGGATGAACATAGTGAGAGCAATGAGGAGTGATAGGAGAACACTCCTGCATTCTTTCTCGGATTCTTCATCGCTGTCGAGATTTCAAGGTGCAGAGTCCTTCAGAAGTAGGACCAACTCCATGGCCTCTTCTTCCTCTTCTTCAAATGAAAGTGATGGGGACGGCAATGACAAAGATATCGTCACTTTCTCTTCCAAGATTTCGGCTGACATTCCCCTATACCAGCCTCCTGGGGTAGGCATCTAATCCTTGAAGCTCGGTTTTTTTTAAATTTTTTTTTTAGAAAACACATATCGTGCACGTGCAGACAGCGCTCTCGAGTGTGGCACCTATGTGCATATTCTGGCACATAATCTCCAATCTCACTACATATGGGGTGTTGCGAACCTAAGACATCCTACAAGATGTGGGAGTGTTCATGCTGTATGAGCTAGCTATGCCTAATGGCAGTAGTCTTACAAATGAGTGTTGTCTGTCTGCACAATATTTTGTCAATTTCACACGTTTGGAATCGTGATTGGTCGTTACTATATCATGATATGCAGGTCTCCTTGGACGATTACATCACCGATCAACCTCGAATTTTCCGAGCAATGTTTCCAGACAAACATAGAAGCAAGCAACTAAATGATGTAACTTTAACTTTTCTTATTGATAACCCAAGAAAAATCAATAGATAGACTTTTTATGATACGAAGTCCTGAGACAATTGAATCTGACTGTAATTGCAGGAAGATCGGAGGATAAAGATGCTACCTGTCAAGTTCTTCTTTGTGTCTGTAAGTCCTGTTATCGATATGGCGCTTGAGATGCAAATCAAACGGCGAGGATTACCCACCTTCTGTCCCTCGTCATGTCACTAGGATTTTGGAACCACAGGCTGTATGTTTATATTTGGATCTTACTAAGTTTCGTTCTTTACAATTCAACAGGCCGAGCCAGAGCCAACTGTAACGAGCTTGCTGACAAATTTTTGCAGACAAGATGGGAGGTTAAAGGACTTGGAAGGACTTTCAATGCCATCGTCGAATTTCAAACTGAAAGTACAAGTAATACCGTATTCAGTCAATAGAGGAGCTCAGATTCGTCTTAAAGGCAACCTGGAAATGAGCATCAGTCTCGTTCTTCCTCATGCACTTGCTAGTCTAATACCGATGGATGCACTCAAAGTTGTGACTGAATCAGTTAAAGAATACAATTCTTGGATTTTAGATAGAATACATATTTCTTTTGTTGGCGAGGTAATGAAATTGACAGGATGCGTGAATATGCATTCAGGTGCTGATGATTTGGTAGAGAGAATGAAGAGGGATGCGGATGCAGGATTGCTCTCTGATTTCGGCAACTATAGAAGGGAAAAGCTGGAAAAGGACATCCAGTCTGCTTCTCTTCCTGCTACTCCGGTCGCTACAACAACTACTACTACTACTACTATCTCTATCTCAGAAGATCCCCAAACTCGTTAAAATCTTCTTCAACAAGTGATCCACTTATAATATACAATATATCTTATTTTGAGCTTCCAGAACTTGAATTAGAGTGTTCTCGAAAGTCAAATTGTAATTGCTTACAAATTAGCAAGTTACATTGTCGAGATATGCTATGTTTAGTTCGTACCAATTCTGTTCCTAAATTCGTATTGAAAGGGATTGATTGCTTCACAGGTGATTACAAACAACATAGTACTGTGTTGTAATTTGTTCCTTAAATTTGATGTGTTTGTCTTATTTATACATCAAAGTTTAATTTTCAGAACTCAGAAGGATACACACCAAAATGAAATCAGGATTATAATTACACCAGGGGAGCAGACATCAAAGTTCAAACCTGAGCCACAGATATAACCAATAGCCAAACATAATGCAGTTCCAGATAACACTGCTTGATATACGATACAACAAAGTCAGAACTAAAAGAGGGAAAGAAGAAAGATGATGTATGAACAATCTTTGGAGCAGCATGAAGAATAGATTCTTGTGATGCTATGATATACAAATACAAACATGTACACGACTACAACAGTCTCAAAACTGACACATATGGATAATGGCCCCATTAACAGTACACCAAGGAATGAAGTTCCTGTTCCATTTCATGTAAGCAACTTTCAGTGAAAAAGCTTTATCCAGAACAATTTCTGTAAATCAACCATTAGATCTCGAGGTTCTGCATCATGTGTAAAGCCAGCTAAGTTTAGGCTTATAGAAAGTTTTTCTCTACTAGTTTCTGTAAACTCTCCATCCTCTGTATAATCTTAGGATTCATCAAGTCTCTTGCTTCCTTAATGAGAGTTCCTTCTCTACTGAAGTGGTACGCATCCACTACTGTCCTAATCCACGTGTGTAGCTCCGTTGGTGTCCTACAAATATAATACATAGAAGCTACAGTCAACAAAAGTAACAAACTCCTAACTAGGATTTGACAACAACAAAATAAAATTGAAAGCAAATATTTCATTCATCCAAGTCAGTGCAAGGTACGTGTACAAGCAGTCAACATCTTTTCCTTCCAGCTCCTGGCCAGGAGTAAACGCATCCTTCAATGCACACAGCTGTTCTTCAGGATCCTCAATGTTTAGTAGATACTTGAGAATCCTAATTTCCTTTGGTATTAATCTTTGAAGATTACCAACTGCGGTCTTGTATAAATGATACAATATGTCCTTAACCTGCACGGAATATTTGTCAAACTTGTATGTACGTGCTGAGACAAAATCATTGGTAGCAGAATAAATTGTAGCTGTTGCAACTTCTCAACAAATTTACCATCTGTACCTCATCTTTCATTGTCTAAAGAGTTTCAATCAGTAGGTCAAAAACAGAATTTATGAAGTGCAACTATAAAAAAATACAAGACAGGGATGTGATTCATATTGATGGTAAAAAGAACTTAGGAAATTTGATACTTTCTATACATATGATCAACCTTTCATTATGAATGGAGTAAGAATATTTCCCATAGAGAAGTAGGATGATAAAAGTGAAGTGCATCGGCAGAATTCCATAAGCCGTAAAATGACAACTACTCAACCAACCATGGTATGCGGGATGCAATTGAGAAACATTATTATTGGCTAAAATGATGGTGCTGAGGGGAAAGGGACAGAACTCTAAGATAAGAAATTAGAGGTAGCAGTAACAGGGCGAGCGAACCAATTGAGATGATTTTGGCATGTACCATGAGGACCAGTAATGGTGTCAGTTAATGAAGCAAGGTGGACTAGAGGTAATTAAATGACATGGATTGAGGAAGTTAACTAGGATATGATGGTTGCTAACATGTGAAACGAGATGACCTTAACAAAAGGAGAAAATAAATTCATATGAACGACCTGAAAGATATGGGGACAGACTCTTTCGTTATATTTGGAGTTTGCATACCTCATCTTTCATCATATTTGACTCTTTGGCAGTTGACCAAGCTTTTGTGATCATCAACATGAGAGCAGAATCAAGTTGTTTCTTCTCTGCCAGATTGTCAATTTTTCTGCATGCTTCACTAACAGAAGGAGAATTGATGATGTCCTGGAACTTCAGCTCTGCAGCATTAATAGCCTCAATGCTTTCTGTGGCTGTATCATATGCTTGAACAGCAGCTAAACAAGTATTCCCAAGTTTCGCCAGTTCTAGTTGAAGACATGCAACAGTTAGAAACAATATTTTACGGAATTCAGAAAATTGTGGTTAATGGTTATCCATGCCAGTAAACATTGAATTTGATGGACTCAGTTTATAGTGCCCAAGTGATTTTAATTTTTAAGCACCTTTTATGAGGTGTTTTACTTGTAAGACTATATTGAAGGATATATAATCCATGATGGTTGAATATTTATTATACTATTACCAAGTGTATGAGAAGAAGAATAAACAAAAAACAATATTAATCTTCAACGTAATTTAATAAAGAACAGAAAGGAAAAAAGCCCGCTTGATACTATTTCCTGAATTGGACAATTGCATTACCAAAACTTGTTTTGGACTTTAAAAACCTATGATAGAACTAAATTTCTCAATGAAATATCACACTGAGTAAGTGGGCAAATCCAGGCTTACCATTTTGCTGGGAAGGATTGTCATAATATGATTCAGTAACAGTATGAAGATGTACGAAGAAATCTTTAGTGAAATCTTTCCGGCGTCTAGCTACAATAGCATTGATTTCAGAAGGTGACTCTTTGATTACACTGAGAAGTTCATCATGCCTTTGCACATCATCATCTACCTGGTGTATTAGCAATGTGCACTTTAGTTATAGTACACTAATATAGTAAAAACTAGAACTAGAACATTAAACTTTTCCTCTGATGGGGTAAGAAAAGACACCACAATAAGGTAAGGTTGTGCAATTTTTTTAAATACTTGATCAGTAGTGAAATGGAAAACAGCAAGCTTATGGAAATCTTTAAACAACTTATCAACGCATGTTCGTTGATCTATCCAACTACAATCTGATGATAGGCTGGATGAGAAAAAAAACATTCTTAATTACTAGCTTCATGCATGTGCGTTGTGCATTGAGATCCAATGGGGGCAAAATATATTTGGTTAAAAGGCCAATCCATGGTTGTCAAAATTACCATGTTTATTATGTTGGATGGAGACGAGGAAGACAAAATGTCTTCACTAATATTAGCTATAAATCACTAAAACATATTATATCTCATGTGCTCTGCATACCATCCCTAACTCTCTACTTATAAGAAACACGTTTGAAGATACCTCCTTGAGCTTTCTACCGAGTCGAAGAAGCTTGTGCTTCATACCCGGATCACTCTCTCCATCTGCTCTCTCCTGACACCGGCTAAAAAAATGCGGCCTAATAGTGTCCCATTCCTTGCTGAATGCTAGCAACCTCCGCCAATCAGTCGTCGTAGGCTTATCAACCATAAACACTTCAATCAATTTATCACAGACCCTGACCATTTTATGACCACTCAAGTAATCAGGATCACTGTCACCATCATCTATTTCAGCATTAACTTCCGGGTTTACGTATATACTTCGATATGTAGATTCTGCAGGCCCAGAAGGTAAATCCCCAGTATGGTCACTTGGTATAACAGTAGCATCTCCTGCTGCTGCAAAGGACGACAATCGCAGCTGACGCAACCCATACGCTAAACGACCTGAGAATTACCACATCATTACTTCATGTCGAATCTCCTGAACCTAATCCATCAACTACCTTAACCTATTACCCGAAAATTGAGTAAATTTTGCGTCTTTTCCCCTAAAAATCCAACAAATTTCAACCCATTCTTCTTCAACTAACTCAATTACAATCAAACCAAGTTGTATTTAAGCATCAAAGCTAGTAAATTTCCAATTCGAGAACTAACCTTTGAGTTTGGGAGTGAAGGGTAGGACCCACAAAGTACTGCTCCGAATAACCGGATAAGCTGCGGGTGATCGGTAAGGACGCTGTAGAGTAAACGAGGAGGAAGAAGATGAAGGAATAGCCATGACGGAACTCGAATAAAATTGGTTTTCTTCTTAGGGTTTGGGAAAATAAAAATGGACTTTTACAAAAGAAAGAACTAGAAAAAGAAGTTGTAAGCGGGCGGGTAATCTTAACTAAACCCGCTACCCCCCCGCACACACAACATTTGGCTTAAGTACAAAAAACACCCATACCTTTGCAAAAAGTATAAAGTGGACCACTAATGTGATTTTTTTCGTATATTTTCTCTTTCCTATAGCACTATCACTAGAGCTGGTATCGGGTCCTCCACTACCCGGACCCGAACCCGGACTTGCAAGAACCGGGTCCGGGTCTGGGGGAATCCGTTTAGGCAAAGATCGCGAGCTGCAATACTTGGTGGTGTTGACAATATCTATATTGTAAGTGTTCCAATTTAGTATTCTAATCTCTAATATTATAATGCGAGAAACCCTCAGTGTCATTTGTAAATATACCACTTTATTTATAAATCTACCACTTTACTTCACGTGTATTGCACGTGCAACTCAAACTCTCCCATTATACACATTATTTAAATCTACCAATTTGCGTGCATTACACATATAACTCAAACTCTCTCATTATACTTTTTATATTACTTTAAAAAATATGTATTTATTAACACGTGCTATATATTATATTACTTAAAAACCTATGTATTGATTAAAATGTGCATCGCACGTGTTAACTACTAGTTTGGCTTAAATGCAAAAAACACCCATACCTTTGCAAAAAGTATAAAGTGGACCACTAATGTGATTTTTTTCGTATATTTTCTCTCTCCTATAGCACTGTCACTAGAGCTGGTATCGGGTCCTCCACTACCCAGACCCGGATCCGGTAACTCACCGGTCCAAAAATTGGACTCGGACCCGGACTTGCAAGAACCGGGTCTGAGTTCGAGGGAATCCGTTTAGGCGAAGATCACGAGCTGCGATGCTTGGTGGTGTTGCCAATATCTATATTGTAAGTGGTTTTCCAATTTAGTGTTCTAATCACTAATATTATAATGGGAGAAACCTTTAGTGTCATTTATAAATATACCACTTTATTTGTAAATCTACCACTTTACGTGTAGTGCACGTGCAACTCAAACTCTCCCATTATACATTTTATTTAAATCTACCAATTTGTGTGCATTACACATATAACTCAAACACTCACATTATACTTTTTATATTACTTTAAAAAATATGTATTTATTAACACGTGCTATATTATATTACTTTAAAAACTATATATTGATTAAAACGTGCATCGCACGTGTTAACTACTAGTTTGGCTAAAATACAAAAAACACCCATACCTTTGCAAAAAGTATAAAGTGGACCATTAATGTGATTTTTATCGTATATTTTCTCTCTCCTATAGCACTATCACTAGAGCTGGTATCGGGTCCTCCACTACCCGGACCCGGATCCGGTAACTCACCGGTCAAAAAATTGGACCCGGACCCGACTTGTAAGAACCGGGTCCGGGGGAATCCGTTTAGGCGAAGATCGCGAGCTGCGACACTTGGTGGTGTTGACAATATCTATATTGTAAGTGGTTTTCCAATTTAGTGTTCTAATCTCTAATATTATAATGGGAGAAACCCTTAGTGTCATTTGTAAATATACCACTTTATTTGTAAATCTACCACTTTACGTGTATTGCACGTGCAACTCAAACTCTCCCATTATACACTTTATTTAAATCTACCAATTTGCATGCATTACACATATAACTCAAACTCTCTCATTATACTTTTTATATTACTTTAAAAAATATGTATTTATTAACACGTGCTATATTATATTACTTTAAAAACTATATATTGATTAAAACGTGCATCGCACGTGTTAACTACTAGTTTGGCTAAAATACAAAAAACACCCATACCTTTGCAAAAAGTATAAAGTGGACCACTAATGTGATTTTTTTCGTATATTTTCTCTCTCCTATATCACTGTCACTAGAGCTGGTTTCGGGTCCTCCACTACCTGGACCCGGATCCGGTAACTCACCGATCCAAAAACTGGACCCGGACCCGGACTTGCAAGAACTGGGTCTGGGTCCGGGGGAATCCATTTAGGCGAAGATCGCGTGCTGCGATACTTGGTGATGTTGACAATATCTATATTGTAAGTGGTTTTCCAATTTAGTGTTCTAATTTGGTTAATTAGTTTTAGTTGTTTTTGTATGCTATCATGAATTTTAAAAGGATGAATGAATCTGGGTATGATAAAGAATTTATTTTGGTATATGTAGTTGTAACAAGTAATATGCAGATGTTCTGTAAGATTCATGTGTTAAGTATACAAAAATGTCTCTTTTATATTTAGATTGATTATATATATGTGTTTGTTATATATATCATGCCAATATGCTACCATCATTTATCCAATTGTTACCAGTTACTATAATACATTCAGTTTAAATTTATTTACAATATAATTATTTACAAAAATGGCAGTCATATAAAATAAAAGTTGGTTCCACTGGAGTAATTTGCTAAGAGTGTGAGCTTTAAAAGAAAAATATAGTGCGTCACACGTGCAAGATTTTTATTATTCATATAAATTAACTATTGATGTCCCTAAAGGTAATTTGTGAACATTGTGAGAGGAGAGTTGGGGTTGTGTTGTAGAGAAACCAATTTATGTGCATTGTCCGTTGTAACCACTGTTTTTCGTTCTGTATTTTTGGATGTATTTTTCATTTTTTGGGTATTTATTCAGCTTGTATTCTTTTTGGACTGTGTATTGGATCTTCATTATCTATATTCATCAATTTTGACTTGTCGCTTTTCATTTGATCTTCTTGATTCAATTGTCTCATATTATTTCATCTGTGTTTGATCGGGCCATTATTTTGTATCCCCATTATTTTAATTTTTCATGCCCTAATTTATTTATTCATTTTTGTTCCTATTCTATTTTCTTGATGGATCTATTAAACCCTATTCTATTAAATCCCTATTGGATCTTGGATCCACTACCCATTTTTAAACCCGTTACTATATATCCTACTCGTTAGCCACTCTCATCTAACCCTAAAACCCTAACTAACCTATATACATACCCAATGTTCTCAACCCTATTCATCAAACCCTAGCCGCCTAACCCCATCTCTCCTGACCTCCTTCCTCCCACCTCTAGAACCCCAAGCAACCCAGCAGCCCCGACGCCAGCTCCGACCAACCTCCCTGTCTCCCTGCGTCGACCACAGCAACGGCCCCACAGCGCCCCCGACCCTCCTAGCCCTTGCGTTGTGCTTCCCCGATGCAGACGCACAGCAACAATAGCCTGGACGAGAGCAGCACCGTCATTGGTGAGAGGGAGTTATTGGGTCTGGAGTTGATCACCAGGACAGTTGATGCAGTGACTCAGATCAGGAAGCACTTGCAGGCAGCTCAGGATAGGCAGAGGCGATGGGCTGATGTCCATCGGAGAGCTTTGGAGTTTGAGGTTGGTGACCATGTTTTCCTAAAGGTATCACCTTGGCGAGGTGTCATTCGGTTTGGTGGTGGGGGCAAGCTCAGCCCTAGGTTTTTTGGACCGTTTGATATTGTGGAACGAGTAGGCAAGGTGGCCTATCGTCTTGCATTGCCATCCAGCTTTATCAGGAGTGCACGTTGTTTTCCATATCTCACAGCTCAGAAGATATATCCGAGATAAGAGCCACGTGATCGACTATTCTGAGTTGACCGTGCGGTCAGATTTGACCTGTGAGATTCCGCCAGTTGCTATTTTGGATTGGCGGAGAGAAAGTGCTTAAGAACAAGGTCATCAAACTGGTTAGTGTTTCTTGGAATTCTCACTCGCCGGGTGAGTCGACTTGGGAGTTGGAGGAGGAGATTCAGCAGAAGTTTCCTCATCTGTTTGAGTAGCTTTTGTTTTGTTCTTTCTTTTCTTTCGGGGTTACCCTATGTACTTCTTGTTTGAATTTCGAGGACGAAATTCTTCTTGTTAGGTGGGTAGGATTTGTAACTCCTGTTTTTCATTTTCTGTATTTTTGGATGTATTTTTCTTTTTTGGGTATTTATTCAGCTTGTATTCCTTTTTGGACCGTGTATTGGATCTTCATTATCTATATTCATCAATTTTGACTTGTCGCTTTTTATTTGATCTCCTTGATTCAATTGTCTCATATTATTTCATCTCCGTTTGATCGGGCTATTATTTTTTATCCCCATTATTTTAATTTTTCATGCCCTAATTTTTTTATTCATTTTTGTTCCTATTCTATTTCCTTGATGGATCTATTAAGCCCTATTCTATTAAATCCCTATTGGATCTTGGATCCACTACCCAATTTTAAACCCGTTACTATATATCCTACCCGTTAGCCACTCTCATCTAACCCTAAAACCCTAACTAACCTATATATATATATACACACACACACCCAATGTTCTCAACCCTATTCATCAAACCCTAGCCGCCTAACCCCATCTCTCCCGACCTCCTTCCTCCCACCTCTTGCGCCCCAGCGACCAAGCAGACCCGACGCTAGCTCCGACCAATATATATATATATATATATATATATATATATATATATATATATACACACACACACACTCACTCACACACACACACACACACCTAATGTTCTCAACCCTATTCATCAAACCCTAGTCGCCTAACCCCATTGTTACCGCTAAATCTGGTGTGGGGGCAAACAGATAGAATTTGTGGATTCTTGGGATGTTGAATAGTCAAACCTAGAACCTTTCCACCAGGAGTTTGACCGTTATCACCCGCTGTTGACCTGCAAAAAGTGCGAAACACCGAGGTTGATCCCGGCGACGCACCCTCTGACGCTCAAGTCAGTAATCAGAAAGATTATGAATGAGCTTTTACTGGCAAAAGATTGATTACCTGTTAACAGTGGGGAATGGGGGGCTATTTATAGCCGCCTTAGGACCAGTTTCAGGATAAGATCAAATCCCTACTTCCTAGTGAATGGATAGAGTGAATCAGGGCCGTTGATTAAGTATAATCATAAACCCTAATTCTATCTAGCTGGACTGGGTTCTTTGCGGGTTAGAACCCGCACCAGTTGAGGTGGATCCGTTCATGGGCTATTGGGTCTTTGGAGAAAAGACCCAGTACCCATTTCAGACCCTGTCTCTAGGTGAAATCACCATTTTACCCCTGAACTTTAAGATTCGTGCCCAATTTGGACGGTTCTGATTTAACCCTATTTTTAGCCATATCACGAGCCCCCCACTCCCGAAGACTGAGTTTGATCAGTCTTTGAGGAGTAGTTTTACTGTTTTAATGGCTTGCAGAGTCGTATCGGAGTCCAAATGAGGGGAGTCGAATCTTTGTATGAGGTATTATGGTGATTTTCGGAGTTAGTTGCACGCTCAAGGTTGTTCTTGAGCTCTCCTGAACTTTTGGTGATTTTTCTTAATTTTTATTTATTTTTCGGACCATTTACTTAATTTTGCGAAGTGGTGATTTATTGTTCGGGGGCCTCAACTAATTATTCCAAGCAGTAATTATTTATCCAGGGGGCTCAAAAATATTTCCCCGAATTTATAATTATTTTTTAGAATTTTAAATTAATTTTTCCAAGTTTTTAATCATTTTTTGCAATTTTTTAAATACATAATTCGATTTTAATAAATAAAAAATTAATTTTTATTCCGATTTATGACGTGGCACGATCTGGGCCTTCCATCAGCCAGGGGTGCGAATTTCTGGAGGATCGGACGGTCGGAGTAGCTCAGCGGTGTTTTTCTCCGCTTGCGGAGGTCGGTGCCCCGGTAGCTCGGCCAGTCCTCCTCGATAGCTCGGTAGCTCGGACGCGTTACGAGCTGCCGAGCTACGTGGCAAGATCTGGAGCATCCATCATGGCGCGAATCACGAGGATGGGGGTTCAGATCACGAGAAAATGCTATCTTGTCGTTTTGTGGCCGTGGCGTGATCTGAACCGCTCATCATGTCCTAGCGTGACTTTTAAAACGATCCAACGGTTGAGGTAGTTCGGCAGTCATTTTCTTCAAATGTGAGGTTCGGTGCGTCGGTAGCTCGGCTATAGCTGCTCGGTTGCTCGGCAGCTCGGCTACAGCTGCTTGGCAGCTCGGCAGCTCGGCATTTCTTCCGTGGTTGCTCGGCAGCTCGGTCTTGGCTCCTTGGTAGCTCGGCGGCTCGACCATAACTGCTTGGTAGGTCGGTAGAGTGCCCCGATGGCTCGGCAGCTCGGGACGGTCTGTTGCACCACGTGGCTGGATATGGTGCGTCCATCATAGCACGAATCACGAAGTTGAAGGTTCAGATCACGAGAAAATATTATCTTATCGTTTTGTGGGCGTGACGTGATCTGAGCCGTTCATTATGTTTTGATGCGAATTTCGAGACAATCTGACGGTAGGAGTGGCTCGGCGGCATTTTTCTCCACATGTGGAGGTCGGTGCCCCAGTAGCTCGGTAGAGTGCCTCAGTGGCTCGGCTCAGTAGGAGCCGTTGAGCCATGTGGCTGGATCCGGAGCGTCCATCATGGCGCGGATAACGAAGTTGGAGGTTCAGATCACGAGAAAATGTTATCTTGTCGTTTTGTGGGCGTGGCGTGATCTGAGCCGTTCATCATGTTTTGACACGAATTTTGAGACAATCTGACAGTAGGAGTGGCTCGGCAGCATTTTTCTCCACATGTGGAGGTCGGTGCCCCGGTAGCTCGGCAGAGTGCGTCGGTGGCTCGGCTCAGTAGGAACCGTTGAGCCACGTGGCTGGATCCGGAGCGTCCATCATGGCGCGGATCACGAAGTTGGAGGTTCAGATCACGAAAAAACGTTATCTTGTCATTTTTTGGGCGTGGCGTTATCTGAGCCACTCAACATGTTTCGACGCGAATTTTGAGACAATCTGGAGGTAGGAGTGGCTCAGTGGCATTTTTCTCCACATGTAGAGGTCGGTGCCCCGGTAGCTCGGCAGAGTGCGTCGGTGGCTCGGCTCAGTAGGAGCCGTTGAGCCACGTGGCTGGATCCAGAGCGTCCATCATGGCGCGGATCACGAAGTTGGAGGTTCAGATCACGAGAAAACGTTATCTTGTCATTTTGTGGGTGTGGCGTGATCTGAGCCACTCAACATGTTTCGACGCGAATTTTGAGACAATCTGACGGTAGGAGTGGCTCGGTGGCATTTTTCTCCATATGTGGAGGTCGGTGCCCCGGTAGCTCGGCAGAGTGCCTCGGTGGCTCAGCCAGTTGCGAGTTGCCAGGCTGCAGTGTTAAGTAAACCGTTGCAGCCTTTCTTTATTCCGTCATTTTGCCTTCCTTAACGGGCCCCCAAGCGTTACAAAAGCCTAACAGTCGCCTCTTTGGCTATAAGTTCTCACCCCCTCACCCCTTATCTCATTCTTTCACTTTTCACTCTCAAAATTTACTTTTGCTCTTGAGTAGCTCTGCTACCGGGGATTTGAGCTCAAGGGCGGTTGTGCTAGCTATCGCGAAGGCCAAGCGATTTCCGATGAACTTTTTCCGACCGTAAACATCAAATCAAGGTCAGTTTGCTTAACTTTGCATATTTATTCTACGAGATGTCACGAGTATCCTCGGGTAGTGAGGCATCCACCTCGGGAGGTCGAAGCGACGAGGAAAGGAGAGAAGTAGTGAGTAGGCGTAAGGGGAAGGAGATAGTTGGGTCATCGGCCGCCGAGGAGATGGGGAAGGAAGTGGCTCGGTCCTCGGTCATTGAGACAGTTGTGGAGACCGTGAGGCAGGCAGGTGAGCTGGGTCGGATGCCGATCGTGTTGTCCGGCCACGGGGGAATAAGGCAGTACAGTAGCGAGCTGCTGACCAAGGCTGTCTACGGTCGTTTGGAAACCTACGAGGAGAACGATCCGAGGGAGGTTACCGAGGTGGACGATATTCCCTCGGTTCTAACCGAGCGAGATCTACTTCAGACTCGGAAGGGTTTCGCCATTCCCCCAGAGTACACACTGATTCTCCCGGGCCCCTGGGGTGCGAGCGTGCACTGCCTTCACGCCGGATACCTGCGTCTTCGCCTACGACGCGTTGAACGCCGGCCTGCGCTTTCCTCTTCATCCTTTCGTGACCGAGGTCCTCCGGTGGTATGAGCTGAGCCCTATTCAGTTCATGCCGAACACGTGGCGACATGTGCTCGGATTTCTGCTCCAGTGCCGAACAGCGAAGGTGGAGCCTCAGCTCGTCATCCTCTGGGGCTTGTACTGGATCAACAGAATGAGTAAGACTGAGCCCCGAGACTATCTGTCGCCTCAGAAAGGCGTGAAGCTGATAGAGAACCCCGACTTGATAAAGTCGTGGAAGGGTAAGTTCTTTTTGATTAAGGGCCCTTCGGCGTGGGACTTCCCGACCCGGTGGAAGGAAGATGTGCCGAAGTATGCCAAGGCCGAGTCGATTTTGACCCCAGCCGAGATGGAGGTGGCGGCGAACCTAATTGGTCTTTCGATGCTGAGTTGGAGGGAAATGACCGAGGAGGTGCTGCACGGGTCGGGCCTTAGTCCGATCGACCCGAGTACGCTCCGGACATCTTTCTTTTTGCTTTACTTTTCTTTAACGCCTTGTGTTTTTTCTAACTTGTTTTTCTTTCTCTCGATAGAGGCTCCGAACATGGACTTCAAGGTGATGATGGCTGAACGAAACAAGGCCGCCGATGGAAAGAAGAGGAAGAGGACGAGCGCTGGTCCCACGTCTGGCCGACCTACCAAGGGCCCCTTCGGCCATGGTTGGAACCGTCGTCCCCACTTCTCCTCGGTGATCGTCCTCGGCTGTTGGCGCCTGTTCAGCCGACCCCCTCTGCTCCTTCGGGCGAGGGTTTCTCGTCTCGGCGGCACTGGCGCTCGAGGCCCCGCCCCTGACCGAGCAGGCCGAGGTCATACTGACTGAGGCCCACAAGAAGTTGTTCGTCCCCGATTGGCGGGTGATGAACCATAATGACCATAATGGCATCTTGGGGGACTTGGTGATGAGTATGTAGGCTCTCTGCCATCTCCCGACCCCGAAGGACCGAGCCGCTCTGAAGGCGGGGATGACGGGCGATGATGCCCTAGAAATAGCTCGGTCACTCATGTCGGTAAGTTTTCGATATTCTCCCAAAAAAATTTCTAAGTCTTTAGTTCGGCTTTTGATGTGTCCTAACTGCTTCTTCTTGCAGGCCACATGCCACTTCAGCCACCTCTTCGAGCAGTATACCGAGGAGGAGAAGGAGCTGAAGGCTACTTGTGATAGAGACAGAGCGGAGAGGGCAAGGGCTGTGAAGCAGTTTTAGGCGGAGCAGCGCCGCTCGGATGCTTTGGCGGCCCAGGTCACCGACCTTGAGGCGGCTCTGGTCGCAAGCACGGGAGAAGCTCACTTCGGAGGTTGCCAAGGCAGCCGAGGAGAGGGCCGAAGCGGTGAGGGCCTTGGAGGCAGTGAAGCGGCAGCAAGCTCAGGCCGTGGAGACGGCGAGGGCGGAGATTGAGGCCGAGGCCAAGAAGCACATGGCGGCCAACATGGAGCAATCCTACGCCATCGCGCTCGAGCACGTCGAGGCTCGGATCCCCAGCTTCGATAGGTCGGGGTATAGGCTGTGGGGCCCGGTTGCCGATCCTGACGCCGAGGAGGAAGCCGAAGGAGAGGAGGAAGAGGCCGATGGAGAGGAGGGGGGCGAGCAAGAAGGTGGCGATGCTCCTGCCGACCCCGAGACCGTGGTGGTGGAAGGCGGTGACCAGGTCGTGGCCGACCCCCGAACTGGAGCGGCAGAGGACGAGGAGCCATCTACCGAGGTGCCCGTCACCGAGCTACCGCTCAAGGTGGCCCCTTGATCTTCTTTTGTATACTCCTTTTTTTTGTTCTTCATGTACTGCCTTGTAGCGGACTGGCCACCGCTTTTTTGGTATAAATGAAACTCTTGTTTTTGGCAATTCTTGCTAAGTGTTGGAGTCCGTTTTGACTTGAAATCTTTCCGAAATTTGACTAAGTGTTGAGCGACTTTTGCTTCGAAGTTTAGCTGTGTTGCACGAGCTTAGTGTTGATATGTTTTTTTCAGGCAGCGCCGCGCAACGAGGACGCAGCCGAATCTGCTCGTCTCCGAGCTGACTTGGAAATGACGAAGTCGGCCCTCTCTCGCAGTAGAGAGTGTTTTCTCAAGAGCGAGTTGGATCGAGAGCAACTCAAGTTAAAGTTGTCGAAGCGCCTCTCCGAGCTGAAGCAACTAAAGAAACAAGCTCGAGAAGCTCCTGTCGAAAGAGAGGTGGAGTTGCTTCGGAAGGCACTGTCTGATGTTTTAGTGGAGAAAGGTGAACTGTTAGCTGAGATCCAACACTTGCAGATAGTAGAAGAAGAGCTTTCGGCGGAGGAAGAAGAATTAACAGAGGCGGTTGGCCGGTTGATGGTCGAGCGCGACGAGTTGATGGCGAAGGTTGACGAGTTGAGGCGGGTTACGATCGACAAGAGTATCGAAGTTACTCATCTCCGTCGAGTTATAGCCGACAGCTCTGACGCCGCAGGCTCCGCTCGGCTTCCTCCCTTCAAAATAGCCGTGAAAGACGACTCTTTGAAGGATCGAATCGTCGAGCTTGAGGAGGAAGTTGCTCGACTCAAATCCCAACCTCAACGGATTAACATCAGAAGTATGTCGTGTACTCGTGAGGAGAGCGAGAGAGGAATCTCGTTTTACGAGCTTGCAACTCGCTTGCCTGTTGTTAGGCAGAGCCCGGTTGACGCTCAAAGTGGCGTGGCTGCTTCATCGAGCGGCGCATCAGTTGGGGCCACCGTCAGAGGCAGTGCTGAAGAGGCGTCTCAGTTTGCTGGTCTAGAGACGAGTTCCGAGGTTAGGCGTCGCCGTCCCCGGGTGTCTCTAAACCGAAACGTCCCTATCCCGAAGAAGCATTGAACGAGTTATTGTAATTATGCCTCTTTTGAGCTTTTGTACTTGGTCGCAGTAGAATATTTTGGTCTTGTAACTTGAGTTCTTTCAAACCTTAAACTTTTATAAAAGTGAAAGCTTGTTTTACTCCTTTGTGTTTGTGTTGGCATGTTTAGTGGATCCTCTGTGGTTGTGAGAGTGTTTCTGAAGGGAAGACCATTTCTAACTCGTTTGAGAGTGAGGAGTAGAAGTGGGGTCTTGCCAAACTTTGAACTCCGAGGAACGTGGCTTTATCTGAGGCGTCCATAAGGGATGGTGTGGATCACGAAAAATGCTATCTTGTCGTTTTGTGGGCGTGGTGTGATCTGAGCCGTCTGATCGAGGTCTTACGCGGACTTTAAGAAGAAAGTCGTTTTTCTCCATTACGCAGTTCGGAATGCAAGTTGCTCGGGAACGTATGCCTAGATATCTTCATCAGTTATCCAGCCAAGTGAAGCAATGGGGCATTCATTCAAGCACTCAAGTATTCTTCTCCCATGTCTAGTATAGTTGTAGAAATTTCGTGAGTTACCCAGTCCAGAGGTCCGATTCCGAACGCGTCGTTCGAGCAAATTTCAACGGTTGTGGGAGCAATTCCGAATGGCGAACCACTTCTAGCTCGCTTAAGAGCGAGCCTGCGAAGCAGAATCGAGCCAAGTTTTGGACTCCGAACACGTCGTTCGAGTAAGTTTCAACAGTTGTGGGAGCAATTCCGAATGGCGAACCACTTCTAGCTCGCTTAGGAGCGAGCTTGCGAAGCGGAATCAAGCCAAGTCTTGACTCCGAACACGTCGTTTGAGTAATTTTCAATGGTTGTGGGAGCAATTCCGAATGGCGAACCACTTCGAGCTTGCTTAGGAGCGAGCTTGTGAAGCGGAATCGAGCCAAGTCTTGGACTCCAAACACGTCGTTCGAGTAATTTTCAAAGGTTTTAGGAGCAATTCCGAATGGCAAACCACTTCTAGCTCGCTTAAGAGCATGCCTACGAAGCAGAATCGAACCAAGTTTTGGACTCCGAACACGGCGTTCGAGTAAGAGCAATTAAAGTCCTTAAACAGAGAGACAAAATAACCACAAGAGAAGTATGAGGGGGAAAGAAGTCTTTTATTGATAACTGCTAATCGGCTGCTTCTAAGTTGCAAGCCGTTATTACAATGAGAAAGTAAAGAAGCAAATACAAATAAAATGATAGGAATGGCTCGACATTTGAAGGTACTCGGAGAGGTGTTCAGGCACTCTCTTGGTACTTCAGTAAATGGTCGACATTCCAAGTTCTGGGTATCTCTCTGCCTTCAAGGTCTTCTAGACGATATGCTCTGGGGCGGACTACTTTGGAAACCTTGTACGACCCTTCCTAATTCGGATCTAGCTTACTCTTTTGGCTGGGGAATGAGATAGCTAGCTTTCTGAGGACCAAGTCCCCTTCCTTGAGGTCTGTGGGATGAACCCTTTTGTTGTAGGCCTGCTCAATCCTTCTCCGAATTTGCTCGGAGTTCTCTGGCGTTCTGCTCTTCATCATAGGCAATAAGACGAGGGGATGGCAGACCAACCTCTAAGGGGATCACAGCCTCGGACCCATAGGTGAGATTGAAGGACGACTCTCCTGTGGGGGTCCGTTTCGTAGTGTGGTAATTCCACAATACGTTTGGAAGCTGTTCCGCCCATAAGCCTTTGGCCTGACTTATCTAGTCTCTTCTTAATCCCGGAGAGGATCTGCCTATTGGCATTCTCTACTTGGCCATTTGACTGAGGATAGGGAGACGAGGAGAAACGTTGCTGATTGGCGAGGTCTTCACATAAAGATCAGAACGCTGCTCCTGTAAACTGTGTTCCATTATCTGTTATTAGGACCCGAGGTACACCGAACCTACAGATGACATTCTTCCAAAAGAATTGCTAGCACTTTGTTCTCAGTAATAGTAGCCAACGGTTCGACCTCGATCCACTTAGAAAAATAGTCGATGGCCACGACTAGGAACTTGAGTTGGCCTGGAGCTGGTGGGAAAGGACCCAGCAAGTCCATCCCCCACATCACGAAGGGAATTCGACTTGAGAGAGATGTGAGTTGTGCTTGGAGGAGCCAGCGGATGTTGGAGAACTGTTGACAAGGACTACATTGCCGGACACGGCATCTCGAAGTATAGTAGGCCAAAAATACCCGTAGTTCAACACTCTCCTGGCGAGGGACCTTGACCCTGAATGGGCTCCACCTATACCTTCGTGGAGTTCTTGCAAGGCATACTTCTTTCGGGGAGAGGCACCTCAAGTAGGGTATGCCATCTACTTGGGTGTAGGAGCGTTTGTACAAGATTCCTTCAACAAGGGTATACCGCTCCGCTCTCGTTCGGATTCGATGGGCTTCTTTAAGGTCTTCGGGAAGGACGCCGTCCCTGAGGAACTCTATCAAAGGCTTCATCTAGTTGTCCTGGAGTCGGACGGGCAGCGACTCCATCGAGTCGGGAGCTTCTTCTTCTATGCTCAGTCTTAGGAGTACTTCGATTAGAACGGTCTGCTCGAAACCCTGAAGGGAGGAGGAGGCTAATTTGGAGAGGGAATCTGCTTGGGAGTTTTCTTCTCTAGAGATCTGCTGAATTTGTGCCTCTTCGAATGAAGCCATGAGACTTTGGACCTTGGCTAGGTACTTAGCCATTCGGTCGTCTCGCACCTCGTACTCCCCTAAGACCTGATTCACGACCAGCTGCGAATCACTGAATATTCGGAGACGTTGTGCCCCTGCCTTGCGTGCCATACCCAGGCCGGCTATAAGGGCTTCATACTCAGCCTCGTTGTTGGAGGCCTTAAAGTTGATACGGAGGGAGTATTGGAGAACGAAGTCATCTGGACCTGCCAGAATGACCCCGGCTCCGCTCCCTTCGGTGCAGGAGGACCCGTCTACATATACTGTCCAGATGGGAGGTCCGTTTGCTGCTTGACTAACCTCCGGGATGGTGCTCTCAACAATAAATTCAGCTAAGGCTTGAGCCTTGATTGCGGTCCGAGGCTGGTAAGATATGTCATGTTGACTCAACTCGATCGACCACTTCATCAGACGTCCGGAGGTCTCGGGTTTGTGTAGGACTTGCTTAAGCGGCTAGTCGATGAGAACGACCACTGAGTGGGATTAAAAATAAGGGCGGAGCTTCCTGGTTGCCATAACCAAGGCGTATGCTATCTTCTCTAATCTTGAATAGCGGAGCTCGGCATCTCTGAGAACCTTGCTCACATAATAGATAGGCTTCTGAGCCTTGTCTTCTTTCCTCATTAGGACAGCACTGAGGGTTTGCTCGGAGGCAGCTAGGTAGAGGTAGAGTGTTTTCCCAGGGACAGGCTTGCTGAGGAGAGGGGGGTTGACCAGATAGGCCTTCAGTTGGTCGAACTATTCTTGCTGCTGATGGCCCAACTCGAATCCCTTAGCCCCCCTGAGGGCTTTGAGGAAAGGAAGACACTTCTCTCCTGACTTAGACAGAAAATGCCCTATGGCCGTGAGGTGCCCTGTGAGCTTCTGAACCTCTTTCACACTTGTAGGAGGAGCCATGTCCAGTATGGCTTTGATCTTCTCCAGGTTGGCTTCGATCCCTCTTTGACTGACCATGAAGCCTAGGAACTTACCCGAAGAGACTCCGAACGCCCACTTGTTCGGGTTGAGCCTCATATCATGCTTTCTCAACACATCGAATGCTTCTTGGAAATCGGCAACATGGTCGGCCTCGTGGGTGCTTTTAACTAGCATATCATCAACATACACTTCCATGTTTCGGCCGATCTGATTCTGGAAGACCTTATTGACGAGGCGCTGGTAGGTTGCACCGGCATTTTTCAGCCCGAAGGGCATTACCCTGTAGCAATAGAGTCCTTGATCGGTGACGAAGGAGGTCTTCGGGATGTCCGGGGGGAACATTCTGATTTGGTTATATCCGAAGAAGGCGTCCATGAAGCTCAGCAGTTCATGGCCTAAAGTTGCGTCGATCAAGGTGTCGATGCTGGGGAGAGGGAATGGATCCTTAGGGCATGCTTTGTTCAGGTCCGTGAAGTCGATGCAAATTCTCCAACTTCCGTTGGCCTTCTTAACCATAACAATATTAGAGAGCCATTCGGGATAGTTGACTTCTTGTATGAACCGGTTTTGAGGAGCTTGTCCACTTCTTCCTTTATGGCTTGCTGGCACTCGAGGGCGAATTTGCGCCTCTTCTGCTGGACCGGTTTGGACCCCGGGACAACGCTTAGGTGGTGGACGAGGAGCTCCTCGGAAATTCCTAGCATGTCGGTAGCCGATCAGGCAAAGAGGTCGTGGTTCTTCCTGATGCATTGGATTATGTCGGAACAGAGGGCAGAGGGGAGGGTCTTGCTGATGAAGAACTTGCGGTTCGGATCTTGCTCGGAAAAGAGCACTTCCTCCAGCTCGTCTACTGGTTCGGACATAGGTTGGGTGTTCCCCTGGAGAATCTCAAGAGTCTCGAGGGAGAGGACAGGTCCCCCGGTGGAGGTCATGTAACACTTGCGGGCCATCTCTTGACTACCCCTTACTTCCCCTATGCCTGACTTGGTGGGGAACTTCATTTTAAGATGATAAGCCGACGGGACGGCCTCTAAAGCAGCTAGGCCAGGTCGGCCTAGAATCACATTGTAAGCAGCTGGGATGTCGACGACCATGAAATCCATTGGCTCCGTCTGGGTGGTAGGAGTTTTTCCAGCGGTTACGTCGAGGAGTTATTACCCCTTCGATAGTCACTGGCACTCCCGTGAACCCATGGAGCGTGTAGCCGGTGGGCTTGAGCCTGTCCCGCGATAACTCGAGTCCTCGGAAGGCCGCCAGGAAGAGGATGTTGACAGAACTGCCATTATCCACCAGGATCCTCTCCACTTTGAAATTGGCCATGTGGAGGTTGATTACTAGTGCATCATAATGGGGAGTTCGGACACCCTCCAGGTCTTCATCTGAGAAAGTGACTGGGACTCCAAGGCCTTTAGGAGGTGGTATGCCATGAACCGAATTGACTTCTCGTATGAAAGCCTTCCGAGAAGAGATGGAGGTTCCCCCCATGGGACCTCCATGGATGAGATGCAAGATGCGTTCCTCTTCAAACTCGGGAGTCTCGTCGCACCTCTCGGGACGCTTGTTAGCCCCCTGGGGGGAGGAGGAATATCAATTCGGTCCTTTCTCACAAACTTAGACAGCTGCCCTCTCTGGATGAGGGCCTCAATTTCATTCTTCAGGGCCCGACAGTCATTGGTGTCGTGGCCGTGGTCTTGATGATATCGGTACCACTTTTCCTTGTCCCTCTTCTTGCCGGGGGGGTATTCGTCTTCGGGACAGGAGGCAGAACAACCTCCTTCTCGACCTCCATGAGAATAGTAGAAATATTGGCGTTAAGAGGGGTAAACTTCTCAAATCTGGGAGGTAGGCAACGCTGGCCCCCATTGTCCTTGTGAAGTTTCTTAGCTCCCTCTTCTTCAGCTACCTTTCTCTTGGTTCTGGAGGAAGATCCCGCGAAACTGGGGTGTTGTTCAGCTTCCTCGGCCGTATATACTTCTCGCTTCTGAGAAGAAGGTCGGAGAAGTTTTGCGGGGGCTTTTTGGCTAGGGAGGACCGAAGGCTTGAGTTGAGGACATTCGACTGGAAGGCTGCTGCAGCGACCGATTGGTCGAGGGAGGCAATGGACCTAGCTTCCGCGGTAAACCGCTTCACATAATCTCTCAGCTTCTCGCCCTTCTTCTGACTGAGGTAGAGTAGCGAGATACTAGTCTTCACGGTGCGACGGCTACTTACGAAGTGGGTGATGAAGAGGGTTTCAAATTGTTCAAAGGAGAAGATGGAGGACGGGGCGAGGCGAGAGTACTATTCCCGAGCCGGACCTTTGAGAGTAGCTGAGAATGTCTTGCATAGTAGAGCATCGGAAGCCCGGCGGATCATCATGAGAGTTTTGAAACTCTCGATGTGATCCACGGGGTCGGACTCCCCAGTATATGTTTCAAACTGCTGGGGGCTTGAAGTTTAGTGGAACGGGTGCTTCCATGATAGTTCGGGAGAAGGGAGGTCGGCTTGGACGGAGAGTCCTTCCTCTCAGCTCCTCTTCCCTGTCCAGTTGGCCGAGGTGCACCTCTCCATCTCGTGGAGACGACTATAGACAGCATCATCCCTTCGACAGTAGCCAAGTGAGTCTCTGGACTCGTCTTCGTACGAAGGGGAGCGGGGGCTACGGCGACGGTAGCTCAGGGAATGGCGAGGACTAGGGACATGATGGCGGTAGCTCGGAGCTTGAGGTGGAGTTAGGGACCGATGGCGAGGACTTTGGACCGGAGGAGGAGTGGGGACCCTCTGAGCATTGTTGTTGTTGTCTGGTCGGAGGTTGAGGGCTTGCAAGATTGTAGCTTGGAATTGTTGAAGTTCAGCTCGGGTGATAGGCCCGTTGTCGTCCCTCATAGGCTGCCTGACCAGTGGGAGAGTGCTACCTTCTTCGATGGTACTCGGGGGATTCTCTCCGCCTTCTGTGAGGAGGGGACCTCCTGTGGTCGCGGCGACGAGAGGATCGCTCGTTTGGACGTTCCTGGCGGGGGGCTCCTTCACGGGCCCGCCTTTCATCCAAACGGTGGTGAAGGTTCTCTTCTTTCTCTCGGTTGATGAGGATATTGCGGAGGTCTTCGAAGGCTGGGGGTTGTGAGATGCCATTGAATCGGTAGAAGGGTTGTGCACGGAGACGTGGTCACGGTGAAGAGGTTGTTTTTAGGATTGGGATGAGTGGTCCCTATACCAGCATTTCTGGGGCCCTAGTGGAGCCCGCTGGTGTTGAAGAGGAGGTTGCTCCTGCTGCAGGGGCTGATCGAGCTGAGGAGGGAGTTGCCCCTACTGCTGGACAGTTTGGAGGGGGACCTTCTGTTGTGGTTGAGGAGGAGTGGGCCACGGTTGGACCCTCTAGATCTCAGTTTCCTTGGAGGCATGGTTGGAGGTGATCTTAACTGATGGAAGAGGATGAGTCGCTATTCGTCGATTCCTACAGACGACACCAATCTGTTACTGCTAAATCTGGTGTGGGGGCAAACGAATAGAATTTGTAGATTCATGGGATGTTGAATAGTCAAACCTTGTAACCTTTCCACCGGAGTTTGACTGTTATCTCCCGCCGTTGACCTGCAAAAAGTGCGACACACTGGGGTTGATCCCGGTGATACACCCTCCAGCGCTCAAGTCAGTAATCAGAACGATTATGAATGAGCTTTTACTCGCAAAAGATTGATTACCTGTTAACAACGGGGGATGGGGGGTATTTATAGCTGCCTTAGGGACCAGTTTCGGGATAAGATCAAATCCCTACTTCCCAGTGAATGGATAAAGTGAATCAGGGCCGTTGATTAAGTATAATCATAAACCCTAATTCTATCCAGCTGGATTGGGTTCTTTGCAGGTTAGAACCTGCACCCAGTTGAGGTGGATCCGTTCGTGGGCTATTGGGTCTTTAGAGAAAAGACCCAGTACCCATTTCAGACCCGTCTGTAGGTGAAATCACCATTTACCCCTGAACTTTAAGATTCGTGCCCAATTTGGACGGTTCCGATTTAACCATATTTTTAGCCATATCACCCATCTCTCCCGACCTCCTTCCTCCCACCTCCTGCACCTCAGCAACCAAGCAGCCCCGACGCTAGCTCCGACCAACCTCTCTACCTCCCTGCATCGACCACAGTAACGGCCCTATAACTCCCCCGACCCTCCTAGCCCTGGCACTGTGCTTCC
Source organism: Hemerocallis citrina (assembly GCA_017893485.1). Classification (NCBI taxonomy): domain Eukaryota; kingdom Viridiplantae; phylum Streptophyta; class Magnoliopsida; order Asparagales; family Asphodelaceae; genus Hemerocallis; species Hemerocallis citrina. Next base: position 36,967,069 of record CM030368.1, read on the forward strand.
CCGATGCAAATGCGCAACAGCAACAGCCTGGGCGATAGCAGCACCGTCTGCCCTGTGTTGTTCCCTCCCGAAGCCAGCAGTCGACGCACCACCGGTCAGCAGCCAGCACCGCCGGTCCCCCTGGCCGCCGTCATCTTCTCATCCAGCCCCCTCCGCTGCCTTCCTTGTGTGCGGGTATCGGTTAGTGTGCATGTGCGGGTGATCTCAAGATTTTGTTCGTGGTTCGTGTGTTTCGCTCATTGTTCGTTGAGTTCGAGCCCGAGAATCTGTTCCCATTATTCTTGCTCTAGCATCGTTTCCGTCGTCTTCTATAAGGCAAGTAACTTGTATTCTTTCTTTTGTATAATACAAGTACTAAATACTGCCTATAGCGTAGTTGCTTCAAAATCTATTCCCATGAAATCCCATGTTTGGTCTTATCTCTAGTTGTTGATCCGTTCGTAGTTATCTCGTACACACACGACATGACATATAACTTAGGAACACTAAATTCTTGATGTATACATGCATGTTGTTTGTATGATCTTGCGTACTTGATGCGTTAGTGGTGGTAAAACTCGTTGAAAACTTGTTAAATACCCTATACCATGTTGCTTGGACATCTAGTATACCCTATTTCAAACCTGGTTATGATTTGGATGTGTTTCGTTTGATCTAGTTGATAATATGCATGAAGAATAATTATGTCCCCGTTGTTACCCCATTTTTGTTCAGTATTTTATACCCGATTAAGGTCAGTATATGAAAATTATTGGTGAATATAAATTATAGAGAATTCTGTCTACTTTTCAGATTTTCTGACAGATCTCAGTTTCGATTTACGAGTTGCAAGTGATGGCTATTTTACTACAGATGTGTAGAAAACTACAGATTCGGTTTTAGATATATTCTGGAGAGTAAATTATTTTTATACTGATGTTAAAGATAATATTTTGCTCCAATATTTTGCTGAGTACAACTAGAACTAATTGGGATTAACCCCTAATTTTTGTGGATTTAATTGATGACTTTTGGAAACTATTCTATACTTGCAAACAACTATTACACTTGCAGAATTTTCATGTTGTTCAGTAAAAAACCTAAATTTCGACCTGATTCTATTTGTTTACAAAATCTTTGTGAATATGAATTATAGCCTACTATATTTATTTTATCACCCTTTTGACGATCTAGATTTCGATTTATATTTTGTAATCTATTGTTGTTTTAGTACTGTTGTATTTATGATTTCAGATTTACAAATTTTGTGTATCTTGCTGCTTTCTGATTTTTCTTGACTACTCTATCTATGTTGAAAAATTATGAAACTTTATATTATGATACTAAACATACTAGGGAATACCCGAGATTTTTCTTGGATTTAATCAGTAAGTTTTTATGCCGTTTTCCTGTTTATGAATGCAAACTTCTGATTTCTGGCTGAACATGTTTTACGGATACAATTCTGTTTTGAGTCATGTTTTTGTGAAATACTATATGACTTATATATATTTGCTGGATTCGGCCGGGAGTCTATTTTCTAGATTTTCTGACGGATCCAGATTTGCATGTTTGTGTCAACAGGAATCCCAGATTTGGTGCAGTACTGTCTTGCTGTCCAGAACTAGAATTTTCGTTGTCTTAGTCTATTTCGAGTCTTTTCATCACCCGTTCGTATCCTTTATTCAACTTGTACTTGTCCCTTGTTGTATCTCCATGTTTCTTGACTTGTTTGTGCAGATCCATGCGTGCTTGCATAATAATAACAAGAAACTAAGCCAGGGTTTAAAGGGAAAGATCTAACCGTAACCAATATACGTGCATTATCCGTACATCTCTAATAATATTATAATGGGAGCGTTGGGGTTGTAGGCAACCTGTAATTTGTAGACATTCAACCATTTAATCTCAACCATTCATTTTGAAGTGGGAATTATATTAACCATTCATTTACTCAACTGTTGTTAGTTACCATATCATCCTCAAAGTTCAAATTTATTTACGACACAATTATTTACAAAAGTATCACTCATATAAAATAAAAGTTTGTGCCACTATGGGTAATTTGCAAAGAGCATGTGAATGGAGGTTTCAGGTTCGATGTCAGATTACATCTTATTATTTACTATAAAAAAAATTAGAATGTGTATCGCACGTGCAGATTACTAGTAACTAATAAGTGTTTGGTATGAGTAAAAGGAGGTCAAAGGTTCGAGGCCAGACTACGTTGTAATCTTTACTTAAAAATATATATATTTATTAAAACGTGCATTGCTCGTGCAAATTACTAGTGGATATTAATTGTTAGCTTCATATGCCTACTCTACAAGTTTTTCACCTTTATTTCTTTATTTTAATTAATTAACGACAATTAATATGGGATAGAATGTGCGTGTAACAGGGTTTCTCGCTGTTCATCCACTACATCTAAAACGAAGAAATTGCTCCCTACCCGAACATTAATTCTAAACTAATATAATGTACGTGCGATGCATGCCTACAAAAAATATAGATAGATAGGAGGCGCGATAGGTCTGAGTTTTTTTGGGGGAGAGAGAGGGAGTTTCGGGAGAGATGGAGAGGATGGTGGGTTTTTTAATTTATTTATTAAACAATTAATTGGAGTTTAACTAGGTTGGGGTGAGATTAGGATGAGTGGTTTAGAATTAGTTAGGTTAGGGTTAGATCTAATTGTGTGGTGTAGATTTAATTGAAAGATTTAGTTAGATTAGGGTTAGATCTAATCTAATTGTGGGGTGTAGATTTAATTGAGGTTTAATGCATACATATCACAGGTTTCTAATTGTGTAGTGTTGATTTAATTGAGGTTGAATGCATACAAATCACAGGTTGTTTACAAATGGCAACTCTCCCATTATAATATTAGAGATAATAAATAAATATCTAGTTTTATAATGGAAAAGTTTGTCACCAAACAAATTCTATTTGTAACAAAATAAATTCGTTCATCGCATGTGCAACTCTATCTCTTCCATTATATTCTTTATTTACTTTAAAAAGTATCTCCACTATTTTAAAGGAAGAGTTTGTCACCAAACAAATTCTATTTGTAACAAAATAAATTCGTGCATCGCATGTGCAACTCTAACTCTTCCATTATGTTCTTTATTTACTTTAAAAAGTATCTCTACTATTTTAATGGGAGAGTTTGTCATCAAACAAACCTCATTTGCAACAAAATAAACCCGTGCATCGCACGTGCAACTCCAACTCTCTCATTATGTACTTTATTTACTTTAAAAAATATATATTTATTAAAACGTGCATCGCACGGACAACTTAACTCTGTATTAAAACATGCATCGCACAGATAACTCCAACTTACGTGTATCACCCGTGCAACTCCAACTCTCCCACTAAAATAGTAGAGATACATATACTTTAATATATATATATATATATATATATATATATATATATATATATATATATATATATATATATATATAGACGTGCATTGCACGTGCAAATCACTATCCATAATAATCTCTAATATGATAATGAGAGAGTTGGGGTTGTCATTTGTAGACAATCAACCATCTAATCTCAACTATTCATTTTTAAGTGGGAGTTATATTAACCATTCACTTACTCAACTATTGTTAGTTACCATCATACCCTCAAAGTTTAAATTTATTTATGACATAATTATTTACAAAAGTGCCACTTATATAAAATAAAAGTTGGTGCCACTATGGGTAATTTGTAAAGAGTATGTAATGAGTAAAGAGAGCTCTCAGTTTCGATGTCATATTATGTCTTAGTAATGACTTGAAAATGTATTTATTAGGACGTGCAAAGCACGTGCATATTACTAGTAACTATTATAATGGGAGAGTTAGGGTTTGTAATCAAACAAACTCTAACTTTGTAACCAAATAAACCAGTGCAATACACATCCAAACTATATCCAACAAATATAAGCGTGCACCGCACGTGTAGCCCAAATCAAAATACTCAAATATAAACTATTTCTTTTCTTATTCGATATATGTTCATTTAATTTGATAACTATACTTTTTAGAGGCGTGCATTGCTCGTACATTATACTAGTAAAATTAAAAATTGAATCTCTAAGATATAAAATAATTTGTTGCCAAATGAATAAATAAAAATATCTATTGCCATTTTTTTAAAAGAAAAAAATATATCTCCAAATTGAAAAACAGAATAAAATCGGTTGCTGTTATAAAAATAGAGAGATGGAGGGATGTAGCCGCAAATCCATGTCATATGGCTCTTTATTCATAACATATATATAGGGAGAAAGTTAGCGTTAAGGTGTTGTAGTGGGCTTGGCCATTACCTGAATAAGTGGGCTTGGCCGCCATCTTAATAGATGAGAATTCACCTAATTGGTGATCACTATTTCATAACACTTCCCATTGGATGCCCACTTTTAAAATGTTGCCTCATTAAAAACTTTCCTAAAGAAAAACCCTCATTTGGGGAAAAAAATCCTTAGCGAAAGAAAAGAGTACAACTAAGTCTTCAGGAATATGATTCTTCAGGAGTCTAAGTGGGTGCGACTTACACTGCCTCAATAAAAACCTTTCAAAGGAAAAACCCAGTGGGAAAAAACTTCATCGAAGGAAAAAAGTACAAAGCGCAAAGATATTCTTCAAGATATCTCCATCAGCTTCTTCAGGATGCTTGCATCTGCAGGATGCTCCCCCTAAAAAAACTGTTACATTTAGTTCTTACATCAACTTGAATGAAAAATCACCTAACCCAAAATACATTTGGTCATTACATCCCAACCCAAAATTTTATCAGCCTATATATTTATATGCCTATCTGCTGAAATCTTGATATGCCAATCTATTGTACTAACTTTTGAAATCTTGGACTTTGAGAGATATTGTGTGAAGAGATCTGCAAGATTTTCTGAAGACTTGATTTGCTTTACATCAATCATCTTTTGTGACTTGAAGCGGTGGGTGAAGAAAAAATTTGGTGAGATTTGCTTCGTCCTGTCTCTTTTGAGGAAACTTTTTTGAACTTGCTTTATACAAGCTGTATTATCGTCATAAATGACTATAGGCTTGTTTGTGACTTATGAGAGTTCGCAACTCCCCTTGATATGCTGAACAAGAGACCTTGACCATACACATTCTCTACTTACTTCATGAAGTGCCAGTATCTCAGAATGATTGGTCGACGTTGCTGTAATTGTTTATTTGACTGATCTCCGTGAGATAGCTGCACATTGTTAAGAAAAATATATCATGTTTGTAATCTCCCCTTATAGGGATCAGATAAATAACATGCGTCTATATATCCAACAAGGTCAAAATATTTATATGAATAATATAAACCAAGATCTAGTGCATTGTGTAAATAAAGGAGGACGTCTATTGCACTCAAATTAGGTACTTCAGGATCCAGAATATATTCATTTTCTTCTATCGGCCGATATGGATCCTCGACCAACTTCTAGTGACCTTACCACCATAGGTGGGCTGAGTCGATGACAATCACTTATAATGAATCTCTTCAGAAGTTTTTAGTATATTTGACTTGATGTATTAAACTTCCAGTTTTATTGTGCTCGATTTGCAAGCCGAGACAAAATCTCAAATTCTTCTTTAGGATAGCTATTATCCTTTTCAATCTCTTCAGCAGATCCCTTCAAGTTTATATCCTTCCATATTGGACCACATTCTTCTGGATTGTTTTAGTCCATATAAGGCTCATTTGACCTAATACCGTGCATATATCTTGGTTTAAATCCTTCGGGGATTTTCATCTATATGTTATTGTCTAGATTACAATATAGGTATGCTGTCATCACATCCATGAGTCTCATATCGAGTTTTTCAGAAACATCGAGACTTATCTAAATGTGTTGATGTCTATGACGAGGTAATATGTTTCTTCATAATCTATTCATGGTCTTTATGAGAATCCTTAAGCAATTAACCATGCTTTATACCGTTGGATCTCATTTTTTTCATTTGTTTTTCTTACAGACACCCATTAAAAACCTACAGGGTTTATTCCTCTTGGGGTCTGTAATACATGACCAAACACTTCACGTTGTGCGAGGGAATCTAGTTCTGCTTGAATCGCATCCTTCCATTTTGGCCAATCTTGTCTATTTCGACATTCAAGGATTGTTCGTGGTTCAGTGTAATTCTCATTTTGATGATCACCCTGTTTAATCTCATTTGCTAGTGCATATGAGAAAATGTCATCCATGACAAATTCTTTTCGATTCAAGTTTCTCCTGAGAACAGATTTTTCATTATTTTTTGGGTATCGGTACCTTTTCTCGGTCTCTTCTGGGATCTGAGGCATATCCTCGACCGGAGCGATATGCTTTGTTTTGGAGAAATTGAATCTTTGTTTCAAGACATCTTCCAGACCGTCATGAACCCTCTCTACAAGAGATGCTACTTCAGGAGCTACTTCTTCAGGAGCATCATGGACACTCTCTACAAGAGTTGCTTCTTCAGGAGCATTAGGGTGTGTTATTCAATCTCCTCTTCAGGGGAGCTGAAAGCTTTAAAATCTTTTAGGTCTTCCACATTTTTTGATGTGGAGTTGTTTCATTTGTTTTGGGTATTTCGATAATTCACAACGTTCTTTAGGAACGAGGCATTTATCTTCATTTTTATCTCCCCCTAACAATGGGAATATTGTCTAATTGAAATAATACCATGAAGTTTTAATTGAAGCATACTAAAAATGAGTTCTAATTGAAGCATCAAGTAATACCATAAAGTGTCTAAACATGCAATATGTAATCAAAACAAATGATAAGTGTTAAAACATAGTTCGAAAAATACTAACATGTTCCAATGTCAAGTAATGCAATGTTAAATGAAAATATACTACTGATAATCCCCCCAAAAAGTCTGCAGATGTTAAGTTTGTGTTTTCTTGTTTCTCAATATCCTAGTCAAGGAGGTCATTATTGTCTATGTCAAGGGTGGCATTTACTGCAATCTTTTGGATTTTTTGATATGTGGCAACCGCCTCCATTGATGCACGATAGGTGCCGGACCAATGACCTTCATGCCCACACTTAGTCCTCTATTACTTGAAGGGGGCTGACGCTGTCCTTGATAAGGAGTGAGCTGCTGGCTCAAAATGGTATGTAACTCAACTACCCCAATGTGAGTGAAGTAGACCCCTAATGTTAAGCTGGAGAATTTCTCTAGAATGAACTTCTGGTTCCCTATACTAGAGGTTACACAAAGGTATTATTTATTTTCTGATAGAAATATTTGCTTTGCTTTTCGTTGATATGATAACCATGTATATATAAAATAACCTTGGCTACAAAATCATAATTGATTCCTATAATTGTGTTGCCATGATTTCTACTGATTGATTCCTCTAATTGTGTTGCCATAATTGTGACTGATTGATTCCAATAATTGTGTTGCCATGATTCCTAAATTAATGTATACTAAATATAAAAGATATTGACATATTCTAATACACCCCCGTAGTCGAAACAGGAGGTTGACGAATGTTGAGACTATGTCGAAAATCATCAAAGAGTTGCAGCGGAAGTCCCTTCGTGAAGATGTCGGCAATTTGGTAACGCGAAGGAACATGTAACACCCGTACTTGACCACGAGCAACCTTTTCACGCACAAAGTGTATATCCATTTCAATGTGTTTAGTGCGTTGGTGTTGAATAGGATTGCCAGAAAGATATACCGCACTGACATTATCACAATAGACTAATGTAGCCTTCGTGACAGGACAGTGAAGTTCCAAGAGTAAGTTTCTAAGCCAACAGGATTCAGAAACTACATTAGCAACTCCACGGTACTCGGCTTCAGCACTGGATCGAGACAAGGTAGGTTGTCGTTTTGCAGACCAAGAGATTAAATTGTCCCCAAGATATATGCAATATCCAGGCGTAGACCTTCTGGTGTCTGGACATCCACCCCAGTCTGCATCGGTATATGTAGTGAGTTTATCAACTGAGGAGGGAGAGATATGTAAACCGAAAGTAAGAGTACCCTTAATATAACGAAGGATTCGCTTCAAAGCAGTCATATGTTGGGTCCTCGGGTCATGCATAAATAAACACACTTGTTGAACGACATAAGAGATATCTGGTCTTGTAAATGTCAAATATTGTAAAGCGCCGGCAAGACTGCGATATTTGGTTGGATCATGATATGGGTTTCTTGAAGATCCACTGACTTTGGCTTTTGTGTCTACTGGTGTAGAAGATGGTTTGCAGGAGGACATGCCTGCTCGCTCAATAATTTCTTTGGCATATTTATTTTGTGAAAGAAAAAGACCTCATGAATGTCTTGTAACAGATATACCCAGAAAATAACTTAGGGGACCCAAATCCTTCATGGCAAATTCAAAGCCAAGTTTAGACATGATGGATTTACGGAGAGTATTTGAAGATGCAGAAAGAATAATGTTGTCCACATAGAGAAGAATATAAGCTGTGTCATCGCCTCAGTGATAAATGAATAAAGATGATTTGAGACACTGTGAGAGAAACCCAACGTGGCTACAAAATCAGTGAATCGCTGGTACCAAGCCCGAGGGGCTTGTTTAAGGCCATAGAGAGACTTCTTTAGCAGACAGACATAGTTAGGATGTTGGGGATTGTGAAAACCAGGAGGTTGGTGCATGTACACAGTTTCATCAAGATTTCCATGTAAAAAGGCATTTTTGACATCTAATTGATGAAGGCACCATGATTTAGATAAAGCAACGCTGAGTACCGTCTGAATAGTAGCCGGTTTGACTACTGGACTGAAGGTCTCACCACAATCTATACCAGTTTGTAGACCTGCACCATCTCCTACTAGACGAGCCTTATAACGTTCAAAGAATCCATCAAATTTTTTCTTATGCCTGAAGATCCATAAACTGCGAATAATGTTAGCATTAGCCGGACGGGGCACTAAGTCCCACATCTTATTTTCAATAAGAGCATCATATTTGTCTTTCATGGCCATTTTCCAATTATGATCATTTAATGCATTAAGGGGATTAGTAGGCAAGGGAGAAATGGAATGTTGGGCAGAGGAATGGAGATTAAAAAGTTGGCGAGGCTTGTAAATGCCGTGTTGTGCTCGGGTGGTCATTTGAGGAGAGTGTGGTGGGTTGGCTATAGAAGTGGGTTGTTCTAAGGGAGTTGAAGATGTGGATTCTGGAGAAGATGTTGGCTCATGTTGGGCTTGGAGGGGATTTGTGTTTTGGGCCGGTGTGGTGGTATGTTTGGTGTGGGAGGAGGTGCCTTGCGGAGTAGTATGGTGTGATGAGGAGGATGAGGCCGGTGTAGTTGGGTGTTGGGTGGGGGAGGATTGTGCCGGATTGTTAGCGGCTAGAGGTGGAGAGGTTTGGACATCATGAGAGATGAAAAAGGGTTGATTGGGTGAGTAAAGGAAATGTGTAGTGCTTGTATCCAAAAAATCATAGCTGGAGGATGAGGGAGCAATTGAATTAAAAAAGGGAAACGTATTTTCATCTGATATGGCTAAAAATGGGGTTAAATCGGAACCATTCAAAACGGGCACGAATCACAAAGTCCTAGGGGCAAGATGGTAATCTCACCTACAAACGGGTCCGAATTGGGAACCGGGTCCCTCCTCCTGGACCCACTAACCCATGAACGGATCCGACTAGTTGAGAGCGTGTCTCAATCCGCTAGGGACCAGTCCAACAGGATAAAAACAAATCCTAGTTTGTCCCTATCTTATGGGGATGGTTGTAACCAACCCCAACCAGCCACACCAGGAAATAGGGATCTACTCTCATCCTGAAAAGGATCCCCATGGCGACTATAAAACCCCCCTGACCTCCTACTGTTAAAGGTGGTCACACTTTGCACACTTGAGCTTTTTCCCTTCTCTTTTTCTGTGTATTGACTTGATCGTCGGGGGGTTCGTCGTCGGGATCCATCCCGATGTCTCGAACGTTGGTGCAGGTTTCAAGGGAGCACTAAGGAGCCAACAAAGTAGCAAGGAAGAACAAGGGGTCAGCCTGTGTGAGTTCCTCACGAACCTACAAATCTCATCTATTGCCCCCACACCCGAATTCAGCGGCAACATCATCAAAAACAACATGCCTTGAAATGACTATTTTACGACTCAACAACTCGTAACATTTATAACCTCTATGGTTCGATGGATATCCCAAAAAAACACAAGGTGTTGATCGAGCTTGCAATTTATTTTTAGAAGTGGAAGGAATGAGAGGATAACATAGGCATCCAAAAACTCGAAGATGAGAATATGACGGACCTTTTTGGTAGAGAATTTTGGTGGGCATTTGGAGGGCAAGTTTTTTTGTTGGAAGAATATTGAGAAGGTAAGTGGCCATTGTTGGATCCTGTAGGCAGGCAAGAACTAGAGGGTGGTGAATAGTATTTTATAAAAAATTAATTGCAGAATTAAAAATATATTCTGTTCAGTCGACTGTAAAAGGAAATTCAGTCGACTGAGGCATCAGAGTAGAAGAGTATTTTGATACTAGTCTGATAAGTCGACTTAATACAGAAAGGCAATCGACTTGCCTAGAAGAGTTTCTGAGAAGATTGTAATACCAGTCTGATCAGTCGACTTAAGATGGGAATACAGTCGACTTACCAGAATGGTTTTGAGAGAATTGAAATGCAAGTAATAAAAGGTTCAAGAGATACAACCACAGAAATTTCAACCACAGAGCACATGATGTATCCTGGTTCGGTCCTCCCGACCTACATCCAGTCCCCAAGCAACCCACCTGAGATTTTCCACTATTCTTGAAAAATGTACAAGAATACCCTACGGCGTTAAACAACAACCTTGTCCAATCCGTAGTCCTCTCTCACCACTAGAGAGAGTAACCCACTCTTCCACTAAGAGTGAAAACCTGACTCTACACCCTAGAGCCCTACTCTTCAACCGAGAGGAAAAGAAAACAATAAAATTGTTTACAGTCAACCTATAGCCTTGTTGTGAATGTGATTTTGTACGTGGCTATTAGGTCACTTCTGAAATTAGTCCAAAACAAAATTAATGTTATATTAGACTGAAAACAGAAAACCAAAAAAACTTAGAGGGTTTGAAAGCTTTTGAACTCTTGTTCTCTTTTTGAAAATAAGGACTTAAAAGCTTATATGAGTGAGTAATCTTTTTCCAAGTGATTTCTACACTCTATTTATAGAGTTAGAATCACTGGACGTTGAGAAGCAGTTGTACCAACTGTCAACCAACGGAAATAAATCTTTTGAATTCGAAAAAACAAATTTTGAAATCAGAAATCTGTCAAAACGGCTTGAACAGTCGAATGGGTTGCCATTATGAGTCGACTGGCCAGAGTTTGAAGAAGCTCAGACAGTATTTTATAGGTACAGTCGACTGGTCCGTAATGGCAGTCGACTGGTACTCAACAGCTGACCTAGTTCAAACTATTTTGACCTTTATTTTGGAAAAACACACAGTTATAAAATTATATGTGAGTGTGTGTGTGTGACAAGGCTTTTACATCAATCTAAGACTCAATAAAAGAAGATTACATTTGTTTTTACAAGACACAACATATAAGACATTGAACCTTTGGTCTTGACTTGAGTCTTTAGTCTTGATAGAAACTTTAGCTGTAATACCCTGAATTTTTAATAAATGTGAAATTGTAGATTTTACGTGTTGTGCACGTGCAAAACTTTGTATAAATATTCTCTTATGAAATGATTTTCTATAACATGAACAAATAATTATTTTCTCTCTTTTCTTCTTTTATTCTTTAAGCCCATTTTCTTTTAAAGAGACTAAAATTTGTTTTGTTCAAAACTAAGCCCAACTTAATAAAATAAGTATTTCTTTTTTAAAAGCCCACTATTTTTAAAAGCCCATGAATTAACTACTTTTTAATTAACTTGTCATGTAGACACATATTTTTGTAGACAATTAATTAATTTTTATGTACAACTTTAATTAGGGGGACACTAGTCGGGACACGTGTTTGCACGTGTGTGTGCTTTGCACACTTTATCCTAGGCCGGATAGTAGGAGAGAGAGAGTGGGGGGTGTGGACTAGTGGAGAGGTGGTTTTTGTGTCATGGGTGGTTGCTACAACTTCCATCTTATCCTAGCCATTCATCTACAACCATCTAGTGTAATCCTAGCCCTCCAATCTATCCTAAAACTAGTATAAATACCCCCTACCTTCATGCATACAACACTAAGAAAAATAATTGAAAGAAAGAAACTATAGGAGAGTAAAAGATTGAGAGAGAGTAAAAGTTTGAGTGCATTAGTGTATTGTGTGTGCTCCCTACCATTGGAGATCGGCTACTTCACACCCACGGCAAGGAGGCAAGCTCGGTTTCACCAAGTGCAAGGAGAGGATCATTGTGGTGGCTCATTCTAGGAGGAGAAGGACCAATTGTGTTCAAGGAGAACGTAGGAGCTTTGTAGGATTTTCTTCAAATAGGTGGGTGGTTTTCTACACTTCTAATATTAGATATCATGCTAGGAAATTGTTGATACATATGCATGCCAAAAGAACTAATAAGATAATCACCTATTGACTCGAAAAAGGACTTGCTAAATGAATGAATATATGCTTGATGAATTGTGTGCTATTGGTTATGAATTGTGTTTAATGTAATTAAAATTCACTTTTGCCTTGAAGTTGTAGAATTGGAACCATGTAATTGTAGAAAAAGGTTCATGTGTTGATTAGTGAATGAATTATTGAATTTTTGCGCTTATTGAACTCTTGTATTATTTTTGCTCAAAAATACAATTCGAATTATAAACTTTATGAAGAGAGAGGGAAAAACAAGAAAGTACGCTCTTAATAAAAACCTAATGCAAGATATTTTGAGTAGAGAATTTGTTAAAGTGATTTCTTTACGACTTGTAAACATAGAACATCAATTAGAGTGAAAATGCTTTTTTTTATGTCAAAAAATTATTTTAAAATCACTGATTTATTAGATGTATGTAAATTCAGTATTCTGGAAATTTTTAGAAGTTTTTGTAAAGAAGGAACCAAGTTACGATCGTTTGAAAATAGAATATTTTCGAATAAACAGAGACTCAACTTAAACTTAATTCGAACCAATCCTATATCAGTTAAATCCTATGGGCATACTGGTTATAGGGGGCTTTAGTGCGTTACTGTAGCACTGTGTGTGAGTGGGTTCGAGTCTCGGCAAGGGGCTTTTATTTCCAAAAATTTGATTTTTCCCCACTGCCGAGAATTGGACTCAAAACCCACCCACTTCCCCTTTATGACAGTTGGGCGCATTGTCCCTTTTGGCTAGCGCGTGGGGCCTTTGGGGTCTCGGTGACTGTGCACTGTGTGTGGGTGTGTGCGGTTCGAATCTGGTTGTGGCCAAATTTTTTTAGGAATTTTTTTTTAAAATATTATTTTTTATTTGTTTATATTTTACTTTGACTATTGTGATTCTTACCAAACAAAAATATATAAAAGGAATAAGGAGAAAATATTAGAAAATCCTTGAGTTATAAACTTCAAAAAAAATATTATTTTGGAATTATGGACCTTTAAAAAGTGAAATACAATCTTTTTTTGTGTGAAGAGTTCACTTTAATTTTGATCATTTGAGTTTCTAAATAAAGAAAGTGAAAATTCTTGAGTATGGAAATGATTGCAAAGAAATGAATTGAGACTTTTTTAGAATCGAATAAAAATCTTTTTTTGAATGTGCAAATTGTGCATAGAAATGAGTTAGAAAGAGAATGTGATGAAATGTGAAATTTTGTTTACATGTTTCAATGAATGTGAAAATGAGGACTTATACTAGAACTTGGCTAAGACTCTACGGCGGTAAGAACGAAAAGTAGTGAAAAGAGAATTTATGATATTTTGACCAAGTTTGGGTCATTGATAATAATTGATGTCGAAAAGACCGATGTAGGAGTAGTGCTATATTCTGGAATATTGACCTCTAATTATACATAAGGATGAGATACATAGTGAAGATGTGATGAACGTAAAAGACAAACATGAGTATGAGGGCCATTGGATTGGCGACGTGAGAGTATCCACAGGATGTCCCATGATGCGTCATGATTAGGGCGTGGATACTACTTCAGAGTACCGTCCCGATGGCGACGCTTATGGGGTGATCTATTGAATGCGGGTGGTGTCACATTTATGGTAGGAGGTGAATTACCACAGGATGCCTGCATGATGAGTCATGTGTCAGTGCGTTGGGATTCTCTCCAGGGCGCCTAGACGTGAGTTCGTAGTTCATAGAATGCCTAAGATACTTACCGTAGTTACAGTAGTAGATTAAGTCATGGCGAGGGATTGAATCCTACAAGATGAAGAACGATTAAGGGCTTGCCCTCAGACCTATGTAGTATGGGCTGCATAGACTCTGAACAAGTACGCATTAGTGTCATATAATGTAAACAACTGCATTAAGGACTAAGTGCACATCACAACACGACATCAATAGGATAGTCCCTTGTAGTTTTACTTGTGATCAAGTTTGTGGTTGTTTAAGTATGGAAAATCGTTATACTGTTTCCGGCATAGAGAGGATGGCCGTGTATAATATTTTGTCAGTGAATGAACTGACGCGCCCACAGTTTCATATGCAGGAAAAGAAGTTGACAGATTGAAGTATACATGATGCGCCAAGATTGATTTAAATGTGTATATTTTCATGTAATTACTGTAAATTGCTTCTGCTGTAAAAATGTAAATGTGTAATGTAACTCTGATGTAATAAATGTTTTTATTTCCTTGTAAAATTGTACGAAAGAAGTGTAAAGATCCTGTGGAACTTCGAATTCAGTTGTATTTTGGAATTCGGGGTGTTACATTAGCCATTGTCTTTGTATGAAGCTTTGCTTGATCATTCTTCAGCTTTAGAACAACTTGCTTGATCAATTCACTTTGAGGCCTTTGTGTATCATACATGATAAACTTTGATACAACCTGCAATATATGAGAGGTAGCACAACAACTTTGTATTGTGTTGTAATCATCAAAATCAAGAATCAACAGCCATTTGTAGGGCATGGTGCCAAAACGAAGGTGGGAGTAGGCATGAGCAAGAAGAGTTCGGATGATGTTATTTATGGTACGAATCTTTCTTTTGGCTTTTCCATTATGAGGAGATGTATGAGGACAAGGAAAATCTAAAAGCCATTCCATTGAGTTCACAGAACTTATGAAAAAGTGCATTGTCGTACTCTTTTCCGTTGTCACATTGAAAACATTTAATTTCTCTTTCAAATTGTGTTTTAATGTGAGTACGAAAGTGGAAAAAAATGGAATGGACTTGAGATTTATTTGCAAGAGGAAAAGTCCATAAAATATTCGTGAAATCATCAAGAAATAAAGCATAATAACGATGTCCACCTGAACTAAAAGTAGGTGATGTCCAAAGATCACTATGCACAATATCAAAAGGCATTAAAGTGGATGACAAAGACTCATAAAAAGGTAATTTTATTTGCTTCCCAAGGGGACAAGAATGACAAAAGATATTATTTCGAAACTTATTACAGATAATAAAATTGTTTCGGTGAAGGGAATTTAAAACAAGAGCTCCCGGATGTCCTAAACGATTGTGCCATAATTCATTGGATAAAGTGGCAAAGGTGGATGGTGTTGTAGTGGATGGTCTTGTGGTAATAGGATAAAGTTCACCCAAGCTGTTGCATCTCATTAAATGCATCTCGGTCTGAAAATCCTTCACAGAAAAACCTGAAGGGATCAAATTCAACAGAAACATCATTGTCAATGGTAAATTTTCTCACAGAGACAAGATTTTTAATTAATTTGGGTGCATGCAAGACATAATGCATTTCCACAATCAATAACTAGAATATGATGACCACTACCAACAGTAATATTATTACTCATATTGGAATAAGACGTAAGATTACCTCTGTTTGCAGTCATGTGAGAGGTGGCCCCTGTGTCCATATACCATTGATCGTTAGGAGGAGAGATAGATAGAGTATGCATTGTAGCATGAATATCGGTTGGTGCATATGACGACTGTGCATGTTGAGGGGCGGCTGCTATATGGGCCTGCTGAGGCTTAGGCCCAAGAATTCCTGGCTGGCAGGCCTGCTAAGATGTGAGTTGTTTCTACCAATTTCCTGCTGTAGGATATGGACAAGGTGGTGTGGCCCATGGCTACCACGGTCCTGCCCATGGAGGATATGCCCACTGCTGTGTTTGCGTTGGAGGCGGCTACCATGACAGTGGGCCGGTGGTTTTGCGATCGGTCGCCACGACCACCTCCTCTGCCTCTACCACACCCGCTGCGGTTGCTTCTTGTGCCGCCACGACCACCACGGCTGCTGCTGCCATTGTTGTTGCGGTTTTGATGGTGATACAGATTTCCAACAGAGTTGTCATGTAGAGATACTAGGAAAGCAGAGCTATCTGTGGTGTTTGCCGCCCTTTTTGCCCGTGCTGTTTCCTCCAAAACTAGCATAGAACGGGCCTTGTAAAACGGAGGAAGTGATTCTCCATGATGAATTTGGGAACCCACAGTGGCATAAGCAGCTGTTAAGCCGGAAACGAGCTGAAGCACCAACCGTTCATTTGAAACGGGAGCACCAACATTAGATAGTTGACCCGAGAGTGATTTAAGGTGTTGACAGTAAGATGAAGCATCAGGAAATTGCTCCATGGTGACTCTCGAAAATTCTTGTTCTAGGTAGAGAGCCTTAGAGTTTTTATTGTCGAAGAAGATATCAAACAGTCGGTTCCAAGCAAGTTCAGCAGTTGAATCACGTTCAATAATTGTGTTGAGAAGATCATTAGAGATGGTGCCATAAATCTATTGTAGGACAACAGCATCAAGGCGCGACCAAAGAGTTGGATCAGTTTGTTTGAGAGAGAAAGTGGACGGCGTATCATTTGGAGATGGGGGAATGATATGATCAAGGACTTGATAGGCTCTGGCATGGATCTTGAAGAGTTCAGACCACATATTATATTGGCCTTTTTCAATATCGAGCATGACTTTGATGAAGTTGGTGATGTTAGGGATGGAGAGAGCAGGATGAAAGGTGGAGGTAGTAGGTTTTGGAGGATTCGAAGAAGGTGGTATTGGAGAGGAAGGGTGATCTTCGGCCATGAGGGAGGATGAAGGTATTGGAGAGGAAGGGAGAGACTATTTGAAACCTAGGCTTACTGATACCATGATAGAAATATTTGCCTTGCTTTTCATTGATATGATAACCATGTATATATACAACAACCTTGGCTACAAAATCATAATTGATTTCTATAATTGTGTTGCCATGATTTCTACTGATTGATTCCTCTAATTGTGTTGCCATAATTGTGACTGATTGATTCCAATAATTGTTGCCATGATTCCTAAATTAATGTATACTAAATATAAAAGATATTGACATATTCTAATATTTTCCTTACTCAAGTTTTCAATATGATACACGTTTGCCCTTATGTCCTTAAAACTCAGTAGATTTCTTCTGGAATTTCAAGAGTATAAGGCATTTTGAATAAGCTGTTGGCTCATAGTAGATGTGTTCCATTGGGTAAAATTAAATGTGCTCTATCGGAGCCTTCAATAATGTGAGTGGAGCCAGCTATCGTGGATACTATGTTCGAACTAGAATTAATATTGGGGGGGGGGGGGGGGGGGATCATATTCTTAAGGATGGTGTGAGTAGTAGTACTGTCAATCAGACAGGAGCGGTCTCTATCTTGTTTTCCCATGCGTTTCATCTCTTGAAGATGTAAGATTTGATCAATTTATTCAAGAATTCTAGACATTTATAGAAAGATGAGAAATTTCTCTTAAATATTCATACACTTTAACATAAATGTATCTTTAAAACATGTGTTACAAATAATCAAGAGTTCATTCAATTTATAAATATTATGGACTTTATGACAAAAGATACTCTTATGTGAGAACATGAATTACTGGAACAATGCAAAATTATGAATAATAGGGTCTTAATAGCATAATGAACATGATTAATGTCACAAAGGCTTACATTTATGGGAGGATTTGCAAAATTATCAATTGTAGGTAGCATTGGTATCGGGTCGGGTCCTTCACTACCCGGACCCGGACCCGGACCCGATCCCCTACGGGTCCAAAAAATAGACCCGGACCCGGATCCGGGACCGGGTTCGGTTCCGGGTCCGGTTCCAATTAAAATATTCCTACTCGTTCGGGTAGGAGCGGGAGTGTGAGCAGCGAGTGGGGGTGGCGAGTTAAGGATTTAGAATAGAGGAGAGAGGAAAAAAGCAAGAATTTTGAGTTTGAAGAGGAAGATTTAGAATTGAGGAGGAAGGGGAGGGATGATGATAGAATATTTATTTTTATGTTGATTTTTTGGGTTTTTTTTAACGGGTCCGGGTCCGGGTCGGGTCTCTTTTGAGCGGACCCGAACCCGGACCGGAAAGTACAACGGGTCCCATTTTAGGACCCGGACCCGGACCCGGATAGGCCGAGTCGGTTCCGGTCCAATGCCGGATCCGGGTCGGGTCCAGGTCGGGTCCGGATTTCAGATATTTATACCAATGCTAATTGTAGGGACTGAATTGCATAATACACACTACAATATGATTATCAAAAATCAAAATAAAATTAAAGAAATAGAGATATCCTGAAATCATAATCTAATGACTAAATGATTTCGAGAAGAACACGAGTATAAACTTCATATAGAGAGTTACAATGCTAAAATACTAGAACGATCGTATCTGCAGATTATATACTGAGAATTAACCGCAATCATGACCAATATTAGCTGAACAATGATGAATGCAGATTCAAAAAAAAAATGAATCAAGTTTGTCCATATACAGGGTCTTAATTTTCTGAGAAAATTATTCCTATAAATTTTCCAGTGAAAGCTCTTCAATAACTATAGCCAAAGAG
Organism: Hemerocallis citrina; assembly: GCA_017893485.1. Classification (NCBI taxonomy): domain Eukaryota; kingdom Viridiplantae; phylum Streptophyta; class Magnoliopsida; order Asparagales; family Asphodelaceae; genus Hemerocallis; species Hemerocallis citrina. The sequence goes on from CM030368.1 coordinate 36,985,913, forward strand.
CACAACCTAATCATAACCTAATCATTTGAGATAGACATAATACAAGGAGAAAACAAATTGCAAAAGCTAACACAGACTTCTTGGCAACTCAATTAGTGATGTATATAACAAAAGTAAGATTTCTTGGTCATTTAAACCTCAAAACTATAAAAAGGCTGTGAATGCATAAAAGACCGAACAATGTTCATTGAAATTTTAATCCTTATCGAAGTTTAAGCCATTCAAGTTTTGAAACAAGCTAGGCACCAGTAAACTCACACTATGGTAGAGTAGTTCTACTGAAATACAGGTTTACTGTGAATCTTTTAACTTCAAATGGATCTCAAACTTGGTACAGGTGCAGGGTTGTGGGCTGTTATAATGTTACATAATCAAAAGAATCACCATAGTTCTTGCAAAGAAACAGAATAAAGAAACAAGATAAAACTAATCAGTAATATTTGCTGGCTACCAAATACACAATCACTGAATCCACCAATTTAGAAAAGACAGTAATGGCTTGTATGTCAGCCAAATACAGGTTCTTTCTTAAGCAAATAGAGTTCATCCTAAGTAAATAGAGATTGGAACCGGCTAAAGAGAAAGGCTAATTAAATAGAGAGTAGTTCTACACGATTTGTGCAAGGGTCAGGCACATCAGATGCACATCTATGTAGTTATGCAGCAGGAAAAAATAAATCCTTAGTAAATGAAACAGATCATGGACAAATATCAATATGATAAAGGCACATACTAAACATTTGTTGTGCAATTAAAGCATCAACGATAATCTCTTAGTGCAATTAAAACATCATTGTCAAAGTAGTTATATTATAAACGAGCTACAACTATTTGCATGACTCTCAAAATTACTTAAAATTACAAATAAAATAGAGTAGAGATTTAATGACAACTGACACCAACTATCTAAACAAAGGCTAGCATGTTCTAGAAGACATGCAAATAGCCTTAACAGTTCAGCATTTCATATGCTAACGCTGATCAGTACTCAAAATCAACATTGAACCTTAAATTATCGGTCGAGGATATGCCTCTTAGAGAATGAAGTATGTATAACAACAATTTCATCAAAATAAAAGTGATAAGTCGAGCAGTTATCCAGAAGGAAAAACACACCACATGCCACGGTTTTTCTGTATAATGTTAGTGAAACTTTAATGCATTTATAGAGAATGCCATCACCCATCAATCACCAGATCAGTTTAGATTAAGTTTTTTAACCTAGTCACGAAATGAAGTGCACTTTATAGATATATGTCCAACATTCCACTGCCTTCACATAAATAAACCAATGTGTGTTTTGCTTTAATGATTAACACCTATTCTGTATAACATATTTAACACATGAATATCCTTTGAAACATAGAAATGTTTTAACTTTTTGAACACATAAACCAGTGAAGCAAAAGAAGTTGGGATCCTTAAATGTTATGATGAATTTTTAGAGTACTTATCTTTAAGTATGGACAGCGAGTTCATTATTTGAAGTAATAGCTTGACATATATCTGTTCCCACTAAGAAGATGTGATGAGGTCATCAATTCTGTTCAGTTTATTTTGAGATTTAGCCCTATGTAGTAGTTTTACAATTTACACATTTTCTTTTATGCATTAGAATATTTTTGAGATTTTAAAATATTTTGAGATTTATATCAAGATTTGTTTTGAGCCCAGGCCTTGAGATTAATGAGAAGTCATGATATTCTTGATTAACCAAATTATTGTGATGAGTTATTGTGATGACATCCATCTTTTTTGTGTGAGACAACTGAGAGAATTATTAGGGTTTGCGAGAAGTTCTAATAAAAATTTAGGGTTTGTGATAAACTCTAAATCTATCCCCCAAATTAAACACCAAAATCCTAATCCCCAAATCCAATCAAAATCAAACTCTAATCTACTTCTTCTTCTTCTTCTTCTTCTTCTTCTTCTTCTTCTTCTTCTTGAATCCCATTGAACCCATCCCCACCACTGTCGAAGCCCTCTTGCTGCCTTCGACCCTGACAGTGCTGACCACCATCGATCCCCTCTCCCCGACCGCTACCCCTGTCGCCTTCCCTGCATCCTCGTCCACACCCCGACCGCCAGCCACTCTCCACCCCTCCATTGCTAACCCCGTCGCTCCCCTCCATCGCCAGCAAACCTCCATCGTCCTCCTTCCTCCTATTCGACGATGCCCCTCGTCGCCGTCGAAACCCTCCAGCGCCGCCATCTCCAACCTCCTTCCAGTCACCTCTGTTCCCTCGACACCACCACCAGCCTACCACGTCGCTGCTCCTTCCTCCCGAGCTCTGCCAGCCACATCGCCACCATCCGAAAATCCATTGTTGCAACCACTATTTGCCCCAGATCCGATTCAGTGTCTTGATCTTGATTGGCTGAGGGATCTGTTGCACGACAATTTCTTCGAACCTAGTAAATTCTTTCCACTTCTCAAATATTTATGTTACTGCTTATCGTCTCTATCATATTATTTAATTTATCCGTCTTCCGCAAATATTGAGAGTGTGTGTTCTACTTGCCTATTAGTGTACAAATCTTTATTGAATATCTTACATGCTAAGAACGATTAAGTACTATTGTTGATTGTTAAGATTGAACTTTTAATTGGGCTTGTTAAACTATTTTACATCTTGAAAATCCATCAAACCAATTAATAGTTATTATTTCTAACTTAATCTGCATTACGTGTTGGTAAATTTAATCCTTTAAAATTCTAGGAAACTTCCTATTTAGGATTAGGTTTACATCATTTTGGTATCAAAGCGAAGGTTCTTAAAATCCTAGTTCTTGCATCATTTAGGCATCATTTATTGCATTCATTTAGGGTTGTTTTTAGTGTCTCTTATTTTTCTTTCTTTATAGATCATTTCAGTTTTTTAATAAAAAAAACTTAGATGCATTTAGGACACATTTTCTCAAATTTCAGCAAACACACATCTTCATGACCCCTAGTTTTCAACGTTGGTGAATGCGTCTTCGCAACACCATCATAAATCCTGAAGAGCCTTTCTTGTCCCTCCCAAACCACCTAATTAGGAACCCTAGACTTTTGCGAGCCCCTCCCCGAACTGAGATGGAAAACTCTGACATTTCCGCTACCCTATCTACCATTCAAGCAACTCGTGCCAATATCAATCAGAGACTTGAGAAAGTGGAATTAAATTAAACTTTTTTCCCTGAGCTTCATGCTAATCGTCAGATCCCTCAAGAGAATGATCGTGATGGCTGACGTCAAGATCATGACCCAGACGAACAATACAAGAAGAACATTAAGACTGACGTTCCCCATTTTAAAGGCCACATGGAACCCCAAGCTTATCTTGATTGGATCCATGCCATGGACCACTACTTCGTGTGGTTTGACATGAGCGAAGCCCTGAAGGTCAAATTTCCCATGATGAAATTGACTAGAGCAGCTCAACAAAACTGGACCAATCTTGAACATGTCCGTAAAGGCCGAGGCCTGGCACCCATAGCCACTTGGAAAGCCATAAAAGAGAAGCTTACTGAGAGATATGTACCATTATCATTCTACACCTGATTGCTAGATTCGTGGAACCAACTCTATCAAGAAAGTAAATCCACCCAAGAGTATGTTGATAAGTTTGATGACTTCCTTAATCGGTGCAATGTCTTAGGTAAAGAGAGCGAAGAACAAACTCTCTCTAGGTTCAGAGCTGGATTACGAGCTGATCTGAGGAACGAGCTAATTCATAGAAATGCGGACTCATTAGCGGCAGCTTATGCCCTTGTCCTCGATATGGATTCCCTTAAAGCAAGTTCCATTATAATCCAGCGATTCAATAGATCATTCCTCTAGAATGACCCCTCATGATCCCTCTAGACCTGAGCACTCCTCTCCTCAGTATACCAACAAGTTTTACTCAAGCAAGCCTACGTCAAATCTCTATTCACTTAGAAATGACAATACGGGTAAGAACACTGAACGAGACTATCTAAGATTGATCCTCTCACTAAGTGCTATAAATGCAAGGGATACAGCCATGTTGCTGGCAAATGTCCCAACCCAAGTAGGATCAATATAATAGAGGGTGCCGCTGTCATCGCTGGTGAGCCTGACAATGAGTTTACTTATGAACCTCATGTAAGTGATGATTTTAATGAAGAAGAGGATGACCAGCCTCTCAACTGTTGTAACTCCTGTTTCCCCGTATTTACATTTTATACTGTATTTTCCTCAATTGTACTCTCTCGTCTATTTGAGATCCTGTAATTTGTTCAGATTGAATAAAGTCATTATTTTTGTTTCAACTCAAATTCTTGGTCCTTTTATCAAATTCATTTGTGTCCTATTTGTGTCCTTATTCGTGAAGAATTTACCATTTCTTCTCATTTATATCTTTAATCTCCATTTTAATGCATTTTGACCATTTCTCTTGTTGGGCTCTTTTTGAAACGGATCCCCAAAACCCACGAACCCGCAAACCCGCTAACCCTAGTATATAAACCCCTACCCTAACCCCAATCACTTACTGTTTTAACCCTAACCTTTCCCTCAGCCGCTAATCACCTTCAAACCCCCGTTCCCTTCTCCATCTCCTTCGCAACCGCCGCCAACTCAATTCCTCCATAACTCCGATCACACTCGCCCCCAATCCACCTCGTCGACCCCCACTACAATCACCGCCATCCTCGTCAACCCCTCGGCACCACAACAACCACCACCGCCATCTCCCTATCACCTCCGAACCCACTCTCGCCATTACCATCTTCCCGTCGCTTCACCACCTCCGACCGGATCTCCATCACTTTGCCGCCTCCAGCACCCCCCCTCGACCGCCTCTACCTCTCCGCTGTTTCGCCAGACGCCGCCGAACCCCAACGCCCACTTCCGCTCTCACCCTCTGTTCGAACCCACGAACAGAGCAGCCATCGCCGCGCCGTCGCTTCTCGACGTCGTCGCCGCCGTCGCCGCGCTCCGTCGTTGCCGTAGTCACCGCCAGCGAAGCACCACGCCGTCGCTCCTCTCTCGCGCTCTACTCAGTCGAACGAAGAAGAAGGAAGAAGATCGAACGAAGGAGGAGGAGAAGGCGGGAGCGAATCACAGCCGTCCGATCGCATCAAGATTCGCGCTGTGATCGGAGTCCCGTGTTCGTCCACAGCAGATCCCGAAGCCGCTGTACGCTGTTCTGGCGCAGATCCGCTGTTCGGGAGCGATCTGATTGGTGCGTTCCGCTGTTTCCTGTTTTGGCCGCACCGGATCCGAACTTGCTGTGCGCTGTTTTGGGCCGATCCTGTGTGCGGGAAAACGCGATCTCCGATCAATTTTTGCACGCGCTTTTCGAGGACATCTTCGGGGATTTTTCTTCTCAAATTGCTTCAACAAGCGGAGTTTATAATCGTCGATTAAGGCAAGTATTCATCTTGTACATTATATTGCTCTAGTACAAGTTTTCTTGATAATACCACATATAGTTAGATTGTGACTCCCTTTGAAATATCATAGTAAATCAATCTTGAACCTTCAAACCCACAAATCTAAGAGTCACAAAACTTCCTCGTATTAAATAATAATCAATTGGACTCTTTTATTCCCTTGAACACATGAATCACATGGACATATGAATTAAGGACCCCTAAAATTTGTAGATACATATATATTTAGTATTTTGACGAATTTGCGACTATTATGACTTGAAAAATATTCATCAGTTGCTGTTTTGACATCCATGATTATATATTTATGCTACTTAACAACTTAGACACCAAATCACATATTTCCATGAAACCTACATTAGTAAATAAATTCTGAGTGTTGCTGTCTGAATATTCTTTTGCGGTTTCGACCCTTTTATCATTGGAATTTGGGCCCGAGCCCTGAATATAAAATGTAGATCCGGATGTGTAGATATCGATAGACTCCAAAATGATCGAATTTGGAGTTACGGTCTAGGAGTTATGGCAGTTATACCGCAGCTGTGTCAGTAGGCGCAGTCTTGCAAAACTGCTGTATATATTTACCTTACAAATTATTTTAGCTGTGTAAACAGCGAGCGTTTGACTCCAAATTTTATATGTAGTTGCTGGACACCCTATGGGACATCCCCAATTTTTCTTAGAATTAATCTACATTATTTCAACACTACTTCATATGCATAAATACAAATATACAAATTCTGCCTGAACAAATGTAATAAGCCGGGGTTAAGGGAAAGACTATAGAGTGGACAACATAGGTAAGTGTACTCAGAAGGGGGCCCGTGTTTCCCAGTACTCGGTTCATGAACCTGTTGCATGTGATGTATTCATGGAGTCAGTTACTTGACTCACGAACCTGTTGTATTCATGGAACCACTGTGTGGTCCTTGAACCTGTTAGTATTCACGAACTCGTTTCGTGAACCTGTTATTTGATTTCGTATTCATGAACCGTGCCTGCCTGATATCTGATACCTGATACCTGAAACCTGAGTACACCGCCCTATAGACTCCATTACTAGGTCTAAACGCAATTGATTTGACTGTAGCAACCATGTAGTAAAAAGATGGATGCATGTCGTGCTACCTAGATAGTAATCACACAAGACTTGAATTTAATACCTGATACATGATTACCTGTTACCTGATTATCCTGTTACCTGAATACCTGGTTACCTGATATCTGAAACATGACACCTGAACATGACACCTGTAACTTGAAATATGAAACATGATATGTGAAACCTGACGCATGAAATATGATACTTGATGTTAGTTACCCCTACAGGTTCACCTGACATATGTTTTACCATTAGCAGTTGTTAACTAGCCTGTTTACTAGGAAGTCCCCTTTTGCTAGCTAGTCCCTGGTTGTTCCCACTACTTATTATAATCCTGTTACATTCTTGATTCCAGTTCCTGTTCCCCATACTTGTACTTGCTTTCACTATTTGTGGCCCTAGCTTGCACTAAGGGCATTTTCTCTTGTTTCCCCTTCGTTTTCCTGTTTATATTTATTAAGCAGATTTGGGAGACAAGCTATCTACTAGAATTGGCGAGCAGACATTACAGGTTTTGCTTGGAGCAAGGACCTGTTTAAATAGTTGCTTTCCTTAAGGTATTTATTTCTTCTGTTGTTTAAGACTTGTTTTCGAGTTGCACTTGATCCAGACATGAGGACTATTTGATTATCATTTATTTAAATTGTTTCTGTTGCTTAATAAATTATTCATGCATGCTTGGTTATATATAAATCTGGTTATATTCTTGTTATGATGCTGAGTCGATCCTACAGCTTATGGATGATGTAAAAATCATTCGCTGGGCTTCGTCACGTACTCGTATTTCCGTATTTTTGGGAAGCGGGGCGTGACAACTGTATTCAGTTTATCCAGTCACCTCCATTAAATGTACCTGAGTTGCTCATCCTTTCACAAGTCACTTGGCAACCTATAGATTTTATCCATGTGTTAGAACATCCTAGAGTCACAGAGTCTGTATCCACATTTGCATATCGTATTCATGACTTGCATAGAGAATTTTCTAAGAAAATTAATGAGAATAATTTTAACTACAAGTTAATAGCAGATAGTAGAAGGGAATTTAAAACTCTTGATGTTGGTGATGAAGTGATGGTTCAGATTCGTCTGGAACGGTTTCCAGCTGGATCCGTTAAGAACTTGAACATACGTGCTGCAGGCCTATTTAAGATTTTACATAAAATCAATGATAATACCTATGTCGTTGACCTTCCTAAAGGTTTTGGCATAACTAAGACTTTCAATATTGAGGATCTAATACTCTATGAAGGCTCAAAATTTAACCCTAAAAATTCTCTTATAGATGAGCCTACCTTGTAGTCTAATGGTGAGATTCCTATATTTACCCCTCTACCTGATACTATTTACCCAACGATAGAAGAATTGAATAATATTTTAAATGATCAGATAATCTCTACCAGAGATGGTGGTATTCACAGATATTTGGTGAGGTGGAAGAACAAGCCGAAAAAGGATGACCCTTGTAGTGATCGTGAGGAGCTCCAGTGCTTGGATCTAGATCTTTAGGAGTGCCATGATAGGATCACTGGTTTAGACTCGACTAGGTCGAGCTCTCTCCCATCCGGAGAGAATGATGAGGACATCAATTCTGTTTATTTTATTTTGAGATTTAGACCTATGTAGTAGTTTTATAATTTGCACTGTTTTCTTTTATGCATTAGAATATTTTTGAGATTTTAGAATATTTTGAGATTTGTATCAAGATTTGTTTTGAACCTATATATAAGCCATGAGATTAATGAGAAGTCATGATATTCTTGATTAACAAAATTATTGTGTTGAGTTATTGCTCTTCATCCATCTTTTTTGTGTGAGACAACTGAGAGAATTATTAGGGTTTGTGAGAAGTCCTAATAAAAAATTAGGGTTTGTGATACTACCCCCCCAAAATAAACACCAAAACCCTAATCCCCAAATCCAATCAAAATCAAACTCTAATCTACTTCTTCTTCTTTTTCTTCTTCTTGAATCCCGTCGAACCCATCCCCACCACTGTCGAAGCCCTCTTGCTGCCTTCGACCCTGACAGTGTCGATCACCATCGATCCCCTTTCCCCGACTGCTAACCCTGCCGCCTTCCCTGCCTCCTCGTCCATGCCCCGACCGCCAGCCACTCTCCACCCCCCATCGCTAGCCCCGTCGCTCCCCTCCATTGCCAACAAACCTCCATCGTCCTCCTTCCATCTATTCGATGACGGCCCTCGCTGCCTTCGAAAACCTCCAGCACCGCTATCTCCAACCTCCTTCCATTCGCCTCTGTTCCCTCAACACCACCACCAGCCTTATATCACGTCGCTGCTTCTTCTCCCCAGCTCCGGTAGCCACATCGCCACCACCCGAGAATCCATTACTGCAATCACTATTTTCTTCAAATCCGATTCAGTGTCTTGATCTTGATTGTCTGAGGGATCTGTTGCGCGATAATTTCTTCGAACCCGATAAATTCTCTCCACTTCTCAAATATTTATATTACTGCATATCGTCTCTATCATATTATTTGATTTATCTGTTGTCCACAAATATTAAGAGTTTGTTCTACTTGCCTATTAGTGTACAAATTTTTATTGAATATCTTATATGCTAAGAACGATCAAGTACTATTGTTGATTGTTAAGATTGAACTTTTAATTGGGCTTGTTAAACTATTTCAGATCTTGAAAATCTATCAAACCAATTAATAGTTATTATTTCTAACTTAATCTGCATTACGTGTTAGTAAATTTAATTCTTTAAAATTCTTGGAAATTCTCTATTTAGGGTTAGGTTTACATCAATATGTCCACAAACATATGTTTAGGTTCTACATAAAAAAACCTTAACATATCAAATGTTACAAATCAGTAATGAAACATGTTCTGAAATTGCAGATTTACACCTTCCAAAGGCTTCCGAATATACAGGGTCAAATTAAAGTATTATTTTTGAACAAAAGTAAAAACCACGCCAAAATATTTTCCAAACTCCTAATCATACTTTAAGACTTCATCTCTAACTAACATACAATTCACAAAATCTCATCACATGTAGCAACTTTCAATCTAGTTCTGGATCTGTTTTTTGTTTATTTGTTTATTTGTTTTAAAAAAAAGTGAAGGGTATCTGATAGTTAAACACCGTAAAGGCTAAAGAAAAAATACATTGCCATATTATTTTTTAATGATAAATACCCTACTCTATATGAGTAGGTTTTACATACCCTATGAAAGTTAGTAGGGTATAAGGTTCTGAACACAAAATCATGTGAAGCAAAACAAGTTGCTGTTTTAAAATATAAAAGATGATGTAGCTTTAGGGTATTAATCTTTAGAAAAGGATAATGAGTTCAATAATCGAATAAATAGTTCATTGATATCTAAAAGGAAGAATCATGAACGAATCTTGATACAATTCCAACCTTACTGCCATCATCATATGCACAATCGAAACAAACAAAACAAATCCTACCCTAGATTTCTGTCCAAACCCCTTCTTAATCAAACATGGTTGAAAGATTAAGAGGATTCTTTCTTGCGAGATAAAACAGAAGATGCTTGCATACCTTTCTTCGAAGCATCGTACTGATAACGTGTTATAAAAATAAAGAGATGAAGAGATGTAGCCGCAAATCCATGTCATATGACTCTTTATTCATAACATATATATATGGAGAATGTTAGCGTTAGGGTGTGGTAGTGGGCTTGGGCCATCACCTGAATAGGTGGGCTTGGGCTGCCATCTTAATAGATGGGCATGCACCTAATGGTGATCACTATTTCATAACAGTTGCCAAATTTTAAGAAAAGAAAAATGAACAGAGAGAGAAATGTGCATAGAACGTGCATTTACACAAAGTGTAATAATGTAATACACCAGATCTTAGTAACATGGAGAACACATGTAGTGCACAATTAATAATCAAGTATTAGAAATGTCATTTAACTTCGCTATTGCTTGTCCCAAGCCAGGCCACAAACCGGAAAAGCAGAAGGGTTGTGTTAGGTACTTGACAGCCAGTGTAAAACTTTTTCAAATCTCATGAACATGAATCATAAAAATATAGAAGAATCTCAGAGGTTTGAAATGCTCTAGGAAGGGTGAAAATAGAAAAAGTTTTAGGACCGGATGATACACACATTGAAGTTTGAAAGTGTCTTGAGGATGTAGAATACATCAGCTGGCTAACAAGATTGCTAAATAAGAATTTGAGGACCAAGAAGATGCCCGATGAATGAAGAAGAGTATTTTAGTACACACACACACACACACACACACACACACACACACACACACACACACACACACACATATATATATATGGGAAAAAGAGGTATGAGCAACTTGCTCATTTATTAAATAAGCAATTGATGATATGACATGCATGTGATTGTAAAATCCTTAAAATGGTTAGTTGTCCAATGTATCACATGCATGCCACATAATCAATTGCTCATTTACTAAATAATCAAGTTGCTCACATCCCTTTTACCCTATATATATATATGGGAAAAAAGAGTATGAGCAACATGCTCATTTAGTAAATGAGCAATTGATGATGTAGCATGCATGTGATTGGAAAATCCTTAAATGGTTAGTTGTCCAATGTATCACATGCATGCCACATAATCAATTGCTCATTTACTGAATGAGCAAGTTGCTCATATCCCTTTTACCCTATATATATATATATATATATATATATATATATATATATATATATATATATATATATATATATATATATATATATATATATATATATATATGAATGCTAAGTTGCTCCAACTACCGAGGGATTAAATTAATGAGTCATACGATGAAACATTAGAAGAGTGATCAAACATAAACTGAGACTAGAAATAATAGTGTCTGGGAATCAGTTTAGATTTATACTTATGAGGTCAACAATGAAAGCAAATTATGTACTGAGGAGACATATGGGAAAATATAGAGTGAACAAAAAAGATATATATATGGTGTTTGGTAAGAAAATAATAAAATGAGGGTTAGGGCAAGGGTAGATTTTAACATAAATGAGGCGGTCGATATTGGGTCGGGTGTTAACCTGTTTTATTTCTATCTTTACTATTATAACTAAAGAGTCGGAGATGCGGCTTTATTTCAATAGTTGGTCTACAAGGAAAGGATTATTTGTAAAATATCCAGACCCAACATCAAGTAATCCATAAATAGTATTTTGGGCTTCCAAAAGTATTGGGCATTTCTAGAACATGCTAGTGGTACTAGATTCATCATTAAGTGCATAAACTTAGGTCAATGTGGAAGGTTCATGAAGAAAGTAGGAAGATTTATGAATGAGCATTAATGAATGTATCTAGAGGTTTCCTTCTTGGCCGATATAAGGAGAGGGCATTTGCTCATTCCAACAATACATTGTGAGATCATCATCTTCATCCAAGTAGAGAGAAAAGAGTGTCAACTCCAAGTTGAGAGTGTTGAGTGTTATAGTAGTAAAACAATTGTGAGAGAAAGTGTTTCCTTCAAGTGGTGTTCTTGAAGTTGGATCTCTTAGTGGAAGTTCTTGTTGCCCCGTGGATGTAGGCACCTTACTGAACCACGTTATATTTGGTGTTCTCTATCCCTTGATCTTTTATTTTCTTGCATATTTTAATTTGTGGTTTGAGTTGGTATTTTCATTCTACTCTTATCAATCCTATTTTTCCCAACTGTGGTATCAGAGCACCAAGTTTGTGGTGCTAGCGTTAGAATGGAAGGCTCAAGGAGCACTATGGTTCGCCTCAACCACTCTAATTGGATAACATGGAAGCCAAGAATGGAGGACATTCTTTATTGCAAGGATTTGCATGAACCTATTGAAGGAATCGAAGGCAAGCCGGAGAACATTACCGATGTAACCCCTATTTTTCTGTTTTGGATTTTATTGTATTTTATTTTCTTCTTTCTTGATTATTGTATTCGAATCTCTTTTAATAATGAATCTTGCTTTTCTTTGGGCTCATTTATTCTCTTTTGATCATTTTGTACTCTTTTGGCATGAATCCTGCAATTTTTGGCTCACTACAAATTTTACTCTTTCGTGTTTTGGATTTATATTGATTCATTATATTTTTATCCCATTGATTTCTATTCATTTTCCTCTTTTTGGATCCTAAACCCATACCCAATGCCCATTAACCCGCAACCCAAAACCCAACATCTATCATCCTATATAAATACCCCTAAACCCTAATTAATTAATACCCTAATCTCTTTTCCGTCCCTCCAAATCCCACCGCTCTCTCATCTCATCTCTCTCCTCACATCCCCTGCTTTGTTTCCCTTTGAACCCACCGACTGTCGCTCCGATCGTCCTCTCTGACCACCGCATTTTCCATCCCGCTCATCGACCCTCGTTTGCTCCCCCTAGTCCTCGTCACCACCCTCTCATCACCGAAGTCCCCGTCATCTTCATCCTCCCCACGGCCGAAACCCATTACCTGATCGCTCCTCCCCGTCGTCCCTACACCCTACCACCGCCTGCCCTGTGCTCCCGTCGACCACCCTAGCCCACGACAGCCCTACACCCCGATCACCCTCCATCTCCAACCTCGACTTCCCCTATTTTTCCCCGAGCTCCTCTGTTTCGTTGCCCTTCGCCGAGCACCCCCCTCAGGCGACCATCCCCTCACCCTGTCGACCTGCCGTCGGGACCCCCGCCTTCCTCCGCTATGCGAGTCACTGTGCATAGGCTGCCGTCGAGCCGACAGTCTTTCTCTTTCTCTCCCCCCTTGCCGTTGTGTTCTATTCGGGAGAGAAGGGGGGATTTGCTATGGATTTGTTGTTTGGAGGAGTTGCTGTGTGTTCTTCGCATGTTTTTTGCATGTGCTTTTGCACGTGCGTCGTTCGTGGTTCTTCGCCCGGGATTCTCATCCCGTTATTCTTTATATTCAAATTTATCTTCTAACGGGAAAGTCTCTTTTTGAACCCCTCTATTATTTGTGTTCAAGAACATGTTGATCCCCACAAGTAGATCTTTTACCATATTGTTATACTATTTAAATTCCGTTGAGTATATCGAGGGTTTACACGAGCTAACCCGAGATATCCTTGACTCCGTGCCTTTATCTTTGATTCGAACCCTAGTCCCTATTGCACATTGCATATGCATGAATTACATAAAAACATAACTAGATCCATGTTATAGAATTATTGATGTATTGAATCTTTCCGATTGAATTTGATTGATGAGTTAATTACCATGATTGTAAATTGCATCATAAATCCAGAAATTTTTATGTTAATCATCAAATAGCACTTTGTCTATTAATCATCATGAATTATATGCCTGTATGATGTAATTATTGCCCACTCATATCAAATTATTTTCTGGTCTGCTGTTTACTTCTTTTTGTATCAGAATTTCAACCTTGTTTCTGTAGTAATTTGAAATAACTTTTTGAATATGAATTGTAGCCACATGTGTCTATTTCCCAGAACTTTTGACGGAATTGAATTTCTAGTTATAATCTGTTAGATATCAGTCTTTTAGTAATGCTAGGTTCAGATTTCCAGATTCACAATTTCATGCGTATCAGCCTGATTTATTAGTAAACAGAACATGTTAACAGTAAAATAAAAATATGAAATTAATTTGGCTAAGACTAGACATGTGTAGGAACCACCCTGAATTTTTCTAGATTTAATTGATGAGTTTTCTAACCTGAAACATATATGTGAACACAATCTATAACCTGTTGCCTGAACATGAAATCTGAAAATAATAGGAATTTCGGCCCAGTTTCTGTAATACTTATATGTCGTATGTATATTCGCTGGAACTGGCAGAGAGTCTAGTTTCTAGAACTTCTGACGAATCCAGATTTGCTTTTCTGTAGCAGCGGGAATATCTGTTTTTGTACAGTAACGTCCTGCTGTCCAAATTGTATGATTTGTGTTGATTTAATATATTTGCTTCTTGTTTTGTCTGTAACGAGTAGAGTTAGTCACACCTACCATGACACAACCTTGAAACCTTCTTGCATGCTCACATAGGATGAAATAAAATATTAACAGGCCAGGGTATTATGGGTTGACTTGATAGTGAACAATCGGAAACTATACTCAGTAAAGATCTTCTTGCTTGCATGGTTTATTACATGGAAGGTGGAGAAATGCTTGTCATTGTGTGATCACGCTAATGATATCTTGTCATCTTGTTACCGAGTACAAGATCCGTGAATTCACCATCAGTCTAAATCATTCACTGTTTGCATGCGCCGAACCTGTGGAATGGGACGCAGTAGTACGTTCACTATATAGGTTGATAAAATAATAGCCCGCATTTGACATTTCATGCTTGATCCCGTACACAGTCATCAATATAGAACATTAATTGACATTATTAATTAATGCATGATTAAATATAGACCTTTGACATTATTGCCAATCTTTGTCTTTATCCTTGACTTTGATCCCATCCCTTATTTTTGATATACCGTGTTTCCTATTATTCTCTATTTCCCTCTACTTGCTGTCCATGACTTGCTATAAGGATATTATTTTCTCTCTTTTTAGATCACGAGTTTACAAATTGTCACGCCCCGCTTCCCAAAAATACGGAATACGAGCGCGTGACAATGCCCAGCGAATGATTTTCATCATTCATGAGCTGTAGGATCGACTCAGCATCATAACAAGAATATAACAAAATGTACACAACCACGCATGCATGAACAATTTATTAATCAACAGAAAATAATTGAAACAAAATAATAATATCCCAAATAGTTTTCAAATCAGGATCAAAAGATAAAACTCTGGACTATAAGCCCGTTACAAGATTCAACTAGCAAAAGATAAACAACTCAAAAACAAAATATTTAAAACAAGTCTTTTCTCCAAGCGAAGCTTAGAATGTCTGCTCACCAATTCCAGCAAGCAATTCATCTCCAAAGACTGTATATATAAATATAAAAAGGAAAAAAAATAGAGAAAACAAGACAAACACCCTTAGTGCAAGTTAGGGCCGCAAGTAGTACAAGCAAGGGTATGAAAATAAGTACAAGAAATATAGAATAAGATTTGGAATCAAGAATGTATAACTTAATATAATAGGGATGTAACAAGTAGTGGGATTGAAGAAACTAGCTAGCAAGAAAGACAACTCAAGTGACAAGATTTGGTAACAAGTACAAGTAGTAGAACAAGTGGCAAGTGAACATGTAATGGTATCAAGCATCAAGTAACAAGTCTCAAGTAACAAGTCTCAAGTAGGGTATCAAGTATGTACAAGTGACTAGTTAATCTTAAGTCTAATGTTTAATTCTATCTAGGCAGCACTTCATGCATCCATACTTTTACTACATGGTAGCTACATACAATCAGTTACATTTAGGCCTAGTGGTGGATTTTATAGGGTGGTGTACTCAGGTATCAGGTATCAAGCAAGCATGGTTCATGAATACGAAATAATGTAATAAGTTCACGAACCAAGTACAAATTCGTGAATACACTAACAAGTTCAAGAACTACACAGTGGTTTCATGAATACAATAAGTTCATGAGCCAAGTAATGGCTTCATTAATACATCAAGATACAACAAGTTCATGAACCGAGTACTGGGAAACACAGGGCCCCCTTCGAGTACACTTACCTATATTGCCCACTACTATAGTCTTTCCCTTAAACCCCGGCTTGTTATTTATTATTATTATTAACCAAGCACGAAGTGTGGGAAACAGGTCAAGTAAATATGATCAAGAACATGGAACAAGTTTAAGATAATTATAAAGCATATTCGAGGGTCAACACAAATTAAGATTATCAAGAACTACGAGAATTGCAGTTCTGGACTGCATGACGTTGCTGCACCAAAACTGTGATTCTCATTGCTACAAGATAGAAAAAGTGGATTCGTCAGAAATCCTAGAAACTAGACTCCTTTCCGGTTCCAACGCATATAATTAAGACACATACAAGTTGTAGCAATTGATGTCAAAACAGCAAACTATACAACATTTGTGTTCAGCCAGAATTTGTAAAACTTAGTTTATACATATGAAACAAGGTTGAAACGTCATTAATTAATTCTAAGAAAATTAGGGAATGTTCTCTAGGGTGTCCAGTATCATCATGCAAAATTTCAAATCATTTAATTACTGGTAGCATAGTTAAAATAATTGTAAACCAAAGTGGTGCAGCAGTTTTTATGAATTTGCAATTACCGACACAGCAGCAGTAAAACTATGATATCTCCTAAACCGTAACTTGGAATTCAAAAATTCTGGATGTTATTGGCAACTAGACACTTGGGGCTATATTTCATATTCAGGACTCAAGTTCAGATTCTGGTTTTATCAAGGTCGAAACAGCAAGCCAAGATAGGACAGAAACCAAATAAGACACTTTTTGTATGAAATGTATCATAATTGTACTAGTTGTGAACAAGTGTATCAACGAAGGGTTGTGACTCTTAGATCATGTAATAAATAAGGCGAAACATGAGATCATCAACGATAAACAAAGAGGAGTCACATTTACAATCTACTTGCAGTATTTTCAAGGAAAAGCTTGTACTAGAAAACAAAATTATAAGAAGATACTTGCCTTAGGGTGTAGACGACAAATCCGACGAAAGAATAACGGGAACGGATCCCGAAACGGATCTTGATGGTGATCAAGACCAAGGAAGATCAGACGGCTGGATCCAAGAGCTTGATGATGATGATCGCGATCGACGATCGGACGGCCGAGATTCGATGATCAAGAATCCAACAGCAAAATAGCATACACAGCAATCAGATCTGATCGGATGATCAAGATGATCAAGATCGGATGGCTGGAGATCAAAGGAGGCTTTGATGATCATCACGATCGTGACGATCAAGGAGAGATCGAACGACCAGGATTCAAAAGATCAAAAACAGCCATGGGGCTTCGGCTGTACAGCAGCGAGCAGCGAGACGACGGCGACAGGGAGCGCAAGCTGTCGAGATGCCGCGGCAGTCGGCGTAGGGAGCACGGGGGACCGCGGTTGCTGCTGTCGACTGAAGAGTCGCGAAAGGGGGGTGTGCGGCTGTGGTACTATAGCGGAAGGAGCACGGGGGAGAGGCAGAGGGTGCACCGGGTGGAGATAGTGCAGGGGTGCACTGTGGAGGCTGTCGTGGCTGCTGGACGGTGCTGCAGCTTTGCAGCGTCACTGCTGCGTTGCGAGGCAGGGGGAGACGGGGACCAGGGGATCGAGAGGTGAACGGGAGAGACGAGGGGAGGTGCAGTCGCGGAGGAGGTCGGCGATTGCAGTGGATGAGCGGGAGGAGGGAGGCAGACTGCAGCTGTATGGGGGTGAACAGGGGTTACACAAATTTTGAAGGATCACTAACAGAAGAAATTGGTGAGCAATGATTTTAGAAGATGGAGCCGAAGATTTCACTGCTTGAATTATTTTTATGCTATATTTCCCTTTGAACTTTGTTATGAATATTATACATTGTTTTGGGCTTTTGTCCTGAAGTTTGTTTTTCCAGATACTGAATATTATGTTGGATATTATTATTTGGATTATTTCATTTATTATTGAAGTTGTTCTTTGATTCATGTGATTATATTCTCTTGCATGGTTGTGTTTGTTGTTCATATTGTTGAGTTAGGCTGGTACAGCTTATGGATGGTGTTTACATCATTCGTTGGGCCTTCGTTTTGCACTCGTATTCCGTATTTTGGGAAGCAGGGCATGATAGGGTTTTTAGTGGTATCAGAGCCCAGGTTTGGCTAGTGTGTTAGTCATGTTTGGCTGATATGTTAGTCAAGTCTGGTTTAGCCAGGTTAACTCAATAATGTGTGCACCACGTTGATCACATGAACATATAATAACCAACATATAATCTGGATACTGACCCTATTTGATACTGTTTCAGGCTATGGCTCGCGTAGCTTCTTCCTCTTCCCTGTCCGAGGAATGAGCAGCCAGATAATGCTTCTATTCTTCAGACAATGCAGCAACTGATGGCTCTTCAGCAGGAGCACAATAAATTGATGAGGGCCACATTGGAGGCGGCCAATCGAGCTACCGTTGTACTTGCACCTAGGCCACTGCCACCAAGGTCCTGCACAGTGGCAGATTTCATGAGGCTGCACCCGAACAAGTTTTCGGGCACTGAGTCGCCGCTGGAGGCCGAGCAATGGCTTATCCGAACGGAGCAATTGTTGATCGCTGCTCGAGTTGCTGATGTTGATGGTGTGGATGTGGTTAGCATCCAGCTGGTGGATCTCGCCCATATCTGATGGGGGCTGAGACTGAAAGGATTGCGAGACCCATCGAGTGGGCTACTTTCACGAAGAGCTTCATGGCGAAGTTTTTTCCCAGTGTCACCAAGGCAGAGATGGAACGACAATTCATTTGCCTAACCCAAATCGGTCAGATAGTGTTCTTTAATGTCATTGTTGTTGCCTACTTCACATGTGACAATATTAATTTAAGCATTGTCTTAACCTAAGGGAACCGTTCCGTGGACGAGTATGCTGCAGAGTTTACTCGGCTCAGTCGCTTCGCATCTGCCCTGGTAGCTACTGATGAGGATAGGGCTCACAGATTTCTGTTGGGTTTGAGCTTCCCCATTCAGGACCGATTGGCTGTCCTTCGGCTTCGTGCCTATGCCGACGTTCTGGATGCTGCTCGGATTCAGGAGCAGACCCTTAGGAGGTCGGGTGTTTCTCTGCGGACTATTCCAGCATCCTGTTGCAGTTCAGCCTACCGGAGGACCTATTCAAAGGCCAGTTCCGCCCCTCCTGCGAGAGTACAGCCATATCTGCCTGTTGTTCCGAAGACTGCTGAGACTTGTGGCTACTGCCATAAGGTTGGGCATTCACAACGAGACTGCAGGATGGCCAATAGGATGTGTCTGGTGTGTGGGAGTAGTGACCATATGGTTCGTGACTGTCGAGGAACATGACTCCTGCACCGGTTGGAGGTGCTGTTCAGCAGGGAGCACCGGCTCGTGGTCAGGGTAGACCGCCTCTTCCCCCGCAGAGACAAATCTTTGATCAGAGGTGTGTGGCCCCTAGGGGAGGCCAGACTGGGAGTCGTGGTCAGGCATATAACCTGGCTGCTGAGGAAGCAGAGGCAGCTATTGGAGTGGTTGCAGGTATATCACAGTAGTTGTACTATTCATTTTTCTTTATTTCAGTTTTCTGCATGTACTTCTTTTTGGCTCATGAGAAGTGCTTCGGGTAGAGGTCTGAGAGCAGTGCTGATGCAGCGAGGCAGGGTTTTCGCTTATGCATCTAGGCAGTTGAGGCCTCATGAGAAAAACTATCCCCTTCAGGATCTGGAGCTTGTAGTCATGATTTTTGCCTTGAAGTTGTGGAGGCATTATCTGCTTGGGCATAGAGTGGAGATATTCACAGATCATAAGAGCATCAAGTATGTGTTCACGTAGAAGGAATTGAACATGAGGCAAAGAAGATGGTTGGAATTGATGGCAGATTTTGACATCAATTTGCAGTATCACCCAGGAAAAGTGAACATGGTACTTGATGCCTTGAGTAGAAGACCTGCTGCTATGTTCCTCACTAAGCAGAAGAAAATAGTAGAGGATATGAGAAGGCTGGAGTTGGATGTGTTACTTCCTAGTTTGGCACAACAGTTCATGATATTGCAATTGCAGTCTTCCTTGGTAGAGCAGATCAAGGAGGCCTAAGCAGGCGATCAATCGTTGCAGAAGTTCCGAAGCAAAGTGGAAGCAGGTTTGAGGACCGATTTGGTCATTCATGCTGATGGGTCACTTTGTTTTGGCTCTAGGTTGTGTGTACCTAGAGGAGAAGTCAGACAGAAGCTACTTGAAGAAGCTCATCGGTCTCCGTATTCTATTCATCCAGGTGGTACTAAGATGTACAGGAATCTGAAGCAACATTTCTGGTGGCATGGTATGAAGAGAGCTGTGGCTAGATATATTTCTCAGTGTTTGATTTGTCAGCAAGTGAAGGTAGAGCATCAGAGGACCGCAGGACTGTTGCAACCTCTTCGAATCCCAGAGTGGAATTGGGAGAACATCACTATCGATTTTGTGACAGCTTTTCCAAGGAGTCCCATGGGTCATAATGCTATCTGGGTGATAGTGGATCGGTTGACGAAGTGTGCCCATTTCATTCCTTTCCGTGTGGGTCAGTCCACAGAGAGTTTGGCTGAAGAAGTATATTCAGGAGGTTGTCAGACTGCATGGAGTCCCTGTCAGCATCGTATTGGATAGAGATACGAGATTCAGGTCTCAGTTCTGGGAGAGTCTGCAGAAGAGCTTGGGTACTAAGTTGAGCTACAGTACAACGTTCCATCCACATATAGATGGGAACTCGGAAAGGACGATTCAGACCCTAAAAGACATGTTGAGATCCTGCGTTCTTTAGTTTGGAGGTTCGTGGGAGGATCATCTGCACTTAGTCGAGTTCTCATACAACAATAGTTATAAGGCGAGTCTCAAGGCAGCACCATTTGAGGCTCTGTATAGGCACAAGTGTAGATCACCGGTCTGTTGGGATGATATCGGCGAGAGAAAACTTTTGGGGTATGAATTGATCACGAAGACAGTTGATGATGTGGCTCAGATCAAGAAGCATTTGTACGCAACTCAGGACAGACAGAGGAAATGGGCTGATTGTCGTCGAAGGCCTCTAGAGTTTATGGCAGGCGATCATGTGTTCCTCAAGGTATTGCCATGGAGAGGTGTTATCCGATTTGGAGGTGGGGGCAAGTTGATTCCCCGGTTCATCGGTCCATTCCATATTGTGGAACGTGTGGGCAAGATAGTCTACAGGCTCGCGTTGCCACCGGCTTTAGCAGGTGTTTCTCAGCTCAGAAAATACATCAGGGATGACAGTCATATTTTTGACTACTCAGAGTTGTTCGTGAGATTCAGCCAATCTCTATCTTAGACCGATGAGAGAAGGTGTTGAAGAATAGAGTCATCAAGCTGGTTCGAGTTTCTTGGAATCCTCACTCGCCAAATGAGTCGACTTGGGAGTTGAGGAGGAGATCCGAGAGAAGTTCCCTCATTTGTTTGAGTAGTTTGCTTTGTTTTGTTTTCTTTTTCGGGGTTCGCCCTATGTACCGCTTGTATGAATTTCGAGGACGAAATTCTTCTTGTAAGGTGGGTAGGATTGTAACCCTTATTTTTCTGTTTTGGATTTTATTGTATTTTATTTTCTTCTTTCTTGATTATTGTATTCGAATCTCTTTTAATAATGAATCTTGCTTTACTTTGGGCTAATTTATTCTCTTTTGATCATTTTGTACTCTTTTGGCTCGAATCCTGCATTTTTTGGCTCACTACAAATTTTATGCATTACTTTGGGCTCATATATTCTCTTTTGATCATTTTGTACTCTTTTGACTTGAATCCTGCATTTTTTTGCTCACTACAAATTTTACTCTTTTGTGTTTTGGGTTTATATTGATCCATTATATTTTTATCCCATTGATTTCTATTCATTTTCCTTTTTGGATCCTAAACCCATACCCTATACCCATTAACCCGCAACCCAAAACCCAACATCTATCATCCAATATAAATGTCCTAAACCCTAATTAATTAATACCCTAATCTTTTTTCTCTCCCTCCAAATCCCGCCGATCTCTCATCTCATCTCTCTCCTCACATCCCCTGTTCTGTTTCCCTTTGAACCCACTAACCGTCGCTCCGATCGTCCTCTCCGACCACCGCATTTTCAATCCTGCTCGTCGACCCTCGCCTGCTCCCCCTAGTCCTCGTCACCACCCTCTCATCCAACCACCGAAGTCCCTATCATCTTCATCCTTCCCACGGCTGAAACCCATCGCCTGATCGCTCCTCCCCGTTGTCCCTTACACCCTGCCACTGCCTCCCCGTGCTCCCGTCGACCACCCTAGCCCTCGACAGCCCTACACCCCGATCACCCTCCATCTCCAACCTCGACTTCCCCTGTTTTTCCCCGAGCTCCTCTGTTTCGTTGCCCTTCGCCGAGCACCCCCCTCAGGCGACCATCCCCTCGCCCTGTCGATCGCTGTCGGGACCCCCGCCTTCCTCCGCGGTGCGAGTCGCTGTGCACAGGCCGCCATCGAGCTGTAGTCTCTCTCTCTCTCACTTCCCCCTTGCCGTTGTGTGCTGTTCGGGAGAGAAGGGGGATTTGCTGTGGATTTGTTGTTTGGGGAGTTATTGTGTGTTCTTCGCACATTGTTTGCACGTGCTTTTGCGCGTGCGTCGTTCATGATTCGTCGCCCGGAATTCTCATCCTGTTATTCTTTATATTCGAATTTACCATCTAACAGGCAAGGCTCTTCTTGAACCCCTCTATTGTTTGTGTTCAAGAACTTGTTGATCCCCGCAAGTAGATCTTTTATCATATTGTTATACTATTTAAATTCTGTTGAGTATATCGAGGGTTTATACGAGCTAACCCGAGATATCCTTAACTTCATGCCTTTATCTTTGATTCGAACCCTAGTCCCTATTGCACATTGCATATGCATGAATTACATAAAAACATAACTAGATCCATGTTATAGAATTGTTGATGTATTGAATCTTTCAGATTGAATTTGATTGATGAGTTAATTACCATGATTGTAAATTGCATCATAAATCCAGAAATTTACATGTTAATCATCAAATAGCACTTTGTCTATTAATCATCGTGAATTATATGCCTGTATGATGTAATTAGTGCCCATTCATATCAAATTATTTTCTGACCTGCTGTTTACTTCTTTTTGTATCAGAATTTCAACCCTGTTGTTGTAGTAATTTGAAAGAACTTTGTGAATATGAATTGTAGCCCCATGTGTCTATCTTCCAGAACTTTTGACGGAATTGAATTCCGAGTTATAATCTGTTAGATATCAGTCTTTTAGTACTGTTAGGTTCAGATTTCCAGATTCACAATTTCATGCGTATCACCCTGATTTATTAGTAAACAGAACATGTTAACAGTAAAATTAAAATATGAAATTAAATTGGCTAAGACTAGACATGTGTAGGAACCACCCTGAATTTTTGTAGATTTAATTGATGAGTTTTCTAACCTGAAACATATATGTGAACACAATCAATAACCTGTTGCCTGAACATGAAATCTGAAAATAATAGGAATTTCAGCCCAGTTTCTGTAATATTTATATGTCGTATGATATTCGCTGGAACCGGCAGAGAGTCTATTTTCTAGAACTTCTGACGGATCCAGATTTGCTTTTCTGTAGCAGCGGGAATATCTGTTTTTGTACAGTAATGTCCTGCTGTCTAGATTGTATGATTTGTGTTGATTTAATATATTTGCTTCTTGTTTTGTCTGTAACGAGTAGAATTAGTCACACCTAGCATGACACAACCTTGACACCTTCTTGCATGCTCACATAGGATGAAATAAAATATTAACAGGCCGGGGTATTATGGGTTGACTTGATAGTGAACAATCGAAAACTTTACTCGGTAAAGATCTTCTTGCTTGCATGGTTTATTACATGGAAGGTGGAGAAATGCTTGTCATTGTGTGATCATGCTATCATGATATCTTGTCATCTTGTTACCGAGTACACGATCCGTGAATTCACCATCAGTCTAAATCGTTCACTGTTTGCATGCGCCGAACCTGTGGAATGAGACGTAGTAGTACGTGCACTAGAT
The DNA here is from genome assembly GCA_017893485.1 of Hemerocallis citrina. Taxonomy (NCBI): domain Eukaryota; kingdom Viridiplantae; phylum Streptophyta; class Magnoliopsida; order Asparagales; family Asphodelaceae; genus Hemerocallis; species Hemerocallis citrina. The sequence goes on from CM030368.1 coordinate 37,009,997, forward strand.
AGGTTAATAAAATAATAACCCACATTTAAAATTTCATGCTTGATCCCGTACACAGTCATCAATATAGAACTTAAATTGACGTTATTAATTATTGCATGATTAAATATAGACCTTTGACATTATTGCCAATCTTTGTCTTTGTCCTTGACTTTGATCCAGTCCCTTATTTTTGATATACCGTGTTTCCTATTATTCTCTGTTTCCCTCTACTTGCTGTCCATGACTTGCTCTAAGGACATTATTTTCTCTCTTTTTAGATCACGAGTTTATAGGTACTGAAGGATCACTACCAGAAGAAATTGGTGAGCAACGATTTTAGAAGATGGAGTCGAAGATTTCACTGCTTGAATTATTTTTATGCTATATTTCCCTTTGAACTTTGTTACGGATATTATACATTGTTTTGGGCTTTTGTCCTGGAGTTTATTTTTCCAGATACTGAATATTATGTTGGATATTATTATTTGGATTATTTCATTTATTATTGAAGTTGTTCTTTGATTCATGTGATTATATTCTCTTGCATGGTTGTGTTTGTTGTTTATATTGTTGAGTTAGACTGGTAGAACCTATGGATGGTGTTTACATCGTTCGCTGGGCCTTCGTTTCGTACTCGTATTCCGTATTTTGGGAAGTGGGGCATGACAACCGATGCCGAATGGAAGAAGTTGAACCGCAAGGCTATTGGTCATATTCGTGAATGGGTGGATGATAGCGTGTTTCACCATGTATCCAATGAAACCGACACACATGCCCTTTGGTTGAAGTTGGAGTCGTTGTTCGAACAAAGGACCGCCTCCAAGAAAGCATTCATCATCAAAGAGTTGGTCAACATGAAGTATAGGGAAGACATAAAGGTGACCGAGCATCTAAACAACTTCCAGAGCATCATTAATCAATTGGCCATGATGGATATAAAAGTCGATGACGAGTTACAATCGTGTCGCTTCTTGGATCGTTTCCCGACAACTGGGAAACCTTTGTCATCACCATAAGTAACTCTGCTCCTAATGGTGTGTTATCTATGGATAATGTTAAAGATAACATGACGAATGAAGAGACCAGGAGAAAGTCTACAAGTTCCTATAGGAGCCAAGTGTTTGTGGCGGAGAATCGTGGAAGGAGCAAGAGTAAAGGTCCCAGTCGAGATCGTGGAAGAAGTGCAAGCCGTTCGAGGACACGTTTCAATGGAAAGTGTCATCATTGTGGTCTCTATGGTCACTTGATAAAGAATTGCAACATATTGTAGAATAAAAAGAAGGATGGAAAAGATGAATCAACCTACCAAAAGGAGAACACAAGCACTACCGTCGCTACTGTGTCTGTGCAAGTATATAAGTTGTTGGCTCTTAAAGGTGAATGCCTACATGTCGATGAAGATAAAGGCGATTCATGGGTAGCTGATTATGGAGCATTTTTTCATGCCACAGAGTACTCGGAATTCTTCACCACATACAAAGTCGGAGACTTTGGGATAGTGAAGATGGGCAATGATAGCTATTCCAAGATTGCAGGAATCGGTGATGTTTGGTTTGTGATCGATTTGGGCTATAAGCTGTTGTTAAAAAATGTGAGACATGTTCCTGGTCTATGTCTCAATCTATTGTTAACAGGCGTGCTTGATCAACAAGGATTTCATCATCATGGAGGTGACGAAAAATGAAGACTTACCAAGGGATCGCAAGTGGTGGCGAAAGGGAAGTTATGTTGCACCCTTTACAAGATATATGACAAAAATTTACAAAGGAGAATTGAATGTCGTTGATGATTCTTCTCTAAGCCTATGGCACAAGAGGTTAGGCCACATGAGTGAGAAGGGATTGCAAGTTCTGTCAAAGAAGTCTCTCATTCCCTTTGCCAAATGTACCTTACTACACTCTTGTGATTATTGTTTATTTGCTAAGCAACACAAAGCTAGTTTTTCTGGCACCTTCACAAGAAAACAAAATATATTAGACCTAGTACACTCTGATGTTTGTGGCCTTATGGAAGTTGAATCACTAGGTGGTAATAGATATTTTGTTATTGATGATGCTTCACGAAAGGTTTAGGTGTATTTGTTGAAATCAAAAGGCCAGATGTTCCAAACCTTCAAGCAATTCCATGCCATGGTGGAGACGGAGACAGTGAGAGCCCTCAAAGGTATCCGTAGTGGCAATGGTGGAGAGTACACTTCGAACGAGTTCAGAGATTATTGTTTGAAGCATGGCATTAGGTATGAGAAGACAATTCCTAGCACCCCACAACATAATGGTGTAGCTGAAAGGATGAACCGCACCATTTTAGAGAAGGTAAGGTGTATGCTAAAAATGACCAATCTATCAAACCGTTTTTGGGCCGAAGCTGTATCAGCTGCTTGTAATCTCATCAACCGATCACCAAGTGTACCGTTGGGCTTTGAGACTCCTGAAGGTGTATGGAACAGCAGAAGAGCTTCATATTCACACTTGAGAGTGTTTGGGTGCAAAGCATTTGCACGTGTATCCGAAGTGAATAGATTGAAGATCGATGAGAGGCACACCGTGCATCTTCCTCGGGTACGGTAATGAAGAGATGTGCTACCGGGTGTGGGATCCAAAGAGCAACAAGTTATTCTGAAGCAGAAATGTGAACTTCTTTCAGGATCAGACTGTTGCAGACATTGACAAGTAGACAGTCGAGAATATAGATCAGTTCACCTAAGAATCACTGCTGCAACAAGAACCCAATGACAAACCTCTAGAAGCTGTACGTGAATATGTTCCTGAGATGGCTAAAGCAAGAGGTGTTGAGATAGTGTCTGAACCTGAAGACGATGATCAGGAGGATCATGACCAAGGGGAGCCGAGTTAGGAGGAGAAACAAGAGATTGCCCAAGTACCAGTTCGGAAATCAACTAGAGTGGCAAAGCCAAGTACCAAGTATCCTTCTTCACAGTATATCCATGTGACCAGTGATCAGGATGACCCGTATTCCAGATATATTCTGTTGACTGATAATGGAGAACCTGAAAGTTTTGAAGAGGCAAAGACTCACGCCGACAATGAAAAGTGGATGTTGGCGATGAAGTCTGAGATGGAGTCTTTATTAAAGAATGATACCTATGAGTTGGTGGAACTTCCTAAAGGCAGAAAAGCACTCAAAATAAGTGGGTGTTCAAATTGAAGAGGGACTAGAATGAGCAGTTGACGAAATTCAAGGCTCACTTGGTTGTCAAAGGTTTTGGGCAGAAGAAAGGAGTAGATTTTGATGAATACTTCTCACCAGTGGTCAAGATGACTTCTATTCGACTTATTTTGGGGCATGGCAGCTAGCATGGATCTTGAGGTGGAACTGTTGGACGTGAAGACAACATATTTGCATGGTGATTTGGAAGAGGTAATTTACATGGAGCAACCAAAAGGTTTTGAAGTCGAGGAAAAAAGAACACATGGTTTGTAAGCTGAAGAAAAGCTTGTACGAGCTAAAGCAAGCACCAAGGAAGTGGTATAAGAAGTTTAACTCGTTAATGGTCGGTCATGGGTATAAAATGACAAATGCAGATCCATGTGTATACATCCAACATTTCATTTGAGGTAACTTCATCATTTTATTGCTCTATGTTGATTGTGGGCCAAGATGTTACTATGATTCGCAAGTTGAAATCAAATTTATCAAAGTCCTTTGATATCAAAGTCTTAGGGCCAGCTAAGCAAATTTTGGGCATGGAGATTACTCGTGACAGGAAGGCAAAGAAGTTGTGGTTGTCACAGGAGAGGTTTGTTGAACGAGTACTTGAAATGTTCAACATGCAAGGAGCTAAGCCATTGAGCTCACCTCAAGGTAATCAATTCAAGTTAAGGAGAAGGTTATGCCCAGATACTCAAGACGATAAGGATAAGGTGGCAAGTATTCCCTACTCATCAGCTGTCGGTAGTCTTATGTATTCTATGGTATGCACTTGCCCAGGCATATCATATGCAATTGGTGTTGTTAGTTGTAACCCCCATTTCCGACTATACGAATTTTCTGTGTTTGGATTCTTGATAAAATTTTCCGTTTTCTTAAATCCGTTTTGTTTATTTTGGGTCTCCTATTAAAATCCATTTCTATTCATTAATTATATTTGTAGTTATTTTCAAATAATTTTTATATTGTAATACAATCCTATTTTGTTATATGATCTTATTATTATTATTATTATTATTATTATTATTATTATTCTTTCTTTGATTGTTTATTAATTTGAAAAGGCCCATAGATTTTAATCCATCTTTAATTATTATTATTTATTAATATGAAGCACATTAAGTTAACCAAAAGTTATTGGATTTATTATTTTTTAAAACGCAAACCCAAATTCTAATTTAGACTATTATGTTATTGTTTGATCAATTGATTTTGTTTGTGGGTAGCCCAACTCTTAACCCAAACCTAATATCTCATTCATATTTAATTTATATATACCAAACCTAATATCTCATTCATATTTAATATATATATATATATATATATATATATATTAATAACCATATAGCCCATTCTTATTGGATCCTAACTCAAACCCATTAACCTGTTAACCTAAACCCACACCCTAATTTTCCTATATATACTAATTAACATTAACCCTAATTAACTAACCTAATTATCATCTAATATTTTCTTTCTCCGCCGCCTAATCCTTCTTCCTCCTCTGCTCGATCTTCGAACCCATCCCAACTTGTCCCTACTGTTCCATCCCTCGTCACCTCAGTCTTGATCGTCACCAGTGCCTCGCCACCCGCAACCACCTGAAGCACCCCATCTCCATCGCCACCTTTCACCCCCGTCTCCACCTCCATCTCACCCGTCGCTCGCACCCAGCCTCCTCGCGAGCGCTTCCACCCCTGTCATTGCCGCAACCACCGACCACCTTCCCCCTTGCCGATGCCTGCAACCTCTGCCCTCGTCAACCGTAGTCGCCACCACCATCGACACCGCGATTGCCATCCATCGACCACCACTGCTATTGCCACCGTCGACCCCCGCTCATCCCACACTCGCCATCGCCTTGCCTTGCTGCTGCCTCCCTGTCTCACACCCGTCAGCATCGCCGTCGAGTCTCCCCCGCTGCGCCATCCCACGCCCTTGCAGCCAACGCCTAGCCGCTCCCTGCCACCAACTGCTCCACCATCGCTCGCAACCCTCGTCACCTGAGCACCATCTTTAACCTCTGTCACAGCTTCACACCGCAGCACCACGACTCCACCTTCCGTGCTTGCTGCCCAACCATTTCCAAGATCTTCCCCTTGCTGCTACTTCTTGTTGCGGGTTTTTCTTCGCTACCGCCGATCACCGCAAACACCCTCACCGTTGCTATCTCGTGTGTTGCCACTGTCTCTTGTGGTTGTTGTTTGTGCGCCGTCGTGTGTTGCCCATGTCGTCGTTGTTGTTGCCGTATCTGTTGCCATCGGGACTCTCGTTCCCATTACTCTTTCATTTCGGAATCGTCATCAATAAGGCAAGTTTCTCTTGAACCAAGTTGTTGTTCTAGTTCAAGAACACTTTTTGATCTCCGCAAGTAGTTTCTATTTTGTTATCGTATCTTTATTTGCTCGATACCCTTCAAAGAGACTATTACGGATTCATCGGCAAATCTAAGTAGTAGTTTTCTTTTCGTGCCATTCCCTTTGATTCAAATCCAAGTTTTTATATACATCGTCATATGCATACACTACATGAATACATTGTAACCCCTGTTTTTGACTTTATGTATTTTTGACTGTATGTTTCATTTTTGGTATTTTTCTCCCTTGTATTTTTCTGAACCGTATATTGGATTTGATTTCAATATATATTCGTTTTATTTCATTCTAAGCTCCTTGTGTTTGATTGTTTGTCTCTTTTGATCGTTTTCCATCATTTTGATCATTTCTTCATTTTTGGTCTTGTTATCTTTATTTTATTGTTTCATGGTGTTGTGGTGGAGTTTTGGTGGTGTTTTTCCTTTCCCATGATTTTTGACCCCTAATAAGATTTTTCAAGAGCCATAGAATTCACTCTAAATTGTATTCCTATTGGTATTTGACCCATTATCTATTACCCATTCGTATACCTATTACTACATGCAAATACCCACAACCCACTAACCCACATTCAAGCCCTATAAATAAAACCCCCTTAACACAAACCCTAACCCTAATACCACAAACCCTAGCCTCTCTCTCTCCCTCTCTCTCTCTCTCTCTCGGCCTAATCTGCCCCAACCCGAGCCCCACTACAGCCCTCATCCCGGCCTCCTACTCAGGCCGATCAGCACCCCTAGGCCGAGCAACCCTAGCTCCGGCCATCCCCTACTCCGGCCACCACACAACCCGACCACCTTTTCCCCTCCTTGCTTGCCGAACCCTCAAACCACCACCACCATCATCAAGTTTGCAACTTTTTGAACCCCATACTCTCTCTTCGTGGTGTTTCTCAAAGTGGGTGCTTTCCACTTTGTTCGTTGCATCAAGGGATTCGTTCGTGAGAGAATTTTGTTCGTAGTTGCTTGGATTCGTGCTTGGAGCGGATTTTGTTCATGGGTTTTACTTCTAGGATTATTTGCATCGTTCTTCATCCCCTAATAAGGCAAGTAACTTGTACTCCAATTCATTTGTTTGATACAGGTCCCAAAGTTCACCTATAGTGTAGTTGGGTCTAGAGACAACCTGAGATTGTGTTTTCCTTAATGGGTTTTGTCTCTATTGTGATATTTTGGCCATAGATGACTCATGACACAAATCTTGATATGTGATAACCTAGGTGCCCAATTCTTGATTTTTGACATGTATGTGGATATTTGTGTGAATTTATGTTTGGATTAAGACCCATGTGAAATAATAGGTGTGGACATGTTAATAACCCTAAATCATGATGTTTAGATGCTTGGTAGGTTGTATTTCAAGTTTGGATGTGTTTGGATCAATATTCTTGAAGTCATGATGTTCTTGATTTGAAGTGTGAAATCTGTAAATTCTGGAGATTCTGTTTTGATTGCTGTTTTTGTCCATGCTACAGCCAGTATCTTGATTCCTGTACAAAATATGAAATTTAGATAATTTTGTCTATTTTCAAACCCCACTGATTTTGCTTGATTTGAATTTCGTATGACTGAGTTATGACTGTTTTAGTACCGAGGTGTCGATCTATTCCAGATTCTGTTTTGGGTTAATTTTGTTAACAAACTATTTTCAAGAACTATTCTATACATATTAGCTTGATCCAATATTTTGTTCAGTGTTTCTTTATGATATTAGGGACTACCGAGAATTTTGATGAATTTAATTGATAAGTTTTATGTGGTATTTCATGCTCGTTTTTAAAATCTATACATGCTGTAATTTGCTCGCTGTCCAGTAAAGAACTTTATTTTCACTATGATTCCTTTTACTGTATGAAAATTCTTTGTGAAATGTGAAAGTTAGTAAATTCTATCTATTTTCATATTCCTTTGGCGGAATTGGATTTCGTTTCACTGGTTGCGAGATATCTTAGTTTTCGTACAGCAGTGTTGAGATTTCTCGATTCGCTGAACTATGTTTCCTTGATGCTTTTGTATTTTTGATGACTTATCTATTTTTACTAGAAAATTCTAAAACTCTATATTTTGATTCTGGACATATAGTGAATTACCCCAGATTTTTCGTGGAATTACTTAATGTGTTTTCATGCTGTTTTCATGCTCTTGAATCCGTTTTCTTGATTTCTGGCTGAACCTAAATTCTGTATTCAAACCAGTTTTGAGCTGTGTTGTTGTGAACTAGCATGTGACTTTATTATACTCTCTGGATTCATGTGGATGTCTATTTTCCAGATCCTTTGACGGATCTAGACTTGCTTGTTTGTAACTCTTGGAATCACTATTTTACTACAGCATGGTCTTGCTGTCCTGAACTTGAGATGTGTTTATTTTGTTCCTTTATGAGATAACTTGCACTTGTACATATTTAGTTTGCTACTTGCACTTGTCACATGATCATGCCATTCTATTCTTGATATATTTTGCACATATTCATGCTTGTTGGATATTAATAATAAAATTAACCAAGCCGGGGTTTAAGGGACAGATCTAATGGTGGATAATTCAGAAATGTGTACTCGGAAGGGGATCCACTGATCCTACGTGATACTTGACATGATTAATTGATACTTGCACGCAAGACACGATACTTGCCACTTGCACAACTTGAGACGTGATTACATGATACATGATACTTGGAGCTTGGAGCTCAATTACTAGCTTGTCCCCGAGTATACTATTCTCTATGGTCCACTATGAAATCTAAAGCAAAACTGTTGTGTTGTAGCAACCATGTAGTATGGGCTGCATGAAGTGTTACCTAGATAGTAATTCACTACAAGACTTGATACATGCTACTTGAATATGATACTTGAACATGATACGTGAACATGATACATGCTTGCTTGATACTTGACTACATGATACATGAGACTTGATTACATGAGACTTGAAACTTGATGCTTGATACATGAACATATGACACTTGACACTTGATGCATGATTACATGATACTTGACTACTTGACACGTGATTTATACCATGTACACTTGATCACTTTTACCTTGTTAGTTGTTTACACTTGACATCACACTTATACCATGTGCTAGTTAGTTTTCCCATGTGCTTGTATCCTACATTATAAGTAACTCGTGACTTGCAATTGACAGGTACTTGTGTTCTCTCTTTTCCCCTTTCCTGCATTCGATGAATTGCAGATTATGAAGAATAGGTTCAAGATGGTATTGGAGACTTGAAGTATTAGTGCTGCTTGTTTTATTATTATTTCATGTATCGTGCTTGAACAATAATTGTATTCGTGAGACTTGGATTATTCTTGTATTGTGAGACTTGGGTTTATTTCTTGTATTTGGTCAATGTGACCCAAGACTTGTATTTTATTCAGATCATGACTATTTGAGATTTATGTATTTGGTTTCAAGTATTCGTGATGGTATTTTGACTCATTATGTGCATGTGGTTGATAAATCGCTTCTGACTCTGTATATTTCTTGTGCATGTTGTTAAGATTTCTTGAACAGCTTATGGATGATGAAAATCATTCGCTGGGCTTTTTTTACGTATCTGTATTCCATATTCTTTTGGGAAGCGGGGCGTGACATACATAGATTAGAAACATGTTATATAGAAAGTGATGATTTAAATGTTTTTTGATTGGATATGATGTTCATGCTATGTTAATAATAATAATTTGTCTTGTTAATAGTAGAATTCCAACATAAAGATTGGGTATAAATTTCTGTTAATTAATCGCCATGAAGTTATATGCATTTGTATATCGTTTGTTGTTAATTAATGATTAACCAACTTGCTGGCATGTTGTTTGTTACCGCTGAATCTGGTGTGGGGGTAAACAGATGAGATTTGTGAGTTCGTGGAAAAACCTGAATAGCGGATCCAAGCCTGTTCGTCAGAATTGGGCTGCTGACTCCCGCCGCTCACCTGCAAGGAAGTGCGATACACCGGGGTTGATCCCGGCGACGCACCCTCCGACGCTCTTGTCAGTAACCAGTGATGATTAAGAAAGAGCTTAAGTTGGCAAAAGAGTGATTACCTGGTCACAGTGGTAGGTAGGCGGTATTTATAGTCGCCATGGGAGTCTGATTAGGGTCCTGATTTCCTGTGAAACCGTTAGGAGTAAAATCCTCATAATTAGTTTAGGAAACTGATCCCTGATTCCCGGTGAGAGGATAATTGCAAATCAGGCCCGTTGATTTAGTCAAATCAGTGACCCTGATCTCCTCTTGCTGGTCTGGGTTTGTCTTGGGTTGGGACCCGTACCCAGCTAGAGTGGATCCGTTTCGCGGGTTATTGGATCTGTGAAGGGGAGATCCAGTGCCCGCTTCGGGTCCATCTATATGCGAAATTACCGTTTTACCCCTGAGCTTCAAGATTCGTTCCCAATCTGGACGGTTCCGATTTAACCCCATTTTTAGCCATATCACGAGCCCCCCACTCCTAAAGACTGAGTGTGATCAGCCTTTGAGGAGTAGTTTAACTGTTTCAGTGGCTAGTGGAGTTGTATCGGAGTCCGAATGGAGGGTTTTGAGTCTCGAAGGGGGTAGTGAGGTGATTTTTGAAGTTGTAAGCTGTTTCGAAGCCTTGTTGAATATTCGACGGTTTTTATCTATTTTTTCGGATCATTTATTTAATTTTGCGATGTGTTAACCAATCGTTCGGGGGCCTTAACAGTACATTCTAGGCAATAATTGTTCGGTCAGGGGCTCAAAAATATTCCCCCGAATTTATAATTATTTTCTAGAATGTTTAGTTAATTTTTCTGAATTTTTAGCAATTTTTTCACAATTTTTAAATAAATAAAACGATTAAAATAAATAAAAACTGATTATACCTATTTATGGCGTGGCTTGATCTGGGCCCTTGATCTCGCGCGAGCACGAATATCTGAAAGATCTGGCGGTTGTAGTCGCTCGGTAGTCGTTTTCTCGCTTTTGGAGCTCGGATGGGCACTTGCTCAGTTAGCCGACCGGGGGTATAAGGGTTCGGCTGTCCGAGCGACGTGGCATGATCTGAGCCGTTGGATGGTGGCGCGAATCTCGAGGCGGGCTCAGTTCTCAAGAAAATGCTATCTTGTCGTTTAGCGCACATGGCACGATCTGGACCGTTCATCATCAGAAGCACGGATTTCTGGAAGATCCAACGGTCGTGGTCGTTCGGCAGCTTTTTTCTCTGTTTTGGAGCTCGGATGGGCACTTGTTCGGTTAGCCGACCGGGGGTATAAGGGTTCGGCTGTCCGAGCGACGTGGCTCAATCTGAGCCGTTGGATGGTGGCGCGAATCTCGAGGCGAGCTCAGTTCTCAAGAAAACGCTATCTGGTCGTTTAGCGCACGTGGCACGATCTGGACCGTTCATCATCAGAAGCACGGATTTCTGGAAGATCCAACGGTCGTGGTCGTTCGGCAGCTTTTTTCTCTGTTTTGGTGCTCGGATGGGCACTTGCTCTGTTAGCTGACCGGGGGTATAAGGGTTCGGCTGTTCGAGCGACGTGGCGCGATCTGAGCCGTTGGATGGTGGCATGAATCTCGAGGCAGCTCAGTTCCCAAGAAAACGCTATCTCGTCGTTTAGCGTCGCTGGCAAGATCTGGGCCGTCTGATCGAGATCTTACACGAATGTTGAGGAGAAAGTGAGTTTTCTCCATTTTGGGGCTCGGATGGGCACTTGCTCGGTTAGCCGACCGGAGGTCTAAGGGTTCAGCTATTCGAGCGACATGGCGCGATCTGAGCCGTTGGATGATGGCACGAATCTCGAGACAGGCCCAGTTCCCAAGAAAACACTATCTTGTCGTTTAGCGACCCTGGCAAGATTTGAGCCGTTGGATGGTGGCACGAATCTCGAGGCAGCTCAGTTCCCAAGAAAACACTATCTTGTCGTTTAGCGATGCTGGCAAGATCTGGGCCGTCTGATCGAGATCTTACACGAATGTTGAGGGAGAAGTGAATTTTCTCCGTTTTGGGGCTCGGATGGGCACTTGCTCGGTTAGCCGACCGGGCCCCTTGATGTTGGGGTCGGATCGCACGTCGCTCAGATTTTGATCCCGTGTGTGCCGAGCTACTTGACTTGTATCGAAACGTTTTGTCTTTTCGCCAACAGTTGCTGCTCGGTCATAAAGTCGTTTGGGCTTTCGTAACGTTTCAAGAGCAGGCCAAGAGTCGCGCCCTTACGTTAGGAAGCCCAAGAGACTTTTTCTTTTACTATAAATCTTCACTCCCCCACCCCAAATCTCATTATTCACTTTTACTTTCTCTCTCAAGTTTTTACTTTTCACCATCGAAGTTTTTAGCTCCTGGGTAGTGCTGCTAGCTGTCGCGGCAAGGCGTTTCTTTGCTCCGGCAAACTTTTCCGACCGTAACAATCACTTCAAGGTCAGTCTCTCTCCTTTCTCTTTAGAAAAAATGGTTAAGATTACTTCTTCGGATGAGACCCCCGCCTTGGACCAAGTCGTTAGCCGAGCGGGTAAAGGAAAGGAGGTGGTAGAGCCGACCGAGCAGACCATTGTTCGGCCGAGCAAGAGTGGTGAGGTCGCCGAGCCACCCCAGGAGGTTGTGGCGAAGTCCCAGAAGGGTAAGGGAGTGGTTACGATCATTGAGCAGCCGAAGACGGCAGGGGAGTTTGGTCGGCAGCCGATCGTTCTGTCGAGCGTGGGGGTGTTCGGAGCTATTCCGAAGAGATGCTGGAGAAGGTGACCCAGGGCACCGCCAAGTCGGTAGAGGAGAACGAGCCGAGAGAGTTGTCCGAGGTGGACCATATCACTTCGGTTCTTACGGAGGCTGATTTGCATCGGATCCGGACTGGATTCCAAATCCCTGCCGAATATGGGCTGCTTCTCCCGGGGCCTGGTTTCCGAGCCTGCACGTCGTCTTCGGCCGATGCGTGCGTTTTTCCGGTCGACTCCTTGGCCGCCGGGCTTCGCTTTCCGCTGCATCCGTTCATTGCCGAGGTCCTCAATTGGTACGGCCTGTGCCCCGCCCAGCTGATGCCGACCACTTGGAGGCACGTTTTTGCATTTGTTCTTCAGTGTCAAGAGATCGGCGCCGAGCCAAGTCTGTTCCTCCTTCGGAGCCTCTACCGCCCTTGTCAGCCGAACATGAATGAGCAGAGGTTCTACCTTTCGCCGCGGACAGGCGTGAAGTTGATCGAGAACCCGGACTCGATCAAGCATTGGAAGGAGAAGTATTTCATTGTCCGAGCTCCCGCACCCTGGGCAATTCCAATAGCTTGGTCGAGGGAAGGCCTGCCCAAGCGAGCGAAGAAGGAGCCGGTGCTGAGTGATGAGGAGACGGAAGTCCTCAAGAAACTCCTCGGCCTGCCGACGCTAAGTTGGAAAGACATCACCGAGGAGGCTTTGTTCCGAGGGGGTCTCAGTCCGATCGACCCCAGTACGCTTCTGGTATTTTTACTTTTTGCTTGAAGTTCTTGAAAATTTTTCTAAGTTTTTTCATTCGGTTTGCGCAGAGTCTTCTAAGATGGACTATAGGGCGTTGATGGCGAAGGCTAAGGTGGCTAGGGAGCAGGAGACGAGAAAGAAGAGACCCTCGACAAGGCCTCAGGGCGGCCGAGCACCGAAGATACCTTCGGTCCCAAAGACCGCCGACCTGCAGGGGGTCGTTGTTCCGGATGTCGATCCTTAGCCGGAGAAGGTCGCGGCCTCCGATCCTCCTGTCTCGGATGCACCGACTCCAACGGCGAAGGCAGATGCTCCCGGCTCGTTGAGTGGCGCGTTCAACGTGAGCAGGGTGTTATCCCTCCAAATTCCGCCCCTCACTGCCGAAGCGGAGAAGATTCTGACCGAGGAGCACAAGCAGATCTTCGTCCCCGACTGGCAAGTAATGAAGGTCGACGGTTTTTTTGGCGACGGCAACATTTGTATGCAGGCGGTGAAGCACCTGCCGACCCCAAAGGACCAAGCGGCCCTTAAGTCCGGGGAGGTCGGGGACGCCATAATGCAGATTGCTCGGAACACGATGTCGGTAAGTGGACCGAACACTTTCTTCTTGAAGCATTTTTCCGAAATTTTCTAAGTTTCTAGGTCCGGACCTTAAAGGTTTGTTCTCTTTTCAGACCCTCTGCCACTTCAACTTCTTGCTCGAAGAGTTCGCGAGCAAAGAACAAGAGCTGACGGCGCAGTACGACCGGGAGAGGTCGGAGCGTGCAAAAGCTGTGAAGCTGCTCGATGCTGAGCAACTCCTCACGGCAAAATGCGGTGCCGAAGTGGCAGGGTTGGAGGCGCAGCTGGCCGAAGCCATTCAGCGGTCGAGGGACGAGGCAGCCAAGCTCGAGGCCTCGGAGAAGGAGAATGCCGAGCTGAAGGAGGAGCTGGCCAAGGCTCGGTCGGAGGCGGAGAAAGCTCGAAAGAAGACCGAGAAGATCGTGGCCAAGCACCAATCGAAGGTGGCGAAGGCGAAGAGGGCTGTCCAGCAAGAGGCCGAGCTGCACATGTTTAAGAACATGGAGGACGCGTACGGCTGAGCCCTGCTTCATATCGCCGCTCGGAACCCGGGGTTCGACACATCCTCCTACCACTTCTACGACCCCGTGGAGGGGGAGGAGGAGCTTCCCCCGGCAATGCTCAGCCCCGAGGGACAGGCCGACGGTGTCGAAGGCACGGGAGAGACAGAGGCCTAGGATGAGGAGGAGGAAGACTCCGAGGAGGAGGGCGAGGGCGAGGACGAGGACGAGGACGAGGCCGAGGGCGAGGGGTCGGCGGACTCGAGCGACAAAAAGGTCGACCCCTGATTTGGTTGCGTCTTTGGTCTCTTTTTTTTTTTGTAAGGCCTGACCGCGGACTGGCCACCGCTTTTGTAATGCTTTTTGAGTTTTGAATGAAAACGCTTTTTGTTTGGCCAAAAATTCTCCAAGTGTTAGGCCCCGGATTTTGTGTTTGATTAGTCGTAAAATTTCTCCAAGTGTTGGGCGTCAAATTTATCTTTGCTTTTCAGGTGAAGTTTGGTCCGATCACGGAGGTTTCGTACCTTCGTAAGGAGCTGACCAAAACGAAGCGAGAGCTTTCCCATAGCCGAGAGAGGCGGTTTTATATGTTCTTGAAGCTAGAGGAGATAAAGGCAGCTGCGAGGGGGTATTGTCGCGAGTTGAAGCAACTACGGAAGCAACCCCAAGCTCCTTGTCCCGAAGGAGAGATTGAGCAGCTTCGTAGGGAGCTTTCCGTTGTCGAGCAAAAGAATAACGAGCTCTTGGCCGAGATCCGTCACTTGGAGTTAACAGAGAAAGAACACTCGGCGGAAGAAGAGAAGCTAGCTTCCAAGTTGGAGAAGTTGTCATCCGAGCGCCAAAAGTTGTTGGCTGAGGTTGACAAGCTTAGGAGGATTATGATAGATAGGGGGATCGAGGTCACCCATTATCGACGACTTGCGACCGATAGCGCCAATGTCTCGGGCTCGTCAAGACCTCCTCGTTTGAAGATGTCGACAAAGGATGATGCTCTGAGAGATAGGATTATCGAGCTGGAGGAAGAGGTCGCGTCTCTCAAGCCTCTGCCTGAGAGGGCCAACATTCGTAGTACGTCGTGTACTCGCGAAGAGAGCGAGAGAGGGATTACTTTCTACGAGCTTGTGACTCGTTTGCCTGTGGCGAGGCGGAGTCCTGCTGACGCTCAGAGTAGTGTAGCTATCTCGTCTAGCGATGCCTCGGTCGGCGCCACAGTTGGAGTTAGCGGCGAAGGGGGATCTCGCTTCGCTGGTTTGGAATCAAGCTCGGAGGTTAGGCGTCACCGCCCCCGCGTTTCTTTGAACCGAAGCGTACCCCTTCCGAAGAGGCACTAAACAAGTTGTCTTATGTTCCTTTAAGCTATTGTAAAACTCTGTTGTAGCGTCGGTCTAGTTGTATGTAGAGCTACTTTATTTGAATAAAAGTCCTAAAGTTTGTTTTGAAAATTCTTGAAGTGTTGGACTTCGGCAATGTTTGAAATTTTGTTGTTCGTCTCTTCCTCTTTTCAGCTCGTGGTGGTAGCTCAAGACGCCGACCCCAATCGCTCGGATGACCACGCTCGAACCGAGGCTGGCTCGGGGGTGACGAGGTTGTGCTCAGTGAGGTGCCGAGAGCGGCTCTATGAAGTCGAGCTGGGATTGCGCCGAGCCGGAAGCGAGCGGGACCACCTTCAGCTCATCCTAGGTCAGCGAGACATTGAGATCCGGCGTCTGGAGTGCAGGATCGCCGAGATGACCCCTATAGGAGAGGACGAAGAATCGCCGACCGCCTTTAGCAATGCCCTTCGGATCCAGTGTGTTCGGCACAATTTGTCGAAAATAATAGCCGAAAGGGACGATCTGCTCTCTGAGATCCGTCACCTGCAGACTGTAGAGGCGGAGCTTCGGACGGAGGGAGAGGGACTGGCGGCCGAGGTTGCCAAATTAACTGACGACCGAACGGGACATTGATGGTTTTTTTTAAAAGCCAAGTGTAGTGAGTCGGCATTGTAACTTTTGTTCTTTAAGGCCTTGTAACCTTGTTGTATGGAAGAGTCGCTTTGTACCGTGTCCCAATTATTAATGATATTTCTTTCTCGAACTTGCATGTCCTTTGTAGCTTTGTGTAGTCATTTCGTTTGTGACTGTATTCATCGCGCCGAGGTCCCCGAGTCGGCCCCTTTCTCGTTCGCAGTTCGGCGCCGTGGTGCGATCTGAGCCGTTGGATCTTGGCACGAATCTTGAGATGGCTCAGTTCCCAAGAAAATGCTATCTTATCGTTTAGCGACGCTGGCAAGATCTGGACCGTTGGATTTTGGCACGAATCTCGAGACGACTCAGTTCCCAAGAAAATGCTATCTTGTCGTTTAGCGACGCTGGCAAGATCTGGGCCGTCTGATCAAGATCTTACACGAATGTTGAGGGAAAAGTGACTTTTCTCCGTTTTTGGGCTCGGATGGGCACTTTCTCGGTTAGCCGACCGGAGGTCTAGGAGCTCGGCTGTTCGAGCGACGTGGCGCGCTCCGAGCCTGCCTCTTGCTCATTCGCGGTTCGGTGACAAGAGCGTTCGGCCAGTGGTGCCGAGCAGCGCTTCGGTCTCCTCTTCTTGCGAAGCTGCGAGATGAGCCGAGCCTTACCCAATGGTGGGCTCGTCGATCATCGTGAGAGTTCAACGGTCGTGGGAGCAATTCCGAATGGCGCCCCACTCCTAGCCCACTTAGAAGCGAGCTTGCGGAGTAGAATCGAGCCAAGTGTTGGACTCCGGAACCATCGTTAGAGTTCAACGGTCGTGGGAGCAATTCCGAATGGCGACCCACTCCTAGCCCGCTGAGAAGCGAGCTTGCGGAGTAGAATCGAACCAAGTGTTGGACTCCGGAACCATCGTTAGAGTTCAACGGTCGTGGGAGCAATTCCGAATGGCGACCCACTCCTAGCCCACTTAGAAGCGAGCTTGCGGAGTAGAATCGAACCAAGTGTTGGACTCCGAAACCATCGTTAGAGTTCAACGGTCGTGGGAGCAATTCCGAATGGCGACCCACTCCTAGCCCGCTTAGAAGCGAGCTTGCGGAGTAGAATTGAGCCAAGTGTTGGACTCCGGGACCATCGTTAGGATTGTTCAACGATTGTGGGAGCAATTCCGAGCGACGAACTACTTCTGGCTCGCTTAAGAGCGAGCTTGCGAAGTAGAGTCGAGCCGGGTATTGGACTCCGAACCATTGATTGAATAAAGAATAAAGGCGGAGAGACACAAGCAATTTTATAAGTACGAAAAAGCATTCTTTATTGATAATTGACGACGAGCCGTTTTTACATATGACAACTTAAGAGAGGAATTACAAGTTAGAGGAGAGGAATGGTTCGACACCCTGTGATACTCAGAGAGGCACCGGGGTGCTTTCTTGGTATTTTAAAAGGTGGTCGGCATTCCAGGTCCTCGGAATCTCCTTGCCTTCGAGGTCTTCCAGACGATAAGCTCCGGGCCGAACTACCCTTGCGATCTTGTAAGGTCCTTCCCAATTCGGGGCTAGTTTGCTCTTCTGACTAGGAAAGGAGATGGCTAGTTTTCTGAGGACTAAGTCCCCCTCCTTGAGATCGGTGGGTCGGACTCTCTTGTTGTACGCCAATTCGATCCTCCTCCGGTAGTTCTGTTGGCGGATCGACGCCATTTCTCTCAGTTCGTCCACCAGGTCTATGTTCGCCCGGAGGTCTCTGGCATTCTGTTCCTTGTTGTAGGCTGCGAGGCAAGGAGAAGGTATTCCGACTTCGAGAGGTATCACTGCCTCGGACCCATAGGTGAGGTTGAACGGGAACTCTCCTGTGGAGGTCCGTTTATTGGTGCGGTAGTTCCACAGCACGTTGGGGAGTTGATCGACCCATAAGCCATTGGAACACTTGTCCAGTCTCTTCTTGATACCAGAGAGGATCTGCCGGTTAGCATTCTCCGCCTGGCCATTCGACTGTGGGTGGGAGATGGAGGAAAAGCGCTGTTGGATGGCAAGGTCTTCACATAGAGCTCGGAACGCTGCCCCAGTAAACTGAGTTCCGTTGTCTGTTACGAGGACACGGGGTATGCCGAATCGGCAGATGACGTTCTTCCAAAGGAATTGAAGCACCTTGTTCTCGGTGATAGTGGCTAGGGGCTCGGCCTCAATCCACTTCGAAAAGTAGTCGATGGCTACGACCAAGAACTTGAACTGGCTCAGAGCTGGAGGGAATGGCCCTAGTAAATCCATCCCCCACATTGCGAAGGGGATAGGACTTGATAGGGAGGCGAGGTTAGCTTGGGGGAGGCGACGAATGTTGGAATGTCTCTGACAAGAGCCACATTGCCGAACGTGTCGCTCGGCGTCTTAGAGGAGAGTCGGCCAGAAGTATCCGTAATTCAGAGCTTTTCGAGCCAAAGACCTAGACCCTGAATGTGCTCCGCCGATGCCTTCGTGGAGCTCCTGTAAGGCGTAGTCGGCCTGTTCTAGGGAAAGGCATCTCAGGTACGGTCGGTCGTCTATCTGCGAGAAGGAGCGCTTGTACAAGATCCCCTCAGTCAGGATGTACCACTCGGCCCTAGTTCTTACTCGGCGGGCTTCCTTAGGGTCCTCGGGGAGGATTCCGTCCCTTAGGAATTCCACTAACGGTTTCATCCAATTATCTTGCAGTAGGACCGGCAATGACTCCACTGAGTCGAGGGTCTCGTCTTCTATACTCGGTTTCAAGAGGACCTCGATCAAGACGGTCTGCTCGAGACCTTGGAGGGAGGATGAGGCCAACTTGGAGAGGGCGTCGGCCTGTGAATTCTCTTCTCGAGGGACTCGTTGGATGAGTGCCTCTTCAAACCGGGCCATAAGTGTTCGGACTTTGGCGAGGTACTTCGCCATCCGTTCGTCTCGTGCCTCGTAATCGCCCAAGACTTGGTTCACAACCAGCTGAGAGTCACTATGGATTCGGAGGCGCTGCGCCCCGTCACGTCGGGCAAGTCCGAGGCCAGCGATTAGTGCCTCATACTCTGCTTCGTTATTTGAGGCCTTGAAATTCATGAGAAGGGCATACTGGAGGACGAAGTCATCTGGACCCGTCAGGATGATACCTGCGCCGCTTCCCTCGTTGCAAGAGGAACCATCCACAAAAACCGTCCAAATAGGGGGTCCGTTCGGGACATGGCTGACCTCGGGAATGGTGGTCTCGACGATGAAGTCCGCGAGGGCTTGAGCTTTGATCGCAGTCCGAGGCTGGTAGGAGATGTCGTGTTGGCTCAGCTCGATGGACCATTTCATAAGCCGGCCTGAGGTTTCCGGCTTGTGGAGGACCTGCTTCAGCGGTTGGTCGGTGAGGACCACAACCGAGTGGGACTGAAAGTATGGGCGGAGCTTCCTTGCCGCCATAACCAGGGCGTAGGCCATCTTTTCTATCTTCGGGTAGCGGAGCTCGGCGTCCCGAAGCACTTTGCTCACATAGTAAATTGGCCTCTGAGCCCGATCTTCTTCTCTCACCAAAACAGCACTTAGGATCTGCTCGGAAGCAGCTAAGTAGATGAAGAGGGTTTCCCCTGGAACGGGCTTGCTGAGCAGGGGAGGATTGACCAAGTAGGCTTTCAGCTGTTTGAACGACTCCTGTTGCAGTTCGCCCCACTCGAAACCCTTGGCCCCCCTGAGAGCCTTGAAGAAAGGGAGGCACTTTTCCCCAGATTTCGAAAGGAATCGCCCAATAGCGGCGAGGCGACCCGTAAGCTTTTGCACTTCCTTGACATTCCGAGGTGGGGCCATGTCCAGTATGGCTTTAATTTTTTCAGGATTTGCTTCGATCCCTCGCTGGCTGACCATGAAGCCAAGGAACCTTCCTGATGAGACCCCGAACGCACACTTGTTCGGATTAAGCCTCATGTTGTGCCTTCTCAGTACGCCGAATGCCTCCTGGAGGTCAGCCACATGGTCGGTACCTCGGATGCTCTTCACGAGCATGTCGTCGACGTATACTTCCATGTTGCGGCCTATCTGGCTTTGGAAGACTTTATTGACAAGGCACTGGTAGGTGGCTCCAACATTCTTCAATCCGAACGGCATAACTCTATAACAGTAGAGGCCCTGGTCGGTAATGAAGGAAGTCTTCGCAATGTCCGGGGGGAACATTCGGATCTGGTTGTAGCCGGAGAAGGCGTCCATGAAGCTGAGGAGCTCATGGCCCGAGGTGGCATCAATGAGGGTGTCGATATTCGGGAGAGGGAACGGATCCTTCGGACACGCCTTATTCAAGTCTGTGAAGTCGATGCATATCCTCCAGGAACCATTGGACTTCTTAACCATGACGACATTGGAGAGCCACTCGGGGTAGTTCACCTCCTCCTTGATGGCTTGTTGTCGCTCGGGAGAGAATTTACGCCTCTTCTGCTGAACCGGTCTGCACCCCGGTTCGACGCTGAGGCGATGCACTAGAAGCTCCTCAGAAATCCCGGGCATATCCGCGGTGGACCAAGCAAATAGGTTGAGGTTCTTTCGGATGCACTGCACCAAGTCGGAACATAGGGCAGTCAGCAGGGACTTGCTGATGAGGAACTTTCGACTCGGGTCCTCGTCCGAGAAGAGCACTTCTTCCAATTCGTCCGCCGGCTCGGACGTGGGTCGGACGTTCGGCTCGGGGATCTCTAAAGTCTCGAGGGAGAGCACCGGACCCCCAGTGGAAGTCATGTAGCACTTCTGAGCCGTCTCTTAGCTGCCCCTGACTTCTCCCACTCCCGCCCGGGTGGGGAACTTCATCTTGAGGTGGTACGCCGAAGGAACGGCTTCCAGGGCAGCTAGGCCAGGTCGGCCCAAGATGACATTGTATGCAGTCGGGACATCGACGACCATAAAGTCCATCGGCTCTGTCCGGGTGGTAGGGGTCTTCCCAGCAGTTACGTCCAGGGTGATAACCCCTTCGACAGTTACTGGTACCCCCATGAACCCGTGGAGCGTGTAGCCGGCCGGTTTGAGGCGATCCCGGGATAGTTGCAGCCCTCGGAAGGTCGAGAGGAAGAGGATGTTCACGGAGCTCCCGTTGTCTACCAGGATCCTCTGCACTTTGAAGTTCGCCATGCAGAGGTCGATAACAAGTGCGTCACAGTAGGGAGTTCGGACCCCCTCGAGGTCTTCATCAGAGAAAGTTACTGGGACGCCGAGGCCTTTGGAGGGAGAGGCGCCGTGAACTGAGTTGACCTCTCGGACGAAGGCCTTCCGAGAGGAGTTGGAAGAGCCCCCCATTGGACCCCCGTGGATAAGGTGCAGAACACGTTCCTCCTCGAACTCGGGGGTTTCATCTCGTCGCTCGGAGCGCTTGTTAGCCCCCCGAGGCGGAGGAGTGGTGCGATCTCCCCGATCATTTCTCTTCACAAACTTAGCCAACTGCCCCCTCTAGATGAGGGCCTCTATTTCGTTCTTCAGTGCCCGGCAGTCGTTGGTGTCGTGGCCATGATCCCGGTGGTAACGACACCACTTCTCCTTGTTCCTCCTCTTGGCCGGGGTGTTCATCCTCGGAGCGGGAGGTATAACTCCCTCCTTCTCGACTTCCATCAGGATGGTGGAGACGTTGGTAGTGAGAGGAGTAAATTTCTCGAACCTGGGAGGAGGACGACGCTGACCGCTATTATCCTTCTGTAGCTTCTTGGCCCCTTCCTCTTCCGTTGTCTTTCTCTTCGACCCGAAAGCGGATCCTCCGAAGCCTGGGAAGCACTCGACTTCCTTCGCCCGAATATATTTCTCGCATCTAAGGAGAAGGTCGGCGAAGTTGTGTGGTGGCTTTTTGGCGAGGGACGACCGAAGGTTAGAGTTGAGGACGTTGGATTGGAATGCGACGGTCGCCACAGACTGGTCGAGGGAGGCGATGGACCTGACCTCCGCAGTAAATCTCCTCACATAGTCCCTCAACTTCTCTCCCCTCTCCTGTCGGAGGTGGAGTAGAGAGAGGCTGGTCTTCTCCGTTCGTCTGCTGCTCACAAAGTGGGTTATGAAAAGCATTTCGAACTGCTCAAAAGAGAAGATGGAAGAGGGAGCGAGTCGGGCGTACCATTCCCGCGCCGAACCCTTGAGAGTGGCGGGGAAGGTTTTGCAAAGCATGGCGTCGGAAGCTTGGTGGATTAGCATCAAGGTCTTGAAGCTCTCGACATGATCAACAGGGTCCGACTCCCCTGAGTACGTTTCAAACTGCGGAGGCTTGAAACCCCTCGGGATGGGAGCCTCCATGATAGTCCGAGAGAAGGGGGGTCTGCTGGGGCGGACGGTCCTTCCTCTCGACTCCTCCTCCTTGTCCATTCGACCGATGCGCCTCTCCATCTCGTGGAGACGACGGTAGAGGGCATCGTCCCTCCGGTGGTAGTCAAACGATCCCCTGGACTCGTCTTCATAGGAAGGGGAGCGGGGACTACGGCGTCGATAGTCCTGGGATCGGCGAGGACTATGAGGGTGTTGCTGGTGACTAGGAGCCGGGGGAGGACTTATGGATCGATGGCGAGGACTTGGGACCCGTGGGGTCCGTGGGGGTGTTGGAACCCTTTGGGCATTGTTGTTGTTGGGGCGAAGGTTGAGAGCCTGCAACACCGTTGCCTGGAACTGTTGGAACTCGACACGAGTGATGGGTGCCTCATCGTTCCTCGGATGATGTCGACCAGCGGGGGAATGTGGCCTCCTCCTACGATGCTCGGGAGATTCCCCCCGTCCTCTTCGGTCCGGAGACCTCCTGCCATCTCGGGGATAGGGAGATCGCTCACCTTGATGTTGGCGGGAGACTCCCTCTCGGGCCCGCTTCTCATCTAGGCGGTTGCGAAGGTCCTCATCCTTCTGCCAATTTAGAACGATGTTGCGGAGGTCGGAAGCTCGCGGATTATGGGAGGCCATAGAATCTGAGGAGGCATTGTGTACTGAGACATGGTCTGGGTGGAGAGGTTGCTTCTGCCTCCGCTGGTTCTGACCAGTGGGACCATTAGGGGGTTGTTGATTCAGAAGAGGGGGCTGGCCCTGTAATACCCTGATTTTTAATATATGAAAAATTATTTATTTTTGCACGTAGTGTGTACGTGCAATATTTTCATCATGATGAGTATAAATCATTTTGTGTCTTTAATTATTCTAAACAAAAGCCTTCTTTAAATGAATAGAAAGCCTTGTTTTACAGTCTTTTCCTAAAGCCCAAAATTTAGCCTATTTACTTCTTTTAAAATAAATTATCTTGGCCCAATTAATTTAAGCCCATGGTTTAATTCTTTTATTTTTGCAACTTGCTTTGTGTAACACTTTCTTTCTTTTTTTTAAGACTTGTCATGAGTGTACAAGTTTCATTAGTGTGGTTTGTGCTTACACATGCACTCCATGTACACGTGCATAAGCACACACTCCTTGGCCGGATTGTGGAGAAGTGGGATCAAGTCATGGGTAGTTTTGGAGAGTGTGGGTAGTTATTTCAACCCCCTAGTCCATCTTAGCCCTTGATCTACAACTCCCTAGTGCATCCTAGCCCTCCATCTCACTCAAATTATGTATAAATACCCCCTCATTCACTATCTCTTTTACACTAAAAATCCTATTGCAAGAGAGTATATTGTGAGAGAGTTGTGTGTGCTTTTTCTGTGGAGGCCGAGTAGCACTTCTGGAGTTTTGGTGTGAAGTAGGAGCAAGAAGGCGCCCATTTCATTAAGGAGTTTTCTGGACTTCGATTACTTTCGTCAACAAGGTGGGTTCAATTTTCTTTATTTCTAACTAGGAAATTTGCTAGTATGGAATTGAATAATGATGCATGAGAAAATGATGAATAAGAGTACACATTTAATTGGAAAATGATCTATTGATTGATGCATGTATGAATGAGAATTTCATATGACTCTACTGGTAAATGACATTGTAGAAAGAATTGAAAGTGGTCTGTGCAGCCGACTGTCCAAGGGACAAGTCGACTGGTACGAGGCGAATGTTTTCGTGATTTCTAAATTAGAATCTTTATTTGTTGTGTATATGTATGCAACTAAAGGGATAGAACGATTGTTAGATCAATATCCTCCAGGTGGTATACAACCTAGGAAATATGAATGGTTGATAATTTGGAAACTGGAAATGACACTTACAGTCGACTGAGAATGTTAACAGACGACTGGCCTATTGAAATAGAATATGAACAGTTTAGAATTCTATGGTACGATGTACTTTAATATGATGTCTAGTATGCTAAATTGAGATTAGCATTTACCTCTGAAAGTAAATGACGAGTAAAAGAAAGTGCATGCTTAGTAATTTCTTGAGAAGAGAAACATTAGCTATGTGATATCTACGCTAAATAAAAATGATGTTATGATTACATGCTATGTTGACACGAAATTGATGTGATATGGGTAGTGAAGAACAGAAGGAAAGATAATTTAACCTGTTCAGTCGACCGAATGCTTGTAGCAGTCGACTGTACTGAACACGATAAGTGTATAATTGAACTACACAGCACAGACGACTGATCTGCGGAACAGTCGACTGTTAACTGTATGTTATTTTAATGTGGAAACTGCGGAACAGCCGACTGGCCATGTACAGCAGTCGACTTTTCCGAGTGTTGTTAATGAACTGTATTTGACTGGATAAGTCGACTGGTGGAGTTCCAAGTCGACTGTCCAGAGTGCTTTTCGGTATATCTGAAATCGTATGATTCGTTTGTGATAAAGATTGTGAATCTGAATGTTGGTAAACTCTATTGTTCTTGCATGAATGTACATGAAGCAAATCATTTATTGTGAATTATGAAAGCTATAACATGAAAAAGAAAATTCTTGAGATCATGAAGTGGACTCATGAGTTGGAAATGCTCAGATTTTAGAAATTGTGAATTTGAATTGAAATGAAAGAGTAGCTAAGTCTCCCCCGGCAATTGAAAGAAATGAAATGAGAGTTTGAAATAAAAGACCAAGGTTGGTCATGTGAATAAATGAATAAGTCCGGTTGAGTGGAGAGGCTAACTCTAGAGCTTTGATTTTTATTCATGATTCTAATAAAAAAAACTAAGGATTAGCACATAGTGAAGATGTGATGAAAGTAAGAGAAAAACATTGAGTATGAGGGCCATTGGATAGCGGCGAGAGCGTATCCCAGGAATTCCCATGATGAGTCTGGGTGAGGATGCTGCTCCAGAGTACTGTCCCGGTGGCGACGCTCGTGGGATGTTTGAAGACTATGGGTGGTGTCATGTCTATGGTGAGAGCTGAATTACCACAAGATATCTGCATGATGAGTCATGTCAGCGATGGGATTCCCTCCAGAGTGCCTAGGCATGAGCTCGTAGGTCAGAAGACATCTGGGATACTTACCGCAATTACAGTAGTAGAGTAAGTCATATCGAGGGATTGAACCCTATAAAGATGAAGAACGATTAAGGGCTTGCCCTCAGACCTATGTAGTATGGGATGCATAGAATCCGAACAAGTACGCATTAGTGTCATGTAACATAAATAAATGCATTAAGGATTAAGTGCACTATCACAACACGACATCAATAGGGTAGTCCCTTTGTTTGGAATGTGACAAGTTTGTGTTTGTTAAATATGGAAAATTGAGTTATACTATTTCCGGCATAGAGAGGATGGCCGTGTATAATGATCGTCGGTTGAATAAACTGACGTACCCACAGTCTTATATGCAGGTAAATGGCTTGATAAAGATTAAAGATGAATCAATGGTTAAAGAATATTTCATGATCGTTGTATATTTATTTCATTGTTGTAAATTTTTAGTTCCGCTGTGCAAAAGAAAAGTGTAATTATGATGTAAACTCTGATGTGAAGTAAAAGGTTTAAATTTTCTTGTAAATTTGTACTAAAGAAAGCGAAAAGATCCTGTAGAACATCTCGAATTCAGTATATTTGGGATTCGGGGCATTACAGAGTGGTATCAGCGCCACGCTTTCTACGCTTTCACACTTGTACAAATTTATAAGGAACGACACCCTAGAAGTGGACATTAGAGTGTGTGTTTGAGTTTTAGAGATTTAAATGTAAGTGACTTACATTTGTGTTGCTCTATGACTCATGCTTCTTCCTCTCTACTTTCTAAGATGGCTGACCACTTCGACCCTGCCGGAGACGATGACTGGCACATCATTGAGGAAGAGTACCATCCTGGACAGGCTGATTCCGAGGACGAGTATCACCCAGGGCAAGCAGATTCTGATGAGGAGGAAGGACCTGAATCTCGGGAGATTACCCCACCTCCAGATTCATCTGACGATTCTTCTTCCGATGAAGAAGAGGGACCAGCCCTGAGTAGCACTGTGGCTTCTCTTCAGAGGCAGGTGGAGACCCTGAGAGAGAGAGTTGGAGTATTGGAAGCTCAACTGGCGAAGCGAAAGGACGATTTTTCTGTTCTCAGTCACCGGGTGTGGGAACTTGAGAAGAGAAAGAACCTGACAGATGTGCTGAAGGATGAGGTTGATGAACTATGGGGAGAACTTCGAGAAACGAAGAGGAACCGTAGGAGTTAGATTGTTGTAGCTGCTATCTCTTTTATTCTGATGTTTAAGAAATGTTTTTAATTCGAATGTATAAACTTTGGAATTCAATGAAATGCAAGATTGATTTAAATTCTTGTCTTATACTTCGAATTTAATGGATCTTTTGCATCAGAATATGTCGAGAAGAGGAGCTAGGAATGGGGAAGGTCTGGATCTGGAGACCGAACTTGCAAGGGTCTACCAGATGTTGAATGCAGTAGCCATGAACCAAGGAAGGGGGCCAGTGAATCCAGTGCCCGAGACGATTAAGCTAGTGGAATCATTCAAGAGAATGAAACCACCTGTATTCGAGGGAAAGTCAAACCCAGATGCGGCTGACAACTGGATTCGGCAAGTGGAGACAATCTTCGAGGTGTTGGAGACACCGGAGGGCAGCAAGGTCAAATTGGCGACTTTGCAGTTCGAGAAGGACGCGGCGGTTTGGTGGCAATCCATGAAGAGACCATGGGAGGTGTAGTGCTTGGCTGGGAGGAATTCCTGGAAGAATTCCGCAGTCACTATTTCCCCTCCGACGTCCAGGAGAAGAAGGCAATGGAGTTTCTGTCACTTCAGCAAGGCAGCATGTCAGTGAGGGAGTATGAGACTAAGTTTACTCAGCTCTCCAGGTATGCTCCAGAACTGGTGATGGATGAGGCTAAGAAGGCTCGTAAGTTCGAGCATGGACTGAGGCCAAGCTTGAGATCCCGGATGATACCCCTCGGTATCAGGCGATTCGACAAGCTGGTCAAGAGAGCGGCAGCGACGGAGGCGGATATGGAGCAGTTCCATGTGGCTCAGAACCAGAGGAACCACTGGAAGTCCGGGAAGAGGCTTGCACATTCTGGGAGTTTCAAGGGGCAACCATCTGCACAAAGGTTCAAACCGACAGGGGCGAACGCTGTCAGTGTCGCTGGAGGGCCCGGGAACAATGTGGTGAAATCTTCTGCAGTCATTTGCTGCAACTATGGTGAGGTGGGACATTACAAATCTCAATGTCTCAAACCACGTGCTGGCAATCACAATGTGCCAATACAGCAGACTGGGAAGAGGTCGTACCAGCCAGGGCGAGTGTTTGCCTTGACAGAGGCTGATGCTGAGGAAGCAGATCAGGTCATCTCTGGTACGAGGGCTGATGTTTAGTGGTTTTTGTCATTTCTCCTTCCCGTTCATATTGTGAAACTGTTATGTAATGGTGTGTATTATGTAACAGGAGAACTCTATCTTAATGGAATAAAAGCTATCGTATTGTTCGATACTGGATCCTCTCATACTTTTGTGTCTCCTAGATTTGCTAAGGTGTTGGGAGTTGAACCGAAGATTTTTCCAGGAAAGATATTAGCAGTAGCTACTCCATCAGGGAAAACTTTGACCACTGATCGGTATTACGCTGACTGCGAGATTGTAATTGGAGATCGAGTCTTTGGCATTGATCTGATTGAGCTGACTATCTTGGGAGTCGATGTTATCATTGGCATTGATTGGATGTCGGTGTACAGTGCAAGCATCGAGTGCAAGACTAAGACGGTAACAGTGAAGGCTCCAGGTGGATCTGAAGTCACTTTCCAAGGGAAGTAGAAGTGTTCTAAGCTAGTGGCAACTATCCGCAAGGAAGAGACTCCTGTGGAAGTGCAAAGGATTCCTGTGGTTCGGGACTATCCGACTGTGTTCTTAGAAGATTTTCCTGGGTTACCCCCGCATCGTGATGTAGAGTTCAGCATCACTGTTCAACCGGGAAGTGCACCCATTTCTAAGGCACCGTATAGGATGGCTCCAGTGGAACAGGATGAAGTGAAACGGCAGATTGAGGAACTGTTGGAGAAAGGCTTTATTCAACCTAGTGCGTCACCTTGGGGAGCACCAGTGCTTTTGGTAAAGAAGAAGGACGGATCGATGAGGATGTGCGTCGATTACCGGGAGCTGAATAAGGTCACTGTTCAGAATAAGTATCCTATTCCTCGAATTGATGACTTGTTCGATCGTCTACAAGGAGCAGCTGTATTCTCCAAAATAGATCTTCGATCAGGATATCACAAGGTTCGAGTGAAAGCGGAAGATGTGCACAAAACTGCGTTTAGAACTCGACATGGGCATTACGAATTCTTAGTTATGCCATTCGGAGTGATGAATGCACCTACATTCTTCATGGACTTGATGAACAGAGTTCTGAGGCCGTTCATTGATTCTTTCGTCGTGGTGTTTATCGACGATATTCTCGTGTACTCCAAGTCAGAGGAGGAGCACACGGAGCATCTGGCAGCAGTTTTGCAGAAGCTGGAAGAGCAGAAGTTGTATGCCAAGTTATCCAAGTGTGATTTCTGGAAATCTGAAGTGGCATTCCTAGGTCACATCCTTTCTAAAGAGGGAGTGGCAACTGACCCTCAGAAGATAGAGACAGTGAGAGATTGGGCTAGGCCTACTACAGTGAAGGAAGTCAGAAGTTTTCTTGGGATGACTGGATACTACCGGAGATTCATTCAAGGTTATGCTCAGATAGCCGTACCGCTTACTGGACTGACCAAGAAGAATGTGAGCTTCAAGTGGACTGAGCAATGTGAGGCGAGCTTTCAGGAGTTGAAAGATAGGCTGACTACTGCACCTATTTTGGCTCTGCCTAGAGCAGGTGTTGAGTATGATGTTTATAGCGATGCTTCACATCGTGGGCTTGGTTGTGTCTTAATGCAAGAAGGAAGAGTAATCGCTTATGGGTCTAGGCAACTACGACCACATGAGAAGAATTACCCGACTCATGACCTGGAGTTGGCTGCGATTATCTTTGCTCTGAAGCAATGGAGGCACTACGTGTACGGTGAGAAATTGAACATGTACACGGACCACAAGAGCTTGAAGTACATATATCAGCAGAGGGATCTGAATCTGAGGCAGCGGAGATGGTTGGAAGTGCTTGAGTACATGCAACCTGAGATCAAGTATCATCCTGGAAAGGCTAATGTTGTTGCTGATGCACTTAGCCGCAAGAGCAGTTTGGCTAGTTTGATTACGACTCAGAAGCATCTGATTGAGGAGTTGGACCGGGCAGGTATTGAAGTTGTCTTGCAAGGATTGGGAGCATCTTTGGCTCAGTTGAGGCTTCAGCCCACTCTGAATACAAGGATCATTGCAAGTCAAGAGGTTGATGCTGATATCTTGGAGATAAAGGAGCAGGTTGGTGCTGGAAGGTTGCCCGGATTTCAAACCAGGGATGGAGTGTTGTGGTTCGGAGATAGACTGTGTGTTCCAAATCAAGCGGACCTGAAAGAGAGTATTCTCCAGGAGGCGCATGCTACTCTTTGTCGGTACATCCTGGGAGTACTAAGATGTACAAGGACATCAAACAGCATTTCTGGTGGTCAGGTTTGAGGCGGGATGTGGCTGATTTTGTTGCGAAGTGTGAGGTTTGTCAGCAAGTCAAAGCCGAAAACCAGAGACCCGGAGGTCTATTACAGCCGTTACCTATTCCGGAATGGAAGTGGGATAACATCAGTATGGATTTCATTACGGGATTACCTAAGAGTTCCAAAGGCAATGATGCGATTTGGGTTATAGTCGATCGACTGACCAAGTCCGCTCACTTTTTGGCGATGAAACTCACTATTTCGATGGACAAGTTGGCTGAGATGTATGTTGGTGAGATTGTCCGACTTCATGGTGTTCCCTCAACTATTGTGTCTGATCGAGATGCGCGGTTTACTTCGCATTTCTGGAGGAGTCTTCAGGCAGCTTTGGGTACCAAGACAGATTTCAGCACTGCTTTTCATCCGCAAACCGATGGGCAGACCGAGAGAGTCAACCGTATTCTTGAGGATATGCTTCGGTGTTGTATACTAGACTTTGGAGGCAGTTGGGAAAGGCATTTACCTTTGGTGGAGTTTGCCTACAACAACAGTTTTCAGGCTAGCATTGGGATGGCGCCGTATGAAGCTTTGTATGGCAGGAAGTGCAGGACACCTGTTTGTTGGTATGAAGTTGGGGAGCGTCAGTTGTTTGGTCCTGAGCTTGTGCAGCAAACTTCTGAGAAGATTGTTCTGATCAGGAAAAGGTTGGTGGAAGCTCAGAGCAGGTAGAAGAGCTATGCAGACAACCGGAGAAGGGACCTTGAGTTTGAGGTCGGTGACTTCGTCTTTTTGAATGTTTCACCCAGTAAAGGTGTGGTTCGATTTGGCAAAGGCGGGAAGTTAGCCCCGAGGTTTATAGGCCCGTATAAGATATTGAAAAGGATCGGGAAAACTGCTTACCGGCTTGAATTACCGGAAGAGTTGTCTCAGGTGCACAATGTCTTTCATGTGTCTATGCTGAGAGGTTACATTCCAGATCCGAGTCATCATTTGCCTGAAGTGCCGGAAGGTTTGCAGTTGGATCTAAACTACATCGAGTCTCCTGTCGAGATTGTTGACCGTAGGGAGAAAGTCTTGAGGAATAAGACGATACCGATGGTCAAGGTAGTCTGGAGAAACCACTTGGTTGAAGAGGCTACTTGGGAATCTGAGGAGAGGATGTTGAAGGACTATCCTGAGCTTTTCGCTTGATTGTATCTGTGCATCTTCGTTCTTGTGTTGTGTATTTAGTTTTCTCGCTCTTGATTGTAGTTCCGGAGACGGAACTATTCTAAGGAGGGAGTGATGTAATACCCTGATTTTTAATATATGAAAAATTATTTATTTTTGCACGTAGTGTGTACGTGCAATATTTTCATCATGATGAGTATAAATCATTTTGTGTCTTTAATTATTCTAAACAAAAGCCTTCTTTAAATGAATAGAAAGCCTTGTTTTACAGTCTTTTCCTAAAGCCCAAAATTTAGCCTATTTACTTCTTTTAAAATAAATTATCTTGGCCCAATTAATTTAAGCCCATGGTTTAATTCTTTTATTTTTGCAACTTGCTTTGTGTAACACTTTCTTTCTTTTTTTTAAGACTTGTCATGAGTGTACAAGTTTCATTAGTGTGGTTTGTGCTTACACATGCACTCCATGTACACGTGCATAAGCACACACTCCTTGGCCGGATTGTGGAGAAGTGGGATCAAGTCATGGGTAGTTTTGGAGAGTGTGGGTAGTTATTTCAACCCCCTAGTCCATCTTAGCCCTTGATCTACAACTCCCTAGTGCATCCTAGCCCTCCATCTCACTCAAATTATGTATAAATACCCCCTCATTCACTATCTCTTTTACACTAAAAATCCTATTGCAAGAGAGTATATTGTGAGAGAGTTGTGTGTGCTTTTTCTGTGGAGGCCGAGTAGCACTTCTGGAGTTTTGGTGTGAAGTAGGAGCAAGAAGGCGCCCATTTCATTAAGGAGTTTTCTGGACTTCGATTACTTTCGTCAACAAGGTGGGTTCAATTTTCTTTATTTCTAACTAGGAAATTTGCTAGTATGGAATTGAATAATGATGCATGAGAAAATGATGAATAAGAGTACACATTTAATTGGAAAATGATCTATTGATTGATGCATGTATGAATGAGAATTTCATATGACTCTACTGGTAAATGACATTGTAGAAAGAATTGAAAGTGGTCTGTGCAGCCGACTGTCCAAGGGACAAGTCGACTGGTACGAGGCGAATGTTTTCGTGATTTCTAAATTAGAATCTTTATTTGTTGTGTATATGTATGCAACTAAAGGGATAGAACGATTGTTAGATCAATATCCTCCAGGTGGTATACAACCTAGGAAATATGAATGGTTGATAATTTGGAAACTGGAAATGACACTTACAGTCGACTGAGAATGTTAACAGACGACTGGCCTATTGAAATAGAATATGAACAGTTTAGAATTCTATGGTACGATGTACTTTAATATGATGTCTAGTATGCTAAATTGAGATTAGCATTTACCTCTGAAAGTAAATGACGAGTAAAAGAAAGTGCATGCTTAGTAATTTCTTGAGAAGAGAAACATTAGCTATGTGATATCTACGCTAAATAAAAATGATGTTATGATTACATGCTATGTTGACACGAAATTGATGTGATATGGGTAGTGAAGAACAGAAGGAAAGATAATTTAACCTGTTCAGTCGACCGAATGCTTGTAGCAGTCGACTGTACTGAACACGATAAGTGTATAATTGAACTACACAGCACAGACGACTGATCTGCGGAACAGTCGACTGTTAACTGTATGTTATTTTAATGTGGAAACTGCGGAACAGCCGACTGGCCATGTACAGCAGTCGACTTTTCCGAGTGTTGTTAATGAACTGTATTTGACTGGATAAGTCGACTGGTGGAGTTCCAAGTCGACTGTCCAGAGTGCTTTTCGGTATATCTGAAATCGTATGATTCGTTTGTGATAAAGATTGTGAATCTGAATGTTGGTAAACTCTATTGTTCTTGCATGAATGTACATGAAGCAAATCATTTATTGTGAATTATGAAAGCTATAACATGAAAAAGAAAATTCTTGAGATCATGAAGTGGACTCATGAGTTGGAAATGCTCAGATTTTAGAAATTGTGAATTTGAATTGAAATGAAAGAGTAGCTAAGTCTCCCCCGGCAATTGAAAGAAATGAAATGAGAGTTTGAAATAAAAGACCAAGGTTGGTCATGTGAATAAATGAATAAGTCCGGTTGAGTGGAGAGGCTAACTCTAGAGCTTTGATTTTTATTCATGATTCTAATAAAAAAAACTAAGGATTAGCACATAGTGAAGATGTGATGAAAGTAAGAGAAAAACATTGAGTATGAGGGCCATTGGATAGCGGCGAGAGCGTATCCCAGGAATTCCCATGATGAGTCTGGGTGAGGATGCTGCTCCAGAGTACTGTCCCGGTGGCGACGCTCGTGGGATGTTTGAAGACTATGGGTGGTGTCATGTCTATGGTGAGAGCTGAATTACCACAAGATATCTGCATGATGAGTCATGTCAGCGATGGGATTCCCTCCAGAGTGCCTAGGCATGAGCTCGTAGGTCAGAAGACATCTGGGATACTTACCGCAATTACAGTAGTAGAGTAAGTCATATTGAGGGATTGAACCCTATAAAGATGAAGAACGATTAAGGGCTTGCCCTCAGACCTATGTAGTATGGGATGCATAGAATCCGAACAAGTACGCATTAGTGTCATGTAACATAAATAAATGCATTAAGGATTAAGTGCACTATCACAACACGACATCAATAGGGTAGTCCCTTTGTTTGGAATGTGACAAGATTGTGTTTGTTAAATATGAAAAATTGAGTTATACTATTTCCGGCATAGAGAGGATGGCCGTGTATAATGATCGTCGGTTGAATAAACTGACGTACCCACAGTCTTATATGCAGGTAAATGGCTTGATAAAGATTAAAGATGAATCAATGCTTAAAGAATATTTCATGATCGTTGTATATTTATTTCATTGTTGTAAATTTTTACTTCCGCTGTGCAAAAGAAAAGTGTAATTATGATGTAAACTCTGATGTAAAGTGAAAGGTTTAAATTTTCTTGTAAATTTGTACTAAAGAAAGCGAAAAGATCCTGTAGAACATCTCGAATTCAGTGTATTTGGGATTCGGGGCGTTACAGGCCCTGTTGGAAATGGTCTTGGACCGGGGGAGGAAGTTGTTCGGGCTGCCGAGCAGGATGCACGGGGACTTCCTCTTGTTGATCGGTGGGGTTGGGTCCACGGTTGGACCCCCTAGACCTGACCTTTCTGGGAGGCATGTCTGGAGAAGAGCTAGTCGACGGGAAGAGGAGAGGCTGCTATTCGTATGGTTTCCCACAGACGGTGCCAATCTGTTACCGCTGAATCTGGTGTGGGGGTAAACAGATGAGATTTGTGAGTTCGTGGAAAAACCTGAATAGCGGATCCAAGCATGTTCGTCAGAATTGGGCTGCTGACTCCCGCCACTCACCTGCAAGGAAGTGCGATACACCGGGGTTGATCCCGGCGATGCACCCTCCGACGCTCTTGTCAGTAACCAGTGATATTAAAAAAGAGCTTAAGTTGGCAAAAGAGTGATTACCTGGTCACAGTGGTAGGTAGGAGGTATTTATAGTCGCCATGGGAGTCTGATTAGGGACCTGATTTTCTGTGAAACCGTTAGGAGTAAAATCCTCATAATTAGTTTAGGAAACTGATCCCTGATTCCCGGTGAGAGGATAACTGCAAATCAGGCCCGTTGATTTAGTCAAATCAGTGACTCTGATCTCCTCTTGCTGGTCTGGGTTTGTCTTGGGTCGGGACCCGTACCCAGCTGGAGTGGATCCGTTTCGCGGGTTATTGGATCTGTGAAGGGGAGATCCAGTGCCCGCTTCGGGTCCATCTATATGCAAAATTACCGTTTTACCCCTGAGCTTCAAGATTCGTTCCCAATCTGGACGGTTCCGATTTAACCCCATTTTTAGCCATATCACTGTTTGTTGTATGTTTTTTTTGAGTTTTTAGCCTAGTTGCTGTTATAATTAGGGAGAACTTTGTAAACAACATTTGTATACATTTGAATCTACTTTCCAGAACTTTTTACGGATCAATTCTGATTTATGAACTGTAAGTTATCATATTATTAACACTGCTAGGTTTTTATTTCAGAATACAGTCTGAAAATACATTACCTTATTTAACTAATTGAAACAGTAGATTATATTAAGAATTTAGACCTGAGATAACCGTGTTGCTGCTAAACACTATTAAGGATTAAATTATGATTTTTATGAGATTTTTAAAAGATTTTACAACAACCATTTGTATATAAGAATTTGACCATAACATGCTGCCTGAACATGAAACCAGTAAAGAATGAGATCATTCGCCTAGATACTGTGATTATAATATGTCATGTGAATATGCACTGTAACCGGAAGGGAGTCTAGTTTCCAGAATCCCTGACGTGACCTGATTTGCTTTCCTGTAGCAACGGAAAAGGCATTTTTTGTACAAAACGTCTTACTGTCCAGAATGTGTGATTTGTGTTGATAAGTATAAACATGTTTGATTTTCCACTAATGGATAGAATTAATTATACCATGCATTGCATATCCCTTGATACATCCGTGATCCTATTCTGATACCATTCCTTTTGATTGCATGTCCATGTTTACCAACCATGTTACCGTTTGTGTTTACCAATCATATTTACTGTTCATGTATAGTTATAGTATAAGCATAACAAGCCGGGGTAATAAAGAAAAAGACCTAGTAGTGGACAATATAGGAGAGTGTACTCGGAAGGAGACCCGTGTTTCTCGTAATAGTGACTCTTGTTTACATGTTGTCTGTTTTCTATTTACAAGTTATATGGAACTAAGTACCACGTATAAGTAAGTGCCATGTCGTAGAACCGATAGGGGCCACCTCTAGAATCTGTGAGGGCCACCTTTAGAATCCATTACATGATTACATAGTTTCTTGCTACATTTTATGTTTACATGATATGATTCTTGTTATTGTCACTGCAAGACCCGAGTATATAACCCTGTAGAATTCACCACTATAATCTAAATGTTCACTTGATTGTATGCACCCAAACATGTGGTATGTGATGCAGGATTGCGTGCATTAGATATGATTGGTAAAATATAGATAGACTTAAGATTAACACTGAGCACAAGCATGATTCTTGGTTATAAGTTACATGATCCTTGTTTACATGTTTACATGTTTTTTCTCTGTTACTCGTTTACATGTTACACTTGTTACTTGTTCCATACTTGATCATATGATTTCTTGTCGTTGTTGCTTGTTCCTTGTTATGCCTTGTTTAATTATTTGCTGCTTGTTACTACTTGATATCCGTAACTTGCTCTAACGGATATTTTTTCCCATCTCTAGTTGATGAGCTTACAGGTACAGGAGAAGAATTGCCAGAATGAATTAGCGATCAAGTATTCTAGAAAATGGAGATGAAATTCTAGCCTGCAATATTTATATTATACTATATTTCTCAGTTTATATTGCTATCACTACATACTCTGTATTCCGGGCTTATATGACCTGAAGTTTACTTCTTTTCTCCCAGATATTGGACATTATTTTATGAATTTATTTCATGGATCTTTTATAGTTTATTCATTGTTTATATGGTTATTCATTCTTGCGTGGTTATGATCTTTTGCATATTGTTGAGTAAATCTGTTACAACGTATGAATGATGTACACGTCATTCGCTGGGCCTTTGTTGTTAGTGTAGGTGCCCTAGAGGCAATACAATGATATTATGTAATCAGTATTATTGACATTATGTTCTATTTGATTATATTAATAATTTATTATGCTTCGTATTTACTGCGTTATAAATGTTAGCATGATAAATGTCCTTAGATTATTAATGCGAACTATATGAACATGAGATTATATATAGTATAATAATCTTAAATGTCCTTAGTCGAGTATTATTATTATTAGGACAGTAATAATACATTGAGACTAGTATGTTGATTGATTGATGACCACCTCTCATGGGTCATTAGTATAGAGATACTAAAATCAATACATAGGTAAATGTAAGAGTACATTGTACTGGACAGACCCATTGTGAGATTCTACATGGAATAAATAAATAAGTGTCATAAGTAATCTCACTGTGATAATGGTGTAATGGTCCTCTGACCTGAAATCATTATATTTCTACACGAGAATTAATGTACTTTGATTCTATCAAAAGTTATCTTTAATCGGGTAATGATAAAGATAGTATTGGGTTCATTATGAATCGTGTGAGAAATGTGAATGATCTAGATGGAATTTAACCCTTCTAATTTTAGGAGCGATATTATCGGCCTCTTGTTTGAGTGAGACTATGAAATACATGGCCATGCTCAAATATTAATTTGTTTGAATAGTCTACTCATCGATCAAGAAAATAAAGATTAAATTATTAAGAGGATGACACGAACCATGCCTCTAGTTTAATCTATAATATCAAGGTTAAAAGGATTATATTACACGGAGACATTAGTCACGAAAGGTTTAATTGAATCACCAATTATTATTATTACTTGGGTAGCAATGATGTATTACTAGATGCCGCTCATTGTTTATAATTTTATTATTAGATAATAAAATTATTGCCAACGTAATAATAACCTAAAGGGTCACACACTTAGAACGTTTAAAAGGAGTTTTAATTTAAATTCGGAATTTAAATTAAATGATTATAAATTCGAAATTAGTTATTTAATTGAGTTGGACTTGATTAATTAAAGTATAATTCGAATTTAAATCATTAAACCAAATCAGTTTTAGCCCAAACTGATTATGGTTAAGCCCACCTCATTCTCTCCTATAAATACATAGAGATGTATTGGTTTAGGGTTTATCTTTTGGCAAATTCGTTTTCCATAGAAAACCCTAGCCGCTCCAACTGTTGAGAGGCAAGAGAGAGAGAGACATAGAGGCAAGCATCATCGGCTAGTACCGGCTCCCTTGATCGTTGGACGATCGGACGTTCGTGTGGACTACTTTAGAGACGCGGATCTTGCTACAAGGGTTGCGTGGTGATTGTCTTTCAGCCTTCGTAAAGCTCTTAAAAGGTAAAATTTTGTTTCTCCATAATCAGCCATGTCTTGTACACGGATCCTAGGGTTAGGGTTTCGGATTTTTATGGTTTTACGACTTTTTTTTCGCTGCGTTTGTGCTCCGAAACCCAACATTTGTTACGTGCTTGTATTCCCGTATTTTGGGAAGTGGGGCCTGACATTAGTAGATATCTATCTAACCCTGATAAAGAGCATTGGGAAGCAGTCAAGTGGATACTCAGATATTTGAGAAACACTTCAAAGTTGTGCTTATGTTTTGGTGGAGCAAAACCAATTCTAGAAGGTTTCGTAGATGCAGACTTGGCAGGGGATCTTGATGCTAGAAAGTCCACTTCTGATTACTTATTCACATTTTCGGCGGGAGAGCTGTTTCGTGGTAGGCCAAGTTATAGAAGTGTGTTGCCTTATCCGTCACAAAAGCTGAGTATATTGCTGCAAATGAAGTGGGCAAGGAAATGGTATGGCTGCAGAGGTTTATTTAGGAGTTGGGTATGAGACAAGACAGTTATGTGGTGCATTGTGATAGTCAGAGTGCCATTCATCTGAGTAAGAATTCAGTATATCACCCTCGCACTAAGCACATTGATCTTCGTTATCAACGGATCTGAGATGTAGTGTCAAAGAAGTTTTTTCAGTTGAGAAAGATCCACACCAACAAGAACACTTCTGATATGTTGAC
Source organism: Hemerocallis citrina (assembly GCA_017893485.1). NCBI lineage: Eukaryota > Viridiplantae > Streptophyta > Magnoliopsida > Asparagales > Asphodelaceae > Hemerocallis > Hemerocallis citrina. The sequence goes on from CM030368.1 coordinate 37,048,577, forward strand.
TAAAGTCCTTCCGCTGTAGAAGCTGGAGTATTGCAGCAAGTCCACTGGGATGGAATTCAAATAGAAGTCGCTCATCGTATTGACCCGATTGGCCTTAAGGGGGATATTGTAAAATATCCAGGCCCAACATCAAGTAATCCATAAATAATATTTTGGGCTTCCATAAGTATTGAGTTTTTTAGAACATGCGGTTCTAGATTTATCATCAAGTGCATAAACTTAGATCAAGGTGGAAGGTTCATGAAGGAACTAGGAAGATTTATGAATGAGCATTAATGAATGTATCTAGAGGTTTCCTCCTTGGCCTATATAAGAAGAGGTCATTTGCTCATTCCAACAACATATTGTGAGAGAATCATCTTCATCCAAGTAGAGAGAAAAGAGCTTCCACTCCAAGTTGAGAGTATTGAGTGTTATAGTAGCAAAACAATTGTGTGAGAGAGTGTTTCCTTCAAGTGGTGTTCTTGAAGTTTGATCTCTTTGTACCCATTACTTTCATAGTGGAGGTTCTTGTTGCCCCGTGGACGTAGGCACTTTGCTGAACCACGTTATATTTGGTGTTCTCTATCTCTTGGTCTTTTATTTCCTTGCATATTTCAATTTGTGATTTGAGTTGGTATTTTCATTCTACTATTATTGATCCTGTTTTTTTCCCAACATTATTTTCATACAAGCAGCGCACATACCATATGATATTACTAGATTATAGTGGAGACACTTTGTCTTCTTTGCCTCATTTGCAATTAAGGATGACAATGGGCCGGATTGGATCAAGTTTATGAAAGAACCTAAGCTGGTCTTAAAATCGTTAGGACCTAAAACTTTACCGGCCCTGCCGCTGACCGATTTTCCTATCAAAGCCTGGGCCCTAGCCATCGGATCCTAGGTTTTGTCTTGGGTATTGGGGCTAACCCTAAGTTTTAATTTTCAAATTAATAGCATTCTGTTGTAGGGGCTAAGGAATTACCACAAAATTGAAACATTTATTTTACTAGCAGGGCCGGCCCTGAGTTTACGGGGGCCCAAGGCGAACTCCCGAAATGGGGTCCCCATACAAAATTTATTCTTTTAAAACAAATTGTTATAAAAAAAAAATTGGAAATTTTCTTTGCTACAATTCTTAAAAACCAATATATATAAAGAAATAAATGGAGAATAAGGGATTTGAGAAAAAATCTCCATACAAATTCAAGCCCAACTAAATAAGCCAACCCAAAGTACTAATTTTAAAAACAGAAACCCAAAAGGTTAAATTTGGTGGCCCTAAAAAAACATTACATGCAAAATACGTGTATATAGATATAAGGATTTTTTTTTGGGGGGGGGGAGGGGGGGGGGGGGAGGGGATTTCAGGGGCTCGAGGCGGCTGCCTCCCCTGCCTCCATTGGGGGGACGACCCTGTTTGCTAGCTTAACATCCTTTTGTCTGCGGCTCTATCATGAAATCAAAACATTCGAATGAATCAAGCACGCAAGTAGAAAAAAGGAGTGGGTTTCTTTTTTCTAGCTCGAATTTGTTCTTGAGTAAAAAATAATCATTTCAATTATCAAGTCCTACAAGATAGGAGGTCGGTTACATGATTTTGAATTACAGGGCTTAAGACCAGGCCAGGTTCCCTAACACAGCTTTATTTTTAAATTTTCCAAGTTTAAAAGTCCTACCCTACCCATTATTTTATTGGGATAGGGACAGATTGGGTCTTTTTAAGGGTTGGGTTCAAGGTCGGTAGGGCCAACCCTATTCCATCATCATCCCTATTTTGCAATACGGTAATTATGTAGTTAAAAAAATTGATATGAACCAATACTTAATTCAAATATTTACTTTGCTTCTTTTCAGATATGTTAATGATAGCTATGGTTATCATAAATTGGATTGCTAGTGCGTCATAAAAAAAACTCTCATATTAAGTGTTGGCATGTGCGGCCGAACCCTTCCCCATGAGAGGAGTGCTGTAGATGGGGTAGTGGCAGTGTAGCACCGTGCACCTTAATAGTCCTATATTTGGCATGCACATGATACATACCATAAAGAGTGAAGGCAAAGAGAGGAAGAGAATTGGAGTGAAATAGATAGTTGTATCAGTAGTTTTAGAGTGTTTTAGTGTAAATTTATTTGTGTATCGGTCCTTCGTTTTTACGTATTAGTCACGAGGAAAATTTCAAGGGCCTTTGTGTAAAAAATATAAATATAACGGTTGGGTGTGGGAACAAACTTAAGTGGTTTAGTTTGGGTCGTTGGATCAAGAGTTGTGGCTGCTAGATTGTGTGGGCTGCCGAACTAACTGTTGTAATAGCATGTGCATTGCATGTGGTGCATATACAATAAATAAACAAAGCAAACCTAATTTCTAGGGTTAGCTATTGATTTGGAAATTTTCTTTCTTCTCTCTTGTTCTTGAATCTGTTAGGAATTAAAGGTCTCCTATAAACCCTAATTCACATTTTGTTATTTAATTCATCTTCATCTTCTAGCTTCTTGAATATATGATGACTAAGAAGTCGTCCAAAGTAACAGCGATAGCGGTGCGTCCTTTGGGATTGTACCAAATGGTATTAGAGCCAATTCGCTCGGAAATGACTACCTAAAGACTAGATTAAAATTACTGGTAGACCCAAAATGAGTCGGGCCAGTGTTGTTAGAGTGAAAGCCGCCGAGAATGTCGGATTACGGAAGCATGGTAGTTTGTTAGGATCCCATTTGTCTTATGGGGCTATCCCATATCGGTTAAATGAGGAGCCAATACGAGGTAAATATAATTTTGGGTTCGTTCTCTCTAATAGCTAGTTTTAACAGTAAGTTCTCCTAGGTTTGTATCAGCATACCACCGCATCATACAATTTTTTGTTTATATTTACTTGATATGATGCAAAAAACAAAATGTGCTAATTATTATTGTAATAATTACATTTCTATGTTAGAATAAATTTGCAACTTAAAATATTATAATGGTTCATTCCTTGATCTAGATAAACATGATGTTGACTGTTGCTTACAATAATTTGTAAAAGATGTTAGTTTACACAAAATCTCAGTTGGAAATCGACCTTTCCTCTGAAGACCGGCCACTATGAGCAAGCACATGTTCCAAGCACGGGGTGGTCACTGGTTCCTCGCCATCGCGGCTGCAGGCGGGAAGGAGTTCCAACAGTGCCATCACCCCTGCACTAATGTAGGAAGCTCGAACAGTACTGCTGTTGGTATTGAATTTAGTGGACCACAATAGTGGTGTAATCCACCCTACACCCAGCGTCACCTCTTTAGTCCGGACTTCCCTTGCTGGCATGTCGACGGGGATCTTGCACTCGCCCTTGTGTGTCAAAGGTTCAAGAGGAAGTATTTGTTTCAGCTTAGAGTGATGGTAGTATGCCATTATCATTTTTATCATATAAAATAGGCAAAGTTAGGTCACAATGCGATCAGCGTACGGAAGTTTCCGGAAGGAAATTCTAGGCGATCTGTTAGGATTATGTCATACATACTCGTAGTACGATGAGTGGCCAGGGAAGTGTAGGAGGTCGAAGCGTCGTAGAGCAGTGGCGGAGGGAGGAAGGAGGGAGGGGGGACATTTGGGACCCCAAAAATTTTGTAAAACTCCCTAATATAGATCAAAAATTTTGTAAAACCCCCTAATATAGACCAAAATTTTTATTTTGCCCCCCCAGTTAAAAAAAATTTGGGACCCCCAAGTCTAATCCACCTCTTATTAAAGACTCAATTATGTCGATACAAGGGGAAAAAAAATTTGGGACCCCCATTTTGAATCGTCTGGCTCCGCCACTGTTGTATAGTGGAAAGTAAGCAGCAATCAGTAACTGTAGGAACGCAATCGACTGCTGGAATCCGCAGTCGACTGCACCGCGGCCGTCCGCCGACAGCTCTGAGCTCTCTTTTGGGTTGTTCTTTCAAGCCCATCTTCTCCTCCAATCAGATCGTACGACTCATATTCAGTGTTTTCTTATCTAGGGTAAATCGGACTGACATATCAAGACTAACCTATCATTCTCTCTATTCTTCTATTTATTGTAATGGCCTCCAATATGAGTACACGTGCTTCATTGATATTATTCCCCCTTACAAGTGAGACTTAAGAGATAGTTCTTGGTGATAGTTTCATTTATTGTATTAAGTGAGTTTGTAACTTCTTGTCTAATTGAATATTATACCGAGTTAAGCAAAAGTTAAACGGGATAAAATCCCCGTGTGTTTTGTGTTGGATTGGTGGATCCACTTGTTTGGTCGTTCGAATGATTCGTCTCATCTACCTCTCCATTCTTATTGTTCTAATTAGTTTCGTTGCGCCACAGGCGTTCGACGAAATTCCTCAGCGAGAGTTGTGGTGACATTCCTCTCCTCAACTCAACAACCCCAACAGCATCTTGTTGCTCATTTTGTATGCTGATGATCCCTCAACAATGTGCTCATGAACTAACACAACTACAGCTGCAAGTTCCTTCGACAACAAACCTTTCCAGCCATTAACCATATGACCCAGTCAAAACAGATCTTCATTGTTGTGACAACCACAGCAAGCCTACGACATCTTACAATCCAGATAAATTTGTGCACAACAGAAATGTTGGCCACACATAACAAGTCGGGAAATAATGTAATCGTTCGCGATATAACATCAACTGCTGAAGGACAAAACTTCAGCACGATAATCACAACATACAGCAGATATCAACTCACAGTGTTATCTGCAAAAATTAAAAAATTCTGCAACGGTAATAACTAAGAATGCATTGAAGATGTATAAGGATGTGAATCAGGCAAATTTAGTACAAACTATTTAAAGATAGAACTGACACAGGATAAATACTAGCAGATGCAGAAGATAGAAATATAACAGACAGAAGAGCTGCAATAAAATTCAAACCTTAGAAGATACACAAATATTTCAAGATAAAGTGCATCTTAGACAAACATGACAGTGCATCACAAAGATTTCTTAGACAAACATGACGGTGCATCAAAGTACTGTTGAAAAGTAGAGCTATAACATACTATTCCAGCATAACAAAGATTTCTTTAAACAGATACCGAGTTAACACTCCACTACTTATAGTCAAGACGAGCATCATAAGACTTTAGCAGTAAAACATGAACTCCTTTACATTGTCTTTGATTTTAGGTAGAGGCCTTGGCTCAGCAGTTCTTGCTCGTGTCCCACCCGCGGATGATTCACCTTCAGTATCGCCTTCAACATAGTATCTTGCTCGAAAAGCAGCAAGATGTGCATAATATGCAGGGGGTACTGATTTAGAAAAAAAGGAAAAAAATATAGAGGAAAAAGGGAACGAGTACAAAATCAAGCTAACAAACACAACAGGGTAACAAAAAAAATGAAATTTAATTAAACAAGAGACAAAGAAACATACCAACTGACACAGAGCGAGTGCAGCGAGCATAACTGCAATCCATATAAAAATGAAGCAAGAGAAGACAAGTTAAACGACAACGTATTTTGGTTTGACAAACTAAGAGCTTCAAATCATCAAAATTAACTTACGTGTAACATAAGTTGTTAGTCAAGATCTGCAAGCCATCAGCACTGAATTTATTCTCATCAAAAAGGACATGGTAATGAGTTGGACGACTAGTCCCCTACAAAAGAGTAAACGCAAAGGTAAAATCAAACCAAGAAAAAATCAAACCAAGCGAGCTACCAAAAAAGAAGGAAATTTTGAAGATAAAAGAAACATTAGTTTACCTGAATTCCTGCGTGACTGCACAGATAGAAGTCAAACTCAGTTGGGTGACAGATAACTCTGTCCACAACAGTACCTAGACAAAGGCAGGAACAACCAGTCACTAGTTACTCTTTTACTCTTCAGATGTGAGACGAGACAAGGCAAATCAGGAAGATGATGATGATATTGACAAACCTGGCATAATGTTACCACTCCTGTCCGTATTGTTGTTCCCTTCAGGAAATAGACGGGTATGATGCCTCTTCTGCACTACCACAAATGTAATTGGTGGAAGATAACCTTCCTGAATAGAAGCACAAGCCTGCAAAGATTGGGCAATTAATGGATAAGCAAAGAGGAAAAGAAATTGGTAGAAAAAAATGCTAATATAAAGAGCAAAAGATAAGGTCTTTACGGATCGAATGGCATCAATCTCATAAAGTAGGACTTGGCTAAATTGGCCTTCGCTAACACCATCCCTACATATGTAATATATATATAACTAGTTAGAGAATCCAACAATTAGGCATGTGTAGAAGAACAGATACATGGCAAGAGGATGCTAACCTGTAAAATATAATACGTTCTGGTTTGCGGTTTGTTTTCTTATAAAACGATATTAACAGCTCCCTGCAAAGAAGAGATTTTTAAGACTCAAAATTCAAATAGAGCATTTCTAAATAGAAAATACGTTTTAACTAACCCACCTGATTAAGCCTCCAGACACAGGTTTCCCCCTGGGGTCAGTAGTAAGTGTGTAGAGGTCCTGTATCATCTCCTGCCTGTGCGGCTGTGCAGAAACAAGGCCCTTATAATATGTCACTTGTGGCCAATCCATTGAGGCCACAACCTACATGCAAACAGTACGCCATTCTTTCATCACTCTTTTTTAATTTATATATATATTTGTCTAGAATTGTTTCCAATAGGGTAAACTAACGAACATCAGCAAGTGTTTATTTTATTATTTAATTCCTAATATATATCTGGAATAGGAAAAAGGACACGTCCAATAAATTCAGTTCATAAAATACTATTTTTAGAGTGTTGAGGACGATCATGTGAAGGACAAAACTGAAGGAAAGAGACTACTAACCGCAGCAATTGAAGGAGACGAGTCTTCTCCCGGTGATGGGTGAGTAACGTCAGCCCCAAAGAAAATTGTTGGTACATCAGTCACCAGAGGAACTTTACGAGGGCCGACAAAATCCGCAAGAACTGTATTCGTACCTCCCACCTGTTAAATAAACACGCAAGCAAAATGCAGCAAGCCCCTCATTACAGTCTCTAAAGACAACACCGATGAGCAACAATTGACAAACCTTGACGTTTATTTTCAATGCCACATTTTCCATGTACTGTGGTTTGCATTGTTGAGCATGCCTAGGCAAACAACATTGGGACACAATGCCCAACTCAGTTTCGCAAACTCGCTTAATCGTAGCTGAAAAGGAGTGAACAACAACAGATAAGTTGTGCTAATAAATACACTAAATCCTGTAAACCTAACAAAGTATTGAGAATTGTGCATACCATATGTCCCCTTCATTTCTGGTAAAATTACAAGTAACAACTGCAGAGGCCTTCCAGCTAGTTTTCCAATCAGTGCAGTATGTGCTTTCCGTAAAGAGCCCTCAACATTTTGAGAATTCATTTCGAAGAAAATGTCGGCTACTGCATTCTGATTAACTTGCTGAGAGCAGAATGGTGTTAGTAATATGAAAACAACTTGTACACATAAATCTTCATTAAACCAAAGTATTTAATTACCATTCCAATTGTGTTACAGATGTTAAACAATCGGTCACAGAACTGGTAGGCCCCCTCAGGGCGTAGATTCCTTGCAAAACTTATGCAAGCCCAAAAATCGATCTTTCCACCCTTGACCATTTTCTGCAAGTACATAGCAGGAAGGTACAAGAGAGTAAAGAGACTCACATAATCAAAAGCAGAGAGTAACAAATATCCTATTCTATATAATAAAGACGTGCACTACAGTTTACTTTTAGAGGTTACACAACAACAGAAGTGTTTCCAGGATCATGTATTAAATAATAATAATAATAGTAATAATAAATGCCAATCAATTTTAATAAGTTAGAATAGATACTAATCCAAGTTATGTTTTTAACTTATAAACACATTTTGTGCAGGTTATTAGAACTACCATGCTGAACCATAATTCAGAGATAGGAAGAGTATACAAAACTTAGATATTAGGTGACAGTAAATGTACTTATGCAATACAAAGCATTTACAATTTTTTTTATTTAAAAAAGCATTAAAGAAACACATTTTGGACAGGCTATTAGAACTACCGTGCTGAACCATAATACAGAGATAAGAAGAGTTTGCAACACTTACAAATTAGGTGACAGTACAAGTACTTGTGCAACACAAAGCACTTAAAAATTTAAAAAAGCATTGAAAAGCAAGAATTACATATATATTCACTCACCTTGTTAATCATATTCCACGCACCCACTCTTGGGTTACAAATTTTCTCTTTACCAGTGTCATGGTACTTTAGCTGTAATATACAAAAGCAACTCCACAATTTAGTAGTTTACCATGAATAACAGTTGCATGTAAAGTAATTACCGTTGGGGGAGGTAAGACTCTTGCATCAACTAAAGCTAGCTGCTCTTTGACGTTGATGCCAAATTCCACGGCAAACTTGTCATTTTTATAGTTATTTCTCCTAACCATCTGTGGAAGAATTAGAGGGCATAAATTTTTTTTACAGAAACATTGGAGGCCACAGTTCATACTCAGGAAGGGAAGAAAAAAGAAGGAAATATGGCCATAAATGGTTAAAAAATTACTACAGGGAAGGAGAGAATGAAGGACCTCACCTCATTAATACTTTGTTTCCTCTGTTGGGGACGTTGGCATGTTGCTCTCAATATTTCAGTGACCTGCTGCTCGTTTAGCTTCTTCGAGTACCTCTGGCCCTCCACAATCGTGCAAACCTGGTACAACAATGCCATGACAATCAGACTGTCAGGTAATAGACTTGTACACGAGTAAAATATTTGTTTTTGTCAACAAAGTAAGGAAAAGACCTCAATGGGCAAGTACGTTGGCCTTTTATCACTCCCAGACTGCAAGCATGGCCAGTTGGAATGCCGAATGCGATACTGGTACTTCTCCTGGAAATAATCCAACACTTTTATATTGTTTCCGTTGTCATCTATGAACCTGATGGGAAAAGAAATTGAATGAATCAAAACGGGCAAATCATAGGAAAGAGCAAATAAATATAAACAGAAAGGTGAATTGAAGTGCTTACGATAATCGAGCCAATGGTTCAGTAGTTATTCCTTTTATCTTATAGCGCACACAGCTATCACCTCTATGAGTGACTTGTACTCTTAATCCACTCAAGGCTTTCTTTAGCTGAAAAGTTGACAGAATATATAGCTAAGAATACGATACAAATTGTAGAAAACAATATTTTGTTATCAGCAGACAAGTTCAAGCAGAAAAGCCTTAAATTGATCCTTAAGTGAACAAAACAGAAGAACCAACAGCAGCACTTTCAAAGTTACGAAAACTAAAAAACCTGTGGGAAATTAAAATACAAATAATTTACTTACAGTAACACGTTGTCTATCAGTCACACCACGGGAGAAATCACGGAGTCGTAGGTATTCTGCTGCAAACTCCAGAACAGGCGCAGGCTTGTAAAATGATGTAGCAGAAATATCTGCAATACAAAATAGTGCCAAATGGTTTGTAAGATAATACAATACTGACAACCTCAATGAAACAAAAATACAATACATAAAAAACATATCGGAATATACTATTATAATAAAATCCTTGAAGGCATCACCTATATTAAGTGACAAGCCCATTTGGGTGGGACGAAGTGATTGATAATAACCCCTCCAACACTCTAAGCCATCACCAATATCGTTTCTATGCCCAAATTCTGGGGAGAAAAATGACCTTGAGACCGTTACATAACTGCAAGGAAGATAAATTACGGAAACATAAATAGCAGTAACAAACCCTGCATTAAAGACAAAATCATGCTTAAATATCCTGAATAACAGAAGAAAGATTAGATGATTACTTCCGGGAGGGGGATTCTCTCAGCACAACATCAAGAACTTGAATGGTATCTTGTGGGGTGTCCAAGTACCGTCCCTGAAGGAACTGCTGAAGGTGGTTCAGATCAGCTCGTCCAGCAAGCTTTATAGCAACATTAAACTCCCTTTCGCTGAAAAATTACAGAGAAAAAAATTACATTCAATACAAATTTAAACACATAACTAGAAAAACAGAAGAAACTTATCAATGCTCTCACCGGTTCCCGTCGGTTAATTTGATAGTGAAAGTCCTGGATGCAAAAGGCAGCTCGCCTGCTGTATACAAACTTTTTTTGCCATCATAAGCTGGTGAAAACCTACCCAGTTCCTTTCCCTTATGAAGGTCAACAAGCTTCGCAATAATCGATCTGCAAACCGGTCTTGAGGTCACCTCAGGTGTTATGGCAACCTGTTTAAGCCAACAAATTAAGCAAATTTCGCTTAGCAATTAAGAGAAATAGTTATAAAAATCAGTAAAATACTTTAACAAAAGCTTCAGTACATATGCTCCTTAAGGAGATTATTTGATTGAGTAGCCATCCTACTTGCTAAAAAAAAACTAAGAGCAGAAGGCAGAGAGAAAATTCAATCCCCACATACAATGATACAGAAAAGAAATAAAAAAGAAGATATGGATGACTATGAAAAGAGAATAGAAATTAAAATTTAATGTAATTGAAGCCTGTGAACAAATCAGAAGCTTCCAAAACAACATCATTACCAAGAAATAATCGAAAATCAAAGTGTTCTCAAACTGAAAAAGGTATGGTAATCCATATTACACGAATGTTGCAACAAAAAAAAGGAAGGATTAAAAGACAAGGAAAAAATGCATATGAAAATGGAAGGAACTAAAAAAGAACTCAACAAGACTCTGGCCATGCTGCACACACAGAACTTACTGCCCTCTCTTTCAATATAAAATTAGCATCTACCATATGCAAATCATTTAATCTTATCTATACTCCTAATACTACATACAAATGGACGAAAGATGTGGTTAGACAGCTCCCATTGGAGATTGAACGCGAGTACCGTACTTGTTTATTTTAATTATTGTTGAGATTTGTGGATCCAATACAAGTCACAATCAGTTTTTGAAGATCAAGAAGAAGCAGCAGTGGCAACGACCAGTAGAAGCAGCAGCAATAGTCAACCGGTCGACTGTCAAATGAAAGAAGCAGTCGACTGCAAGCTCCATGTTTGGAAAATACACAATTGTAGTCGACCGCCAGGTGAACAAGTAACTCTCTATTGGCTCGGGGGCTATTTGCGGTCAACCACCACTTCTTCGAAGTTGACCGCACGGCGCTGTATGATAAACGGATAAGATCTAATCTTTTGTAATTATATATATATATATATATATATATATATATAATGTACGAATATTAAGGTTAAGTGATTAATATTTCAAGTGAGAAAGAGATTCAGCAGCCATTGGATAAGAAAAGAATTGGAGAAGAAAAGAAAAACCCTACACCTTGGTGTGGTTAGATCTAGAGTGACTGTAACATTCTCTTCATTATTCACGTGGTAATCGCAGGAGTACCTCTGCGCGGGAAAGTAGCCAATGCATTTGGGTGAACCTTGAAAAAATCTTGTGTGTTCTCGTGTGCTTGGTAGATTTGTTTGTTCTCATTTTTTTATTAGTTTCTTTTGTTTGCATCTCAGATAGAGTTGATCCGCATGAAACTCAACAATTATAAGCAACATTCAAAAATTAATGATAACCATTAAACATTAAAGGAACAAATAAGAGTCGTAGGAGCATCTGTAGTCTTTGGCTATTTTGCCAAAATTTCCAAAATTTGGGAAAAGACGTGCTGCAGTCGTTGGCCAATTACCCAAAATTTGGGTTTTGGATGAACAGTAGTCTGCTATATTTGGGAGACGAACTGGCAATTGCCAAAATATAGCTAACGAAAGACTGATTTATTGTTGATTTGATCGGACGAAATATTATCTTTCGTCGGAGATTTTTTTTTATTTCACCCTATCGGACGGGAAATAATATCCCGTCGCGATTTTTTTATCATCGGACATGGGATTATTCCCCGACCCTTAAATTTTTTTAATTAAAAATGGTCGGACAGGAAATGATTTCCCGTCCCGTGCCATTTAAAAAAAACATGATCGGACGGGAAATCATTTCTCATCTGTCGATTTTAATTTTTTTTAAAAATTTGGGTTTAGAAAGGAGATGATCTCCCGTCCCAACACTTTTGTTTTTTTATGGACTAGGCCTATATATGCTGCAGTCGTTGGCCAATTACCCAAAATTTGGGTTTTGGATGAACAGTAGTCTGCTATATTTGGGAGACAAACTGGCAATTGCCAAAATATAGCTAACGAAAGACTGATTTATTGTTGATTTGATCGGACGAAATATTATCTTTCGTCGGAGATTTTTTTTTTATTTCACCCTATCGGACGGGAAATAATATCCCGTCACGATTTTTTTATCATCGGACATGGGATTATTCCCCGACCCTTAAATTTTTTTAATTAAAAATGGTCGGACAGGAAATGATTTCCCGTCCCGTGCCATTTAAAAAAAACATGATCGGACGGGAAATCATTTCTCATCTGTCGATTTTAATTTTTTTTTAAAAATTTGGGTTTAGAAAGGAGATGATCTCCCATCCCAACACTTTTGTTTTTTTATGGACTAGGCCTATATATGTGTGTATGGGGATATATTAGGGATTAATTGAAATATAAGTAAGATTTAACATTTAATTATGATTATATTAATAGTTAATTAGGATTAATTTATGAGTTAATTATTGAAAAAAATCTTGGATGGGAAATTTCCCGTCTGTGCCAAAATAAATTAAAATTGTGCGACGAGGAATCATCTATCGTCCATCCATTTTTTAAAATGAAAAGCCAAATTTTGGCTTTAAACGACTACAGCCGAAACCCAAAAATTCTATTCCTATATGCCAAATACCCAAAATTTGGCAATCAACGACTACACATGCTCTAATGACTAACAGCACGAAGGAAAAACATGGGGATTGCGCATGCCAAAATTCAAATATTGCACAATCAAAATACACAAATGGATAAATCAGGTCAAATTTTATTTCATGCTTCCCCAGAAGGATAACGGTCCTTCACAATGATGGTCTGATCCAAACAAGTGGTTTTAGAAAATGTCACTAGTAGTATTCAAAAGGAGATTAGGAGAATTTTATAACTGACAGTACTACATGACACATGCAATGCATGGACTTAAAAAAGAAATGGACTTATTATTATTTTCTAGAAAGCATATAACATCAAGAAGAAACGCAGAAAACATATAAAAAAGATAAATAATGAAATGGACTTATTATTTTCTAGAATGTTTTAAAAAGTGTGCTAAATATGGTATGTGGAAAATCACACAAAATATAAAGCAGGTTGGATCTACACACACAGAGTTGATCTTATTTGTTGAAAACTTTTATAGTTATAATAGTAAAGAAATTGAACAAGCAAGAAAGGATGTAGGACAAGGTGGTTTGATCTTTGAGAATGAAGTCCAATTTCTTCCACAAGCATTTGATAATAATTGATATGTTTCCTTTTGGGGAAAAAGACCACATGCATATAATTGGCTTCTTTTAAAAAGATCTACGATGAAATACAACTAATACTAAATACCCTAGTTTAACTTATACAAGAAAACTTTGCAAAGTACCCTAGTTCAGTTCTAACAAAAATATATTAAACAACTATAAATTTTTATTCACTTTTCCATTGAATGAGTTCTTTATGTCTATTAATTGTTCTTACGAACAGAATAGGTCTTTACATGTGACCTTCAGCAAAATTATTCCAATATTTTCTCAAAAATTTTATGACTAAAGAATTTTATGTCACATTAGAAATATATGATGATTGTAATGCAATTAGGTAGTAAATAATGTTCTAACTGGAAAATACATCCATTGTAAATGGTCACGACTCTAATGTTATTTACTCCACTGCACCTCCGGTGAGGCAAAAACCTTTGACAACATTCTATTGGCAATCCATCGCACATGCAAACAAAAAACAGAGTAACTTAAACGATAGCGAACAAAATGTGACGAACATAATGAAAACATAACTGAACCACAGAATATAAAAATAATCTGAGCAAAACCAGATGTAAACAAAGAGATAACAACTGAACAGGATAATAGAAACTTGGATTGCAGGTGTGGAAGGTTGGATTTCCAGATCCCAAGAAAATTTACAAATAAAATAAGAATATTTAGGAACAATTTATTTTGAGGAAATTAAAATTCATGTAACAAAGGGAGATGTTAACAAAAATGACAATGACAATATTACAAAACTGGGATGTTGTTGTCTAAATGGACTATGTAACAAAGTGAGCCATACATACAAACACAAAACGGATCCACAAAATATTAGAACAATCTGAACCTAAAAAGAGTTACATCCAATAACAAGAGAAAACAACATACCAGTTGAGGTTGGCTTCAAAATGTTGAGTTTTAATACTAAAAAAAACAAAAAGCAAAATAAACATGTATGACAAGGTGGTTTAGTGACTGAAGTTAGCCAACGTAAGTTCAATTTCTTCCACAATCATTTAATATTTTTCTTTTGGGGAAAAAATACAATAAGAATTTAATAGATTTTCCGTTATAAAATCTTTCAGATCAAACAAGACATTTTAATTTTACAAGAAAAACTTACCAAACAGTAAAATAACTTGCTCAGTTCCTTCTGAAGTGTTCCTTATGTCTACTTTTTTTCTTCCAGATAGAATAGTGTTGTTTTACATATATTCCAATGATTTTTTCAAAATTATCATGACTAAACAATTTTATGCACATTAGAAAAAGATGAAGATCATGATGCATTGAGGTAGTAAATAAGGTTTACTTTAGAAAACATGTGCGCTCTACTCGGTCACAATTCTAGTATTTTCTACTCTACAATCCACTAGATCTCTGGTAAAGTAAAATCCTTAGCATAAACTCTTTTTTCAGTCAGACAAAAAATAGCTAATGCATAGCACATAATGTAGGCATGAAGAACAGAATTTAACCAAAAGGATTTTTTGACAATTTTCGACATTAGAACAATATAAAAAAATCTAAGCACAAACAAATAACAAGAGAAGAACTAGAGAAGCCACATGAGTTAGGGTCTGTTTGGTTCAAAGGAGGGGAGGGGAGGGGAGGGATTTTAATGGAGGGGAGGGAAGGGGAGGGATTTAATGAAAACTCTGTTTGGTTCAAAAGAGGGGAGGGAGGGAAAATAATAATTTTCTTGTTTGGTTCACAAGGGGAGGGAATGGAGTTTATAATAAAATTACTTTTATACCCTTTTGCATATAATAAGAAATTCATACAACCACTTCATACAATAAGAATTGAAACAACAACGAATTAGAGAAATTTTTTTCTTCTTTTTCTAGTTCATCATTCAATCTTTAGGAGGGTATCACTCCCACAAAAAGTGTAACACTCCGACAAAAGGTTAGTAAACTTTTAGCCATTATATGAATCTTTTTCCGACAAATTCATATCATCTCTCATGTCTGTTACAATGCAGCTAAAAGATTAAAAAAATAAAAAAAACTGTCAAAATTTGAAATTGCACCACATTTCTTGAATGAAAACTGCTAAATCACAGTGGGTTTTCAAATATAAACAAAATTCTAATTGGTCACATGATATGATGATAAGACAAAGAACATATAAATACAAACAAGTTTTCATGGTAATCGTCATCCATCAAATTTGGCCCCTATATTAATTCTTGTACTGACATGTAGATTAGTATGGTCTTACTATCACATAAATGTACAATAATTGGAAGGACATATAGCCTTTTTCTAATCAAATGAGAGAATCAACCATATATATTATGAAACTTTAGCATTATAATTATTATGTACTAGGTCTTGTGCAGTGCATATATGCTTCAGTAGTCATTGATGTGTTTATCCTACGGTCAATATAATTGAGCATAGGATTTTGTTAACGAGCACTTTGAGTATTGAACTCTAGATTAGTTAATACATTGTTAACGAGCACTAGGATAGGGAGAAAGAGAGAGCGGGAGAGAAACAGTCGGCTGGTAGTAGGGAGATTGAGAGAGGTTTTTTATTAAATTAGGATTTAGATTTTAAAGGGCAATTTAGTCTAGCCACTTTAAAAAATTAGTCCTATTTTCTCTTCCCTCCAAATCCCCCCACTTTTGGAGGGGAGCCAAAATTGGCTCAGGAGGGGTGTTGCACCCCCCCATTTTCCTCCCCTCCCCTCCTAAAAATTGAACCAAACAAGAAAAGTAATAAAAAACCCCTTCCCTCCCTTCCCCTTCCCTCCATTCCCCTCCAACCAAACAGTGCCTTAAGGATTTGTGTTTAACTTGAACAATATTCCGAAATAACTTCATTTCGTTTTATTTTATATATACTAGTAATTTGCACGTGCGATGCGCGTCCTAATAATTATTTTTTAAAGAGAAAACACTAAGACATAATTTGGCAACAAACCTAAGATCTCACTTTACTCATCACATACTCTTCACAACTTATCCCAGGAGGCATTAACTTTTATTTTATATGAATGACTTTTGTAAATAATTATGTTGTAAATAAATTTGAACTTTGGGGTTATTATGGTAACTAACAACTAAATGAATGGTTGATATAACTCTCACTTAAAAATAAATGGTTGAGATTAGATGGTTGGTTGAATGGTTGTCTACAAATTACAACTCTAACTCTCCCATTATAATATTAGAGATAAAAATACAAAATTGCTTGCTCTTATTCAAGAAAATAGCAAAAAATTATTTTTATAAAAGAAAAGATATTCCCAAAAAAGTTTTATAGGCCAACAATAGTAAGTTTAGACTCCAAATGATACAGTGCAGTTTAAGTATTAAAAACAAAATTTTAAAAAAAACACAAATCCCTACTCTCATTCTTCAAACATCTTTAAAATCCTAAGAAATAAATATAAAAAAAATTAAAAAAACACTAGATACTAATCATTCAAATTTTAACTCAAGAACTAGAATGTGAAGAGTTGAAAAATAATAATAATAATTTAAACACGCTGATAAAAAAGGAAACGAAAACAACAGATGTGGTAAATGCCAAATCCAAAACTGTGAGATATCGGAAGAGTAATGCTTCAACCACTACCAATTTCAGTACAATTCTCTTCACTACCTTACATGGCACACTCCTATTGGAGAGTTCCCCACCTACTCTCTCGTCCAAGTTCCACCACCTATTTGAGTGTGCCATCTAAAGGTAGTGAAGAAAACCCTCAACATCGAGAAATAAATTAGTCGCATAAACAGATCCAACTTCGCTTTCCAGAAAAGCATTTATGACTAATCAGATCATTAAGCAACAGTATCCACATCAAAACTCACCAAAACTCATCATTATCAAACTGACCAAGAAAACGGAGAATAAAAAACTCCTACATCCAACTCGCATATGATAATCACACAAAACCACAAAAAGAACACCATGAAATCTCCTCAAAACTCATGCACCTCATCTCAAATGTAAACCCTAAGTTTAAAAAAACAGAACTAACTTATTTCCAAAACGCATTTACAACTAATCAGCCGATTAAAAAACCGTATCAACATCAAAACCTCAACAAAACCGTCCGATCTCTTCGAAACTGTGCAACTCATACAATTTCTGACTCTAACGTCATCTCAAATCCATCCAACAGGGATTCGGATTCTCTACTCTGCCAAAAATCAAGTGTATTATTATACACTTAGTAATTGTGGCCCTCAATCTTAGATTAAGTTGGATGGATGGCCACAATTAATTACGCTATAATATCATCCCTTAAATCAAGTAAATTAATTTATTTTTTCCATATCAGTATTCATTATAAATAGACTTATGAGATTAGTTTCCACCTAAATCGATTTCAGAACCAGTATGGAAAGTAATTTTTTGGTAAAAGACCCTAAAATAAGTAAACTAATGGCACACTACCTTTACTCGTATCAATCATCCCTTAAATCAAGTAAATAAATTTATTTTTCCATATTAGTATTCATTATAAATTTAGACTTGCGAGATTAGTTTCCATCTAAATCGATTTCAGAACCAGTCTGGAAAGTAATTTTTTTGGTAAATGACCCTAAATAAGTAAACTAATGGCACACTACCTTTACTCTTATCAATCTCTTTTCAAGTATGATTCTTCAATGTTTGTGAAGAAAATCATGATAAAATTTAACTTGTGAGAGTATAGGAGAAACAAAGGAGAAGAAAAGACATTTTTTTCTTATTAATTACCCTTATTGCAACCTTTCTTTTTTCATTCTTATTCTTCAAGTCTTGATCAACATGTGTTAAATTCCTTGAAATATATTGTGAATCTAATGCAAAAAATTAGAGCTTAACGGGCATCACCATGTATAAGAAAATAAATTCAAGGCACTTAAAAATTTTGGATTACGGAGTTTTAAAACAGAAACTTTCCTTGTGTCTAAAATAAGATTTAAAAGTTCATTGAAACTTAAATGGAAAGTAATTTAATTATCTTCAATTAAGGGATCTAATCGGATGCTAATTTAGCCTAATAACATGACGTCATCGTCGCTAAATAAACAGAGCACAACGATAAACAAACTAAACCGTAATGAGTTCAAGAAGATACTTACATCGTACTTGCAGAGATCGCGGTTAGCGACCTGGACCAGAAAGTGATTTGCTAGAACGACGCACTTAATCCCCGCCGTTCCGTACCCCGGCCTCGCTGGATGCTTGTACGCCTTCTCCGACGACGGCGCCCTCGCCACCAGCTCGTCAGTGTCCCTAGCCGTCACAGCCATCTCCTCCTCCTTCGCTTCACCGATCGCCATCTTCTCCACCTCCGCGCTTAGCGCACGCTCCGTCTGTACGGTGATCGACTGTGAAGATGCCGCCGGGTTCGCACGCGAGCTCGACGGTTGCGTTCTCGGATCGGCGATCGACGCCGGAACTTGCTGTTGCTGAGGTGGCGGTCCACCTCTTCGACCGCCGCCGCCACGGCGACCACCGAGATCAGAACCGCCACGGCGGCCGCCGCCGGGACCCCACGGTCCTCTTCCAGACATTGAGATCTGAGATCAAAATCGAAAAAGAAGAGAAGATGATGTAAGAGAAAGAGACCAGTTTGTTGAAAGGGAAATAGGGAAGTAAATAGCGAGAGACTGTCGAGTTTAAATAGCGACGAGAAGAAACGAAAGGGCGAGCGAAATTGTAGTTCCGCACCCGAAAACGTGCCCACTCACTGGGTCCCACGTCTAGTTAAGGGGTCATTAAAAATCGGTGCTTTTATTGTAATCTATGTTAAGTGGGGAGGAGACGGTGAGCCCCGCGACGCGTGGGGACCATACTCCGTACACCAGGAGGAAATTTTATAACTTTCTAAGTGACCTAAATGCCCTCCATTAACATTTGGAAATTGCGATCGTGCCATCATTCGGAGCTTGGTGGAGAAGGAACGGCCAAATAAAGTGATCGTACCATTATTCGAACCTTGTTGAAGAAGGAACAGATAAGTTTTGGGGAATTTTTTTTAACCAAAATGACCCACTTTTTGAAAGTATTTATGAAACTGATCTACTTTTCAAACTATTTATCAAATTGACCTACTCGCTATATGAAGAATTTTTTGCCGTCATAGGTCACTTTTTGAAAATGTTTGTATTTTTGGACCAGTTCCCCAACTATTGGCGCTTTTGGACTATTTGTGTCACGTCAGCAGCAGCCGCTATTCCCAATAGCGGCATCTTCATTTCGAAGTCGCTAATGGAAATAGCGACCTATGTTTTAAATTTTTTTAAATTTTTTGTTTGCCGTCGCTATTCCCACTGGCAGCTTTAGTATAATAAGGTTAGTGAGCTCGAATGAATGTATTGAAACACTTAGCGATTTCTAAAGAGTTTTTTATCAAAAATTTAAAACTGAGGTCGCTATTGGAAATAGCGACCTTAGAATAGTGACTAGCGATCTTAGTTTTAAAAATAAATTGATTGTCATTTTTCAGAGAGCAAAATTTCTCTAGATTTTGCTAAGTGTTAGAATACAGCTCATTAAAGGTCGCTAATCCCATCAGTGACCTCATTATGCTAAGGTCGCTAGTGGAAATAGCGACGATAAACAAAAAATTCAAAAAAAGTTAAACACAAGTCGTTTTCCCATTAGCGACCTCGAAATGAAGAGGCCGCTAGCGACCGCTGCTGACGTGGCACAAATAGACCAAAAGCGCTAATAGGCAAAAAAACTCCTATATGATGCTATATGAGAATAAATTTTTGAGTTAATGTTTATTTATCAAATTGACCTACTCGCTACATGAGAAGAAGTACTTGCGTCCGACATGGGAATATTTTTTTTTCTTAGAAGCAAAATAATATTGCGCCTGTTCTGGGAATATTTTATTTTTTTTCTTCAGATGCAAAATCATTTTGTGTTTGTTCTCTTTCAGTGATTTTTAAAAAAAATTTGGTCAAACGCAAGATGATCTTACGTCCGACGTCTTAAAACAAAAAAAAAATCGATCGAATGCAAGATCATCTTACGTTCGAGAATTTTTTTTTAGAACGGACACAAGATGATCTTTAAATTCCTATATTTAAGAATTCCCTCTATCATCTCTCAAATGTAGGAGGTTACTGTTCCTATTTTTCTAAAATTTGGAACTCGTTCCCTATATTTTCCAAATTTTGGAAATATAGGGAATGACTACAGATGCTCTAAGTGACATTTTATTTATTTATTTATTATTTTATTTAGAAATATATAGATTTATATTTTAATTTTTATAAAAACTCGAAACTATGTGGTATTTTCTGCCCAATAATATAGTCTTGTAATATTCAAAAATAATCATATCTAATACATTTAGGTTGCGTTTGTTTCGTTGTTTTGAAAATTCATTTTAAACATAGTTTTTGAAAGAAAAAAAATTATAAAGTTGTTTTTTTATTATCGAAAGCAGAGTATTGTTTGGTAAACTTTTTTTCATAAAACAGTTTTTTTCAAAATTAAAGTATAAAAGGCGTTTGGTAAACTGTATACAGTATGTATGTATATATATAATCCGTATTTATGTATACTCTATATTGTATACTGATATGGCCAAAAGTGGGGTTAAATCGAAACCGTTTAAAGTGGGCACGAATCTCAAAGTCCCAGAGGCAAAATGGTAATTTCACTTACAGACGGGTCCGAATTGGGCACTGGGTCCCTCCTCTTGGACCCGCTAACCCATGAACGAATCTGCTCAGTCGGGAATGGGTCTCAACCCGTTGGGAGCCAGCTCAAAGGATTGGAGGAAATCCTGGCTCTTCCTGATCTTGAGGAGGTGGTTATAAGCACCCCTATCCTGCCATGCCGGGAAGTAGGGATTTGATCTTATCCTGAAGGAGATCCCCACGACGACTATAAAAACCCCCCTACCTCATACTGTAAAAAGTGATCACTCTTTGCGCACTCAAGCTCTTTTCTCTTTACTTATTCTGGTATTGACAAGAGCGTCGGAGGGTTCGTCGCCGGGATCCATCCCGGTGTTTCGAACGTTTGTGCATGTCAGCGGGAGCGCCAAGGAAGAAGGAGATCCATCCTGTTCGAGTTCCTCACGAACCTACAAATCTCATCTATTGCCCCCACACCATAATCCAGCGGCAACAGATTGGCACCGTCTATGGGAAAAACTCGACAAGCAACCCTGCCTTCCTCCTCCAGCCAAAGCTGCTCCTAGCAATGCCTCCCAAAAGGAAGCCCGCAAACTCCAATTGAAGAACTACCTTTTCTCATCCTCCTCCTCTGCAGGGGGATCTCCCTCCTCCCAACCAACCGACCCTGCAGCTCGATCCCCAGGCTCCGCAGTCCATTCAGCAACCTTTGGGACCCCAGGTCGTCGTGGGGGAACCCTATCAACGAAGCCGCCACAAGCAACTTGTGCATCAGGTTCGGGTTTCTATCCACAATGCCGACACAGACTCTATGGCTTCCCATACTCCACCCACTCCCAAGGATCTGCGAGATGTGCTTAACAATCGGCAGACCGAGCATGGACCCGACCTTCGTACCCATCTGGATGAAAGGCGGACTCACGATGCGAACCCTCGCCGGTCGCCGCGCCGATCCAACCGAGGGAGGTCCAACTCTCCCCGAAGGCAGAGGGAGTCGCCCCAGCACCGCCCAAGACGGAGCCGCTCCCCGGCAGACCGTCCTGCGCCTCGAGCCCAGTAGGAGCAGGAGGCCCCCGTTACGAGGGCATAATTTTAGCAATTCCAGGAGGCAGTCCTCCGGGCGCTCAACGCTGCCCCCAACAATCGCCGTCGGGCTCCCAGCCCTCCGCAAGCTCCTCACCATCCTCGCCGCTCCCGCAGTCCTCGACCGGCTCTAAACCATCCTCGCCGCTCCCGAAGTCCTAGGCCGGCTGCGAGCCATCACCGCCCTTCTCCCGAACACCACCGCTGCTCCCAGAGTTTGCGGTCCACTCCGAGTCACCCCCGTCGTTCTATCAGCCCACCTCCTACTCAGAGCCATCGCCGTCGCAGCCCCAGCCCCCCTCGGCATGAGGATGAGTCTTGGGGCTCAGGAAGATACTACCGAAGGGAGGACTCGGTCTACCACCATCTCCACGAGATGGAGAGGTGCCTCGGCCAACTTGACCAAGACGAAGAACGACGGGCCAGGGACCTTCGCCCAAGCAGGCCCCCCATTCTCTCGCACCATCATGGAGGCTCCAGTCCCAGACACCTTCAAGCCTCCACACTTCGAGACCTACACCGGGGAGTCGGACCCCACAGATCACATTGAGAGTTTCAAAACTCTCATGATGATCCACCATGCATCCGATGCCCTTCTCTACAAGACCTTCCTGGCCACACTTAAGGGACCAGCACGGGAGTGGTATTCTCGACTTGCACCGGTATCTATCTTCTCCTTCGACTAGTTTAAGGGTGTTTTCCTCACGCATTTCGTGAGCAGCCGCCGCAATGAGAAGACAAGCGCCTCCCTCCTATTCCTCAGTCAAAAGAAGGGCGAGCGATTGAGGGACTATGTTAAGCGTTTCACTGCTGAGGCCAGATCCATCGCCTCTTTGGAACCCTCGGTGGCCACGGTCGCCTTCCAGTCCAACGTCCTCAATGCGGATCTCAGGGCGTCCCTCGCCAAGAAGCTCCCTCGGGACTCCTCAGAGCTCCTACTCCGGAGCGAGAAGTACATCCGAGCGGAAGAAGCTGTCCACCACCCCACCTTTGAGGCATCGATTTCGGGAATAAGTGGAAGGGTGCAGAAGAAGAAGGAGCTAAGAAGCTCCAAAAAGATAATGGGGGTCAACGACGTCCTCCTCCTCAGTTCGAGATATTCACCCCGCTTAACGCGAGTGTATCTACCATCCTTATGAAGATTGGGAACGAAGGCCTCCTACCGCCTCCCCTAAAGATGAATACTCCGAGAAAGAAGAGGAATCAGAATAAGTGCTGTTTCCATCGAGACCACGGGTACGATACAGACGAATGTCGAGCCCTCAAAGATGAGATTGAGGCCCTCATCCAAAGAGGGCAGCTCACTCGCTTTGTGAGAAGAGACCGAGCCGATCCACCTCCACCGCCAAGGGGGGCTAACAGGCGAACCGAGCAGCACGTGGAAACTCCGGAGGCCGAAGTAGAGGGCATCTTGCACCTAATACACGGAGACCCAATGGGGGGAAGATTCCAACTCCTCCCGAAAAGCCTTCGTAAGGGAGGTTAACTCTGTGCAGAGCCATCCTTTCTCAAAAGGCCTCGGAGTCCTGGTGACGTTCTCCGATAGGGACCTGGAGGGCATCCGCACACCCCAGTGCGATGCCCTCGTCATCAATCTCCGAATGGCGAACTTCGAAGTTTGTCGGGTCTTGGTAGACAACGACAGCTCCGTCAACATCCTTTTCTTGGAGGCCTCCCGCTGTCGAGGGACCGGCTCAAGCCCGCAGGCTACACTCTCCACAGGTTCACTGGGGTCCCGATTACGGTCGAGGAAGTTATAACCCTCGACGTAACGGTAAGAAAGACCCCGACAACTCGCACGGAGCCAATGGACTTCATGGTGGTCGAAGTCAAGGCCGCCTATAATGTTATCCTGGGTAGACCAGGTTTAGCCACGCTTCAAGCCATCCCTTTAGCCTACCACATGAAGATGAAGTTCTCCACGCCCTCAGGAGTGGGAGAAGTGAGGGGAAGCCAAGAAGCGGCTCGAAAGTGCTATATAACCTCGATGTGGGGTCTAGTTCTCTCTTTGGAAGCACTCGAACTTCCTCAGGAAGGCGGTCAAACTATCTCCGAGCCCATGGACGAATTGAAGGAAGTGGCCTTCTCCAAAGAAGACACCACTAACTTCCCCTCCATTAAGCAAGACATCTCTCGGTGCATATGGGAGAATCGCGGCCTCTTCACCTGAACTGCAGCCGACATGCCCGGGATCTCATAGGAGCTCTTAATGCACCATCTGAGCGCCACCCTTGGGGTCAAGCCTGTCCAACAGAAGATGCGGAAGTTTGCCCCCGAGAGGCAACAGGAGATCAAGGAGGAGATTGAGAAACTCCTCAACGCCCGCTTTATCCAAGAGGTGAACTACCCTGAGTGGCTCTCCAATGTGGTGATAGTCAAGAAGGCCAAAAGAAGCTGGAGAATATGTATTGACTTCACCTATCTCAATAAGGCATGCCCGAATGACCCTTTTCCTCTTCCCAGCATCGACGCCCTGATCGATGCGACCTCCGGGGACGAGCTCTTCAATTTATGGATGCCTTCTCAGGGTACAACCAAATCAAGATGTTCCCTCCCGACATCCCGAAGACTTCATTCGTGATGGACCAAGACCTCTATTGCTACCGTGTTATGCCCTTCGGCTTGAAAAATGTGGGAGATACCTATCAGCATCTTGTGAACAGGGTCTTCCGAGACCAGATTGGCCGAAACATTGAGGCCTACATCGACGACATGTTGGTCAAGAGCATCCGAAGGTAGGAGCACACTCTCGACCTTCAAGAAGCATTCGGGGGTGCTCAGGAGGCACAATATGAGGCTAAACTCGAACAAATGTGCGTTCAGTGTCTCATCGGGCAAATTCCTAGGGTTTATACTCAGCCAGAGAAGCATAGAGGCCAATCCCGAAAAGATCCAAGCCATTCTCAAGATGGCCCCCCCTTCCAACGTCAAAAATGTATAGAGGCTTACGGGGTGCCCCGCCCCGATTGGGCGATTCCTCTCCAAGTCCAGGGAGAAGTGTCTCCCTTTCTTCAAGGCCCTTAGGGGGGCTAAAGGCTTCGAGTGGGCACAACAACAACATGAGTCATTTGACAAGCTCAAGGAATATTTGGCTAACCCTCCGCTCCTGAGCAAGCCAGTACCTGGGGAGGTCCTCTACCTCTATCTCGCAGCTTCGAAGCAGACGCTCAGCACGGTCCTTGTGAGGGAAGAGGAGAAGACGCATAAGCCCATCTATTACATGAGTATTACGTGAGCAAGGTGCTCCGCGATGCCGAACTCCGTTACCCGAAGCTGAAGAAGATGGCTCTCGCCCTGGTCATGGCTGCCCAAAAATTCTGCCCTTACTTCCAATCCCACTCGGTGGTCGTCCTAACCGACTAACCGTTGAAACAAGTTCTCCACAAGCCCGAGACTTTCGGGCAGTTCATGAAGTTGTCCATCGAGTTGAGTCAGCATGACATCAGCTACCAGCCCAGAATGGCAATAAAGGCCCAAGCTCTGGTCAAATACATCGTGGAGAACACCATCCCCGACTCGTGCGAGTCGTCTGCCGACCCCTTTGTCTGGACCGTTATGTAGACGGGTCCTCTTGCACAGATGGGAGCGGGGCTAACATCATCCTAACTGGCCCCGACGCTTTCGTCCTCTAGTACTCCTTCCGCCTAAACTTCTCGGCATCAAACAATGGGCAGAGTATGAGGCCCTCATAGCGGGGCTCTACATGGCTCGCAAGGCAGGCGCCAAGCGCGTTAGGGTCTTCAGCAACTCCTACTTAGTAGTCAACCAAGTGTCTGGGGAATACGAGGCGAGGGATGGCCGTATGGCCTGGTACTTGGCTAAGGTAAGGGAGCTTCTAGCTCTATTCGAAGATGTTCAACTCCGGCGGGTTCCCCGAGAGGAAAATGCGCAAGCGGATGCCCTCTCTAAGCTCGCCTCCTCGTCTCTCCAGGGTCTAGAATGGACCGTCTTGATATTGTTCCTTCTCAAACCAAGCATTGACGAAGATGGCTCGGAGCCAATGGAGGCCTACCCCTAACACTGGGGGAAAACTAAAATGAAGCCCCTCCTCGAGTACCTCCGGGATAGAGTCCTTCCCGAAGATCCAAAAGAAGCAAGGAGGATCAGGACATGAGCAGAGCGGTACACACTCCTGGACGGGGTCATGTACAAACGCTCCTATGCCCAGATCGATGGTCGGCCCTATCTGAGTGCCTCTCCTCGGAGGAAGTGCTCTATGCCCTAAAGGAGGCCCATGATGGTCTATGTGGCTCGCACTTGGGAGTGAGATCCCTCGCCCGGAAGCTCTTGAACTAGGGATACTTCTTGCCCACACTACTAAGTGACTCCGAGGAGTACATCTGCCAGTGCAACTCCTGCCAGAAGTTCGCCCCAACCTGTCGCCTGCCCCAAGCACAACTTACTTCCTTGGCGAGTCCAATTCCCTTCGCAGTGTGGGGGATGGATTTGGTCGGACCCTTCCCTCCAGCACCGGGCTAGCAGAAGTTCTTAGTGGTAGCAATATACTACTTCTCAAAATAGATAGAGGCTGAACCTCTTTCAATAATCACCGAGCACAAGGTGCAGAAGTTATTTTGGAAGAACATCGTCTGTCGGTTCGGGGTACCTCGCATCCTTATAACCGACAACGGGATCCAATTCACGGAAGCGACCTTTCGCGACTTTTGCACCGACTTCGGCATTCAGCAGCAGTTCTCTTCAGTAGCGCACCCTCAATCCAATGGCCAAGCAAAAAACGCGAACTGACAAATTCTCTCTGGCTTGAAGAAGAAGCTTGACAAGTCCACTAAGGGGCTATGGGTCAAACAACTCCCCAATGTACTTTGGAACAATCGCACCACCAAAAGAGCTCCAACGGGAGAGTTCCATTTCAACCTCATGTACAGATTCGAAGCTCTCATCCCTTTGGAGGTGGGCCTGCCTTCACCTCGACTCATAGCTTACAGCGAAGCACAGAATGCGAACCAGCTTCGCAACTGCCTAGACCTCATTGACGAGGTCCGCGAGAGGGCTGCGATTCGGCAATAGACCTACCACTGTAGGATCACTCAGGCCTACAATAAAAGGGTATGGCCCGCCAACCTAAAAGAGGGTGACTTAGTGCTCAGAAAGTTATCGGTCTCCGATCCAAGCAAAAGAGGCAAGTTGGCACCCAATTGGAAAGGACCATATAGGGTCTCTAGAGTTATCAACTCAAAGACCCGGGGGGCAGGAAGATACCGAGGATATGGAATGCGAAGCACTTGATGAAGTACCGAGAGGGTGTCTAAACACCGCTCCAAGCAACTTCCCCAATAGAGCTCCAGAAGACATGTCCAAACTCCCTACTTGTATTTTTCCTTTGTCAAAATGTAAAGGCGGCTCACAACTTAGAAGCGGCCGCCCAGTTGTTTGCAATAAAAGGAAATCTTTCCCCACAACTTTTCTATCTTTTGAATAGTCTAACTCTACTTACCAAATTTTTTTTTCATTAAAACAATGAGTTCGGAGTTCAACACTTGGCTCGATTCCACTTTAAATACTTGCTTATAAATGAGTAAGAAGCGGTTCGCCATTCGAAATTGCTCCCACAACCGTTGGCTCTCTCTTAAACGACGAGTTCGGAGTCCAACACTTGGCTCGATTTCGCTTTAAATACTTGCTTATAAGTGAGTACGAAGCGGTTTGCCATTCGGAATTGCTCCCACAACCATTGGCTCTCTTGTAAACGACGAGTTCGGAGTTTAACACTTGGCTCGATTCCGCTTTAAATACTTGCTTATAAGTGAGTACAAAGCGGTTTTCCATTCAGAATTGCTCCCATAACCATTGGCTCTCTTAAACGACGAGTTCAGAGTCCAACACTTGGCTCGATTCCACTTTAAACACTTGCTTACAAGTGACTATGAAGTGGTTCGCCATTTGGAATAGCTCCCACAACTGTTGGAACACTTACAAAGCATAAACGAGGTAGCGAGCACTCAGAAGAAGTCTTATATTATTTGATCAAAATTGTGATTACAAGTATCATTCGACACACAAGCTCTACAAAAAGAAGACAACTTCTATCAAAGGCCAAAACTATAAAAAGAAGATAATTCATACGAAGCGGCACAAAACTACCAGACTTATCCCTAGCATCTTCGGGGGATGGGAATGCTTCTCTTGAGCGATCCACGAGGACGACGCATACCGTGTTGTTGTCGCCCTACCTCCGCAGACATCCCCAGGCTAGCGAATTGAGAAGCATCATTTGGCCCCGACCTAACGGTGGCCCCAATAGATGTTCCACTCGACGAAGCGGCCGCGCCACTTTGTGCTTCTCTGGGGCTTCGAGGTACCAGGGGTGAGCAAAGCGCAGGTCCGCAAAACGTTGTTCCTTGAGCATACCCCTTCGGGGTACGGGGAGTGGTCCTGACATTGCTTCTCTTAGATAGCCGTTGCAAACGAGCATTCCCCTTCTCCAACTCGATAATCCGCTCCCTAAGCGAGATGTCTGTGACATTTATCTCTAGGTGTGGCAGCCGCATTGACCCTGCCCCACGAGAAGCATCGGAGATTGTCCGTCGTAGATGGGCGACCTCGATGCTCTTTTCAACAACCACCTTCTCCAGTTCGTCCCTCTCCACAGCGGTCTGACATAGAGAGCGGCGAAGATGTGAGAGTCTCAAGCCGAAGTTAACAGCCATCAATGTACCTATTTCCTTGCCTTCAAGCTTCGCCTCATGACGCCCCTCTTCCAACCGTTTCATCTTTATGTTGCGACGAGCAAGGATCGACCTCAGATAACTAAGCTCAGACTCCGCTTTACGAAGTAGCTCCTGACTTCGCAAAAGCCCTAGCTTGGCAACCCTGAGTTCAGCGTGAAGACGAGCCACGATGCGATCGTGGGGAGAACAAAAGAAGTAAAATCTCTTAAGGTCAAGAAGCAAGTCCACAAGAGAATACATTCAAGCTACAAGGCGACTCAAAGGCAAAACACTCCAACGCTTAGCAAAAAAAAAGAGCCTTCTTTTTCATTCAAAGATGTTTACTATAACATCAGGCGGTGGCCAATCCGCTACAAGGCCTACTTGCGAATTTTTTTTTAAAAAAACAAAAAAGGAAGTACAAGGGGATCAGGGGGCCACCTTAGCAGCGACGTCACCCCCTTCTTCTTCTTCTTCTTCTTCTTCTTCTTCTTCTTCTTCTTCTTCTTCTTCTTCTTCTTCTTCGCCCTCCGCCGACCCCTCGGTGGTAGGAACACAACGTCTTCAAGGGGGTCGTAGAGGCTGTACCCCGCACTGTCGAACCCGGGGACACGGACAGCTATGTGCTTCAGAGCTCGCGCGTAGGACTGCTCCATGTTGGTTCGCATGTGAGCCTTCACCTCCTCTCTGACGGCCTATGAAGCCGCCTGCACCGCTGCCTCCTCTCCCAAGCTACATCCTCGGTGGCCTTTGCTGCCACCTCCATCTCTTTGGCAACCTGCTCATCTGCCTTATCTGTATAAATTGTCCGAGCTCGGGGCAGGGGTGTTACAAATGGTATCAGAGCCGACTTTCGACACCGAGTGTGGGTCATATCTATATATAGTCGGGCGGTATACTCCGGGACTGTGGTGAGCCCTCAATTAAAATCCGAGACTGTTATTGATCGGGCGGTGGATTCCGATATCATAATTAGTCGGACGGATAGGAGGGCTGCTCAATTAAATTCGGGATTATAGTGCATGCCCCGTGCTCAGCGAGGACGCTGATTTCTGAAGGGGTGTGTGTGTAACACACCGTAATTTTCAAAATAATATATATATATAATAGTTTGATAAAATGGCTTTGGTATAGATATATGCATGGATGGCATGGGTTGTAAAAAATTGGAAGATGAATAGTATTAAGGAGGGGGGGGGGCACGTTGAGGATCAAACAACACACATGTGCTGGGTTGTTGACGATGACATCATCCCCTTGGAGGCCCACCCGAAATGTTAGGTGTTGTTCTCTCAGGAGAGAGAACGGAAGAGAAATGTAATGATTTAGTCCCATATCGGATTTCAACATGAATAAAATAATATATAAATACTATTGCCTATGATCAAGAGTCACTAATCCGGTTAACCACCCTTTGAGAGGCAGCCTGTGGTGGGCAGTTGTACTATACTATAAATAATTTGTCCCATTAAACTCTATCCTATTAAGTATAAAATTAAATTCCAACTACCTTCGAGAAAAATTCCTACTTCCACCGCTGCCTAAGAGCATCCACAGCCGTTTGCTATTTTGTCAATTTGGCGAAATAAGTAGAGAAAGAGCGTTGCAGTCATTTATTATTTTGCCAAATTTAGCAAATAAGGAACAATAGCTTCTCATATATGAGAAACAAATTTGGCCATTGCCAAATATAGCAAATGGAACACCATGTTTCGTCTCTATTTTTTTATTAAAAAAAATAATCGCGTCGGACGAAATATGTTTCTTCCAATAATTTTTTATTTTTTTTTTACTGTTTTAACGATTGGACGGAACAACATGTTTCGTTCGAAAGAAAAAATGGAAAAAGGCATAAGACGGGAAACGTTGTCCCGTCGGATCTAAAACGTTCTTGGACGGGCAACATGTCTTGTCCCCCACCAGAGCCCACTTAATCACTCTTTAATCAAAGTAATAAGTTAATGGAATAAGCACTAATTTAATATTTTTAAATAACTAATTACAATTTAATCACTAAATGACCATTTTAATGGTTGAAAAAATTACCAAAAAACGTCTCCTATGTTACATAAACTTCCGTCCACATAAAAAAAAATTCGATCTCAAACGGCACATCTCTCGTTTGATAACATGTTTTTTTTATTGTTTTCTCAAATTATAGCTATCCATGAGTGCAAAAAAACACTTACTTTGCCATTTGTTATTTTGCTGAATTAGTAAAATAGCAAAAACGTGTATGGATGCTCTAAGAACACCACAAAATCACACACAACACACATCCCATAGCATCTCTAATCCCTTCAAAACTCAAAACCTAATCATCTTCAATAAAAATCCCATGTTTTTCATTTTTTTCCCATATTGACTCACTTTTTGAAAATATTGAGCGACTTTCAAAAATATTTATCCAACTGACCCAGTTTTGGACACGTCAACATTAACCGTTATTGTAAGTAATAGCATAGGTTAATACCATACCGTTCTTCCCAAAAGTGGCACCAATTTATTTATTTTTTAGCATGACGCTATTTGGAAAAACGACATCAGTACATTTCTTATACAAGTATGAACCTTCCGATTTGTAAAAAATTCCAAGTGCTGAAACAACTTATAAATAATGTCGTTATCCAACATTCGTATTACTGATGCCGTTGTTGGAGATAATGACATCAGTTATAATACTCATTAAACTATTTTTCTCCACAATCATTTTTCTAAACAACGGCACGAGATAACTGTTGTCGTTCTTAGAAAACAGCGGTAACAATTCACAAGAATAGATTAGTCAAGTATAAGTAATAAAATGAACTATTGCCACTGTTCCAAACAACGACATCAGTTATCCCTAATAATGAATATTATAACTGATACCTCTATTCCTGACAACGACATCTGTAATGTTGTTGCCGCTGTTCCAAACAACGACATCAACTATAAGATTTTTCACACTTGTAATTTTTTCCCAAGTCAGGGAGATTACACGATTGGAAATAAGTTTACTGATGTCGTTACTCCAAATAGCGGCATGCGAATTTTTTTTAACAGATGCCACTATTGGAAATAACGGCATGTAAATAATCTATTCTGTTATTTTCAATTATGGTTAATGCTGATATGTGCAAATCTGGATCAGTTGGGTAAATATGTTTGAAAGTGGGTCAGCTCGCTTGAAATATTTTCAAAACGTGGGTCAGTACAGTAATAAATTCCCTTTTTTGGTCACAATCCATCTCTACTACTATAATGGGAGAAGGCCTTACTGCAATTTGTCCATCTACCAACCTGTGCAATGCACGTGCATAACTATTGTAAATGAGGTTTAGATCAAATTCAGACTACGTCTGAATTTTTACTTTAACAAAAACTATATTTATTAAGACGTGCATCGCACGTGTAAACTATTAGTGATTATAATATGAGTTTTAAATATATTGTAACACCCTGCAAAATTGAAATTACAATTTTTCCCCTGGGTGTTACGCACGTATATTTTGTAATGTATTTCACTACATATTTTGGATTCGTACTATTTATACATTTTCCGTATTGATTTCAGTCAACTAAAATATAATATTTCAATCTCCATAATCTACGTGCTTTTTACGTGTTTTTGATGCACGTGTTTCCACCACTACGTACAATATTTTCTATAAGTTTAAATTATTTATTTTTATGTATTTAAATCTATTTTATAAAACAAAAATTTATTTCCCCCTGGTTTTGATTAAAATGCATTTTTCGATTTTCTGCACGTATAATGCACGTGCTTTTTACGTGCTGCGATTTCATCATGAAAATGTATAAAATTAGTAAATATATTTTTCTTATATTATTTTTGATTATATTTAATAGCCTTTCATCAATAAAGTCGATTTTCGCACTTTCATGTTTTCACGTGCAACGCACGTGTTTGTTTCGGTGCACGTATTTAAACGTATTTGTTCTTTTAAAATAAAGTTCGGAGTGTGTAATTTAATAATATATAATATGTTGTATATATGGTAAAAAGGTGTAGTGTATAAATAGATGTGTTGTATGTTTGATGAAATGTTAATTAGTAAGTGAAAATAAATGTGTAAGAAAGAGTGAATATGGAATGGGGGCCCACGTTGGAAAGACTTAGGCTGTATGGAGATGGGATCAAATGGAAATGGGTATGGAATGGTATATGCTGTGGGATGGATATTAACACAGCACACAAGTGTGCTGTGTGAAGAAAAAAAAGGGGTGACCGGATTGTAGTGGGGAGAGGAAGGAAAGGGGTTACGGGAGAGGGATTTGATTAGTAGGAGTTAGTGTTTTAGAGAGTGGGGAGATGAAGAGTGAGGAGTTAGGGGAGTTATGAAATGTGAAGAGGTGATAATTAAAAAGAGAATTAAAATGAGAAGTTATTAGGTGGGAGATTTTGCAATATAGTCCCTAGCATTGTCCTATAAATAGCAACTCATTTTTCATTCTTTTTCACACAAAAAATAAAATAAATAAGAGAAAAGAGAGAAAAGAAAAAGAAAGAGGGTAAGAAGAAGAAGTGTTCTCTTGCTTGGAGCTTTTGCTAGGAGGAGAAGAGGACTAGGAGGTGTTTGTGAAGCTAGGAGCAAGGAGGAACCATTCTCGTATAGTTTTCAAGCTTCAATCAAGGTGGGTTCTCATGCTTTCTAATTTAGAACTATGCATGCTAGTGACAAGATATGAGCATTTTGTTTTGATATGTAGCTAAAAGTTCATGTTAGTGTTACATGCTATGAAAGAGAACAATATTGTTATGATTAAACAAATTTTTGACTAAAGAGCTAATACCATAAATCATGTTAGAATGCTTGTAAAATGTTATGCATGTTAAAAGTATATTTTTGTATGGAAAATTTGTTGAAAAATGTTGCTTAGAGTCATGTTAATAAGAAAGAAAGAATAACAAAATAAGTTATTGTCATGATATTTGTTATTTGTACATTTTGTAAGAAAATTTGTGAAAATCTCTCTTGTAGTTTAAAGAATGTATTTGTTTTATAATATAGTTGTGCACAAAAGATTTATGTTTAAATTGATTCCAATAATCAAATGGGTAGATGCAAATATTGTTTTCTAATAATGAGAAATATTGAAAGTTAAATCAATCATAAAAAATCTGGATTAGAAAAATATGAGTTACTGTCCAAAATTAATCTCAGTTCTTATAAGTCTATTTCAGTCTAATAAGAAGAGTTAGATCAATGGGGAATCGAATATACTTATTTTTTATGGAAATGGAATAACGGAAAACCCTAACAAAAACCTAGACAGATTATTTGTATCGTGGAGCGCGCTCGGCCTAGCGGTCTGGCGTTGCGCTGGCCTTCTTACTGTCTCGGGTTCGACTCCTGTCAAGCCCAAAATATTTTTAGATTTGTTTTAAATAAAACCCAAATCGAGAAGCTTACATAAAAGTACTTCGAAGTAAAGATAAGACACCAAAGTCCACTTGGACTCTTGGCTTGCGGTGTGTGCGGTAGGCACTGGCTGTTGGGTCACGGGATCAATTCCTGTGTTGCCCATTTATATATTTTGACCTTTTTAAGTATTTTTGATGAGATATTTAATGCAAATAAAATTGGAAAAAATTCTAGAACTCTTATAAAATGAAATAGAATATAGTGAAAATAGTTGTAGAATTTTTCAAGTATATTTAAGAAGTAAAAGAGATATTTGAAGATAAAATGAAATTTTGCTCTTAAGTTAATTATTTTAAGAATATGATTATTTTTTTTGGCTTTGATGTGAAAATTAGTTTCTCTTGTTGAAATTATGAAATTATGTTGAATGTGAAATTCTAGATTTCTTGGTGTACTCAAATTGTTAATGTGTTTAAATTAGATGAATACATGAATAGAATTCTTGTTGGAAAGAATTGAGAATAAGTGAATCATGAATAGAACATTGATTAAGTTGTGAGTTATTTCTCTTGAAGAGATTATAGTTGATTAATTGGAGAGACTTCATGAGTTAAAATTTGCAAATGAAATTGTTATCGTTGATTCATGAATGAACTATAAGAGAATTATGATTTATGCCAATTAAGACATAGATCAAATTGTGGATAAGCTAGAGGCATGAAAATATCTAAGTCAAGACATGATTATGAAAGGGTGTGAATATCCATGTTTCTTGTACATGAAAGATTATGATTAAGAATTAGTAAGACTTCGGTTACCGGCAAAAATGAAAGAAAGGATTGATATGATTTTGAGATATTGCCGTGGGGCGATCTCATATTTGTTGATTAAGTCCGGTAGGAGGTAAAACTAATTCTGTGAGTGGAAATTATTCATGTCTTGAACTTAAGAATAATTAGGCACTTAAGTGAAGATGTAATAAACTTGTGCAAACGTAAATGGGTGCTTCTATATAGTCGGCGGTGGATCTCCGTGGCTATAGACCCAGTTGGTGGACTGTGGTTGCCCCATAGGAGATGGACTGTATTTTATCCGAGACTTAGGGTAGTCGACGGATGTTCACCATACTCCAAAGAATATGTATATACCGGGGCTAGAGGGGCATTTACGGGATTATTCTCACGATATAATAGCCAGGGAGGTTGGGATCTGTATTTATAGCCAGGGAGGCTGAGATCCATATCTGTGAAATAACTCTAAAACTTGTTTTATTACTGGGTAGTCTCATGGCGAGGGATCGAACCCTTCAATGTGGAGTACGTAGGCGCTTGCTCTCGGACCTATGTAGTATGGGATGCATAGAATCTGAACAAGTGTGCATTAGTGTCATCCTAGTGTAGAATTGTGTGCATTAGGCATTAAGGCATGACATACACTTATATTTAGAATAATCACCCTGACACTTTACTTGTTCATTCAATCTTTTTGTGATTTGTTAAAGTATGAGATCGTTATACTATTCCCGGCATAGAGAGGATAGCCGTGTATAACATTTCGTCAGTTGTAAGTAACTGACGTGCCCACAGATTGACAAGCAGGTAATGGACTATTCATGGAGTTATAAAGTGGATATGCTGTTGATGTTTAGACGTTAAAGATGTTGCAAATGATGTTAAAGTTATACCAGTTGTATTTCATTGTTGTAATCTTTTAGTCTTCCGCTGTGTAAAAACCGAGTGTAAAGGAACTCTGATGTATTGTGAATGCAAAGTTTTAAATTTCCTTGTAAAATTGTACGAAGTGAAGTAAAGATCCTGTGAAATCTCGAATTTATCCTTATTTGAAATTCGGGGTGTTACACATATTGCAGAGCAGCATATCTATATAATCTATATAATAAAACACAAAGAAAGCTATCAAGTGGATCTCCTTCAATCCACCCAAAATCAAAGGCCTAGATCTAACCTCACAAAACATATTTCTCTCTCTCTCTCTCTCTCTCTCTCTCTCTCTCTCTCTCTCTCTCTCTCTCTCTCTATCTATATATATATATATATATATATATATATATATATATATATATATGGGTTTTGCTCTATTGAAAACGGATTTGTTTTCAATGGGTTGGAAAACACCCATCTAGGCCGTCGATCAGATCTTGATCTTGATCAGCGGCTGAGATTTGAACCCGCTAAGCATCCCACTAACGCTCTCAAAAGCGGAGGGGCATTTTCGTCACTTCACGCCAAAAAACGTTTCAGACTTAGCATTTTTTTGGCGTGAAGTTTTTTTTGTCGAAAAAAATGCCTAGGCCGTTGTTGGGCGCAACGGCCTAGGTTGTTTTTTTTAACAAAAAACATACATTGGCCGTTGCTCCCAACAACGGCCTAGGTATTAACTCAGTATTTTCTAAACACTTAAACACAACAACGGCCTTCATCTCCCTCACTTCGTCACAAACGCTCTCTCTCTTTCGCTCGTGCTCTCGAAACCCATCCCCAAACCCTACTTCACTCTCACAACTCTTTGCCATCGATTTCTTAGCCTCCTCGATCTCCGCCCAACTCAGCAAAGCTCCCTATCTCTCTCTTCCTCTCCCGAATACAGCAAAATCCCAATTACAGAAAAACCCTAACCCTTACGAAATCTACCCAACCCTAAAACTCTAATCCCGAATAAATTAGCCAAACCCTACTCCCTTTCCTTTCTCTACAGCAACGCACAGCGGCCTCCCGAACACCCTCATTGTTAAAGGTACTAATTTGTCATACTTGAGTAAATTGATTGGAAATTGATTGGAAATTTGTCCTAACTACGCTAATTGTTTGGAAATTTTTCTTCAATGTTTGAATGTGCAATTGCTATATTATGCGGGGATGGATTTATAGAGTAGGTAATTCTAGGTTAATTGGGGAAGTAGACGTAGTATTAGTTGTTGTTAGTTGTTATTCGATGTTAGTAATAGCGCACAAAGTGAAAAAAAAATTTGTGGAACTTTCCGATTACGTCGAGCTCGCCATACACAAGCTAACGCAATTCGTAGAAGTTTGTTTGGATTCACGGTTTCAAGTGTACGCCCGTATATCGCTTTCAATTCATTCCCGTAAGTGAAACCGATACATCGGCGTAATAGGCAAACCGTTAGGCGTAACTCACCTCTACAAATTTTGTTGGCTCATGTGTTTTGGCGCTTTCCCACTTCCAAAGTATAGGAATTTACTGATCTCGTTTGTGCGGAATTGTACCGTATATCAAACAACAACCTCAGTTCAAGAGTGAGGGGAATGCGAGCGAGACACGGCCTTATCTTGCAAACCGTGGATTGGAACTTACTTGTAGAAGTTCCGTTACCTTGGGTGCGATTAGCCATACCCAATTGATAGATATTTGTATTTATATGACGTCGTTTTCGACGTTTTGTCACTTATTATATATATCGCAATTGTTTGTTAACAAGATATTTTATATATAATGTGTATATTAATTGACCAATAATATATTTTTACCCTAGATGAACAACGATACGGAGAGTTCTGCTGTCGGCGATAATTTTGTCATGGCAGAACCAATCACTGATTCAATGCCGATAGTCGAAGAGCATTTGAAACCAAAGTTAGGTATGACATTCCCCACTTTAGTTGAGGCCGAGAAATTCTATTATGCATATGCTCGTTGTGGGGGTTTTGCAATGCATAAGGGTGGTAATAAATTAAAGGGGGGAATGGAAGTAGATAAGTCATACCTCTGTAATAAAGCTGGGTCGTCGCCGGGTCAACATAGTGATGGTAGACGTGGAATAACCAGTAGAACGGGTTGCAAGGCTTGCGTTCGTGTAAAATTGAACGAAGTAAGTAATACGTGGGTGGTGTATTCATTTCACGAAGAACACAATCACGAATTCACCTCACCCGGTAGAAGGCACCTATTGCCCCGTAACAGGTCCGTGTCAAATACGGACAAAAGGATTATAGACCAAATGAACCAAGCTAATATCCAAACATGTCGACAAATGCTCTACTTCGAAAGTGCTAGCGGTGGTTATGATCAAGTAGGATTCACAGAAAAAGATGTTAGAAATTTAGTTAGAGACTCGCAAGAAGCATTGAAAGGACACGATTCTACAATGCTAATTGATTTTTTCGAATCTAAGAAACAGACGGATCCTTCATTTTTTTTATGACATTCAAGTCGATCCCGAAGGGCGGTTGTCACATTGTATGTGGGTAGATGGTATTTGTAGGATGAATTACGAAGAATTTGGCGATATAGTTTGCTTTGATGCCACGTACAATACGAACCGTTACGGAATGTTATTTGTTCCGTTTGTTGGAGTGAATCATCACTGGCAATCGACTTTCTTAGGAGGTGGGTTCATTCCAAATGAGACGACCTCTTCGTTTGAATGGTTTTTTGAAAAGTGGTTAGGGGTTATGAATCGTGCTCCATCCGGTATTGTCACCGATCAAGATCGTGGGATCGCCGCCACAGTTAAGAAAGTTTTCTCCCAGACTCAGCATCGTTTTTGTATTTGGCACATTATGGATAAGTTACCCCAGGAGGTTCGTCTTGGTTTCGATGTCGACAAGTTTAGGGAGTCCTTGAAGAATGTAATCTACAATTCGGAATATATACATGAATTTGTAGAAAAGTGGAATATTTTGATTTCGCAATACGGATTAGAGAGTAACAAATGGTTGAACGATATATTCGATATCCGTGAAAGTTGGGCACCCATCTACGCTAAAGAATCATTTTGGGCCGGCATGTTGAGTAGCCAACGGGTTGAGTCGGCACATTCTGCTCTAAAGCATCATACAGAAAAAAAGTATTCCCTGCACGAATTTGCCGTCATCTTCGACCGTTTTTTGGAGAGGCAAAGACACGATGAATTGAAAGAAAATCATCATAACCGTGAGAAGAGACCGAATTTGAAGAGCGAATGGGCTTTGGAGGCACAAATGGCAAAAACATATACTTTGAAAATATTTTACAAATTCCAAGATGAAGTCACAAAAAGCTTCATGTACAATGTGACATTTGTTGCCGATCTTGAGACACCGGATAGTTCAACCTTTCATGTGATACTATGTGGAGAATCAGAACCGGCTCGCCTTCTTCAATTATCCAAAATCAATTGAATTATTACATGTGCATGTCACTTGTTCGAATTTGTGGCCATTCCTTGCAGGCATATTTTAGCGGTACTTCGTTTCTCCCATCACACATCCCTCCCGGATGTATATATTAAAAGAAGATGGACAAGGGATGTGATGAGAAGAAGTTACACATCAGTTCCAACCGAACCCAACACCGAGAATTTTGCTTCTCGATATTGTGAGTTGAGCTACCATGCAAAACAAATTGATGATCTCGGTTGTTCCTCCAATGAGAGTTACAAATACACGTTGGAGAATTTGCAGAAGATCATTGACGGGGTTTCTCGGCTACAACCAAGATCAGGTGAACAACCGGAACATGCCTCACAACCACATGATAGTGTCGAAGCCGGAGGTAGTTCACAACCGCATCCCAGTGCACAACCTCATGACCAAGGGAGTGGACACATACCTACACGCATTGGTGACCCACAGCAGTGCACGACAAAGGGAAGGCCTCGCGCCAAAAGATTGAGGCCGATTAGAGAGCAACTCCGCATAAAAAAACCGAGAAGGTGCCAAAGATGCGGCATTGTCCAAATGAATCATGATTCAAGAAATTGTCCAACTTTATTTGAGGGGTATGACTCTTAAATTTTATGCTTGTCACTTGTTTAAATTTATTATACTTTATTTGTGGCAATTGAGTTTCTTACTAACTAAACCTAATCTTTCAATGAAGGCAAGAAGTAATTCCTTCCGAAGAAGACAGTTCCGAGTCGAGATATGACGATGCACTATGAATTGTAATTTTTAAACTGAAATTGCTGGATATATATTCAAAACTCTTCATGTCACTTGGTTAATTACCTTCGATTGGTAATTGTAAATGTAATTCTTGAGACATAAGTATCGTTTGTTTGTGTCGTTTGTTAATACTGTTGTGGTACGTAAATGTTGGTTTGTTACTGAAATGTATCAGCTACGGCTGTATCTGTATTTGTAATTTTTTTTTTCTAAACTAAGGCCGTTGTTGAAGACAACGGCCTAGATTAATAAATGAATTTGGTTTTTCACTAAATATTACAAGTTTTAAAGGAGTTGATAACCTTAGGCCGTTGTTTATAGCAACGGTCTACGTTATAGTAAAAAATTTGGAATTTTTGGAGGTGCTCTCTGACTTGGAGAGCACAAAAGGCTCACCAAGTCAGAGAGCAATCTAATTTTTGATAAATAACTAAGGCCGTTGCCCCAGACAACGGCCTTAGTTATATTAAAAAATTTGGACTTTTTGGAGATGCTCTCTGACTTGGAGAGCACAAAAGGCTCAACAAGTCAGAAAGCAATCTAATTTTTGATAAGTAACTAAGGCCGTTGCCCCAGACAACGGCCTAAGTTATATTCAAAAATTTGGACTTTTTGGAGATGCTCTCTGACTTGGAGAGCACAAAAGGCTCAACAAGTCAGAGAGCAATCTAATTTTTGATAAGTAACTAAGGCCGTTGTCCCAGACAACGGCCTAACTTATATTCAAAAAATTGGGATTTTTGGAGATGCTCTCTGACTTGGAGAGCACAAAAGGCTCAACAAGTCAGAGAGCAATCTAATTTTTGATAAGTAACTAAGGCCGTTGCCCCAGACAACGGCCTAGGTTATATTCCAAAAATTTGGATTTTTGGAGATGCTCTCTGACTTGGAGAGCACAAAAGGCTCAACAAGTCAAAGAGCAATCTAATTTTTGATAAATAACTAAAGCCGTTGTCTCAGACGACGTTCTTGGTTATACTAAAAAATTTGGACTTTTTGGGGTGCTCTTTACTCTTTACGTACACTCTCTGTGGAAATTTATACAAAAGATAGATGATCTACCCATGTATATCTTTCCGCTGTATTTTTTTTAGGTGCCGATAACTACCACCTTTCAAACCAATATATAATCATGGTGGTTAAATATGTAAAAAAAAATTAAAAAAACATAATTCATAATCTTCCAATTTTTTGTTTTTTCAATTTTCTCTTCGGTCTTTGCGTACAGTCTCCCTCAAACTATATACCAAAGACAGATGATATTCGCGTATCTATTGTTTATAAATTTTTTATTACGTTACAATTTTTTCCCTCTCTCTAACCAATATAAAATTATTAAGGTAATATGCTTGGAAATATTCACAGGTTCTAATAAACTAGAAGTAGGATACATGTTAGTGTTCCATTACAAAGGGAATATGTTCACCTTTTTCCTGTTATTTTCATTACGTTTGTGATCTTTTTAAGTTTGATATATATAGATTTGATTATGCTATTACAATACCCACATATCCAAAAAATATAGGCCGGATTGATTTACAAGTATAAGGTCTAGGTTAAGGTTAGGGTTGTGCTAACCCCACGATAACCCTAACCCTAACCCTTAACCCTTCTCTGAATACCTTAGGCCGTTGTCTCAGACGACGGCCTAGGTTATATTCACTAAATTGGGATTTTTTGAGGTGCTCTCTGACTTGGAGAGCACAAAAGGCTCAACAATTTAGAGAGCAATCTAATTTTTGATAAATAACTAAGGCCGTTGCCCCAGACAACGGCCTAGGTTATATTAAAAAAATTGGGATTTTTGGAGATGCTCTCTGACTTGGAGAGCACAAAAGGCTCAACAAGTCAGAGAGCAATCTATTTTTTGATAAATAACTAAAGTCGTTTCCCCAGACAACGACCTAACTTGAAATCAAAATTTTGGGATTTTTGGAGTGCTCTCTTTACTCTTTATGTACAGTCTCTGTGGAAATTTATACAAAAGATAGATGATCTACACATGCATATCTTTCCGCTATATTTTTTTTAAGTGCCGATTACTACCTGGAACTCTATATGTAAAAAAATGATAAAACATAATTCATAATCTTCTATTTTTTTGTTTTTTCAATTTTCTCTTCACTCTTTGCGTACAGTCTCCCTGGAACTCTATACCAAAGACAGATGATATTCGCGTATCTATTGTTTATAATTTTTTTATTACGTTACAATTTTATCCATCTCTCTAACCAATATAAAATTTGTAAGGTAATATGCTTGAAAATAAATCTGAATTATATAAAGGAATAAGTTTACTAGAAGTAGGAAACAAGCTTTTTCTATTGGTTACATGTATGATCCCAACAACCATTAATTAATGAGCAGCCAAAACCAGATATTACCGCAAATATCTTTCTTGACATAAACTACACCTTACAATAA
This sequence comes from Hemerocallis citrina, assembly GCA_017893485.1. Classification (NCBI taxonomy): domain Eukaryota; kingdom Viridiplantae; phylum Streptophyta; class Magnoliopsida; order Asparagales; family Asphodelaceae; genus Hemerocallis; species Hemerocallis citrina. The sequence continues at coordinate 37,091,001 of CM030368.1, forward strand.
CCCTAACCAAACCCTTGCTCACCCCTAATCCTAATCCTACCCTTAACCCCCGTTAGCACAAATTACATACGTGATTACCCTAACCCTAACCCTAACCCTAGCCCTAACCCTAACCCTAACCAGGTTGAATACTTTAGGCCGTTGTCTATAACAACGGCTTTGGTTTTAGTTTGAAACTTTTAAAAAGCAAAAAGTCACAAAGGACCCCTTCATAAATTTGCCTTAAGCCGTTGTCTCCAATAACGGCCTAAGCATGATTTTTTGTGGGATTTTTACAATATTCTCTTGACTCTTTGCGTTCAGTCTCTATGGAATTTTATACAAAAGATAGATAATCCACACTTGTATATCGCCAAGATATCTTTTTTTTTTCCATTACTTCCACCTTTTAAAGTGACTCAAAAAACTGCACACAATTACTACACGACGAGATTCCACATTCCAAATTTCCACAGAAGCAACACTTGGCGATAGTGTTTTAGAGTAATCTTTGAACTTTTTTGGAATAATCTTCACATTGGTTTATACATGTGGTCAAAATATACATGTGGTTTTCTGTTATGGTTTCCCATTACATGATGGTCCCTATTTACAGTTTTTTTTTTACAGAAGATAATCAGATCCAGTTCTTGATGGCCAAGTATTTTGATCTGATTACTCTTTGCTCATAAGCGAATCGAATCTTTTGTTATTTTTGATTTATTCTTGTTCATCATAATTATTGGGTACTTTTTAATATTCGGATATTGGTTTTTGGTATTTTAGGAGGGTTTTTCCGGAAGAGTGCAATAAATAAGAAAACTACATGTGGGTTCCTACATGTGATTTTTTCGATTTTGGAGATACAACGACCGGTGGGAATGCACATATGTGTTTTTCACATTTTTAGGCCACATGTGGGGAGGTACATGTGGTGATGTAGTTTAGGTTTTTTCCATATTAAAATATCTAATGTACATGTGAGGATCTACATGTGGGGTTTTACAGTTACATGTGGGGTTTTACCTTAGACCCTTTTTTTTATAATAAACTTGTTTTATTACATGTGATCACACCTCTTCTTCCCAATCTTGTGGAATTCTTCCCAGCTGCATGTCTGGAGAATGTCTATAGGAACGTCTTCATTGTAAATATTGTAAAAAAATAGTCACATGCAGTTCTTGTTGGCCAAGTAGTTTGATCTGATTACTCTCTGCTCATAAGCGGATCTGATTACTACATGTGGTGATGTACATGTGAATTAATGATAGAACTTAAATGGGAAAACTATCCTTAACCCCCGTTAGTACTAACCCTGACCCTAACTCTAATGAATCAAATATGATTTTTTTGTACATACTAAAACAAATTCAAGAAATGTATTATTATTAAAAAAATTAATAACATATATCCAAAAAAATGGCAAAGGGTATAATATATTCTTTAGTTAGGTGCCTAAAAATGGAATTGAAAAATAAAAATAAAAAAGTGCCTAAAAATTTATATAAACGTCTATTTTGTAGAGTTCAGAAGGCAGTGCACGTAAAGAGGGGAGAGACATGTCATTAATGATAGAACTTAAATATCCAACAGCTCTCTACTGGAAACTTATTACCTATCTACTTCCAACTAAAAATAATCCCACCCTAACCCCTACATTGAATCCAAACCAAACCACTAACCTTACTGTAACCCTAATCCTACCCTTAACACTAACCCTATGTAACGCCCCGAATCCCAATTTACTGAGTTCGAGATGTTCTTCAGGATCTTTTCACTTTTTCTCGAGTACAATTTTACAGGGAAATTCAAACTTTTCTTTTACATCAGAGATTACAACATATTACATTTAAATTTACACAGCGGAAGCAAATATGTACAACAATTACATAAATGAACAACAACATAATGAACTCTTTATGCATCCATTCCTCTTACATGTAATTATATCCTGCATAAAAACTGTGGGTACGTCAGTTTATTCAACCGACGATAATTATACATGGCCATCCTCTCTATGCCAGAAACAGTATAATGAATCTCATTTCTTACAAATCACAACTTGTTCAAATATAAGCATGTAAAACAAAAGGGAACTTTTAATGATGTCGTGTTGTGATGGTGCACTTAATCTTTAATGCAATTTATTTAGTTAACATGACACTAATGCGCACTTGTTCGAATTCTATGCATCCCATTCTACATAGATTCGAGGGCAAGCCCCCTAATCGATCTTCATTTTTGTAGGGTTCAATCCCCCGCCATGACTTATTCTATTCCTGTAATTCCAATGAGTATCCTAGATGAATCTATGAGTACAAGCATGTATCCTGGCCCCTGGAGTAGAACTTCGCGCCATGTCTTGACTCGTCAAGCATGCATTCTGCGACAATTCAGCCTCCTCCCTGAACACACTCCTCTTGCAGTCACCAAAACATCCCACAAGCGTGACTAGAGTCCGATCATTACTGAGTTGTGCCCGCGCCATGTCTTGACTCATCAAGCATGCATTCTGCGGCTCACACACCCGCACCGTACCCTAGCTCTCATACTCATGTTTTTCCCTCACCTTCATCACCTCCACACTATGTATTAATTTAATTAGAATCATGAATGAAAAATCAATCTCTAGAGTTAGCCTCTCCATCATCCAGACTTTTTCATTTCATTTCACATGACCAACCCGGTCTCTTTCTCAACATCATTTCATTTCACTGCCGGGGAGACTTAGCTATTCAATTTCAAATTCACAATATCCAATTGAGCATCATCAGCTCATCATTCATTTTAGAGTCTCACAGACTTTCTCATCATGATTTCACATTTCATAATTTCATTTAATTCCCAATTCTCATCTGTGATTCATTTACACAATTCATGCATCCATAAACAGAGTTCATTGACTTAAATCATAAGGTTCACAATTACCAACAGCCAAATAACATGAATTCAAACATACCAAAGTTCACTCTGTACAGTCGACTTATAAGAACGCCAGTCGACTTATACAGTCATATACAGGGTTATCATAAGGCTCGGGATAGTCGACTGTGTACACTACCAGTCGCCTGTCCCGCAACTTTCAAGTTCACAATATTAGTCATATGACAGTCGACTGTTCACACATCAGTCGTCGGTTCTAGAAATTAACAGCATAACTCTGTGTCCAGGTCAGTCGACTTGCTACACGCAATCGGTCGACTGGACAGATCCAATTTTCAATAGATTATTTACAGTTCTTACGTACATTTCATCATGATGTCAATTAACAGTATACGTAAGTTCATGTTTCACAGACAAGTCCTCCTATCATTCAGTAATACTACAACATGGATTTTCAAGTTACTAACATGCTCTTTCTTGAGGGAAAAATACCTCAAACATGCATTCACATATGCTCATAATTTCTTACGACAATAAAGATGTAAATCCCAAGTCATCAAACTGGGTCCACATGATGAAATATCTCAATTCATGAAACTACCAAATAATCACAATCAGATTGAAGCACCAGTCGACTTAGCACAGCATCAGTCGGCTGCTTCGACAACTCTAATTTATTAATCACCATTAGTTCTTTTTATTCATTTATTTTCCCTCCATCATATGTGTCATAGGGAAATTATATAATAGTAATCACACCATCATGTTTATTTATACACATGTTTATCATCACAATCATGCAAAATAATGTCTCGTACCAGTCGACTGGCTCACATGGCAGTCGACTGCATCGACAGACTAGTTTTCATAATAACAGCATGTCAAGCAATTTCTATTGCGTTTAATTCAATTTCGTAGCATGGTATCAATCATAACAATTATAGTAACATTCCTACAATAGAAGTCCTGAGAAACACCCACCTTATATGAAGAAAAATAACGAAATCCCGCAAAGTCCTTCAATATCACGCTGCACTTCTTGTTCCTTTGTTCCACGCCGAGCTCCTCACCAATGCTGCTTGCCTCCACAGAAAAGCTCTCACACAACTCACAGATACTCTCTTGAAATCTTAGGAAATTTTAGTGTAAAAAGATAGGGATTAGAAGGGGGTATTTATACTAGATTATAGGCGAAATGGAGGGCTGAGATTCGTTGGGGAGTTGGAGATCAAAGGACAAGATGCAATCGGGAGTTTGAGAAACTACCCACACTCTCACATAACCGCCCATGATCCTAGCCACTTCTCCACAAATCCGGCCAAGTTTGTGCCTTGTGCACGTGTACATGGAGTGCACGTGTACACACAAAATCCCACTATAAAATGTATATCAAAATACCCGGAAAAATAAGAGGGAAAATGCTGCACATACAAGTGTAGGATTTAAATAAAAAGATTAAGTTTATGGGTTTAAATACATTTGGGCCAAAATATGTATTTTTACATAAGAAAATAAGCAAGTCACATTTGGGCTTTGAGAAGAATGTTTTATAGGAAATACTACACTTTATTTATCATGGAGAAAAGTAATAATAATATGCTATCATAAGAAAAATAAATACCCTTTCATATATATTAAGAAAATAAATCGGGGGTATTACATCACTCCCTCCTTAGAATAGTTCCGTCCCCGGAACTACAGTCAAGAGCGAGAACAGAAGAAATACAACACACACAACCAGAACAAAAGATATAAGATACAAGATACCAGATACAATCAATACAAATACAATCAAGCAAAAAGCTCAGGATAGTCCTTCAACATCTTGTCCTCGGATTCCCAAGTAGCCTCTTCAACTAAATGGTTTCTCCAGACTACCTTGACCATCGGTATCGTCTTATTCCTCAAGACCTTCTCCCTACGGTCAACAATCTCAACAGGAGTCTCGATGTAATTCAGGTCTAACTGCAAACCTTCCGGCACTTCAGGCAAATGATGACTCGGATCTGGAATATAACCTCTTAGCATAGACACATGAAAGACATTGTGCACCTGAGATAACTCTTCCGGTAATTCAAGCCGGTAAGCAGTTTTTCCGATCCTTTTCAATATCTTGTATGGGCCTATAAACCTCGGGGCTAACTTCCCGCCTTTGCCAAACCGAACCACACCTTTACTGGGTGATACCTTCAGAAAGACGAAGTCACCGACCTCAAACTCAAGGTCCCTTCTCCGGTTGTCTGCATAGCTTTTCTGCCTGCTCTGAGCTTCCACCAACCTTTTCCTGATCAGATCAATCTTCTCAGAAGTCAGCTGCACAAGCTCAGGACCAAACAACTGACGCTCCCCAACCTCATACCAACAAACAGGAGTCCTGCACTTCCTGCCATACAAAGCTTCGTACGGCGCCATCCCGATGCTAGCCTGAAAACTGTTGTTGTAGGCAAATTCCACCAAAGGTAAATGCCTTTCCCAACTGCCTCCGAAGTCTAGTATACAACACCGAAGCATATCCTCAAGAATACGGTTGACTCTCTCGGTCTGCCCATCGGTCTGTGGGTGAAAAGCAGTGCTGAAATCTGTCTTGGTACCCAAAGCTGCCTGAAGACTCCTCCAGAAATGCGAAGTAAACCGCGCATCTCGATCAGACACAATAGTCGAGGGAACGCCATGAAGTCGGATAATCTCACCAACATACATCTCAGCCAACTTGTCCATCGAAGCAGTGAGTTTCATCGCCAAAAAGTGAGCGGACTTGGTAAGTCGATCGACTATAACCCAAATAGCATCATTGCCTTTAGAACTCTTAGGCAATCCCGTGATGAAATCCATACTGATGTTATCCCACTTCCATTCCGGAATAGGTAACGGCTGTAATAGACCTCCGGGTCTCTGATTTTCGGCTTTGACTTGCTGACAAACCTCACACCTCGCGACAAATTCGGCCACATCCCGCTTCAAACCTGACCACCAGAAATGCTGTTTGATGTCCTTGTACATCTTAGTACTCCCAGGATGTACTGACAAAAGAGTAGAGTGCGCCTCCTGAAGAATACTCTCTTTCAGGTCCGCCTGATTTGGAACACACAGCCTATCTCCGAACCACAGCACTCCATCCCTGGTCTGAAAACCGGGCAACCTGCCAGCACCAACCTGCTCCTTCATCTCCAAGATATCAGCATCAACTTCCTGACTTGCAATGATCCTTGCATTCAAGGTAGGCTGAAGCTTCAACTGAGATAAGGATGCTCCCAATCCTTGCACGACAACCTCAATACCTGCTCGATCCAACTCCTCGATCAGATGCCTTTGAGTCGTAATCAAACTGGCCAAACTGCTCTTGCGACTAAGTGCATCAGCAACAACATTAGCCTTTCCAGGATGATACTTGATCTCAGGTCGCATATCCTCGAGCACTTCTAACCACCTCCTCTGCCTCAGATTGAGATCCCTCTGCTGGTAGATATACTTCAAGCTTTTGTGATCCGTGTACATATTCAGCTTCTCACCGTACACGTAGTGCCTCCATTGCTTCAGAGCAAAGATAATCGCAGCCAACTCCAGATCATGAGTCGGATAATTCTTCTCATGCGGTCGTAGTTGCCTAGACCCATAAGCGATCACTTTACCTTCTTGCATTAAGACACAACCAAGCCCCCGATGTGAAGCATCGCTATAAACATCATACTCAACACCAGCTCTAGGCAAAGCCAAGATAGGTGCAGTAGTCAGCCTATCTTTCAACTCCTGAAAACTCGCCTCACATTGCTCGGTCCACTTGAAGCTCACATTCTTCTTGGTCAACTCAGTAAGCGGCACAGCTATCTGAGCATAACCTTGAATGAATCTCCGATAATACCCAGTCATCCCAAGGAAACTTCTGACTTCCTTCACTGTAGTAGGCCTAGCCCAATCTCTCACTGCCTCTATTTTTTGAGGGTCAGTTGCCACTCCCTCCTTAGAAAGGATGTGACCTAGGAATGCCACTTCAGATTTCCAGAAATCACACTTGGATAACTTGGCATACAACCTCTGCTCTTCCAACTTCTGCAAAACCGCGGCCAGATGCTCAGTGTGCTCCTCCTCAGACTTGGAGTACACGAGAATATCGTCGATAAACACCACGACGAAAGAATCAATAAACGGCCTCAGAACTCTGTTCATCAAGTCCATGAAGATTGCGGGTGCATTCGTCACTCCGAATGGCATAACTAAGAATTCGTAATGCCCATGCCGAGTTCTAAACGCAGTTTTGTGCACATCTTCAGCTTTCACTCGCACTTGGTGATATCCTGATCGAAGATCTATTTTGGAGAATACAGCTGCTCCTTGTAGACGATCGAACAAGTCATCAATTCGAGGAATCGGATACTTATTCTGAACAGTGACCTTATTCAGCTCTCGGTAATCGATACACATCCTCATTGATCCATCCTTCTTCTTTACCAAAAGCACTGGTGCTCCCCAAGGTGACGCACTAGGTTGAATAAAGCCTTTTCCCAATAGTTCCTCAATCTGCCGTTTCACTTCATCCTGTTCCACTGGAGCCATCCTATACGGTGCCTTAGAAATGGGTGCACTTCCCGGTTGAACAGTGATGCTGAACTCTACATCACGGTGCGGCGGTAACCCAGGAAAATCTTCCAAGAACACAGTCGGATAGTCCCGAACCACAGGAATCCCTTGCAATTCCACAGGAGTCTCTTCCTTGCGGATAGTTGCCACCAACTTGGAACCCTTCAACTTCCCTTGGAAAGTGACTTCAGGTCCCCCTGGAGCCTTCACTATTACCGTCTTGGTCTTACACTCGATGCTCGCACTGTACACCGACATCCAATCAATGCCAATGATAACGTCGACTCCCAAGATAGTCAGCTCGATCAGATCAATGCCAAAGATTCTATCCCCAATCACTATCTCGCAATCAGCATAATACCGATCAGTGGTCAAAGTTTCCCCTGACGGAGTAGCTACTGCTAAGATCTTGCCTGGAAAAATCTTCGGTTCAGCTCCCAACACTTTAGCAAATCTAGGAGACACAAAAGTATGAGAGGATCCAGTATCGAACAACACAACAGCTTTCTTTCCATTAAGATAGAGTTCTCCTGTTACATAATATGCACCATTACATAACAGTTTCACAATATAAACGGGAAGAAGAAATGACAAAACCACACTAAACATCAGCCCTCGTACCAGAGATGACCTGATCCGCCTCTTCAGCATCAGCTTCTGTCAAAGCAAATACTCGCCCTGACTGGTACGGCCTCTTCCTAGTCTGCTGCATTGGCACATTGTGATTGCCAGCCCGCGGTTTGAGACATCGAGATTGGTAATGTCCCATTTCACCACAGTTAAAGCAAGTGACTGCAGAAGGTCTCCCCACATCGTTTCCAGGTCTCCCAGCTACACTGACAGCATTCGCCCCTGTCGGTTTGAACTTCTGTGCAGATGGTTGTCCCTTGAAACTCCCCGATGGCGCAGGCCTCTTCCCGGACTGCCAGTTGCTCCTCCGATGCTGAGCAACATGGAACTGCTCCATATCCGCCTCCGTTGTTGCCGCCCTCTTCACCAGCTTATCGAATCTCCTGATACCAAGAGGTATCATACGAGATCTCAAGCTCGGCCTCAGACCATGCTCGAACTTGCGAGCCTTCTTCGCCTCATCCATCACCAGTTCTGGAGCATACCTGGAGAGCTGAGTGAACTTGGTCTCATACTCCCTTACTGACATGCTGCCTTGCTGAAGTGATAGAAACTCCATGGCCTTCTTCTCCTGGACGTCGGAGGGGAAATAATGACTGCAGAATTCTTCCAGAAATTCCTCCCAGCCAAGAAACAAACCTCCCATAGTCCTCTTCATCGACTGCCACCACACAGCCGCATCCTTCTCCAACTGCAAAGTTGCCAACTTGACCTTGCTGCCCTCCGGTGTCTCCAACACCTCAAAGATCGTCTCCACTTGACGGATCCAGTTGTCAGCCGCATCTGGGTCTGACTTTCCTTCGAACACAGGTGGTTTCATTCTCTTGAACGATTCCACCAGCTTGATTGCCTCAGGTACTGGATTCATCGGCCCCCTACCTTGGTTTGCAGCCACTGCATTCAGTGTCTGGTAAACCCTCGCAAATTCTGCATCCAGGTCCAAACCTTCACCATTCCTTGCCCCTCTTCTCGACATATTCTGATGCAAAAGATCCATTAAATTCGAAGTATAAGACAAGAAATTAAACCAACTTTCATTTCATTGAATTCCAAAGTTTATACATTCGAATTTAAAAAAAACATTTTAACATCAGAACAGAAGAAAAATAGAAACTAGGACAATCTAATCTCTACGGGTCCTCTTCGCTGCTCGAAGTTCATCCCGCAATTCATCCACCTCATCCTTCAGCACATCAGTCAGGTTCTTTTTCTTCTCAAGTTCCCAAATCCGATGGCTAAGAACAGAATAGTCAGCATTCCGCTTCTCCAGCTGGGCCTCCAAAATACCAACTCTATACCTCAGGGTATCCACTTGCCTCTGAAGAGAAGCCACAGCGCCACTCAGAGCTGGTCCCTTTTCTTCATCGGAAGAAGAAGAATCGTCAGGTGAATTCGGCGGTGGGGTAATCTCTCGAGATTCAGGGTACTCCTCATCCTCCGAATCTGCTTGCCCAGGATGATACTCGTCCTCAGAATCAGCCTGTCCAGGATGGTACTCTTCCTCGATAATGTGCCAGTCGTCGCCTCCAGCAGGGTCGAAGTGATCAGCCATCTTAGAATAGAGAGGAAGAAACATAAATCATAGAGCAACACAAATGTAAGTCACTTACATTTAAATCTCTAGACTCAAACACACACTCTAATGTCCACTACTAGGGTGTCATTTCCTATAAATTTGTACAAGTGGGAATGTGTGAAAAAAGTGTGGCTCTGATACCACTCTGTAACGCCCCGAATCCCAATTTACTGAGTTCGAGATGTTCTTCAGGATCTTTTCACTTTTTCTCGAGTACAATTTTACAGGGAAATTCAAACTTTTCTTTTACATCAGAGATTACAACATATTACATTTAAATTTACACAGCGGAAGCAAATATGTACAACAATTACATAAATGAACAACAACATAATGAACTCTTTATGCATCCATTCCTCTTACATGTAATTATATCCTGCATAAAAACTGTGGGTACATCAGTTTATTCAACCGACGATAATTATACATGGCCATCCTCTCTATGCCAGAAACAGTATAATGAATCTCATTTCTTACAAATCACAACTTGTTCAAATATAAGCATGTAAAACAAAAGGGAACTTTTAATGATGTCGTGTTGTGATGGTGCACTTAATCCTTAATGCAATTTATTTAGTTAACATGACACTAATGCGCACTTGTTCGAATTCTATGCATCCCATTCTACATAGATTCGAGGGCAAGCCCCCTAATCGATCTTCATTTTTGTAGGGTTCAATCCCCCGCCATGACTTATTCTATTCCTGTAATTCCAATGAGTATCCTAGATGAATCTATGAGTACAAGCATGTATCCTGGCCCCTGGAGTAGAACTTCGCGCCATGTCTTGACTCGTCAAGCATGCATTCTGCGACAATTCAGCCTCCTCCCTGAACACACTCCTCTTGCAGTCACCAAAACATCCCACAAGCGTGACTAGAGTCCGATCATTACTGAGTTGTGCCCGCGCCATGTCTTGACTCATCAAGCATGCATTCTGCGGCTCACACACCCGCACCGTACCCTAGCTCTCATACTCATGTTTTTCCCTCACCTTCATCACCTCCACACTATGTATTAATTTAATTAGAATCATGAATGAAAAATCAATCTCTAGAGTTAGCCTCTCCATCATCCAGACTTTTTCATTTCATTTCACATGACCAACCCGGTCTCTTTCTCAACATCATTTCATTTCACTGCCGGGGAGACTTAGCTATTCAATTTCAAATTCACAATATCCAATTGAGCATCATCAGCTCATCATTCATTTTAGAGTCTCACAGACTTTCTCATCATGATTTCACATTTCATAATTTCATTTAATTCCCAATTCTCATCTGTGATTCATTTACACAATTCATGCATCCATAAACAGAGTTCATTGACTTAAATCATAAGGTTCACAATTACCAACAGCCAAATAACATGAATTCAAACATACCAAAGTTCACTCTGTACAGTCGACTTATAAGAACGCCAGTCGACTTATACAGTCATATACAGGGTTATCATAAGGCTCGGGATAGTCGACTGTGTACACTACCAGTCGCCTGTCCCGCAACTTTCAAGTTCACAATATTAGTCATATGACAGTCGACTGTTCACACATCAGTCGTCGGTTCTAGAAATTAACAGCATAACTCTGTGTCCAGGTCAGTCGACTTGCTACACGCAATCGGTCGACTGGACAGATCCAATTTTCAATAGATTATTTACAGTTCTTACGTACATTTCATCATGATGTCAATTAACAGTATACGTAAGTTCATGTTTCACAGACAAGTCCTCCTATCATTCAGTAATACTACAACATGGATTTTCAAGTTACTAACATGCTCTTTCTTGAGGGAAAAATACCTCAAACATGCATTCACATATGCTCATAATTTCTTACGACAATAAAGATGTAAATCCCAAGTCATCAAACTGGGTCCACATGATGAAATATCTCAATTCATGAAACTACCAAATAATCACAATCAGATTGAAGCACCAGTCGACTTAGCACAACATCAGTCGGCTGCTTCGACAACTCTAATTTATTAATCACCATTAGTTCTTTTCATTCATTTATTTTCCCTCCATCATATGTGTCATAGGAAAATTATATAATAGTAATCACACCATCATGTTTATTTATACACATGTTTATCATCACAATCATGCAAAATAATGTCTCGTACCAGTCGACTGGCTCACATGGCAGTCGACTGCATCGACAGACTAGTTTTCATAATAACAGCATGTCAAGCAATTTCTATTGCGTTTAATTCAATTTCGTAGCATGGTATCAATCATAACAATTATAGTAACATTCCTACAATAGAAGTCCTGAGAAACACCCACCTTATATGAAGAAAAATAACGAAATCCCGCAAAGTCCTTCAATATCACGCTGCACTTCTTGTTCCTTTGTTCCACGCCGAGCTCCTCACCAATGCTGCTTGCCTCCACAGAAAAGCTCTCACACAACTCACAGATACTCTCTTGAAATCTTAGGAAATTTTAGTGTAAAAAGATAGGGATTAGAAGGGGGTATTTATACTAGATTATAGGCGAAATGGAGGGCTGAGATTCGTTGGGGAGTTGGAGATCAAAGGACAAGATGCAATCGGGAGTTTGAGAAACTACCCACACTCTCACATAACCGCCCATGATCCTAGCCACTTTTCCACAAATCCAGCCAAGTTTGTGCCTTGTGCACGTGTACATGGAGTGCACGTGTACACACAAAATCCCACTATAAAATGTATATCAAAATACCCGGAAAAATAAGAGGGAAAATGCTGCACATACAAGTGTAGGATTTAAATAAAAAGATTAAGTTTATGGGTTTAAATACATTTGGGCCAAAATATGTATTTTTACATAAGAAAATAAGCAAGTCACATTTGGGCTTTGAGAAGAATGTTTTATAGGAAATACTACACTTTATTTATCATGGAGAAAAGTAATAATAATATGCTATCATAAGAAAAATAAATACCCTTTCATATATATTAAGAAAATAAATCGGGGGTATTACACCCTAGCTAACAATTTCGAGAACATTACACAATATTCCAAGCACTTACTACTGAGGCCGTTGTCCACAACAACGGCCTTGGGTATTTATAAAGAGGAGATGCTCTCTGACTTGTTGGCTATTTTTAGAGCCAACAAGAGAGAGCGCAAGACAACTTTTCTAAATTTTTCACAAACAACTCAGGCCGTTGTCCACAACAATGGCCTAGGGTGTATTTATAAAGAGGATATGTTCTCTGACTTGTTGGCTATTTTTAGAGCCAACAAGACAGAGAGCAAGACCACTTTTCCAATTTTTTCACAAACAACTTAGGCCGTTGTCCACAACAACGGCCTATGGTGTATCTATAAATGGGGGTGCTCTCTGACCTGTTGGCTATTTTTAGAGCCAACAAGACAGAGAGCAAGACCAATTTTCTAATTTTTTCACATACAACTTAGGCCGTTGTCCACAACAACGGCTTAGGCTGTATTTATTAAAAGGGGGGGCTCTCTGACTTGTTGGCTATTTTTAGAGCCAACAAGACAGAGAGCAAGACCACTTTTCTAATTTTTTCACATACAACTTAGACCTACTCGCAAAGTTTCGCTTTATTTGGACTTCGTTTAAGCTATTTTCAACTCATAACGTATTCCACAAGTTCCGAGGTCGATTAAAGGTTTATTTATATACGCGTCAAAACAACATAAATGATAAACTTATTTCCTAAATTTGGGCGTCAACTCTGGCACACCAAACACGAGCCGCCGGAACTTGCAGAGGCGACTTTTGACTCTCGGTTTGAAAGATACGGCCGTGTATCACTTCATATCCGTTGTATGGAATTGAAATGAAAAACGGACGTATCTCACAAATCGTGAGACGGAAATCGCCTATACAAGTTCCGTTACCTTCTACACGGCGAATCCGACCTACTCATACAAATTTAATTTTTTCATCTCGTTTTTTTTCATCTCCTATGTTCCACCACTACAACTACCACTACTTCGTAGAAAATGTACACAACATACATGATCAGAGCTAATTATATACTCTCTAAATTATAGACTACACTACTACGCATATTACCAAAGAAGACAAATCCAAAATTGGAAAAAAATTCAATAGATTCAAAGAGTTCATTATAGTAGATTGGGATTAAGAAAATACCTGGTCCAAAGAGAGAGCGATAGAGAGTTGGCGAAGATGTGAGAAGCCGCTGCACGATGTTGTAGACAAAGGAAGACAATTGGTGCTAGGGTTTAGATGATTTGGGAATTTGGATGTGAAGTTAGGGTTTGCTATATTCGGGAGAGGAAGATAGAGATAGGGAGCTTTGCTGAGTTGGGCGGAGATCGAGGAGGCTAAGAAATCGATGGCAAAGAGTTGTGAGAGTGAAGTAGGGTTTGGGGATGGGTTTCGAGAGCACGAGCGAAAGAGAGAGAGCGTTTGTAACGAAGTGAGGGAGATGAAGGCCGTTGTTGTGTTTAAGTGTTTAGAAAATACTGAGTTAATACCTAGGCCGTTGTTGGGAGCAACGGCCAAGGTATGTTTTTTGTTAAAAAAAACAACCTAGGCCGTTGCGCCCAACAACGGCCAAGGCATTTTTTTCGACAAAAAAAAACTTCACGCCAAAAAAACGCTAAGTCTGAAACGTTTTTTGGCGTGAAGTGACGAAAATGCCCCTCTGCTTTTGAGAGCGTTAGTGGGATGCTTAGCGGGTTCAAATCTCAGCCGCTGATCACGATCAAGATCTGATCGACGGCCTAGATGGGTGTTTTCCAACCCATTGAAAACATACCCGTTTTCAATGGAGCAAAACCCTATATATATATATATATATATATATATATATATATATATATATATATATATATATATATATAATCATGAACTTTTATACCCTAATTTATAATTATTTTTCATCATATACTAAGGGAAACATGAACTTTTATTTACATAATTGTTGATTTACTGTTTACAAGACATTTCATTTGTTGTATCATTTTAAAGACGTGCCGTAGGCACGTGGCCACGGGCAAATCTTGTCTATATAATACAACACAAAGAAAGCTATCAAATGGTTCTCCTTCAATCCCCAAAAAATTAAATGCCCAGATCTAACCTCACAAAACATATTCCCCTCCCCCCATCCAAAAGTTTCCATCCGAAACTCAAATTCAAATTCCCACCCAAAACAACTCCTATATTTATTTAATTTTTTTCCCTCTCTCTCCCTCCCTCCCTCCCTGTTCCTCTTCTATTCAAAAAATTAAGAAAATAAAATTCTTTCCTCTTCTATTCAAAAAATTAAGAAAATAAAATTCTTCCCTCTTTTTCCATCCCCTCCCTCCTTCCTTCCCCCTCTCTTCAATTCAAAAAAATTAAGGAAATAAAGTTATTTCCTCCTTTTCCACTTCCACACACAATTTATTCCTCCACGACGTTTCCTCATCCATCGCCCATCAAGTCGCTTTCTCCTTTTTTATTTTAGGGATATTTTAGCAAATGCCCCCATTCAAAATGTGTAAACTAGCATATACCCCCACTATTTTTAAAAACTAAGAAATACCCCTAGTTTGGATGGAATGGTTAAAATTTCGTTAAGTTAACTTACGTGCATCACATGTAACACAGTAAAATGACCAAAATACCCCCAATAAAATTATTTTAGCAAATACTCCTATTCAAAATCTAAAAACTAGCATATACCCCCACTATTTTAAAAAAAGGGATATTTTAGCAAATGCCCCCGTTCAAAATATGGAAACTAGCATATACCCCCACAATTTTTAAAAACTAAGAAATACCCTTAGTTTGGACGGAATCGTTAAAATTCCGTTAAGTTAACTTACGTGCATCACACGTGACACAGTAAAATGACCAAAATACCCACTACATAAAGTAAGGGTTTCTTGAAGCAAATTTGAAAAGAGAATGAACCGTCTCCTTTCCGCTTTGCAAGTCCGTATAATTTTTTCTCTGATGGCCATCTACCCCACCTTGTTATATTAGGGTTTTTAAAGAAGAAATACCCCAACCCTAATCAATCATTGACTCATTGTAAGCATCTTCTCCACCTTGTTATATTAGGGTTTTTGATAGATTATGTTTGTTTGATCGTTTCAACTTGATCAATTTTGTGATGTTTTTTTCTGAATTCTTTTTTAAGGAAAATTGGTTGTAGGAAGAGTCATGAATTTTTGAAGGTTCGCATCCGAATAATAAAAATATAAACAAAATAATAGAACAAAGATTCAGATGCGAACCTTCTCGAATTCATGGCTCTTCCTACAACCAATTTTCCTTAAAAAAGAATTCAGAAAAAAAAACATCACAAAATTGATCAAGTTGAAACGATCAAACAAACATAATCTATCAAAAACCCTAATATAACAAGGTGGGGTAGATGGCCATCAGAGAAAAAATTATACGGACTTGCAAAGCGGAAAGGAGACGGTTCATTCTCTTTTCAAATTTGCTTCAAGAAACCCTTACTTTATGTAGTGGGTATTTTGGTTATTTTACCGTGTCACATGTGATGCACGTAAGTTAACTTAACGGAATTTTAACGATTCCGTCCAAACAAAGGGTATTTCTTAATTTTTAAAAATAGTGGGGGTATATGCTAGTTTCCATATTTTGAACGGGGGCATTTGCTAAAATATCCCTTTTTTTAAATAGTGGGGGTATATACTAGTTTTTAGATTCTGAATAGGGGTATTTGCTAAAATAAATTTATTGGGGGTATTTTGGTCATTTTACTGTGTTACATGTGATGCACGTAAGTTAACTTAACGAAATTTTAACCATTTCATCCAAACTAGGGGTATTTCTTAGTTTTTAAAAATAGTGGGGGTATATGTTAGTTTACACATTTTGAATGGGGGCATTTGCTAAAATATCCCTTTATTTTATTTTTCTTTCTCCTTTATTCCTCCACTTATCAGTTATCACACCCATTAGCGTCAATTTTTCCATTTCGATTTACAAGGCACAAACTTATCTGTTCACATCCAAAAGCCAATGAAATTCAGCAGTGAAGCTGTAACAAAAAAACTTTATTTAACTTCAAACTCAAGCAATCCCACTCCCCTCTTGTCAAGCTATCCCTTCCCGAACCCCATAAAGTTACCTTCGTTGCCGTCATTCTTTTTTACCCAGATCAAGAAGATGGCTCAAAACCCGAATCAAGAACCCAAAATCGCCTTCTTCGACGTAGAAACCACGATCTCAACCCGAACCTCCCTCTTGGAATTCGGCGCCATCCTGGTCTGCCCCAAGAGGCTGGTTGAAGTCGGCAGCTACTCCACACTCATCTGCCCATCCGACCCAGATGCCATTTCCGCGAACTCGGTTCGCTGCAATGGCATCACCAAGGAAACGTTGGCCACCGCGCCGGCGTTCAAGGACGTTGCAGACCAAGTCTACAATATTCTACATGGTATGATGAATTGACCCTTTTTGTGAAATTGGTATTGTCCGTGGTTTTATTTGGTGAGGCATTTTGTCGAACGGCTGGTGGGTGATGGTAGTTGTTTGTTTGTTTGTTTGTTTTTTTTTTGTAGGGAGGGTGTGGGCGGGGCATAATATAGAGAGATTTGATTGTGTGAGGATAAGGGAGGCGTTTGCGGAGATTGGGAGGGCGGCGCCGGAGGCGATGGGGATGGTGGATACATTGCCGTTGCTTAGGGAGAGGTTTGGGAGGAGGGCCGGGGATATGAAGGTAATTTTCTTTTATTGAAAGTTTGGAACTTTTCGGATAATATCGTGGATAACATACAATAAAATTAATTAACACAAAGACTTGTTTTTTTTCTTTTTTTTATGGTCTAATCCCTGTGATACAAAGGTAGGGAATCTATAGGTAATTTTCAAGTGAAGGTTGCATACATGTACATCCATTTTCGCTTAAAAGTAAATTTAGATACATATCATAACTCATGATTTATCTTAACTTTGAGATGAAAAAATGGAGGTAGCGTTCCTCCAAAAGATGATCCAAATGGGCCAAAGTTTAGATAAGTACATGTAGACAAGTAACCTCTACTAACCTTCACTAACCTCCATATCCAAACAGGGCCTTAGCTTTTTCAAGTGTCATTTTGTACACTAGATTAACAACTGGTACAGATATACTTTTGATTTGAGATACCATAATCCAAGTTCTTTTTATAGTCAAATTGGAGTTACCTTTTAGAGGAAACTTGCCATTTGTTGTATATGTTGGAGCTATCTTTATTTTAATTGGATGCATCTTTTGGTCATTCATTCACCTAGGTGTTCTCACCTGTATGATCTCTTCGAGGACAAATAGCAAAAAAAATCCCTATGTAGTAACCCATTCACTATTGGTAAATGGAAGCATACCCATTTTTTGCAGATGGTGTTAAACTGTTGTTTAAATACTATGAAGTGACGTGCATGTCATTTTCTTTTTGGTTGATTTGAGTTAAATGCCTCCTTAGGCCGACCTTCATTCATAAGTCAAGCCATCACTTTGTACCTCTTCTTCCCTCCAAATCATCTTCTTCATCATGCAAATTCTAGAAACTTTTTCCTTTAGGTCTCCAGTGGACCGAGCATATAATAAAAGGAGCCCATAAATATAATTTGGGATTAGGAAGGTAGTGCAACAATAGCTCTTTAGTGGACCGAGCTATTGTTAATGGGCCTGGGTTGTGTGTTCGGGCTGAACACGGAATACCCAGATTCGTTAGGAGACCTAACCCTAATTTCTCCTCATGGTCCCTGCCGTAGCCTTATATATATATATATCCTCTATTCTCTGGCCGTCATATCATTTATCAGAGATAAGAAGTTTTCTCTAAATTTGTGATTCACGTAAGGAGAGAAAGAGAGGTCAGCCAAGGAGAAGAAAGGTTGGTAGACCGTCGCCCACATGACGTCCAACCCGAGGAAGGAATACGTGCAGAAGATCTTGGGGTTGCTGACGGCTCGAGGTTGCTAGAAACTATCGTCTTCTTCTCATCGCAGGTATAATTAGTGAACCCTAGATTCCGCTATAAAGGGTTAGATCACGTATTAAATCTGTTAAGCTTTTATGATCGATACACACACCAATCCGTGGTCCTGGGAATCATCGCAGTTCCATCATAAGGAACTGCTTTCATGTTCTCTATCTCTTTAGGTGTCCTCGGACACTGCTCCTTTGATAGGGCAATTCCATGCCTAAAAGGTAAAAAACCTTTCTTAGAATTTTGCATGCTAAAACGAGTTAGTATAGTATCGATATAGGAAGCTTGGGACAAGCCCAACATCCTTTTCTTGCGATCTCGTAGAACTTTGATCCCAAGGATGTGACCTACTTCTCCCAAGTCCTTCATATCAAACTGTTTTGATAACCATACCCTTACGTTAGATAATACCTTCACATTGTTTCCAATGAGCAAGATGTCATCCACGTAAAGTACTAGGAATACCACTACGTTTCAGTCACACTTTTTGTATACACACGATTCATCTTGACATTGATCAAATCCATAGGATTTTATCACCTGATCAAAACATATGTTCCAAGATCTGGAAGCTTGCTTAAGTCCATAAATGGACTTCTTGAGCTTACAAATAAGATGCTCTTGGTCCTTTTCAATGAACCCGTCTGGTTGCTTCATATAGATGTCTTCCTCAAGACTTCCATTAAGGAGAGCTGTCTTGACATCCATTTGCCAAATCTCATAATCAAGATGAGCTGCAATAGATAAAAAATCTGGATAGACTTAAACATGGCTACTGGCGAAAAAGTTTCCTCATAATCGATACCCTCTCTTTGAGTAAAACCTTTTGCAACAAGCCGAGCTTTAAAGGTTCCAACCTTACCATCTGATCCTCTTTTTCTCTTATAGACCCACTTGCATCCAATGGTTTTTACACCAATAGGTGGTTCTACAAGCTCCTAGACTTGATTAGAATCCATAGATTCTATTTCAGATATCATTGCTTTTTGCCAAGACTCTGCATCTTTATCTTGGAGTGCTTCATTGTAGGTACAGGGATCATAATCTTGTTCCTCAGGGACAAAGTCTGACGTCTCTCCCAAGAACATATATCTATCAGGTTGTATCACAACCCTCCCACTACGACGAGGCACTATCGGTTGTGGTGTAACATTTGTGACACGTTGTGCAGTTACTGGTGGTACATCCTGTTGTACTGTTGGTACTGAAGTATTTGGTGTCTCACCTCTCAGTTCTTCTAGAACAGCTCTACTTATGGGTTTATGGTTCATCACATAGTCTTCCTCTAAGAATCGAGCATTGATGCTAACAATGACCTTCTGATCCTTAGGACTATAGAATAAACCTCCTTTCGTTCCTCTTGGATAGCCTACAAACAAGCGCACTTCCGTACGAGATTCCAACTTATCGGCTTTCCCATTCAGCATGTGTGCTGGACTATCCCAGATCCGAACATGTTTCAGACTAGGCTTATGCCCAGTCTATAGTTCTGTGGGAGTAATTGGTACTGACTTAGAAGGAACCAAGTTCAAAATATAAGCTGCAGTTTCTAAGGCATATCCCCAAACGAATCTGGTAAATCTGAATAACTCATCATTGATCTAACCATCTCCATAAGAGTCCTATTCCTTCTTTCTGCTACACCATTCTGTTGGGGTGTTCCAGGTGCTGATAATTGGGATGTAATCCCAGCCTATGACAAATAGTCCCTAAACTCCCCAAAGAGATACTCGCCACCACGATCTGAACGTAATGACTTGATACATTTTCCATGACGTTTCTCCGTTTCTGCCTTGTACTCTTTGAATTTCTCAAAGCACTCAGACTTACAGCGCATCAAATAAATATATCCATACCTTGAATAATCGTCAGTAAATGTGACAAAATATTCAAAGCCACCTCTAGCCTGGACAGTCATGGGCCCACACAAATCAGAATGAACCAATTCCAACACATCTTTGGCCCTATACCCCTTTGCCTTGAAAGGCCTTTTGGTCATTTTACCTACCAAGCAGGATTCACAGACTGGTAGTGCCTCCACTTCCAATAAACTCAAAGGTTCATCTTTAACCAGTCTTTGAATCCTTCTTAGGTTAACATGCCCCAATCGCAAGTGCCAAAGATATGTTTGGTTCATACAAGAAGGTTCTTTTCTCTTATTTATGTTAGAAGACATATTATTCAAATCCATAAGTTGCATTGTGGGCGAAATAGGACTAATGACATATAGATTATCAACCAATGCACCAGAACAGATAAAATGCTTATTTTTTCTAATAACAATATTGTCATTAAAATAAACTAAATATCCATCCTTAACTAGCATGGAAACAGAAATTAAATTCCTTCTAAGTGAATGTGCATAAAGACAACCTCTCAATGTCAAAGATTTATTTCTACCAAAGGATAAAATAATATCTCCTATTGCAACGGCCGCTACTCTTGTAGCGTCACCCATAAACAAGCATATCTCTCCATCACTGAGCCGTCTGGTTTTCTGGAACCCCTGCAATGTATTGCAGACATGATTAGTGGCTCCTGTATCTACACACCAGGTGCCGGTTGATAACACCGCTAAACATGTTTCAACAACTAGTAAATGAGATATACCTTCTTTGTTCTCTTGTTTGAGAAGTGGACAGTCAGTCTTCCAATGTCCTGACCCTTTGCACTTGAAACACTTGCCTTTCGGTTTTTTCACAGTGCATTGAGGTCCCATGCCCTTCTTTGCTGAGTTTACTTGTTTCTGAACTTTCTTCTTTTTACCACCTTTCGGCTTAGAAGTAGAGTCATTTTCAGTCACATAAACATGGACATTCTGCTTGAAGAGAGCTTCAGCATCCTGTAGTTATTTTGCAAGTTCTGCCAAACTATACAAC
The DNA here is from genome assembly GCA_017893485.1 of Hemerocallis citrina. NCBI lineage: Eukaryota > Viridiplantae > Streptophyta > Magnoliopsida > Asparagales > Asphodelaceae > Hemerocallis > Hemerocallis citrina. Next base: position 37,112,448 of record CM030368.1, read on the forward strand.
CTTTTGTTCATGTTGTAATTAAGGCAAAACGAGTCAAAACTTTTAGGCAGAGTCCCGAGAATGATATCGACCTGGGTTTTCCCATCGATTTCAGCACCAAGGATCTCCATCTCATTTAGATGACCCATCATCTTGAGAACATGATCCCTTACTGGTGTCCCCTCAGCCATAGATGCTCTCATCAAACTCTTCATAGCAAATTGCCTAGCTGCTCTACTCTGATGTCCGAAGAGTTCCTTAAGGTTGTACATCATATCATAAGTTGTGGGCATGGCCTGATGCTGATGCTGCATTACATTTGACATAGATGCCAAAATGTAACACCGCGCCATCTCATCTGCCGTTTCCCACTTCTTATAAGCCTCTTTGACCTCTTCATCAGAGTTAGCATCAGGCTTAGGTGGGCATTCCTCATTGAGTACAAATTTGTACTCTTCAGCAGTTAAGACAATATCCAAGTTACGTTTCCAGTCAATATAATTAGGTTCAGTAAGTTTGTTTTCTTTAAGAATCACCATAAGTGGACTGAAAGAACCCATTTTTGAAATCTTGAGAATCACATAAAAAAATTTATATAGGGCAAAACTTTTTGAATTAATTAAATATTGATTCCCTCAAAACAATTAAAAAAATTCACCAACACCTTAAATACCATGAATTTAGCATGCCACGATAGTGTGGACGTATACAAATTCAATATTTGTTCAAATAGGTTTTTCCTATTAATTTTACTATCATGTCAACACAACTTTATGACAAATAAAATTAATCTGTTGGTCTTGCTCTGGTCCTATAAATAATAGCAGTGACTCCGATGGGGAGGATACCATTATTTGTATCTAAGTGTATACCATTGCTTAATACTAAGTCCATTATCTTGTATTGAGTTTCTTCAGATGGAGAAGTGAACACATACTAGGTAACTTTCTACAATTATCCCTAAGGAAGTTTGTACTGGTGATCCATAATTATACTCATCCGATATGGAGGAAAGCACTAAAGCCAACACGCAAGTATAATTATATCACCTACAAACCAGCAATGGAGACCGTGGGATTCATGTTAAATGAATTCCCTCTCCCACTTAGTTATTTAACAATGAGGGTTTTTCTACTAGTTAATTTATGTCCATGTTGTCCATTATTAATGTGATCCTAGTTTTTTTTTTAAAAAAAAAATTCACAAAATAATAAACATGCATAATCAGAATAAGCAATAATGGCAATAAATTTGAAAATAAATATCCAACTATTATGGCCATCTTTCCTGATTCTTCCCCGACTGTGCGAATCCCAAATCTGACCCTGCGCAGAGTTATTCGGGGTTCGACCTGCCCGGTCAGGTCGCGGGGTTCGGGGCACCGCCCCGATTTTTTTTAAAATTTATGTTTGGCTGCCGATTTCTTCATCGAAAACCATATGTCGATCTCCGGACTGCCTAAAAACAGCATCTCCTCCGGCGTCAGAAATAGCCACCACCGCCATCACGATCGATCGAAAAAAAATTAAAATTACATCAATCCTATGCCTCCCGAAGGAGTTCACACATAATCTAGATTGAAAAATTAAAATTATAAGCACGATCAACCCTCGTGATATTAATTACATCCACAAAACAACAACAACACAAACAAAACATGCATTGGACCATAATAGTTGGATCTAAGATGCCTGCAAAACCGAGTTAGAACAGATCTACATCTACCGACTATCATACAACGCAAGTTTTATTGGACAACATGGATGTAACAATCAATATGCAGATCCAATACCGGCTCTGATACCAATTGATGGAACTGCGATGATTCTCAGGACCACGGATTGGTGTGCGTATCGATCATAAAAGCTTAACAGATTTAATACGTGATCTAACCCTTTATAGCGGAATCTAGAGTTCACTAATTATACCTGCGATGAGAAGAAGACGATAGTTTCTAGCAACCTCGAGCCGTCAGCAACCCCAAGATCTTCTGCACATATTCCTTCCTCGGGTTGGACGTCGTGTGGGCGATGGTCTACCAACCTTTCTTCTCCTTGGCTGACCTCTCTTTCTCTCCTTACGTGAATCACGAATTTAGAGAAAACTTCTTATCTCTGATAAATGATATGACGGCCAGAGAATAGAGGATATATAAGGCTACGGCAGGGACCATGAGGAGAAATTAGGGTTAGGTCTCCTAACGAATCTGGGTATCCCGTGTTCAGCCCGAACACACAACCCAGGCCCATTAACAATAGCTCGGTCCACTAAAGAGCTATTGTTGCACTACCTTCCTAATCCCAAATTAGATTTATGGGCTCCTTTTATTATATGCTCGTTCAGCTCCCCATGTTAAGATATCGAATGTCCGTCGATCAAATTAAGTTACTGACAACTATATTGATCGACATCTTTTATCCTTAAGTAGTACCACTCAACTTTATTTGTCATGTCGGATGTAATCCACCTGCAGGGTTTACATGACAGTCCTTATGAGCTCCTTAAGGGGACATCATCAACCCGACGTATCGGGACATGGATTCCTTTACAATCAACAGCCCATCATACATACAATGCTATTACCCAATTCATAGAGGTTGTTGATCCATAATGAATCTCACTCTTTTATGAGTCAAAGTAATGCACACTGCATATACATGTCTGTTATTATATCTGGATTAAGAGTATAAGCATCCATAATAACAGAGGTGTTTGTTCTCTTTTGTAGTCAGTACGAAGAGAACAACCTCAAGTGGTCCTGTTCAATACACACAAAGTGTACTAGTGTAAACCTATAGTCAAGATAGACTAATACCATATTACACTACAACCTTTCCAATGAATTTTCCAAGTCCGTCTAGGTTGTGAACCATTTATATATTCCATAGGGAACTGATAATATGATCTTCTGTGTGTCACCTCACACCATATTATCAACCTTATAGAATATCAGATACTTGCATTAATATTATAATAAACACAATATGCAAACATATGCCCATAATGATTCTCATAAGAAAATAAAGTTAATACAAAAGTGATGCTTTCAGTATATAACCCTAACACCTACTGCTGAAGAGTACAAATTTGTACTCAACGAGGAATGCCCACCTAAGCCTGATGCTAACTCTGATGAAGAGGTCAAAGAGGCTTATAAGAAGTGGAAAAAGGCAGATAAGATGACGCGGTGTTACATTTTGGCATCTATGTCAAATGTACTGCAGCATCAGCATCAGACCATGCCCACAGCTTATGATATGATGTACAACCTTAAGGAACTCTTCGGACATCAGAGTAGAGCAGCTAGGCAATTTGCTATGAAGAGTTTGATGAGAGCATCTATGGCTGAGGGGACACCAATAAGGGATCATGTTCTCAAGATGATGGGTCATCTAAATGAGATGGAGATCTTTGGTGCTGAAATCGATGGGGAAACCCAGGTCGATATCATTCTCGGGACTCTGCCTAAAAGTTTTGACTCGTTTTGCCTTAATTACGACATGAACAAAAGGTTGTATAGTTTGGCAGAACTTGCAAAATAACTACAGGATGCTGAAGCTCTCTTCAAGCAGAATGCCCATGTTTATGTGACTGAAAATGACTCTACTTCTAAGCCAAAAGGTGGTAAAAAGAAGAAAGTTCAGAAACAAGTAAACTCAGCAAAGAAGGGCATGGGACCTCAAGGCGCTGTGAAAAAGCCGAAAGGCAAGTGTTTCAAGTGCAAAGGGTCAGGACATTGGAAGACTGACTGTCCACTTCTCAAACAAGAGAACAAAGAAGGTATATCTCATTTACTAGTTGTTGAAACATGTTTAATTTCAAACTGAAAGTACAAGTAATACTGTATTCAGTCAATAGAGGAGCTCAGATTTGTCTTAAAGGCAATCTGGAAATGAGCATCAGTCTCGTTCTTTCTCATGCACTTGCTAGTCTAATACCAATGGATGCACTCAAAGTTGTGACTGAATCAGTTAAAGAATACGATTCTTGGATTTTAGATAGAATACATATTTATTTTGTTGGCGAGGTAATGAAATTAACAGGATGCGTGAATATGCATTCAGGTGCTGATGATTTGGTAGAGAGAATGAAGGGGGATGCGGATGCAGGATTGCTCTCTGATTTCAGCAACTGTAGAAGGGAAAAGCTGGAAAAGGACATCTAGTCTGCTTCTCTTCCTGCTACTCCGGTCGTTACGACAACTACTACTACTATCTCTATCTCAGAAGATCCCCAAACTCGTTAAATCTCTTCAATAAGTGATCCACTTATAATATACAATATATCTTATTTTGAGCCTCCAGAACTTGAATTAGAGTGTTCTCGAAAGTTAAATTGTAATTGCTGACAAGTTAGCAAGTTACATTGTCGAGATATGCTATGTTTAGTTCGTACCAATTCTGTTCCTAAATTCGTATTGAAAGGGATTGATTGCTTCACAGGTGATTACAAACAATATAGCACTGGTGTTTGTCTTATTTATACATCAAAGTTTAATTTTCACAACTCAGAAGGATACACACCAATATGAATTCAGGATTATAATTGCACCAGGGGAGCAGACATCAAAGTTCAAACCTGAGCCACAGATATAACCAATTGCCAAACATAATTCAGTTCCAGCTTGATATGCGATACAACAAAGTAAGAACTAAAAGAGGGAAAGACGAGAATTTTTTCCCAAACTGCCCCACTTTTTGAAAGTTTTTCCCAAACTGCCCTACCTTTTTTTTAATTCCCAAACCATCCTACTTGGTCTTTGAAAGACCGAGTTTAGTTAAAACTAACTCGGTTTTTCAAAGACCGAGTATTAGTCTTGGATTTTTCGATATCTAACACTCGGTCTTTGAAAAACCGAGTTATTTTTAACTAAACTCGGTCTTTCAAAGACCGAGTATGTCATTTTGGTAAATACTTTAGAATGTGGGTTAGTTTGGGAAATACTTTCAAAAAGTGGATCATTTTGGTAACAAGTTCTGATATTGTAGCATTTAACAAAATCTGCAAGTATCTTGTTCCCATTAAAAAAATTTCAATGCAATGTATCATTACTTGAGATATAGTGAATGGAACAGCTCTCAATTCTGTTGTATATATTTGATTATGTGCTTTACTATCAATAATAATACCATACCCTTATCTTTAATCAAGTGATCCTTAATTTATTATAGATCCTCAACTAAGTATACTCTTTACCTATCCTCTTTTTTCTCTGTGTCATGAGTTACGTGAATACCTATCATATTCCTTTGATTGCCTCAATTCAAGTCTATGTAAGTCTACATTCAGGTTTTACCTCCAAATATCCCCGGAGATAGCGTACCTAAATTTACATTCAGTATGCACTAATTTTTATTTGTTCAACTGATTCTAAAATGCTTTACAGTGAATCTGAACATTTCAAAATTTTAAACTTCTCAAAAGTCTCGTCAGCAAGTACAGTAATACTATGAACAAAACTTCATGAACAATAGATAGTTTGATATGCTCAATAATCTTATTCATAACAGATAGATAGGACAGGACAGGGACTTTATATCATTCCTTGGTTTGGACAATTGGACCAGTGGCTATATGTGATACTTTTGAGTAATCAATTATTCTATCACTAGTTGGTCACAATTTCTATCACCTCATTGTAGCGATTTGACATAGTGTTTCTTTTCCAAAGCGTCACCAAATATCATTTTAGGGATTGACATAATCCTTTTCTAGTTGAACTAAAACCCCATGTAAAGATATTTTCCTCATTTTTATCATCAATATTATTTTCCATCAACTGCTTATCTTTAGGATTTTCCTAGCTGCAGTTGTTTGCTGTGAATGATTGGCATATTTCAATTGAAGTGTATCCATATGGGATACATATACCGTATTGGATGCTTTTGATAGCACATTTTGGTTAACCACTAATTTTTTTGCTTTTGTCTATTTGATAAAAAAATGCCTATTATATTTCATTATCTGCAGTTTACCTTCAGTGACCGGTATCACTGTCGATTTCTCGTGACATTGTAAATAGCTCCCAAACTTGTAACAAAAGCAATTCTTGGGATTCTTATCACTTGTTTTTTTTTTTTACTCTGGCTGCAGAGATGATTTTGTCTAGCAGAGAACAACAGCTTGTGCTCGTAGCTGAAGATCTCTGTTTAGTTGAGGAGGGCCTGAGTGTTTGTTTGTTAATCGTACTATTATTATTCTCGGGACCTGGCAATTTAAATCTTGTTTTGTACGTACAATGCACGTGTTTATAAGTAGAATTTGAGTGGTAGGGGCAACATATGTGCATTGCACGTACAAATTGTAGTTTTTTTCCTTCAACATATTTTTACCAATTATGTGCAATGCACGTCCAACTCCAAAACTATTTCTTAACATGTAAATTGCACCTAAAAATTCTCCAACTCTTATCAAAACATGCATCGCACGTGAAAAATACTAGTTTAATTAATGAGCCATTGGAAAAGTAAAGATAAAGATTTTTTTTTCAGACACCAAAAACCATATATAATTTAGAATAAAAGATGGACTAAAACGGCTTTATATTGAAATGGATGAATTCTATACAATATATTATGCTAAATTATTTTTGGTCCAATAATTTTCTATTTTTTTTAAACCAAAAAAATGAGAGCAAATGTAAGAGGCAACTTCTTATTATTTCTTCATCTAAATTTTAAAGTGCAATCATATCCCTTAATTAAACTTGAAAAACCATGTAATATTGTGTAGATGTTATTAGATATTTTTTAAAAAAAAATAGTTTTGTTATTTTATAATTTTTTTAAAAATTATGTGCAAATATATTGCACAATATTATATTAGTACTTGTTATGGAATTATATTATTACTACTCTTACAACTTTTTAGGCAGATGAACCTTTGCTTCAATTTTCAAGAATAAGAAAACGAATAAGAAAACAGGGCCTTTGTTTAGGGAATTGATTTCGTGTGATATATGATCTTTAGGATAGTCATAAAGTCGAGGAAATCGGGGAGCAAATAGGTTAGGCCAGATGGTACATATGTGGATAGAATTTGAAGTTTCAACATCCACATTGTAGCTGGAGTTTGAAGGAACTTGTTACAACAATGACCCAATTTTGAAAGTATTTACAAACTGACCCACTCGAAAGTATTTACCAAAATAATACACTTGGTCTTTGAAAGAACGAGTTTAGTTAAAAATAACTTGGTTTTTCAAAGATCGAGTGTTAGAATTCGAAAAATTCAAGACTAACACTCGGTCTTTGAAAAACCAAATTAGTTTTAACTAGACTCAGTCTTTCAAAGACCAAGTGGGATGGTTTGGGAATTAAAAAAAAAGTAGGGCAGTTTGGGAAAAGATTCGAAAGACGACAGATGATGCATGAACAATCTTTGGAGCAGCAAGAAGAATAGATTCTTGTGATGCTATGATATACAAATACAAACATGTACACGACTACAACAGTCTCAAAACTGACACATATGGATAATGGCCCCATTAACAGTACACCAAGGAATGAAGTTCCTGTTCCATTTCGTGTAAGCAACTTTCAGTGAAAAAGCTTTATCCACAACAACCTGTAAATCAACCATTAGATCTCGAGGTTCTGCATCATGTGTAAAGCCAACTACGTTTAGTCTTATAGAAAGTTTTTCTCTACTAGTTTCTGTAAACTCTCCATCCTCTGTATAATCTTAGGATTCATCAAGTCTCTTGCTTCCTTAATGAGAGTTCCTTCTCTACTGAAGTGGTACGCATCCACTACCGTCCTAATCCACGTGTGTAGCTCCGTTGGTGTCCTACAAATATAATACATAGAAGCTACAGTCAACAAAAGTAACAAACTCCTAACTAGGATTTGACGACAACAAAATAAAATTGAAAGCAAATATTTCATTCATCCAAGTCAGTGCAAGGTACGTGTACAAGCAGTCAACATCTTTTCCTTCCAGCTCCTGGCCAGGAGTAAACGCATCCTTCAATGCACACAGCTTTTCTTCAGGATCCTCAATGTTTAGTAGATACTTGAGAATCCTAATTTCCTTTGGTATTAATCTTTGAAGATTACCAACTGCGGTCTTGTATAAATGATACAATATGTCCTTAACCTGCACGGAATATTTGTCAAACTTGTATGTACGTGCTGAGACAAAATCATTGGTAGCAGAATAAATTGTAGCTGTTGCAACTTCTTAACAAATTTACCATCTGTACCTCATCTTTCATTGTCTAAAGAGTTTCAATCAGTAGGTCAAAAACAGAATTTATGAAGTGCAACTATAAAAAAATACAAGACAGGGATGTGATTCATATTGATGGTAAAAAGAACTTAGGAAATTTGATACTTTCTATACATATGATCAACCATTCATTATGAATGGAGTAAGAATATTTCCCATAGAGAAGTAGGATGATAAAAGTGAAGTGCATCGGCAGAATTCTGTATGCCGTAAAATGACAACTACTCAACCAACCATGGTATGCGGGATGCAATTGAAAAACATTATTATTAGAAAATGAGTGTTTAGCTAAAATGATGGTGCTGAGGTGAAAGGGACAGAACTCTAAGATAAGAAATTAGAGGTAGCAGTAACAGGGAGAGCGAACCAATTGAGATGATTTCGGTGATGCGACTAAAAATAGAACCGAATCAGGACCGTTCAAATCGGGCACGAATCTTAAAGCTCTCAGGAGTAAAACGATTATTTCACCAACAAACGGATCCGAAATGGGAACTGGGTCTCTTCTTCTAAGCCCAATAACCCATAAACGGATCTGTCCCATTGGATACGGGTACCAACCTGTTACAAACCAATTTAGAAGGAAAAAGAGTAATTTAAATTCGTGATTATCCCTAAGAGGCGGTTTTAACCACTTCTTATCATGAAACGAATTTAAACTCCCCAGCTTGTCCCTAAGGCGACTATAAATACCCCTTTCCCCCCACCGTAACAAGCTAATCAATCTTTTTCTTCCTAAAGCTTTTTCTTAATCTTTCTGATTACTGACAAGAGCGTCGGAGTGTTCATCGCCGGGATCCATCCTGGTATATCGAACTTTGTGCAGGTTCGCGATAGCAGCGAGAAACAAGTCAACACGTTGGTAAAGGTCAACAGGTTTGCTTTATTGTTTTCTTCAAGAATCCACAAATTCATCTGTTTGCTCCCATACCAGAAATCAGTAGCAACAGATTGGCACCGTCTGTGGGAAACGAAAAAGCAATCCAACCTTACTTCATCAGCGAAAGTAGTTTTAAACCATGTATCCGAAAGAGAAGGGGAAGGCAGCGGCCTCTAGCCGAAGAGCCACTCTTCTTCCTCCTCCAGTCCAAGATGTTCTTCCTTAACAGCCTCCTCCTCAATAGGCCCCTCCAGGGTCTCGAGAGGCTGTCCAGGGGGGCTCTCGTCGGAGTCGTCCAAAGCAACATTCTCTTCATGACCATGTCGCGGTCCACAATCCTTCAGTTGACTCTTTGGCTTCTCAAAGCCCTCCCGAGCAGGATCTCCGTCAAGTGATTGTCAACCGCCAACAGGGGATCGACCTTCGAACTCGCTTGAATGGATGGCGAGCCCTTGAGGGAGTCCATCAACCTGAGCATTCATGGGTCTCGAGAGTCCGGACCCCCCGCAAACCGAGGACCAGAAGATCGCCTGCCCCGAGGAGGCGAAGAGAATCCCCCCCACATCGTCAGCGAAGAAGTCATACTCTAGTAAGCCGAGCCACACATAGGGACCGCCAAACTGGAGGGGCACCAGTCACAAGGGCGGAGTTCCAAGATTTTCAAGAAGCTGTTCTGTGGGCGCTCAATGTCGCTCCCAACCTTGAGCAACGGGTACCCAGTCCTCAACCTGCCCCAAGCCATCACCACCGCACTCCTAGTCCCCTTCTGCATGGGAAAGAGTTTCGGGGCTCAGCAAGATATGACCGAAGGGAAGATTTGGTCTACCGCCGTCTTCACGAGATGGAGAGGCGCCTTGGCCGACTTGACAGGGAAGAGGAACAGCGGGCGAGGAATTTACGCCCGAGCAGGCCTCCGTTCTCCCGAACCATCATGGAAGCCCTGGTCCCGGAAAACTTCAAGCCTTCTAACTTTGAGTCATACAACGGGGAGTCGGACCCTGCCGACTACATCGAAAGTTTTAAAACTCTCATGATGATCCACCAGGCTTCGGATGCACTCCTTTGCAAAACCTTCCATGCCACGCTGAGGGGGCCTGCGAGAGAATAGTACTCTCAACTCGCCCCGGCCTCCATCTTCTCATTCGATCAGCTCGAAGGGCTCTTTCTTACTCATTTCATGAGTAGCCGCCGGGCCGAGAAAACAAGTGCATCTTTGGTGACCCTCAGCCAAAGAATGAGTGAACACCTAAGAGATTACGTTCGGCGCTTCACCGCCGAAGCCCTGTCTATTGCCTCCCTCAACCAATCAATAGCCTCGGCGGCATTCGGGCACAACGTCACTAACGCCGACCTTAAGGCGTCCCTTGCCAAGAAGCCTCTTCGGGACTTCTCGGTACTCCTGCTTAGCAGTGAGAAGTACATCCGAGTGGAAGAGGCTCTCAACTCCCTCACTCTCGAGGAATCATCTTCCGGAAACAAACGGAAGAATACGAGCGAAGAATGGTCCCAGAAATTCCAGAGAGACAACAATGGCCAACACCGCCCAAATCCTCGTTTTGAGAAGTTCACCCCCTTCAATGCTAGTATATTAGCAGTTCTTATGGAGGTTGACAAGGAAGGGCTACTCCACGCTCCTCCTAGAATGAATACCCCTGGCAAGAAAAGAAACAGGAATAAGTGGTGCCGCTTTCATAGGGACCACGACCATAACACGAATGATTGTCGGGCTCTCAAAGAGGAGATCGAAGAGCTCATACAACGGGAACACCTGGCCAAGTTTGTCTGAAAAGACGGGGCCGATCTTCCACCCCGAGGAGCCTTCAAGCGAGCAGAGAGGCCCGTCGAGTTCCAAGATTCCGAACCTGGGGTTGTCCTCTACCTTATCCATGGAGGTTCAATGGGGGAGAACCAAACTCCTCCCAAGAGGCCTTCACCCTATCGTAGAAGTAGGTTCAATTTTTAATAAGGCCGATGTTTGTAACACAGCCAAAAGCATGTAATAATGGCTCGCCCCATTGAAGCGGCCACTTAGTTTATCTCAATAAAACTTAGCTTTTTTCCATTGAAAATTATTGCTCTTGCCTCGCTTCTATCTCTCCGGGTCACATCTACGACCCGTTAAATGGTAAGTTCGGAGTCCAGCTTGTCCTACAGGGTTGCTCTCATAACTTACTAAGCTCAAAAAACGAGTTTGGAGTCCAACACTTGGTTCGACGTTGCTTTAGCCACTTGCAAACAAGCAAGTGCGGGGCAGCTCACCATTCGGAATTGCTCCTACAACTCGTTAACTCTCTTAACAATAAGTTTGGAGTCTAACACTTAGTTCGACGTTGTTTTAGCAGACAAGCAAGTGCGGGGCAGCTCACCATTCGGAATTGCTCCTATAACTCGTTAACTCTCTTAACAACAAGTTTGGAGTCTAATACTTAGTTCGACGTTGCTTTAGCAGACAAGCAAGTGCGGGGCAACTCACCATTCGGAATTGTTCCTACAACTCGTTAACTCTCTTAACAATAAGTTCGAAGTCCAATGCTTGGTTCGATGCCACTTTAGCTACTTGCGAACGAGCGAGTACGAAGTAGCTCACTATTCGAAATTGCTCCCACAACTGTCGAAACTCTTTTAAACAAGTTCGGAGCTCAACTCTCTCGTAGAGTTGCTCCTCAAACTTGTCTCCCAAACGGCTCTCTCCTAGAGCCATGTGAAGCTCTTCGCTCCGCTCGCCTCCCGAGCAAATCTCTTCCTAACGAGTTCAGAGCTAAAACTCTCTCCTAGAGTTTTCCTCGAACTTGTCTCCTAAACGGCTCTCTTAGAGCCTAGCGATGCTCTTCGCTCCGCTCGCCTCCAGAGCGGACCTCTTCTTAACGAGTTCAGAGCACAAATCTCCCCTAGAGTTGTTCCTCAAACTTGTCTCCCAAACGGCTCTCTCCTAGAGCCAAACTCTTCGCTCCGCTCGCCTCCCGAGCGGCCTTCCTCTCAACGAATTCGAAGCACAACTCTCCCCAAGAGTTGCTCCTCAAACTTGTCTCGCAAACGACACTCTCCTAAAGTCAAGCTCTTCGCTCCGCTCGCCTCCCGAGCGGCCTTCTTCTCAACGAGTTCGGAGCTCAACTCTTCCCTGGAGTTGCTCCTTAAACTTATCTCCCAAACGGCTCTCTCCTAGAGCCTGACTATGCTCATCCCGCTCACCTCCTGAGCGACCTTCTCATCGAGTTTGGAGCTCAACTCTCCCCTAGAGTTGCTCCTCAAACTCGCCTCCCGAGCGGCCTTCTTCTGAAAGAGTTCGGAGCCTAACTTGCCTAGAGATGCTCTCTAAACTCGTTTCCAAGTACGGACCTCCCCTAGAGTCATGCAAAGCTCTTCTCAACTTTGTGAAGGCGAAGATGTTGCGGGACTATCTTGACCTTGAAGAAGAATGATTCTCTAACTCATTTCTAAAGATAGCTTGTAGATCTTCGAGATAGATTCGAAACAAGGGGTCACACGCCCCAATCCGACTTCCGTAGCACTGGGAACGTCGGTTACAATATAGCTGCGCCGAAGCCTCCCTGGCCCTCGGCACCTCTTGCCGAGCGCTCTTGCCACCGACGTCCAAATGCGAGAAAAAGCTCTCATGGACTTCGGCGACGTGTGCCGAGCACTCGTCACTGACGTCCAAATGCGAAAAAAACTGTCCTGGACTTCGACAACAAGTGCCGAGCATTCTTGCCACTGATCTTGAAATGCGAGAAAAAGCACTCCTGGACTTCGGCGACGTGTGTTGAGCACTCTTGCCAGCAACGTCCAAATGCGAGAAAAAAACTCTCTTGGACTCGGCAACAAGTGCCGAGCGCTCTTGCCACCGACCCCGAAATGAGAAAAAATTATCAAAAAAGCCAATGGTCAACGTTGACGGAGTCAACGGTCCACGTGTCAAGCCGCCGTAGCCCTCTCCTGGTTCGAAAATGCAACCCGAACACTCGTCACCGGAGCTCAAATTGGAGAAAAATTATGTCTCAAAATTCTCGCTCGATCACGATCAACGGCTCAGATCTGCACAACAAACAAACAAAAAAAACAATTAGGGGGTTAACGGGTCAGGTTTGGACCCGTTAGAGACCTGAACCCGCCCGTTCTCTCCTTCATCGAAATTTGGAGCCTAAAACCGATTTGAGCTCCTCCTTCCCGAGCCCACAACGCCAAGCTCCGAACCCATCGCCTTCGAGCTCCAATGCAGAGCTCGAGCACCTCGAGCTCTCCTCCGTCGTCGACCTCACTTCGCCGTTCCCCCTTCGTCGAGCTCCTTGCCGAACTCCTCCAACACCAAGCTCCAACTCCCGCCGAGTTCGACGTCACCCTCACCTTCGCCAAACTCGAGTGGCAATCGAGCTCCCCTCGCCAGGCTCCCCCTTTTGCCGGTGCCGAGCTCCAATCCTCGCCGAACTCCTCCAAACACCGAGCTCTGAATGCCACTGTCGAGCTCCACTCCGTTGCAAACCGAGATCCGAGCTCACTGTCGAGCTCCACTCCATCGCAAACCGAACTCCGAGCTCACTGTCGAACTCCAACACCAAGTTCCTCTCTACTACGTCGCCGAGCTCCAGCTCTCCCTCGTCGAGCTCCGAGCTCGAACCCCCTTAAACGGACCCATCGAAGCTTCTCTCCTTCCTCGACGAGCTTCGTCGAAAGAGCTCTGAATGCCACCGTCGAGCTCCACCATGGTCGAACCAGCTCATCTCCTTCGCCAACTCGACAACCATGGCCTTGCCCACCTTCCAAAAACCCAACATCTCCACCAATGTAGTCGAGTTCCACTGGCGTCGAGCACCCCTCCACTATGTCGAGCTCTAACGTCGTCGAGCTCCCCCTTACGAGCTCCAGCCCTCCATCGTCGAAGCTCCTCGCCGAGCTTTGTCGAACCCCGAGCTCGAGCTCCCTCGAACGAGCTCCGCCGAGCTCTCCTCTACCTCGACGAGCTCAAGTAACTGAGCTCCACGCCGAGCTCCAACCTCGCCGAACTCTCTCGCCGAGGCTCAGAGCCCCCTTGAACCCAAAGCGCAGACCCATCGAGCTCCTCGTCAACCATCTCCTTCACAAGCACTCGTCAACGAACTCCACGATGCCGAGCTCTCCTCCTCGCCGAACCCCTCCGCTGTCAAGCTCACCACCACCAATATCGAGCTCAACTCTCGACCCAATGAGCGCCGCCGAAGCTCTCCCATACACTGGCGTCAAGCTCGACCCTTTGACGAGCTCCGCCGAAGCCCCCCTACACTGGCGTCGAGCTCAACCCCACGCCGAGCTCCCTCGAAGCAGTCAAAGAAGAGGTCGAAGGAAGGAGGAAGACGAGGGAAGAAGCAGAGGTCGAAGGAAGGAGGAAGACGAGGGAAGAAGCAGAGGTCAGAAGAAAGAAAAGAAATAATAATAATAATAATAATAATAATAATAAATGCAATGTGGCATTGTCTGGGGGGTCGGCAGTGCGATCCGAGCGCTCTTGCCACCAACCCCCAAATGAGAGAAAAAATGGCTCCTCCCGATGCGCGCTCACCTGATCGCGATCAACATCCTTGATGGCGCCACGTGTACAGGTAATTATCTATTTATTTATTTATTTAATTGAATTCATATTTTAAAAAATTCAAAAAATTAATAAAAAATTCTAATTTTTTTTATTAATTCAGGAAATAATTTTAAAATTCTGAAAATATAATTATTAAATTAGAATAATTAATTAATATTTTTGAAAATTAATTATTAAAATTCGGAAATTGAATAAAAAATTCGAAAAAAATCAGAAAAAATTGGAAAAATAACAAAAATCCAGAAAAATCTAAAAATAATTTTAGACATTTTACAAACTCAGATTGACACAGTTACACCTCAAGCAAGATCCAAACTCCCTTAAGAACTCCGATAAATTCTATTAGCCATTGAAAACGGACAAAACTACTCCTTAAAGAATGTAAAACTCAGTCTCCAGGAGTGGTGGACTTGTGATATGGCTAAAAATAGAACTGAATTGGGACCGTTCAAATTGGGCACGAATCTTAAAGCTCTCAGGGGTAAAACAGTAAATTTTACCTACAAATGGATCCGAAATGAGAACTGGGTCTCTTCTTCAAAGCCCAATAACCCATAAACGGATCTGTCCTATTGGATACGGGTACCAACCCGTTAAAATCAATTCAGAAGGATAAAATTATAAAAATTAATTCAAATTCGTGATTATCCCTAAGAGGTGATTTTAACTACTTCTTATCATGAAACGAGTTTAAACTCCCTAGCTTATCCATCAACACCGGAAAGTAGAGATTTGCCCTTATCTCGAAACAGGTCCCTAAGGCGACTATAAATATCTCTCCCCCCCACCGTAACGAGGTAATCAATCTTTTTCTACCTAAAGCTCTTTCTTAATCTTTCTGATTATTGACAATAGCGTCGGAGAGTTCGTCGCCGGGATCCATCCCGGTGTATCGAACTTGGTGTAGGTTCGTGACAGCAGCGAGAAACAAGTCAACACGTTGGTGAAGATCAACAGGTTTGCTTTATTGTTTTCTTCAAGAATTCACAAATTCATCTATTTGCTCCCACATCAGAAATCAGCAGCAGCATTCGGCATGTACCATGAGGACTAGTAATGGTGTCAGTTAATGAAGCAAGGAGGACTAGAGGTAATTAAATGACATGAATTGAGGAAGTTAACTAGGATATGAGGGTTGCTAACATGTCAAACGAGATAACCTTAACAAAAGGAGAAAATAAATTCATGTGAATGACCCGAAAGATATGGGGACAGACTCTTTCGTTATATTTGGAGTTTGCATACCTCATCTTTCATCATATTTGACTTTTTGGCAGTTGACCAAGCTTTTGTGATCATCAACATGAGGGCAGAATCAAGTTGCTTCTTCTCTGCCAGATCGTCAATTTTTCTGCATGCTTCACTAACAGAAGGAGAATTGATGATGTCCTGGAACTTCAGCTCGCAGCATTAATAGCCTCAATGCTTTCTGTGGCTGTATCATATGCTTGAACAACAGCTAAACAAGTATTCCCAAGTTTCGCCAGTTCTAGTTGAAGACATGCGACAGTTAGAAACAATAATTTTACAGAATTCAGAAAATTGTGGTTAATGGCTATCCATGCCAGTAAACATTGAAATTTTGATGGACTCAGTTAATAGTGCCCAAGTGATTTTAATTTTTAAGCACCTTTTATCAAGTGTTTTACTTGTAAGACTATATTGAAGGATATATAATCCATGATGGTTGAAAATTTATTATACTATTACCAAGTGTATGAGAACAAGAATAAACAAAAAACAATATTAATCTTCAACGTAATTTAATAAAGAACAGAAAGGAAAAAAGCCCGCTTGATACTATTTCCAGAATTGAACAATTGCATTACCAAAACTTGTTTTGGACTTTAAAAGCCTGTGATAGAACTAAATTTCTCAATGAAATATCACTGAGCAAGTGGGTAAATCCAGGCTTACCATTTTGCTGGGAAGGATTGTCATAATATGATTCAGCAACAGTATGAAGATGTACGAAGAAATCTTTAGTGAAATCTTTCCGGCGTCTAGCTACAATAGCATTGATTTCAGAGGGTGACTCTTTGATTACATTGAGAAGTTCATCATGCCTTTGCACATCATCATCTACCTGGTGTATTAGCAATGTGCATTTTAGTTATAGTACACTAATATAGTAAAAACTAGAACTAGAACATTAAACTTTTCCTCTGATGGGGTAAGAAAAGACACCACAATAAGGTAAGGTTGAGCAATTTTTTTAAATACTTGATCATTAGTGAAATGGAAAACAGCAAGCTTATGGAAATCTTTAAACAACTTATCAACGCATGTTCGTTGATCTATCCAACCACAATCTGATGATAGGCCGGATGGAAAAAAAAGCATTCTTAATTACTAGCTTCATGCATGTGCGTTGTGCATTGAGATCCCATGGGGGCAAAATATATTTGGTTAAAAGGCCAATCCATGGTTGTCAAAATTACCATGTTTATTATGTTGGATGGAGACGAGGAAGACAAAATGTCTTCACTAATATTAGCTATAAATCACTAAAACAAATTGTATTTCATGTGCTCTGCATACCATCCCTAACTCTCTACTTATAAGAAACACGTTTGAAGATACCTCCTTGAGCTTTCTTCCGAGTCGAAGAAGCTTGTGCTTCATACCCGGATCACTCTCTCCATCTGCTCTCTCCTGACACTGGCTAAAAAAATGCGGCCTAATAGTGTCCCATTCCTTGCTGAATGCTAGCAACCTCCGCCAATCAGTCGTCGTTGGCTTATCAACCATAAACACTTCAATCAATTTATCACAGACCCTGACCATTTTATGACCACTCAAGTAATCAGGATCACTGTCCCCATCATCTATTTCAGCATTAACTTCCGGGTTTACGTATATTCTTCAATATGTAGATTCTGCAGACCCAGAAGGCAAATCCCCAGTATGGTCACTTGGTATAACAGTAGCATCTCCTGCTGCTGCAAAGGACGACAATCGCAGCCGACGCAACCCATACCCTAAACGACCTGAGAATTACCACATCATTACTTCATGTACAATCTCCGGAACCTAATTCATCAACTACCTTAACCTATTACCCGAAAATTGAGTAAATTTTGCGCCTTTCCCCCTAAAAATCCAACAAATTTCACCCCATTCTTCTTCAACTAACTCAATTACAATTAAACCAAGTTGTAACTAAGCATCAAAGCTAGTAAATTTCCAAATCAAGAACTAACCTGTGAGTTTGGGAGTGAAGGGTAGGACCCACAAAGTACTGCTCCGAATAACCGGATAAGCTGCAGGTGATCGGTAAGGACGCTGTAGAGTAAACAAGGAGGAAGAAGATGAAGGAATAGCCATGACGGAACTCGAATAAAATTGGTTTCCTTCTTAGTGTTTGGGAAAATAAAAATGGACTTTTTGAAGAGAAAGAACTAGAAAAAGTAGTTGTAAGCGGGCGGGTAATCTTAACTAAACCCGCTACCCCGACCCGTCCCCCCCCCCCCCCCCCCCCCCCGCCCGCGCGACAAACACATCTCTACTCTCTAATCTCTAATCTCTAATAATAATAATAATCTCTAATATTATAATTGGAGAAGGCCTTAGTGTCATTTGTAAATATTTTGTCATTCTACCAACCCGTGTAACACACGTGCATAATTATTATAAAGGAGGTCCTAGGTTCAAATTAAGGCTACATTTAAATTTTTATTTTAAAAAACTATATTTATTAAAACGTGCATCACACGTGTAAACTACTAGTAATATTATAATGGGAGAAACCCTTAGTGTCATTTGTAAATATACCATTTTATTTGTAAATATACCACTTTACTTTACGTGTATTGCATGTGCAGCGCAAACTCTCCCATTATACCTTTATTTAAATTTACCAATTTGCGTGCATTACACATATAACTCAAACTCTCTCATTATACTTTTTACTAGTATTTTTCACGTGCGATGCACGTTTTGATAAGAATTGGAGGATTTTCACGTGTGATAGGTGTTAAAAAATAATTTTGGAGTTGGACGTGCGTTGCACGTAATTAGAAAAAATATTTTGAAGAAAAAACTATGATTTGTACATACAATATACGTGTTTATAAGTAGAATTTGAGTTGTACGTGCAACATATGTGTATATTTGGTGTTAAAAAATTTCGAAAATATATTTTGCACGTGCGTTGCACATTTTAAATAGGTGAAAATTTTGTTTGTTAGTTAGTTTTTGTTGTTATTAATGGGAGAGTTTGAGTTATATGTACAACGCACGGGTTTGTATGTTGACAAATTACAACTCCAACTCTCCCATTATATATAGAGATATATAGAGATATTACTTTAAAAAATATGTATTTATTAACACGTGCAATATTATATTACTTTAAAAACTATATATCGATTAAAACGTGCATCGCACGTGTTAACTACTAGTTTGGCTTAAATACAAAAAACACCCATACCTTTGCAAAAAGTATAAAGTGGACCACTAATGTGTTTTTTTGTGTGTATATTTTCTCTCTCCTATAGCACTGTCACTAGAGCTGGTATCGGGTCCTCCACTACTAGGACCCGGATCCGGTAACTCACCGGTCCAAAAATTGGACCCGGACCCGGACTTGCAAGAACCGGATCCAGGTCCGGTCCGGGGGAATCCGTTTAGGCGAAGATCGCGAGCTGCGATACTTGGTGGTGTTGACAATATCTATATTGTAAGTGGTTTTCCAATTTAGTGTTATAATCTCTAATATTATAATGGGAGAAACCCTTAGTGTCATTTGTAAATATACCACTTTATTTGTAAATCTACCACTTTACGTGTATTGCACGTGCAACTCAAACTCTCCCATTATACACTTTATTTAAATCTACCAATTTGCGTGCATTACATATATAACTCAAACGCTCTCATTATACTTTTTATATTACTTTAAAAAATGTGTATTTATTAACACGTGCTATATTATATTACTTTAAAAACTATATATTGATTAAAACGTGCATCGCACGTGTTAACTACTAGTTTGGCTAAAATACAAAAAACACCCATACCTTTGCAAAAAGTATAAAGTGGACCACTAATGTGATTTTTTTCGTATATTTTCTCTCTCCTATAGCACTGCCACTCCAGCTGGTATCGGGTCCTCCACTACCCGGACCCGGATCCGGTAACTCACCGGTCCAAAAACCGGACCCGGACCCGAACTTGCAAGAACCGGGTCCGGGTCCGGGGGAATCTGTTTAGGCGAAGATCGCGAGCTGCGATACTTGGTGGTGTTGACAATATCTATATTGTAAGTGGTTTTCTATTTTAGTGTTCTAATTTGGTTAATTAGTTTTAGTTGTTTTTGTATGCTATCATGAATTTTAAAAGGATGAATGAATTTGGGTATGATAAAGAATTTATTTTGGTATATGTAGTTGTAACAAGTAATATGCAAATGTTCTATAAGATTCATGTGTTAAGTATACAAAAATGTCTCTTTTATATTTAGATTGATTATATATGTGTTTGTTATATATATCATGCCAATATGCTACCATCATTTATCCAATTGTTACCAATTATTATAATACACTCCAAGTTTAAATTTATTTACGACATAATTATTTACAAAAAATGGTAGTCATATAAAATAAAAGTTGGTTCCACTGGAGTAATTTGCTAAAAGTGTGAGCTTTAAAAGAAAAATATAGTGTGTCACACGTGCAAGATTTTCATTATTCATATAAATTAACTGTTGATGTCCCTAAAGATAATTTGTGAACATTGTGAGAAGAGAGTTGGGGTTGTGTTGTAGAGAAACCAATTTATGTGCATTGTCTGTTGTAACCCCTGTTTTTCATTTTCTGTATTTTTGGATGTATTTTTCTTTTTTTGGGTATTTATTTAGCTTATATTCCTTTTTGGACCGTGTATTGGATCTTCATTATCTATATTCATCAATTTTGACCTGTCGCTTTTTATCTGATCTCCTTAATTCAATTGTCTTATATTATTTCATCTGTGTTTGATTGGGCCATTTTTTTTATCCCCATTATTTTAATTTTTCATGCCCTAATTTATTTATTCATTTTTGTTCCTATTCTATTTTCTTGATGGATCTATTAAACCTTATTCTATTAAATCCCTATTGGATCTTGGATCCACTACCCATTTTTAAACCCGTTACTATATACCCTACTCGTTAGCCACTCTCATCTAACCCTAAAACCCTAACTAACCTATATATATACCCAATGTTCTTAACCCTATTCATCAAACCCTAGCCGCCTAACCCCATCTTTCCCGACCTCCTTCCTCCCACCTCTAGCACCCCAGCAACCCAGCAGCCCCGACGCCAGCTCCGACCAACCTCCCTGCCTCCCTGCGTCGACCACAGCAACGGCCCCACAACGCCCCCGACCCTCCTTGCCCTTGCGTTGTGCTTTCCCGACGCAAACGCGCAGCAACAATAGCCTGGACAAGAGCAGCATCGTCTGCCTTGTGCTGTTCCCCCTCGAAGCCAATAGCCGACGCACCACCGGTCAGCAGCCAGCACCACCGGCCCCCCTGACTGCCGTCGTCTTCTCATCCAGCCCCCTCCGCTGCCTTCCTTGTGTGTGGGTGTCGGTTTGTGTGTGTGTGTGGGTGATCTCGAGATTTTGTTCGTGGTTCGTGTGTTTCGCTCATTGTTCATTGAGTTCGTGCCCAAAAATTTGTTCCCGTTATTCTTGCTTTAGCATCGTTTTCGCCCTTGTCTATAAGGCAAGTAACTTGTATTCTTTCTGTTGTATAATACAAGTACTAAATACCGCCTGTAATGTAGTTGCTTCAAAATCTATTCCCATGAAATCCCTTGTTTGATCTTGTCTCCAGTTGTTGATCCGTTCGTAGTTATCTCGTACACACACGACATGAAATATAACTTAGGAACACTAAATTCTTAATGTATACATGCATGTTGTTTGTATGATCTTGCATGCTTGATGTGTTAGTAGTAGTACAGCTCGTTGCAAACATGTTAATTACCCTATACCATGGTTCTTGGACATCTAGTATACCCTATTTCACACCTGGTTATGATTTTGATGTGTTTCGTATGATCTAGTTGATATTATGCATGAAGAATAATTTTATCCTTGTTGTTACCCCGTTTTTGTTCAGTATTTTAGACCCTATTAAGGTCAGTATATGAAAATTATTTGTGAATATGAATTATGGAAACTTCTGTCTACTTTCCAGATTTTCTGACAGATCTTAGTTTCGATTTATGAGTTGCAAGTTATGGCTATTTTACTACAAATGAGTAGAAAACTACAGATTTGGTTTTAGATAAATTCTGGAGAGTAAATTATTTATATACTGATGTTAAAGATATTATTTTGCTCTAATATTTTGCTAAGTACAACTAGTCCTGATTGGGATTAACCCCTAATTTTTGTGGATTTACTTGATGACTTTTGGAAACTATTCTATACTTGCAAACAACTACTACACTTGTAGAATTTTCATGATGTTCATTAAAGAACCTAAATTTTGACCTGAATATGAATTGTAGCCCACTGTATCTATTTTATCAGCCTTTTAACGGATCCGGATTTCGATTTATATTTTGTAATCTATTGCTGTTTTAGTACAGTTGTGTTTATGATTTCAGATTTATAAATTTTCTGTATCTTGCTGCTTTCTGATTTTTCTTGACTACTCTATCCATGTTGGAAAATTATGAAACTTTATATTCTGATACTAAACATATTAGGGAATACCCCAGATTTTTTTTGGATTTAATCAGTAAGTTTTTATGCCATTTTCCTGTTTATGAATGCAAACTTCTGATTTCTGGCTGAACATATTTTCTGGATACAATTCTGTTTTGAGCCATGTTTTTGTGAAATACTATATGACTTAAATATATTTTCTGGATTCGTCCGGAAGTCTATTTTCTGGATTATCTGACGGATCCAGATTTGCATGTTTGTGGCAACGGGAATCTCAGATTTGGTGCAGTACTGTCTTGGTGTCCAGAACTAGAATTTTTGTTGTCTTAGTCTATTTCGAGTCTTTCATCACTCGTTTGTGTCCTTTATTCAACTTGTACTTGTCCCTTGTTGACTCTCCATGTTTTTTGACTTCTTTGTGTACATCCGTGCTTGCTTGAATAATAATAACAAGAAACTAAGCTGGGGTTTAAAGGAAAAGATCTAATAGTGGAAAATACAGAAACGTGTACTCGGAAGGGGATCTATAGATCCTACGTGATTACTTGATACTTGATACTTGGAGCTTGACACGTGATTACTGGACACTTGCACACTTGACACGTGATATTTGGTACTTGGAGCTTGATACTTGATACATGATACTTGATTACTTGATACTTGTCCCTGAGTACACTGCCCTCTATGATCCACTATGAAATCTAAAACGTAACTGTTTGAATCTAGCTACCATGTGGTAAAAACCTGGGACGCATGAAGTGCTACCTAGTTAGGACTAGATACAAGACTTGGACATTATCACTTGACACTTGCTACTTGCTACTTGTACATGATACTTGATACTTGACACTTGTTACTCGTTTACATGATACTTGACATTTATTACATACCACTTGCACTCGTTCATCTTGCCATGCTACTTGTCCTGTTCTTGATTTGAGTTAGTTCCTCTATTTTGTTGTTACATCATTTTCATGCTATACTTGCATCCGCTGTTACTCTATTCTTGTTTATCCTTCCTGTACTTGTTGCTTGCACTACAAGTGGCCCGTAACTTGCATTGACGGGAGTTTTGTTTCTCTTTCCTTTTTCCTACAATTTGTTAAATTACAGATTTTAGTGATCAGCTGCCCGATGGAGTAGGTGATCTGAGATTCTAGTTGGCTGGAGATTTTTGCTATATCTATTTATTTCTTGTTGCTTATCTTGAATAATTGTAATTTGTTTCATGGGTATTTGTATTGGGCTTTGTGTCACAGACTTGTGTTTTATTCCAGACATGATTATTTGAAATTTAGTATTCTTGTTTTTTGTTTCAAGTAATCTTGTTGACTATATTATTTCGGTTGTGCATGCGTGGTTGACTATTCTTCTTGTATCTCTCTTGTTTATACTTGTGCTTGTTGTAAAGATCCTGACAGCTTATGAATGGTGAAAGCCATTCGCTAGACTTAGTCACGTATCCGTATTCCGTATCACCCTTTTGGGAAGCGGGGCGTGACAAGATTTTTAGTGGTATCAAAGCCCTAGGTTTGTTTAATGTATTAGTTTGACTGATATATTAGACAAGCTTGGCTCGATCTGGGATTGGCTCAACAAGTACACAGACCATGCATACATGAATAAATTATAATCAACATTGATCTGGATGCTAACTGTTTTTGATCTTGTGCAGAACATGGCTCGCAGAGGTTCTACTTCTCGTTCTCAGGAAGATCAGCCCAAACTTGAGGTCGTTACCAATGTGTTGGAACGGTTGATCAATATGCAGCAAAACCACAATGACCTTGTGATGGCTGCTTTTGAAGTTGCCCGGGTTCTGCCTCCCGCTGTACCTATGCAGGCAGCTCTCCCTCCTCGTATGGGTACAGTTACAGATTTCATGAGGCTGCATCCTGACAGATTATCAGGCACTAAGACGCCTTTGAATGCAGAACAATGGCTGATCAGGACTAAGCAGTTGCTTTTGGTAGCGCGAGTTGCCGATGCTGATAGAGTGGATGTGGTGACCATCCAGCTGGTGGATCTAGCCTATATTTGGTGGAGTCCGAGTCCGTAAGGCTCGTGCGGCCTATTGCTTGGGCCACGTTCACTAGGAGGTTCTTGGAGAAGTTCTTCCCTTGCAGCACTCGAGTTGAAATGGAGCAACAATTCCTGGCCCTGAAACAGGTTGGTCGTTATTTCTATTTTGGAATTTTGTTACATATTGTTCATGCAATGTTGTAACATGAGACTTTCTTGAAAAACAGGGCTCCAGGTCTGTGGATGAGTATGCAGCGGAATTTACAAGACTTAGCCGCTTCGCAGCCATTCTTGTGGCAAACGAAGAGGATAAGGCTCGTAGATTCACGCTGGGACTTGAGCGAGATATTCGGGTGTAGCTCGTCTCCCTTCGCTTGTGTACTTATGCTGAGGCTTTTGAGGCAACTCGAGCTCAGGAGCAGGCTCCTGGCAGGTCCTCCCCGGCGGACTGTTCAGCACTCTGTTGTTACTAGGCCTTCTGGTAGGCCTATTCGGAAGCCTGTCCCAACCCATCTGGTCAGGGCAGCTCCTTACTCTTATGCGGGTCCTCAGAGGGTTAGTTTTTGCAACTTTTGTTGACTTCCTAGGCATAAGCGCAATGACCGCAGGCGTGCCAATCGCTGCTATTTTGGTTGTGGTGCTCCTGATCATGCTGTTCGGAATTGCTTACAGCAGGGGATGGCTCTTCCAACCGGGGGTCCAGTCCAGTAGGTAGCCCCAACTCGTGGTCCAGTCAGGCCACCGCTTCCTCCTCAGCGCCAGATTGTCGGTCAGAGGACTACTGCCCCCAGGAGAGGTCAGGCTTACAACCTGACTGCTGCAGATGCTGAGACAACAAAGGGTGTTGCAGGTATATTTTGCATTTTGTTGTTTTGTTGTTTTTGTTGTTTCCCTTTTGCTTCTTTCATTTCTCTTGCATCATCCTTTTATATTGTCTTTCTGCATTGTGTTTTTGTAACCCCTGTTTTCCTAAATCCGTATTTTCTATGTTATTTTGGTATTCTAATTTTTTGTAAATTACCTTTCAGCTTTCAAACTCTTTTGTTAAAATGTATTATTGGATTTTCTATTAAAATCTATTTCGATCGATAATTTTATTTGTAAATCTTATTATTGTTATTAACACTTTGATTTCTATTATTATTACTATTACTATTACTGTTTTTATCATTTTCTTATTATTGTTATTGTTATTAGTATTATTGTTGTTATTGTTATTTTGACTGGTTATTAAAAATCAACTTTTATTTACTAATGGTATTTGTAGTTATTTCAAATATACCCTATAGTGTAATGCAAATTACAATTTTTATATAGATCATATTTTTACCTAATATTTTTATAAATATTTTCTTATTAGATTTCTTTAACCCTATAAACCCAGACCCGTTTACAACCCTAACACCTCCCCTATAAATACTCTAATCTATTTTACTTAACCCTAATCCTATTTCCTAAACCTAGCCGTCATCCCCTAACCCTAACCCTAACCCCTGTTCACTGTGAAGCCCCATCCTGTACAACCCTTTCTCACTGTACTCCCGCTCTCTCTTCGTTCCGCTTCAGCCCAACCCATTGCCCTCCGATCGCTCTCCATCTCTCTCCCCATCCTCGCCCAGTCTCCCGAATCCCCTCACCCTCGTCAACCTCGTCACCACCATCCCCATCTCCATTTTTCCCATTCATCGTCATCAAGCCGCTTCAACCCAACTTCCCCACAGCCGGAGCCCAACTCCCATCGACTCCGTCCACCTTCAACCGAACCCCATTCTCCGACAGCCTTCCACCACCTCCATAGTCTTCGACCACTCCTCCTGGCTTCATCCCTGTCCTCGCCCAAGAGCCCACCGCAACCCAACTCACAGAAACCTATTAACCCGCTTTGCCTCGACATATCCAACGCCTCGCCGCCCCTCGTCCTTGCCGTGCACCCCCCTACACCCTTCAGAGATCCCTTCCGTCCTCTTCGTCGACATCCAAGCCCCGAGAGCACTTCGATCGTCGCCTCCCCTGTTTTGAGCGCGAAACAGAGTGTCTTCGCCATCGCCCTCGTGCTGCCGTCGCTTCCCAACCGCAGTGTCATCGTCATCATCAGTCGTCGCTGCCTCTCCGTGGGTGTCGCAGTCACGCCATGCCGTCGCCACCAGTCCGCCCGCTCTCTCCTTCTCTCTCTGTTGAAGTGTGGTAGAAGGATTGTGAGTGGTTGAATTCGCCGTTTGGTGTTCTGGGCACTCTAGATCCGGGGTTGGTGTTCGCTGTTCTGGCCCCCGATCCGGTGTGGGGATCTCACTTGGTTGCTGCTGTTTTGTTGCTGTTTTGCTGGTTTGGTTCGCACGTGGTTTGCCCGTGCTTTTGTGGATCCGTGCTGGGATCCATCTCCGTTATTCCTCCGTCGGATTTATCAGCTACACCCCTAAGGCAAGTATTCTTCTTGTACAAATTTTTGTTCTAGTACAAGTGTTTAATTGAAAATACTGCAAATAGGTTGTAGTTGTGACTCCTTCTTGTCTCATCATTTGTTGATCTTGAATTATTCATCATCGATCCCATGATCTCAAGAGTCACAACCCTTCGTTGATATATATTATACAAACTACTTGGACTCATTTTATCTCCTCGTCACTTGAACACATATAGAAACCCTAGACTTGTAGATGTGAGTTGTATCATGTATATGATGATCTTGCATTCCCTTGAGTTGAGAAATAGATGCTGCTTGCTGATTTGATGACCGCTACATCCATTTTGTATCACATGCTAATTTAGACTCATAACAGTCATTTATCATGCAACTTGAATATAGAAGAAATTTACACTTGCTTCTGTTCTTATCTTTACTTTCTGTTTCGAACCCTTTAAAATCAAAATCTAAACTTGATCCCTGAATATGAAATGTAGCCCTAAGTGTCTAGTTGTCAATAGCATCCAAAAATTTTGAATTCCGAGTTACAGTGTAGGAGATATCGCAGTTTTACTGCTGCTGTGTCGGTAGTCGCATATTCACAAAAATTGCTACACCTCTTTAGTTTGCAATTATTTTAACTATGCTACCAGTAAGAAAATAACTTGAAATTTTGCATTCTATTTCTGGACACCCTAGAGAACATTTTCAAATTATCTCAGAATTAATTAATAATGTTTCAACCCTGTTTCATATGTATAAACTCAGATTCACAAATTCTGGCTGAACACAAATGCTGTATAGTTTGCTGTTTTGACACATGTTACCACAACTTTTATGCACCTTAATTATATGCGTTGGAACTGGACAGGAGTCTAGTTTCTAGACCTCTTGACGGATCCACATTTGCTACCTCGTAGCAACGGAAATCGCAGTTTTGGTACAACAACGTCGTGCTGTCCAGATTTGAGATTTTCGTTGTTCTTGATATTTTGATTCGTGTTGACCCTCGAATCTGCTACATAAATATCTTAAACTTGTTCCATGTTTTTGATTATATTTACTTGACTTGTTTCGCACATTTTCATGCTTGCTTGATGATAATAATAAATAATAAGCCGGGGTTTAAGGTAAAGACCATAGTAGTGGACAAAATAGGTAAGTGTACTCGGAAGGGGGCCCGTGTTTCCCAATACTTAGTTCATGAACTTGTTGCATCTTGATCGATTCATGGAGCCATTACTTGGCTCATGAACTTGTTGGATTCATGAACCCACTGTGCAGTTCTTGAACTTGTTAGTGGATTCGCGAACTTGTTATTTATTTTTCGATTCATGAACCATGCTTTCTTGATACTTGATACCTGAGTACGCCGCCCTATAAACTCCATTACTAGGCCTAAACAAAATTGCATTGGCTGTAGCAATCATGTAGTAAAAGTATGGATGCATGAAGTGTTACCTAGATAGTAATAACCACAAGACTTGATACATGAAACCTGAACTTGATACATGCTTACTTGACACTTGATTACATGATACATGAGACTTGGTACTTGCACTTGATAACTTGACACATTAGACTTGTTACTTGTTACTCGACACTTGTAAGTGATACATATGACTTGATGCATGATATCATTACATGTTCACTAGCCACTTGTTCTACTACTACTATTTGTTACCCAATCTTGTCACTCGAGTTGTCTTTCTTGTTAGCTAGTTCTTGAATCTCCACTACTTGTTGCATCCTTATTACATTCTTGATTCCAAATCTTATTCCATGTTGCTTGTACTTGTTTTACTATTTGTGGCCCTAACTTGCACTAAGGGCATTCCTCTTGTTTTCTCTAATTTTTTCCTTTTTATATTTATATATACAGACTTTGGAGACGAGTTGCTTGCTGGAATTGGTGAGTAGACATTCTAGGCTTCGCTTGGAGCAAGGACTTGCTTAAATTATTGTTTTCTTTAAGTTATTTATTTCTTGCTACTTAAAACTTGTAACGGGCTTATGTTCCCAAGTTTTATCTTTTGATCCAGACATTAAAAACTATTTGGATATTATTATTGTTTCAATTATTTTCTGTTTCTTAATAAATAATTCATGCATGCGTGGTTGTGTATACTTGTTATATTCTTGTTGTGATGCTGAGTCGATCCTACAGCTTATGGATGATGTTAAAATCATTCGCTGGGCTTCGTCACACACACGTATTCTTTGTTTTGGGAAGCGGGGCGTGACAGTTTTCCTCACCCTTGATCATCAATCCTTTTCCTTTTGCTTTTGATTCTGTCTTAGGTGTTGTCCTTGTTTGCTCTTTCCCTGCTCATGTTCTCTTTAATTTCGGGGCAACCCATTCCTTCTTATCTTCTCGATTCATGGTTCGCCATCAGTTGGAGTGCAGCTTTATGTCAGAGGCTTGAAATATTGTGACAGGTGGCAGTGTTTTCATTTGTTTCCGGGAGTGCAGGCAGAGTCCCATGATTATTGGTGGCGCAGATTTCAAGGCCGACCTGATTATCATTAGGAATTCAGGATTCGACGTTATTCTTAGTATGGATTGGTTGGGTTAGTCCCATGCCATTACCGATTGTCGTGCCAAGAAAGTTGTATTCCGGATCCCAGGTCGCGAAGAGTTTGAGTTCCATACCGGGGAGATGCCCCTTGGCCGAGTTGAGACTGCAGTTGATCAGGAGGTTTGTGCGATGGAATTGCACACAGGCTGTGAGGCTGCGCCTCTAGTAGTGCGGAATTTTCTGGATGATTTTCTAGAGGAGTTGCCTGGCTTACCCCCTGATAGGGATGTGGAGTTCGGTATTGAAGTTCAGCCTGGTACGACGCCGATATCGAAGAGTCCCTACAGGATGGCACCTGTTGAGTTAGCAGAGCTTAAGGTGCAGATTCAGGAGTTGCTTGATTTGGGGTTCATCAGGCCCAGTGTTTTGCCGTTGGGTGCTCCAGTCCTTTTTGTCAACAAGAAGAATGGTAGTCGTCGACTGTGCATTGATTATCGAAAACTGAACAATGTTACTGTGAAGAACCGGTATCCGTTGTCCAGGATCAATGACTTATTTAATCAGTTGAGCGGAGCAGCTATTTTCTCGAAGTTGGATCTTCGTTCTGGGTATCATCAGGTCAAGGTGAAGGCAACAGATGTACAGAAGACCGCATTCAGAACCAGATATGGACACTATGAGTATCTTGTAATGCCATTCGGGGTCACGAATGCGCCAGCTATATTTATGAGTCTCATGAATGAGGTCTTTTCCTAGTTCCTGGATAGATTTGTGGTGGTCTTCATTGATGACATTCTGGTGTATTCTCGAAACCGGGAGGATCATGCTGAGCATCTTAGGTTGGTTCTGCAGACTTTGAGGGAGAATCATCTCTATAGGAAACTCAGCAAGTATGAGTTTTGGCTCGACAGAGTTACCTTCTTGGGGCACTTTATCTCGGACGATAGTAATTCTGTGGATCCGTCCAAGGTTAAAGCTGTGAAGGATTAGCCAGTTCCCAAGTCAGTTTCGGAGGTGATGAGTTTCCTTGGTCTAGCTGGCTATTATCGAAAATTCGTCTAAGATTTTTCGAAGATAGTAGGACCATTGACTAAAATGACAGGGAAGGATCAGAAGTTTTGTTGGTATGAGACTTGCAGTGAGGCTTTTGCTGAGTTGAAGAACAAGTTGACGATAGCGACAGTGTTGACTATTCCAGATGGTTCAGGAGGATTTGTAGTTCATTGAGATGCTTCGGGTAAGGGTCTTGGACCAGTTCTGATGCAGAAGGGCCTCGTCGTTGCTTATGCTTCGAGGCAGTTGAGGCCGCATGAGAAGAACTATCTGACTCATGACTTGGAGTTAGCGGCAGTGATCTTTGCTTTGAAGCTGTGGAGACATTATTTACTTGGGGACCAAGTGGAGATCTTTATAGACCACAAAAGTCTCAAGTACGTCTTCAACCAGAAGGAGTTGAACATGAGGCAAAGGCATTGGTTGGAACTTATGGCCGATTATAACATCATTTTGTAATACCATCCTGGTAGAGTGAACTTGGTGCCAAATGCTTTGAGCAGGAGACCGATAGCTATGTTCCTGACTTAGCAGAATGATTTGGTTGAGCAGATGCGAAGGTTGGAGTTGGATGTGTTGTTGCCGAATTCTGATCGGAGTTGCATGGTGCTTCAGCTTCAGTCGTCCCTCGTTGATCAGATCAAAGAGGCGCAAGCTAGTCATGAGCAGTTGCAGGGTTTCAAAGCAGAAGTTGAGTCTGGTTCTAGAACGAAAATGGTTATTCATGCTGATGGATCGCTTCGTTTTAGGTCCAGGTTGTGTGTCCTAAAGGGTGAAGTTCGTCAGAGGTTGCTTGAGGAAGCCCACCAGTCATCGTATTCTATTCATCCTGGAGGTACTAAGATGTATCGAGACTTGAAGCTTCATTTCTGGTGGCACGGTATGAAGAGGGCTGTGGCTCGGTTTGTGTCTCAGTGTTTGATCTGCCAGCAGGTGAAGGCAGAGCATCAGAGAACCGCCAGACTTCTTCAACTGCTTCCCATTCCGGAGTAGAAGTGGGAACATATCACTATGGATTTTGTGACCGCTTTGCCGAGGAGTCCTAAGGGTCATAATGCCATTTGGGTGATTGTCAACCGACCGACGAAGAGTGCTTACTTCATTCCCTTTCATGTCAGACAGTCTACTTAGAGCCTAGCTGAGAAGTACATGCAAGAGATCGTTAGACTTCATGGGGTTCTAGTCAGTATTATATCTGACAGGGATACGAGATTCAGGTCTCAATTCTGGGAGAGCCTTTAGAGTAGTTTGGAGAGTAAATTGAAGTACAGTACAACTTTTCATCCCCAGATTGATGGACAGTCAGAGAGAACCATCCACATTCTAGAGGACATATTGAGGTCTTGTATGCTGCAGTTCGGTGGATCATGAGAGGACCATTTGCATCTCGTAAAGTTCTCGTACAATAACAGCTTTCATGCTAGTCTTAAAGCTGCACCGTTCGAGGCACTGTATGGACGAAAGTGCAAATCACCAATGTGCTGGGATGACATTGGTGAGAGGGAGTTATTGGGTCCGGAGTTGATCATCAGGACAGTTGATGCGGTGACTCAAATCAGGAAGCACTTGCAGGTAGCTCAGGATAGGCAGAGGCGATGGGCTGATGTCCATCAGAGAGCTTTGGAGTTTGAGGTTGGTTACCATGTTTTCCTAAAGGTATCGTCTTGGTGAGGTGTCATTCGGTTCGGTGGTGGGGGCAAGCTCAGCCCTAGGTTTATTGGACCGTTTGATATTGTGGAACGAGTAGGCAAGGTGGCCTATCATCTTGCATTGCCGCCAGCTTTATCAGGAGTGCACGATGTTTTCCATGTCTCACAGCTTAGGAGATATATCTGAGATAAGAGCCACATGATCGACTATTCTGAGTTGACCGTGTGGCCAGATTTGACCCGTGAGATTCCGCTAGTTGCTATTTTGGATTGGCGGGAGAAAGTGCTTAAGAACAAGGTCATCAAACTGGTTCGTGTTTCTTGAAATCCTCACTCGCCGGGTGAGTCGACTTGGGAGTTGGAGGAGGAGATTCAGCAGAAGTTTCCTCATTTGTTTGAGTAGCTTTTGTTTTGTTCTTTCTTTTCTTTTGGGGTTACCCTATGTACTTCTTGTTTGAATTTCGAGAACGAAATTCTTCTTGTTAGGTGGGTCGGATTTGCAATGCCTGTTTTTCATTTTCTGTATTTTGGATGTATTTTTCTTTTTTGGGTATTTATTCAGCTTGTATTCCTTTTTGGACCGTGTATTGGATCTTCATTATCTATATTCATCAATTTTGACTTGTCGCTTTTTATTTGATCTCCTTGATTCAATTGTCTTATATTATTTCATATCCGTTTGATCAGGCCATTATTTTTTATCCCCATTATTTTAATTTTTCATGCCCTAATTTATTTATTCATTTTTGTTCCTATTCTATTTTCTTGATGGATCTATTAAACCTTATTCTATTAAATCCCTATTGGATCTTGGATCCACTACCCATTTTTAAACCCGTTACTATATATCCTACCCGTTAGCCATTCTCATCTAACCCTAAAACCCTAACTAACCTATATATATATATATATATATATATATATATATATATATATATATATATATATATACCCAATGTTCTCAACCCTATTCATCAAACCCTAGCCGCCTAACCCCATCGCTCCCGACCTCCTTCCTCCCACCTCCTGCACCCCAGCGACCAAGCAGACCCGATGCTATCTCCGACCAATATATATATAGATATATACCCAATGTTCTCTCCCCTATTCATCAAACCCTAGCCGCCTAACCCCATCTCTCCCGACCTCCTTCCTCCCACCTCCTGCACCCCAGCGACCAAGCAGCCCCGACGCTAGCTCCGACCAACCTCCCTGCCTCTCTGCGTCGACCACAACAATGGTCCCACAACACGCCTGACCCTCCTAGCCCTGGCGCTGTGCTTCCCCAATGCAGACGCGCAACATCAACAGCCCGGGCGATAGCAACACCGTCTGCCTGTGTTGTTCCCTCTCGAAGCCAACAACCGACGCACCACCGGTCAGCAGCCAACACCCCAGTCCCCCTGGCCACCATCGTCTTCTCATCCAGCCCCTTCCGCTGCCTTCCTTGTGTGCGGGTATCGGTTAGTGTGTGTGTGCGGGTGATCTCAAGATTTTGTTCGTGGTTCGTATGTTTCGCTCGTTGTTCGTTGAGTTCGAGCCCGGGAATCCGTTCCCATTATTCTTGCTCTAGCATCGTTTCTGCCGTCTTCTATAAGGCAAGTAACTTGTATTCTTTCTGTTGTATAATACAAGTACTAAATACCGCCTGTAGTATAGTTGCTTCAAAATCTATTCCCATGAAATCCCTTGTTTGGTCTTATCTCTAGTTGTTGATCCGTTCGTAGTTATCTCGTACACACACGACAAGAAATATAACATACGAACACTAAATTCTTGATGTATACATGCATGTTGTTTGTATGATCATGCGTGCTTGATGCGTTAGTAGTAGTATAACTCGTTGCAAACTTGTTAAATACCCTATACCATGTTTCTTGGACATCTAGTATACTCTATTTCAAACCTGGTTATGATTTGGATGTGTTTTGTTTGATATAGTTGATATTATGCATGAAGAATAATTCTGTCACCGTTGTTACCCCATTTTGTTCAGTATTTTAGACCCTATTAAGGTCAGTATATGAAAATTATTTGTGAATATGAATTATAGAGAATTCTGTCTACTTTTCAAATTTTCTGACAGATCTCAGTTTCGATTTACGAGTTGCAAGTGATGGCTATTTTACTACAGATGTGTAGAAAACTACAGATTCGGTTTTAGATATATTCTGGAGAGTAAATTATTTTTATACTGATATTAAAGATAATATTTTGCTCCAATATTCTGCTGAGTACAACTAGAACTAATTGGGATTAACCTCTAATTTTTGTGGATTTAATTGATGACTTTTGGAAACTATTCTATACTTGCAAACAACTACTACACTTGCAGAATTTTCATGTTGTTCAGTAAAAAAAACCTAAATTTCGACCTGATTCTATTTGTTGTTTACAAAATCTTTGTGAATATGAATTGTAGCCTACTATATTTATTTTATCACTCTTTTGACGGATCTAGATTTCGATTTATATTTTGTAATCTGTTGCTGTTTTAGTACTGCTGTATTTATGATTTCAGATTTACAAATTTTGTGTAAAATTTTATGTATCTTGCTACTTTCTGATTTTTCTTGACTACTCTATCTATGTTGGGAAATTATGAAACTTTATATTATGATACTAAACATATTAGGGAATACCTCAGATTTTTCTTGGATTTAATCAGTAAGTTTTTATGCCGTTTTCCTGTTTATGAATGCAAACTTCTGATTTCTGGCTGAACATGTTTTATGGATACAATTCTGTTTTGAGTCATGTTTTGTGAAATACTATATGACTAATATATATTTGCTAGATTTGGTCGGGGGTCTATTTTCTAAATTTTCTGACGGATCCAGATTTACATGTTTGTGTCAACGGGAATCCCAGATTTGGTGCAGTACTATCTTGCTGTCCAGAACTAGAATTTTCGTTGTCTTAGTTTATTTCGAGTATTTCATCACCCGTTCGTGTCCTTTATTCAACTTGTACTTGTCCCTTGTTGTCTTTCCATATTTCTTGACTTGTTTGTGCACATCCTTGCGTGCTTGAATAATAATAACAAGAAACTAAGCCGGGGTTTAAAGGGAAAGATCTAACCATAACCAATATACGTGCATTGTCCGTACATATCTAATAATATTATAATGGGAGCGTTGGGGTTGTAGGCAACCTATAATTTGTAGACATTCAACCATTTAATCTCAACCATTCATTTTGAAGTGGGAATTATATTAACCATTCATTTACTCAACTGTTGTTAGTTACCATATTATCCTCAAAGTTCAAATTTATTTACGACACAATTATTTACAAAAGTGTCACTCATATAAAATAAAAGTTTGTGCCACTATAGGTAATTTGCAAAGAGCATGTGATGAGTAAATGGAGGTTTCAGGCTCGAGGTCAGATTACATCTTATTATTTACTATAAAAAAAAATTAGAATGTGTATCGCACGTGTAGATTACTAGTAACTAATAAGTGTTTGGTATGAGTAAAAGGAGGTCAAAGGTTTGAGGCTAGACTACGTTGTAATCTTTACTTAAAAATATATATATTTATTAAAACGTGCATTGCTCGTGCAAATTGCTACTGGATATTAATTGTTAGCTTCATATGCCTACTATACAAGTTTTTCACCTTTATTTCTTTATTTTAATTAATTAATGACAATTAATATGGGATAGAATGTGTGTGTAACAGGGTTTCTCGCTGTTCATCCACTACATCTAAAACAGAGAAATTGCTCCCTACCCGAACATTAATTCTAAACTAATATAATGTACGTGCGATGCACGCCTACAAAAAATATAGATATATAGGAGGCGCGATAGATCTGAGTTTTTTTTGGGGATAGAGAGGGAGTTTCGGGAGAGATGGAGAGGATGGTGGGTTATTTATTTATTTATTAAATAATTAATTGGAGTTTAACTAGGTTGGGATGAGATTAGGATGTGTGGTTTAGAATTAGTTAGGTTAGGGTTAGATCTAATTGTGTGGTGTAGATTTAATTGAGAGATTTAGTTAACACCAAAACCCTAATCCCCAAATCCAATCAAAATCAAACCCTAATCTTCTTCTTCTTCTTGAATCCCGTCGAACCCATCCCCACCACTGTCGAAGCCCTCTTGTTGCCTTCGACCCTGACAGTGCTGACCACTATTGATCCCCTCTCCCCGACCCCTACCCTTGCCGCCTTCCCTGCCTCCTCGCCCACACCCCAACTGCCAGCCGCTGTCCACCCCTCCATCGCTAACCCCGTCGCTCCCCTCCATCGCCAGCAAACCTCCATCGTTCTCCTTCCTCCTATTCGACGATGCCCCTCGCCACCGTCGAAACCCTCCAGCGCCGCCATCTCCAACCTCCTTCCAGTCGCCTCTGTTCCCTCGACACCACCACCAGCCTACCACGTCGCTGCTCCTTCTCCCCGAGCTCCGCTAGCCACATCGCCACCATTCGAGAATCCATTGTTGCAACCACTATTTGCCCCAGATCCGATTCAGTGTCTTGATCTTGATTGGCTGAGGGATCTGTTGCGCGACAATTTCTTCGAACCCGGTAAATTCTTTCCACTTCTTAAATATTTGTGTTACCGCTTATCGTCTCTATCATATTATTTGATTTATCTGTCGTCCACAAATATTGAGAGTGTGTGTTCTACTTGTCTATTAGTGTACAAATCTTTATTGAATATCTTACATGCTAAGAACGATTAAGTACTATTGTTGATTGTTAAGATTGAACTTTTAATTGGGCTTGTACAACTATTTCACATCTTGAAAATTCATCAAACCAATTAATAGTTATTATTTCTAACTTAATCTGCATTACGTGTTGATAAATTTAATCCTTTAAAATTCTTGGAAATTTTCTATTTAGAGTTAGGTTTACATCATTTTGGTATCAAAGTGAAGGTTCTTAAAACCCTAGTTCTTGCATCATTTAGGCATCATTTATTGCATTCATTTAGGGTTGTTTTTAGTGTCTTTTATTTTTCTTTCTTTATAGATCATTTTAGTTTTTTTAAAAAAAAACTTAGGTGCATTTGGGACACATTTCTCTAAATTTCAGCAAACACACATCTTCACGACCCCTAGTTTTCAACGTTGGTGAATGCGTCTTCGCAACACCATCATAAATCCTGAAGAGCCTTTCTTGTCCCTCCCAAACTACCTAATTAGTAACCCTAGACTTTCGCGAGCCCCTCTCCGAACTGAGATGGACAACTCTGACATTTCCGCTACCCTAGCTGCCATTCAAGTAACTCGTGCCAATATCAATCAGAGGCTTGAGAAAGTGAAATTAAATCAAACTTTTTCCCCTGAGCTTCATGCTAATCGTCAGATCCCTCAAGGGAATGATCGTGATGGCTGGCGTAAAGATCATGACCTTGACGAACAATACAAGAAGAACGTTAAGGCTGACGTTCCCCATTTTGAAGGCCACATGGAACCCCAATCTTATCTTGATTGGATCCGTGCCATGGACCAGTACTTTGTGTGGTTTGACATAGCGAAGCCTTAAAGGTCAAATTTCCCATGTTGAAATTGACTGGTGCAGCTCAACAAAACTGGACCAATCTTGAACATGCCCGTAGAGGCCTGGCACCCATAGCCACTTGGAAAGCCATGAAAGAGAAGCTTACTGAGAGATATGTACCATTATCATTCTACACATGATTGCTAGATTCGTGGAACCAACTCTATCAAGGAAGCAAATTCACCAAAGAGTATGTTGATAAGTTTGATTAATTCCTTAATCGGTGCAATGCCTTAGGTAAAGAGAGCGAATGACAAACTCTCTTTAGGTTTAGAGCTGGATTACGAGCCGATCTGAGGAACGAGCTAATTCATAGAAATGCGGACTCATTAGCGGCAGCTTATGTCCTTGTCCTCAATATGGATTCCATTAAAGCAAGTTCCATTATAAATCCAGCAATTCAATAGATCATTCCTCTAGAATGACCCTTCATGATCCCTCTAGACCTGAGCACTTACCCAAGCAAGCCTACGTCAAATTCCTATTCACTTAGAAATGACAACACGGGTAAGAACACTGAACGAGACTATCTAAGATTGATCCTCTTACTAAGTACTATAAATTTAAGGGATACAGCTATGTTGCTGGCAAATGTCCCAGCCCAAGTAGGATAAATATAATAGAGGGTCCCGCTGTCATCGCTGGTAAGCCCGATAATGAGTTTACTTATGAACCTCATGTAAGTGATGATTTTGATGAAGAAGAGGATGACCGGCCTCTCAACTATATTCAGTTTATCCAGTCACCTCCATTAAATGTACCTGAGTCACCCATCCTTTTCCAAGTCACTTGGCAACCTATAGATTTGATCCATGTGTTAGAACATCCTAGAGTCACAGAGTCTGCATCTACATTTGCATATCGCATTCATGATTTGCATAGAGAATTTTCTAAGGAAATTAATGAGAATAATTTTAACTACAAGTTAATAGCAGATA
Organism: Hemerocallis citrina; assembly: GCA_017893485.1. NCBI lineage: Eukaryota > Viridiplantae > Streptophyta > Magnoliopsida > Asparagales > Asphodelaceae > Hemerocallis > Hemerocallis citrina. Next base: position 37,150,873 of record CM030368.1, read on the forward strand.
GTAGAAGGAAATTTAAAACTGTTGATGTTGGTGACTGTTACCGCTAAATCTGGTGTGGGGGCAAACAGATAGAATTTGTGGATTCTTATGGATACCGAATAGCCAAACCTGAAACCTTTCCGCTGGAGTTTGACCGTTGACTCCCGCCATTCACCTGCAAAAAGTGCGATACACCGGGGTTGATCCCGGTGATGCACCCTTCGACGCTCAAGTCAGTAATCAGAAAAGATTATGAATGAGCTTTTACTGGCAAAAGATTGATTACCTCTTAATGGTGGTGGATGGGAGGTATTTATAGCCGCTTTTGGGATCAGTTTAGGAATGAAATCCCTAATTCCCAGTGAAAGGATAGAGCAAATCAGGGCCGTTGATTAAATACAATCAGAAACCCTAATTCTATCCAGTTGGACTGGGTTTCTTGTTGGCTGGGGTGTGCCGTTGATTAAATACAATCAGAAACCCTAATTCTATCCAGTTGGACTGGGTTTCTTGTTGGCTGGGACCCACACCCAGTCGAGATGGATCCGTTGGAGGGTTATTGGGCTTTTGGAAAAAAGACCCAGAACCCATTTCAGACCCGCTTGTAGGTGAAATTACCATTTTACCTCCAAGCTTTAAGATTCGTGCCCGATTTGGACGGTTCTGATGTAACCCTATTTTTAGCCATATCACGAGCCCCCCACTCCCGAAGACTGAGTTTGGTCAGCCTTTGAGGAGTAGTTTTACTGTTTTAATGGCTTTCGGAGATGTATCGGAGTCCAAACGAGGGGTATTGAATCTTTGTATGAGGTATTATGGTGAGTCTTGAAGCTAGTTGCGTGCTCAAGGTTGTTCTTGGGCTTTCTTGGACTTCTGATGACTTTTCTTAATTTTTATCTATTTTTCGGACCATTTATTTAATTTTGTGAAGTGGTGATTTATCATTCGGGAGCCTTAATTAATTATTCTAAGCAATAATTATTTACCCGGGGGTCCAAAAATATTTTTTCAAATTTATAATTATTTTTTAGAATTTTTAATTAATTTTCCTAAATTTTTAATTATTTTTTCGCAATTTTTAAATAAATAAATCACTTTTAATATATAAAAATTAATCTTTTAATCCGATTTATGGCGTGGCGCAATCTGGGCCTTTCATCAGCATGCGGTGCGAATTTTGGGGAGATCTAGTGACTGTGATTGCTTTAGAGGAGTGGATTCCTCCGTTCCGTGGCTTAAACGCTTCGGCGTCGTTGCCGACCCCCCCCCCCCCCCCCCCCCCCCGAACACATGCTGCGATGGAGGCCGAGGTCTGTGGGGGTTCGGCACCCTCTGCCGAAGAGCGGAGACACCTCGGCCAGCTTACAGAGGCGAAGAGGGGGTTCGGTGTATCTGTGCCTTAGTCCGGAGTGATTTCTTCCATGTTTGATGGTCGGTGCCAAGAGCGCTTGGCAAGGCATGCCGAGGTCCAAGAGAATTTTTTCCTCGTTTGGGCGTAGGTGCCAAGAGCGCCGAGGTCCATTTTTTCTATGTAAGAGGGTCGGTGGCAAGAGCGCTTGGCGAGGCGTGCCGAGGTCTAGGAGTGAGGATTTTCTCCTCGTTTGGGCGTCGGTGCCAAGAGCGCTCGGCAAGGCGTGCCGAGGTCCATTTTTTCCATGTAAGATGGTCGGTGGCAAGAGCGCTCGGCGAGGCGTGCCGAGATCCAGGAGTGAGGATTTTTTCCTCGTTTGGGCGTCGGTGGCAAGAGCGCTCGGCGAGGCGTGCCGAGATCCAGGAGTGAGGATTTTTTCCTCGTTTGGGCGTCGGTGCCAAGAGCGCTCGGCAAGGCGTGTCGAGGTCCATTTTTTCCATGTAAGATGGTCGGTGGCAAGAGCGCTCGGCGAGGCGTGCCGAGGTTCAGGAGTGAGGATTTTTTCCTTGTTTGGGCATCGGTGCGAAGAGCGCTCGGCAAGGCGTGCCGAGGTCCATTTCTTCCATGTAAGATGGTCGGTGGCAAGAGCGCTCGGCAAGGCGTGTCGAGGTCCAGGAGTGAGGATTTTTCCCCATTTGGGCGTCGGTGCCAAGAGCGCTCGGCAAGGCGTGCCGAGGTCCATTTTTTCCATGTAAGATGGTCGGTGGCAAGAGTGCTCGGCAAGGCGTGCCGAGGCCTAGGAGCAAGATTTTTTGCTCGTTTGGGCGTCGGTGCCAAGAGCGCTCGGCAAGGCGTGCCGAGGTCCCAGAGCAAGATTTTTTGCTCGTTTGGGTATCGGTGCCAAGAGCGCTCGTCAAGGCGTGCCGAGATGCCAGAGTTGAACTGACAGCTAGGAAATGACAGGCTGGGCTGATTACTGTTGAACTTCTGACAGATTTGACCGTGAGCCATTAATGCGACCGTACGATTAGGCGTGGTAATTAATGTGACGGTATAGCACCTTTTGTCGCTTTGCGTAAATGGGCCCGACTGTTGGTTTTCTTTAGGCCCATTATCCTCGTTTTGTGTGCCAAGCTCTATAAAACTCCACCCCCTCCCTCATTTTGCACTTCTCCAACTTTTTACTCAAGCGGTGATTTTCAACTAGCGAGAGCTCACGGTGATCGCCGACTATTTTCCGGTTAAAATTCCGACCGCAACTGTCCTTTCAAGGTAACTTATAATTAGTTTATTTCCAAGTCTAAAAATGTCTCTTTCTCCTATCTCCGAGCCCTTCCCCTCTGCTGGCGACGCACCGACAAGGGCAAGAGGGTATCTGGTCGAGACACAATTATTGAAGATCCGAAGCGTATGGGGGAGTTCGGCAGATTGCCAGGGGCACTGACAGGTCTCCATAGGGTTCGGGAACTTCCGGAGGAGCATGTCGAGCGCATAGTTCACGGGAGGGGGCGGACCTTCGAGGAGAATGCGGCAAGGGAGACCTCGGAGGTGGACGACACGGTTTCCATCCTCGGCGAGGTGGACTTGGCAGCGATCCGAGATTGCTTCCAAATCCCAGAGGAGTACGAACTGATGCTGCCGGGTCCCGGAGTTAGGGCCAATTCGCCGCTGCCAATAACCATGTGTTTCTGGCCGGTCGATGCCTTTATCGCCGGGGCTCGGTTCCCTCTCCACCCGTTCGCGATTCAGGTCCTTAGGTGGTTTGGGGTCAGCCCCATTCAACTTATGCCAAACGCGTGGAGAGTCATTAACGGGTTCGTGCTCCACTGCCAGACAGCCGGGGTCGAGCCAGAGTTGAGGGTGCTCCGGACGCTCTACTGGCTTCACCAGCAGAACCGGTCTGAGTTTCGGTATTATTTGGCCCCGAGGCATGGCGCTCGGCTCGTCGTCTGCCCCGACTCCATAAAGCACTGGTGCGATAAGTATTTCATAGTGCAGAATCATGAGGCGTGGCCTATACGGCTATACCCTCCAGTTGGGTGGAGGAGGTGACGAAGCGAGTGAGGAAGTTGCCAGTGCTATACCCCCAAGAAGAAGATGCAGTTCGGGTCCTTCTCGATCGACCCAAGTTCGACTGGCGAGATCTGACCGAAGACGTTCTCTTCAGGGGAGGGCTCTGCCGCGTAGATCCTAGTACGCGGCTTTTATCTGTGTTCTTTTTCCCTTTTTACTTTGCTTATCATAACTTGCATTTTTCTTAACCAACTTCTCGCTTGATTGCAGAAACTATGGACTACGACGCGGTGCTAGCGCAGAGGGCCACCCTCGGGAGCAAGGCGCCTAAGAAGCACAAGAGGGTCGCAACCAAGCTGACCGCTCCGAAGGCTGCAAAGGTAGCTAGTGCCACCGAGGAGGTGGAGGTCGTGACCCCGAGCAGGGCTCAGGCGGCAGCCTCAACGTCGGCCAATGTAGGCAAGTTCCCGATAGCCGCTGTGCTCGGAATGGAGGTGCCCCCACTGACGGTGGATGCCGAGGTGCTCCTTATAGAGGAGAACAAGAAAATTTATGTTCCGGACTGGAAAGTTCGGAAGCTCGACGGATTCCTCGGCGACTCGACGGCGAGCATGCAGGCGGTGAAGCACCTGGCGATGCCAAAGGATCGAGCCGCCATGGACGCTGGCCTCGCAGGCGAAGATGCCATCGAGATCGCTCGCTCGGCGCTATCGGTGGGTACTAATTTTCGCTTTGTAGATAACTTGCACATTAAACTTTCTAACTTCTTTCGTTCCTTGTTGTTATGCTACAGATAACCGTCCACTTTGGTCATCTCATGGAGAAGATGACGGAGCTGGAGAAGGACCTCAAGAAGGAGGCCGACCGAGCTCGGGCTGAAAAGGTTCGAATGGCCAACGAACTCGACAAATTGAAGGTCGAGTTCGAGGGGAAGGCAATGAGGCTCGAGTACCTTGAGGGCCTCGTTACGACGCTCGAGGCTGATCTTCTTCGGCAGAAGGAGTGGTCGGCCAAGCAGCAGGCCGAGGCGGTGGAGGCTAAGGCAGCAGCGGTGAAGGAAACCAAAGCGGCCACCATGGCGAAGGCGCAAGGCTTCCTTGCTGCCAATATGGCCAAGGCGTACGGTCAGGCCATCACGTAGGTGTCGGAGCGCTATCCTGAGGTTGACTGCTCCAGATGGCGGCTCTTCTCGGACCACGTCGACGGCTTCGATCCCGAGTCGGAGGAGGAAGGAGGGGACGACGAAGATGACCCTGAGGTCAAGGTCGTTGGCGAGGTCCAGAGGTCAGTGGTGACTCCGCTGGCGATGGTGGCTCCTTCAGGGGAGTCCGACCCCGGCCAATCTCGTCGCCCCGGGAAAGAGGTCGTCCCCTGACTTCTCTTTTCTTTCTTTCTTTTGTTTTTTCTCTTTTGAGCTGTTGATTGTATTGCCTAAATGCAGACTGGCCACCGCATTTTTGTGATGAATGAAAATACAACTTTTGAGCTCAAACCTGTGTTTCTTTCGAGTAGCTTCCCAAACGTTTCCTTGAAATTTGACTAAGTGTTTAAACAGAAGATTTTAGTCTTCGCTAGGTGCACGTAGCTTTGTTCAGGAGTTGGATGTGAAGCAAATTTGTGAATATTTACTGAGCGTTCTCGTTGTTTGCCTTGACCTTTTCAGCTCGCCGAGGTGACCCAATCTGCCAACCACACCCACTCAGGGGAGGAGTTACGTTTCGAGTTCGGCTTAGGGGTGACAAGGTTGTGTTTGACCAGGTGCCGAGAGCGCCTTTACGAAGTTGAGTTGGGGTTGTGCAGAGCCGAAAGTGAGCGAAACCATCTGCAGCTGATCTTAGGCCGGCGAGACATCGAAATTCGGTGACTAGAGGGCAGGCTCGCTGAGATGACCCGCGTAGATGAGGATGATGGCTCGTCGACAGCCTTCACTAATGGGCTGAGGATCAAGTGTCTCCGACACTCTTTGTCGAAGGTGACAACGGAGAGAGACGATCTGCTCATTGAAATTCACTACCTGCAGATAGTGGAGGCAGAGCTCCTGGCGGAAGAAGAGGAGTTGACAACGGCGGTGGGCAAGCTGATGGCCGAACGCGACGAATTGACAGCAGAGGTCGACGCGTTGAAGAGGGCCACGATAGACAGGGGCATCGAGGTCACTCAGCTCCGCCAATCATTGCCAGCTGTCCTAGCTTCCCGAGCACCGCAGTGCCCCCTCGCTTCGAGGTGGATGTAAAAGACGACTCTCTGAAACAACGGATAGCCGAGCTAGAGGCAGAAGTGGCTTGCCTCAAGCCGCATTCGGGACCGATCAATGTCAGGAGCACTTCGTGCACTCGCGAGGAAAGCGAACGAGGCATTTCGTTTTATGAACTCGCGAGCCATTCGCCTATTGCTCGACCGAGTCCAGGCGATGCCTAAAGTGGGGTGGCTGTATCGTCGAGTGGAGCTTCCGTTGGCGCGACTGTCAGGGGCAGCGCAGAAGATATGTCTCAGTTCGCCGGCCTCGGGACCAGCTCCGAGGTTAGGCGTCACCGTCCTCGAGTATCTTTGAAGCAGAACATCCCTGCGCCTAGGAGGCGTTGTAGCTCTCTTGCTCCCCCAAATTTTGTGTTTTGTCTAAGTTTTATGAGTCGGCTTTGTAGTTTTTGCTTTTTAACTCTTGTAACTTTGTTGTAAAGAAAAGTTTTCTCGTACTGTCTTCCCAAATTTACTCGAAATGAGGCTTTTTCCTTGCTTGAGCTTGTGTTTTGTTCATTCATGTGGTGTTATATTACTTGTAAAGGTTGCACTACTTTTAGCTCGCTTATGAGTGAGGTATGGATGTAGTGCCGAGCTCTGCCTCAAACCTCCAGCTCGCGAATCTGCAAGAGAAGGCAGTTTCTTGTTGTGGAGAGCAGCTTTTTGGAGGATCACTTCAACTTTAAGAGAACCATAAGAACCAAAGGTTAGCTCCTCTAAGTACTATTCTCCCATGTCTAGTACGGTCGTAAGAACTTCGCGCGCGTCGTCGAAGCGAGTTTCAACGGTTGTGGGAGCAATTCCGAATGGCGAACCACTTCTAGCTCGCTTAAGAGCGAGCTTGCGAAGCGGAGTTGAGCCAAGTTTTGGACTCCGAACTCGTCGTTTGAGTTAATTTCAACGGTTGTGGGAGCAATTCTGAATGGCGAACCACTTCTAGCTCGCTTAAGAGCGAACTTGCGAAGCGGAGTCGAGCCAAGTTTTGGACTCCGAACTCGTCATTTGAGTTAATTTCAACGGTTGTGGGAGCAATTCCGAATGGCGAACCACTTCTAGCTCGCTTAAGAGCGAACTTGCGAAGCGGAGTCGAGCCAAGTTTTGGACTCCGAACTCGTCGTTTGAGTTAATTTCAACGGTTGTGGGAGCAATTCCGAATGGCGAACCACTTCTAGCTCACTTAAGAGCGAGCTTGCGAAGCGGAGTCGAGCCAAGTTTTGGATTCCGAACTCACCGTTTGAGTTAATTTCAACGGTTGTGGGAGCAATTCCGAATGGCGAACCACTTCTAGCTCGCTTAGGAGCGAACTTGCGAAGCGGAGCCGAGCCAAGTTTTGGACTCCGAACTTGTCGTTTGAGTTAATTTCAACGGTTGTGGGAGCAATTCCGAATGGCGAACCACTTCTAGCTCGCTTAGGAGCGAACTTGCAAAGCGGAGTCGAGCCAAGTTTTGAACTCCGAACTCGTCATTTGAGTTAATTTGGTTAAAGGCCTTAAACAGAGAGATAAAAATAATCCACAAGTAAAATATGGGAAAAGATAATCTTTATTGATAACTGCTAATTGGCTGCTTCTAAGTTGCAAGCCGTTATTACAATGAGAAAATAAAGAAGCAAAATACAAGTGAAAAGATGGAAATAGCTCGCCACTTGAAGTCACTTAGAGAGGCGTTAAGGCGCTCTTTTGGTACTTCAGTAGGTGTCGGCATTCCAGTTTGGGGCTAGTTTACTCTTTTGGCTGGGGAAGGAGATAGCTAGTTTTCTGAGGACCAAGTCCCCTTCCTTGAGATTGGTGGGACGAACCCTTTTGTTGTAAGCTTGCTCAATTCTTCTTCGGTAATTCTACTGATGAATTGAAGCTCTTTCACGAAGCTCATCAACCAAGTCCAAATTTGCCCGAAGTTCTCTGGCATTCTGCTCTTCTTCATAGGCCATAAGGCGAGGAGAAGGTAGGCCGACTTCCAAGGGGATCACAGCTTTGGACCCGTAGGTGAGATTGAATGGTGACTCGCCTGTGGGGGTCCGTTTCGTAGTGCGGTAGTTTCACAGTACGTTGGGAAGCTACTCCGCCCATAGGCCTTTGGCCGACCTATCCAGCCTCTTTTTGATATCGGAGAGGATTTGTCGGTTGGCATTTTCCACTTGGCCATTTGATTGGGGATGGGAGACAAAGGAGAAGCGTTGCTGAATGGCGAGGTCTTCACACAGAGATCGGAATGCGGCCCCCGTGAACTGTGTTCCATTATCTGTTATTAGGACCCGGGGCACACCGAATCTACAGATTACACTCCTCCAGAAAAAACTGCAGCACTTTGTTCTTAGCGATCGTAGCCAAAGGCCCGGCCTCTATCCACTTTGAGAAGTAGTCGATCGCCACGACTAGAAATTTGAGTTGACCGGGAGCTGGTGGAAACGGGCCCACAGTAAATCCATCCCCCACATTGCGAAAGGGATCGGACTTGATAGAGAGGTGAGATGTGCTTGGGGTAGGCGACGAATGTTGGAGTACTACTAACAAGAGCTGCTGGACGTGTCGTTCGGCATCTTGTAGGAGGGTAGGCCAGAAGTACCCATAGTTCAACACTTTCCTGGCGAGGGATCTTGATCCTGAATGTGCTCCACCTATATCTTCGTGAAGCTCTTGTAAGGCATATGAGGCTTCTTCTGGGGAGAGACACCTCAAGTAAGGTCTGCCGTCTACTTGGGTGTAGGAGCGTTTGTACAAGACCCCTTCAACGAGGGTGTACCGCTCCGCTCTGGTTCGGACTCGACGAGCTTCCTTAGGGTCTTCGGGGAGGAGCCCATCCCCGAGGAATTCTATCAACGGTTTCATCCAGTTGTCTTGAAGCTGAACGTGCAGCGACTCCATCAAGTCGGGGGTTTCTTCTTCTATGCTTGGTCTTAGGAGCTCCTCAATCAGGACGGTCTGCTCGAGACCTTGAAGGGAGGAGGAGGCCAATTTGGAGAGGGCATCTGCTTGGAAATTTTCTTCTCTAGGAATCTGCTGGATTTGAGCCTCTTCGATTGAAGCCATGAGACTTCTAACCTTGGCTAGGTACTTAGCCATTCGGTCGTCATGCTCTCGGATAAGGATATATCCGATCCGATCCGTATCCGAATTCGAATTTTTTGCGGATACGGATACGGATTCGGATATCCAAATCCAAAAAAATTCGGATGCGGATACGGATGCGGATATCATTTAAAAAAGCGGATTCGGATACGGATATCCGCAAATACATATATACACAGGTAGTAGGGAGCAAAGAGCTAAAGAGTACACAGTATAGGGCAGGTTCGTCATTTCCTCTCCCCCTTCCTTTTTCTTCCTCGTTCGCAATCGCAGTCCCGCTCCACTTCTTCCTTCCCCGCTCACTCTCTCTTCTAACCCTAAACCCAAATCGATTTTTTGTTCGATCGCCACTGAAGAATCGACTCCCCCCAATAATCGAATCAATCGATCTCTCTTAACTCCTCCACGTTTCTCTTCCTCAACTTTGCCCCATTCGCTGCTCGCCGAAACCCTAGCTTTTGCTCGACCGCTTCAACTCTTCCCCGTTGAAATCCCCCATCGTCGACTCTCTTCACCTCTCTACCTCTCCTGTCGATTCAAAACTTAAGAGCTCTACAAAGGTGGAGCCTCTTTTGAAGGCAACAACAAAAAAACTGCATTTGGAATCTATCCCTACCTTCTCTTCAAAACCCCAAAACAACAAAAAGGTAGAAGAAGGAAGAAGAAGGAATAAGAAGAAGATGCCGAGAACGAGCGCCGTCGAGTTGCCTGGTTGCCCGCCCCTCAGAGCCCTGACCACCGACATTCTCAGCCTCGTCAAAGGTAACCCGATTTAAAGTAATTTTTCTTGATTTTTTTTTTGTTACAAATTTTGATTGCGGTAGAACATCAAGAAGAAGCTATTTTTAAATAAAATTTTAAATTTATTTTGCTATGATTTTTGAAGTGGTCGAAGCTCGTGGGAAGTCTTCAATTCCTAAGGTTGTAGATACGTGGAGCCCACCTGATGCTTCGCGCGCGGTTGATGCATCTTCCTTTGCCGATCACGACAGTCGACTGGTCTGTTCTCTTGCCAATCTGTAGTTTTCCTGCATTTACTAAATTGTTTGAAGTTGTTTGGATGCATATTGAGATTTTCTTGATCGAGTTGTTATAGTTTATGAAGATAGTCTAAGAAACGCAAGTTTAGTTGTCGACGTTAATCCTTACATGAGTACTTGGGAGTTGGGATAATGAAATTATTTTTAGACTTTTAGTTATCTGATCAGAAGTTTGCAGCGAGGATTTGCTACATGAGTACTTGGGAGTTGGGATAATGACATTATTTTTAGACTTTTAGTTATCTAATCGGAAGTTTGCAGCGAGGATTTGCACCACGAAGACATTGCACCACAATGCACACAAAAAAAGGGTTACAAAAATCACTAGGTTAAGGATAAAACGATGACTAAATAAGCTAGTAACATGTCTGTTTAAAGTGTACAATAAGCCGATAGGTGTACACCTATCTTAACATGTGATGCATGTGTCATATGGGAGACCATGGTCTGTACATTCTCAAGTTGTGCTGGTTGGCTTCACACACTTGGATGAAGCATACTGCACAGCAGATATAATTTTAATTTATTTTTTACTATGGCCTTTGGTTTCTGTTTGCTTTTGTTTTCTATGCAAACGAGAAAATCATCATTAACATAATTTTGTACTTATTTTTGATGAGCTTCATTTACTCTGATGTGTCTAAATGTAGTATTTGTTTTCTCATTTGTTTGATAAATGCTGAAAATTTATTTATTTTTTCATTTATATTTTGTAGCTTGTAGCTGTGGCACGGAAGAATAATCTGGTGAGTTCTTTATTATTCATATTTTCTTTGTGCAAGAGTTTTTTTTTTCTATTTTATAGAAAGTTGCTTTACTTTTAATGAAGTACAGGTCGAAATTCTTAATCCTTTGAATGGAGATGCTCTTGCTGCTTTCAAAGTTGGTGAAACTAGTTCTTTGGAAAATTATGTTGAAGAAGATCCAATTGCACGACTTCATCTCCTCAAAACAAAGAGAGACGAGTTATCCTCCAGGTGATTTTGTTATATGATACTTACATTTGCTTGCTTGCTGCCAATTTTGTTCCAAATACCTCAAAACAAAGAGATTCGATTGTATTCCAAATACCTTTTTGTCGTCTTATTCCTAATTGAAAAGATAAGTTTGCAATCTATAGTATCAGATGGTATATATAAAAACTAGTTTATGTTAAAAGATTAATCATAGTAGCTAAGAAAAGATTATATATGTAAATTGATACTCATAATTCAGTGATATACATATCTAAGAACTAGTTAAGGAAATAAAATATAGCAAAAACTATATGTTTGATATCCGAATTCGTATCCGTTATCCGGTAGACCGTATCCGATTCGCATCCGTATCCGAAATTTGCGGATACGGATATGGTTTTTTTTTACCGAGTCATATCCGTATCCGTATCCGAATCCGTATTTGGAATGCGGATACGGATGTTGGTATAGCCAATATCCGATCCGTATCCGATCCGAAAGCATCCCTAATCCCTACTCGTGCCTCGTACTCCCTTAAGACTTGGTTCACAACCAGCTGCAAGTTGCTAAATATCCGGAGACGTTGTGCCCCTGCCTTGCGAGCCATGCCGAGGCCGGCTATAAGGGCTTCATACCCCGCTTCGTTGTTGGAGGCCTTAAAGTCGATGCGGAGGGGGTATTGGAGAACGAAGTCATCTGGGCCTGCCAGAATGACCCCGGCTCCACTCCCTTCGATGCAAGAGGACCCGTCTACATACACTGTCCAGATAGGGGGCCCGTTTGCTGCTTGATTGACCTCTGGTATGGTGCTCTCAACAATAAATTCAGCTAAGGCTTGAGCCTTGATTGCGGTCTGAGGCTGGTATGATATGTCATACTGACTCAGCTCGATCGACCACTTCATCAGACGACCGGAGGTCTCGGGTTTGTGCAGAACTTGCTTATGCGGCTAGTCGGTAAGAACGACCATCGAGTGGGACTGAAAATAGGGGCGGAGCTTCCTAGCTGCCATAACCAAGGCGTATGCCATCTTCTCCAATCTTGGGGTACCGGAGCTCGGCATCCCGAAGTACCTTGCTCACGTAATAGATGGGCTTCTGAGCCTTGTCTTCTTCCCTCACTAGGACAGCACTGAGGGTTTGCTCGAAGGCAGCTAAGTAGAGGTAGAGTGTTTCCCCGGGGATAGGCTTGCTGAGGAGAGGGGGGTTAACCAGATAGGCCTTTAGCTGATTGAACGATTCTTTCTGCTGTTGACCCCACTCGAAGCCCTTAGCCCCCCTGAGGGCTTTGAAGAAAGGAAGACACTTCTCCCCTGACTTGGACAGGAAGCGCCTTATGGCTGCGAGGCGTCCCGTGAGCTTCTGAACCTCTTTCACGCTTTTGGGAGGAGCCATGTCTAGTATGGCCTTGATCTTCTGGGGTTAGCTTCGATTCCCCTTTGGCTGACCATGAAGCCTAGGAGTTTTCTCGACGAGACTCCGAATGCACAATTGTTCGAGTTGAGCCCCATATCATGCTTTCTCAATACATCGAATGCTTCCTGTAGATCGACAACATGGTCGGCCCCTTGGATGCTCTTGACTAGCGTATCATCAACATACACTTCCATGTTTCGGGCGATTTGGTTCTGGAAGACCTTGTTGACAAGGCGTTGGTAGGTCGCACCTGCATTCTTCAACCCGAAGGGCATTACCCTGGAGTAGTAGAGCCCCTGATCGGTAACAAAGGAGGTCTTCGGGATATCCAGAGGAAACATTCGGATTTGGTTATACCCGGAGAGGGCATCCATGAAGCTGAGCAGCTCATAACCTGAAGTAGCGTCGATCAAGGTGTCGATGCTTGGGAGAGGGAATGGATCTTTGGGGCATGCTTTATTCAGGTCGGTGAAGTCGATGCAAATTCTTCAACTCCCGTTAGCCTTCTTAACCATAACAACATTGGAGAGCCATTCAGGGTAGTTGACCTCTTGTATGAACCGGGCCTTAAGGAGTTTGTCCACTTCTCCCTTTATAGCTTGCTGGCGCTCAGGGCCAAATTTGCGCCTCTTCTGCTGGACCGGTTTGGACCCCAGACCAACACTGAGGTGGTGGACGAGGAGCTCCTCGGAGATTCCTGGCATGTCGGCAGCCGACCATGCGAAGAGGTCATGGTTCTTTCTAATGCATTGGACTATATCGGAACATAGGGCAGATGGGAGGGTCTTGCTGATGAAGAACTTGCGGTTCGGATCCTGTTCGGAAAAGAGCATTTCCTTCAGCTCATCCACTGGTTCGGACATAGGTTGGGCGTTCCCTTGGGGATTCTCAAGAGTTTCGAGGGAAAGGATAGGACCCCCGGTGGAGCTCATGTAACACTTGCGGGCCATCTCTTGACTACCTCTTACTTCCCCTACTCCAACCCTGGTGGGGAACTTCATCTTGAGGTGATAAGCCGACGGGATGGCCTCTAGAGCAGCTAGGTCGGGTCGGCCTAGAATCACATTATAAGCAGCTGGGACATCAACGACCATGAAGTCCATCGGCTCCGTTCGGGTAGTAGGAGTTTTGTTAGGAGTTACGTCGAGGGTGATAACCCCTTCGATAGTTACTGGCACTCCCGTGAACCTATGGAGCGTGTAACCGACGGGCTTGAGCCTGTTCCGCGATAGCTTGAGTCCTCAGAAGGCCGCGAGGAAGAGGATGTTAACGGAGCTACCATTGTCGACCAGAATCCTCTCCACTTTGAAATTTGCCATATGGAGGTTGATGACTAGTGCGTCACAATGGGGGGTTCGGACACCCTCGAGGTCTTCATTCGAAAACGTGACCGGTACTCAGAGGCCTTTGGGAGGGGGCATGCCATGTACTGAGTTTACTTCCCTGATGAAAGCCTTTCGAGAGGAGTTGGAGGTGCCTCCCATGGGGCCTCCATGAATGAGATGTAGAATGCGTTCCTCTTCAAAGTCGGAAGTCTCATCGCGCCTTTCAGGACTCTTATTAGCCCCCTGGGGGGAGGAGGAAGATCAATTTGGTCCTTTCTCACAAATTTAGACAGCTGCCCCCTCTGGATGAGGGCCTCGATTTTATTCTTCAGGGCCCGACAATCATTGGTGTCGTGGCCGTGGTCCCGGTGATATCGGCACAACTTCTCTTTGTCCCTCTTCTTGCCAGGGGTATTCATCTTCAGGTCAGGAGGCAGAACCCCTTCCTTCTCAACCTCTATGAGAATGGTGGAAATGTTGGCGTTAAGAGGGGTGAATTTTTCGAATTTCGGAGGCGGGCGACGCTGGCCCCCGTTGTCCTTCTGGAGCTTCTTAGCTCCCTCTTCTTCAGCTGCCTTTCGCTTGGTCCCGAAGGAAGACCCCTCAAAGGTGGGGCGATGCTCAGCTTCCTCAGTCCGAATATACTTTTCGCTTCTGAGAAGGAGGTCGGAAAGTTTTGCGGGGGCTTCTTGGCTAGGGAGGACCGAAGGCTTGAGTTTAGGACATTTGACTGGAAGGCTGCTACAGCGACCGACTGGTCGAGGGAAGCAATGGACCTAGCTTCCGCTGTCAATCACTTCACATAATCTCTGAGCTTCTCACCCTTCTTCTAACTGAGGTAGAGTAGCGAAATACTTGTCTTCTCGGTGCGGCGGCTACTCACAAAGTGGGTGACGAAGAGGGTCTCAAATTGTTCAAAGGAGAATATGGAAAATGGGGCAAGGCGAGAGTACCATTGCCGGGCCGGACCTTTTAGAGTGGCTGGGAAGGTCTTGCACAGTAGAGCATCGGAAGCTTGGTAGATCAACATGAGGGTCTTGAAGCTCTCGATGTGGTCCACAGGGTCTGACTCCCCAGAGTAAGTCTCGAACTGCGGGGGCTTGAAGCCTATTAGAATGGGTGCTTGCAAGATAGTTTGAGAAAAGGGAGGTCGGCTTGGACGGAGGGTCCTTCCTCTCAGCTCCTCTTCCCTGTCCAGTTGGCCGAGGCGCTTCTCCATCTCGTGGAGACGAGGATAGACATCATCATCTCTTCGACGGTAGCCAAATGAGTTTCTGGACTCGTCTTCGTACGAAGGGGAGCGGGGGCTACGGTGACAGTAGCTCAGAGAAGGGCGAGGACTAGGGTTATGATGGTGGTTGCTCGGAGCTTGGGGAGGAGTTAAGGACTGACGGCGAGGACTTTGGACCGGAGGAGGAGTGGGGACCCTCTGAGCATTGTTGTTGTCTGGTCGGAGGTTGAGGGCTTGCAAGATGGTTGCTTGAAATTGCTGGAACTTGGCACGGGTGATTGGTGCGGTATCATCCCTCGGGGGTTGCCGACCGGCAGAAGAGTGAGGCCTTCTTCTACGGTGCTCGGGGGACTCTCTCCGTCTTCTATGAGGAGGGGACCTCCTGTAATCTCGGCGATGAGGAGATTGCTCATTTGGACGTTCTTGGCAGGAGGCTCCCTCACGGGCCCGCCTTTCATCCAAACGGCGGCGAAGGTCCTCTTCTTTCTGCTGGTTGAGGAGGGTATTGTGGAGGTCTTCGGAAGGCCAGGGATTGTGAGATGCCATTGAATCAGTAGAGGGGTTGTGCACAGAGACGTGGTCATGATGAAGAGGTTGTTTCTAATGGTTGGGATGGAAGACCCCTACCCCGCATTCTGGGGCCCGGTCTGACCCCGAGGGGGTTAGAGGTTCTGAAGAGGAAGTTGGTCCTGTTGTGGGGGTTGATCTGGTTGTGGTGGGAGTTGCCCATGTGGCTGAACGGTTTGGAAGGGGATCTCCTGTTGCGGTTGAGGAGGAGTGGGTCCACAGTTGGACCCTCTGGATCTTAGCTTTCGGGGAGGCATGGCTGAAGATGATCTTAACCAAGGGAAGAGGAAGGATTGCTATTCGTGGTTTCCCACAGACGGCGCCAATCTGTTACCGCTAAATCTGGTATGGGGGCAAACAGATAGAATTTGTGGATTCTTAGAGATACCGAATAGCCAAACCTGAAACCTTTCTGCCGGAGTTTGACTGTTGATGTAGCGCTCCGAATTTCTAACATAATAACTTAGAAAATACGTGGCACAATCCCAGCATCAACTTCAATGTAATAGTACACATAGCCCAAAAACACAAATAATTTTATTCCAACTTTTATTACAACAATCTTTTTCATATGCAGTGGAAATACAAACACCTTGAATTAAAAACATTCTTTTTACAACACTTCTCTTTACAAAAATTACACAAGGCTCTATTACATTACTTATAATCTCCAAAGCTAACTCAAGCGTACAAACCCCCAAACTCTAAGCAGCAACCTGCAATATATGAGGCTAGAGATGATCCTTAACCCCCAAACTAAAGGGGTCAGCCATAAATGGTGTGAGTGACATAAAAACAAACAACATAATTTAATCGTAAGACATAAAGTTATCAACAACCTGTATCATCAACAAGAATAAAGGAATGAGAAATAACAAATATGTAAAGCATGAAAACATCATAGAATGAAAACAACAAGTGCATCTAGTCTAAGTGTCAAGTGTGGGGAAACTAGAAAACACATGCACGAAACCAAGTCAAGACAACACAAAGTCTATATGCGGACTCTCTAATGCATACTTGTCGAAGTCTATGCATCCCATTCTACATAGGTTCGGTGCAAGCCCTTAACGTCTTCACTTCATAGGGTTCAATCCCCCGCTATGCAACTAATCCTATCACGATGACTACTACGAGATAAAGATAAACTGTGAGAATTAGCCCATGCCTGATAATTCTGGAGATGAATCCCACATCTCAGGTATTTTACCTGGATAATTTCGGAGATCATCCCACATCTAGACATAGACACATCATCACATGAATACCCCATGTACGTTGCCTCGACTTTGATAATTCCGGAGATCAAACCCACATCGCAAGCAACCACTTGGATAATTCCGGAGATATATCTCACATCTCAGGTAATTTACCTGGATAATTCCGGAGATAAATCCCACATCTCAAGAAAGTTACTTGGATAATTCCGGAGATTAAATCCCACTTCTAAAGCCATACTGAGGTGCATAACCCATGTTCCCGTTTATCATATCACCACTAGTGCCTGTCCTTATTATTTTTGGGTTACTTAATTACTCAACGAATCTCCTAGAGTAGTGTACCCTACCGGACTAAAATCAAAACTGAATAACTGAAATACCTCTACGGGTCTCAACAAAATAACTCAACACCGGTGTACTAGGGTCACTCACTTCCAGAGACTCAAGCTCAAAAGTCTTAAACAACTTTCCACTAAACAAAATTAGCTCAACTGAATTTCTCAAATCAAAAGCTTAACTGAAGACAAAGTATATACTGAATTATCTGAAAACCAATCATTCGAAATAACACTAAAGTTTACAAAGATCCTTCAGTACCAGTCGACTTATACTGTGGTAAGTCGACTGTCCAGAAGACAATTATCCAAAGTTTTACAAAAATAAACTAAGTCATAACATTCGACTTAAAAGAGAATCGGTCGACTTACCCGAGGTAAATTCCAATAATTTTCACAAAAATATTCTAAGTATATAAGTCGACTTAAAGGAGGTATAGGTCGACTGTCCAGACAAGAAACTGACATAATTTTACACAGTATGTTATAAGTACACCAGTCGACTGACAAGGGTCTCAGTCGGCTGTCCAGATTGAATTTTCAAAAAAGGCTAATGATACATCAGTAGGGTTGTACCAGTCGACTGAGAAGTCTACCAGTCGACTGTCGGCCTACGGTTTACATAATTTAGATCTGAATACAAAATCAAAACTGGGGTTTTCTAAAGATTCATTGTTTATGATAATAATTCGTGTTCAGGAAAAATGACAAATCTCAACTAATCCTTATTATGGATATATTACTCAAAACTTCAAATGTCAAAACTCAAGTTTTCATGTTCTTGATCACTAATTCTTTCATTAGAGTTTCTCAATACTAAGTTTCTTTCACAACTCTCAATAAAAATTTGATTTACAATATATAAGATCCAGATGTTCATCATCCGATCATAACCATACTCAAATCTTAATCATGTCTCTAGCAATATGATTTTATAACCAAGGATCTACTAATCATTCGTAGATTTCACAACATGGTATAAACAACAATCATTATTCACATGAATCATACCACAATACAAGATCTATATTATTCACAACATCAAATCAAACAACAATGCCACTCGCATACATAGATCAATAACAAGACAAATTTATACCATTCACAAAAACAAAACAAAACACACAATGTCACTCACCTTCGAATTGAAAGGATCCAACGGAAAGCCTTCCTTTTTGCGAGATCCAAAAATTCTCCTCTTGATCGCCAAGAAAATACTAATATAATAAATCTGGAGTTGTGCAGCGAATGACGGCTGCACACCTTCTTTTATACAGGCCGGGATTGAAAGGAATTAGGGTTTTGAAGTACTTTTGCAAAATAGTCCTTTTTCAATTTATTACTTCACCTATATAACCTTCCTTAGTTAAAATAAGTTAAATAAATCAAAACTAAATAAAATCATTTTACCACTAAGTTTTCCAACAACCCAGCACAGCCCAGAGATAAGAAAATCCCGGATTTACACTCAGGGTGGCGATTTTGCACAAAAACCCTCCCTTTTGTAATATTTGCAATTACATCATAAAATATTTATAAAAATCCAGAAAAATTAGAAATAATATCTCGTATTACATATTCTCTTTTCCAATCAAAATATTTGACCTTTACTTTCCAGAAAAATATTTGCACAAGATTCTACATAAATTTCATATTTGCAAAAACACCCTTTTTGTTTAAATCTTCACCAAATCGACTTTAAATAAAATATAGATATATTTAGATTTAAATGCTAACCATGGGAAACCAAAATATCAGTAAAAACGAATTTTCATAGTTTATTTAAGGTCCAAACGACTTTTTACATAAAAGCCCATCTCTTTCGAGATATTTGTAAAAATAGTTTCTTTATTCAGAAAAATCTCAAAATTTAGAATATACTCCATTGTAATTAGGAAAATCTACTAAAAATATAAAATTGGTTATTTTCACCAAAAGTATTTGCACGTGTTTCGCACGTGTAAAAAGATAAATCTTTAGATAGTATTTATTAAATCTCCAGAAAATCATTTTAATTCATTTTCAAATATTTAAAATAATATTTGAAAATACGGGGTTCTACAGTTGACTCCCGCCATTCACCTGCAAAGAGTACGATACACCGGGGTTGATCCCGGCGACGCACCCTCCGACGCTCAAGTCAGTAATCAAAAAAGATTATGAATGAGCTTTTACTGGCAAAAGATTGATTACCTCTTAATGGTGGTGGATGGGGGGTATTTATAGCCGCCTTTGGGATCAGTTTAGAAATGAAATCCCTAATTCCCAGTGAAAGGATAGAGCGAATCACGACCGTTGATTAAATACAATCAGAATCCCTATTTCTATCCAGTTGGACTGGGTTTCTTGCGGGCTGGGACCCGCACCCAGTTGAGATGGATCCATTGGAGGGTTATTGGGCTTTTGGAAAAAAGACCCAGAACCCATTTCAGACCCGCTTGTAGGTAAAATTACCATTTTACCCCCAAGATTTAAGATTCGTGCCCGATTTGGACGGTTCCGATGTAACCCTATTTTTAGCCATATCAGTGACGAAGTGATGGTTCAGATTCATTCGGAACGGTTTCCAGCTGGATCCGTTAAGAACTTGAACATACGTGATGCAGGCCCATTTAAGATTTTACATAAAAAGAATGATAATACCCATGTCATTGACCTTCCTGAAGGTTTTGGCATAAGTAAGACTTTCAATATTGAGGATCTAGTACTCTATGAAGGCTCAAAATTTAACCCTAAAAATTCTCTTATAGATGAGCCTACCTTGCAGTCTAATGGTGAGATTCCTATATTTACCCCTCTAACTGATACTATTTACCCACCGATAAAAGAATTGAATTAGATGATCAGATAATCTCTACTAGAGATGGTGGTATTCATAGATATTTGGTGAGGTGGAAGAACAAGCCGAAGAAGGATGACACTTGTAGTGATCGTGAGGAGCTCCAGCGCTTGGATCTAAATCTTTTGGTGCGCCATGCTAGGATCACTGGTTTTGACTCGACTGGGTCGAGCTCTCTCCCATCCGGAGAGAATGATGAGGACATCAATTATGTTTAGTTTATTTTGAGATTTAGCCCTATGTAGTAGTTTTATAATTTGCACCATTTTCTTTTATGCATTAGAATATTTTTGAGATTTTAGAATATTTTGAGATTTGTATCAAGATTTGTTTTGAGCCTATATATAGGCCTTAAAATTAATGAGAAGTCATGATATCTTGATTAA
Source organism: Hemerocallis citrina (assembly GCA_017893485.1). Taxonomy (NCBI): domain Eukaryota; kingdom Viridiplantae; phylum Streptophyta; class Magnoliopsida; order Asparagales; family Asphodelaceae; genus Hemerocallis; species Hemerocallis citrina. The sequence goes on from CM030368.1 coordinate 37,170,836, forward strand.
CAAAATTATTGTGTTGAGTTATTGCTCTTCATCCATCTTTTTTGTGTGAGACAACTGAGAGAATTATTAGGGTTTGTGAGAAGTCCTAATAAAAATTTAGGGTTTGTGATACTCTAAATCTACCCCCAAAATTAAACACCAAAACCCTAATTCCCAAATCCAATCAAAATCAAACCCTAATATACTTCTTCTTCTTCTTTATCTTCTTGAATCCCGTCGAACCCATCCCCACCACTGTCGAAGCCCTCTTGCTGCCTTCGACCCTGACAGTGCCGACCACCATCGATCCCCTTTCCCCGACCGCTAACCCTGCCGCCTTCCCTGCCTCCTTGTCCATGCCCCGATCGCCAGCCATTCTCCACCCTCCATCGCTAGCCCCGTCGCTCCCTTCCATCGCCAACAAACCTCCATCGTCCTCCTTCCATCTATTCGACGACGCCCCTCGCTGCCTTCGAAAACCTCCAGCGCCTGCTATCTCCAACCTCCTTCCATTCACCTCTGTTCCCTCGACACCACCACCAGCCCTATATCATGTCGTTGCTCCTTCTCCCCAAGCTTCGGTAGCCACATCGCCACCACCCGAGAATCCATTACTACAACCACTATTTGCCCCAGATCCGATTCAGTGTCTTGATCTTGATTGGCTGTGAGATCTGTTGTGCGATAATTTCTTCGAACCCGATAAATTCTCTCCACTTCTTAAATATTTGTGTTACTGCATATCGTCTCTATCATATTATTTGATTTATCTATTGTCCACAAATATTAAGAGTTTGTTCTACTTGCCTATTAGTGTACAAATCTTTATTGAATATCATACATGCTAAGAACGATCAAGTACTATTATTGATTGTTAAGATTGAACTTTTAATTGGGCTTGTTAAACTATTTCAGATCTTTAAAATCCATCAACCCAATTAATAGTTATTATTTCTAACTTAATCTGCATTACATGTTAGTAAATTTAATTCATTAATTTTTTTGGAAATTCTCTATTTAGGGTTAGGTTTACATCAATATGTCTACAAACATATATTTAGGTTCTACATAAAAATACCTTAACATATCAAATGTTACAAATCAGTAATGAAACATGTTCTGAAATTGCAGATTTACACCTTCCAAATGCTTCCGAATATACAGGGTCAAATTAAAGTATTATTTTTGAACAAAAGTAAAAACCATGCCAAAATATTTTCCAAACTCCTAATCATACTTTAAGACTTCATCTCTAACTAACATACAATTCACAAAATCTCATCACATGTAGCAGCTTTCAATCTAGTTCAGGATCTGTTTTTTGTTTATTTGTTTTTTTGTTTAAAAAAAAATGAAGGGTATCTAATAGTTAAACACCGTAAAGGCTAAAGAAAAAGTACCTTGCCATATTATTTTTTAATGATAAATACCCTACTCTATATGAGTAGGTTTTACATACCCTATGAAAGTTAGTAAGGTATAAGGTTCTAAACACAAAATCCTGTGAAGCAAAACAAGTTGTGGTTTTAAAATATAAAAGATGATGTAGCTTTAGGGTATTAATCTTTAGAAAAGGATAATGAGTTCAATATTCAAATAAATAGTTCATTTATATCTAAAAGGAAGAATCATGAACGAATCTTGATACAATTCCAACCTTACTGCCATCATCATATTCACAATCGAAACAAACAAAACAAATCATGCTCTAGATTTCTGTCCAAACCCCTTCTTAATCAAACATGGTTGAAAGATTAAGATGATTCTTTCTTGCGAGATAAAACAGATTATGCTTGCATACCTTTCTTCAAAGCATCGTACTAATAACGTGTTATAAAAATAAAGAGATGAAGAGATGTAGCCGCAAATCCATGTCATATGACTCTTTATTCAAAACATATATATATATATATATATATATATATATATATATATATATATATATATATATATATATATATATATATATATATATATATATATATATATATATATAGAATGTTAGCGTTAGGGTGTGGTAGTGGGCTTGGGCCATCACCTGAATAGGCGGGCTTGGGCCGCCATCTTAATAGATGGGCATCCACCTAATGGTGATCACTATTTCATAATAGTTGCCAAATTTTAAGAAAAGAAAAATGAACAGAGAGAGAAATGTCCATAGAACGTGCATTTATACAATGTGTAATAATGTAATACACCAAATCTTAGTAACATGGAGAACACATGTAGTGCACAATTAATAATCAAGTATTAGAAATGTCATTTAACTTCGCTATTGCTTGTCCCAAGCCAGGCCACAAACCGGAAAAGCAGAAGGGTCGTGTTAGGTACTTGACAGCCAGTGTAAAACTTTTTCAAATCTCATGAACATGAATCATAAAAATATAGAAGAATCGAGGGAGAGTTAAGAGCATATATTTTTCCATACAATTAAGATCTCAGAGGTTTGAAATGCTCTAGGAAGGGTGAAAATAGAAAAAGTTTTAGGACATGATGATACACACATTGAAGTTTGAAAGTGTCTTGAGGATATAGGATACATTAGCTGGCTAACAAGATTGCTAAATAAGAATTTGAGGACCAAGAAGATGCCCGATGAATGAAGAAGAGTATTTTAGCGCGCGCGCGCACACACACACACACACACACACACACACACACACACTCACACATATATATGGGAAAAAGAGGTATGAGCAACTTGCTCATTTATTAAATAAGCAATTGATGATATGACATACATGTGATTGTAAAATCCTTAAAATGGTTAATTGTCCAATGTATCACATGCATGACACATAATCAATTGCTCATTTACTAAATGATCAAGTTGCTCATATCCCTTTTACCCTATATATATATATATATATATATATATATATATATATATATATATATATATATATATATATATATATATATATATATATATATATATATATGAATGCTAAGTTGCTCCAACTACCGAGGGATTAAATTAATGAGTCATACGATGAAATATTAGAAGAGTGATCAAACATAAACTTAGACTAGAAATAATAGTGTCTGAGAATCAATTTAGATTTATACCTGTGAGGTCAACAATGAAAGCAAATTATGTATTGCGGAGACTTATGAGAAAATATAGAGAGAACAAAAAAGATATATATATGCTGTTTGGTAAGAAAATAATAAAATAAGGGTTAGGGCAAGGGTAGATTATAACATAAATGAGGCGGTCGATATTGGGTCGGGTGTTGACCTATTTTATTTCTATCTTTACTATTATAACTAAAGAGTTGGAGATGTGGCTTTATTTCAATAGTTGGTCTACAAGGAAAGGTTGTAAAATATCTGGACCCAATGTCAAGTAATCCATAAATAGTATTTTGGGCTTCCAAAAGTATTGGACATTTCTAGAACTTTCTAGTGGTACCAGATTCAGCATTAAGTGCATAAACTTAGATCAATGTGGAAGGTTCATGAAGAAAGTAGGAAGATTTATGAATGAGCATTAATGAATGTATCTAGAGGTTTCCTCCTTGGCCGATATAAGGTGAGGTCATTTGCTCATTCCAACAATACATTGTGAGAGAATCATCTTCATCCAAGTAGAGAGAAAAGAGTGTCCCCTCCAAGTTGAGAGTGTTGAATGTTATAGTAGTAAAACAATTGTGAGAGAAAGTGTTTCCTTCAAGTGGTGTTCTTGAAGTTGGATCTCTTTGTACCCATTACTTTCATAGTGAAAGTTCTTGTTGCCCCGTGAATGTAGGCACCTTGCTGAACCACGTTATATTTGGTGTTCTCTATCCCTTGATCTTTTATTTTCTTGCATATTTTAATTTGTGGTTTGAGTTGGTATTTTCATTCTACTCTTACCGATCCTATTTTTTCTCAACTGTGGTATCAGAGCACCAAGTTTGTGGTGCTAGCGTTAGAATGGAATGCTCAAGGAGCACTATGGTTTGCCTCAACCACTCTAATTGTATATAATGGAAGCCAAGAATGGAGGAAATTCTTTATTGCAAGGATTTGCATGAACCTATTGAAGGAATCGAAGGCAAGCCGGAGAACACTACCGATGTAACCCCTATTTTTCTGTTTTGGATTTTATTGCATTTTATTTTCTTCTTTCTTGATTATTGTATTCAAACCTCTTTTAATAATGAATCTTGCTTTTCTTTGGGCTTGAATCCTGCATTTTTTGGCTCACTACAAATTTTACTCTTTCGTGTTTTGGATTTATATTGATTCATTATATTTTTATCCCATTGATTTCTATTCATTTTCCTCTTTTTGGATCCTAAACCCATACCCTATGCCCATTAACCCGCAACCCAAAATTCAACATCTATCATCCTATATAAATACCCCTAAACCCTAATTAATTAATATACTAATCTCTTTTCTGTCCTTCCAAATCCCACTGCTCTCTCATCTCATCTCTCTCCTCATATCCCTTGCTCTGTTTCCCTTTGAACCCACCGACTATCGCTCCGATCGTCCTCTCTGACCACCGCATTCTCCATCCTGCTTGCCGACCCTCGTCTGCTCCCCCTAGTCCTCGTCACCACTCCCTCATCACCGAAGTCCCCGTCATCTTCATTCTCCCCACTGCCGAAACCCATTGCCTGATCGCTCCTCCCCATCGTCCCTACACCCTACCACCGCCTGCCTTGTGCTCCCGTCGACCACCCTAGCCCTCGACAGCCCTACACCCCGATCACCCTCCATCTCCAACCTCGACTTCCCCTATTTTTCCCTGAGCTCCTCTATTTCGTTACCCTTCGCCGAGCACCCTCCTCAGGCGACCATCCCTTCGCCCTGACGACCGCTATCGGGACCCCGCCTTCCTCCGCTGTACGAGTCGCTCCGCAGCCGCCGTCGAGCCACAGTCTCTCCCTCCCCCCCCTTGCCGTTGTGTGCTGTTCGGGAGAGAAGGGGGGATTTGCTATGGATTTGTTGTTTGGGGAGTTGCTATGTCTTCTTCGCACGTTTTTTGCATGTGCTTTTGCACGTGCGTCGTTCGTGGTTCTTCGCCTGGGATTCTCATCCCGTTTTTCTTTATATTCGAATTTATCATCTAACGGGCAAGTTTCTTTTTGAACCCTTCTACTATTTGTGTTCAAGAACATGTTGATCCCCACAAGTAGATCTTTTATCATATTGTTATACTATTTAAATTCCGTTGAGTATATCGAGGGTTTATACGAGCTAACCCAAGATATCCTTGACTTCGTGCCTTTATCTTTGATTTGAACCCTAGTCCCTATTGCACATTGCATATGCCTGAATTACATAAAAACATAACTAGATTCATGTTATAGAATTGTTGATGTATTGAATCTTTCCCATGATTGTAAATTGCATAAATCCAGAAATTTTCATGTTAATCATCAAATAGCACTTTGTCTATTAATCATCATGAATTATATGCCTGTATGATGTAATTATGGCCCACTCATATCAAATTCTTTTCTGGCCTGCTGTTTACTTATTTTTGTATCAGAATTTCAACCCTGTTTTCGTAGTAATTTGAAATAACTTTTTGAATATGAATTGTAGCCACATGTGTCTATTTCCCAGAACTTTTGACGGAATTGAATTTTGAGTTATAATCTGTTAGATATCAGTCTTTTAGTAATGCTAGGTTCAGATTTCCAGATTCACAATGTCATGCGTATCACCCTGATTTATTAGTAAACAGAACATGTCAATAGTAAAAAAAATGAAATTAATTTGGCTATGACTAGACATGTGTAGGAACCACCCTGAATTTTTGTAGATTTAATTGATATTTTCTAACCCGAAATATATATGTGAACACAATCTATAACCTGTTGCCTGAACTTGAAATCTGAAAATAATAGGAATTTCGGCCCAGTTTCTGTAATACTTATATGTCGTATGTATATTCGCTAGAACTGGCAGAGAGTCTAGTTTCTAGAACTTCTAACGGATCCAGATTTGCTTTTCTGTAGCAGTGGGAATATCTGTTTTTGTATAGTAACGTCCTGCTGTCCAGATTGTATGATTTGTGTTGATTTAATATATTTGCTTCCTGTTTTGTCTGTAACGAGTATAGTTAGTCACACCTACCATGACACAACCTTGAAACCTTCTTGCATGCTCACATATGATGAAATAAAATATTAACAGGCCGGGGTATTATGGGTTGACTTGGTAGTGAACAATCAGAAACTGTACTCGGTAAAGGCCTTCTTGCTTGCATGGTTTATTACATGGAAGGTGGAGAAATGCTTGTCATTGAGTAATCACGCTATCATGATATCTTGTCATCATGTTACCGAGTACACGATCCGTGAATTCATCATCAGTCAAAACGTTCACTGTTTGCATGCGCTGAACCTATGGAATGGGACGCATTAGTACGTTCACTATATAAGTTGATAAAATAATAGCCCGCATTTGACATTTCATGCTTGATCCCGTACACAGTCATCAATATAGATTATTAATTGACATTATTAATTAATGCATGATTAAATATAGACCTTTGACATTATTGCCAATCTTTGTCCTTGTCTTTGACTTTGATCCCGTCCCTTATTTTTGATATACCGTGTTTCCTATTATTCTCTATTTCCCTCTACTTGCTATCCATGACTTGCTATAAGGATATTATTTTCTCTCTTTTTAGATTATGAGTTTACAAATTGTCATACCCCGCTTCCCAAAAACACGGAATTCGAGCACGTGACAATGCCCAGCGAATGATTTTCATCATTCATGAGCTATAGGATCGACTCAGCATCATAACAAGAATATAACAAAATGTACACAACCACGCATGCATGAACAATTTATTAATCAACAGGAAACAATTGAAACAAAATAATAATATCCCAAATAGTTTTCAAATCTGGATCAGAAGATAAAACTCGGGACTATAAGCCCATTACAAGATTCAAGTAGTAAAAGAAATAAATAACTCAAAAACAAAATATTTAAAACAAGTCTTTTCTTCAAGTGAAGCCTAGAACGTCTGCTCACCAATTCCAGCAGGCAATTCGTCTCCAATGACTATATATATAAATATAAAAAGGAAAAAAAATAGAGAAAACAAGACAAACACCCTTAGTGCAAGTTAGGGCCGCAAGTAGTGCAAGCAAGGGTATGAAAACAAGTACAAGAAATATGAAACAAGATTTAAAATCAAGAATGTATAACATAATATAATAGGAATTCAACAAGTAGTGGGATTCAAGAAACTAGCTAGCAAGAAAGACAACTCAAGTGACAAGATTTGGTAACAAGTACAAGTAGTAGAACAAGTGGCAAGTGAACATGTAATGGTATCAAGCATCAAGCAACAAGTCTCAGGTCTCAAGTAACAAGTCTTAAGTAACATGTCTCAAGTAGGGTATCAAGTGTGTACAAGTGACTAGTTAATCTTAAGCCTAATGTTTAATTCTATCTAGGTAGTACTTCATGCATCTATATTTTTACCACATGGTTGCTACATATAATTAGTTACGTTTAGGCCTAATGGTAGATTTTATAGGGCGGTGTACTCAGGTATCAAGTATCAAGTAAGCATGGTTCATGAATACGAAATAATGTAACAAGTTCACGAACCAAGTACGAGTACGTGAATACACTAACAAGTTCAAGAACCACACAGTGGGTTCATGAATACAACAAGTTCATGAGCCAAGTAATGGCTTTATGAATACATCAAGATACAACAAGTTCATGAACCGAGTACTGGAAAACACGGGCCCCCTTCCGAGTACACTTACTTATATCGCCCAATACTATGATCTTTCCCTTAAACCCTGTCTTGTTATTTATTATTATTATTAACCAAGCATGAAAGTGTGAGAAACAGGTCAAGTAAACATGATAAAGAACATGGAACAAGTTTAAGATAATTATAAAGCATATTCGATGGTCAACACAAATTAAGATTATCAAGAACTACGAGAATTGCAGTTCTGGATAGCATGACGTTGCTGCACCAAAACTGCGATTTCCGTTGCTACAACATAGAAAAAGTGAATCCATCAGAAGTCTTAGAAACTATCCTCCTGCCCGGTTCCAACGCATATAATTAAGACACACACAAGTTGTAGCAATTGATGTCAAAACAGCAAACTATACAGCATTTGTGTTTAGCCAGAATTTGTAAAACTGAGTTTATACATATGAAACAGGGTTGAAACGTCATTAATTAATTCTAAGAAAATTAGAAAATGTTCTCTAGGGTGTCCAGTATCAGCATGCAAAATTTCAAGTCCTTTTTTTACTGGTAGCATAGTTAAAATAATTGGAAACCAAAGTGGTGTAGCAGTTTTTATGATTCTGCGATTACCCACACAGCAGCAGTAAAACTGCAATATCTCCTAAACCGTAACTCGAAATTCCAAAATTTTAAATGTTATTGGCAACTAGACACTTGGGGCTACATTTCATATTCAGGACTCAAGTTCAAATTCTGGTTTTATCGGGGTCGAAACAGCAAGCCAAGACAGGACAGAAATCAAATAAGACACCTTTTGCATAAAATGTATCATAATTATACTAGTTGTGAATAAGTGTATCAACGAAGGGTTGTGACTCTTAGATCATGTAATAGATAAGGCGAAACATGAGATCATCAACGATAAATAAAGAGGAGTCACATTTACAATCTACTTGCAGTATTTTTAAGGAAAAGCTTGTACTAGAAAACGAAATATATAAGAAGATACTTGCCTTGGGGTGTAGACGACGAATCCGACGAAAGAATAACGAGAACAGATCCCGGCACGGATCTTGATGGTGATCAAGACCAAGGAAGATCAGACGGCTGGATCCAAGAGCTTGATGATGATGATCACGGTCGACGATCAGATGGCCAAGATTCGATGATCAATAATCCAACAGCAAAACAGCATACACAGCAATCAGATTTGATCGGATGATCAAGATGATCAAGATTGGATGGCTGGAGATCAAAGGAGGCTTTAATGATAATCACGATCGTGACGATCAAGGAGAGATCGGATGGCCAGGATTCAAAAGATCAAAAACAACCATGGGGCTTCGGCTGTACAGCGGCGAGTGGCGTGACGACGGCGGTGGGGAGCGCACACTGTCGAGATGATGCGGTGATCGGCAGAGGGAGCACGGGGAACTGCAGTTGTTGCTGTCGACTGAAGAGTCACGATAGGGGGTGTGCGGCTATGGTACTGCAGCGGAAGGAGCACGGGGGAGAGGCGGAGGGTGCACCGGGTGGAGACAGCGCAGGGGTGCACTGTGGAGGCTGTCGTGGCTGTTGGACGGCACTGCAGCTTCGCAGTGTCGCGGCTGCGTTGCAAGGCAGGGGAGATGGGGACCAGGGGATCGGGAGGTGAGCGGGAGAGACGAGGGGAGGTGCAGTCACGGAGGAGGTCGGAGACTGCAGTGGATGAGCGGGAGGAAGGAGGCAGGCTGCTGCTGTATGGGGGTGAACAGGGGTGACAAATCCTACCCACCTTATAACAAAATTTTGTCCTCAAAATTTGCTTAGGCGGTACATAGGACAAGGCAAAAAAGAACTTGGGAAATAACAAAACAGAGAGTTAAAGGGAAAGGAACAAAGCAGTGGCAACACTAGAAAAAAAAAGGAAGTGGATAACAACGATGTCAAATGAAATGCATGAAAGAGAATAAATGGTATCAAAAGGAAAGAACAGCGCAAGATAACAAAATAAGGAGATGAAGAAATAGATAGAGCTGGAATCGAAGAAAGGATGGACAAGGAAGAGTTAAACCAAACAATGAGTCAATGGATGAGGACGAATGCAAGGAATAGAGGAAAGCAACCAATACAAAGAACTAAAAGCAACAAGGGGATCCTGGAACCTGTGGGTTATGGGCCCACCACGCTTCCGATGCGCTACTCTGATGGTGATGTCCCAAGCAACATACATGTCGCTGTAGGCCATATGTCACCAATCGACGAACTGAGCAGGAAGATAAGACTGAGACACCAGGATCAAGGAGAGTATGGGCTCCAGATAGATATAAATAATAATGCAAAATGAATATAAAGTTTGGCTTCAATTTAAATAATTAAAAGATATGCTACAGATCAAAACTAATAGGCTTTAACAAATATTAATAATAAAAACAATAATATCGATAATTATAGAATAGTAATAGCAATAATAAAATAATAATAACAATAATATTAAAAATACTAATAGCAATAATAATAACAGTAATAAAAATCATCATAATCATACCGGTAATAAAAATTATAATAAAATTAAAAATGTTAACAATACCGATAACAATGATAATACATACAAGACAGAATAGGGTTCAACACATTCATGAAAATAATGCAATAATAATAATAATAATAATAATAATAATAATAATAATAATAATAATAATAATAATAATAATAATAATAATAAAATATATATATTAATAATACTGGTAAGAATAATAATGCAAGACAGAATATGATTTGGGTTCAACATTTTTTTTTGTATGAAGGTAATTCAATATTATCAAAATAATTAAATAACGAAAACAACAACAATAATAGCAATGGTAATATCAATAATAATAATGATACCAATAATAATAATGAAAACCATAGCAATAATAATAACATTATAAAACAAAATAAGAATTTGGCTTATCAACTCTATAAATAAATCAAACAGGAATATATATAGTCGATCAATTATCAATGGAAAGTGAAGTCAAAATACACCATTAATCCCTAATCATAAGAATGCATGGAGACTATTCACATATAATAAGAAGTCAAAAGTGAAGAGATAAAACCCAAATATAAAAAGGAGATACATAGAGATACGAACAAATTTAGCTAAGTAAAGAAAATATTAATAACAATGAATGTAGGATACATAATAATTAGTGAATGTTGACATTATAATCAATACTCGAAAAACACATTAAAGGGTAACGAGCAAAATAGACCAAAATATATATATGCAAGAAGACTTAAAAGGAGTTCATTAAATATTACAAAAGTAAACGTTAAATCATTAATTAAGATGTGGAAACAAAAGTAAGTGAGTAATCTAAAATGTTAAAGAATTCGAAAACGGTGGCAATAAATAGTAATTCACAAAAGAATGAAAACGTAGACCATAGTTGGTGTACTCAATCTTAATATAAATGTAAAAAGTTTGTAAACACAAAATAGAGTAAAATCAACTATATTAGTTCAAATTGTATGGAAACATGAAGTGTAAATGTATAAACAAAATGTCATAAAAAAAATATTTCTTTACCATTAATTTCATTATATAAGTAAAAAGTCTTGAAATATCAATTGGCAAATAAGTAGAAAATCTTGCCTCCTTAACATCAAGTTGTATATTTGCCTTCACGACATCAGGTTGCAAGTTGCCGTCTGCATATTCGGTTGCACATTTTGCCTCCCCGATATCCAGTTGCAATTTGCCTCCATTGACATCGAGTTGCATATTTGCCATCTCGACATTAGGTTGCACCAAAATGGTGAAATGGAAGATGTAACCTTCCATATGCATAGGGATATGGGATATTTAATTTAAGTATGATGTTATGTTTTGAAATTCGTGATATGAAAATAGTAGAAAGTAAGAAATGGAGTTGAAAGTCACATAATGGAATATCAAAATAGATGTATAGATTATAAATATCAAACACAATAGTACAAAATAGTAGTAGTGAAAATGATTTATAAAAGTAGGGAGAAAAACGGAATGAGATACATGCATAAGCACAATGCAAATGTGAATGAGAAAATAAATATGCAGTGTAGCAAATTTATACAATAAATATATTATAAAAATATACAGTGACATAGGAATTAAACAAGCCTCTAACATGTCGTTGAAGATCCACCGATGCCGATCGACGACCAAGCAGGAAGAAAAGAATGGATAGCACCGAAATTTAAGGAGAACAGGATAGGGAAGAAACAACTAGTATGATACACAATATGAATCAACAAATGAAAATAAATGCAAGGCACAGAAAGCAATGAATGACACACGCTGAAATATAAAGGGATCAACGAGACAAGCAGAAATAAGAGATTGTTTGCATCGGAATCAAAAGAACATGGGTACGGAAAGAATAAATTTATACCCAATATGGAATCAACAAATCAGGATGACTGTAAGAGATGGAAGGAAACAAGGAATCAAATAATTGAATATAAAGGGATCAAAATGAATGGGATAAGACTAGTGTCCAGATCGAGTTGATTATCAAATTATTCATGTGGTTGCATGGCCTGTTTAATGTTGAGTTAATCCTGACTGAGTCAAGTCTATCTAACGTATTAGTCAAACTAACACATTAGCCAGATCTGAGCTCAGATACCACTAAAAATCTTATCACGCCCCGCTTCCCAAAAACATGGAATATAAGCGTGTGATAATGCTCAGCGAATGATTTTCATCATTCATGAGCTGTAGGATTGACTCAGCAGATCGACTCAGCATCATAACAAAAATATAATAAAATGTATACAACCACGCATGCATGAACAATTTATTAATCAACAGAAAATAATTGAAACAAAATAATAATATCTCAAATAGTTTTCAAATCTGGATCAAAAGATAAAACTCGGGATTATAAGTCCGTTACAAGATTCAAGTAACAAAAGAAATAAATAACTCAAAAACAAAATATTTAAAACAAGTCTTTTATCCAAGCGAAGCCTAGAACGTCTGCTTGCCAATTCCAGCAGGCAATTCATCTCCAAAGACTGTATATATAAATATAAAAAGAAAAAAAAATAGAGAAAACAAGACAAACGCCCTTAATGCAAGTTAGGGCCACAAGTAGTACAAGCAAGGGTATGAAAATAAATACAAGAAATATAAAACAAGATTTGAAATCAAGAATGTATAACATAATATAATAGGGATGCAACAAGTAGTGGGATTCAAGAAACTAGCTAGCAAGAAAGACAACCCAAGTGACAAGACTTGGTAACAAGTACAAGTAGTCGAACAAGTGACAAGTGAACATGTAATGGTATCAAGCATCAAGTAACAAGTCTCAAGTAACAAGTCTCAAGTCTCAAGTAACAAGTCTCAAGTAGGGTAACAAGTGTGTACAAGTGACTAGTTAATCTTAAGTCTAATGTTTAATTCTATCTAGGTAGCACTTCATGCATCCATACTTTTACTACATAGTTGCTACATACAATCAGTTACATTTAGGTCTAGTGGTGAATTTTAGAGGGCGGTGCACTCAGGTATCAAGTATCAAGCAAGCATGGTTCATGAATACGAAATAATGTAACAAGTTCACGAACCAAGTACGAGTTCGTGAATACACTAACAAGTTCAAGAACCACACAGTGGGTTCATGAATACAACAAGTTCATGAAGCCAAGTAATGGCTTCATGAATACATCAAGATACAACAAGTTCATGAACCGAGCACTGGGAAACACGGGCCCCCTTCCAAGTACACTTACCTATATCGCCTAATACTATGGTCTTTCCCTTAAACCCCAGCTTGTTATTTATTATTATTATTAACCAAGCATGAAAGTGTGAGAAACAGGTCAAGTAAACATGATCAAGAGCATGGAACAAGTTTAAGATAATTATAAAGTATATTCGAGGATCAACACAAATTAAGATTATCAAGAACTACGAGAATTGCAATTCTGGACAGCATGACGTTGCAGTACCAAAACTGCGATTTCCGTTGCTACAACATAGAAAACGTGGATCCGTCAGAAGTCCTAGAAACTATACTCCTGTCCGGTTCCAACGCATATAATTAAACAGCAAACTAAACAGCATTTGTGTTCAGCCAGAATTTGTAAAACTGAGTTTATACATATGAAACAGGATTGAAACGTCATTAATTAATTCTAAGAAAATTAGGAAATGTTCTCTAGGGTGTCCAATCAGCATGCAAAATTTCAAGTCATTTAATTACTGGTAGCATAGTTAAAATAATTGTAAACCAAAGTGGTGAGCAGTTTTTATGAATCTGCGATTACCGATACAGCAGCAGTAAAACTGCGATATCTCCTAAACCGTAACTCGGAATTCAAAAATTCTGGATGTTATTAGCAACTAGACACTTGGGGCTACATTTCATATTCAGGACTCAAGTTCAAATGCTGGTTTTATCGGGGTCGAAACAGCATGCCAAGACAGGACAGAAACTAAATAAGACACTTTTTGCATAAAATGTATCATAGTGATACTAGTTGTGAATAAGTGTATCAATGAAGGATTGCGACTCTTAGATCATGTAATAGATAAGGCGAAATATGAGATCATCAATGATAAACAAAGAGGAGTCACATTTACAATCTACTTGCAGTATTTTCAAGAAAAAGCTTGTACTAGAAAACGAAATGTACAAAAAGATACTTGCCTTGGGGTGTAGACGACCAATCTGACGAAAGAATAACTGAAACGGATCCCGGTACAGATCTTGATGGCGATCAAGACCAAGGAATATCAGACGGCTGGATCCAAGAGCTTGATGATGATGATCACGATCGATGATCGGACGGCCGAGATTCGATGATCAAGAATCCAACAGCAAAACAGCATACACAGTAATCAGATCTGATCGGATAATCAAGATGATCAAGATCGGATGGCTGGATTTCAAAGGAGGCTTTGATGATAATCACGATCATGACGATCAAGGAGAGATCGGACGGCAAGGATTCAAAAGATCAAAAATAGCCATGGGGCTTCGGCTGTATAGCGGCGAGTGGCGAGACGACGGTGGTGGGGCGCGCACGCTGTCGAGATGTCGCGACAGTCGGCGGAGGGAGCACGGGGGACCACAGTTGCTGCTGTCGACTGAAGAGTCGCGACACGGGGTGTACGGCTGTGGTACTGCAGCGGAAGGAGCACGGGGGAGAGGCGGAGGGTGCACCGGGTGGAGACAGCACAGGGGTGCACTGTGGAAGTTGTCGTGGCTGCTGGGCAGCGCTACAGCTTCGCAGTGTTGTGGCTGCATTGCGAGGCATGGGGAGACGGGGACCAGGGGATCGGGAGGTGAGCCGGAGAGACGAGGGGAGGTGCAATCGCGGAGGAGGTCGGCGACTACAGTGAATGAGCGGGAGGCAGGTTGCGGCTGTATGAGGGTGAACATGGGTTACACAAATACTGAAGGATCACTACCAGAAGGAATTGGTGAGCAATGATTTTAGAAGATGGACCCAAAGATTTCACTGCTTGAATTATTTTTGTGCTATATTTTCCTTTGAACTTTGTTATGAATATTATACATTATTTTGGGCTTTTGTCCTGGAGTTTATTTTTCCAGATACTGAATATTATGTTGGATATTATTATTTGGATTATTTCATTTATTATTGAAGTTATTCTTTTGATTCATGTGATTATATTCTCTTGCGTGGTTGTGTTTGTTGTTCATATTGTTGAGTTAAACTGGTACAGCTTATGAATGGTATTTACATCATTCGCTGGTCCTTCGTTTTGTTCTCGTATTTCGTATTTTGGGAAGCAGGGCGTGGCAGGATTTTTAGTGGTATCAGAGCCCAGGTTTGGCTAGTGTGTTAGTCATGTTTGGCTGATATGTTAGTCAAGTCTGGTTTAGCCAGGTTAACTCAATAATGCGTGCACCACGTTGATCACATGAACATATAATAACCAACATATAATCTGGATACTGGCCCTATTTAATATTGTTTCAGGCTATGGCTCGCGTAGCTTCTTCCTCTTCCCATCCGAGGAATGAGCAGCCAGATAATGCTGCTATTCTTTAGACGATGCAGCAACTGATGGCTCTTCAGCAAGAGCACAATAAATTGATGAGGGCCACATTGGAGGTGGCCAATCGAGCTACTATTGTACCTGCACCTAGGCCACTGCCACCAAGGTCCTGTACAGTGGCAGATTTCATGAGACTGCACCCGAACAAGTTTTTAGGCACCGAGTCGCCGCTGGAGGCCGAGCAATGGCTTATCCAGACGGAGCAATTATTGATCGCTGCTCGAGTTGCTGATGTTGATGGTGTGGATGTGGTTAGCATCCAACTGGTGGATCTCGTCCATATCTGATGGTGGGCTGAGACTGAAAGGATTGCGAGACCCATCGAGTGGGCTACTTTCACGGAGAGCTTCATGGCGAAGTTCTTTCCCAGTGTTACCAAGGCAGAGATGGAACGACAATTCGTTTGCCTAACCCAGGTCGGTCAGATAGTGTTCTTTAATGTCATTGTTGTTGCCTACTTCACATGTGACAATATTAATTTAAGCATTGTCTTAACTCAAGGGAACCGTTCCGTGGACGAGTATGCTGCAGAGTTTATTCGGCTCAATCGCTTCATGCCTGCCCTGGTAGCCACTGATGAGGATAGGGCTCACAGATTTCTGTTAGGTTTGAGCTTCCCCATTCAGGACCACTTGGCTGTCCTTCGGCTTTGTGCCTATGCCGACGTTCTGGATGCTGCTCGGTTTTAGGAGCAGACCCTTAGGAGGTCGGGTGTTTCTCCGCGGACTATTCCACTCCCTGTTACAGTTCAGCCTACCGGAGGACCTATTCGAAGGCCAGTTCTGCCCCTCCCGCAAGAGTACAGCCATATCTGCCTGTTGTTCCGAGGACTGCTGAGACTTGTGGCTACTGCCATAAGGTTGGGCATTAATAGCGAGACTACAGGATGGCCAATTGGCTGTGTCTGGTGTGTGGGAGCAGTGACCATATGGTTTGTGACTGTCCGAGGAACATGACTCCTGCACCGGTTGGAGGTGCTGCTCAGCAGGGAGCACCGACTCGTGGTCAGGGTAGACTGCCTCTTCCCCCGTAGAGGCAAATCTTTGATCAGAGGTGTGTGGCCCCTAGGGGAGGCCAGACTGGGAGTTGTGGTCAAGCATATAACCTGACTACTGAGGAAGCAGAGGCAGCTATTGGAGTGGTTGCAGGTATATCACAGTAGTTGTACTATTCATTTTTCTTTATTTCAGTTTTCTGCATGTACTTCTTTTTGGCTCATGAGAAGTGCTTCGGGTAGAGGTCTGGGAGTATTGCTGATGCAGTGAGGTAGGGTTGTCGCTTATGCATCCAGGCAGTTAGGGCCTCATGAGAAGAACTATCCCATTCATGATCTGGAGCTTGTAGTCGTGATTTTTGCCTTGAAGTTGTGGAGGCATTATCTGCTTGGGGATAGAGTGGAGATATTCACAGATCACAAAAGCCTCATGTATGTGTTCACGTAGAAGGAATTGAACATGAGGCAAAGAAGATAGTTGGAATTGATGGCAGATTTTGACATCAATTTGCAGTATCACCCGGGCAAAGTGAACATGGTACTTGATGCCTTGAGTAGAAGCCCTGCTGCTCTGTTACTCACTAAGCAGAAGGAAATAGTAGAGGATATGAGAAGGCTGGAGTTGGATGTGTTACTTCCTAGTTCGGCACAATAGTTCATGATGTTGCAATTGCAGTCTTCCTTGGTAGAGCAGATCAAGGAGGCCTAAGCGGGCGACCAACCATTGCAGAAGTTACAAAGCAAAGTGGAAGCAAGTTTGAGGACCGATTTGGTCATTCATGCTAATGGGTTGCTTTATTTTGGCTCTAGGTTGTGTGTACCTAGAGAAGTCAGACAGATGCTACTTGAAGAAGCTCATCGGTCTCCGTATTCTATTCATCCAGGTGGTACTAAGATGTACAGGAATCTGAAGCAACATTTCTGGTGGCATGGTATGAAGAGAGCTGTGGCTAGATATGTTTCTAGTGTTTGATCTTTCAGCAAGTGAAGGTAGAGCATCAGAGGACCACGGGACTATTGCAACCTCTTCCAATCCCAGAGTGGAAATAGGAGAACATCACTATCGATTTTGTGATAGCTTTTCCAAGGAGTCCCAAGGGTCATAATGCTATCTGGGTGATAGTGGATTGGTTGGCGAAGTGTGCCCATTTCATTCCTTTCCGTGTGGGTCAGTCCACAGAGAGTTTGACTGAGAAGTATATTCAGGAGGTTGTCAGACTGCATGGAGTCTCTGTCAGCATCGTATTGGATAGAGATACGAGATTTAGGTCTCAGTTCTGGAAGAGTCTGCAGAAGAGCTTGGGTACTAAGTTGAGCTACAGTACAACGTTCCATCCACACAGATGGGAACTCGGAAAGGATGATTCAGACCCTAAAAGACATGTTGAGATCCTGCGTTCTTTAGTTTGGAGGTTCGTGGGAGGATCATCTGCACCTAGTCGAGTTCTCTGTAACACCCCGAGCCCGGCTTAGCTGCGCACGCGGCTACACGTGCGCGCACGCGAAAGAACGGACACAAAATTCTAGCCACGCCCACCACAGGCTGCCATCAAAAGAGTGGTTAACCGTTGGGTACTCTTAATCCCTTGGCAAATCCTATATAAACCCACATTTTCCTTTCCTTACCTTCGATATGGGATTTTTAATCCCCAAGTCAACCCGATCAAAGCACCCAACCAAACCAGCACATGCATGCATTCTTTCTTTCTTTCATTTCCTTCATTAATGCATATGATCCATAAGCCATCTTATAGGCTATCATCACCATCAATATCCCATAGGATCATCTATGGGCCACCACTAACTACCATCTCATATTTTATTATTTATTTATTTTATATATATATATATATATATATCTATATATCTATATATAATATTATATATATATACCCGCTTAAGTACGGGGTGTTACACACACCCCTACTTAAGAACTCAGCGTCCTCGCTGAGCCCGGATTTACAACTTGATTCAGGATCCCTTTCTAGCCGATATGAAGAGGATTACCCTGATTCTGCTAGTTGTACAGTCCCTTACCCGGGGCGACCTGTCCCAACCTAGCTCCCTCTCAGGCGTACATCTTGCACACACTCGGTGTCGAAAGTCGGCTCTGATACCATTTGTAACGCCCCGAGCCAGGCTCAGCTGCGCACGCGGCTACACGTACGCACACGCGAAAGAACGGACACAAAACTCTAGCCACGCCCATCACAGGCTGCCATCAAAAGAGTGGTTAACCGTTGGGTACTCTTAATCCCTTGGCAAATCCTATATAAACCCACATTTTCCTTTCCTTACCTTCGATATGGGATTTTTAATCCCCAAGTCAACCCGGTCAAAGCACCCAACCAAACCAGCACATGCATGCATTCTTTCTTTCTTTCATTTCCTTCATTAATGCATATGATCCATAAGCCATCTTATAGGCTATCATCACCATCAATATCCCATAGGATCATCTATGGGCCACCACTAACTACCATCTCATCTATTATTATTTATTTATTATATATATATTATTATATATATTTCTATATATAATATTATATATATATACCTGCATAAGTACGGGATGTTACATTCTCATACAACAACAGTTATCAGGCGAGTCTCAAGGCAGCACCATTTGGGGCTCTGTATGGGCACAAGTGTAGATCACTGGTCTGTTGGGATGATATCGGCGAAAAAAAACTTTTGGGGCCTGAGTTGATCATGAAGACAGTTGATGCTGTGGCTCAGATCAAGAAGCATTTGTACGCAACTCAGGACAGATAGAGGAAATGGGCTGATTGTCGTCGAAGGCCTCTAGAGTTTATGGCAGGCGATCATGTGTTCCTCAAGGTATTGCCATGGAGAGGTGTTATCCGATTTGGAGGTGGGGCAAGTTGATTCCTCGGTTCATCGGTCCAATCCATATTGTGGAACGTGTGGGCAAGATAATCTACATGCTCACGTTGCCACTGGCTTTAGCAGGTGTTTCGTAGCTCAGGAAATACATCAGGGATGACAGTCATGTTTTTGACTACTCAGAGTTGTTCGTGAGATTCAGCTAGTCTCTATCTTAGACCGACAAGAGAAGGTGTTGAAGAATAGAGTCATCAAGCTGGTTCGAGTTTCTTGGAATCCTCACTCGCCAAATGAGTTGACTTGGGAGTTAGAGGAGGAGATCCGGGAGAAGTTCCCTCATTTATTTGAGTAGTTTGCTTTGTGTTGTTTTCTTTTTCGGGGTTCGCCCTATGTACCGCTTGTATGAATTTCGAGGACGAAATTCTTCTTGTAAGGTGGGTAGGATTGTAACCCTTATTTTTCTGTTTTGGATTTTATTGTATTTTATTTTTTTCTTTCTTGATTATTGTATTCGAATCTCTTTTAATAATGAATCTTGCTTTACTTTGGGCTAATTTATTCTCTTTTGATCATTTTGTACTCTTTTGGCTTGAATCCTGCATTTTTTGGCTCACTACAAATTTTATGCTTTACTTTGGGCTCATTTATTCTCTTTTGATCATTTTGTACTCTTTTGACTTGAATCCTGCATTTTTTGGCTTACTACAAATTTTACTCTTTTGTGTTTTGGGTTTATATTGATCCATTATATTTTTATCTCATTGATTTCTATTCATTTTCCTTTTTGGATCCTAAACCCATACCCTATACCCATTAACCCGCAACCCGCAACCCAACATTTATCATCCAATATAAAAGCCCTAAACCCTAATTAATTAGTACCCTAATCTCTTTTCTCTCCCTCCAAATCCTGCCGATCTCTCATCTCATCTCTCTCCTTACATCCCCTGTTCTGTTTCCCTTTGAACCCACTAACCGTCGCTCCGATCGTCCTCTCCGACCACCGCATTTTCAATCCCGCTCGTCGACCCTCGCCTGCTCCCCCTAGTCCTCGTCACCACCCTCTCATCCAACCACCGAAGTCCCCGTCATCTTCATCCTCCCCATGACCGAAACCCATCACTTGATCGCTCCTCCCCGTCGTCCCTACACCCTGCCACCGCCTACCCCGTGCCCCCGTCGACCACCCTAGCCTTCGAAAACCCTACACCCCGATCACCCTCCATCTCCAACCTCGACTTCCCCTATTTTTCCCCGAGCTCCTCTGTTTTGTTGCCTTTCGCCGAGCACCTCCCTCAGGCGACCATCCCCTCGCCCTGTCGACCGCCATCGGGACCCCCGCCTTCCTCCGCTGTGCAAGTCGCTGTGCACAGGCTGCCGTTGAGCTGCAGTCTCTCTCGCTCTCTCTTCCTCCTTGCCGTTGTGTGCTGTTCGGGAGAGAGGGGGGATTTGCTGTGGATTTGTTGTTTGGGGAGTTGTGGTGTGTTCTTCGCACGTTGTTTGCACGTGCTTTTGCGCATGCGTCGTTCGTGGTTCGTCGCCCAGGATTCTCATCCCGTTATTCTTTATATTCGAAGGCAAGTCTCTTTTTGAACCCCTCTATTGTTTGTGTTTAAGAACTTGTTGATCCCTGTAAGTAGATCTTTTATCATATTGTTATACTATTAAATTCTGTTGAGTATATCGAGGGTTTACACGAGTTAACCCGAGATATCCTTGACTTCGTGCCTTTATCTTTGATTCGAACCCTAGTCCCTATTGCATATTGCATATGCATGAATTACATAAAAACATAACTAGATCCATGTTATAGAATTGTTGATGTATTGAATCTTTTAGATTGAATTTGATTGATGAGTTAATTACCATGATTGTAAATTGCATCATAAATCCAAAAATTTGCATGTTAATCATCAAATAGCACTTTGTCTATTAATCATCATGAACTATATGCTTGTATGATGTAATTACTGCCCATTCATATCAAATTATTTTCTGACTTGCTGTTTACTTATTTTTGTATCAGAATTTCAACCCTGTTGTTGTAGTAATTTGAAAGCACTTTGTGAATATGAATTGTAGCCCCATGTGTCTATCTTCCAGAACTTTTGACAGAATTGAATTCCGAATTATAATCTGTTAGATATCAGTCTATTAGTACTGCTAGGTTCAGATTTCCAGATTCACAATTTCATGCGTATCACCCTGATTTATTAGTAAACAGAACATGTTAACAGTAAAATAAAAATATGAAATTAATTTGTCTAAGACTAGACATGTGTAGGAACCACCCTGAATTTTTGTAGATTTAATTGATGAGTTTTCTAACCTGAAATATATATGTGAACACAATCTATAACCTGTTGCCTGAACATGAAATCTGAAAATAATAGGAATTTCAGCCCAATTTCTGTAATATTTATATGTCGTATGTATATTCACTGGAACCAGTAGAGAGTCTATTTTCTAGAACTTCTGACGGATCCAGATTTGCTTTTCTGTAGCAGTGAGAATATCTATTTTTGTACAGTAATGTCCTGCTGTCTAGATTGTATGATTTGTGTTGATTTAATATATTTACTTTTGTTTTGTCTGTAACGAGTAGAATTAGTCACACCTAGCATGACACAACCTTGACACCTTCTTGCATGCTCACATAAGATGAAATAAAATATGGACATGCCGGGGTATTATGGGTTGACTTGGTAGTGAACCATCGGATACTGTACTCGGTAAATAGCTTCTTACTTGCATGGTTTATTACATGGAAGGTGAAGAACTGCTTGTCATTGTGTGATCATGCTATCATGATATCTTGTCATCTTGTTATCGAGTATACGATCCGTGAATTCACCATCAGTCCAAAATGTTCACTGTTTGCATGCACCGAACCTGTGGAATGGGACGTAGACGTGCACTAGATATGTTAATAAAATAATAACCCACATTTGAAATTTCATGCTTGATCCCGTACACAGTCATCAATATAGAACTTAAATTGACGTTATTAATTAATGCATGATTAAATATAGACCTTTGACATTATTGCCAATCTTTGTCTTTGTCCTTGACTTTGATCCCGTCCCTTATTTTTGATATACCGTGTTTCCTATTATTCTCTGTTTCCCTCTACTTGCTGTCCATGACTTGCTCTAAGGACATTATTTTCTCTCTTTTTAGATCACGAGTTTATAGGTACTGAAGGATCACTACCAGAAGGAATTGGTGAGCAACAATTTTAGAAGATGGAGTTGAAGATTTCACTACTCGAATTATTTTTATGCTATATTTACCTTTGAACTTTGTTACGGATATTATACATTGTTTTGGGCTTTTGTCCTGGAGTTTGTTTTTCCAGATACTGAATATTATGTTGGATATTATTATTTGGGTTATTTCATTTATTATTAAAGTTGTTCTTTGATTCATGTGATTACATTCTCTTGCATGGTTGTGTTTGTTGTTTATATTGTTGAGTTAGACTGGTAGAACCTATGGATGGTGTTTACATCATTCGATGGGCCTTCGTTTCATACTCGTATTCCGTATTTTGGGAAGTGGGGCGTGATAACCGATGACGAATGGAAGAAGTTGAACCTCAAGGCTATTGGTCATATCGTGAATGGGTGGATGATAGCGTGTTTCACCATGTATCCAACGAAACTGACACACATGCCCTTTGGTTGAAGTTGGAGTCGTTGTTCGAACAAAGGACCGCCTCCAAGAAAGCATTCATCATCAAAGAGTTGGTCAACATGAAGTATAGGGAAGACATAAAGGTGACCGAGCATCTAAACAACTTCCAGAGCATCATTAATCAATTGGCCATAATGGATATAAAAGTCGATGACGAGTTACAATCGTGTTGCTTCTTGGATCGTTTCCCGACAACTAGGAAACCTTTGTCATCACCATAAGTAACTCTGCTCCTAATGGTGTGTTATCTATGAATAATGTTAAAGATAACATGACGAATGAAGAGACCAGGAGAAATTCTACAAGTTCCTATAGTAGCCAAGTGTTTGTGGCGGAGAATCGTGGAAGGAGCAAGTGTAAAGGTCCCAGTCGAGATCGTGGAAGAAGTGCAAGCCGTTCGAGGACATGTTTCAATGGAAAGTGTCATCATTGTAGTCTCTATGGTCACATGATAAAGAATTGCAACATATTGTAGAATAAAAAGAAGGATGGAAAAGATGAATCAACCTACCAAAAGGAGAACACAAGCACTACTGTCGCTACCGTGTCTATGCAAGTATATGAGTTGTTGGCTCTTAAAGGTGAATGCCTACATGTCGATGAAGATAAAGGCGATTCATGGGTAGCTGATTCTGGAGCATTTTTCCATGCCACAGAGTACTCGGAATTCTTCACTACATACAAAGTCGGAGACTTTGGAATAGTGAAGATGGGCAATGATAGCTATTCCAAGATTGCAGGAATCGGTGATATTTGGTTTGTGACCGATTTGGACTATAAGTTGTTGTTAAAAAATGTGAGACATGTTTCTGGTCTACGTCTCAATGTATTGTTAACAGGCGTGCTTGATCAACAAGAATTTCAACATCATGGAGGTGACGAAAAATGAAGACTTACCAAGGGATCGCAAGTGGTGGGGAAAGGGAAGTTATGTTGCACCCTTTACAAGATATATGGCAAAAATTTACAAAGGAGAATTGAATGTCGTTGATGATTCTTATTTAAGCCTATGGCACAAGAGGTTAGGCCACATGAGTGAGAAGGGATTGCAAGTTCTGTCAAAGAAGTCTCTCATTCCCTTTGCCAAAGGTACCTTACTACACTCTTGTGATTATTATTTATTTGCTAAGCAACACAAAGCTAGTTTTTCTGGCACCTTCACAAGAAAACAAAATATATTAGACCTAGTACACTCTGATGTTTGTGGCATTATGGATGTTGAATCACTAGGTGGTAATAGATATTTTGTTATTGATGATGCTTCACGAAAGGTTTAGGTGTATTTGTTGAAATCAAAAGGCCAGATGTTCCAAACCTTCAAGCAATTCCATGCCATGGTGGAGACGGAGAGTGAGAGCCGTCAAAGGTATCCGTAGTGGCAATGGTGGAGAGTACACTTCGAACGAGTTCAGAGATTATTGTTTGAAGCATGGCATTAGGTATGAAAAGACAATTCCTGGCACCCTACAACATAATGGTGTAGCTAAAAGGATGAACCACACCATTTTAGAGAAGGTAAGATGTATGCTAAAAACGACCAATCTACCAAACCGTTTTTGGGCTGAAGCTGTATCAGCCGCTTGTAATCTCATCAACCGATCACCAAGTGTACCGTTGGGCTTTGAGACTCCTGAAGGTGTATGGAACAGCAGAAGCGCTTCATATTCACACTTGAGAGTGTTTGGGTGCAAAGCATTTGCGCGTGTATCTGAAGTGAATAGATTGAAGATCGGTGAGAGGCACACCGTGCATCTTCCTCGGATATGGTAATGAAGAGATGTGCTACCGGGTGTGGGATCCAAAGAGCAACAAGTTATTCTGAAGCAGAAATGTGAACTTCTTTGAGGATCAGACTGTGGCAGACATTGACAAGTAGACAGTCGAGAATATAGATCAGTTCTCCTAAGAATCACTGCTGCAACAAGAACCCAATGACAAACCTCTAGAAGCTGTACGTGAATATGTTCTTGAGATGGCTGAAGCAAGAGGTGTTGAGATAGTGTCTGAACCTGAAGACGATGATCAGGAGGATCATGACCAAGGGAAGCCGAGTTAGGAGGAGAAACAAGAGATTGCCCAAGTACCAGTTCGGAAATCAACTAGAGTGGCAAAGCCAAGTACCAAGTATCCTTCTTCGCAGTATATCCATACGACCAGTGATGGGGATGACCCGTATTCCACATATTTTGTTGACTGATAATGGAGAACCTAAAAGTTTTGAAGAGGCAAAGACACACGCCGACAATGACAAGTGGATGTTGGCAATGAAGTCTGAGATGGAGTCTTTATTAAAGAATGATACCTATGAGTTGGTGGAACTTCCTAAAGGCAGAAAAGCACTCAAAATAAGTGGGTGTTCAAATTGAAGAGGGACTAGAATGAGCAGTTGACGAAATTCAAGGCTCACTTGGTTGTCAAAGGTTTTGGGCAGAAGAAAGGAGTAGATTTTGATGAAATCTTCTCACCAGTGGTCAAGATGACTTCTATTCGACTTATTTTAGGCATGGCAGTTAGCATGGATCTTGAGGTGGAACTGTTGGACGTGAAGATGACATTTCTGCATGGTGATTTGGAAGATGTAATTTACATGGAGCAACCAGAAGGTTTTGAAGTCGAGGAAAAAAGAACACATGGTTTGTAAGCTGAAGAAAAGCTTATACGAGCTAAAGCAAGCACCAAGGAAGTGGTATAAGAAGTTTAACTCGTTAATGGTCGGTCATGGGTATAAAATGACAATGTCTATACATCCAACATTTCATTTGAGGTAACTTCATCATTTTATTGCTCTATGTTGATGATATGTTGATTGTGGGTCAAGATGTTACTATGATTCGCAAGTTGAAATCAAATTTGTCAAAGTCCTTTGATATGAAAGTCTTAGGGCCAGCTAAGCAAATTTTGGGCATGGAGATTACTCGTGACAGGAAGGTAAAGAAGTTGTGGTTGTCACAAGGTTGTTGAACGAGTACTTGAAATGTTCAACATGTAAGGAGCTAAGACATTGAGCTCACCTCAAGGTAATCAATTCAAGTTAAGCAGAAGGTTATGCCCAGATACTCAGGACGATAAGGATAAGGTGGCAAGTATTCCCTGCTCATCAGCTGTCGGTAGTCTTATGTATGCTATGGTATGCACTCGCCCAGGCATATCACATGCAGTTGGTGTTGTTAGTTGTAACCCCCGTTTCCGACTATACGAATTTTCTGTGTTTGGATTCTTGATAAAATTTTCCGTTTTCTTAAATCCGTTTTGTTTATTTTGGGTCTCCTATTAAAATCCATTTCTATTCATTAATTATATTTGTATTTATTTTCAAATAATTTTTATATTGTAATACAATCCTATTTTGTTATATGATCTTATTATTATTATTATTATTATTATTATTATTATTATTATTATTATTATTATTATTATTATTATTATTATTATTCTTTCTTTGATTGTTTATTAATTTGAAAAAGCCCATAGATTTTAATCCATCTTTTATTATTATTATTTATTAATATGAAGCCCATTAAGTTAACCAAAAGTTCAATTTTAAACCACTTTACATATGTTATTGGATTTCTTATTTTTTAAAATGCAAACCCAAATTCTAATTTAGACTGTTATGTTATTGTTTGATCAATTGATTTTGTTTGTGGGTAGCCCAACTCTTAACCCAAACCCAATATCCCATTCTTATATATATATATATTTAAACCATATAGCCCATTCTTATTGGATCCTAACTCAAACCCATTAACCTGTTAACCTAAACCCACACCCTAATTTTTCTATATATACTAATTAACATTAACCCTAATTAACTAACCTAATTATCATCTAATATTTTCTTTCTCCACCGCCTAATCCTTCTTCCTCCTCAGCTCGATCTTCAAACCCATCCCGACTCGTCCCTGTTGTTCCATCCCTCGTCACCCCAGTCTTGACCGTCGCCAGCGCCTCACCACCCGCAACCACCTGAAGCACCCCATCTCCATCGCCACCTTTCGCCCCCGTCTCCACCTCCATCCCACCCGTCGCTCGCACTTAGCCTCCTCGTGAGCGCTTCCACCCCTGCCATTGCCGTAACCACCGACCATCTTCCATCCTGCCGACGCCTGCAACCTCTGCCCTCGTCAACCGTAGTCGCCACCACCATCGCCGCCGCAATTGCCATCCATCGACCACCACTGCTATTGCCATCGTTGACCCCCGCTCATCTCACACTCGCCATCGCCTTGCCTTGCTGCTGCCTCCCTGTCTTACACCCGTCAGCATCGCCGTCGAGTCTCCCCCACTGCACCATCCCGCGCCCCTGCAGCCAACGCCTAGCTGCTCCCTGCCACCAACTGCTCCACCATTGCTCACAACCCTCGTCACCTGAGCACCATCTTTGACCTCTGTCGTAGCTTCACATCGTAGCACCACGACTCCACCTTCCGTGCTTGCTGCCCAACCATTTTCGAGATCTTCCCCTTACTGCTACTTCTTGTTGCGGGTTTTTCTTTGCTGCCGCTGATCACCGCAAACACCCTCACCATTTCTGTCTCGTGTGTTGCCGCTGTCTCTTATGGTTGTTGTTTGTGCGCTGCCGTGTGTTGCCCGTGCCGTCGTTGTTGTTGCCGTATCCGTTGCCATCAGGACTCTCGTTCCCATTACTCTTTCATATTCGGAATCGTCATCTATAAGGCAAGTTTCTCTTGAACCAAGTTGTTGTTCTAGGTCAAGAATTCCTTTTGATCTCCACAAGTAGTTTCTATTTTGATATTGTATCTTAATTTGCTCGATACCCTTCAAAGAGACTATTACGGATTTATCGGTGAATCAAAGTAGTAATTTTCTTTTCGTGCCATTCCCTTTGATTCAAACCCAAGTTTTTATATACATCGTCATATGCATACACTACACGAATACATAGATTAGAAACATGTTATATAGGAAGTGATGATTTAAATGCTTTTCGATTGGAGATGATGTTCATGCTATGTTAATAATAATAATTTGTCTTGTTAATAGTAGAATTCCAACCTAAAGATTGGGTATAAATTTCTGTTAATTAATTGCCATGAAGTTATATGCATTTGTATATCGTTTGTTGTTAATTAATGATTAACCAACTTGCTGGCATGCTGTTTGTCGTATGTTTTTTTTTGAGTTTTTAGCCTAGTTGCTGTTATAATTAGGTAGAACTTTGTAAATAACATTTGTATGCATTTGAATCTACTTTCCAGAACTTTTTACGGATCAGATTCTGATTTATGAACTGCAAGTTATCATATTATTAACACTGCTAGGTTTTTATTCCAGAATACAGTTTGAAAATACATTACCTTATTTAACTAATTGAAACAGTAGATTATATTAAGAATTTAGACCTGAGATAACCGTGTTGCTGCTAAACACTATTAAGGATTAAATTATGATTTTTATGAGATTTTTAAAAGATTTTACAACAACCATTTGTATATAAGAATTTGACCCTAACATACTGTCTGAACATGAAACCAGTAAAGAATGAGATCATTCTCCTAGATACTTTGATTATAATATGTCATGTGAATATGCACTGGAACCAGAAGGGAGTCTAGTTTCCATAATCCCTGACGTGGCCTGATTTGCTAGCCTGTAGCAACGGGAAAGTCATTTTTTGTACAAAAACGTCTTGCTGTCCAGAATGTGTGATTTGTGTTGATAAGTATAAACATGTTTGATTTTCCACTAATGGATAGAATTAATTATACCATGCATTGCATATCCCTTAACACATCCGTGATCCTATTCTGATACTGTTCCTTTCGATTGCATGTCCATGTTTACCAACCATGTTACTGTTTGTGTTTACTGATCATGTTTACTGTTCATGTATACTTATAGTATAAGCATAACAAGCCGGGGTAATAAAGAAAAAGACCTAGTAGTGGACAATATAGGAGAGTGTACTTGGAAGGAGGCCCGTGTTTCCCATAATAGTGACTTCTGTTTACATGTTGTCTATTTCCTATTTACAAGTTATATGGAACTAAGTGCCACGTATAACTAAGTGCCGTGTCGTAGAACCGACATGGGCCACCTCTAGAATCTGCAAGGGCCACCTATAGAATCCATTGCATGATTACATAGTTTCTTGCTACATTTTATGTTTACATGATATGATTCTTGTTATTGTCACTGCAAGATCCAAGTACATAACCCAATAGAATTCACCACTATAATCTAAACGTTCACTTGATTGTATGCACCCAAACCTGTGGTATGTAATGCAGGATTGCGTGCATTTAATGATTGGTAAAATATAGATAGACTTAAGATTAACACTGAGCACAAGCATGATTCTTGGTTATAAGTTACATGATCCTTGTTTACATGTTCACATGTTTTTTCTCTGTTACTCATTTACATGTTACACTTGTTACTCATTCCATACTTGATCATATGATTTCTTGTCGTTATTGCTTGTTCCTTGTTATGTCCTATTTAATTATTTGCTGCTTGTTACTACTTGATATCCGTAATTTGCTCTAACAGACATTTTTTCCCACCTCTAGTTGATGAGCTTACAGGTACTGATGTGTCTAATTTTTATACAAATATTTGTACTCATTTACCCATTAAAATAGCTTGTTTTCATCTATCTTGTCAATATTTTATCTTATTTCTATAAGAGTTCTATTAATTATTTATTTATGAAGAAATAAGAATTTTGATGCAAAAAGTGATTATTTTTTGGTAAAAATCAACAAACTAAACATACTTAGTGATTTATTATTTTTATTGATTTGTTTAATGTTGAATTTTACAATTTGATCCTCGAAAAACTCAGTAGAAAATATTATTATCAAGTAATATAAATTTAAAAGAACGGTAGGATTGATAGATGAGAAAAAAGTTTTAAAAATTTAATTAATTAATTGATTAACCTTTATCTAAACTTTTAATTAATTAATTAATTAATTAATACTTATCTAATAATACTAAACCTAACTAATCCTATCCTATTCCTATAAATAGTTTTGCAGAGAAGTAGTTGGAGCCGTGAAGAATAATAGGGAGGTAGGTAGGAGGGCTACAGGTCCTGGCTTCTTGGTGGCGCAACAACAGAGCGAACACAAACAGCAAACACAGAACAAAACATTAATGAGATGACAGGCGACAGCCAGCGTGATTTGACGGGCTACTGTAGCGTGACAGGCGACAGCAGCGTGCGGATCTTGATCTGACGCGTGATTTGATCGGTGTTCTCCTCTGACGAAGCGTTCTCCGAGGACGACTCCAAGACAGAAAGAGAGAAGACTATGCTTATTATTTGGGCACAATTTTCAAGATCGTTCGGTTTGCAATTTTTATTACAAAAACGGTCTATTTTTGTATCTATTTTTTTCTCTCTAATTTTTATAATGCAATCCTTGAACAAATTTGTTAATTACAATTTTATTATGAACTAAATTTATTGTTCTAGGGTTTAGATGTAGCCTAGTTTTGAGAACACAATTTTATATTTTTCTACGGTTGTGTGTTTAATTTTTGTGCTTAATGCTTACAATTATTTGGCCGATTTTTGTATGATTATTGGATCATGGAGAGACCGAGAGGTAATTTGTGATTTAGAACAATAAAAATTAAACACCATTAGTTGAGCGAAATTAGAGATAATTTACCGCGATTGATGTGACCGTTAAGAAATCCAAAGAACTTAATGAGTCTTCGATTAATTAAATTTACATAGAGATGTGTCAAACTGTTAGTTGGAGATATTTTTGGTGTTGTTCGAGAGAAAGCATCGAATAATTTGGGGATTTCGGTCTACAACTTGGAAAAATAATATTTTTAGGAATTATAAATTGTGTAGGATGAACTAGGTGAAGTCTAAAGCCCTAGAATTAATTTTGTCATTAACAAATTACAATTTTCAGAATCCGCTCCCTCTCCATTAATTTAGTTAGTTTAGATTAGTTTAATTTAGTTTTCTTTATTTATTAAATTTCGATTATCCAAATAGTAGCTAATCTAGTAATATCGGTACTCAATAAAATATCTAGTCTCTGTGGGTTCGACACTCTATTCACTACTATATTACTTGTTGCGATTTTGTACACTTGCAAATATTCACACCAAGTTTTTGGCGCCGTTGCCGGGGACTAGTTATTCTTTTATTGATATTGAAAATTGCTAGATTATTGCTAGTTTGGATTTTTTGTAATTATTTTTATTTTATTATTATTTTACATCTTTATTTTCTTTTGACTTACTTTTACTTTTATTTTTTTTAGTTTTTCTATTTTTTTCAACACTTACATTTCAGGACATATAAGGAAATTATCATGGCAAATAAGGAAAACAGGCCTGTGAGAGACTATGCTATGCCCTGGATTTATGAATCAAGCATAAAGAAGCCGGTTATTGAAGCTGACAATTTTGAGATTGAACCGGAGCTGATTATATTGATTCAACAGACTGTTCAATTTTGGGGATTACCGCAAGAGGATCCTTATGCTCACATTGCAAACTTTTTAGAAATTTGTGACACTTTCAAGTACAACGGAGTATCAGACGATGCAATTAGACTGAGACTCTTTTCTTTTTCCCTACGAGATAAGGCGAAGGCTTGGCTATATTATCTACCACCCGGTAGTATTACTACTTGGGAGGGACTTGCACAAAAATTTCTAGCCAAGTATTTTCCACCAGCAAAGACCGCAAAGATAAGAAATGATATTTGCACATTTACTCAATTTGAGACCGAGTCTTTGTATGATGCATGGGAAAGGTTTAAAGAGTTATTGAGAAAGTGTCCTAATCATGAACTACCGAAATGGCTGCAAATGCAAACATTCTATAATGGTTTGGGAGTTATACATAGATCTACCGTTGACGCAGCAGCTGGTGGTGCACTTATGAGCAAAACATATAAAGCAGCCTATGATCTTTTAGAGGAGATGACATCAAATCATTACCAATGGTCTTCAGAAAGAATAATGCCAAGAAAAATGGCTGGAGTTTTTGAACTTGACCCTATTTCTAATATAAATGCAAAACTTGATATTTTATCTAAGCAAATAGGTAATATGAATGTCAATGCTATTCAAAACTTGATATTTT
The DNA here is from genome assembly GCA_017893485.1 of Hemerocallis citrina. Classification (NCBI taxonomy): domain Eukaryota; kingdom Viridiplantae; phylum Streptophyta; class Magnoliopsida; order Asparagales; family Asphodelaceae; genus Hemerocallis; species Hemerocallis citrina. The sequence continues at coordinate 37,203,167 of CM030368.1, forward strand.
ATCTAGCATGCAATATTTATATTATACTATGTTTCTCAGTTTATATTGCTATCACTACATACATTGTATTCCAGGCTTATATGACCCAAAGTTTACTTCTTTTCTCCAAGATATTAGATATTATTTTATGAATTTATTTCATGGATCTTTTGTAGTTTATTCATTGTTTATATGGTTATTCATTCTTGCGTGGTTATGATCTTTTGCATATTGTTGAGTAAATTTGTTACAACTTATGAATGATGTACACATCATTCGATGGGCCTTTGTTACGTGCTCGTATTTTCGTATTTTGGGAAGTGGGGCGTGACATTAGTAGATATCTATCTAACCCTGATAAAGAGCATTGGGAAGCAGTCACGTGGATACTCAGATATTTGAGAAACACTTCAAAGTTGTGCTTATGTTTTGGTGGAGCAAAACCAATTCTAGAAGGTTTCATAAATGTAGACTTGGCAGGGGATCTTGATGTTAGAAAGTCCACTTCTGATTACTTATTCACATTTTCGGGGGGGGGGGGGGGGGGGGGGGGGGGGGGGGGGGGGGGGGGGGGGAGCTGTTTGGTGGTAGGCCAAGTTATAGAAGTGTGTTGCCTTATCCGTCACAAAAGCTGAGTATATTGCTGCAAATGAAGTAGGCAAGGAAATGGTATGGCTGCAGAGGTTTATTCAGGAGTTGGGTATGAGACAAGACAGTTATGTGGTGCATTGTGATAGTAGAGTGCCATTCATCTGAGTAAGAATTCAGTATATCACCCTCGCACTAAGCACATTGATCTTCGTTATCAATGGATCTGAGATGTAGTGTCAAAGAAGTTTTTCAGTTGAGAAAGATCCACACCAATAAGAACACTTCTGATATGTTGATTAAAGTCCTTCTGCTGCAGAAGCTGGAGCATTGCAGCAAGTCCACTGGGATGGAATTCAAATAGAAGTCGCTTATCGTATTGACCCGATTGGCCTCAAGGGGGAGATTGTAAAATATCCAGGCCCAACATCAAGTAATCCATAAATAATATTTTGGGCTTCCATAAGTATTGAGTTTTTTAGAACATGCGGTTCTAGATTTATCATCAAGTGCATAAACTTAGATCAAGGTGGAAGGTTCATGAAGGAACTAGGAAGATTTATGAATGAACATTAATGAATGTATCTAAAGGTTTCCTCCTTGGCCTATATAAGGAGAGGTCATTTGCTCATTCCAACAACATATTGTGAGAGAATCATCTTCATCCAAGTAGAGAGAAAAGAGTGTCCACTCCAAGTTGAGAGTATTGAGTGTTATAGTAGCAAAACAATTGTGTGAGAGAGTATTTCCTTCAAGTGGTGTTCTTGAAGTTTGATCTCTTTGTGCCCATTACTTTCATAGTGGAGGTTTTTGTTGTCCTGTAGACGTAGGTACTTTGCTGAACCACGTTATACTTGGTGTTCTATATCTCTTGGTCTTTTATTTCCTTGCATATTTCAATTTGTGATTTGAGTTGGTATTTTCATTCTACTATTATTGATCCTATTTTTTTTCCAACATTATTTTCATACAAGCAGCGCACATACCATATGATATTACTAGATTATAGTGGAGACACATTCTCTTCTTTGCCTCATTTGCAATTAAGGATGACAATGGGCCGGACTGGATCAAGTTTATGAAAGAACCTAACCTGGTCTTAAAATCGTTAGGACCTAAAACTTTACCGGCCTTGCCGCTGACCGATTTTCCTATCAAAGCCTTGGCCCTAGCCATCGGATCCTAGGTTTTGTCTTGGGTATTGGGGCCAACCCTAAGTTTTAATTTTCAAATTGGCATTCTGCTGTAGGGGCTAAGAAATTACCACAAAATTGAAATATTTATTTTGCTAGCCGGGCCGGCCCTGAGTTTACGGGGGCCCAAGGCGAACTCCCGAAATGCGGTCCCCATACAAAATTTATTCTTTTAAAACAAATTGTTATAAAAAAAATTGGAAATTTTCTTTGCTACAATTCTTAAAAACCAATATATAAAGAAATAAATGGAGAATAAGGGATTTGAGAAAAAATCTCCATACAAATCCAAGCCCAACTATATAAGCCGACCCAAAGTACTAATTTTAAAAACAGAAACCCCAAAAGTTAAATTTGGTGGCCCTAAAAAAACATTACACGCAAAATATGTATATAAGGATTTTTTTTTTTTGGTGGGGGGGGGGGGGGGGGGGGGGGGGGGGGTTCGGCATTTAAAAAATGTCAGAGGGGTTTTCTGCATAAAAGTCATAGTTCAGGGTTTTTTTTTTCCTTTCAAATTTAGCGTATTTTAAACTTCTCAAATTAAATATTTTATCTCCCTCCCTAAATTTTTCACCGGATTAAGCAAAAACTAATCGGCATAAAATCCTCGTGTGTTTTGTGTTGAATTGGTGGATCAACTTGTTTAGTAGTTCAATTGATTCGTCTCATCTGCTTCTCTATCCTTATTGCTCTAATTAGTTTTGCTGCGCCACAAGGTGTTCGACGAAATTCCTCAGCGAGAGTTGTAGTGAAATTCCTCTCCTCATCTCAACACCCCCAACAGCATCTTGTTGCTCATTTTGTATGCTGATGATCCCTCAACAATGTGCTCATGAACTAACACAACTACAGCTGCAAGTTCTTTCGACAACAAACCTTTCCAACGATTAACCATATGACCCAGTCAAAACAGATCTTCATTGTTGTGACAACCACGGCAAGCCTACGACATCTTCTAACAATCCAGATAAATTTGTGCACAACAGAAATGTTGGCCAAATATAACCAAATCAGAAACAGAACACATAACAAGTCGAGAAATAATGTAATCGTTTGCTATATAACTAACATCAACTTCTGAAGAACAAAACTTCAGCACGATAATCACAACATACAGCAGATATCAACTCCCAGTGTTATCTGCAAAAATTAAAAAATTCTGCAACAGTAATAACTAAGAATGCATTGAAGATGTATGAGTAAGGATGTGAATCAGGCAAATTTAGTACAAACTATTTAAAGATAGAACTGACACAGGATAAATACTAGCAGATGCAGAAGAAAGAAATATAACAGACAGAAAAACTGCAATAAAATTCAAACCTTAGAAGATACACAAATATTTCAAGATAAAGTGCATCTTAGACAAACATGACAGTGCATCACAAAGATTTCTTAGACAAACATGACGGTGCATCAAAGTACTGTTGAAAAGTAGAGCTATAACATACTATTCCAGCATAACAAAGATTTCTTTAAACAGATACCGAGTTAACACTCCACTACTTATAGTCAAGACGAGCATCATAAGACTTTAGCAGTAAAACATGAACTCCTTTACATTGTCTTTGATTTTAGGTAGAGGCCTTGGCTCAGCAGTTCTTGCTCGTGTCCCACCAGCGGATGATTCACCTTCAGTATCGCCTTCAACATAGTATCTTGCTCGAAAAGCAGCAAGATGTGCATAATATGCAGGGGGTACTGATTTAGAAAAAAAGGAAAAAAATAGAGGAAAAAGGGAATGAGTACAAAATCAAGCTAACACAAGAGGGTAACAAAAAAAAAGAAATTTAATTAAACAAAGGGACAAAGAAACATACCAACTGACACAGAGCGAGTGCAGCGAGCATAACTGCAATCCATATAAAAAAGAAGCAAGAGAAGACAAGTTAAACGACAACGTATTTTGGTTTGACAAACTAAGAGCTTCAAATCATCAAAATTAACTTACGTGTAACATAAGTTGTTAGTCAATATCTGCAAGCCATCAGCACTGAATTTATTTTCATCGAAAAGGACATGGTAATGAGTTGGACGACTAGTCCCCTACAAAAGAGTAAACGTAAAGGTAAAATCAAACCAAGAAAAAATCAAACCAAGCGAGCTACCAAAAAAGAAGGAAATTTTGAAGATAAAAGAAACATTAGTTTACCTGAATTCCTGCATGACTGCACAGATAGAAGTCAAACTCAGTTGGGTGACAGATAACTCTGTCCACAACAGTACCTAGACAAAGGCAGGAACAACCAGAGTTACTAGTTACTCTTTTACTATTCAGATGTGAGACGAGACAAGGCAAATCAGGAAGATGATGATGATATTGACAAACCTGGCATAATGTTACCACTCCTGTCCGTGTTGTTGTTCCCTTCAGGAAATAGACGTGTATGATGCCTCTTCTGCACTACCACAAATGTAATTGGTGGAAGATAACCTTCCTGAATAGAAGCACAAGCCTGCAAAGATTGGGCAATTAATGGATAAGCAAAGAGGAAAAGAAATTGGTAGAAAAAAATGCTAATATAAAGAGCAAAAGATAAGGTCTTTACAGATCGAATGGCATCAATCTCATAAAGTAGGACTTGGCTAAATTGGCCTTTGCTAACACCATCCCTACATATGTAATATATATATAACTAGTTAGAGAATCCAACAATTAGGCATGTGTAGAAGAACAGATACATGGCAAGAGGATGCTAACCTGTAAAATATAATACGTTCTTGTTTGCGGTTTGTTTTCTTATAAAACGATATTAACAGCTCCCTGCAAAGAAGAGATTTTTAAGACTCAAAATTCAAATAGAGCATTTCTAAATAGAAAATACGTTTTAACTATAACCCACCTGATTAAGCCTCCAGACACAGGTTTCCCCTGCCTGTGCGGCTGTGCAGAAACAAGGCCCTTATAATATGTCACTTGTGGCCAATCCATTGAGGCCACAACCTACATGCAAACAGTACGCCATTCTTTCATCACTCTTTTTTAATTTATATATATATTTGTCTAGAATTGTTTCCAATAGGGTAAACTAACGAACATCAGCAAGTGTTTATTTTATTATTTAATTCCTAATATATATCTGGAATAGGAAAAAGGACACGTCCAATAAATTCAGTTCATAAAATACTATTTTTAAAGTGTTGAGGACCATCATGTGAAGGACAAAACTGAAGGAAAGAGACTACTAACCGCAGCAATTGAAGGAGACGAGTCTTCTCCCGGTGATGGGTGAGTAACGTCAGCCCCAAAGAAAATTGTTGGTACATCAGTCACCAGAGGAACTTTACGAGGGCTGACAAAATCCGCAAGAACTGTATTCGTACCTCCCACCTGTTAAATAAACACGCAAGCAAAATGCAGCAAGCCCCTCATTACAGTCTCTAAAGACAACACCGATGAGCAACAATTGACAAACCTTGACGTTTATTTTCAATGCCACATTTTCCATGTACTGTGGTTTGCATTGTTGAGCATGCCTAGGCAAACAACATTGGGACACAATGCCCAACTCAGTTTCGCAAACTCGCTTAATCTTAGCTGAAAAGGAGTGAACAACAACAGATAAGTTGTGCTAATAAATACTAAATCCTGTAAACCTAACAAAGTATTGAGAATTGTGCATACCATATGCCCCAGTCATTTCTGGTAAAATTACAAGTAACAACTGCAGAGGCCTTCCAGCTAGTTTTCCAATCAGTGCAGTATGTGCTTTCCGTAAAGAGCCCTCAACATTTTGAGAATTCATTTCGAAGAAAATGTCGGCTACTGCATTCTGATTAACTTGCTGAGAGCAGAATGGTGTTAGTAATATGAAAACAACTTGTACACATAAATCTTCATTAAACCAAAGTATTTAATTACCATTCCAATTGTGTTACAGATGTTAAACAATCGGTCACAGAACTGGTAGGCCCCCTCAGGGCGTAGATTCCTTGCAAAACTTATGCAAGCCCAAAAATCGATCTTTCCACCCTTGACCATTTTCTGCAAGTACATAGCAGGAAGGTACAAGACAGTAAAGAGACTCACATAATCAAAAGCAGAAAGGAGTAACAAATATCCTATTCTATATAATAAAGACCTGCACTACAGTTTACTTTTAGAGGTTACACAACAACAGAAGTGTTTCCAGGATCATGTATTAAATAATAATAATAATAATAAATGCCAATCAATTTTAATAAGTTAGAATAAATACTAATCCAAGTTATGTTTTTAACTTATAAACACATTTTGTGCAGGTTATTAGAACTACCATGCTGAACCATAATTCAGAGATAGGAAGAGTATACAAAACTTAGATATTAGGTGACAGTAAATGTACTTATGCAATACAAAGCATTTACAATTTTTTTTTATTTAAAAAGGCATTAAAGAAACACATTTTGGACAGGCTATCAGAACTACCGTGCCGAACCATAATACAGAGATAAGAAGAGTTTGCAACACTTACAAATTAGGTGACAGTACAAGTACTTGTGCAACACAAAGCACTTAAAAATTTAAAAAAGCATTGAAAAGCAAGAATTACATATATATTCACTCACCTTGTTAATCATATTCCACGCACCCACTCTTGAATTACAAATTTTCTCTTTACCAGTGTCATGGTACTTCAGCTGTAATATACAAAAGCAACTCCACAATTTAGTAGTTTACCATGAATAACAGTTGCATGTAAAGTAATTACCGTTGGGGGAGGTAAGACTCTTGCATCAACTAAAGCTAGCTGCTCTTTGACGTTGATGCCAAATTCCACGGCAAACTTGTCATTTTATAGTTATTTCTCCTAACCATCTGTGGAAGAATTAGAGGGCATAAATTTTTTTTACAGAAACATTGGAGGCCACAGTTCATACTCAGGAAGGGAAGAAAAAAGAAGGAAATATGGCCATCAATGGTTAAAAAATTACTACAGGGAAGGAGAGAATGAAGGACCTCACCTCATTAATACTTTGTTTCCTCTGTTGGGGACGTTGGCATGTTGCTCTCAATATTTCAGTGACCTGCTGCTCGTTTAGCTTCTTCGAGTACCTCTGGCCCTCCACAATCGTGCAAACCTGGTACAAAAATGCCATGACAATCAGACTGTCAGGTAATAGACTTGTACACGAGTAAAATATTTGTTTTTGTCAACAAAGGAAAAGACCTCAATGGGCAAGTACGTTGGCCTTATAACACTCCCAGACTGCAAGCATGGCCAGTTGGAATGCCGAATGCGATACTGGTACTTCTCCTGGAAATAATCCAACACTTTTATATTGTTTCCGTTGTCATCTATGAACCTGATGGGAAAAGAAATTGAATGAATCAAAACGGGCAAATCATAGGAAAGAGCAAATAAATATAAACAGAAAGGTGAATTGAAGTGCTTACGATAATCGAGCCAATGGTTCAGTAGTTATTCCTTTTATCTTATAGCGCACGCAGCTATCACCTCTATGAGTGACTTGTACTCTTAATCCACTCAAGGCTTTCTTTAGCTGAAAAGTTGGAAGAATATATAGCTAAGAATACGATACAAATTGTAGAAAACAATATTTTGTTATCAGCAGACAAGTTCAAGCAGAAAAGCCTTAAATTGACCCTTAAGTGAACAAAACAGAAGAACCAACGGCAGCACTTTCAAAGTTACGAAAACTAAAAAAGCTGTGGTAAATTAAAATACAAATAATTTACTTACAGTAACACGTTGTCTATCAGTCACACCACGGGAGAAATCTCGGAGTCGTAGGTATTCTGCTGCAAATTCCAGAACAGGCGCAGGCTTGTAAAATGATGTAGCAGAAATATCTGCAATACAAAATAGTGCCAAATGGTTTGTAAGATAATACAATACTGACAATCTCAATGAAACAAAAAATACAATACATAAAAAACATATCGGAATATACTATTATAATAAAATCCTTGAAGGCATCACCTATATTAAGTGACAAGCCCATTTGGGTGGGACGAAGTGATTGATAATAACCCCTCCAACACTCTAAGCCATCACCAATATCATTTCTATGCCCAAATTCTGGGGGGAAAAATGACCTTGAGACCGTTACATAACTGCAAGGAAGATAAATTACGGAAACATAAATAGCAGTAACAAACCCTGCATTAAAGACAAAATCATGCTTAAATATCCTGAATAACAGAAGATTAGATGATTACTTCCGGGAGGGGGATTCTCTCAGCACAACATCAAGAACTTGAATGGTATCTTGTGGGGTGTCCAAGTACCGTCCCTGAAGGAACTGCTGAAGGTGGTTCAGATCAGCTCGTCCAGCAAGCTTTATAGCAACATTAAACTCCCTTTCGCTGAAAAATTACAGAGAAAAAAAATTACATTCAATACAAATTTAAACACATAACTAGAAAAACAGAAGAAACTTATCAATGCTCTCACCGGTTCCCGTCAGTTAATTTGATAGTGAAAGTCCTGGATGCAAAAGGCAGCTCGCCTGCTGTATACAAACTTTTTCTACCATCATAAGCTGGTGAAAACCTACCCAGTTCCTTTCCCTTATGAAGGTCAACAAGCTTCGCAATAATCGATCTGCAAACCGATCTTGAGGTCACCTCAGGTGTTATGGCAACCTGTTTAAGCCAACAAATTAAGCAAATTTAGCTTTGCAATTAAGAGAAATAGTTATAAAAATCAGTAAAATACTTGAACAAAAGCTTCAGTACATATGCTCCTTAAGGAGATTATTTGATTGAGTAGCCATCCTACTTTGCTAAAAAAAAACTAAGAGCAGAAGGCAGAAAGATAATTCAATCCCCACATACAATGATACAGAAAAGAAATAAAAAAGAAGATATGGATGACTATGAAAAGAGAATAGAAATTAAAATTTAATGTAATTGAAGCCTGTGAACAAATCAGAAGCTTCCAAAACAACATCATTTCCAAGAAATAATCGAAAATCAAAGTGTTCTCAAACTGAAAAAGGTATGGTAATCCATATTACACGAATGTTGCAACTAAAAAAAAGGAAGGATTAAAAGACAAGGAAAAAATGCATATGAAAATGGAAGGAACTAAAAAATAACTCAACAAGACTCCGGCCATGCTGCACACACAGAACTTACTGCCCTCTCTTTCAATATAAAATTAGCATCTACCATATGCAAATCATTTAATCTAATAATCTTATCTATACTCCTAATACTACATACAAATGGACGAAAGATGTGGTTAGACAGCTCCCTTTGGAGATTGAACGCGAGTACTGTACTTGTTTATTTTAATTATTGTTGAGATTTGTGGATCCAATACAAGTCACAATCGGTTTTTGAAGATCAAGAAGAAGCAGCAGTGGCAACAACCAGTAGAAGCAGCAGCAATAGTCGACCGGTCGACTGTCAAATGAAAGAAGCAGTCGACTGCAAGCTCCATGTTTGGAAAAGACACAATTGTAGTCGACCGCCAGGTGAACAAGTTACTCTCTATTGGCTCGGGGGCTATTTGCGGTCAACCACCACTTCTTCAAAGTTGACCGCACGGCGCTGTATGATAAACAATTAAGATCTAATCTTTTGTAATTATATATATATATATATATATATATATATAATGTACGAATATTAAGGTTAAGTGATTAATATTTCAAGTGAGAAAGAGATCCAGCAGCCGTTGGATAAGAAAAGAATTGGAAAAGAAAAGAAAAACCCTACACCTTGGTGTGGTTAGATCTAGAGTGACTGTAACATTCTCTTCATTATTCACGTGGAAATCGCAGGAGTACCTCTGCGCGGGAAAGTAGCCAATGCATTTGGGTGAACCTTGAAAAAATCTTGTGTGTTCTCGTGTGCTTGGTAGATTTGTTTGTTCTCATTTTTTTATTAGTTTCTTTTGTTTGCATCTCAGATAGAGTTGATCCGCATGAAACTCAACAATTATAAGCAACATTCAAAAATTAATGATAACCATTAAACATTAAAGGAACAAATAAGAGTCCTAGGAGCACCTGTAGTCATTGGCTATTTTGCCAAAATTTCCAAAATTTGGGAAAAGACGTGCTGCAATTCGTTGGCCAATTACCCAAAATTTGGGTTTTGGATGAACAGTAATCGGCTATATTTGGGATCGGCTATATTTGGGAGACGAAATGGCAATTGCCAAAATATAGCTAACGAAAGATTGATTTATTGTTCGTTTGATCGGATGAAATATTATCTTTCGTCGGAGAGATTTTGTTTTTATTTCACCCTATCAGACGGAAAATAATATCCCGTCGCGATTTTTTTATCATCAGACGTGGGATTATTTCCCGTCCCTTAAATTTTTTTTAATTAAAAATGGTCAGACGGGAAATGATTTGTCATTTCCCGTCCCGTGCCATTTAAAAAAAACACGATCGGACGGGAAATCATTTCTCATCCGTCGATTTTAATTTTTTTAAAAAATTTGGGTTCAGAAAGGAGATGATCTCCCGTCCCAACACTTTTGTTTTTTTTATGGACTAGGCCTATATATATGTGTATGGGGATATATTAGGTATTAATTGAAATATAAGTAAGATTTAACATTTAATTATGATTATATTAATAGTTAATTAGGATTAATTTATGAGTTAATTACTGAAAAAAATCTTGGATGGGAAATTTCCCGTCTGTGCCAAAATAAAATAAAATTGTGCGACGAGGAATCATCTATCGTCCGTCCATTTTTTAAAATGAAAAGCCAAATTTTGGCTTTAAACGACTACAGCCGAAACCCAAAAATTCTATTCCTATATGCCAAATACCCAAAATTTGGCAATCAACGACTACACATGCTCTAATGACTAACAGCACGAAGGAAAAACATGGGGATTGCGCATGCCAAAATTCAAATATTGCACAATCAAAATACGCAAATGGATAAATCAGTCAAATTTTATTTCATGCTTCCCCAGAAAGATAACGGTCTTTCACAATGATGGTCTGATCCAAACAAGTGGTTTTAGAAAATGTCACTAGTAGTATTCAAAAGGAGATTAGGAGAATTTTATAACTGACAGTACTACATGACACATGCAATGCATGGACTTAAAAAAGAAGTGGACTTATTATTATTTTCTAGAAAGCATATAACATCAAGAAGAAACGCAGAAAACATATAAAAAAGATAAATAATGAAATGGACTTGTTATTTTCTAGAATGTTTTAAAAAGTGTGCTAAATATGGTATGTGAAAAATCACACAAAATATAAAGCAGGTTGGATCTACACACACAGTGTTGATCTTATTTGTTGAAAACTTTTATAGTTATAATAGTAAAGAAATTGAACAAGCAAGAAAGGATGTAGGACAAGGTGGTTTGATCTTTGAGAATGAAGTCCAATTCCTTCCACAAGCATTTGATAATAATTGATATGTTTCCTTTTGGGGAAAAAGACCACATGCATATAATTGGCTTCTTTTAAAAAGATCTACGATGAAATAAAACTAATACTAAATACCCTAGTTTAACTTATACAAGAAAACTTTGCAAAGTACCCTAGTTCAGTTCTAACAAAAATATACTAAGTATAAATTTTTATTCACTTTTCCATTGAATGTGTTCTTTATGTCTATTTATTGTTCTTACCAACAGAATAGGTGTTTACATGTGACCTTCAGCAAAATTATTCCAATATTTTCTCAAAAATTTTATGACTAAAGAATTTTATGTCACATTAGAAATATATGATGATTGTAATGCAATTAGGTAGTAAATAATGTTCTAACTGGAAAATACATCCATTGTAAATGGTCACGACTCTAATGTTATTTACTCCACTGCACCTCCGGTGAGGCAAAAACCTTTGACAACATCCTATTGGCAATCCATCGCACATGCAAACAAAAAACAGAGTAACTTAAACGATAGCGAACAAAATGTGACGAACATAATGAAAACATAACTGAACCACAGAATATAAAAATAATCTGAGCAAAACCAGAGGTAAACAAAGAGATAACAACTGAACAGGATAATAGAAACTGGGATTGCAGGTGTGGAAGGTTGGATTTCCAGATCCCAAGAAAATTTACAAATAAAATAAGAATATTTAGGAACAATTTATTTTGAGGAAATTAAAATTCATGTAACAAAGGGAGATGTTAACAAAAATGACAATGACAATATTACAAAACTGGGATGTTGTTGTCTAAATGGACTATGTAACAAAGTGAGCCATACATACAAACACAAAACGGATCCACAAAATATTAGAACAATCTGAACCTAAAAAGAGTTACATCCAATAACAAGAGAAAACAACATACCAGTTGAGGTTGGCTTCAAAATGTTGAGTTTTAATACTAAAAAAAAACAAAAAGCAAAAAAAACATGTATGACAAGGTGGTTTAGTGACTGAAGTTAGCCAATGTAAGTTCAATTTCTTCCACAATCATTTAATATTTTTCTTTTTGGGGAAAAAATACAATAAGAATTTAATAGGTTTTCCGTTATAAAATCTTTCAGATCAAACAAGACATTTTAATTTTACAAGAAAAACTTACCAAACAGTAAAATAACTTGCTCAGTTCCTTCTGAAGTGTTCCTTATGTCTACTTTTTTTCTTCCAGATAGAATAGTGTTGTTTTACATATATTCCAATGATTTTTTTCAAAATTATCATGACTGAACAATTTTATGCACATTAGAAAAAGATGATGATCATGATGCAATGAGGTAGTAAATAAGGTTTACTTTAGAAAACATGTGCGCTCTACTCGGTCACAATTCTAGTATTTTCTACTCTACAATCCACTAGATCTCTGGTAAAGTAAAATCCTTAGCATAAACTCTTTTTTCAGTCAGACAAAAAATAGCTAATGCATAGCACATAATGTAGGCATGAAGAACAGAATTTAACCAAAAGGATTTTTCGACAATTTGACATTAGAACAGTATAAAAAAATCTAAGCACAAACAAATAACAAGAGAAGAACTAGAGAAGCCACATGAGTTAAGGATTTGTGTTTAACTTGAACAATATTCCGAAATAACTTCATTTCGTTTTATTTTATATATACTAGTAATTTGCACGTGCGATGCGCGTCCTAATAATTATTTTTTAAAGAGAAAATACTAAGACATAATTTGGCAACAAACCTAAGATCTCACTTTACTCATCACATACTCTTCACAACTTATCCCAGGCGGCAATAACTTTTATTTTATATGAATGACTTTTGTAAATAATTATGTTGTAAATAAATTTGAACTTTGGGGTTATTATGGTAACTAACAACTAAATGAATGGTTGATATAACTCTCACTTAAAAATAAATGGTTGAGATTAGATGGTTGGTTGAATGGTTGTCTACAAATTACAACTCTAACTCTCCCATTATAATATTAGAGATAAAAATACAAAATTGCTTGCTCTTATTCAAGAAAATAGCAAAAAATTATTTTTATAAAAGAAAAGATATTCCCAAAAAAGTTTTATAAGTCAACAATAGTAAGTAAGTTTAGACTCCAAATAATACAGCGCAGTTTAAGTATTAAAAACAAAATTAAAAAAAAAAACACAAATCCCTACTCTCATTCTTCAAACATCTTTAAAATCCTAAGAATTAAATATAAAAAAAATTAAAAAAACACTAGATACTAATCATTCAAATTTTAACTCAAGAACTAGAATGTGAAGAGTTAAAAAATAATAATAATAATTTAAACACGCTGATAAAAATAGGAAATGAAAACAACAGATGTAGTAAATGCCAAATCCAAAACTGTGAGATATCGGAAGAGTAAAGCTTCAACCACTACCAATTTCAGTACCATTCTCTTCACTACCTTACATGGCACACTCCTATTGGAGAGTTCCCCACCTACTCTCTCTTCCAAGTTCCACCACCTATTGGAGTGTGCCATCTAAAGGTAGTGAAGAAAACCCTCAACATCGAGAAATAAATTAGTCGCAACTATTTAATTAAACAGATCCAACTTCGCTTTCCAGAAAAGCATTTATGACTAATCAGATCATTAAGCAACAGTATCCACATCAAAACTCACCAAAACTCATCATTATCAAACTGACCATGAAAACGGAGAATAAAAAACTCCTACATCCAACTCGCATATGATAATCACACAAAACCACAAAAAGAACACCATGAAATCTCCTCAAAACTCGTGCACCTCATCTCAAATGTAAACCCTAAGTTTAAAAAAACAGAACTAACTTATTTCCAAAACGCTTTTACATCTAATCAGCCGATTAAAAAACCGTATCAACATCAAAACCTCAACAAAACCGTCCGATCTCTTCGAAACTGTGCAACTCATACAATTTCCGACTCTAACGTCATCTCAAATCCATCCAACAGGGATTGGGATCCTCTACTCTGCCAAAAATCAAGTGTATTATTATACACTTAGTAATTGTGGCCCTCAATCTTAGATTAAGTTGGATGGATGGCCACAATTAATTAGGCTATAATATCATCCCTTAAATCAAGTAAATTAATTTATTTTTTCCATATCAGTATTCATTATAAATAGACTTATGAGATTAGTTTCCATCTAAATCGATTTCAGAACCAGTATGGAAAGTAATTTTTTGGTAAAAGACCCTAAAATAAGTAAACTAATGGCACACTACCTTTACTCGTATCAATCATCCCTTAAATCAAGTAAATAAATTTATTTTTCCATATTAGTATTCATTATAAATTTAGACTTGCGAGATTAGTTTCCATCTAAATTGATTTCAGAACCTGTCTGGAAAGTAATTTTTTTGGTAAATGACCCTAAATAAGTAAACTAATGGCACACTACCTTTACTCTTATCAATCTCTTTTCAAGTATGATTCTTCAATGTTTGTGAAGAAAATCATGATAAAATTTAACTTGTGAGAGTACAGGAGAAACAAAGGAGAAGAAAAGATATTTGTTTCTTATTAATTACCCTTATTGCAACCTTTCTTTTTTCATTCTTATTCTTCAAGTCTTGATTAACATGTGTTAAATACCTTGAAATATATTGTGAATCTAATGCAAAAAATAAGAGCTTAACGGACATCACCATGTATAAGAAAATAAATTCAAGGCACTTAAAAATTTTGGATTACGGAGTTTTAAAACAGAAACTTTCCTTGTGTCTAAAATAAGATTTAAAAGTTCATTGAAACTTAAATGGAAAGTAATTTAATTATCTTCAATTAAGGGATCTAATCGGATGCTAATTTAACACAATAACATGACGTCATCATCGCTAAATAACAGAGCACAACTAGGGATGGCAACTGGGCCGGGTCAACCGGCGACCCACCCGCGACCCGGCCCACAAACCCGGCCCGTTTAAGCACTTCGCGGGTTCGGGTCGAACCCGGTGAACAGTACTGGGTCGACCCGGATTGCAATTTACGCGAATCGAATTCGCGAAACCCGGCCCACGAACCCGTTCCAACCCACGAATTGGACCCGTTAACCCGCGGGTCGACCCGCAGTTTTCGACCCGTTCGACCCGTGACGGGTCAACCGTTGACCCGCGGGTCGAACGGGTCGAAAACAACGGTCGACGCTGCTGCTCTGCTGGCTCTGGATGGAGCCGTTGCAAACGGCTCTAGGAGCCGTTGTTTGGGGTTTTTTTTTATATTTTTTTTTGTTTTTTCCCACTAATAAGCCTATAAATATCCCCAAAAAATCTCAAAAAAATCACACCTCACTCTCTTACTCTCTCTACTATTATACATCATTTTAAAGAATTTTTGAACAATTGTAGTATTCATCAAATAATTGTACAAGGAGGCATATACCTGATCAAATTTCGGTCGTATCGGAAACAAAATTCAACGTCTTCAACGTCTTCAACTCTCTTCAACCCTCGTCAAATCTACTTCAACCTCTTCTCAACTCTTCAATTGCGGAATCGGCAAAGCGCTCCTCCATCTTTTCTATTATATTCTTATTTTCACGGTTTTTTTTACATACGCGTATTCTACGGTAAACGGTATCAAAATATCTCTCTCTCTTGTTAAATTTTTTTTTGCGTTGTAGTTAAAATTATTGTTTGTTTTTTGAACTTCTCTATCTTAACTCTCTTGTTTTTTAGATTTTTTTTGTATAATTCACCGCTCCTACATTGTAGATTTTTTTAATATATTTTAGCACATTACCACATTATGTCTAGATCATGCGGTAGCTGTAGTAGCGGACAAGATTCCTCCTCCTCTTCACGTAGGCCACCAATTGTCCCAACTAGTGAGCCCGCCCAAGATTACATTGATCCTACTATGGAACAATGGGGTACACACGACATGGAATGGATGTTGTAGGTGACATTCAATTAGAAGAAGAAGAACAACAACAACAACCCGAAACCACACAACTCCGTAGTAGTAGGAAAAGTAGAGGAGAAACTAGCGATTGACACAAGTTTTATGAGTATATCCCGGACGAACATACTCCGGGTGTAGGTTTGAAAGTGTGTAAAACATGTAGTAAAACATACAAATTCAAGAGGGGTGACGGCACCGGTACAATTAGTAGGCACATACAACATAATCATAAAGAACTTCTTGATCAAATACAAGGCCAACAAAAAATCAACCCTAGGACCGGTCAAGTAGATAGCCACTCTTATGATCCCGAACTTGTTCGTCGGGAAATGGTCCGATTAGTCATTAAGGAAGAGTTGCCATTTTCCTATCCCGAGAGTAGGAACTTGGAAAATTTTAATAAAACGGCCTTAAATCCTCATTTTAAAAGAATTCCGAGAAATACTTGCAAATCGAATTGTTTTAAAATGTATGTTGAAATGTAGGACGCGTTGATTGCAATTTTATGGAGTTTAACTTGTAGGGTTAGTTTAACTTCGGATTGTTGGACGGGTGTCAACAATATTCCAACGATGAAAATAACCTGTCATTGGATCGACAATGATTGGATCTTCAAAAAAGAATCATATCACTTGCGGCGTTTCCGTATCTCCATAGTGGCGCTGAAATAGCAAACCGTATTATAAAAATTTGTGATGTTTTTCATATTCGCGATAAAATTATGGCTATTAGTTTTGATAATGCATCTAACAACAATGTAGCAATTACTACTTTAAAATCTGTATTAAACCCTCCATCTGACAATATCTTTCATGTTAGATGTGCATGTCATATTATAAATTTATGTGTTCAAGATGCATTAAGAATAGCTAATCCATATATACATAAAATTAAAAATTGTGTACATTTCATTGCACTAAGTCCAAGCATTTTACAAGAATGGAAAGCTTGGTGTAGGGTTAGAAATGTTCCTTTTAGAAAATTTCCAAAAGATGTTAGACACCGATGGAATTCTACTTTTGATTTACTAAATGTTGTCACCGATTATAAAGCAGTTGTAAATGATTTTTGTATCGCAAAAAATATGCACAATTTTGAAATGACTCCCAACGATTAGGTTTTTTGCCGAATCTTTGTTGAAATTTTTAGAACCTTTTAAAACCGCAACTTTAAAGTTTTCAAAAACATATGAATCTACGTCTAGTAGCATTTTTATTGAATTAGTTAGCATGATGCAAATATTTAACGAAATGTTAAATGATCCCTATATTAGTGACATTGTAATACCTGCATTTAAAAAATTTTGAAATATTATTTTCCTCCTCCTATGTTGATTTGTGTTGCTACTGTTATGGATCTCCGTATCAAATTAGAAGGTACGAAGAATTTGATAGAAATGTTTTTTAGGATATTTAGAGAACAATGTAGAATTAACAACTGATTGCGCTACTTTTTTAGTTCAGTTTGAATCTACGTTAAATAACTTGTATGATTATTATGATAGACGTTTTGCTTCTAGTAGTACAACTTCTGTAGTTAGTTCTTCTTCTGGTAGTTCTAAAGGTAAGGGTAAAAGTAGAATTGGTGATAGAACATTTAGTTTACTTGAACAAATTCAATCTAAAAAACCTAGGACTAATCAACCAAATGAATTAAATTGGTATAACCAACAGGATACTGAGCCTACTCTTTCTCCACTAGATATTTTACAATGATGGAAAGAACATGAACACACTTTTAGTATTCTGTCTATTATGGCTAAAGATTTGCTAACTCCTCTTGTCTCTACAGTTGCTTCTGAAAGTGCATTTTCTACAAGTGGCAGGGTTCTATCTGATTACAGAAATCGGTTGAAGCCCGAGGCGTTGGAGATGCTCGTTTGCACAGAAGACTGGCTGAAGGCTGAAGATAGGACGCACGGGAAAGCACTATCAAGTTCCACAAGTGGGAGCAACTCGCCCGAAGAACAACAACAACAACAACAACAACAACAGCAATAGCTTTTCTTGTTATGTCAAATTAGAAAACTTGTACTCAATTAAAATTGTATATAACAAATATGTTATGGTATAAAACTTATTTGTAAATTGAATTCTTCATTTCGTTATAAATTGTTCAAATTGTATAACTTAAATTTATATGAATAAAATTTCAAAATTTGTTGTCAATTTCACTCTTTCAATCTTATTATTATTATTACGATTTTTTTTGTTTATTAGTATTATTACTTAGTATTATAATTAAACATCATTTGGGGATATTTGAAGAATTGTAGTATTATTACTTATTAGTATTATTACTGAATTACATACTTAGTATTATAATTAAACATCATTTGGGGATATTTGAAGAATTGTACTATTATTACTTATTAGTATTATTACTTACTTAGTATTATAATTTTTTAAGAAATGTAGTATTCATCAAACAAAAATATGGTTGTTTGTATACATCATTTGTAAAATTATTATTATTATTAGTTTAATTTAAGCTACAAAAAATAAATAAATAAATAAATAAATAAATAAATAAATATATATATATATATATATATATATATATATATATATATATATATATATATTATTATTATTATTATTATTATTATTAAACGGGCCAATCCGCGGGTCAACCCGGCCCAACCCGGGTTGAGCCCTAAAGGGTTCACGGGTTGGGCGGGTCACCCAAACGAAGACGTAGCCCGGCCCGGCCCAGCCCGTATAAGGGGCCAACCCGGCCCGGACCGGCTACGAATTCGTGGTTGGGCCCAGCCCGGCCCGAACGACCCGTTCGCCACCCCTAAGCACAACAATAAACAAACTAAACCGTAATGAGTTCAAGAAGATACTTACATCGTACTGGCAGAGATCGCGGTTAGCGACCTGGACTAGAAAGTGATTTGCAAGAACGACGCACTTAATCCCCGCCGTTCCTGTACCCCGGCCTCGCTGGATGCTTGTACACCTTCTCCGACGACGGCGCCCTCGCCACCAACTCGTCAGTGTCCCTCGCCGTCACAGCCATCTCCTCCTCCTTCGCTTCACCGATCGCCATCTTCTCCACCTCCGCGCTTAGCGCACGCTCCGTCTGTACGGTGATCGACTGTGAAGATGCCGTCGGGTTCGCGCGCGAGCTCGACGGTTGCGTTCTCGGATCGACGATCGACGCCGGAACTTGCTGTTGCTGAGGTGGCGGTCCACCTCTTCGACCGCCGCCGCCTCTACCGCCGCGGCGACCACCGAGACCCCACGGTCCTCTTCCAGACATTGAGATCTGAGATCAAAATTGAAAAAGAAGAGAAGATGATGAGAGAGAAAGAGAGAGTTGGTTGAAAGGGAAATAGGGGAGTACATAGTGAGAGAGAGGTCGAGTTTAAATAGCGACGAGAAGAAACGAAAGGGCGAGCGAAATTGTAGTACCGCACCCGAAAACGTGCCCACCCACTGGGTCCCACGTCTAGTCAAGGGGTCATTAAAGATCGGTGTTTTATTGTAATACTAGATTTGTCCGTGGGCACGTGCCTACTTCGGAACGATACAAAACACGAAAAGCCATGTAAACAGTAAAACAACAATTATGTAACTCAAGTTTGAATAGTATGACAATAATTAGTTGTAAAATATGTTAATTATAAATGTGGGTGTAAATCTAACTTCTTAGAACTTTAAGTGTAGAAAATGATGAAATTTAATATTTGAAGAGATATATTTGCTATTTTCAATATAACATGTGCAATAAAAAAACATAAAAAATCTAAAAATTTACAGACCTGAAATCTTAAAATCTAAATTTCTAAATAAATAAAGAAAAAATGGGAGAGAGAGGTAGGGAGAGAGAAAGAGAGAAATATGAAAAAGTGAAAAAGATAAGAAAGAGAGAGTAATAAAGTAATGAGTTTTTTAGTTTTGGGGGAAAAAATTTGGTTTTGGGATTTGAAATTTTGGGAGGGAAAAAATATGTTTTGTGAGGTAGATCTGAGCCTTTGATTTTAGGAGGATTGAAGGTGAGCCACTTGATAGCTTTCTTTGTGTTTTATTATATAGATAGGTTTGTCCGTTGATACGTCTTTGGAACGTGCACCTTGTTATTTATATAAAATAGTTTTAGAGGTTTAACAAATTAATTGAAGTAGCAAACATATTATATGATAAATTTTTGAGAGTCCATCAAAAAATATGTTATATAAGTTTTTTAATTTTTAAAATTATTTTTAAAGTTTTTAAATTTTTTATTTTGTAAAAATTTTTAAAATTTTTATTTTCTTAATTTTTGGAATAGAAGCGAGAGGGAGATAGAGGAAAAAATAAATAAATAAATATAGGAGTTTTTTGAGGGGATTTGAATTTGAGTTTTGAAAGAAAACTTTTTAGAGAAAAATATGTTTTATAAGATTAGATCTAAGCCTTTGATTTTTTGGGAGATTGAAAGAGAGACACGTGATAGCTTCCTCTGTGTTTTATTATACTAGTAGTCTACACGTGCGATGCACATTTTAATAATTTCAAAAAATAAAAATAAACACGTGTGATGCACGTTTTAATAATTTAAAAAAATAAAAATAAAAACTCTTACGTAGGAAGGATTTGAACCGGAAACCTCCTTTATATTAGTTATGCACGTGCGTTGCACATGTTGGTAGAATGACAAAATGATAAATGACACTAAGGCCTTCTCCCATTATAATATTAGATTAGATAGATTAGATAGATTAAGATATATAGAGATATAGAGATAGTTATGCATGTGCGTTACACGGGTTGGTAGAAGGACAAATTACACTAAGACCTTCTCCCATTATAGTAGTAGAGATAGATGTAAAGTGGAGAGGAGACGGTCAGCCCCACGACGCGTGGGGACCATACTCCGTACACCAGGAGGAAATTATATAACTTTCTAAATGACCTAAATGCCCTCCATTAACATTTGGAAATTGCGATCGTGCCATCATTCGGAGCTTGGTGGAGAAGGAACGGCCAAATAAAGTGATCGTACCATTATTCGAACCTTGTTGAAGAAGGAACGGCCAAATAAAGTGATCGTACCATTATTCGAACCTTGTTCAAGAAGGAACGGATATGTTTTGGGGAATTTTTTAACAAAATGACCCACTTTTTGAAAGTATTTATGAAACTGATCTACTTTCCAAACTATTTATCAAATTGACCTACGGCTATATGACGAATTTTTTGCCTTCATAGGCCACTTTTTGAAAATGTTTGTGTTTTTGGACCAGTTCCCTAACTATTAGCGCTTTTGGGCTACTTTGTGTCACGTCAGCAGCGGCCGCTATTCCCAATAGCGGTCTCTTCATTTCGAAGTCGCTAATGGGAATAGCGACTTTTGTTTTAGTTTTTTTTAAAATTTTTTGTTTGTCGTCGCTATTCCCACTAGCGACGTTAGTATAATGAGATTAGTGAGCTCGAATGAATGTATTGTGACACTTAGCGATTCCTAAAGAGCTTTTCCCAAAAATTTAAAACTGAGGTCGCTATTTCCAATAGCGACCTTAGTTTTAAAAATAAATTGATTGTCATTTTTCAGAGAGCAAAATCTCTCTAGATTTTGCTGAGTGTTAGAATTCAGCTCATTAAAGGTCGCTGATATGGCTAAAAATAGGATTAAATCGGGACCGTTCACACTGGACACGAATCTTAAAGCTCAGGGGTAAAACGGTAATTTCACCTACTATCGGATCTGAGACGGGTACTGGATCTCCTTTCCAAAGATCCAATAACTCGCGAACGGATCCACCTCAACTGGGTACGGGTCCGAACCCAAAACGAACCCAGTCCAGCAGGATAGAATTAGGGTTTCTGATTCAGCCAAATCAACGGCCCTGATTCGTATCTATCCTTTCATCGGGAATCAGGGATCACATTCCTTATCTGATTACGAGGATTTTATTCCTTATCAGATCACAGGGATCACATTCCTAATCTGATCCCTAAGGCGACTATAAATACCCCCCATCCACCACCGTTATGAGGTAATCAATCTTTTACCAATTTACGCTCTTTCATAATCATTCCTGATTACTGACTTGAGCGTCGAAGGGTGCGTCGCCGGGATCAACCCCGGTGTCTCGCACTTTTTGCAGGTGAACGGCAGGAGTCAACGGTCAAACTCCGGCGGAACAGGTTTCAGGTTTGCTATTCAAGTTTTCCAAGAATCCACAAATACTATCTGTTTGCCCCCACACCAGATTTAGCAGGTAACAGATTGGCACCGTCTGTAGGAAGCAAACGAGTAGCAACCTCTCCTCTTCCCGTCGGTCAGATCTCCTCCGGCCATGCCTCCAAGGAAAGTAAGATCCAGAGGGTCCAACCGAGGACCCAATCCCGTCGATCCCCAACAGCAACAGGAAGTCCCCCTCCAACCCATTCAGCAGCAGGGGTAACTTCCCCCTCAAACTGAGGAGCCTCTCCAGCAGGACCAACTCCCTCCTCAGAATCTTCAACCCCCTCGGGGTCCAACCGGGACGCAGAATGCCGGTGCGGGGGGCTCGCGTCCCAATCCTTAGAAGCAACCTCTCCATCAGGACCGCGTCTCCATAACAACCTTTCTTCCGATTCTATGGCATCCCATAATCCCCGAGCTTCTGATCTTCGCAATACCATCCTCAATCGGCAGAAGGAAGAGGATCTTCGCTGCCGTTTGGATGAAAGGCGGGCCCGAGAGGGAGCCTCCCGCCAACAACGTCTAAATGAACGATCTCCTCATCGCCGAGACTACAGAAGGTCCCCTACTCGAAGAGGGCGAAGGGAGTCCCCTCAGCGTCATCGGCGGAGAACTCATTCTCCAGTAAGCCGAGCCACACATAGGGACCGCCAAGCTGGAGAGGCACCAGTCACAAGGGCAGACCTTTAAGACTTCCAAGCGACAGTCTTACGGGACCTCAATATCACCTCAAAGAACGACCAGAGGCCTCCTACTCATGAGCCAACTAGGAGCCATCGCCTTCACACTCTCATTCCTCGTCCATCTCCAAGCTACCATCGCTGCAGCCCCAGTCCACCCTCGTACGAAGATGAGTCCCAGGGGCTCGGCAAGGTATGATCAAAGAGAAGACTCGGTCTACCTCCGTATCCACGAGATGGAGAGGCGCCTCGGCCGAATTGACAGGGAAGAAGAGCAACGGGCGATAAACCTCTCGCCTGAGCAGACCTCCATTCTCCTGCAACTTACTAACCTTTAACAACGAGTTCAGAGTCCAACACTTGGCTCGATTCTGCTTCGGATAACTTGCTCTTAAGCGAGTTAGAAGTGGTTCGCCATTCGGAATTGCTCCCACAACCGTTGAATCCCTCTAACGACGAGTTCGAAGTCCAACACTTGGCTCGATTCTGCTTCGGATAACTTGCTCTTAAGCGAGTTAGAAGTGGTTCGCCATTCGGAATTGCTCCCACAACCGTTGAATCCCTCTAATGACGAGTTCGGAGTCCAACACTTGGCTCGATTCTGCTTCAGATAACTTGCTCTTAAGCGAGTTAGAAGTGGTTCGCCATTCGAAATTGCTCCCACAACTGTTGAATCCCTCTAACGACGAGTTCGGAGTCCAACACTTGGCTCGATTCTACTTCGGATAACTTGCTATTAAGCGAGTTAGAAGTGGTTCGCCATTCGGAATTGCTCCCACAACCGTTGAATCCCTCTAACGATGAGTTCGGAGTCCAACACTTGGCTCGATTCTGCTTCGGATAACTTGCTCTTAAGCGAGTTAGAAGTGGTTCGCCATTCGAAATTGCTCCCACAACCGTTGAATCCCTCTAACGACGAGTTCGGAGTCCAACACTTGGCTCGATTATGCTTCGGATAACTTGCTCTTAAGCGAGTTAGAAGTGGTTCGCCATTCGGAATTGCTCCCACAACTGTTGAATCCCTCTAACGACGAGTTCGGAGTCCAACACTTGGCTCGATTCTGCTTCGGCTAACTTGCTCTTAAGCGAGTTAGAAGTGGTTCGCCATTCGGAATTGCTCCCACAACCGTTGAATCCCTCTAACGACAAGTTCGAAGTCCAACACTTGGCACGATTCTGCTTCGGCTAACTTGCTCTTAAGCGAGTTAGAAGTGGTTCGTCATTCGGAACTGCTCCTACAACCGTTGATTCTCTCACTTAAATAGCGAGTTCGGAGCTCACAACTCTCTCTTAGAGTTGCTCCTTAAACTCGTCTTCCAAATGACTCTCCCCCAGAGCCGAGCTCTTCACTCCGCTCGCCTCCAAAGCAGACCTCTTTTCAACGAGTTCGGAGCTCACAACTCCCTCCTAGACTCGTCTTCCAGATGGCTCTATTCCAGAGCCGAGCTCTTCACTCTGTTCGCCTCCAAAGCGGATCTCTTTTCAACGAGTTCGGAGCTCACAACTCCCTCCGAGAGTTGCTCCTCAAACTCGTCTTCCAGATGGCTCTCTTCCAGAGCCGAGCTCTTCACTCCGCTCGCCTCCAAAGCGGACCTCTTCTCAACGAGTTCGGAGCTCGCAACTCCCTCCTAGAGTTGCTCCTCAAACTCGTCTTCCAAATGGCTCTCCCCCAGAGCCGAGCCCTTCACTCCGCTCGCCTCCAAAGCGGACCTCTTTTCAACGAGTTCGGAGCTCACAACTCCCTCCTAGAGTTGCTCCTCAAACTCGTCTTCCAGATGGCTTTCTTCCAGAGCTGAGCTCTTCACTCCGCTCGCCTCCAAAGCGGACCTCTTCTTAACGAGTTCGGAGCTCACAACTCCCTCCTAGAGTTGCTCCTCAAACTCGTCTTCCAAATGGCTCTCCCCCAGAGCCGAGCTCTTCGCTCCGCTCACCTCCAAGGCAGACCTCTTTTCAACAAGTTCGGAGCTCACAACTCCCCCTAGAGTTTCTCCTCAAACTCGTCTTCCAGATAGCTCTCTCCTAGAGCCGAGCTCTTCGCTCCTGCTCGCCTCCAAAGCGGACCTCTTCTCAACGAGTTCGGAGCTCACAACTCCCTCCTAGAGTTGCTCCTCAAACTAGTCTTCCAGATGGCTCTCTCCTAGAGCCGAGCTCTTCACTCCGCTCATCTCCAAAGCGAGCCTCTTCTAAGCGAGTTCAGAGCTTAAAACTCTCCCATAGAGTTGCTCCTTGCACTCACTTCATAGAATGGGTCTTCCCAGGGCTCGTACGAGGATCTTCCTAACGCATCTTCTCCACCCCTAGGAGTAGAGCTCCTCTTCAAAAATCTCCAAAACCAAACAGCACATCACAAAGCTTCGGAGCTCTTCACCTCTCCCATATGCCGACCCCTCCTCCGTCATCGAGCTCACCTCAATGAGCTCCGCCATGGACGAGCTCCACTACGCCGAGCTACCGAGCTACTATGGGCAGAGGGCGAGCTATTGAGTCACCGGGCCGAAGGGACGAGGTACCAACCTCCACATATGGAGAAAAAAACCGCCGAGCTAGTTTCACCGTCGGATTGTCTCAAAAAAAGTGCTAGAACATGATGAACGGCTCAGATCGCGCTACGTCTCCACAAAACGACAAGATAACGTTTTCTCGAAATTCGAGCCTCTTGTCTTGTGATTCGCGCCACGATCGTGATCAACCGTCCAGATGGAGCCACATTGCTCGGATCTGAAATCCGAGCTACCAATCTACCGAACTGCAAGGTGGCGAAAAATGTGCCTCAAAATCCGTGCTCGGATTCGCCGAACAAGCAAGCAGATAAAGAGGAAGAAAGAAAAAGAGGCTAACGGGTCGGGGTCGGATCCGATACCCACGATCCGACCCATACCCTTCTTGGCTTCTTCATTCTTCTCCTTCTTCTTCAGTCTTCCCGCCAAAAGTACCCAACACTTCCCTCTTCTTCACTGTGCGAAAGAACAAGGCAGAGGAGAGCACCCGAATGCCTCTCCTCCCCTTCTTCTTTCTTCTCAAGGCCGAGCTCTGCCATGGCTGAGCCACCGAGCCGAGGTGCCGAGGTACCGACCTCCACATATGGAGAAAAATGCTTCCGAGCCAGTTTCACCGTCAGATTGTCTCAAAATTCGTGCTAGAACATGATGAACAGTTCAGATCGCGCCACGTTCCACAAAACGACAAGATAACGTTTTCTCGAAATTTGAGCCTCTTGTCTCGTGATTCGCGCCACGATCGAGATCAACCGTCCAGATTGAGCCACGTAGCTCGGATCTGAAATCCGAGCTCCCGAACTACCGAACTGCAAAGTGGCAAAAATGCACCTCAAAATCCATGCTCGGATCTGCCGAACAAGAAGCATCTGCCGAACAGCAAAAAAAAAAGGGGGGGGGGCACGAGGGCCGGGGTCAACCCGTTAAGGGATCCGAACCCATGACCCACTTCAGATTCACTCCTTCTCCCCTATACTTTGGCGCCAAAAAACCCATCAGAACAAAAGACAGCTTCTTCAAAACCCAAGCTCTCACCTTCAACCTCCGTCTCCCTCTTCCTCAACACTACTCAATTGAACCCACTCGTTAACCTCATCACCAAGCTTCGAGCTCCGCCTTCCGCTCCCCCTTTGTCAAAGCTGCACACCGAGGCTTCATGCCGAGCAACTGTGCCGAGCTCCCCTGTCGAAGCTTACCGTCGAAGCTCCGTCATCCTCCTCGACGAGCTACCACCTCACCATTACAAAGCTCTGAGGCCGAGCCCAAGCTTCCACCAGCTCGAGTGAACTCCTCCTTCAACCTCGAGCACTCACAACTCCACCCTCATCGAGCTCCGTCATCGAGCTCACCTCCGAGCTCAAGCCACACCGAAGAACCCACTGTCGACCCCATCTCCTTCAACACCGAGCTCACCTCAATGGCCCCGCCGAGCTCACCCAAGCTACCAAATCGTCGAGCTCGCCACAGTCGGAGTTGCCCAATGGCGAAGCACCCCGCGTTTGCCGCTCATCCTCGCCGACTCCAAAGCTCGATCTCGGCTCACTAGCGAGAGTCTGAGCTTCGACTCCGATGCTCCTCGCCACCTTCACCGAAGAGCTCCGCGCTGAGCTCGACCTCTCCATCCCGTTCGTCAACTTGCCGAGCTTCTCCTCTAGATGAGCCCCGAACTCCAAGCAACGCCGACGTCGAAACTCTCCACGGTGCCGAGCTCCCTTGCCGAAGCTCCCCTGCCAAGCTCCATGTCGAAACTCTCCACGGTGTCGAACCCATAGCCGAGCTCGTCTCCTTCAACCGAGCTCCACTCTCTTCGCCTTCACGAGCTTCGTACCCAACTCTGTCGAGCTCCACGGCGCACGGAGAAGAGTTCAGAGAGGGAGCCGAGAGAGAGGAGGAGAAGGCGGGAATAGGAACTCGGAGAAGAGTCGAAGAAGAGGAAGAAGAGAAAGAAAGAACAGAGACGAAGAAGAGTTCGAAGGAGAAGAAAGAAAGAAACAGGGCTGCGGAGAAAGAAAGAAAGAAAGAAAAAATATATAAATAAATAAATTCCCACGTGGCGGATGTGGCTTCATCTCCAAGCTTCGGCAATTGCCGAGGCGCCGAGCCGAGCGGTCGAGGTACCGACCTTGTAATTGGAGAAAAAACCTGCCGACCCACACGATCCGTCCGATCATCTCAAAATTCGCGTCACGACACGATCGGCGTCCAAAAATGCGCCACGTGTCCAGAACGTGATCTGCTTTGCGATGTGCGAGCATCTGATCATGATCGACGCTCAGAAACGTGACACATGTCCAGGTAATATTTAATTTATTTATTTATTTGTTTTAATTATTTAAAAAATCTGAAAAAATATTTAAAAAATTGAAAAAAATTAATTAAAAATTCTAAAAATAATTATTTATTCAGAATTAGAATAATTATTAAATTAGAATAATTAATTAATATTTTCGATAATTAATTATTTAATTCGGAAAATGAATAAAAAATTCAAAAAAATGAGAAAAAATTCAGAAAAATCTGGAAAAATCACCAAAAATCCAGAAAATTCTGAGAATATTTTTGGGTATTTTACAAGCCCAGAATAACACCGTTACACCCCGAGCGAGATCCAAACTCCTTTATGAACACCGATAAAATCCCGTACGCCATTAGAACAGTAAAACTACTCCTCAAAGGCCGATCAAACTCAGTCTTCGGGAGTGGGGGGCTCGTGATATGGCTAAAAATAGGATTAAATCGGGACCGTTCACATCGGACACGAATCTTAAAGCTCAGGGATAAAACGGTAATTTCACCTACTATCAGGTCTGAGACGGGTACTGGATCTCCTCTCCAAAGATCCAATAACCCGCGAACGGATCCACCTCAACTGGGTACGGGTCCCAACCCGAAACGAACCCAGTCCAGCAGGATAGAATTAGGGTTTCTGATTCAGCCAAATCAACAGCCCTAATTCGTATCTATCCTTTCACCGGGAATCAGGGATCACATTCCTTATCTGATTACGAGGATTTTATTCCTTATCAGATCATAGGGATCACATTCCTAATCTGATCCCTAAGGCGACTATAAATACCCCTCATCCACCACCGTTATGAGGTAATCAATCTTTTGCCAATTTACGCTCTTTCATAATCATTCCTGATTACTGACTTGAGCGTCGGAGGGTGCGTCGCCGAAATCAACCCCGGTGTCTCGCACTTTTTGCAGG
This sequence comes from Hemerocallis citrina, assembly GCA_017893485.1. NCBI lineage: Eukaryota > Viridiplantae > Streptophyta > Magnoliopsida > Asparagales > Asphodelaceae > Hemerocallis > Hemerocallis citrina. The sequence goes on from CM030368.1 coordinate 37,231,748, forward strand.
TGAACGGCGGGAGTCAACGGTCAAACTCCGGCGGAACAGGTTTCAGGTTTGCTATTCAAGTTTTCCAAGAATCCACAAATACTATCTGTTTGCCCCCACATCAGATTTAGCAGTAACAGTCGCTAATCCTATCAGCGCCCTCATTATACTAAGGTCACTAGTGGGAATAGCGACGGCTAAAAAAAATTCAAAAAAAATTACAATATAGGTCGCTATTCCCATCAGCGGTCTCAAAATGAAGAGGCTGCTAGCGGCCGTTGCTGACGTGGCACAAATAGCCCAAAAGTGCTAATAGTTGGGCAACTGGCCTAAAAACGCAAATATTTTCAAAAAGTGTTCTATGTAGGCAAAAAACTCCTATATGACGCTATATGAGAATAAATTTTTGAGTTAATGTTTATTTATCAAATTGAAACTTCATCAAATTGACCTACTAGCTATATCAGAAGAAGGTCTTGTGTCCGACATGGGAATATTTTTTTTTCTTAGAAGCAAAATAATATTGCGTCTGTTCTGGGAATATTTTATTTTTTTCTTCAAATGCAAAATCATTTTGTGTTTGTTCTCTTTCAGTGATTTTTAAAAAAAAAAATTGGTCAGACGCAAGATGATCTTACGTCCGACGTCTTAAAACAAAAAAAATATCGATCGAATGCAAGATCATCTTGCGTTCGAGAATTTTTTTTTAGAACGGACACAAGATGATCTTTAGATTCCTTTATTTAGGAATTCCCTCTATCATCTCTCAAATGTAGGAGGGTACTGTTTCTATTTTTCTAAAATTTGGAACTCGTTCCCTATATTTTCCAAAATTTGGAAATATAGGGAATGACAACAGGTGCTCTAAGTGACATTTTATTTATTTATTTATTATTTTATTTAGAAATATATAGATTTATAATTTAATTTTTATAAAAACTCAAAACTATGTGGTATTTTCTGCCCAATAATATAGTCTTGTAATATTCAAAAATAATTATATCTAATACATTTAGATTGTGTTTGGTTCGTTGTTTTGAAAATTCATTTTAAACATAGTTTTTGAAAAAAGAAATTATAAAGTTGTTTTTTTATTATCGAAAGCAGAGTATTGTTCGATAAACTTTTTTCATAAAATAGTTTTTTTCAAAATTAAAGTACAAAAGGCGTTTGGAAAACTGTATACAGTATGTATGTATATATATAATCCGTATTTATGTATACTCTATATTGTATACTGATATGGCCAAAAGTAGGGTTAAATTGGAACCGTTCAAAGTGGGCACAAATCTCAAAGTCCCAGGGGCAAAATGGTAATTTCACTTACAGACGGGTCCGAATTGGGCACTGGTCCCTCCATTTGGACCCGCTAACCCATGAACGGATTTGCTCAGTTGGGAATGGGTCTCAACCCATTGGGGGCCAACTCAACAGGATTGGAGGAAATCCTGGCTCGCCCTGATCTTGAGGAGGTGGTTATAACCACCCCTATCCTGCCATGTCAGGAAGTAGGGATTTGATCTTATCCTGAAGGAGATCTCCACGGCGACTATAAAAACCCCCCTACCTCATACTGTAAAAGGTGATCACTCTTTGCGCACTTAAGCTCTTTTCTCTTTACTTATTCTGGTATTGACAAGAGCGTCGGAGGGTTCGTCATCGGGATCCATCCCGGTGTTTCGAACGTTTGTGCAGGTCAGCAGGGAGCGCTAAGGAAGAAGGAGGTCCAGCCTGTTCGAGTTCCTCACGAACCTACAAATCTCATATATTGCCCCCACACCAGAATCCAGCGGCAACAGATTGGCGTCGTCTGTAGGAAAAACTCGACAAGCAACCCCACCTTCCTCCTCCAGCCAAAGCTACTCCTAGCAATGCCTCCCAAGAGGAAGCCCGCAAACTCCAATCGGAGAACTACCTCTTCTCATCCTCCTCCTCTGCAGAGGGATCTCCCTCCTCCCAACTAACCGGCCCTGCATCTCGATCCCTAGGCTCCGCAGTCCATTCAGCAGCCTCTGGGACCCCAGGTCACCGTGGGGAAAACCTCTCAACGAAGTCGCCGCAAGCAACCTGTGCATCAGGTTCGGGTTCCATCCACATTGCTGACACAGACTCTATGGCTTCCCATACTCCACCCACTCCCAAGGATCTGCAGGATGTGCTTAACAATCGGCAGACCAAGCATGGACCCAACCTTTGTACCCATCTGGATGAGAGGCGGACTAACTATGCGAACCCTCGCCGGTCGCAACGTTGATCCGACCGAGGGAGGTTCAACTCTCCCCGAAGGCAGAGGGAGTTGCCCCAGTGCCGCCCAAGACGGAGCTGCTCCTCGGCAGGCCGTCCTGCGCCTCGAGCCGAGTAGGAGCAGGAGGCCCCCGTTACGAGGGCGGAATTTCAACAATTCCAGGAGGCAGTCCTCCAGGCGCTCAACGCTGCCCCAACAATCGTCGTCGGGCTCCCAGCCCTCCGCCAGCTCCTCACCATCCTTGCCACTCCCGCAGTCCTCGACCGGCTCTGAACCATCATCGCTACTCCCGAAGTCCTAGGATGGCTGCGAGTCATCGCCACCCTTCTCCCGAACACCACCGCCGCTCCCGGAGTCCGCAGTCCACTCCGAGTCACCCCCGTCGTTCTATCAGCCCACCTCCTACTCAGAGCCATCACCGTCACAGCCCCAGCCCTCCTTGGACAGAGGATGAGTCTCGGGACTCAGCAAGATACGACCGAAGGGAGGACTCGGTCTACTGTCGTCTTCACGAGATGGAGAGGCGCCTCGACCAGCTCGACCGAGACGAAGAACGACGGGCCAGGGACCTCCGCTCAAGCAGACCCCCATTCTCTCGCACCATCATAGGGGCTCCAGTCCCAGACAGCTTCAAGCCTCCACACTTCGAGACCTACACCGGAAGTCGGACCCCGCAGATCACATTGAGAGTTTCAAAACTCTCATGATGATCCACCATGCATCCGATGCCCTCCTCTGCAAGACCTTCCCGGCCACACTTAAGGGGCCAGCACGGGAGTGGTATTCTCGGCTTGCACCGGTATCTATCTTTTCTTCGACCAGTTCGAGGGTCTTTTCTTCACGCATTTCGTGAGCAGCCGCCGCACCGAGAAGACAAGCGCCTCTCTCCTATTCCTCAGTCAAAAGAAGGGCGAGTGACTGAGGGATTATGTTAAGCGTTTCACTGATGAGGCCAGATCCATCGCCTCTTTGGAACCCTTCGGTGGCCACGGTTGCCTTCCAGTCCAATGTCCTCAATGCGGATCTTAGGGCGTCCCTCGCCAAGAAGCCCCCACGGGACTTTCAGAGCTCCTACTCCGGAGCGAGAAGTACATCCGAGTGGAAGAAGCTGTCCACCGCCCCACCTTTGAGGCATCGACTTTCGGGAATAAGCGGAAGGGTGCAGAAGAAGAAGGAGCCAAGAAGCTCCAAAAGGACAATGGAGATCAACTGCGTCCTCCTCCACGGTTCGAGAAATTCACTCCGCTGTAACGCGAGTGTATCTACCATCCTCATGGAGATCGGGAACGAAGGCCTCCTACCGCCTCCCCCAAAGATGAATACTCCGGGAAAGAAAAGGGACCGAAATAAGTGGTGCTGTTTCCATCGGGACCACGGGCACGGCACAGACGAATGTCGAGCACTCAAAGATGAGATTGAGGCCCTCATCTAGAGAGGGTAGCTCACTTGCTTTGTAAGAAGAGACCGAGCCGATCTGCCTCCACCGCCAAGGGGGCTAACAGGCACACCAAGCAGCGCACGGAGACTCGGAGGCCGAAGTAAAGGGCATCTTGCACCTGATACACAGAGGCCCAATGGGGGGAGATTCCAACTCCTCCCTGAAAAGCCTTCGTAAGGGAGGTTAACTTCGTGTAGAGCCATCCTCCCCCAAAAGGCCTCGGAGTCCCGGTGACGTTCTCCGATAGGGACCTGGAGGGCGTCCGTACACCCCACTACGATGCCCTCGTCATCAATCTTCGAATGACGAACTTCGAAGTTCGTCGGGTCTTGGTAGACAACGACAGCTCTGTCAACATCCTTTTCTTGGAGGCCTTCAAAGGCCTCCCGCTGTCGATGGACCGGCTCAAGCCCGCAGGCTACACTCTCCACAGGTTCACTGTGATCCCAGTTACGGTCGAGGGAGTTATAACCCTCGACGTAACGGCAGGAAAGCCCCGACAACTCGCACAGAGCCAATGGACTTCATGGTGGTCGATGTCAAGGCCGCCTATAATGTTATCCTGGGTAGACCAGGTTTGGCCGTGCTTCAAGCCATCCCTTCAGCCTACCACATGAAGATGAAGTTCCCCACGCCCTCAGGAGTGGGAGAAGTGAGGGGAATCCAAGAAGCGGCTCGAAAGTGCTATATGACCTCGATGTGGGGTCTAGTTCTCTCTTTGGAAGCTGCTCGAACTTCCTCAGGAAGGCGGTCAAACTATCTTCGAGCCCGTGGACGAATTGGAGGAAGTGGCCTTCTCCAAAGAAGGCATCACTAAGATGTTCCACAGTCAACGAGGCTCTCTCCCCCTCCATTAAGCAAGACATCTCCCGGTGCATACGGGAGAATCGTGACCTCTTCGCGTGGACTGCAGCCGACATGCCTGGGATCTCAGAGGAGCTTCCAATGCACCATCTGAGCGTCACCCCTGGGGTCAAGCCTGTCCAACAGAAGAGGCAGGAAGTTTGCCCCTATGAAGCAACAGGCGATCAAGGAGGAGGTTGAGAAACTCCTCAACGTCCTCTTTATCCAGGAGGTGAACTACCCTGAGTGGCTTTCCAATGTGGTGATGGTCAAGAAGGCCAACGGGAGCTAGAGAATATGCATTGACTTCACCGATCTCAATATGGCGTGCCCGAAGGACCCTTTTCCTCTTCCCAGCATCGACGCCCTGATTGATGCAACCTCCGGGCACGAGCTCCTCAGTTTTATGGACGCCTTCTCAGGGTACAACCAAATCAGGATGTTCCCTCCTGATATCCCGAAGACTTCGTTCGTTACGGACCAAGGCCTCTATTGCTATCGTGTTATGCCCTTCGGCTTGAAAAACGCAGGGAGCTACCTATCAGCGTCTTGTGAACAGGGTCTTCCGAGACCAGATTGGCCGAAACATGGAGGTCTAAGTCGACGACATGTTGGTCAAGAGCACCCGAGGGCAGGAGCACACTCTCGACCTTCAAGAATCCTTCGGGGTGCTCAGGAGGCACAATATGAGGCTAAACCCGAACAAATGTGCGTTCGGTGTATTATCGGGCAAATTCCTAGGGTTTATGGTCAGCTAGAAGGGCATAGAGGCCAATCCCGAAAGATCCAAGCCATTCTCAAGATGGCTCCCCCTCCAACGTCAAAGAAGTACAGAGGCTCACGGGGCGCCTCGCCGCGATTGGGCAATTCCTCTCCAAGTCCGGGGAGAAGTGTCTCCCCTTCTTCAAGGCCCTCAGGGAGGCTAAAGGCTTCGAGTGGGGACAGCAGCAACAGAAGTTCTTTGACAAGCTCAAGGAATATTTGGCTAACCCCCCGCTCCTGAGCAAGCCAACACCTGGGGAGGTTCTCTACCTCTATCTCGCAGCTTCGGAGCAGATGCTCAGCATGGTCCATGTGAGGGAAGAGGAGAAGACGCAGAAGCACATCTATTACGTGAGCAAGGTGCTCCACGATGCCGAACTCCATTACCCGAAGCTAGAGAAGATGGCTCTCGCCCTGGTCATGGCAGCTTGAAAGCTCTGCCCCTACTTCCAATCCCACTCAGTGGTCGTCCTTACCGACCAACCGCTGAAACAAGTTCTCCACAAGTCCAAGACTTTCGGGTGGCTCATGAAGTGGTCCATCGAGCTGAGTCAGCATAACATCAGCTACCAGCCCAGAACGACAATAATGGCCCAAGCTCTGGCCGAATTCATCGTGGAGAACACCATCCCCGACTCGTGCGAGTCGTCTGCTGACCACTTCGTCTGGACCGTTTATGTGGATGGGTCCTCTTGCGTCGTTGGGAGCAGGGCTGGCATCATCCTAACTGGCCCCGACGCTTTTGTCTTCCAGTACTCCCTTCGCTTAAACTTTCCGGCATCAAACAATGAGGCAGAGTATGAGGCCCTCATAGCAGGGCTCTGCATGGCTCGCAAGGCAGGTGCCAAGCGCGCAAGGGTCTTCAGCGACTCCCAGTTAGTAGTCAACCAAGTGTCCGGGGAATACGAGGCGAGGGATGGCCGTATGGCTAGGTACTTGGCAAAGGTGAGGGAGCTTCTAGCTCTATTCGAAGATGTTCAACTCCATTGGGTTCCCTGAGAGGAAAATGCGCAAGCGGATGCCCTCTCTAAGCTCGCCTCCTCGTCTCTCCAGGGTTTAGAACGGACCGTCTTGATAGAGATCCTTCTCAAACCAAGCATTGACGAAGATGGCTCGGTACCAATGAAGCCTACCCCCTAACACTTGGAGAAAACTGGATGAAGCCCCTCCTCGAGTACCTTTGAGATGGAGTCCTTCCCGAAGATTCGAAAGAAGCAAGGAGGATCAGGACACGAGCAGAGTGGTACACACTCCTGGACGGGATGATGTACAAACGCTCCTACACCCAGATCGATGGTCTACCCTATCTGAGGTGCCTCTCCCCGGAGGAAGCGCTCCCCTAAAGGAGGCCCATGATGGTCTATGTGGTGCGCACTTGGGAGCGAGATCCCTCGCCCGGAAGCTCTTGAACTACGGCTACTTCTGACCCACACTACTAAGTGACTCCGAGGAGTACGTCCGTCAGTGTGACTCCTACCAGAAGTTCACCCCAATCTGTTGCCTGCCCCAAGCACAACTTACTTTCTTGGCGAGTCCAATCCCCTTCGCAATGTGGGGGATGGATTTGCTCAGACTCTTCCCTCCAGCACTGGGCTAGCTGAAGTTCTTAGTGGTAGCAATAGATTACTTCTCAAAATGGATAGAGGTTGAACATCTTTCAACAATCACCGAGCACAAGGTGCAGAAGTTCTTTTGGAAGAACATAGTCTGTCGGTTCGGGATACCTCGCATCCTTATAACCGACAACGGGACCCGATTCACAGGAGCGACCTTTTGTGACTTTTGTACCAACCTCGACATTCAGCAGCGGTTCTCTTCAGTAGCGCACCCCCAGTCCAATGGCCAAGCGGAAAACGCGAACCGAAAAATCCTCTCTAGCTTGAAGAAGAGGCTTGACAAGTCCACTAAGGGACTATGGGTCGAATAACTCCCCAATGTGCTTTGGAACTATCGCACCACCAAAAGAGCTCCAACGGGAGAGTCCCCTTTCAACCTCACGTACGGATCCGAAGCTCTCATCCCTTTGGATGTGGACCTACCTTCACCTCGACTCATAGCTTATAGCGAAGCACATAATGCGAACCAGCTTCGCAACTGCCTAGTCCTCATTGACGAAGTCCGTGAGAGAGCCGCGATTCGGCAAGAGACCTACCGCCATAGGATCACTTAGGCCTACAATAAGAGCGTACGGCCCGCCAACCTAAAAGAGGTGACTTAGTGCTCAGAAAGTTATCGGTCTCCGATCCAAGCAAAAGAGGCAAGTTGGCACCCAATTGGGAAGGACCATATAGGGTCTCCAGAGTTATTCGTCTGGGAGCGTATTAACTCGAAGACCCGGGGGCAGGAGGATACCAAGGACATGCAACGCGGAGCACTTGATGAAGTACCGAGAGGGTGTCTAAACATCGCTCCAAGCAACTTCTCCAAGAGAGCTTCAGAAGACATGTCCAAACTCCCTACTTGTATTTTTCCTTTGTCACAATGTAAAGGCAGCTCGCAACTTAGAAGCGGCTGCCCAGTTGTTTGCAATAAAAGGAAATCTTTCCCCACAACTTTTCTATCTTTTGAATAGTCTAACTCTACTTACCAAAATGTTTTCATTAAAACAACGAGTTCGGAGTCCAACACTTGGCTCAATTACGCTTTAAATACTTGCTTATAAGTGAGTAAGAAACGGTTCGCCATTTGGAATTGCTCCCACAACCGTTGGCTCTCTCTTAAACGACGAGTTCGGAGTCCAACACTTTGCTCGATTCCGCTTTAAATACTTCCTTATAAGTGAGTACAAAGCGGTTTGCCATTAGAATTGCTCCCACAACCGTTGGCTCTCTCTTAAACGACTAGTTCGGAGTCCAACACTTGGCTCGATTCTGCTTTAAATACTTGCTTATAAGTGAGTACGAAGCTGGTTCGCCATTCGGAATTGCTCCCACAACCGTTGGCTCTCTTAAACGACGAGTTTGGAGTCCAACACTTGCCTCGATTCAGCTTTAAACACTTGCTTACAAGTGAGTATGAAGTGGTTCACCATTTGGAATAGCTCCCACAACTGTTGGAACACTTACAAAGCATAAACGAGGTACTGAGCACTCAAAAGAAGTCTTATATTATTTGATCAAAATTGTGATTACAAGTATCATTCGACACACAAGCTCTACAAAAAGAAGACAACTTCTATCAAAGGCCAAAATTCATACGAAGCGGCACAAAACTACCAGACTTATCCCTAGCATCTTCGGGGGATGGGAATGCTTCTCTTGAGCGATACATGAGGAAGATGAATACCGTGTTGTCGTTGCCCCACCTCCACGGACGTCCCCAGGCTAGCGAATCGAGAAGCAACGTCTGGCCCCGACCTAACGGTGGCCTAAACAGATGTTCCACTTGACGAAGCGGCCATGCCACTTTGCACTTCTCCGGGGCTTCAAGGTACCAGGGGCGAGCGAAGCGCAGGTCCGCAGAACGATGTTCCTCGTGCATACCCCTTCGGGGTACGGGGAGTGGTCCTGACATTGATTCTCTTAGATAGCCGTTGCAAACGAGTATTCCCCTTCTCCAGCTCGACAATCCGCTCCCTAAGCGAGACGTATGTGACATTTATCGCCAGGCATGGCAACCGCATTGACCCTTGCCCCTACGAGAGGCATCGGAGATTGTCCGTCGTAAATGAGCGACCTCAATGCTCTTTTCAACAACCACCTTCTCCAGTTCATCCCTCTCCACAGCGGTCTGACATTGAGAGCGGCGAAGATGCGAGAGTCTCAAGCCGAGGTTAACAGCCATTGACGTAACTGTTTCCTCAGCTTCAGGCTCTGCCTCATGACGCCCCTCTTCCAACCATTTCATCTCTATGTTGCGACAAGCAAGGATCGACCTCAGATAACTAAGCTCAGACTCCGCTTTACGAAGTAGCTCCTGACTTCGCGAAAGCCCTAGCTTGGCAACCCTGAGTTCAGAGCGAAAACGAGCCACGATGCGGTCCTGGGGAGAACAAAAGAAGTAAAATCTCTTAAGGTCAAGAAGCAAGTCCACAAGAGAATATATGCAAGCTATAAAGCGACTCAAAGACAAAGCACTCCAACACTTAGCCAAAAAAGAGAGTCTTCCTTTTCATTCAAAGATGTTTACTAGTACATCAGGCGGTGGCCAATCCGCTACAAGGCCTACTTGCGAAAATTTAAAAAAAAACAAGAAAGGAAGTACAAGGGGGATTAGGGGGCCACCTCGGTGGGAGGCACCTTAGCAGCGGCGTCACCCCCGCCTTCTTCTTCTTCTTCTTCTTCTTCTTCTTCTTCTTCTTCTACCTCTTCTTCTTCCTCTCCTGCGGCCTCCGCCGACCCCTTGGTGGTAGGAACAACATCGTCTTCAAGGGGGTCGTAGAGGCTGTACCCTGCACTATCGAACCCGGGGACACGGACAGCTACGTGCTTCAGAGCTCGCGTGTAGGACTGCTCCATGTTGGTTCGCATGTGAGCTTCGCCTCCTCTCTGACGGCCTCCGAAGCTACCTGCACCGCTGCCTCCCTCTCCCGAGCCGCATGCTCGGTGGCCTTTGCTGCCACCTCCCTCTCTTTGGCAACCTTGCTCATCTACCTTATCCGCCCTCTCCTTCTCCGAGGCGAGCTGTTTCTTCACGGCGACAAGGGCGACCTCGAGAGCTTGGATATCCGCCGCTTGCGACTCGGTCAAATGCCTCTCTGCCTCGAACATCTTTACGGCCTTGGCTTGCTCAGTGCGGTCCTTGTCGCTCGCCATCTTCAACTCTTTCTCCTGCTCGGTGATTTGCTCCAGCATATGGCTAAAGTGGCAAGTCATCTACACGAAGTGCAGAACCATGCAAGCACTTAACATAGAGAGAAACAAAAGGGGCGGAGTCAAAGAGAGATGGGTCGGAGTCAACTTACCGTCATTGAGGCCTTGGCAATCTCGAGGCGTCGTCGCCAACCATCCCCGCCTCAACGCAGCCCGGTCCTTAGGGGTCGGCAAGTGCCAAATTGCCTGCATACAGCTGATGGCATCCCCGAGGAAGCCATCGTGCCTCATGACTTGCCAGTCGGGGACGAACAACCTCTTATGCTCCTCGGTCAGTATACTCTCCACCGCCGCAGTCAGAGGGGGAGCTTCAAGCGCCAAGACCTGATCGAGGGAAGTCCCTTCGGTGGTCGCGGTGGGGGTAGTGACAGGGGTCCGCGACTCCGGGTCCAGAGTAATAATCGGGGTCGCGTCGACACTCGGTGCCACTACCACCGAGGCCTTGGGCACTTTCGCAGAAGAAGGGCCTGAAGAAGTTCTCTTCCTTTTCTTGCCATTGGGGGCCTTGTATGCCACCCCGGTTCGGTCCAAGAGCATCGCCTTGAAGTCCATGCCTGGAGTCTCTGTAAAAGAAGAAAGACAAGTATTAGCTTACGAAGAAGTTAAGACTTAAGCAAGAAAGCAAAGACAAAAATCTAAAGGTGAAGCATACTAGGGTCGATCGGAGTGAGACCCCCACCATAGAGGACTTCCTCGATTACCTCCTTCCACCCAAGTGGCTCCCGAGCCACAAGCTTGGCCACAGGTGTTTTCTTCCTCCTGAGTCAAGACCGGGTCAGTGTTTGTCCACTTCGGCACCTACTCTCTCCACATGGTCGGGATCGTGCCACGGAGCTTCGCCTCGAACCAGGAAGTACTTCTCCTTCCAAAATTTGATAGACTCTGGGTTCTCGATCAATTTCACCCCCTTCTTCGGCGACAAGTAGTACCGGTACTCGGTTCTACTCTTTCGATAAATACGGTACATACCCCAGAGAATGATGAGTTGGGGCGCGACGCCTATCGCCTGGCACTGGATGATGAAGCCGGTGACATGTTGCCACATGTTCGGCATATACTGCACCGGACTCAGACCATAGAATTGCAGAACCTTCACAATGAATGGGTGAATGGGTAGACGCAACCCGGCAAAGAAGGCGTCGAAGGGAAATATGCACGTGTCAGGAGACATGGGTGTGCAAGCTCGGATATCTGGGCCCAGAAGAAGGAGCACAAATCCCTTCGGGATCTAAAAGCTCATTCGGATCTGGACCAGGTCCTTCACCGTCAACATCGAGGGGACGTCATCGACCTCGGTGACCTCCCTCACCCTGCCCTCTTCGTAGGAGGCGGACCTCCCACGTACCACCTTCGCTAGAAGCTCAGGAGAGTACTGCCTCACTCCCCCAAGGTTCGACAAGGGGCCCGGGAGCCGACCCAATGCCCCGGCTCTATGCTCTGGTTCTACTATGGTCACCGACTTCACCGATTTAACCACCTGCCTTCCCCTTGTCTGCACTCTGAACCAGAGCCAGGGACTACCCCTCTTCATGCTCCGAGGTAGAGGTCTCACTCCTCGAAGATACCCTAGACATTTCGCTAAGACTACGAAAGAGGGGATAAGTTACCGTGATGTGACAACTACGGTCGGAATATCTCGTCAAAAAACCAAGATGCCAGGCCGCGATAGCTAGCAGCACCGCTCGAGAGCAAAGACCTCCGCTAGTAGCGCCGCTCGAGAGTAAAAACTTCAAAAGAGTAAAAAGTGAAGAAATGAAGAAGTGAAAAAAAAGGAGAGAGGCAGGGCAGACTTATAGTGCTGAGAGCGAGGCCGCTTGGGCTTCGGAAGCAGTTGGGACGAGCAAACATCAAAAGCCCAAGAAGACATAACGACGGAAGGCCAAAGGGTGGAACATCATGCGACGCCCTAGAAACTGCTAACTGATTGATCGCTTCAACTTTCGCGCCCAACCAGGGGTCGAGCGGCCCAGATGAAGCCACGTCCTGTAGCGCCCCGAATTTCTAATATAATATCTTATAAAATATGTGGCACAATCCCAGCATTAACTTCAATGTAATAGTACACATAGCCCAAAAACACGAATAATTTTATTCCAAACTTTTATTACAATAATCATTTACAAACACAGCGGAATACAAAACACCTTGCATTACAACATTCTTTTTACAACACTTCTTTTTACAAAATTTTACACAAAGCTCTATTACACCAGTTTATCTCAAAACTATCTCAAGCATCCCAGCCTCCAAACTCTAAGCAACAACCTGTAACACATGAGGCTAGAGATGATCCCTAACTCCCAAAACTAAAGGGGTCAGCCATAAATGGTGTGAATGACAGAAAAACATACAACATAACTAAATCATAAAACATAAAGTCATCAACAGCATGTATTAACAACAAGGATAAATGAATGAGAAATAACAAAGATGAAAAGCATAAAAACATCATGGAATGAAAACAACAAGTGAAGCTAGACTAAGTGTCACGTGTAGGAAAACTGGAAAACACAAGCATAAAACCAAGTCAAGAAAACACAAATTCTATATGCTGACTCTCTAATGCATACTTGTCGGAGTCTATGCATTCCATAGTACATAGGTCTGGTGCAAGCCCTTAACGATCTCTACGACATAGGGATAACCCCTCGTTATGAAACTAATCTTACTACGGTGATGGGAAACCAGATTCAGAATACTCCGCGAATAGGCGTCACCGCCCTCGACGCGCAAGCATCATGTAAGATAACTCAAAACAATAATCGGAGAATCATCTCCCTGCCGTGTACCCCACGAATAGGCCTTCAAGACCCCCAACATGCAGATACACCCGGTACATACAAATGCACCCTGCCTGCTCCGTGAATAGGCCCGTAGACTTTCGACACGCGAACATATCCGGAGAATCATCTCCCTGCCGTGTATCCCACGAATAGGCCTTTAAGATCCTTAACGTGCAGATACACCCGGTACATACAATGCACCCTGCCTGCTCCGTGAATAGGCCCGTAGACCCTCGACACGTGAACATATCCGAAGAATCATCTCCCTGCCATGTACCCCACGAATAGGCCTTCAAGATCCTTAACGTGCAGATACACCCGGTACATACAATGCACCCTGCCTGCTCCGTGAATAGGCCCGTAGACCCTCGACACGTGAACATATCCGGAAAATCATCTCCCTGCCGTGTACCCCACGAATAGGCCTTCAAGATCCTTAACGTGCAGATACACCCGGTACATACAATGCACCCTGCCTGCTCCGTGAATAGGCCCTGTAGACCTTCATCACGTGAACATATCCGGAGAATCATCTCCCTGCCGTGTACACCCGGTACATACAAATGCACCCTGCCTGCTCCGTGAATAGGCCCGTAGACCTTCATCACGTGAACATATCCGTAGAATCATCTCCTTGCCGTGTACATCCGGTACATACAAATGCACCCTGCCTGCTCCGTGAATAGGCCCGTAGACCTTCGACACGTGTACATATCCGGAGAATCATCTCCCTTACCGTGTACCCCACGAATAGGCCTTTAAGACCCCCAACGTGCAGATACACCCGGTACATACAAATACACCCTGCCTGTCCTTAAGTAGCTTAGTATTAAGACATCAAAATCCCTATCTCTAGAGTTAGTGTACCCTACCGGACTTCAACAACAACTAAACCAAAACCCCTCAGGCCTAGCTCAATAAATCAAAACTGCCGGATCACAGGACTCCCACTCAACTCCTAGAGACCTCAATCAGGACCAAACTCACTAATCCATCGTCAAACGATCAAGGAGAAATCTCTCCTTTCAACAAAACCCAACTCTTATAAATTTCCAACATCCTAATCCAACGATGAAGTATCTTGAAAACATATGTTCTATAGAAGAATAATATTTAGAATAGTAAGTTATAGATCCAAAATATTTAAAGAATTAGCCATTTAAAGATCATCAAAATACCTTAGGAAAAGTATCAGAACCAGTCGACTGCAAAAAGGTCCCCAGTTGACTGTTCAGAGTGGAAACTAACATCTTTAAGAAAATAAAATCTGTATCTACAGTCGATTGCAAAACTCACCAGTCGACTGTCCAGAGAGAAATCCAGTAATTTTCAGAAATTAAGCCTAAGTATAGTAGAAGTCAACTGTTAATAGTATAGGTCGACTGTCCAGAGGAAATTCCAACATTTCTTTAAGAAAATATTCTAAGTGTTGTAAGTCGACTCAAAAAGTCATAGGTCGACTTACCAGAGAGAAAAACTACAGTAACTTTAAAAGTAATCTGGGTGGTACCAGTCGACTGTAAAAGTCGTCAGTCGACTGTTCAGACCCAATTTCAAGAAAACTAATAATCGTAGCAGCTGGGTCGTATCAGCCGACTGAAAGGTCATATCAGTCGACTGTCGGCCTACAGTCTGAAGAATTTAGGTCGTACATATGTCAAAACTAGTATTTTTATGAATCAGTTATATAACAAAATAACTTTGTATTATTTTCCAAATCTTATTAATACCAAAATAATTAGATTTAAACTTAGTATTTGAGAAATCCAAGTTCAAACAACATATTTTACATAAATCACAATTCCCCAATTTTAAATCCTCATAACTCAAATCCTCAAAACCTGGTCCTCTAGACCATTGATCATTCACAACATTCCTCAACTAAATCTCAACTATTCTCTATAGTTGATCCATGATCAAAACCAATTTATCCTCAACATGGTCAAGTTGTCTTTATCCAACTCACCAATAGTCCAAAAATCTCATCTCTAATCTAATTAATGTATGGCATCTATCAAACTCAATCAAATCAACATTAATCCAATATTTTAAGAAAATATGATCTCAGCAGTAGCAGTCGACTGCTTCGAGTCACCAGTCGACTGTTCACCACGGAAATCTAACATTATTAGCCCACTAAAGATTTATATTAAGTTCTTAACAGATCTAACATCATTCACATACAAATATCTAGGGTTCTTCTTGGAGATCCAATTTTTCATCCATTCATACATATACATATTCAACATCCAATCAATCTATACATTCATATTGTTCTCATATGACGTACACAAATTAAAGAGAAACAAACAAAACAACCAAACAATTATATCTACTCATCTACAACATACACAAACAAAATAAACAAAACAATGTCACTCACCTTAGGAATGAAGAGATCCAATAAGAAAGCTTCTCTTTTGTGAGATCCAAAGTCCTCCTCTTCAATCACCAAGAAAATAAAAGATATAATAAAACTTGTGTTGTGCAGTGAATGGCGGCTGCACACCCTCTTTTATACAGGCCGAAAATATGGAATTAGGGTTTTAGAAATGCATTTGCAAAATAGTCCTTTCAAAACGTAACTTTACATATATAACCTTTTCTTAGTTAAAATAGGTTAACTAAATCAAAATCAAATCAAATATTTTTATCACTGAGTTGTCCAACGATCCAGAACAGCCCAGTAAATAAGAAAAATCCGGATTTACTACTCAGCGTGGTAATTTTGCACAAAAGCCCTCCCTTTTGTAATATTTGCAAATACATCATAAAATATTCATAAAAATCCAGAAAAATCAGAAATAATATCTAATAATGTATATGATATTTTTCAATAAAAATATCTGACCTTGACCTTCCAAAAAAATATTTGCACAAGATTCTACATAAATTCCATATTTGCAAAAACACCCTTTTGTTTAAATCTTCACCAAATCGACTTTAAATGAAATCTAGATATATTTAAATTTAAATGCTAACCATGGGAAACCAAAATATCAGTAAAAACGAATTTTCATAACTGATTTCAGATCCAAACGGCTTTTTACATAAAAGCCCCTCTCTTTTGAGATATTTATAAAAATAGTTTCTCTACTCAGAAAAATTCCAAATTTTAGAATATACTCCATTATAATTAGGAGAATTTACTAAAAATATAAAATTGGTTATTTACACCAAAAATATTTGCACGTGTTTCGCACATGTCAAAAGATAAATCTTCAGAAAATATTTATTAAATCTCCGGAAAATCATTTTAATTCATTTTCAAATCTTTAAAATAATATTTGAAAATACGGGGTTCTACACGTCCCTCGGTGACCAAACACCGATCCACCGTGGCACCGAGCGGCGTATTGGAGAAAAACCAGTTTCTCCTCGTGATTCGCGCCTGATCCTCGATCAGATGACTCAAATATGGCTGCATCGACAGAGATCGTTTTATTCTCAGGATCTACGCCATTTTCGTCGTGATTAGCGCCTAATCCTCATAAGATGACCCAGATGAAGCCACGTCCCTCGGTAACCACACACCAATCCACCGTGGCACCGAGCGCGTCATGTGGAGAAAAAAACTCCCACCGAGCGCGTCAGGTGGGGAAAAAACCTCCTCCCATCTGGCCTGACCGTCCGATCCATCCAAAATCCGTGCCGAAGCAGATGGACGCTCCAGATGAAGCCATGTCCCTCGGTGATATTACACCGATCCACCGTGACACCGTGCACATCATGTGGAGAAAAAACTCACACCGAGTGCGTCAGGTGGAGAAAAAATCTCCACGCATCTTACCGACCGTTCGATCCATCCAAAATCCGTGCCGAAGCAGCGCTCCAGATGAAGCACGTCCCTCGGTGACATTACACCGATCCACCGTGGCACCGAGCGCGTCACGTGGAGAAAAAAATCTCCACGCACCTTACAACCGTCCGATCCATCCAAGATTCGCACCAAAGCAGATGGACGCTCCAGATGAAGCCACGTCCCTCGGTGACATTACACCGATCCACCATGGCACCGAGCGCATCACGTGGAGAAAAAATCTCCATGCACCTTACCGACCGTCCGATCCATCCAAAATCTGCGCTGAAGCAGATGGACGCTCCAGATGAAGCCGCATCCCTCGGTGTATGGTCACCGATCCACCGTGGCACCGACCCCAATGCGAGGAGAAAACACTTCGACTTCGGGCTAGCCCTCCGATCACTTCAAAAGTCGCGCCCAGGTCTGATAAATAGCTTGGATGATGCCACGTCGATATTGGATTTGATTAATCCTTTTATATTATTTATTATTCGGATTAATTATTTAAAAACTGCAAAAAAAATAATTAAAAATTCAGCAAAATTAATTAAAAATTCTAAAAAATAATTATAAAATCAGGAAAAATATTCTAGAGCTCCTGAATAAATAATTATTTATTAGAATAATTAATTGATATTTCTTGAAGACAGATTGTTGCTTCGCAAAATTAAATAACTGATCCAAAAAAATAATATAGAATTGGGAAAAATTACCAAAAATCCAGGAGGGCCTGAAAGCAAACCTGGGCACGCTACCAGCTCAGAACAGCACCATCGCCCCTCAGACGAGGTTCCACCACCCTTTGACAACTCCGATAAAGCCTTATACACCATTAAAACAACAAAACTACTCCCCAAAGGCCGTGACACACAGTCTTTGGGAGTGGGGGGCTCGTGATATGGCCAAAAGTGGGGTTAAATCGGAATCATTCAAAGTGGGCATGAATCTCAAAGTCTCAGGGGCAAAATGGTAATTTCACTTACAGACGGGTCCGAATTGGGCATTGGGTCCCTCCTCTTGGACCCGCTGACCCATGAACGGATCTGCTCAGTCGGGAATGGGTCTCAACCCGTTGGGGGCCAGCTCAATAGGATTGGAGGAAATCCTGGCTCGCCCTGATCTTGAGGAGGTGGTTATAACCACTCCTATCCTGCCACGCCGGAAAGTAGAAATTTGATCTTATCCTGAAGGAGATTTCCACGGCGACTATAAAAATCCCCTACCTCATACTGTAAAAGGTGATCGCTCTTTACGCACTTAAGTTCTTTTTTCTTTACTTATTCTGGTATTGACAAGAGCGTCGGAGGGTTCATCGCCGAGATCCATCCCGGTGTTTCAAACGTTTGTGCAAGTCAGCGGGAGCACTAAGGAAGAAGGAGATCCAGCCTGTTCGAGTTCCTCATGAACCTACAAATCTCATCTATTGCCCCCACACCAGAATCTAGCGGCAACATATTCTATTATATATAATGTATGTATGAGTTTGGTTGTATGTATATACAGTATATATACTCTTATACGTACATGCTGTATACATATACACATATTGATACATACCTACTGATATATAATAATATAGAATAATTTATTATAATAAACATATTTAATAATATACATATATATCATAATATATAATAATTATAATAATGTATATGTAAAAATAATATATTATAATTATATATATAAGAATTCATTATAAACTATATAATAAAACACAAAGAAAAGCTATCAAGTGGCTCTCCTTCAATAGTAAGAAAATCAACGATCCAGATCTAACATCTCAAAAGACATCCCCCTCCCCCCTAAACTCAAATTCAAATCCCCCCTCCCCCCTCCCCCCTCCCCCCCCCCAAAAAAAAACTACTCATTTATTTATTTAATTATTTCTCTCTCTCTCTCTCTCTCTCTCTCTCTCTCTCTCTCTCTCTCTCTCCTATTCAGATCAATTTGCTCCCGCTATTTCTCAAACCAGAGAGCTCCAATTTCTCTCTCTCTCTCCCCCGAGGGTTTTTAAGCCGCTCACTCCAAATCCCTAAAACCATTTTCTTAAACTTTCGCTTCCATTCCATTGGTGAAGCCTCCATCGTCCTCTCAAGCATGAATCTCAAAGCAAATCCAAATCCAAATTTAGTGTCGAACCCCAATCAAAAGGTCGTCGATATCTAATCCGATGCTGATTTCGTATCGGCGACTCCCCTCCACCAAATCGAGCGTGCATATCAAGCAACTCCGTATTGGTGACTCTCCTCCACCGAATCAAGATCCTCTACATGCGATGCAGCGACTCTAATTTCATCTCATTAATCGAATTCTCATTCTAATTTTTAATTATTTGTGTGAAGGGAATTACTCAGTTTTTTGCTGACTCGAATTTTGTGTGTACATGGGATCTAGGTTCAGAGAGGTATGATTGTGTAATGCCCCGGGCCCCCGCCCAAACAATTCTAACAACTGCCCACTTCAGGCTGCCTCACAAAAGGTGTCATGACTATCAGATATCGCTTGATCTTAGGCAATCTAATATACACACACACAATCCTAACTCACCTTCCATGTGGACTAAGTCACCACCACCAACTGTAACCCCTGTTTTCCGTTTTCTGTATTTTGGGTGTATTTTCTTTTTCTGTGTATTATCTGGGTTTGGGTTCCTTATAAAATTTTCCATTTTCTTAAATTCATGTTGTTTCAAAATATTTTGTATCTCCTGTTAAAATCGGTCCTTTTCATTAATTGTACTTATTGTTATTTTCAAATGAGTCTTATATTATAATACAAATCCTATTATTTGTGTTATTATTATTATTATTATCAGTATTATTATTTTTATTATTATTATTATTATTTTGAAGTACAAACCAAGTATATTATTTGTATGTGACTATCCTAATTGTTTGTGAAAAGGTAAATATTAATCTAATTATATTTTTCAAATTAATTTTATTGAACTCTGTAAAATATTGTTTTACAACCTATGAGAAATTGTGAAATTTGTATTTTATAAATCCTATTTATTTTTCCTATTGGATTTAAAAAACCCCAATACCCAATTCGTATTGGATAATACCCAAAAACCCATCTACATTAACCCTAACCCATTATCTTTAAACTCTTACCCGTTACCCACTGTTTTAACCTAGCCGCCAACCCCCCTATTAACCCTAATACCCTATCCTATATATACATTCACTGTCATCTCTCCCTACCTTCATCTACCCTAGCCGAGTAGTCATCTCCAACCTCTACCCTGTTATCTAATTCCATCAGCCGCTCTCTCTCTCTTCCCCTCTCCCGTGTGCACCTCGCTCCCGATCCTTCTCCTTCTTCGCCCCGTTCACCTTGTGCTCAACCTCGACCACCGGCATCCCCTGCTCCGCCCTGCATCCCTCCTGCTTTCCCGTCCTCCTCAACATCGTCGTCAACAGCATCGCAACAGGAGCAGCACCCACTGCGCTTCTCTCTCCCTCCGACTCAACCACCCCTCGGCGTTCCCCTGCTCTCACTTGGCATTATGATGCAGCGAGTAACTTCCTCGGCGCGGCCCTGCAGCGACCTCCCATCGCTGTTGCGTCGTCCAGCTGCCGACGCAGCCCCCTGCAGTCCCTTCCCGTCCTCGACCTGTGCCCCGCCACTTCTCCTCCTATCGTGACATTGCCAGCCAAACCACAACACCAGCCCTGCCCTGTGCTGCTCTCTCTCCGGCACAGGCAGACGCAACAGCACCTCCGACAACAGCCAACAACGACATAGCGCCGCTCTTCTCAGTCGACTACCGTCGCCGTGCACACCTCCCCACCATCCGCCATCCGCCATCCGCCATCCGAGCAGCCAGAGCCAGCCATGGCATTTGTTGTTGATCATGGAGATTTTCGATCAAGTGATCCTGATCATCCGATCAGATTCTGGCCGTCCGATCTGATCCGATCATTTTGATCTTGATCTCTTGGATCTAGCCATTGGATCTCTTGATCTTCATCATCTTGAACCCAATTTTCAATCTCATCCGTGCCAATCTGCCCGATCGTTGTTTGATCATCTCGATCTTGATCTTCATCGTGATCCGTTCGTTGGATTGTGTTCGTGATTGGTTCGTGGTTCGTTCGTTCGTTGTGTTCGTTCCCATTCCCGTTATTATTTTTCCCATTATTCTTGTTCTTGTTCCCGTTGTTCTTGTTATTCTTGTTCTTGCTTCGTTATTTCCGTCGTCGTCTCTAAGGCAAGTAACTTGTATTCTTTTCTTTGTGTAATACAAGTACTAGTGTAGTTGTATTCTAGAGACAATTCTTGTGCAGAACCCCTGTTATACCTTGTCTCTATTTTGTTGACCCGCCCGTAGTTGCCTCATTACACACATGACATGAAATAACTTAGGGATGACCACTTCTTGTTGTATACATGCATGTTGTTCATATGATTGTCGTGTGCTTAGTTGTGTTAGTTGTAGTATACTTGTTGTGGAATTGTCGAATACCCTATTCCATGTTGTTTGGACATCTAGTACACTATATTTCATGTTTGGTTATGTTTTGGATGAGTTTCATATGAACTAGTTGATTTTGTGCATGAAGGATACTTTTTGTTTTGCCGGTTCCACGTTTTTTATCAGTATTTTAGACCCTATTAAGGTCAGTATATGAAAATTATTTATGAATATGAATTATAGGGAATTCTGTCTACTTTCTAGATTTTCTCACAGATCTTAGTTTCGATTTATGAGTTGCGAGTTATGACTATTTTACTACAGATGTGTTTAAAATTTCAGATCCAGTTTTATATGAATTCAGTATAGTAATCTATTTTTCTACTGATGTTAAAGATAATATTTTGCTCCAATATTTTGCTGAGTACAACTAGACCTGATTGGGATTAACCCCTAATTTTTATGGATTTAATTGATGACTTTTATAAACTATTCTATACTTGCAAACAACTACTATACTTGTAGAATTTTCATACTGTTCAGTAAAGAACCTAAATTTCAACCAGATTCTATTTGCTATTTATAAAAACTTTGTGAATATAAATTTTAGCCTACTGTATCTATTTTATCACCCTTTTGACGGATCTGGATTACGATTTATATTTTGTGAGATATTGCTATTTTAGTACTGCAGTGTTTGTGATTCCAATTTACAAAATTGCCGAATCTTGCTGCTTTCTGATTTTGCTTGAATATTCTATCTATGTTGAAAAATTATGAAACTTTATTTTCTGTTACTAAACATACTTGAATACAACTTCTGATTTCTGGATAAACACGTTTTCTGGATACAAATCTGTTTTGAGTTATGTTTTTGTGAAATACCATATGACGTATATATATTTGCTAGATTCGACCGAGAGTCTATTTTTTAGATTTTCTGACAGATCCAGATTTGCATGTTTGTGGCAACGGAAATCCCAGATTTGGTGCATTACTGTCTTGCTGTCCTGAACTAGAATTCTCGTTGTCCTAATCTTTTATGAGTTGTCTTTCAGCCTCTACATATTTATCTTTCAACATGAACCTGTTACTTGTTCATGCCATGTTATTCTTGCCCTGTTTTGTGCACGCACCTGCCTGTTTAATAATAAAAACAAATAACCAATCTGGGGTTAAGGGAAAGATCTAGTAGTGGACAATATAGAAAAGTGTACTCGGAAGGGGGCCCGTGTTTCCCTCATTTGGTTACATGATATGATTTGGATTACATTTGGTTGATTTGAATTACATTTGGATAATTTGGAATTTGGTATATGATTTGGTTAATATGATTTGGTTAACATGATTTGGATTACTTGATACCTGAGTACACGGCCCTTATAAAATTTCCTACGAAATCTAAACGTAACTTGTTTGAATGTAGCAACCATGTGGTAAATGGATGGGATGCATGAAGTGCTACCTAGATAGTAATAAATACAAGACTTGACATAACATGACACCTGTTACATGATTACCTGTACATGCTTCTTGACACCTGTTACATGTTTACATGCTTGCCTATTACCTGTTACTCGTTACATGTTATATACACATGTTATTACTTGATTCTGTTCATGATTCATGTTAGTTGTTCTATTTTGTTGTCATATCTATTCCAAGCTATTTGTTTATCTTTCCCATGTGCTTGTGCCTGCACTACAAGCGGTCCGTAACTTGCATTGATGGGCATTTTGTTTTCTTTTCCTCTTCCTGCAATTCATTAAATTGCATATTTTGGAGATCAGCTGCCAGATGGAGTAGGTAATCTGAGATTCTAGATGCTGGAGTTTTGCTATTATTATTATTTTCTATTGCTTATTTGAATGTACTTGGTTACTGTCACGCCCCGCTTCCCAAAAAGAATACGGAATACGGATACGCGACTCAACCCAACAAATGATTTGCATCATCCATAAGCTGTTCAGGAATCTTTACAACATCTCACAAAATAATCAGAGTCGGAAGCAAAGGAGTCAACCACACACATGCAAAATTGAATTATTAAACCAACAGAATTTACTTGAAACAAAATGTATTAATCTCAATAAATCAGAATCTGGATAAGACAAAATCCTCGGTCACATCGCCCAAAATACAAAGTAATAATCCAAATACTCAAAATACATTATTCAAAGCAACAATAATAGCAATACTAATAAGTAAGAAATCCAGCACTAATATCTCATTTCGCCGGACAGCTGACCATCCTGATATGCAATTAATAATTGCAGGAGAAGGAAAGAGAAAACAAGTACCCGTCAATTGCAAGTTACGGGCCACTTATAATGTAGGATACAAGTACATGGAAAACTAACAAATAGCATGGAATAATGCATCGACAGTAATATCTATCATGAATCAGTAAAACAAAGTCAACTAGCACGGAATACTAACAGTACAAATGAATGTGTCAAGTATAGTGTCATATGGCAACTAACAGTATTCAGTAACAGTAAGCTCAATATATCAGTGTAACTGTATAACAGTATCAGTCCAAAAGTATCAGTCTAACAGTATCAGTCTTATGTTCTTATAGTCTTGTGTGTATTACTAGCTAGGTAGCACTTCATGTGCCCTATATTATAACACATGGTTTCTACAACAAACAGTTTTGCTTTTAGATTTTATAGTGGACCATAATGGGGCAGTGTACTCAGGTATCAGTAACAGTAACAGTAGCAGTAACAGTAGTAGTAACAGTAACAGTAACAGTAACAGTAACAGTAACAGTAACAGTAACAGTATGGAATACTAGTTCCCTTCCAAGTACACGTTTCCATATTTTCCACTACTAGATATTCTCTTAAGAAACCTCGGCTTGATTACTTTTATTATGGTTATCAAAAGGCAAGATAGTGCATGAAATAGTATCAAACTAACAAGCTACAATCAATATTAGGTTCAAGAAAACAAATAGATAATCATAGACGATATACGGTCACATAACGAGAAAAATAGTGTATGCTCATATTCAGGACAGCATGACAGTACAGTACTAAAACAGTGATTCCCGTTACTACATAAATCAAATCTGAATCCGTCAAAGAATATGGAAAATAGACTTTCACACAAATCCAGCGATTATATATAAGCCATATAATATTTCACAAAATCATAACTCAAAACTGATTTGAATCCAGAAAATACGTTCAGCCAGAAATCAGTAAATCGAATTCTCAGTCAGAAAAACAGCATTAAAACTCCTCAAATAAATCCAGAAAAAATCTAAGGTAATCCCCTATATGTTTAGTATTAGAATATAAAGTTTCATAATATTCCAGTAAAATTAGTTGATTTGACAAAAATTAGAAAATATCAAGAAACAATAGTTTGGCAAATCTGAAATTTCCAACACTGCTGTACAAAAACATCAATATTTCGCAAACAGTAAAACGAAATCCAAATCCGCCAAAGGGAGATGAAAATAGACAAAATAAGCTAACTTTCATATTTCATAAATATTTTTCATAAAGTAAAAGGAAATAGGGTGAAAATACGGTTCTTTACAGAATAGCGAGCAAAATACAGCAAGCATAGCTTTCATAAATAAGCATGAAACGGCATATAAAACTCATCAATAAAATCCACCAAAATTCTGGGTAATCCCTAGATAGGTATAGAAATACTGTGCAAAGGTTCATATCAAAATAATATAATTAAGACTAGTATCAAAATAGTTTAATCATCAAAATCATCAAGAAACGAAATCTGAAAATAGAATACACCTCTGTAGTAAAATAGCCATAACTCACTCATACGAAAACGAAATCGATCAAGGTCAGAGAGTTTGAAAAGAAGAAAGGTTTCTCTACAATTCATGTCTAATACAAAAAATTAATAATTCTGACCTTAATATGGTCTAAAATACAGATCAAAACCGAACATCGACAGTTACAGATTTTTCTCTTGAAAACAAAACCAACATAAATCATACGAAACTTATTCTAATCACAATCAAATATGGTATAGAGTCTACTAAGTGTCCAAACATCATGAAATAGAGTATATAACATATTCACAACCATCATATCACATGGATCTCATCAAACACATAATTTCACCTAATTATCTCACATATATGAATAGATGAAGAATGGTCAAACCTAGTTATTTTAATGTCGATTTTGTGTCGTGAGGCAACTATGGTCAAATAGCACAATAGAGACAAAACCCATCAAAGATAACACACACACGAGTTGTCTCTAGAACCCAACTACACTATAAGCGGTATTTTTGACTTGTATCATACAAAGGAATTGGAGTACAAGTTACTTGCCTTAACCGAAGACGAAAACGAAGAACACCAAGAATAATGGGAACAGATCCCGGCAACGAACAAAATCCACGAACGAAAATCCACGAATCAACGAATAACTCACACGGGCAAACTCCAACACTCGCGAACCCAAGATCCAAGAGAGAGAGAGAGCAAGGGCAGTCGGGGCGGTCGACTGGCTGCTACTGTCGTCGACGGTAAATGACCAAGGGATGGGAGAATGAGAGGATGAAGTGGAGAGAGGGTGGATACTCGGGTGTAGGGGTGATCGACTAGGTGAAGTCGATCGGCAATAGGGGAGATGGGTCGGTCGAGATGCAGGGGTGATCGGCCGATGAGTGCACAGGCCGAAGGTGGGGTTCAGTCGACTGGGGTTAGGCGCAGTCGGGGGAGAGAGAGGGAGGCCGGTGAGGGAAAGTTAGGGTTAGGGTTTAGTTGAGAGGATGAGAGATTATATAGGGTTGGGTATTAGGGTTTGTAGTATGGTATGGGTATTGGGTATTTGGGTTTAATTGTGTCCAATAGAAGTAGTAATAGGATTTGTTTAATATGAGGTGATTAGGATACAATTTGTATAGGGTTCAAAACAGGATTGTAGGCTAATTTGGATTTGGTGATCAATTGGGGATAAAATCAATAGGATTAGGACTAGGGTAGCCAACCAAAACACCATGAACACCCAAGAGCAAAAATACAGAGAACAAGAGTCCAATAAAGAGGAAAAACAACAATCGATGGAGAATGAAGCAAAAAGACGAACAAATCAAACACAAGGAGCTCAAAATAAAATAAAATGAATATATATTGAAAACAACTCCAATATACGGTCCAAGAAAAATACAAGAGAGTACCAATATTCAAGAAGAAGAAAAATACATCAAAAATACGAAAAACAAAAAACAAGGGGTTACAATCCTACCCACCTAACAAAAAGAATTTCGTCCTCGAAATTCAAAAAAAAGATACATAGGGTAACCCCAAAAGAAAAGAAAACAAGGCAAAACAAAACAAAACAACCACTGCTCAAACAAATGAGGAAACTTCTGCTGAATCTCCTCCTCAAGCTCCCAAGTCGACTCACTAGGCGAGTGAGGATTCCAAGCATCACTCACCAACTTGATGACCTTGTTCTGAAGCACTTTCTCCCGCCGATCCACAATAGCAACTGGAGGAATCTCACAAGTCAAATCCGGCCGCACGGTCAACTCAGAATAGTCGATCACGTGGCTCTTATCGCGGATATATCTCTGAGTTGTGTGACATGGAAAACATCGTGCACTCCTGATAACACTAGCGGCAAAGCAAGACGATAGGCCACCCTGCCTACTTACTCCAAAATCTCAAACGGTCTAATAAACGTAGGGCTAAGCTTGCCCCACCACCAAACCGAATGACACCGCGCCACGGTGATACCTTGAGGAAAACATGGTCACCAACAACAAACTCCAAAGTCCTACGATGGACATCAGCCCGCTGCCTCTGCCTATCCTGAGCTGCCTGAAGATGTTTTCTTATCTGAGTCACAGCATAAACTGTCCTGGTGATCAACTCCGGACCCAACAACTACCTCTCACCAATGTCATCCCAGCACACTGGTGATCTGCACTTACATCCATAAAGTGCCTCGAACGGTGCAGCCTCAAGACTGGCCTGAAAGCTGTTATTGTACGAGAACTCCACGAGATGCAAATGGTCCTCCCAAGATCCACCGAACTGCAACATACAGGGTCGCAACATGTCCTCAAGAATCTGAATAGTCCGCTCTGACTGTCCATCAGTCTGGGGATGAAAAGCTGTACTGTGCTTCAACTTACTCCCCAAACTAGCCTGAAGACTCTCCCAAAACTGAGATCTGAATCTCATATCCTTGTCGGATACAATACTGACTGGAACCCCATGAAGCCTGACAATCTCTTGCATGTACTTCTCTGCTAGGCTCTCAGTAGACTGACCGACATGAAAATAAATGAAGTGAGCACTCTTCGACAAATGGTCAACAATCACCCAAACTGCATTGTGACCTTTAGGACTCCTCGGCAAAGTGGTCACAAAATTCATGGTGATATGCTCCCACTTCCACTCCGAATAGGAAGCAGTTGAAGAAGTCCAGCAGTTCTCTAATGCTCTACCTTAACCTGCTGATAGATCAAACACTGAGCAACAAACCGAGCTAAAACCCTTTTCATACAATGCCACCAGAAATGAAGCTTCAAATCTCGATACATCTTAGTACCGCCAGGATGGATAGAATACGAGGACTGATGAGCTTCCTCAAGCAATCTCTAACGAACTTCACCCTTAGGGACACACAAACGGGAACCAAAATGAAGCAAACCATCGGCATGAATAACCATGTTCGTTCTAGACCCAGACTCAACCTCAGCTCGAAAACCCTGCAACTGCGCATCACCAGCCTGAGCCTCCTTGATCTGATCAACAAGGGAAGACTGAAGCTGGAGCGCAAGACAACTCCAACCAGAACTCGGCAACAAAACCTCCAAATCCAACCTTCTCATCTGCTCAATGAGATCACTCTGCTGAGTAAAAAACATAACTGCCGATCTCCTGCTCAAAGCATCTGGCACCAAGTTTACTTTACCAAGATGGTATTGCAAACTGATGTCATAATCGGCCATAAGCTCCAACCATCGCCTTTGCTTCATGTTTAATTCCCTCTGGGTAAAAACGTACTTGAGACTTTTGTTGTCTGTAAAGATCTCCACGCGGTCTCCAAGTAAATAATATCTCCATAGCTTCAAAGCATAGATCACTGCCGCTAACTCCAAGTCATGAGTAGGATAGTTCTTTTCATGCACTCTCAACTGCCTCGATGCATACGCAACGACACGACCCTTCTGCATAAGAACTACTCCAAGACCCTTACCAGAAGCATCACAGTGAATTACAAATCCGCCTGAACCATCTGGAATAGTCAACATAGGCGCTGACGTCAATATGTTCTTCAACTCAACAAAAGCCACATTGCACTCACCACACCAACAAAACTTCTGATCCTTCCCTGTCAGTTTAGTTAACGGCCCTGTAATCTTCGAAAATCTTGAACGAATTTTCGATAATAGCCCGCAAAACCAATAAAACTCCAAACTTTGGAAACTGACTTAGGAATAGGCCAATCCTTCACAGCGTCAACCTTGGCTAGATCCATAGAAAGACCATTGCTAGAAATAATGTGCCCCATGAAAGAAACCTTGTCGAGCCAAAACTCGCACTTGTTGAGTTTTTCATAGAGCTGATTCTCTCTCAAAGTCTGCAGAACCACTCTAAGATGCTCGGCATGATCTTCCCGATTCCGAGAATATACTAGAATATCATCAATGAAGACCACCACAAATCTATCCAAGAAATGAGAGAAAAGCCGGTTCATAAGACTCATGAATACAACTGGTGCATTAGTGACCCCAAACGGCATCACCAGATACTCATAGTGCCCGTATCTAGTCCTGAATGCAGTCTTTTGTATATCAGCAGCCTTCACCTTGACTTAGTGATACCCAAAACGAAGATCCAACTTCGAGAAAATAGCAGTCCCACTCAACTGGTCGAACAAATCATCGATCCTAGGCAAAGGATACCGGTTCTTCACAGTAACACTATTTAGCTCCCGATAATCCACACACAGGCGACGACTACCATCCTTCCTGTTGACAAAAAGGACCAGAGCACCCCAAGGCGAAACACTTGGTTTGATGAAACCCAAATCAAGAAGCTCCTGAATCTACACCTTAAGCTCTGCTAGCTCAACAGGTGCCATCCTGTAGGGACTCTTCAATATCGGTGTCGTTCCAGGCGGAACATCAATACTGAACTCCACTTCCCTATCAGGAGGTAAGCCAGGCAACTCATCTGGAAAAACATCCAAGAAATCCCGAAGTACTAGAAGCGCAGCCTCACAGCCTGAGTGCAATTCCATCACACAATCCAGCTGTACAACTGCAGCCTTTGCTCAGCCAAGGAAAGACTCCCCGGTATGGAACTCAAATTCTGCTCAATCTGGAATTCTGAAAACAACTTTCTTGGTACGGTAATCAATAATAGCATGGGCTTCACCCAACCAATCCATACCCAGAATAACGTCGAATCCTAAATTCCCAATGATAATCAGGTTGGCTTTGAAATCTGCGTCCCTAATTGTCATGCCCCTGCTTTCCCAAAAGAATACGGAATACGGATACGTGACAAAAGTCCTAGCAAATAATTTTCATCATCCATAAGCTGTTCAGGAATCTTTACAACATATCACAATATAATCAGAGTCGGAAGCCAGAAAAGTCAACCACATGCACATATAAACCAAATACCAACAAGAATACTTGAAATAAAATATATTAATTTTAAATAGTTATGATCTGAATAACACAAATAATCATGGGTTACATTGCCCCAAAACAAGAATAAATCCAAATACATGAATACAATTATTGTTCAAGCAAACTACAAGAAATAATAATAACAAGATCCAGCACTAATACTTCATGTCACCAATACCGTTTGGAACATGTTCTCCAAAATCTGCAATCCAATAATTACAGGGAAGAGGGAAAGAGAAAATAAGTACCCGTCAATTGCAAGTTACGGGCCACTTATAATGTAGGATACAGGTATATAGGAAAACTAACTAGCAACATGGTATAAGCATGATGTTAAAATAAATAACTAGCATGACAAAGTGAACAAGTGTAAATGGCATGAATCAAGTGTCAAGTAATCAAGTATTATGTAAACATGCATCAATTGTCAAGTATCATGTAATCATGTATCAAGTGTCAAGTTTCAAGTCTCATGTATCATGTAGTCATGTATCAAGCAAGCATGTATCATGTTCAAGTATCATGTGTCAAGTTTTGTAGTAATTACTATCTAGGTAGCACTTCATGCGCCCCATATTATAACACAGGGTTGCTACAACAAACAGTTTTACTTTAGATTTCATAGGGGACCATACAGGGCAGCGTACTTAGCGATAAGTAATCCAAATCATATGCCAAATTCCAAATAAACCAAATCATATACCAAATTCCAAATAATCCAAATCATATACCAAATTCCAAATAATCCAAATCATATACCAAATTCCAATTGTGGGAAACACGGACCCCCTTCCGAGTACACGTTTCTGAATTATCCACTACTAGATCTTTCCCTTAACCTCGACTTCGTTATTTTATTATTAATATCAAACAAGCATGTAGATGTGTAAAACATATCAAGAATAATATGACATGATAATGTGGCAAGTTCAAGTTATAAGATAAACATGTACGAGTGCAAGATAGTTCATAAAATAATAAAAATGAACAACTCTCAAGTTCAGGACAATAAGACCACATTGCAGTAAAACAGTGATTCCCGTTGTCACAAAAATGCAAACCTGAATCCGTCGAAAAGGTCTAGAAAATAGACTCTCAACCAGAATCCAGCAAATATAAATAAGTCATATAGTATTTCACAAAAACACATCTCAAAACTAATTTGAATACAGAAAATAGGTTCAGCCAGAAATCAGGAAAACGTATTCAAGAGCAGGAAAACAACATGAAAACTCAATAAATAAATCCACAAAAAATCTGGGGTATTCCCATATATGCCCAGTATCTAAATGTAAAGTTTCATAATTTTCCAGTAAAATTAGATCAGTCATCAAAAATCATAAAACGTCAATAAACGATAGTTTGGCAAATCTGGAATTCCCAACACTGCTGTACGAAAACTATAATATCTCGCAACCAGTGAAACGAAATCCAAATCCGCCCAAGGGAGATGAAAATAGATAGAATAAGATAACTTTTATATTTACAAATATTTTCCATACTGTAAAAGGAATCAAGGTGAAAATACGATTCTTTACAGATTAACAAGTAAAATACAACAGTTATAGTTTTCATAAACGAGCATGAAACGGCATATAAAATTCATCAATAAAATTCGCCAAAATTTTGGGTAATCCCTAGATAAGTATAGAAAACTGACCAAAGTTCTAGATCAAAAATAATATGTGTAGCACAAGTATCAAAATAATTTAGTCCTAAAAAACACCAAGAAACGAAATCTGGAAAGACCTACACCTCTGTAGTAAAACAGTCATATCTCACACATACGAAAACGAAATCGAGTAAGGTCAAAGGGGTTGGAAAGAAGACGAAATCCTCTACAATTCATGTTTTATACTGAAATTAAGATTCTGATCTTAATATGGTCTAAATTACTAATCAAGACAGATCATCGACAAAACACAAAATTTCCTCAAAAACCAAAATCAACATAGATTCAACGAAACATGATCCAAACACAACAAAACATGAAATCGAGTCTACCAAGTGTCTAAACATCATGAAATAGGGTATACAACATGTCCACAACAAGTATCTCACATGGGTCTCCAGGTCTGAAGGGATCCAGTGCCCAACTACCGACTCCTCCTGGAATTGTGTTATCGGAGCCGAGCCAGGAATAGCCGTTAGTGGAACACGAGTTCTCATAATTGTTTCACATATACATCATATCAAGAACGGGCGAAATCTAGGGTTGTTTCATGTCGAATTTTTGTCGTGAGTCATCTATGGTCAAGCACTATAGAGACAAACTCATCAATCATACATCACACACGAGTTTTCTCTAGAACCCAACTGCACTACAAGTAGAATTTATGACTTGTATCATACAAAGAAATTGAGTACAAGTTCCTTGCCTTAACCGAAGACGAAAACGAAGAACACCAAGAATAACAGGAACGGATCCCGGCAACGAATAAAATCCATGAACGAAAATCCACGATCCAAAGCAAATCACGAATCACACACGCACAAACCCACTTGCACGTGCAAAACAACATGAGAGCGAGAGAGATCAATCAGGAGAGAGAGAGAGCCGAGGAAAAATACTTTGTGGCGGCTAGGAGGAAATACACATCTGCATGGGAAGGGTAATTATATAATAGGGTGTATGGGTATGTGACGGCTGATAGATTAGAATAGAGTTAGGTTTAGTGTATAAGGTTTTCGGGTTAGGGAAAAGTCCAGATGGGTAAATGGGTTTAAAATGCAAGTGGGTTATTACGGGCCTGGGATAATATGGTTAGTGGGTATTAATGGTTAATGAGGTTATAATGGGTTATAAATGGTAAAAACAGAGTGTATTGGCCTGGGATAATATGGTTTGATGATGGGTAGTATTAGGGTAGATTAAGTTAATTAGGTAATAGATAATGGGTTAATGGATTTTTAGGTGGATATTGGATATAGGGATTAAATAAGTAATGGGTTTTATAGAAATCCAATTAGAAAACTCAAAATAACTAATAAAATACAATTTATAAAATAATGTAATTTTAACAATAAAAATAATAATAATGCAAATAACAACACTAGCAAAATAATACAAATAGTAACAATATTAATAATAATAAAAATGAAAAAAATAATAATAGTAATAATAAAAGTAATACTAACAATAATAAGAACTGTATTACAATACAAAAATCATAGAAAAATAGCTACAGCTAAAATTATTGATCAAAAGTAGATTTTAATATAAGATCTAATAACACATTTTAACAAAAATAGTTCGAAATCGGAAAACTAATTTACAAAAATTTTAAATACAGAAAATCACAGAAAATACGTTTTTGGGAAACAGGGGTTATACTAATAACAATGGAACATTGCCTGCACTCACAGGAACAAATGACAGCACCACCACCTGTCAAAATGTTCCAAGCCTCAGACATGTTGCTGCAATCCAACTGATGGCGAGCGATAAATCGTGAAGAGACAAAAGAATGGATTGCCCCAGAATCAAAGAGAACATGAGCAGGAAAAGAGCAAACAAGGACGACACCTAAGGGAGCAAAAGACAAAGAGAAAGAAAAAGCAGACAATCAAAGGGTAAGGGAAACAACAATGCAGAAAGATAACAGGAAGAAAACAAAACAAGACCAAAAGAAAGAAACAAGGAGGAAGCAAAACAACAACAACAAAACAAAAAGCAAAAGATACCTGCCACAACTCCTTCAGTTGTTTCAGCATCTGCAGCAGTCAAGTTGAAAGCTTGACCTCTCATCGGAATAGCGGTCCTCTGACCGACAATCTGATGCTGAGGAGGAAGCGGAGGCCTAACTGGACCACGAGCTGGGCCTGCTTGCTGAACAGGACCCCTGGCTGGAAGAGCCACCTGCTGCTGCTGCGGACAATCGCGTACTGAATGATCAGTGGCGCCACACCTAAAGCACTGGCGGTTGACGCGCCAACAATTCTTACGCTCATGTGCAGACATCTGACAGAAGTCACAACAACCACCCTTCTGGAAACCAACAGAAGGATATGGAGCTACCCTGACCGGATGGGTTGGGACAGGCCTTCGAACAGGACCACCAGAAGGCCTAGCAGCAGAATGTGGAACAGTCCGCGGAGAAGGAACCAAACCACCACGAGCCTGCTCCTGAGCTTGAGCTGCCTCAAGAACATCAGCATAAGTACGCAAATGGAGAGAGACAAGATGCCTCTTAATATCCTGCTCAAGCCCATTTGTGAATCTACGAGCCCTATCCTTTTCGGTAGCCACAAGAACGACAGCGAAGCAGCTAAGTCTAGTAAACTCAGCTGCATACTCATCCACTGACCTGGAACCCTGTTTCAAGAAGTCCATGTTACAACATTGTTTGAACAATTATGTAACAAAATTCCAAAATAGACTAATGACTTAACCTGTTTTAGGGCCAGAAATTGTTGTTCCATCTCAACTCGAGTACTACTGGGAAAGAACTTCTCCAAGAATCCCCGAGTGAAAGTAGTCCAAGCAATAGGCCTCTCAAGTCGCTCGGACTCAGCCATCATGTGAGCCAAATCCACCAGCTGGATGGAAACCACGTCCACCCTATCAGCCTCGGCAACACGTGCCGCCAAGAGCAAGCGCTCGGTCCGGATCAACCACTGTTCAGCCTCCAAAGGCGTCTCAGTATCGGAAAAATGGTCGGGATGCAGCCTCATAAAATCCGTAACTGTTCCTGGACGAGGCAGAATATTTGCCTACACAGGCATAACGGGAGGCGCAACCCGGGCAACTTCAAGAGCAGCGATCACAAGATCACTGTGGTTTTGCTGCTATTAATCAGCCGCTCAAGCACAGTAGTGACCGCTGATGTGTCTAATTTTTATACAAATATTTGTACTCATTTACCTATTAAAATTGCTTGTTTTTGTCTATCTTGTCAATATTTCATCTTATTTCCATAAGATTTCAAGTAATTAATTATTTTTGAAGAAATAAGATTTTTGAAGCAAAATGTGAAGATTTTTGGAAAAAAATCAACAAACAAAGCAAAACTATTGATTTATTATTTTTTTATTGTTTTGTTGAATTTTAATTTGCCAATTGTGCTGAAAGTGCCGTAATCAATTTAAAAAGGGTTTAAATGAGCTAATATGATTTTTAGTTAGTTTAATTAATTTTAAAATAATTTATTTTATTTTATTTTTATTTTTAAATACTAATTTCTGATTTTATTTTGTGTGTGCAGCACGTGTTCGAAGAAAAAAGGAAAGAGAAGAAAAAGAAGAAAGAAATAAAGAGCAAATCAAGGAAGAAAATAAATAAGTGAAAAAGATGGGATTTTTCTACAAAAAGCAAACCCTAATTCTCCTTCCCATTTGCTTATAAATACACACCAAGGAGAACACGCTTACCAAGAGGTGAAGCTACTCAATAATGAACAAAATATAAATATAAATTTATATACAGACCAGAGCTCTTTGCTCTTTCTCTGTTCTGTTGGACTTCACGTAGGGGCAGCGGGACCCACGCGACGAAAACAACAGAGAGGCGTGACGGGACGTGCGATAGAGCAGTGAGTCAGCACTGCTGACGTGGCGGAGGGTCCCACATGAAGGAGACGAGACTGAGACCAGGCGACGTGACCGGGTGATGACCTGGCGCACTACATGTGCTGACAGCGGGACCACTCCGTGCTGACGTGCTTCGACCTGACGTGACGTGGCTGTGCGATTTTTGAGACAGAGACAGAAAGAGAGAGGAATTGATTGTATTTACTGATTTTGTTTTTCGGAACGCGGTTCAAGTCTTTTCGGTTTGCAATTTCTTTTAAAAAGCAGTTCTTTTTGTATCTCTTTTCTCTCTCTAATTTATATCATGCAATCCAAGACTGTATTCGTTAGTGACGATAAATTTATTATGAACTAAATATTATTTTTCTTGGGTTTCGATGTAGCCTAGTTTTGAGAACACAGTTTTAATTCCATATTATTCTTCATTTTTTTCCATGGTTGTGTGTTGATTTTTATTCTTAATGCGTACAATTAGTGGATAGACATTTGTATGATCTGTTAAATCATGAAGAGACCGAACTGGTAATTTGTGGTTAATAAAAATTAAACACCGTTATAGGAGCGAATTGCTGTTAATGTGACCGTTAAGAAATCCATAGATCTTAATGAATTTTCAATTGGTAATTTGTGCATGAACTATGACAAATAATTAGTTGAGAATAATTTTGATATTGCTCGAGAGAGAATATTGAATAATTTGGGGATTTTGGTCTACAAGTTGGAAAAATAATCTTTTTTTCATATGGAATTATAAATTGTGTGGGATGAACTAGGTGAAATCAAAAACCCTAGAATTTATTTTGCAATTAACAATTCACAAAAATTTCATAGCCTGCTCCCTCTTCATTAATTTAGTTAGATTTCTTTAAATTAATTTAATTAGTCGTTTTCTTTATTAATTTCGATTTTCCAAATAGTGATTTATCTAGTAATTTCGGTACTTAATAAAATAATTAGTCCCTGTGGGTTTGATACTCTATTCACTTAACTATACTACTTGTTGCGATTTTGTACACTTGCAAATATTCACATCAAGTTTTTGGCGCCGCTGCCGGGGATTAGTTATTCTTTTATTAATATTGAAAATTGCTAGATAATTACTAGTTTGGATTTTTATTTTTTATTTTTTTAAGATTTAATTGTTATTTTACTTCTTTATTCCCTTTTGATTTATTTTTCTTTATTTACTTATTTTTCAGGAATTAGGTGTGTATGCCCAGATCGAATCCATTGGAGCCTACACTTTTTGATCCAGAAATTGAGAGAACTTTACGTCAGATCAGAAAGAAAAAGAAAGAAAACACCACATCCTCTTTATCCATGGCGAATGAACAGGAGAACAAAGCTTTGAGGGATTATGCAATGCCCTCAATCAATGGAAGTATATCAAGCATCACAAGGCCTGCAATCGAAGCAAATAATTTTGAAATCAAACCAGCAATTATTCAGATGATTCAGCAGACAGTTCAATTTGGAGGACCAGCACATGATGACCCAAATGTTCACATCGCAAACTTTCTCGAAATATGTGATACCTTCAAACACAATGGAGTTTCTAATGATGCTATCCGACTGAGACTCTTTCCTTTCTCACTTCGAGATAAGGCAAATGCTTGGTTGAATTCTTTACCGTCAGGAGTTATTACAACTTGGGAGGGCTTAGCACAAAAATTCATAGCAAAGTATTTTTCCCCAGTAAAAATAGCAAAGTTAAGAAATGACATCACAACATTCACCCAATTCGAGACAGAGTCATTATATGATGTATGGGAGAGGGACAAAGAGCTATTAAGAAAGTGTCATCATCATGAACTTCCAAAGTGGCTACAAGTGCAAACATTCTATAATGGTTTAGGGGCTACAAATCGATCCATGGTAGATGCAGCAGCTGGAGGTGCACTAATGAGCAAAACTCATGAAGCAGCTTATGACCTTTTAGAGGAAATGACATCTAATAATTATCAGTGGGCCTCAGAAAGAACAATGCGAAGAAAAGTGGCGGGAGTTTTTGAACTTGACCCTATCTCTAATTTAACTGCAAAAATTGATATTTTATCTAAACAAATAGGTAATATGACTGTTAATTCTATTCAATCTAATATCATTTGTGATCTTTGTGCAGGAAATCATTCTAGTGCAGATTGCCAAGTGGGAAATCCTTTTGCTCCATCCAATGCCGAACAAGCAAATTATGTGTCAAATTTTCTAAGGCAAAACAACCCTTATGCAAACACATACAATCCAGGATGGAGAAATCACCCCAATTTTCCTTGGAACAATAATCAAGAAGGAGCTAGACCACAACAAAATTTTCAACAGCAGGTTAAGAAGCCGACATTAGAGGAGATGTTCATGTAATACATGCAGAATATCGAGAAATACATGCAAATAACAGATTTGGCAATCCAAAATATTGCAAATTCAACTTCGGCTTCCATTCACAATCTTGAGGTACAAATTAGTTAAATTTCTAATATTCTTAACAAAAGAGCTGCAGGAACATTACCAAGCAACACAGTTGTCAACCCCAAGGAGCATGTTAAGGCAATAACACTTAGAAGTGGGACAACAATTGAGCAGCCAGATAGAAGATGTGGGTTACTAGAGCTACCTACAGGGAATGGGTTAACTCTTCTTCATCCCAGCTTCTACAAACCCAAGTTCAACTACTTCCTTCGGACCAGATGCTTCATCCCCCCGGGTTATCGGAGCTCGAACTTAGTGGGTGCGGGCCCAACGAAGGGGTCCGACACCCACCACCTCCCCCCCCACCACCACCACCTCCACCTCCAACTCCCCCTCACCTCTACCTACTTCCATCACTGCAGATCCTCCCCAGCTCCCTCTCATCCCAGCTCCTGCACCGAGGGCCAACACCAACTGCTCCGAGAACACCAATGCTGCATCCCCGATCCATCCCCGTAGGGAGGACGAAAAGCCGAGGCTCAGACGCTCGCGCACTCCGCCGAGGGCTCACCGCAGTGGCACTCATCGGCAAGGTTGGAGTGGCGATGGTCATCATCGCCGGCAGGAGCCC
Source organism: Hemerocallis citrina (assembly GCA_017893485.1). NCBI lineage: Eukaryota > Viridiplantae > Streptophyta > Magnoliopsida > Asparagales > Asphodelaceae > Hemerocallis > Hemerocallis citrina. Next base: position 37,270,046 of record CM030368.1, read on the forward strand.
TCCTCGAGAGAAGGGGCCCATAGAGGGGGTCCCTCTACTAGCCTTTACAGGCGTAATGATCACCCCCCCGGGACCGGCTCTTCCCCCGAAGGCACCATCAGGATGAGCGACAGCATTCTTACAAGAGGGGTCCTCATTACAGTGTGAGTTTCAGACAGAGAGGTGGGGATAAAGGTCATCAAGAAGCATCCCTGCTCCGAGAGCAGCATCAAGTGGACCACAGCCCAATGGCCAGCCATCTCAACCCTACCCACGCCAGACCCAATGACACCCACTCCAACCACAAAGGCCAGAGGCCAGAATCCCCACTGCAGCAGCGCCCTCAGACCACTCCTACCGGTCCCGACGTATCCATCACCAACTGGGCCCAAAGAGAGGGACCAGAGGGGACGCGAGGGGACGGGGAACCGTCGGAGGGGAGCTGGCAAGTTGTCGTTCGGAAAGGCAAGGGTGCTACAAGATCAACTACTTCTCCGACTCTCCCAAATCACCATCAAATACAAAAGCAGAGGAAAGGCAAAAGGAAACTAGTGCCATGCTTCAACTGTGGAGACCTTGGGCACTACCGCAAAGATTGCACAAAAGAGGTGAGGTGCCTCAAATGCTTGAAATGGGGCCATCTATCATACGTGTGCTCCAACTTTGTAGAGTCGGCCACAGACGAGGAGCGTTTGGTTCACAGAGGGAGATCGCCGGACAGCCCCACGACTATCAGAATTTCTAACAGCCTGGGCATTATAAGGAATGAAGAAAGGTGGTTAAGGCAGTGGTGTGCGGTTGCGAGAGTCCGGTCGGGGAGGCCCTCCGAGACCCATCTATTGCAGGCATTGGAGGCCAAGTGGCCGATGAAGGCGTGTAAGGACTGGGTGGTCAAGAAAATCTGTCACTTACAATTCTTGGTTTCTTTCCCTTCGACAGAGAAGGTTGTGGAGGTGACGAGGCTTGGGACGGTGGATTGCGGACACTTCTCAGTTGAGTTTTTCCCGTGGACTCCGACCTTCGGTGCGGAGCCACCACAAGGAGAGCTCTATTGGATCTGGATTCACAATATCCCGCTTCATTTTTGGAAGCGGGAGGCTATTCAAGAGATCGTGGCTGACTTCGGGTCGGTTGAAGAAGTAGACGAAAAAACAGTGCGACGATCGGAAATCGTCTCAGCAAGAGTCATGATCCGCACCGTTGACATCGCTCGGATGCCCAGATTCGCCAAAGTCTACTCTTTCGAAACCTCCTATCTGATTCGCTTCCTTCTCGACAGGAAGGTTGATCCAGGCACAAAGACGGCGAGCATCATCTCCCCAATGCCACCTGCTGCCATTAGAGATGGCCGGTCGTACTCACAGGTGGTCTCCCCGTCGAGGGATTCCACCATTGATGGCATGCATGAGATTGAACGAGCTCATAGGGAGCTCATCAGGGAGGCAAGAGGTCGGGAGCAGCTTCTGGGCAGCACGGTGGAGGGATCAGCGCCGCCGGGGGTCACGTCGACCATGGATGGGCGGGAAAGAGCCATGTCCATCAGATCCAACGGTCAGGGTGCTAGGATTTCAATTTCAAACCAACGACCTGATTTGGGTTGTTCGGCAGTTGAGCCCCAAAGGAAGGAGGTACAGCAGAGTCCCAAAAGTGGTAGCTCTCGTCTAGGAGTTGGTGAAAGGGGTAGGAGGGAGGACCACTGGGCCAAGACAGGGATGGATAGTACTGCAAAAGACAGATTGGGAAAGAGTCACCAGAGGTCAAAAGGGAGGTTTGAGGACGGGTTGGTGGGGGCTTGTGCAGGTGGGGGCTTCTCGACGCCAGAGGACGCGGGTGGTTCCAGAGCCCCCCCCAAAGAGGGAAAGCTTCTGAACCACTAGCTTGCGTCCTCGAGGCTGCGAGAGCTCAAAGAGGCAAAGTAGTTGGTAAGTCTGGCGTGTTTGGCGATAAGGGGATGGGGGCTTGGAGCGTAGTGCAGAACGTGAAGCCAGTCAGCGCATCGGTAGGCACGCGTTCTGGCAGCGCCGGTGGGAGAGCCACTCCCCTTTTGACAGATGGCATTTCTGAACGTTTGGCAGGAGATAAGCTCGAGGGGGGTGGTGTGGTTCTCGAAGTGGAGGGCGGGAGTTTTAAGGGGGATGGTAGGGTGTCTCGCGATGGTATGGAAGGGTTATTCGGATCCAGCTTGTTGGACTGTAGTGGTCAGCCCTCAGGGGGTGTTCTTAAGAATGTTGTTGGACCAAAAGTTGGGCCCATAGTGGGGACTGGTCCTGGGCCAAATGAGGGGCCCGTTGAGGGGTCCCGGATATTTTATCAGTCCCCACGCGTTACGTTGGGCGCAAATGAGTGTGTCCAAGCTTCCCCGCATTCAGAGGAGGAGCGGCTTAACCTAGACGACGTCTGTGAGGATGATTTTTTGGACTCAGAGGAGGAGTCTATGGAGCTCCCTTGTGAGTCTCCAGAGCTGGTCCCCTGCACGTTCCCTTCAAATCAAGAGGTGGCCACACCTCCGTCTCAGTATGGTGCGGTTTACAGGGGTCACAAGAGGGCGGTGGAGGAGTCCTTAGATGATTACTTGGAGATAGCGGCAGCCGCAAAGGCGGCGAAAACAACTGGCGGAGGTACAAGTCCTTTCTTAGCTTCAATTTTCAATTTTATGACAGATTGTGAAATTTTCCATCTAGCCAAAACATGCGGTCTTTCGGTGAACGATTTGGATAGAAATACCTGTCTCCTCAATCTGATTAGAGGATGGGAATCGGATAGGATTAGTCTTATCCCGATTTCGAACTTAGGTTCGAGTAACGTTACCCCCCCCACTGTTTAATTTATGGATGCCCTCTTCTGGAACGTTAGGGGCCTGGGAGGCCGGAGTAAACGGGGTATGGTTAGAGAACTCGTGGTTAATTCCAAGGCGAATGTAGTGGGCCTGCAGGAGACAAAGTTGTCTCACTTAGCTAGACTCAAGAAGGTGGGGGGTTGTAGAATCTCAGAATGGAGAGCGCTCCCGGCAATTGGAGCATCTGGAGGCATCGCGCTAGGTTTTAACCCCAATATCTTCAGCTGTGTGGGCGAACTGCACGGGCAATTCTCCCTGTCAGTTCTTCTGCAAAGGAAATCCGACCTTTGGCTACAAGCGGTCACGGTCGTGTATGGGCCCCACACTTCCACAGCTAGAACGGAGTTCTGGGCGGAACTGCGATCGGTCAAGGCGCAATGGGGTCACCCGTGGGTTGTAGGGGGCGACTTTAACATTACTAGATTCGCGTCAGAGCACAGGGGGAGAGGTGCTTGCTCCCTAGATAGAGAGGCTTTTAACGAAGTCATCATGGACCTGGATCTTGTGGATATCCCCATATCGGATAGACTTTTCACCTGGTCGAATATGCAGGCTCAGCCCATTCTGGCCAAGTTAGACAGGGTGATGGTGTCCTCGGAATGGGAAGAGAAATTCCCATTGGCTTCGGCCAAGTCCCTTCCTAAGCCAACCTCAGACCACGTCCCAATCTTTCTATCCGCAGGAGAAGTGCAAAGCAGAAAGCCGGCTAAATTCCATTTTGAGAAGGCCTGGTTGGAGATTCAGGGGTTCCACCACATGGTTTATGAGTGCTGGTCCCGCCCTACCAAGGGTACGGAGGCAATTGCAATCTGGTGCGAGAAAATTAGTAGACTTAGGGCCAAGCTGCGGAAGTGGAACCGAACCAGATTTGCATTAATTTGGAGATCAAAGGAGACCATTCTTGAAGGTATCGAGGATCTCGAGAAAATAGAAGAAACCAGGGATCTCGTACAGGAAGAACGAAGGAAACTGCTCCAGCTGAGAGAGGACATTGCCCAGCTCTATAGGTTGGAGGAAATTAGGTGGCAGCAACGTTCGAGAGTCACTTGGCTGAAGGAAGGGGATGCTAATACAGCTTTTTTCCACCGTGTCGCAAGTGCCAGGCATAGAGCCAACATTATCCATTCTATCGACTCAGACAACGGTTTGATTCAAGGCGAGGAAGCTATTAGGCAGGCCGCCCAAGCCCACTACAGGAAGCTCTTTGGGCGCAAGGCAGAGTTCAGATCCAACCTTAGCCAAGACTTCTGGCATGACCAAGCAGGGGAGCCAGGAGTTGATTTGCAATCCATTGAGATACCCTTCACGGAGCTGGAAGTCTGGAAGGCGGTCCAACTTTTGGGTAGTGACAAAGCTCCGGGCCCAGATGGGTTCCCGATCATGTTTTACCAGATTTTCTGGGAGGATATTAAAGATGACCTGCTTAAGCTGTTCGGCGACTTATACGAGCATAAACTCAAATTGGGGAGAATCAACTATGCAGAGGTGGTACTCATCCCTAAACAAGAAGAGTCGCGACGCATGGGTGACTTCCGGCCCATTAGCCTGCTTAACTGTTCGATGAAGATCATCACTAAGACCCTTGCTAATAGATTGGGTAAGGTGATGGATGGCCTTATTAGCCAAGATCAGACAGGCTTCATTAAGGGACGGTGCATTCAGGACAGTATTGCCACAGCCGAGGAAACCATCCACCATTGTCATGCAGGTAACAAGAAGAGCTACCTCCTCAAACTAGATTTTGAGAAAGCCTACGATTCTGTGGAATGGGATTGTCTGTTGGAAGCACTTAAGGGGAGGGGATTTGGGGAGAAATGGATCAGATGGATTCATTCATGCCTCACCACTAGCAAAACAGCCATCTTGATCAATGGTTCGGCGGGCCACTCATTCCCCTGTAGACGCGGTCTGAGACAGGGTGATCCCCTGTCCCCCCTTCTCTTCACCATTGTGGCTGACGTCCTCAAGGAAATGATGGTCAGATGTAGCAGAGCAGGATGGACTATACCGGTAGCCAAAGGCGCGCAGCGCCAAGGATGCTCCATCCTCCAGTATGCAGACGACACCCTGTTTTTTGGCAATGGAAACCTGGGGGAAACTATTGTTTTCAAGGGCATTCTATACTGCTTTGAGGCGTGGTCCGGACTCAAAGTTAACTACCACAAGAGCGCTATTACACCGATTGCTCTGAATCCAGAAGAAACAAGGGAGCACACCTCCATTCTAAATTGCTCCATCAAGAGGTTCCCAATTCAGTACCTGGGATTACCCCTAAGACCAGGGAAACTCAAAAAGGCGGACTGGCTACCCATCATCGACAAGGTGGATAAACGGCTCGCTGGTTGGAAAGGGAAAGCCCTCTCCCTGGGAGGAAGAGTCACCCTTATCAATGCTGTCCTGACTAACCTACCTACCTATTACCTATCCTTCTTCGAGATGCCTCGGTGGGTGATTCAAAGAATTGACCGTACTAGGAAACGGTTCCTATGGAAAGGGGCAGACCCAGATCGAGGAGGATATCATCTTATCAAGTGGGAGAAAGCGTGTATGAAAAAGATACACGGAGGCCTCGGAATTATCGATCTCCGGGACATGAATTTGGCCCTGCTGGGTAAATGGTGGTGGAAGGTTTTTCATCCCAATGGAGAAGGTTGGCAACAGTTCGTCCAGGGGTACCTGCGCGGGAACGGTACGAGAAACCTGGGGTTCAGGGTAGGCCCCAGGGTCTCTCACTTCTGGAAAGGGATCGCTAAGGCGCACGGCCCGTTCAATAGCTGCGTCAAGTCAGTCATTGGTAATGGTAGGCTGACCAGGTTCTGGTGGGACCAGTGGTGCGCAGATCACTCTCTCAGCTCCTTGTTCCCGGAGTTATACGCTCAAGCCTCCCGTCCACACTGTACGGTGGCAACAGCCTGGAAAAGAGGTGCTTGGAACCCAGCATTCAAACAGCCGCTCGACGCGGCTTCCCAGCGCAGGCTGACGGAACTTAATGCTTTCATCACTAGCTCCGGTGCCAACTGCTCTCAGGGCCCCGACAAGCTGGCCTGGGACCTGGAGCAGGATGGTAAGTTCTCAGTCCGTTCGTTGTACAATCGGGTTCACTTTCGGGGATGCACACCAAATTGGTCTAACGTCGTGTGGAAAACAAAGGCGCCGCTGAAGATTAAAGTCTTCATTTGGTTGGTACTGAATGATGCTATTCTAACCAGGGAGAACTTGAGTAAACGACAACCAAATTTGGATGTACAGTGTGGGTTCTGCCACCTCAACGTGGAAACGAGGGAACACCTGTTCCTTCACTGCCATAGGAGCAAGGCGGTGGTGACAGAGGTCCTCAATGCTTTAGGGGCAAGCCATTACCCTCATTCTTATGAAGACCTTTGGGTGGGGCCGCTATTTGCGTCGGAACGTAGAGCGATGAGAGAGGCGTGGTTCCTTGCGATCGCCGCCATGACCTGGGTGCTTTGGCTAGATAGAAACAACCTTTATTTCCGCAATACCCGCAATTCCATTTCTGGCAATTTAACTCATATTATGCATCTAATCTCATTTTGGGCAAATGTTGCAGCAGCAGGTCCCAGGGGCAGAATTGCTACAGTGTTCCAAGTGCAGGACTTTGACGACGATGAGATTGAGATTGGACCGACTATTGACTGAGTCGGCTGCCATCAGTTGTGTATCCCACCACCCCAGGGCTTGTTGGGGGGTAGTAGTGTTTTTGTGTTTTCTTCCTTTTGTATTTTGTTCCCGCCCACCATGTTTCGGGGGGAGAATGGTTATGATGTCTCTTTTTAGGACCTTGATGTAAGCTCAGTAGCCTGAGTTATGTTTATTAATTTCTGATTAATGAAACAGGGTGGCCAGATTCTACCTTTTCCTTCAAAAAAAAAAAACAATTGAGCAGCCACAAATCAAAAATGTCGAACAAGATGTGGATGAAAAGCAAGGTGCGAATGAACAAATTGTGGAGGAAAAAACGCAGCACAAAGGAGGGTCAAGCCAATAATTTCAGGGGAGTTTAATTCTAACACTTGTACTGATTCTCCTTATGATCCACCTATTCCTTTTCTACAAAGACATAAAAAGAATAAGCTTGATAATCAGTTTTCAAAATTTTTAAATATTTTCAAGCAATTGCATATTAATATTTCTCTTATTGAAGTTTTAGAACAAATGCCTAAATATGCTAATTTTTGAAGGATATTCTATCAAACAAGAGGAAACTAGAAGAGCATGAGATGGTGATGTTAATTGAAGAAAGTAGCGCAATTTTACAAAAGAAGTTGCCACCTTTACTTAAAGATCCAGGGAGTTTTACAATTCCTTGCACTATTGGAAATTCTTCTTTTCATAAAGCACTATGTAATTTAGGAGCAAGTATTAATCTTATGCCATACTTTGTTTTCAGGAAATTAGGTATTGGAGAAGCAAAGCCTACCACAATTTCCTTGCAATTGGCGGACAGGTCAATTAAATATCCAAGAGGGATCATTGAAGATGTTTTAGTGAAAGTTGGCAAATTCATATTTCCAGCTGATTTTATTGTACTTGACATGGAGGAAGATGAACAAATTCCTTTAATTTTGGGGAGACCTTTTCTTGCAACAGGGAGAACATTGATTGATGTGCAACAAGGAAAACTTATTCTAAGGGTTGACAACGAGCAGGTAACTTTTGATGTATTTAAATCCATGGAGCTTCCCTCAGAAGTTCATGCATGCTTTCAAGTAAGTGAATTCATGGGAGAAACACAATGGGATGAAATTGCTAAATTATCTTTAGAAGAATGCTTAACAACTTCAGAAACACTTGAATTAGAAAATGAAGAGATTTTTGATTATGATAAAAATTTGGAAGATACACCAACTATTTTCTCATCACCACAACAACTTGAGCTTAAACAACTCCCATCGAGTTTGAGGTACGCATTTTTAGGCCAAAACTCTACTTTTCCGGTTATTATTAATGATTCTTTAAATAATGTTGAAGAAGAGAAATTGTTGGGAGTTTTGAGAGAACATAAAACAACATTGAGATGGAACATTTGTGATATAAAGGGGATTAGTCCTTCAATTTGCATGCATAAAACTTTAATGGAGGATGATTTTAAACCTATAGTGCAGCCACAGTGAAGATTAAATCCATCAATGCAAGAAGTGGTGCATAAGGAGGTCTTGAAGCTTTTAGATGCAGGTATCATTTATCCAATTTCAGATAGTACATGGGTAATTCCTATACATGTTGTGCCAAATAAAGGAGGAATAACTGTAGTAAAAAATGATAATAATGAGCTAATACCAACTAGCACAGTAACGGGATGGCGAGTGTGCATAGATTATCGAAGACTAAACGATGCAACTAGAAAAGATCATTTTCCACTACCTTTCATTGACCAAATGCTAGAAAGACTTGCATGCCATTCTTACTATTGTTTTCTTGATGGGTATTCGGGATACAATCAAATTGCTATAGTACCAGAAGATCAAGAGAAAACAACCTTTACTTGCCCATATGGAACTTTTGCATATAGAAGGATGCCTTTTGGTCTTTGTAATGCCTCCGCCACATTTCAACTCTGCATGATGTCAATTTTTTCGGATATGGTTGAGAAATTTATTAAAATTTTCATGGATGATTTTTCAGTCTTTGGTTATTCATTTGATAACTATGTAACTTATCTTTGGTTTTGCAGTGTTGCAAGGAAACAAATCTAGTTTTAAATTGGGAGAAATGTCACTTTATGGTGAAAGAAGGGATTGTGTTAGGCCACAAAATTTTCTTTAAGGGAATTGAAGTGGATCGTGCTAAAATTGATGTCATTGAAAAGCTACCACCACCAACCAATGTTAAAGGAGTGAGAAGTTTCTTGGGTCATGCAGGATTTTTATAAAAGATTTTTCTTTAATCACTAAAACTCTTTGCAATCTTTTAAATAAAGATACACCTTTTAATTTTTCTCATGATTGCTTGCATGCTTTTGAAATATTGAAAAAGAAATTGATTTCAGCACCTATTATTATTGCACCAGATTGGAGTTTGCCTTTTAAATTAATGTGTGATTCTAGTGATGTGGCAATAGGTGCTGTTTTAGGGCAAAGAAAAGATAAATTTTTTCACACCATTTATTATGCAAATAGAACTTTGACAGAAGCACAGCTTAATTATGCTACCACTGAAAAAGAATTATTAGCTGTTGTATATGCTTTTGACAAATTTCGATCTTATTTGATAGGTTCAAATGTGGTTGTGTACACGGATCATTCAGCTCTCAAGTACTTGCTTGCAAAGAAGGAAGCCAAACCAAGATTGCTTCGTTGGATTTTACTTTTACAAGAATTTGACGTGGAAATCCAAGACAAAAAGGGTATGGAAAATGTGGTGGCCGATCAATTATCTCGCATTGAGCCAAAAGATGAAAATAAATTGCAGGTTACACCAATCAATGAAGAATTTCCAGATGAGTATTTAATGATGATACAAACTCCTCCATGGTATGCCGATATAGTTAATTACTTGGTATCAAAAATTCTACCTCCTTATTTTACTTATCAACAAAAGAAATAATTTTTCTCTAACTTGAAATATTATTTTTGGGAGGAACCTTTCTTATTTCGCCATTGTGTAGATCAAGTAATAAGGAGATGTGTACCTGAAGAGGAAATGGAAAGCATACTCAAACATTGCCACACATTGGAATGTGGTGGTCATTTTAGTGGAACAAAAACAGCAGCAAAAATTTTACAATCAGAATTTTATTGGTCCTCCATTTTTAAAGATGCTTTTAATTTTGTTAAATTATGTGATCATTGTCAAAGGGTAGGAAATATTTCTAGGAAACATGAGATGCCCCTAAATAATATTTTAGTGATTGAATTATTTGATGTTTGGGGGATAGATTTTAAGGGTCCATTTCCATCTTCATTTTCTAATAGATATATTTTGGTTGCTGTAAATTATGTCTCCAAGTGGGTGGAAGCTGCTACCTTACCAACCAATGATGCAAGAGTAGCGGTGAATTTCATTAGAAAAATATCTTCTCACGATTTGGAGCTCTAAGGGCAATTATTAGTGATGGAGGAACACATTTTTGCAACCGTCAATTTGATGCTTTACTTGCTAATTATGGAGTTACTTATCATGTGGCAACCCCATATCATCCTCAAACAAATGGTCAAGTGGAGGTTTCAAATAGAGAGTTGAAGCGTATACTTGGTAAGACAGTGAATATGTCACGAACAGATTGGGCAAGAAAACTGGATGATGCATTATGGGCATATAGGACGGTATTTAAAACACCAATTGGAATGTTCCCATATAGATTGGTGTATGGTAAAGCATGTCACTTACCGGTTGAACTTGAGCATCGCGCTTATTGGGCAATAAAGACACTAAATTTTGACATGAAAAATGTTGGTGAAAAAAGAATGTTGCAACTAAATGAGATGGACGGGTTTCGCAATGATGCTTATGAAAATGCTAAGATCTATAAAGAAAAGACTAAACAATGGCACGATAAGCATATTTTGAGAAGAGAATTCAAGGAAGGGGAGAAAGTGTTGTTATTCAATTCAAGACTTAGACTTTTTCCAGGAAAATTGCGATCTAGGTGGACGGGACCATTTGTTGTCACACAAGTTTTTCCATATGGAGCTATAGAAATACATCATGAGAAAAAAGGGACATTCAAGGTCAATGGACAGCGGTTGAAGCCAAACATGGATGGAGAAGTTGGCAAGGAAATCATGCACATCGAGAAGGCCAAACAATAGTAACAAGATGAAGAAAGTCTGGCTGAAGACTTAAAACTTAGTGCTTCTTGGGAGGAAACCCATGTTTTCTTTTACTGCATTTAGATTTGATTTATCTTTTATTTTATTTTATTTTAATTTTTGATTTTATCTTGTAGGATTGCATGAGTTTGAAAGTCGCTAGGCGGAGCTATTTTGTACACCTACATTGATGGCAGTTTTTGAGCAGTATGGAGTCAGAATCTGGAAAACTGATTCAAAGAGAAATTATAGACAATTGTCTTAGCTTTTCAGCAGAAAAAATCAGCCAATTTGGACATTTACAGCTCCAGATATCGCAAAAATACTGAACGTCGCGTGTGCAGAAATTTGAAGACGAATCAGGGGAGAAATTCTAAATTTTTTGCATTCTTTTTGTTTTTCTTTTCCTTTCCCATTGAGGACAATGTGATATTCAAGTTTGGGGGAAGGGTTACAAATTTATTTTTTTTTAATATATTTTTGAAAGGAAAAACAAAATAAAAGAGATTTCAATTAGGTTGACCAGTACACTTTTGGGTTCTTTATTGTGATAAGCATTGAAATAATTTTTTTAGGATAGACAATTGCTTATAAAGCAAGATTAAGCATACTTATTTACTGTAGAATTATTGAATTAAAAAATTTCACACACAATTGTAAGAGTCATGCGATTATACATAAAAGAAAAATATGATGCTTTTTCTTGTGATTTCCCCCTTTGATCTAGTCCTAAACAGAGTTTAAGTAAATAGAGTAATAATGAAAATAATAATAATAATAAATTAAATGAATAAAGTCTATCTACTCCAATGTTTTGATTTGCTTAGTAACTAGGGGTATTCATTACAAATGTTTACTTTTACGTCAAACGGCAACTTGAAATATGAGTATGCAAAACACTCTAAGTTTGTGACTTGTTGAGTAACTGGGTGAACTCACCACAAAAGTTTGCATTCGCGTCAAAAGGCAAGTGACAACTTAGAGAACAGAAAAAAAAAACAAAAAAACTCTAGTTTGCTACTCGGTTTGTAGTAGTGAGAAGGGAAAATCACAGATTGAGTTGTTACATACTATAATTATATTAATTGCATTCATTGGGTTTGGAATTATGAATAAATAATTGCACTAGAGAAAGTGAGTGTGCTTGGTTTTACTTTATTTGTTATTGTTTATATATTTCATTGAAATTTTGATGCTTACATGATAAGACCTCTTAGTGTGATGGGTTGAGCCTACTATTGATTATTATTCCCTTATTCATGATTTTACTTTTTGCTCGAGGACAAGCAAAATCTTAAGTTTGGGGGTATTTGATGTGTCTAATTTTTATATAAATATTTGTACTCATTTACCCATTAAAATTGCTTGTTTTTGTCTATCTTGTCAATATTTCATCTTATTTCCATAAGATTTCAAGTAATTAATTATTTTTGAAGAAATAAAATTTTTGAAGCAAAATGTGAAGATTTTTGGAAAAATCAACAAACAAAGCAAAACTATTGATTTATTATTTTTTTTTTGTTTTGTTGAATTTTAATTTGCCAATTGTGCTGAAAGTGCAATAATCAATTTAAAATGGGTTTAAATGAGCTAATATGATTTTTAGTTAGTTTAATTAATTTAAAACAATTAATTTTATTTTAATTTTATTTTTAAATTCTAATTTCTGATTTTATTTTGTGTGTGCAGCACGTGTTGGAAGAAAAATGAAAGAGAAGAAAAAGAAGAAAGAAATAAAGAGCAAATCAGGGAAGAAAATAAATAAGTGAAAAAGAGGGGATTTTTCTGCAAAAAAGCAAACCCTAATTCTCCTTTCCGTAAATACACACCAAGGGGAACACGCTTACCAAGAGGTGAAGCTACTCAATAATAAACAAAATAAAAATATAAATTTATATACAAAGCAGAGCTCTTTGCCCTCTCTCTATTCTTTTGGACTTCACATAGGGGCAGTGGGACCCACGCGACGAAAAAGACAGAGGGGCATGACGGGAAGTGCGACAGAGCAGTGAGTCAGCACTGATGACGTGGCGGAGGGTCCTACGTGAAGGAGACGAGACCTTGACCAGGCAACGTGACCGGGTGCTGACCTGGCGCACTACAGGCGCTGACAGGCGGGACCCACTCCGTGCTGACGTGCTTCGACTGGACGTGACAGCGGCTGACGTGATGTGGCGGCACGATTTTTGAGACAGAGACAGAAAGAGAGAGGAATTGATTGTATTTACTAATTTGCTTTTTAGAACGCAGTTCGAGATTTTTCAGTTTGCAATTTCTTTTAAAAAGCTGTCCTTTTTGTATCTCTTTTCCCTCTCTAATTTATATCATGCAATCCAAGACAGTATTCGTTAGTGACAATAAATTTATTATGAACTAAATATTATTTTTCTAGGATTTCGATGTAGCCTAGTTTTGAAAACACAGTTTTAATTCCATATTATTCTTCTATTTTTCCATGGTTGTGTGTTGTTTTTTATTCTTAATGCGTACAATTTGTGGATAGACATTTGTATGATCTATTAAATCATGAAGAGACCGAACTGGTAATTTGTGGTTAATAAAAATTAAACACAGTTATAGGAGCGAATTGCTGTTAATGTGATCGTTAAGAAATCCATAGATCTTAATGAATTTTCAATTGGTAATTTGTGCATGAACTATGAAAAATAATTAGTTGAGAATAATTTTGATATTGCTCGAGAGAGAATATTGAATAATTTGGGGATTTTGGTCTACAACTTGAAAAAATAATCTTTTTTTCATATGGAATTATAAATTGTGTGGGATGAACTAGGTGAAATCAAAAGCCCTAGAATTTATTTTGCAATTAACAAATCACAAAAATTTCACAGTCCGCTCCCTCTTCATTAGTTTAGTTAAATTTCTTTAAATTAATTTAATTTAGTCATTTTCTTTATTAATTTCGATTTTTTAAATAATGATTTATCTAGTAATTTCGGTACTCAATAAAATAATTAGTCCCTGTGGGCTCGACACTCTATTGTATTAACTATACTACTTGTTGCGATTTTGTACACTTGCAAATATTCACATCAACAGCCTCAATCGGATCGGACTGAGAAGAATTCCCACAAGTCATAGCTGCACCAAAAATCAAAACAATTAGCATCCAGAATCAAAGTTGAAAATAATTCATTTATGCATGCATGGTTGGTGAAATATTGAGCCGATCCCAGTTCGAGCCAAGCTTGTCTAATATATTAGGCAACTAATACATTAGTCAAACCTGGGCTCTGATACCACTAAAGCCTTGTCATGCCCCGCTTTCCAAAAAGAATACGGAATACGGATACGCGACTCAACCCAGCAAATGATTTGCGTCATCCATAAGCTGTTTAGGAATCTTCACAACATCTCACAAAATAATCAGAGTCAAAAGCAAAGAAGTCAACCACACACATGCAAAATTGAATTAACAAACCAACATAATTTACTTAAAACGAAATGTATTAATCTCAAATAAATCAGAATCTGGATAAGACAAAATCCTGGGTCACATCGCCCAAAATACAAAGTAATCATCCAAATACTCAAAATACATTATTCAAAGCAACAATAATAGCAATACTAATAAGCAAGAAATTCAGCACTAATATCTTATTTTGCCAATGCCGTCGGACAGCCGACCATTCTGATATGCAATTAATAATTGCAGGAGAAGGAAAGATTAAACAAGTACCCGTCAATTGCAAATTCTGGTATTGGGTATTTGGGTTTAATTGGGTCCATTAGGAGTAGTAATAGGATTTGTTTAATATGACCTGATTAGGATACAATTTGTATAGGTTCAAAATAGGATTGTTGGCTAATTTGGCTTTGGTGATCAATTGGGGATAAAATCAATAGGATTAGGACTAGGGTAGCCAACCAAAACACCAAGAGCAAAAATAAAGAGAACAAGAATCCAATAATGAGGAAAAACAACAATCGATGGAGAATGAAGCAAAAAGACGAATAAATCAAACATAAGGAGCTCAAAATGAAATAAAATGAATATATATTGAAAACAACTCCAATATACGATCCAAGAAAAATACAAGAGAGTACCAATATTCAAGAAGAAGGAAATACATCAAAAATACAAAAAACGAAAAACAGAGGTTACAGTTAGTTGGATGATTTTTGTATTGGACAATGTGACCCGAAATTTTTGACTTGTTCGGATATGATTTATTTGAGATTATTAAATTTTGTTTCAAGTAAATTTCTGTTAATATATTGATTCATATGTGCATGCATGGTTGACTTCTCTTGCTTCGTACTCTAATTATTCTTGTGCTTGTTGTAAATATCCTGACAGCTTATGGATGATGAAAATCATTTTCTGGACTTATTCATGTATTCGTATTCCATATTCTCTTTTTGGAAAGCGAGGCGTGACACCAACCATGAACACCATGACCCCATAATAATTAGTTCATTCTTTCTATAGGCTCTATACACACACTACCAAATCTATAGGCCCATCTTTATCATAAATTAATTACTAAGCCCACCATGAATGCCCATCTTATACAGGGTATTACAGATTATTTTATTTTTGGGTTTAAAAAATTTTAATTTGGTAATTTATTTGATGAGTTTTTTATTAGTTTTGATTTAAGGTGTACGCAAGTGAAAGATGGATTATTTGGTGGCCTCAATTTGGGCTTCCAAACCATAGCAGAACATGTAAGCTGATCAGCAACCTAAAATAACTTGGCAAATATGCGACATTAATTTCTTTACTACAAGAGAATATACTATCGTGAAGCGTTCCCTTCAATGGTTATTAGAATCATGGATAACATAACATATAAGAACTTTTAGTGTATGTTTGGATATATATAGGATTGGGATGACTGGAGTTTACCAGTGAAGGGTGCAAACTCTCCACTCAAGAAAGACATCTAAAGTAAATTTGTTATCGATCCATTTTGATTTTTTTTTTATAAAAGTGCAATGGGGAGACAAAGTGGAGATAAAATAAATGATTAGCTTGGATTAGAGTTTTGAGAACTTCATGTATTACATTTTGGTTGAAATAATAATAAGAGATATTTCAATTGCAAACTGAGTCTTAGACAAACAAAAATTTAGATTATTGGTATTGTAGATACCTTCACACCTGCACTTTGGTTACCATTGTATATAGACATGCTCATAGTGGTTATGAGATTAGAGTAAGCTCTATAAAACTTATATGATCATGTCCTTGCATAACTATTACAAGCATCTAAAAGTGATGCTGAAATTTAAAAAAACTCTATGCAGTGTATCTACCAAACTATATGCATTCCAGGTAAGGTCTAATGATCAAGAAGGCGATGGTTGAGCTTAAAGGTAGATATGATGCTTCCTCATATAATATGTTTCCTACTTCAATTAAATTTCTAGACCTCTAAAACTATTTTACATAATCAAACCAGGTGCACCGTTCCGAAGACGTGTTGTAGGCACGTGTCAATGGCCAAACCTAGTAATAATATATTATACAATAATATATATAATAATAAAAATATATTGTAATAATAGTATATATAAAATAGTATATATGAAATAATAATATATTATTATAATAATAATATATATATATATATAATAGCAATAATAATAATAATAATAACAAGAATAATAATAATTATTATTATTATTATAAAATATATGTAATAATATATTATAATTATATATATAACAATATATAATAATAATAATAATATATAATAGTAATAATAATAATAATAATAATAATATATAATAGTATATATGAAAAAATAATATATTATAATATAGTATATATATAATAATAATAATAATAATAATAATAATAATAATAATAATAATAATAATAATAATAATAATAATAATAATATATGCATACTATTATATATATATATATATATATATATATATATATATATATATATATATATATATATACATATACAAATACAATATGTTGGTTGGGAAATGGAAAAATTTATCTCAGAAAACAGGTTTTTCTGTTTTCAAAAAACTCATTTTAAACATAGGTTTTAAGTGTGAAATTTTTAAATGAGTTTTCGAAAAATTTGTATCCACACAAAATTACAGTATGTTTTGATTTTAAAAACTGAAAACTGTTTTTAAAACTCGATCCAAACGCAGCCTTAGCTTTCTAAAATTCAAAAAAGAATCAGATTTAATATAAAAAATTTAGCCTTGTAAAATCCAGAAAGAAACATATCTGATGCTGCTGATTTAGAGGTGGGAGCAACAAATGTGAGTTCTTGTTATTTATAGAGAGGGAGATAGATCTCAACCACAAATCTGGATCTGAGATGAGGATTTGGTTAGGAGCAGGAGAGAGGGTGCTGCTGGTAGCGGGCCGCCCTGAGTACCTGCAAAATGCCTAGAGACACATGGGGTGAATCTGGCGACATGCACTCGACGATCTAGTCAATCACTGGCAAAAAGTGGAGCTAGGATTTCAATGGAGAAAGAGTCATTATCTGCAGAAAAGGGAAGGAGGTATGGTATTTATGGGCAGAGAAAGTGGGAGCCCTAACCCTAATGGGCCGGGTTGACCCGTTTCTCTGTGGGCCTGAACCGGCAGAAGGCCTGCTGGATCCTATAGCATGATGATAAGAGATGAGAGAAATTTGAGGGGATCAAACGGCTCTGACCGCGCTAGATTATTTACCCACATCATATGCCCCCCACTTCTGGAGGGTTATATGTACCAGCCATCGAGGAGTAGCTTAATCTCGTAAGAAGGTTTGCTGTCAGTGCGCTCGAGAATAAAGTGAAAGATCCCTACGTGGGGTGAAACAAAGTCGAGGCCAAGCAGTGTGACGCCGAGCCCCAACCCTCCGATCTTCGGCAACCGGGGTGGGGCATTTGAGGTCGAGCGTCGAGCATGATAAGATGAGAAAGCCAGTAGCCAACTTGAAGTTCATGCAGAGTGCCGAGCATCGAGCGTGATAGGCTGAGAACGCCAGTAGCCCGTTCGAAGTTCATGCCGAGCACTGAGCGTCATAGGCTGAGAAAGCCAATAGCCAGCTTGAAGTTCATGCCGAGCATTGAGCGTTGAGCATGATAGGCCGAGAAAGCCAGTAACCAGCTCGAAGTTCATTCCAAACGTCGAACGTCGAGCGTCGAGCGTCATAGGCTGAGAAAGCCAGTAGCCAGCTCGAATTTCATGCCGAGCGTCGAGCGTTGAGCGTGATAGGCTTTGTGAGCCAGCCAATAGCTAGCTCGAGATTCACGCCGAGCATCGAGCGTGATAGGCTTTGTGAAAAAGCGAACAGCTAGCTTGAAGACTGTTAAAAGTTTCCTGATGCAACCAAGTATAGGATCATCCGAGTGTCTCGGGCTTCGTAATCCTCATAATTTGATTGACCTCGAGCTGAGAGTCTCTAAGGGCCCTTGCTCATCTTGCCTCTGGCTTATGGGCCAACGTCAGTCCTGTTAGGTTTTGAAGACAATCACAGATTAAATACACAACGAAAAAATTACAAAAATATCGAAACCTAGCCATGGATCCATGCGAAAACCATAAATCGTGTTTAGGAGTTATACCTTAAAGATGGATCTGCTGTCTCCAAAGTATGCTGATCACAGTACTGCAAAAGAACGACTTTCCAAACTCAACAATAAAACCAACAAATTCCCAAACTCAACAATCATTATTAGATGCAAAAGAAAATGTGCATACAAATTGACAAGTGTCAGTGTATGCTTTGCCCTACAATTCACAAATGCATATGATGCACTTACTCTAATGCAATTCATTTGGAAACGTATGCATCCCATACTACATAATTCCCAAACACAACTTTAATGGAAACGTATGCATCCCATACTACATACTTCCCAAGGAGTTCGTAGTCTCCAGATTTCAGGGTTCAATCCCTCGTCATGCATCCTACTCTTGTACTATTTCCCGTTCCTAACATTCATCTAGTGACTGATGAGGTTGCAGTTGGTCGGTCTAATTTTGGCACAACAGTCAGTAGTGGTGTCTCTGTTTTTCACTATGCTTGGTTTTCACCTATTGCGCCGGACCTCACTCAAAAGTTGCTACGAACATAAAGGTAACACGCATACTCACCAGGATGCCTCAAGTCTTACTCACGATTTTGAGTCTTACTCTAGCTTCCTATACGTATTAAACAATGTAGAACTTGACGGAGTCTTAGGGTCCATCCCTAAACTTCTGACAGGAGAATTTATAGTATGCACTTCCTGTTCTTATCACTAGAACCCATAAATTAACAGACGAGACTACGCTGTCCATCTCCTTTATCAGGCAAGACGGCGCTGCACGTGTCTCCTTGACAGGCGAGTACAACCACCGGACTAGTGCTTATCCTATCAGTCAATGACATACATTGGTCTTAGGATACTACTACTAGCCCTGGTTAAGCATAAAAGATCTTAATTGAGAATATATTATAGATTACCATTCGATTATTTGCTAGGCAAACTCATTCTTAACCAAAATCACATAGTCCTAAGGAAACCAACATGCCCCCCAGACCAGGCTCAAGAGTTGGCCCAACTCAGACCAAACTCAACCCAGCGGCATTGGCGATTGACTGATAAGGAAACCTCTGTCGATCGCCAACCACCCTCTTGCTTGGATCTCGACCCTGTCTCCTTTCCGCGATCAATCCCTCCATGCGTAACGATTCGCCGACGCGCAAAGACCGTCTTCATCCATAGCACTTGAGGTAAGAAAGTTACTAATCATTAATAGTGTAACGCCCCGAATTCTAAATACGACCAAATTCGAAGTTCCACGGGATCTTTAGACTTAACTTCGTACAATTTTACGAGGAAATTTGAACTTTTTATAATACAACAGAGTCCTTTACAATCTCTTACACAGCGGAAGATAAAATGAAGTACAATAATGACAATTATACAATTGCAATATCTTTAACATTTAAATAAATCAACAGCAGCATATCAACTTTATATCTTCATGAAAGTCCAACTCCTGCATAATAAACTGTGGGCACGTCAGTTGCTTACAACCGACGAAATGTTATACACGGCCATCCTCTCTATGCCGAAAATATAACGATCTTAATACTTTAACAACCACAGCTTGAATGTAAATAAAGTGTTTAAATGTGATTATTCTAAACATGTAAGTGTATGCAATGCCTTAATGCCTAATGCAGATATTTTATACTAAGATGACACTAATGCATACTTGTTCAGATTCTATGCATCCCATACTACATAGGTCCGAGGGCGACCACCTACGTACTCCACATTAAAGGGTTCGATCCCTTGCCATGAAAACTACCCAGTAATAAAAGCAAGGTTTAGACATTCCACGAGTACGGATCTCAGTCCCGGAGTACACTGCCCGACTGTTATACAAACTCCTCATCGTGCAAACATCCCGCAAGTGCCTCTCTAGCCTCGGTATACATATATACATTGGAGTACGACAAACTATCCGCCTAACTATGCATAGTCCCGGATTTAAAATAAAAGCTCGTCTCCATCGAAGCAACCTTAGTCCCGGAGTACACCACCCGACTGGGTCTATAGTCCCGGAGTATATCGCCCGACTATATAGAGTGCCCCACTTACGTTTGTCCAGATTTACTACATCTTCTCTTATGTGCCTAGTCTTAAGTTCAAGACATGAATAAATTATCATACCTAGAGTTAGTTTTAATCCTACCGGACTTAATCACAAATACGAGATATCTCCATGGCTATATCTCAAAAATATAACTCAATTCTTTTATTTTCAACAATGCCGGTACCTGAGGTCTCACTAAACTCTAGATCACAACCTTTCATGTACAAGAATCAATGGATACTCATACCCTTCAATAATCATGTATTAAACTCAGTGTATTCTTATCTTCAACTTATTCACAATTTGATCAATGTCTTATCTTAACATTACTCATGATTTATTTATTCATTTACAACTCAAAATAAAACAATATTTCTTTCTATGAACATAGATTCATCCACTTTAAGTCTCATTAGCAATTTAAGCTCATATAACAATTCATATCTCAACACACATCAAGTTTTTCTTAAACCAAACAAGTGTATGATCTCTTCAAGAGAAATTCAATTCACACAACAATATTTTACTCTTCTTCACAAAATAAAGGTCATATTCTCAAATAAATAATTTGAAGTCATCAACTCATTTCCATCTCAATTTCACTTTTTAATTCCCCAAAATATACACGAAAAATTATGAACTATTTTTAATAAATTCTAAATCTTTTTAGAGAAATTTCTAGGATTTTCCCCCAAATTTTATTTTGCATTAAAACTCTTCATTTTGATTTAAAACCCCAAAAAAATTTAAATGTAGCCACAAGGTTTCGAACCCATGCTCCCCCGTCCAACACACTCAGCGCCCAACGCCCATACCGCAAGCCAATAAGCCCAAGTGGCTTGGCTGTCACAACAGTGAAACCCAAACCATACATACAGGTATTGGCTCTGTGGTTTATTTAAAAAGAAATCAAAACAAAAGGGGATGCCAAGCTTAGAACCCAGGACCTTCGACCAAGCACAGTGACAGTCCTATGGTGCACCCGCTAGCCAGGAAGTCGATGTGAGACTACTGATATCAAATTATACTGCTATGCTTTTGTTCAATCGACACAGTAACTAGTTTATTTCACAAAACTCAAACATATGATCGATCTAATCTTTAAAAAAACTGTGATTATCCCGTTCATACTGAGTTTTCAGGAAATAGTAAATCACAAATTTTTAATCGATATTTTAGACATTATATCTAATTTCAAAATATTTTTCTTTCATTAATGAACATGAATTGCATTCTTTCAATTTAATCAAAAATAGCAATTTGTTTCTTTTCAACCACTTTATAAGATTTTATTTGTACCCAATAAACTTCACTGCAATTTATTTTAACTACAAGGGAAGTCTCAACATACAAATTATAGATTTCGACATGTACAAATTAACAAGCATATTAGTATGATTCATGGCATTAATTCTTTTGTTTAATATTCTTCTTTCTAATTATCATGATGGCAATTAGTTACTTAATCACAACAAGATTACCTTCATTCATGGCATACTACATTAGCATGGATTATATCTACATACATCACATCAAATTCAATCTATACTACTCATTTATCAATTTTAGCATGCATTTTCTACATTTAGAAAGCACAAGATCACCTACCACTTATGAAGAATTGCAAAAATGAAGAGACTCACAGCTCCTAGAAAAACTCCTAGAGAAACTCTGATTTGATTCCTCGAAATCTGCACACCGAGAGCAATCACCCCACTTCGGCTAAAGCAACAGGAACAGCACCCATTTCACATTTCGGCATGCAAACAGGAAGTACTCTAACTTAACTTTTCTCTAACATATATATGTGTATATATATATGCTAGAATAGGCTAGGTATGAATGTGTATTAGGTGGAGAAGTCAGAGAGTTGGTGGATGGGCTTGGTTTGCTTTTCGGAATACACAGAGGAGGAAAGAAAGGAGAAAGGAGAAACAGATATGTTTTAGGGGTATAGGTATAGGTATGTGTATTAGGTAAATGGATGGAGAAAGCACATGGCTTGCTGGATGGGATGGTTTGCTTGCTGGATGTGGCTTACGGCTGACATAAAGAAAGGAAGGGGATGATGAAATGTGAAGGAGTTTAGAGGCATAATATAAGGGGATTCAATTAAACATACATTAATGTAATTGATCTATTAATTATCCACTTAAACAATTAATCACCACTCCCAAACACTAAAACATTGATCTTCATCCTTGGGGCATCATGACTCTATTCCATATTTCCATCAAACTCTTCTCCATGTCTTCCTACCGGACATGATATCATGGAGAACACCGTCCAGATCTTGTCCAACCTTCCCCTTCTTACTCTTAGTAATAAAATGGCTTATGGTGCATTAATGCAATAGCTAGCCAATACACAGAATAAACTTGGTTTAGATTGTGTTTTTTTGCTTTTCCTAATGCATTGAAAGTGAATACAAGGTTGTTAACAGAATTCCAGCAAATCTAAAACGTGTATTGTACAATCTCCTCTTACCTTTTTTTTTCTTGCAACATTTCAACATACGAAAGGAAACATGGAATATCATTTTCTTTTGACAAAGTAACTTACCTCAACAATATTGTACTCTTGGATTTCTACATTTTGCATGTGCAAATTCAATGGATTTAGTGTTATACAGAAGCCTTCTCTCTAATTCTGTAATTCCTGGTTGCAGAGAAAAGAAGAAAAGAGAGGAAAGGGTTGGACTGCAGCAGGCTAACGAAGCCATTACAAAGTGTGCAAGAGATGTTACAATTTTAAGCCATTAAGCTCGAGGCAAGGTATTTCTTGTCATAACTAATTAGTGCTTTCTTGATGGAGCTTTAACCCAGTTCCTTTTCTTCTCTGAGGCAAAATGAGATCTTAGTAAGAGGACCTATGCTTTATATCAGGATTTATACATTAAAATTGTACTATTTTGGAGTGCAGTGATCTAGATACATTGCATTCAACTGTTCGTATAGTTCACCCCTCCTCCTCCTCCTCCTCCTCCTCCTCCTCCTTTTGCTACATAGTTATGTTCTTATAGTTTCTCCATGTTTCATATGTATTCTTCTGCGATCGTCTGTGATCGGTAAATGCATGTGAATCACTATTCTCCAAAATAATGCAAAGTTTGTATTCTTTCTACATCACAAGTGTTTCTGTATTATTTTGTATTTCTGCCAAGTTTTAAGCATATAGTTGTCTTCTTTTTCACTAGTTTTCTTCTTTCTTCTTCTGGTCAGTTCTAAGCATGTTTACCTTCTTTTCATTTTCAGAATTGTAGTCCAATTGGGAGAAAGTATGTAGGTTTGCCCTCTTATAAATTACTTATTTATGTACTACTATTATTATTTGTGAGGAAGGATATACACACTACAAAGCAGACCTGCTACATAGTTCTGTTCTTATAGTTCCTCCATGTTTCAGGTATGAAGTACAAATTAAGTGGATATGGATGTTCCTATTGACATATTTGCTTTTGTTGTTGGTGGAAATGGAACTCGATAACCATATTTAACTGAAACAGATTTGAATTAGGATATAATATGGATATTTGCCAGATATTACTGAATCTGAATAATACTAAAGTTTAGTGACAAAATGAGTTAATTTTTCAATTTTATTCCTTTAATGTATAAAATGAATTTTTTTTTGCAAACTTGCATTATTGGATATTTACACACAATATATGGCTAATTCCCTTTAGCTTTTCTTGCTCAGGTTCGTTATTTAGCTTCATGAAGTTACTTTAATAAACATTGCATGCCTTGTCTTCTGATGTGGGCATATTGTGTGATTGAAACTTTCATCCTATTTCTTTCAGATAAGCTCAGTCCATGATTTATGTAAATTTTTGTTTATTTAAATTTATTGGCTGTAACTATGCACCTTTCATCACCAAAACTGTCATACAAGTATCATATATTAGAGTTGGGATATAACTTAAAGATTAAAATTTTGTGTGGCCCTATTAATTATTGCATACTTCATATATATGAAAACTATCATTTTATTGAGCTCAGGCTTTTGTACAAGTGTATAATGCTATATACATCTCTTCAAATCTCATTGCAGGTCATGGTCGCGGGCGTGGGCGAGGAAGATGTCAAAACCAAGGAAGAGAGGACGTGATGGGCCGATGATGAATGGAGGAGGATCTGGAAGGGCTAAAATCGTCAACTGTGTTTCTTTTAGTGTTTTTGGATTAATAACTAGTCTTTTTTAGTATATGCACTTTTTGACATATAGCCCATGGAAGGTTGTGCTCTGTATCATGATGGGCTGATAACTGTGATTTTCATGTGTTTCATTTTTAGATTCAACTAATTGTAGTGCATTTTTAGCAAAAGGCTTTTGATTTTGGTATATGTTCAATTTTGATGTTTTATATATATGCATCTGGAGAATTTTCAAAACTTTTCTATGCATCTGTAGATTTTTTTTTGCATACAGGTCAAAATAAATAGCGTTTTTAAAATGCTGTGAAAAAAAAACCACTCTTACAAATGATAGCATTTTCGAAACGTTATTAAAGGCATAGTGTTTGGAAAACACTATAAATACAATAGCATTTCGACAAACGCTATCGTATTTATAGCGTTTCGAAAACGCTATAAATACGATAGCGTTTGTCGAAACGCTATGGTATTTATAGCATTTCGAAAACGCTATATATACGATAGCGTTTGTCAAAACGCTATCGTATATATAACGTTTCGTAAACGCTATCGTATTGATAGCGTTTTCGAAACGCTGTGCTTTTTATAGCGTTTCGCGGAAATGCTATAAACATACCATAGCGGGGGTATTGATAGCGTTTGCAAAACGCTGTCATATGTCTTTAATAGCATTTACAAAATGCTATCAAATGGCATATATGTTGTAGTGAAAAATATTCATGACTCAAGAAAATTTTAGGAACCAACATGTGCACTGCAAACACATGCGCTGCACATAAAAACAAATATTCAAATACGAAATGGATTTGATCAATGGGAAAATGTTTATAAATAATCGAAATACAACATACGAAAAATACATTTCATTAATTTTATATATACGACAATGTAATCAACACGTACATAGAAAACACGTATAAAAAAGTATTCTAGTCAAAATATGAGAAAAATAAATTTAAATTTATAAACCGAATTCGAACGGGTTATAAAAATAAATAGTTGAAATACATAGAAATATTACACGTAATGGTGGAATATACGTAACCGTCACATGTATTGAAAACATGTAAAAACACAAAGATTTAGATTAATATTTGAGTTGGCTCCAAATAGGATAAAAATAAATTTTGAGATGACAGAAAGGTAATTTAAAAATCAAAATACAAAGTACGTAGGATATTTATATTAAAATACGCTACGGATATTACCTGTAACGGTACAAAATACATGTGTGTAACACCTGTGCGCAAAATTGTCATAACTCAATTTTGCAGGGTGTTACAGTCTCCCCCCTTAGAATAGTTATGTACTCGTAACTTACTAGGGTGAAAGTTGTATCTTGTACACACCAAAGGAAAAATTATTATTGTTTATGGAAAAGTCGCCAATCCTAAGAAAATAATTATACTATAAAAATATGTAATGTGGAAAACAAAAAAAAGTTATATAAGAAAACTATGAGTATCAGAATTAATAAGAAGAAACAAGAAAAACTAGAACAATAGCATAAAGGAAACGTGGCCATAAAAGATAGTATAGATTCAAAGAAATTTTCATACAAAAAATAATATTTGATAAAGTATTAGATATTATAGTAAAGAGAAATGTAAATTAACTCATCAATTGTGAAAGAAGTGGGAAAACAAAATAATTAGCAAAAAGTAAGGAAATTATAGAAAAAAATGTTTTACAAACAAGTATAGTAAACAAAAGAGTAGTAGGGAGTAGTACGAATGAGTAAAACAAAAATAGAAGAAGTGAAATAAGTATGAAAGAAGAGAAATGCAAGTGCACAGAATAAAAGCGTTGAAATAGTAAAGACAAATTATAATGCAGTAGAAAATTTTAAAATAGACTAAGAACGTAAATAATCATTAAGTAGCTCAAAATTTTACTGACATAAAAATGATACTTTTTTTATATAAGGAAATAAATAGTAAAAACGAAATAAGGGAAAATATAAAAATACCAAGCAAACTGATAAATAATTGGAAGATAATTGAAAAATAATTAGCACTGGCTAATAAAATTTTGAAAATTTTAAGGAAAAAGAAACTAACTAAAAGGAAATGGGAAAAATGAATGATTAAAATCCTAAACTAAGAATATAAGTTAATAGATAAAAGAAAGTAGCAATTTAAGAGAATACTATCTTTTGACAAGTCTGAAATGTATGAGTGTTAAATTTTAGCTAAATGTACAAACAATATAAGATAGATATAATTACGCATATCAAATTAATATCACGACAAAAAAATAATTCGTAAGGTAAATATAATAACTATATATATGATTCAAAATTAATTACATAGAATACTGATTGGTATTTATTAGAATATCTATAAGTTGTCAAGTATAGCAAGAACGCCAACACACAAAATTATACACGTACATAGGTGTAAAAGTATATGATGAAACAAACAAAACTATAATATGAATGTTATAAGCAATTGGAGAAACAAAATAAAATAACAGTAAAAGTAGCAATATATAATGTAGATGGTAAACGAAAGTATAAAGAATAAAAGTCATATTATATGAGTGGCAAACATATCGGAGATAAGTTAGCAATAAAATATAAAAATACAAAATAATAAAATAATTAATAGTAACCAGTAATGTAGAGCCCCGAATTTTCAATATAATATCTCAGAAATACGTGGCACAATTCCCAACATCTATCTCAATGTAATAGTAAACATAGCCAAAACACAGATAAAATTTTCAACTTTTTTTACACCAGTTCTTTACAAAGCACAACGGAAAAATTAAACACCTTGAATTACAATTCTTTTCTTTTACAAATTTACATAAGGCACAACATCATTCTACCACATGCATCCAAATTCCAATGCTATAGGTACCTACCTGTAAACTATAAGGCTAAAGATAACCCTAACCCACAAAACTACAGGGGTCAGCCATAACTGTTTGAGTAACATCAAAAGACGCAATGTAAATAAATCATAAAGAATAAAGTTATGAACAACACATACCAACAGTAATAACAAATGGAAAATGAAATAAAAATAACAAAAAAAATTCAACTTTTATTACACCAATTCTTTACAAAGCACAGCGGAAAAATTAAACACTTTGAATTATAATTCTTTTCTTTTACAAATTTACATAAGCCACAACATCCTTCTACCACATGCATCCAAATCTCAATGCTATAGGTACCTACCTATAAAACATGAGGCTAGAAATAATCCTAACCTCCAAAACTATAGGGGTCAGCCATAACGGTGTGAGTGACATCAAAAGATACAATGTAAATAAATCATAAAGAATAAAGTTATGAACAACACATATCAACAGTAATAACAAATGAAAAATGAAATAACAATAAATAAAGCATGAAAACATCGAGTGAAACTAGACTAAGTGTTGAGTGTAGGAAAACAAAAAACAGACATGCATGAAACCAAGTCAAGAAAACACAAATGCAATATGATGACTCTCTAATGCATACTTGTCGGATTCTATGCATTCCATACTACATAGGTCCGGTGCAAGCCCTTATCGTTCTCCACTTTATAGGGTTAGATCCCTCATTATGCAACTAATCCTACTATGGTGACGGAAACAAGATCCAGAATACTCCGTGGGTAAGCATCATAATCCTCAACGCGCAAGCATCATGTAAGAATAGCTAAAAAATCAGAGAATCTCCTCCTTGTCGTGTACCCTACCGTCGCCCCTCGACGTGCAAGTACACAGGTACATCCTGTGAATAGACCTGTCGGCCCTCGACACGCGAATGTAACTGTATGTTTCGTGAATAGGCACTGCAGACCCTCGACACGCGAACATACTAATAGTCCTCTCGAGACAGAACACTCAAGTCCTGGAAATGCATCCGTTGAACTGGACCCCAAGGGCATATACTTACATTTTCCAAGTTCCATCACATTTTCACTAGTGTTTGTCCTTAAGTTGGTTATTATTAAAACACAAATCCCTCTCTAGTAGTTAGTGTATCCTGCTGGACTTAATTCACAACAACAACCCCCTGACCCATCTGGTCATAATTCACAAAATCTCATCTGTCGATTCACAGGACTCCCACTCAACTCCTAGAGACTCACAAAACAAATATCAACACCAAGACTTTCAATAAAACTCTTAATTTCATCATCAAAACATTTATATCAATAAAGCTTCTTAATTCAAAAAAATTCAAATCCATTTAATATACTCACAAATTCAAGAATTGAAATAAAGTATTAAATCCATTAAATAACTGAGAATCATAATCTGAAGTCGTAGAAAACTACAAAATACCAATTTCTTCAAAAACCATATATTTCATTTAATAAAGTCATAGAAATTCAATTTAAATTCTATTATAATCAAAATATAACTCTTTGTAAAACACTAAAATCTGTAGCAAAAATATCATCTAAAATAGTAGATCAATAATCCATAAGTTCGAAGAAATAATCGTTCAAGAGAAACGAAGAAAACTCAACAAAACAGCCAACAAAACATTGACGATCGACCGTCAAAACCAATACAAAAAGTGACGGCCGACTGTCGAGTGAAAATCCGAAAATAGAGAATTGACAGTCGACTTTCACCTTAAGTGCAAATGTGAAGCGGTCGACTGTCATAGTGAAAATTTGACAACTTTAAATTTCGTGCACATTTTTACTGATACTTCTATAACTCTTGTAAAATCATGAATTTGCAAAATAAAATTTCTTGAGATGATCAAATACAAACTGTATAATATACTGGAGTTTATAAAACTAATCAAAACCACATCAAATCCATAAAAGAGTGAGTTTTCATCAAATTCTTCAAAAACTGCAAGTAGTATATATATATGCATAGGGCAAATAAGGATCAGTTAAACATCAAGAAAACATCGTATTCATGTAGTATGAAGTTTAATTCCATCTCAGCATTAAAACAACTCAAATCTCAATCAAAACTCCACAAAATCACAAAAAACCTACCTTCGGCTGATCACACACAGACCCGAAAGCAAGCCCCTTTTTAATACTTCAAAAACTTGATCTTTTTGATCCAATAAACCTTCTACAACTTGTGATATACACACCCCAACTGATTAGACTAGTTAACCCATGAACATATGTGAATACAAGATGTAAATAGTCAAGTTTTGCACATAAAAAATATCAAAACAGTGTATGTGTATATATTCATCAGTAAAGTTAGGTTTTGTTCACTTTTATTCATCCACAACATACAATCTCATAGCATTTGTTCAAATTAGCAACATTATGAATGAAAGAAACATACCCATGATTTCTATTAGGTTCTTAACAATATCAAGGCATCTACTTAAGGTTTTAATCATCAATAGCATTGTTTTCATGAAAAGATTCAATTTTTATTCATTCATCAATATTCATTATATCATCATATAATCATGTAACATGCTTTCTAATAGACAAATTATCACATACAACTTGCATAGAACATTAAGAAAACAAATATATGTCACTCACCTTATTGAAGAATCAACCGAAGTAATAAAAAAATAAGAAAGTCTTTCCTTTCGCAAGAAAACCAAGATCCTCGCTTCGAAACTCCAAGAAATCAATAATAAAGAAAACTCTTTGTGTAGTACAGCAAAGAGACAGCTGCACTACTCCTTATAATAGGCCGGAAATAGGTTATCAGAGTTTTGAATTGGTTTTGTAAAATATCCCTTTTGAATATATCTTTACATATATATATAAATCCTTATACTTAGAAATTAGTTAAACCAATTAAATTCAAATTTAAAAACAAAATAACTACTCCAATATAGGTCTGCACTGTTTGTAAACCCAGAAAACGAATTTTGTAATTTTGCCTCTAAGTAGAAATTTTGCAAAAAAACCCCTCTTTAAGAAATTTGCGAAATAAACCCAATCTATTAAAAAAAACGTAAACTCTTTACCTCTAAGTTGGCTAGCCATCATGCTCAGCCCAAAAATCCGAAAAATCTGGAGTTTTTACTCCAAGTTGTAATTTTGCACAAAAGCCCCTCTTTTGTAATATTTGCAAATAGGTCAAATAAATATCAGAAAAATCCAGAAAATTCACAAATAATACCTACTAATAAATATTAGGTCTCCCCAAAATAATTTCTGACTCTGAATATCCCAAAAAAATATTTGTACGCGTTTTCAAAATGTAAAAAGATAATTTCAAAAAATATTTATTAATCACCAAAAATCATTTTAATTCATTTGTTAATCTCAAAAATATTATTTAAAAATCTAGGGTGTTACAAGTAATATATATTGAAAAATAGATAAAATAATAATAACACATATATGATAGATGTAGAAGCAAAATAGTAAGGTAATTAATTAAATGTGTATATAAGTAGATATGTATTATAAAGAATAAAGTTGAAGTAGTATAAGCTAAGTTTTAAAACATTACAAAAATGGTATAAAGTAGTTCAAAAATGGAATAGTGGTAACTAAATACATACACAAATGAAAGTGGGGGTTATTAAAGTATAAAATATCTTTTGTTGTGGGTTCGCCTCGTTGTTGTCCAACTGCAGGCTTGCCTCCTTGACATCAAGTTGCAGATTTTCTTCCACGACATCTGGTTGCAGTTTGCCTTCTGGACGTTGGGTTCCAGATTTTACCTCCCCGACATCCAGTTGCAGTTTGCCTCCATTGATGTCTAGTTGCATATTTGCTCTCTCGACATTAGATTGCACCCAAAACGGTGAATGGAATGATGAAATCTTCCCTACGTACTTGGATATTTGATGTTTAATTAGTATGATATTACGTTTCGAAATTGGTGATATAAAAATAGAAGTAAAAGTGTGGGATAGTAGAAGAAGAAAATAAAGTAGAAGATTACAACGATGGAAAAATAGAAATATAGATTATAAATATTGAATATATAAAGTTAGTAGTAGTGAAAGGGTTTTATAACATTAAATATAGATTATATATATATATATATATATATATATATATATATATATATATATATATATAAAATTATTTATGTTTATTATCATAATTTACTACACTACATAATTATTGTCCTCATTTGTATTTAAGCTCATGCATATTTTTTTTTAAATTTTGTCTTAATGTTATATATATATATATATATATATATATATATATATATATATATATATATATATATATATATATATATATATAGGGATATGCTCAGTTGAAAACGGGTTTGTTTTCACGGGTTGGAAAACACGAATCTGAGCCATCGGATCGATTATGATCGCGATCAGCGGCTCAGATCGAGCCCGCCCATCACCCTATATGACTTAAGTGGCGGAGGGTTATTTTGGGAATTTCGTCCCAAATAACTCTTCGCCTGATTCGTTTTGCAAAAAATAATATAACCTAGGCCGTTGTTGAGAACAACGGCCTAGGTTATAAAAAATTGAATCATAGGCCGTTGTTTGGAACAACGACCTTGTTTTCAATATTTATAACCTAGGCCGTTGTTGGGAACAACGGCCTAGGTTATAAAATTTCTATAAATTTTACTAGGTTATAAAATTTCTCTAAATTTCTATAAAATTTATAGAAATTTTATAACCTAGGCGGTTGTTCCCAACAACGGCCTAGGTTATAAATATTGAAAACAAGGCCGTTGTTCCAAACAACGGCCTATGATTCAATTTTTTATAACCTAGGCCGTTGTTCCCAACAACGGCCTAGGTTATATTATTTTTTTTAGAATCTGTTCAGCGAAGAGTTATTTTGGGACGAAATTCCCAAAATAACCCTCCGCTCAACAATTGAAACGGGTTATGGGGAGGCAGATCTGAGCCATCGATCACGATCATGATCGATCCGATGGCTCAGATCGCTGTTTTCCAAACCCGTGAAAACAAACCCGTTTTCAACTGAGCATATCCTATATATATATATATATATATATATATATATATATATATAGTAATGTAGTAATTAGATAAGTGTAAAATGATATGTATTGTAAGTATGTTAAAATATATGATATATATATATACAAATCGGTGGAAAGTATATGTAGTAACCAATAATGTAAAATATAATTAGTGAGTGTACATATTACGTTAGAGTAGTATAAAGCGACAAAATTAATAAGTAGCTATCAATAGTGAAAAGTAAATTTAACAAAACAAACTAGCAAATAAAATGTAATAACAATAGTATCGAATATTGGCTATAACACAAAAATAGTAGGAAAAGAAGATTGATAATGTGTAGAAGTATGTCACATTTATATAAGTAAAATATTACAATCTTGTTAAAAATATACTAAAATGATTAAGACAAAGTAAATTAATGGAAAATTTTTAGCATCGTAAAATCAAAGCATATATATAATGAAAGTAAATATGCAGAAATCAAGTTTATAATATAATAGAAATAATAACGAAAGAAAATAGTAGTAGCAATAATAACTTAATATGTAGTAATTTAAAACTTACTGTAATACGTAAAAGTAATTGCAAAATACATGAGTAACGTAAAAGCGCTTGAAAGTAAGAAGGATAAAAACATCAAGGGAGAAAATGAGTAGGTCAAACTTAAAAGATTAAGACTAAGGGTTATAGATAGAATAATAAATATCAAAGTGAATTAATAGTATAAGAAAATAATTATTTGAAAAAAAATTAATATAAAGGTTAAAGATGAAAAGTACTACGAGGAAAATTCACGAAAAAAAATTAAAGAGAAAAGTTAGTCTACGTATAAGGTATCATGAATGTAGGTTCAAACCAACCATAACCCTCGTGATACCACGGGAAAGCATGCACGCATACAATATCACATCAATGTCTATGAGGAGAGTATCATAAATGCAAGTGTTGTTGGTTTCTAGATACCTAAATATATAGATAAAACTAGACACAAATTATAAAAACCTCGCAAGTGCACGAATCGTTTGACAAAGCGTAGCAATAGCAAGGGTCGATCCCACAGAGATTGTAGACTTTAACTTACTAATCAACAAAAAGACTAAGAATCATAAAGGGTTGGTTTAAAAGTCTAAAAGAAATAAAAAGATTTAAACTAAATTAAGGAATGTTGAATCACAGATATTTATGAAGTAGTTGGGTTTAGATCTCCACCTATAGTCAGTAATGCTAAGTCACCTTCTGAACTTCTTCTTATTACTCATGTTTGTTCACTTCAAGGGCATGGTATCTACTCCTTAAAGTATTGTTTCCCTAGGCCAAGAATTAGGCATGATATCTACTCTAATTCGTTTCTTTCATTAAATGTTTAGCATGGTATCTACTAAGTTGCACTTAAAGAAAACATAAGATCAATGGAAACGAACAAACACTCAAGGTTCTAGAAATTGGTATCAGATCTAGATCCCTTAAGTTGATTGAACCAGGAACCCCTAAAGATTCCTTTGTTACAATTACAGGCACGAGATACGGGTCATCTCAATATGCTCATATAACAGATTCAGATAGGTGATAATGCAAACCTGATATCCTCAAGTTCTGTACGTCAGTCGACTGGCTCTCACCTCAGTCGACTGCTCTCAGACTTCGAGAACTAGTTTTGATTACCATCAATCTATACCAATACAAATGGATTCAATCAATAAGTAAAATAGAAGAGTTCAGAAGAATATAGCACTACATAACTACGGCTTCAATTTACCCAACTATGAAATTAGTTCCACATTATAATACTTTTATTAATCAACAAGTTTGAATACATGATCAACATAAAAGAATAGAAGGAGAAGAAATAAACTAATGAAGTCCGGCAATGAAGTCGACTGGCTGTCACACAGTCGACTGCCTTCGAATACTGGATCTCCTCTCTCCTTCCTCGATGCTGATAGAATAATGCCCCTGTTGATGACTTGAATGCTCAGAAACTCTTGTGATTCGGTGGTTTTGGAACCTGGAAGAGTGCCAACCGAGTGTGCCCTGTTGATGCTTCTTTTCTGATATTTATAGAACACGGCTGAGAATTAGGGTTTTGCACTTTTTCAGAAAACTCCTTCTTTGTTTGATTTGATGATTTATTTCTTTCTCTTTTCTTCTTTCCTTTCTTATCTGTTAACCACGTGCTCTTGGAAATCCCCAGTCTCTAGATTTGATTTGCATAAATCTGGATTCAGATAGATTTGAAATTAGATTTGGATGAATCTTCGAATATCTTATCTGTTTACTCCGTCGCCTATCAGTCGACTGCCTCTGGATGTAAGTCGGCTGTGTCGAGAGTTCAGTATTTTCATGATTCATCAGCCCAGTCGACTGTTGTGTAAACTTGATTCCCTCTGTCCAGTCGCCTGTAAGTATGATCAGTCGACTGATCTCTTCAGTTTCCTGTGTTTCATCCTTACAATCCTGAATTTGCTTCGTTCTGCTGTTTTTGGTTATTTCCTATTGAAAAGAGAGAATAAGAGTTAAATACCACATATAGAGCTTTTACATGTGCATTTACATTAAGATTATTGCTTCTAAATGTGAATAATATTGTGTTCATCAAATACCCCCAAACTTGGATTTTTGCTTGTCCTCAAGCAAACTAGAATTATGAACAAGGGTATAATAATAATAACAGCCTTAACCACCAAGAGTTCTTATTATGTGGGCATCAACATAGAAAAGTCTAAACAATTTCAAATAAAGTAAAATTAAACATACCCACTTTCTCTAGTGCAATTGTTTATTCATAACTCCAAACTCAACCACACTTGTCATGCAATTAATTATAGTTATAATTACTCAATCTGTGATTATCCCCTTTTCTCTACTACAAACCGAGTAGCAAACTAGAGTTTTTTTTTTTTTTTTTTTTAAGTCGCTTCTCTAAAGTTGTCACTTGCCTTTTTACGCGAATGCGAAACATTTGTGATGAATCCACCCGGTTACTAAGCGAGTCACAAACTCTAACGTGCTTTGCATACTCATATTTCAAGTTGCCGTTTGACGTAAAGGTAAACATTGGTGATGAATACCCCTAGTTACTAAGCACTCAAAACATTGGAGTAGATTGACTTTATTTGAATATATATACTCATATATTTTTTTATCACTCTATTTACTTAAACTCAATTTAGGACTAGATCTAAAGGGAATAATAACCAGAAAAAGCATCACATTTGTTTATTATGTATAATTGCATGACTCATATAATTTTGTATGGAAGTTATGAAACTCAACAATCCTAAAGTAAATAAGTATCCTTCTTCTTACTTTATAAGAAATTGTTTATCCTAAAAAATCAAAAGACTCTAATACCCCTAATACCCCCAAACTTAGATGGAACATTGTCCTCAATGTTCGAAAGAAAATTTAAAAATAGGCATATGTCACATCTAGTAAGGAGAGAAAAATAAATAATAACTCAAAGAAAAAGAATAATGAATAACTGAAAGAAAATAAAGGGAAAGTGTAAATACTCCCCTAAAAAATTGGGTTGCCTCCCAACAAGCGCTGTGTTTTCTGTCTTCAGCTAGACTTGATGAGGTCATGCCATGTATTGAATGGATTGAAGATTCACATCTTCCTCTTGAGGTTCTATGCTCATCTCTATGTATGGCTTCGCTCTATGCCCGTTTACCTTAAACGTTTGATTCTTCGCTTTGCTATGAACCTCCAAAGCACCATGTGGAAAGACTCTTGTTACAGTATATGGCCCATACCATCTTGACATAAGCTTGCCTGGAAAGAGTCTCAATCTTGAGTTGTATATTAATACCTTCTGTCCTTCATAAAACTCCTTTCTTGCTAGCTGTTTGTCATGGTACAACTTTGTCCTTTCCTTGTACAATTTTGCATTCTCATAAGCATCATACCTCAACTCTTCAAGCTCATTTAGTTGTAATCTTCTTTTGTCACCTGCTTGTTTCATATCGAAATTGAACCTTTTAATGGCCCAATAAGCTTTGTGCTCCAACTCCACTGGCAAATGACAGGCTTTTCCAAACACCAAACGGTATGGTGACATGCCAATGGGTGTTTTGTATGCGGTTCTATAGGCCCATAATGCATCGTTCAAGCGCAACGACCAATCCTTCCTCCTTGTGTTGACTGTCTTTTCCAAAATGCTTTTGATTTCTCTGTTGCTAATCTCCACTTGCCCACTAGTTTGTGGATGATATGGGGTGCCCACTCTATGTGTAATACCATACTTCTTCATCAAAGAAGCAAATGGAAAGTTATTGAAGTGGCTTCCTCCATCACTTATTATTGCTCGAGGTGTACCAAACCTAGTGAAAATGTTTTCCTGCAAAAACTTGACAACAACTTTGTGATCATTAGTTCTTGAGGGGACAGCCTCGACCCATTTAGACGCATAATCCACACCAACAAGTATATATAAATAACCAAATGAGTTAGGAAATGGACCCATGAAGTCGATTCCCCAAACATCAAAAAGCTCGATCACTTGGATGTTTTGTAGTGGCATTTGATTTCTAGAAGAGATGTTTCCTGTTCTTTGGCATTTGTCACAAGTCCTGCAAAAAGAAAAAGCATCTTTGAATACTTTAGGCCAATAAAATCCAGATTGTAATACCTTAAGTGTTGTTCTTTTCGGTCCAAAATGTCCTGCACATGCATATTGGTGGCAATGTTGTAGAATACTCAATTGCTCTTTTTCTGCCACACATCTTCTTATAATTTGATCAGGGCAAAATTTGAACAAATAAGGATCATCCCAATAGTAGTGCTTGCACATATCCACCAGTCTCTTTCTTTCCTGACTTGTCATACCTGGAGGGAAAACATGAGCGGTTAGATAATTTACAATGTCAGCAAACCATGGAAAATTTGAGCAGTGAGGTACCAGTCGACTGGTCCTGGTACCAGTCGACTGTCCCGAGGATGTATTTATTTCAAAGAGATGTTCATCTGGGAAATTTTCATTAA
Organism: Hemerocallis citrina; assembly: GCA_017893485.1. Classification (NCBI taxonomy): domain Eukaryota; kingdom Viridiplantae; phylum Streptophyta; class Magnoliopsida; order Asparagales; family Asphodelaceae; genus Hemerocallis; species Hemerocallis citrina. Next base: position 37,307,232 of record CM030368.1, read on the forward strand.
GTGGGGGCACAATTCTCTCTTCCTCCTGTAGTAGCCTGGACATGTGATCTGCAACAACATTGTCGCTTCCTTTTTTATCTCTAATCTCAAGATCGAATTCTTGAAGCAACAACACCCATCTGATCAACCTAGGCTTAGCATCCTTTTTAGCAAACAAATATCTCAAGGCAGCATGGTCAGTAAAAACAATAACTTTAGAACCAATTAAATATGATCTAAACTTCTCTATAGCAAAAATAACAGCTAACATTTCTTTTTCAGTAGTGGAATAATTTAGCTGTGCATCGTTTAAAGTTCGAGAAGCATAGTAGATAACATGAGGTTTCTTATTGATTCGTTGACCTAAAACAGCCCCTAAAGCATAATCACTTGCATCACACATAAGCTCGAAAGGATGGCTCCAATCTGGTGCCATGACAATAGGTGCAGAAATGAGAAGATTTTTCAATGTCATAAAAGCATTTGTGCACTCTTCTGTCCATACAAACTCAACATCCTTAGCCAACAAGTCACAAAGAGGTTTGGAGATTTTTGAAAAGTTTTTTATGAATCTTCTATAGAACCCTGCATGCCCTAGAAAACTCCTAACACCCTTAACTGTAGTGGGAGGGGGTAGTTTTGATATTATATCGATTTTTGCTTTGTCTACCTCTATTCCCCTTTTGGACACCACATGTCCCAACACAATACCTTGTTGTACCATGAAATGGCACTTTTCCCAATTCAGCACTAAATTGCATTCTTCACATCTTTTAAGCACAAGCTGCAAATGGTTAAGGCATTCATCAAAACAAGATCCAAAAACACTAAAGTCATCCATAAATACCTCGATGAACCTTTCCACCATGTCTGAAAATATACTCATCATGCATCTTTGAAATGTAGCTGGAGCATTGCACAATCCAAAGGGCATCCTCCTGTATGCAAAAGTACCAAAAGGACATGTAAAAGTGGTTTTTTCTTGATCTTCTGGAGCAATAGCAATTTGATTATAGCTACTATAACCATCTAAAAAACAATAATGACTATATCCTGCTAATCTTTCTAACATTTGATCAATAAAAGGAAGAGGGAAGTGATCTTTCCTGGTTTCATTGTTCAGTTTCCTGTAATCAATGCATACCCTCCATCCTGTGGTCACTCTAGTAGGGATAAGCTCATTCTCTTCATTTGTCACCACTGTGACTCCACTTTTCTTAGGCACTACATGTATAGGACTTACCCATTTGCTATCTGAGATAGGGTAGATGATGCCAACATCTAGTAGCTTCAAAATCTCTGCTCTTACCACTTCCTTCATGTTTGGGTTAAGCCTTCTCTGTGCCTCCCTGCTTGGTTTTGCGTTGTTTTCAAGGAGTATTCGATGCATGCATTTGGATGGACTTATTCCCTTGATATCTGCAATGGTCCATCCTATTGCACTCTTGTGTTCTCGTAGTACCCTTAGCAGCTTATCTTCTTCCTGTGCACTCAGGTTCGCAGCAATTATCACTAGTAGCGTCTGGTTCTCGCCCAAATATGCGTGCTTCAAATGGTCGGGCAGCTGCTTAAGCTCTGGGTCTGTAAGTCTTGGTGCAGTTGACTGGTCCCTGGTAGCAGTCTGGACAGTCGACTGATCCTCTGCAGCAGTCGACTTGTCCAGTGCACCAGTCGACTTGTCTGCAGAAACATAAATGTCATCAGTCACCAATTTTTCAAATACTGGTGCAAACTTACCTGAGTGTGACTGTGAAGTGTCAAGGTGATGTATTGTCTCTGCAATCTCCCAGTCATCATATTCCTGTTCATCATTAGATAAAGTTAGAGATTGTGTAATTATGGCCTGTAATGGTTCAACGCTATGTACCTGAAATGTTTGATCAACAATATCCTGCACCACATCAACATTATAGCATTCATGATCATCATGTGGAAATTTCAGTGTATCAAACATTTTAAATTCAACCTTCTCTCCATTTATTTTCATGCTTATGGTACCCTTTTTGACACAAATTTTTATATCAGCCGTACTCATAAAGGGTCTACCTAGAATGATTGGTAGAGATGATGGCATTGAAGATTCCTCCATGTCTAACACAACAAAATCAGCAGGCAAAATGAAATCGTTTACCTGAACTAGGACATCTTCCAAAATACCTCTAGGTCTTTTGATACTGCGATCTGCCAACTGCAACGTGATGGATGTTGGTTGGAGTTCCCCCAATCCTAGCTTTTCATAGACGGTGTATGGGAGAAGATTGATGCTTGCCCCCAAGTCTAGTAGTGCTTTCTCAAAGAAGTGCTCGCCAATCCTGCAAGGAATAGTAAAACTACCTGGGTCTTTTAATTTGGGGGGCAGTTTTCTTAGTAAGACAGCGCTCACTTCTTCTGTCAAGGCCACATCCTCCCTAACCTGAAATGTTCTTTTGTGAGTACAACATTCTTTCAAAAATTTAGCATAAGAAGGAATTTGTTTAATAGCATCAAGTAGGGGGATATTAATTTCTACCTTTCTGAGAGTTTCAAAGATGTCAAATAAATGTTGATCTTTCTTTTGTTTGACTAACCTTTGAGGGAATGGTGGCAAAACTGTTCTTTCTTTTTCACTTACCTTGTTGGACCCCACAATTTTTTATGGTTGTTCTTCTTTTTCTTCGGTGTGTGTTCCAACTTTGTTGTCAATTATCTTACCACTTCTTAATGTTGTGACTGCCTTGAGCTGTTCTTGGCCTCCAGGGTTTGGTATAGTTTGTGATGGAAGTTCCCCTGCCTTTCGCTCGCTTAATTCTTTAGCAATTTGGCCAATCTGTGTTTCCAACTTCTGAATTGCTTGCCCTTGTTGGTTGCTTGTTTAATGTTGTTGTTGGAGCAATTGAAGAACGGTGGATTCAAAATCCAACTTCTTCTGTTCTTGAACTGGCCTATCAATCCCACTTCCCATTTGGAAGTTCCGTGCATGTCCTTGTGTGAATTGAGTCCCTTGATTATTCTGATTATTGCTCCAGGAGAAGTTTGGATGGTTCCTCCACCCTCGGTTGTATGTGTTCGAGAAGGGATTGTTCTTTTGTGGGAACACTCCTCGACCTACATAGTTTGCATGCTCCTGATCTGTGAAAGAAGACATGGGACATGTATCAGTGGTATGATCTACATGAGAACAAATTGCACAAATTTTATTTGTTTGATTTTTAACTCCACCCATCATGGACATTGCATTAACAAGCATATCAATTTTCTTATTCATGTTTACCATTTCCAATTGAATGTTATTGCTACTAGAAATTTCATAAACTCCCTGTTTTTTCGAAGGGCCCCTCCTTGTTGAGAATTGTTGTGAATTCTCGCTGAGTTCTTCAAATAGTTCTATGGCCTCTTCGCCGCTTTTCCTCATCAAGATCCCGTTGCAAGCTGAATCCACAATTGCCTTATTAGTATCATTTAAACCTTCATAAAAAGCTTGTACCTGATCATCTTTAGGCATGTTGTGTGTTGGACACTTGAGAAGTTTGTTCTTGAAATCTTTCCATGCTTCGAAAAATAAGTCTCCATCCTTTTGTTGGAAGAGTTGAATCTCCCTTTTCAGTTGTTTGGTCTTTTGGGCTGGAAAGAATTCTTTTAAGAACTTTGTCGCCAATTGCTCCCATGAGTTTATTGATCCTGGTTCCAAAGAATTATACCATAGTTTAGCATTAAGTTTTAAGGAAAAAGGAAACAAAATTAACCTGATTTGTTCAGGGGTAAGCCCTTGGACGCTTTGTGTCCTGCAAGAGATCGAAAAAGTCTTGTAAATGGAGATGAGGCTCTTCATCAGGTCTGCCACTAAAATGGGGAACCATACTAAGTAACTGAGGAGATAGATGCATGTTCCCTGTGACATTGGGTTGATATGCAATGCAGGAGGGTTGTTCAATGTTCTTAGGCGTAAATTTATCCTGCATTGGTACGCGATTGGGTATTTCTTCTGCCATGATTTCTTGTGACTGAGGTCTCTGAGCAGTCGACTGGGTTCGTGCAGCAGTCGACTGGTTGGTCGCAATCAGTCGACCTAATCTGTGCAAAGTGCGTTCTGTTTCTGCGTCAATTGGTAGTAGCTCTGGACGAAGTGATCTCCTTCCGTGCATCCACCAAAATCCTGTAACCTAAAAGAAAACTTATTAATAAACTAAAAGAAAGAAAATAAAAACTTCCTACTGATCTGTAAGTTAAAATACTAGACAATCCCCGGCAACGGCGCCAAAAACTTGTTGTTGGTTTCTAGATACCTAAATATATAGATAAAACTAGACACAAATTATAAAAACCTCGCAAGTGCACGAATTGTTTGACAAAGCGTAGCAATAGCAAGGGTCGATCCCACAGAGATTGTAGACTTTAACTTACTAATCAACAAAAAGACTAAGAATCATAAAGGGTTGGTTTAAAAGTCTAAAAGAAATAAAAAGATTTAAACTAAATTAAGGAATGTTGAATCACAGATATTTATGAAGTAGTTGGGTTTAGATCTCCACCTATAGTCAGTAATGCTAAGTCACCTTCTGAACTTCTTCTTATTACTCATGTTTGTTCACTTCAAGGGCATGGTATCTACTCCTTAAAGTATTGTTTCCCTAGGCCAAGAATTAGGCATGGTATCTACTCTAATTCGTTTCTTTCATTAAGTGTTTAGCATGGTATCTACTAAGTTGCACTTAAAGAAAACATAAGATCAGTGGAAACGAACAAACACTCAAGGTTCTAGAAATTGGTATCAGATCTAGATCCCTTAAGTTGATTGAACCAGGAACCCCTAAAGATTCCTTTGTTACAATTACGGGCACGAGATACGGGTCGTCTCAATATGCTCATATAACAGATTCAGATAGATGATAATGCAAACCTGATATTCTCAAGTTCTGTACGTCAGTCGACTGGCTCTCACCTCAGTCGACTGCTCTCAGACTTCGAGAACTAGTTTTGATTACCATCAATCTATACCAATACAAACGGATTCAATCAATAAGTAAAATAGAAGAGTTCAGAAGAATATAGCACTACATAACTACGGCTTCAATCTACCCAACTATGAAATTAGTTCCACATAATAATACTTTTATTAATCAACAAGTTTGAATACATGATCAACATAAAAGAATAGAAGGAGAAGAAATAAACTAATGAAGTCCGGCAATGAAGTCGACTGGCTGTCACACAGTCGACTGCCTTCGAATACTGGATCTCCTCTCTCCTTCCTCGATGCTGATAGAATAATGCCCCTGTTGATGACTTGAACGCTCAGAAACTCTTGTGATTCGGTGGTTTTGGAACCTGGAAGAGTGCCAACCGAGTGTGCCCTGTTGATGCTTCTTTTCTGATATTTATAGAACACGGCTGAGAATTAGGGTTTTGCACTTTTTCAGAAAACTCCTTCTTTGTTTGATTTGATGATTTATTTCTTTCTCTTTTCTTCTTTCCTTCCTTATCTGTTAACCACGTGCTCTTGGAAATCCCCAGTCTCTAGATTTGATTTGCATAAATCTGGATTCAGATAGATTTGAAATTAGATTTGGATGAATCTTCGAATATCTTATCTGTTTACTCCGTCGCCTATCAGTCGACTGCCTCTGGATGTAAGTCGGCTGTGTCGAGACTTCAGTATTTTCATGATTCATCAGCCCAGTCGACTGTTGTGTAAACTTGATTCCCTCTGTCCAGTCGCCTGTAAGTATGATCAGTCGACTGATCTCTTCAGTTTCCTGTGTTTCATCCTTACAATCCTGAATTTGCTTCGTTCTGCTGTTTTTGGTTATTTCCTATTGAAAAGAGAGAATAAGAGTTAAATACCACATATAGAGCTTTTACATGTGCATTTACATTAAGATTATTGCTTCTAAATGTGAATAATATTGTGTTCATCAGCAAGTTCAATAACTTCATCATTCATGACTCCAAACTGACACTCACACTCTAATGTTCATCCTAATTTTGTTTTCCTTATAAATTTTGTACTACTCATTGAAGTCGGCTCTGATACCATTTGTAGCGCTCCGAATATCAAACACATGTAATTCGTAGCACAAACAAGATCTTTTACTTCAAATATGTACAAAAATACAAGAAATTTAAAACATTTTCATTTACAACCATGTTTTGTACAACAGCACAGCTGAATTAAATGAATACAATACAATCTACGATAATGAAAATTTCTCAGTCTTGTGTCAACTCATCACAGTGATTTCAAGTACACGCCGAATCTAGTCCATACAACTGACGCAATGCTATAATACATCGGTTTTTTAACTTTATCAATCACACACTTGAATGCAAACCAGAAAAGTGACTATCCTAGTTGTGTCACTGTATGATATGACCTAATGCCTAATGCAGACATTACATCATGATGAAACTAATGCATACTTGTTCGGGTTCTATTTATCCAATACTACAAGAAAAACCCTTTTTCGCAACGAGGTTTTGGCAACGACTTTTTAGTCGTTGTGAAAATTAGTTACGGCAACGCGAAAGTCGTTGCTAAAAATAAAATAAATTTTTCCCGGGCCTTTGCACATCCCCGCCAGATTGTGTGTAAATTGAAAACGATAAATATCGTTGCGCCAGATTGTGTGTAAATTGGAAACGATAAATGTCGTTGCGTATATTTCCTTATATCTACTGCAACGACAGTATTGTTGCCAAAAATATTAAAAAAAAAAAAAAACTTAATATCCCCCACCACACCAAATTCCCCAAACCCCGGCCGCCCACAAAATTTTCCTAAATATTTCGATCTCTTCTCCTCCCCCAAATCTCAGATCGCGCAAGTCTCAGATCCGTCAAACCCTACATTTCGATCTCTTCTCCTCCCCAAATCGGTAATAAAAATCTCTCCTTTTTCTCCTCCATTCTCCCAAAATCTCGGATCTACCCCTAACCCTAACCCTGTCGGCTTCTGATCATGGAAGCGACCCCCTCTTCCGACTCCGCCACCGCCGCAGCGGCCAAATGGAGGAGCGACTTTTCCCGCGCTTTCCAGTACTACCTTGACCGGTCAACACCGCACGCGATGGGACGGTGGGTCGGAACCCTGGCCGTGGCGGCGGTGTACGTGCTGAGGGTGTAGCTTTTTTCTTCGAGCAGCTAATTGATGTAGGATCTTCTCAACTGTTTTTCCTCGAGCTAATCCCTACTCCATACAAATGCATTTATTCTTAATTTATCTAGATAGTAATTTTTCACTTACCAAGCTCTAACATTTTCATTTGATTTGAGTTTATTTCTTAAAGATATCTTTTAGTTGCCCCCACATTTTGATCATAAAGCATAAAGCAGATATGCTTGTCTGACTGTCTTAATTTTCTCCCTTTAACTATACGGGTACTCAGTACCTTACCATATGTCATGGTTTGATTACTCTCTATCATTTGGCATTATGAATGATTGGTCTTATATAGAGATAACCCCTGTCCTTGGTATTTCTTGGTGGTCAATGTGGATTATACAACCTTAAATGTTCTAACAATGCTAAGGTTTCATAGCATATTTCGACAGTCTTGTTTAGAAATGGGGCAATGTGGAGGTAGGACATATTCAGCAAGAGTGAAGCTATTTCCTACCTCCACATAACACCATTTCCAAACAGGGGATAACCTTCAGACATTAATGGTCTCTGCATCTTTCTCCAAAGTGAATCTCAATAAAGAGGTGTATTGGAAATATAAAATAATTTCTAAGAGGTAGAAAGAGCATGAACTAGGCATTCAGAAGTATTACACCCAATGGAATCCACAATTTTTATTGAATCAAATCAGTTAATACCTAAGTGGAGCTTCTTTACTCTTTAGCAATATCTATAATCTATGGAACCCTGACATACTAGCATAACACATTTGTAGTTATTTGAGGATTCTCTTTCTTGATAAATTATTAAGTTGCTGATGAGTTGTTTAAAAGTTGTCACGTTCATTACAGTTTAGGTTTACAGGCGTACAGCTAATAAGTGGGAATGTATTTTTTTTTTCTTCCCTTTTGTCTTATGACATGAGTAGTTGCACTTGGACATGAGTAGTAGCTGTCATAATTTGCAATGACATGAGTAGTTGCACTTGGACATCTTTGCTATGCTTAGTATACTGTGAGTCCATGGTATTTCACTCTGTGAATGTTAGATATATTTCTGTTTGTCTGGAAACTCAGTCTTTAGTATGCTATTTATATATTGGTTACACTCTACTATGGTACTAAAGCAAGAGCTATTTCTCGTTTCTTTGCAGTCAGAAAAAGTTCTGTCTGAGTCGCTGAGGCGGTTGCAATTGATGGAGCTCTCAGTAGAAAACCTCAGTGTATTATTCATATCCTTCCTAGTTTTGGTACCTTTTGTTGGGCATAGACACATAGTTGAGATGCTAATTTATGCTGAGGTTATTTTGTCTGGCAATATATATATATATATTGGTTTCTTATTGTATTATTATATTTGGGTTTTAGGCTATGGATATTGGAAGGGCAGTTAGCAGTCTAAACAAGCACAAATCCAAACCTATCCGGCTTCTTTCCCGGACCCTTATCAAGTGAGTTTTGTTATGTTTTACTCAATTATTCAGAAACTAATGCAGTAGCTAGTACACTTAAAAAATGAGAGGATATAGTTTCATGGTATCATTTATTTATAGATACTAGGTTTTATGGAAAGAATTCGTTTTTGTTATCATTCTGTGGTGAACTTACGAACCTTCTTAGCTCCATGAAAACTAAAAATGAAGCTCTCCGTATGTGCTACTATTATAGATATAATCAATCTCAAATGAACACAATCATCAGTTTTTTGTTTGGAATAACACAATCATGAGTTGTTTGTGTTCCGTTATGATTCTTATGAATTTGAAATGTGTTTGATGAATTAACAAGGTGATTGAATCAATGTAGTAAAAGCAAATAGCAGATTTACTTAAAAATAAAATAACTAAAATATTCTTGCCTTATCAAATTAAACCTACAACAGCAACCCCTCACTGCCTCTACCTAATCTAAGCAATTCTCAAATTCTAACCAGAATTTTTCTCTTACTAACAAGATATGAAGCTACGAACTCCTATCTCTGTTAGGATCTCCGTTTGCCAAATATCCATATTATCGATAATTTGCTACAGTCGTTTGCTATATTTGAGAATGGATATAGCTTTTATCCATAAATTATGACAGCTACTACTCATGTCCAAGTGCAACTACTCATGTCCAAGTGCAACTACTCATGCTTACATGAATTAGACACAACACTAATTCCTTCAACTGCAATAATATTATTCAAATATGATAAATTAAGTAAGAAACCAAATTAGATCAAAATCTTGAAACTGGTAATTAAACTTAATATGCACAATGGTTAAGGTTAACTTATTTAAGACAATGATTATTTCAAATATGCACAATGGTTAAGGTTAACTTATTTTAAGATTATACAGAGTAGTAAGGTTTAGATTTTCCTATATTACTGTAAATATAGGAAAATTTACAGTAATATTTGTTTCTTATGCATAATTCCTGGAAGGCAAGTCTCATGGTACATAATACAGGTTAAATAAAGGAAGAGAATATTTTAGCGATATTTTTGTAAGATATTTTTGTACGATGCTTCATGGTAAATTTTAGGTTATTGTAAAGGAAGACAGCAACTTGAGCAACAAAACTTGATCAATGAGCAACAAAAGAAGATTGAAGAGCAGCAGAAAATTATAAAGGAGTTGCAAGAAACTCAAGAAAGAACAACAAGACAAATTGAACAACAAAAGGAAGATATGCAGCGTGCAATGGATGCACTGAAACAAGAATTGTTGGCACAACTTACAAATAGAGGTGCATGAAATTCCTCGAATGATCAAGGTACTATTAATTTTAGTGGCACTATTATGCTGTATTGTTTTGTGCATACATGTTCCAATAGTTTTGGCAATCTTTCATAGTTTCATTGTATACTGCTGGACTAATCATTATTTCAAATATGTAGGTACCACGAGAAGGAACTGTATTTGGAGAATTAGGGAATGAAGCCATTGGTCCGGGAGCATATATTTTTGTATCATATTTTGACAGTGTATGATTTAGTTATATCTTATATGAGTTAGCTGTTGGTTTAGGTTATTAACTCTCCAACATCAACCCCAATTTTTTGCTACTTGTATTTTCTGAGAATATTCATCCCAAAATGTTCTTTTGTTCTAAGTTGATTCAGAATATTAGAAAACATGGTTAAGCTTATTATGCACAATAGAAATGATTATGAGATACTTAGGTAGTGTTTGGCCCAGCTTAAAATTAGCTTAGCTTCTCCTTTAGAAGGAGAAGCTGGGCCAAACATATATTTTGAAAAGCTCTACAAAAAGAGAAGTAGCTTTTTTTTATGAAGAAAAAGGAGCTCTAAAAGAAGCTCCCAAGATCTACTTCTAGCTTCTAGCTTCTAGCTTCTAGATCAAAACCCAACCTTAATTACTCCTAATCACCATCAACACCTAATCCCTACCCTCTCACTTCCTTCATCGTCTGCTCGATCCCGAACCCAACTCCCACTGCAACCCTTGCTCCATCATCGCCAGCAAGCTCCTCGACCCATTGCCATCGCCGCCATCACCAGCAACCACCATCCTCAACCGCCAACCGAAACCCCGCCGCTCCATCCTTCCGCCGCTCCTTAACGCCCTACCGTCACCATTCTGCCTCCAACCACTCGAGCCACCATTACTACTCTCCCTCGTCGCCGTTAAGCTCCATCATCGTCGTTCTCCACCCCGTACTCCTCCTCGGCATCCCTGCATCACCCCAACAATCGACCTCTTCCACAGAGCACCAAGCCCCCGCCCACCCTCTGCATCGCAGCCTCGTCACTGTTGCACCCTTCGCCACCCTCAGCCCCGACTACAGCCTTCGCCATTGCTCGCAACCGACCTTTGCTGCTCCTCGTCGCCGCACAACCCAAACATCGCGGAACTGCCATCACCGCAGCCAGCGCCGCTTCACCGCAGTCACAACCACCCCATTGCCATCTCCGATCATCTTCCACCTCACAATCCCGATCATCTTCCACCTCCATCAAACCCGACACCCCAAACTCCATCATGGATATTGTAAAATCATTCACATATATATGTACTCATGGATATTGAGAAATTGATTAATGAAAAGAATTCATCTTCATTATCCGTTGTGTGTTTGAATGGCCATGAAAATAATGGGTTTAATTTATGTACGGAGATTAGGGATTAGGGATTAGGGATTAGAGATTTGGTGAAGATGATGTATAAAAGTAGCTTTTAATTGATATATGCCAAACAACTTCTAGCTTAAAAGTAGCTTTAAAGTTAAAAAAAAAGCTGACTATCCAAACAGCTTCAGCTTTTAATTTCAAAGCTATACTTTCTAGCTTCTCCTTCTGAAGTAGCTTTAAAGCTAAAAAAAGCTAGGCCAAACGCACCCTTAGATATCTTTTTGAGAAGTTGATGGTTGTAATATTTTGGGCATTGCTTCTTATATGTGACATAAATGTAATATGTTGGACAAGGTTAATATTATAGTTTTTGGAATGATGTTGGTTTTTAATATTTTTGAAGTGTATGCTAGTTTGGATAGGGCTGATGCAACGACAATATATAATTTGTCTCGAAAAGAGTTAAACTTTCGCAACGACAATTGGTAGCTTTAGCAACGACTATAGTTGTTACCAAAATACAAGTAATGCAAAGCAATTATAAAAATAATTGTAAAACAGTCGAGCTTTGTCAACGACAGTAGTCGTTGCCAAAATAGAAAATGTAAGGCAACGACAATAATTCATTGCGAAAAAAATATCTTTAGCAACGACATGAGTCGTTGCCAAATATATGAAGTATGTTTGGCAACGACAAAGGTTGTTGTGATTGATTTTATACCATAGCACGGGTGGAATTAGGTATGGCAACGACAATATATATTGCAACGGCAATGTCGTTGCGAAAAAATCTATGTTTGGCAACGACAGCAAGTCGTAGTCAAAATCTTTCGCGACGCCCGGACGCGCAACGACATTGCAACGACAAATGTCGTTGCCAAAAATATTTTTCGCAACGACAAACGAGTTTTAGCAACGACATTTGGCATTGCGAAAAAGGGTTTTTCTTGTACTACATAGGTCCGAGGGCAAGCCCTTATCGTACTCCTCGTTATAGGGTTCAGTCACTCTCCATGCAACATACTACTATGACTACTACAAGATTTAGATACTCTGCAAGTATTGGTTCTCGCCCCGGAATACTAGAGATCAATCTCAATCCGCGGATCATTCTGTGGCATATTTCATCCATCGTTCTGGAATACTGGAGATTGTCTCACTCCGCGAGTCATCCTGGAGTCCATAACTCGTGTTTGCTCTTGTTTCAGCATATCTCCAAGTAGTGAATGACCTTAAGTTTGAGTTATAGTTATTAAGACCTGGAGTTTAGATTTGCCCACCAGACTTAAACCAAAACACTGAGAATACTAGCCCACACTGGTTATTTCTCAAAGAGAAAGTTAACCCACACTGGTTACTTCTCAAATTTCATTTATCACAATTGTCGGTATTCTGGGTTCTGCTCACTCTAGAACAAGCAACCATCTCATAAAGAGATCACATAGGTTACATCTAACCTCATATAAAAAATTTCATTTATTAAACATCTTTTGACTTCTTTTATCCATTCTCTTTATGTTTATTATCAATCATGAAGTAACCAACTTCTTATAGCAACATTCAATAACACATAATGAGTTAAAACCTTTATAAACATCACATGTTTAACATTCCAACTTCATCCTTTAATTATCTCTTAATTCCTCATAAGGATCATCTTACTAACATCTCAATTTTAAATTCAATTTTATACATTGTAAAAGTTTTAGGACAACTAGATAAAAGACATCAATCCAATGGTATTTAAAGATCATATAAAATTCCAATACTAATCAAAAAATAGATTTATTAGTTTCATAGGAATCATTAATGAGTCTACTACAACTTTTTAGTTAAGATAATCTAAAATCACCCTCATTTACTTCGTCTAAATTCATTTGCAAAACAGTAGGTTCAAAATCTGAAAACTGCAGCTCATGATACTTGTAAAAAACATAGAAAATTCTATACTTCAAAAAAATTGTGATCTTTAGATCGAATATACAAGTCTACTATAACTATGTAGTTATAAGTTTCCTCAAAATATTGTGTCTGTAACCTTGAATTCTTCGAAATCTACAGTAGGATCGAAATGTTATACAGACTGATATTAATTAACCTAACCCTAATTAATTATCTTAATTAATCTTAATCTTTCTCCTTCCCCACCCCTTACTCCTTCCCCTATTTCGATCCCAACTCGAGTCCTATCTACCATCTTCCTCGACGCTCAACCCACTCCAGCACCACCGCCACTGCAACCCTCGTCGTCCCCAGCCACCGTCGAGCCCCCTTTCGCTGCACCACCGAAGCCCGTCACCCCTCTCCCCTTCTCCTTCCCATGTTTCCTTCCTGAAACCCATCCTCCACCTCCCTTAGCCTCGCCGCCATTTTGCCTGCCACCGCATCCCTCGCCCTAGCTCCCTCGCTGCACTTCACCGCCCTCCGTTTTCATCCCTGTGCGCCACCACCGTGCACACCTGAGTGCGCCCCCTGCACTCCTTCCACCACTGCCACCCTCCTCGTCGCCCTCCAACCTCCACCGTAACCAGCATTCACAACTCCGCAACAACCACCATCATCATCGTCGATCCCTTGCCTTTGCCACCCCAAACACCAACAACCCCTGCTGCCCCCTATGCACCACCACCCTGTCTTCGCCATCACCTGCACTCTGGCCGCCCGTAGTCGATAGCCAGCGCCGAAGTCCCCACTACCGCCATCGCCGTTGCTGCTTTTGCCGATGTTCTTGATGTGCACGTGTGTGCACGTGCTGTTGTTGCTGCGTAGTTGGTTGCACATGTGTTCGTCTCCATTGTTTGCACGTGTGTTGCCGTCGTTGGGATCTTTTCATTCTTTCCATTCACATTCGGAATAATCGTCTAAAAGGCAATTCCTCTTGAACCAATTTATTATTCGTGTTCAAGATTTCTTTTGATCTCTGCAAGTAGTTCACATTTCGATCTATTTGTTTGATACCCCTTTCAAGAGGTTATTACGGATTCATTGGCGAAACCAAGTAATAACTCTCTTTTCATGCTGTTATCTTTGACTCAAACCCAAACTTGATTGCACGTCGTCATATGCATACTACATGAATACAACTAGAACCATGTTATAGGGTATAGTGATGATTTGAATATTTTCAATTGAATATGATTTTGTTCGTGAATTAAATGTCGTGATTATAGAAATCTTGCCTTGTTAATGTTACAAATTCATCCTGATGATTAAGTAAAGTTTCTGTTGTTTTGCTGCCATGAAATTATATTGATGCGTGTTTGAATTATTGCCAATTCATATCAATCACCTTGCTGGTCTGCTGTCTGTTCTATGTTGCATTAAATATTTGAACAAGTTGATGTAAGAATTAAGTCGAACTTTGTAAACAACAATTGTAGCCCTGTGTATCTATTTTTCAGAACATTTGACGGATCTAAATTCCGATTTTTAATCTGTAAGAGATCACACTTTTAATGCTGCTAGGTCTAGATTTCCAGATTTGCCGTTTACATGCATATTGCCATGAATTGTTAATTGAAAGAAAATGTTAACAGTGAAATTAAAATTTGGAATTAATCTGGTTGTAACTAGACATGATTAGGAGGCACCCTGAACTTTTGTGGAATTATTTGATGAATATACAAACCCGATATATACATGCAAACATGGCCCTAAGCTTCTACCTGAACATAAAATCAGTAAAGATCGAGATTATTCGCCTAGTTTATGTAGTTATTATATGTCATGTAAAGAACCGGCAGAAAGTCCACTTTCCAGAATTTCTGACAGAATCTGATTTGCTTTTCTTTAGCAATGGGAAAGTTGGTTTTTGTACAACAACATCTTGCTGTCCAGAATGTATGTTTTGTGTTTTAAGTATATTCATGTTTAATATTGTATCTAGGAAATAGAATTAGTTATACCATGCATTGCATAGCCTTAACATCTCTTTGACATCGTTTCGAAACTTCCTTACCCATTGCATGTCCATATTTTTGTGTAATAAAATATTAACAAGTCGGGGTAATACGGAAAAGACCTAGTGGTGGACAACATAGAAGAGTGTACTCGGAAGGGGGCCCTGTGTTTCCCGTATTGGTCATTATTATTGGATATATTATCATTTGTTGGTCAGCGATTGATTGTAGATTACTGACTACAGTATCCCGATTGTATCGTGTATTGGTCATCGGTCATCGGTTATTGGTCATTAGTCATTGTTATTGCAAGACCCGAGAACCTATAGAATTCACCACTAGAGTCTAAACGTTACTTGATTGTATGCACCACAACCTGTGGTATGGAACGCATGTATGCGTGCAATAGACAGGACTAATAAAATATTGATAGACTTAAGGTTAACACTAAGCACATGCATGATTCCTGCTCATAACTTACATGATTACCGTTTACAAGTTACATGATCCCTATTACATGTTACATGATTTTCCGTTACTCGTTTACATGTTGCACTTGTTACTTGTCCCATACTTGATTATATAATTCCTTGTTCTTGTTGCTTGTTTCTCGTTATGTCCTGTTTAGTTGTTCACTACTTGTTACTACTTGCTGTCCGTAGCTTGCTCTAACAGACAATCCCCCCGTCCCCCCTCCTCTAGTTGATGAGTTTGCAGGTATCGAAGATGAGTTACCAGAAGGACTTGGTGAACAAGCTTTCTAGAAGAATCATGACTTAGTTCCCGCTTCATTGCTATTCCATTGTTTATTTTCTAATCGACATTTTATCTTAGTAGACTGGTTATTGTTTTACATTTGTTTCAGTACATTGTATTTTCGAGCGTCGACCCGCAGTTTATTTCCAGATGTTGGATATTATTTTATGGATTTATTTCATGGATTATTGAAGTATATTCATGGTTTATGTGATTCCTTATTCATGCGTGGTTGTGTTTATGATTTATATTGTTGGATTAATTGTACAGCTTATGAATGATGCAAATCATTCACTGAGCCTTTGTTACGTGCCCGTATTTCCAGTTTCTTTTTGAAGCGAGGTGTGACAACTACACTTCTCAGTCGACTACGTCTACTTCTACTTTTATTCTCTCTTATTTCTATATACGATTATCAGCGAAGTACGGTATCAAAATTTCACAACCCTCTCAACTATTGAATTTTATTGTAGTTCTAATTTTTTTTAATCATATTTGTTTGTTGGTTTTTCGCTTCTCTCTCTCTCAACCCTCCTATTATTTTTTAGATTTTCTTTATGAACATATACCTCCTAGATTGTTTTGTAATTTTTCACATACACCATTAAAACACTAGATTTTTTTTACATACACTACTACTATAAACAATTTACCATGTCTAGATCACGAGGTGGCGATCGTAACCAAAGTGGACAAGATTCCACTAGCTCTTCACGTCGGATTTCATCAATCCCACAATTAGAATCCGAATAGGTTCTTACGATATTCCTCCACATGACATAGAACAAGAAATGCAAGATTTTGAAATACAAACACAACAAACCGAATCCACACAACCCACAAGTAGTAGAAAAACTAAGGCTGTGTTTGGTTGGAGGGGAATGGAGGGGAGGGGAGGGTTTTTTTTAAATATTTCTTGTTTGGTTCATTTTTTTAGGAGGGGAGGGGAGGGAATGGAGGGGTGCAGAATCCCTCTTAAGCCATTTTTGACCCCCCTCCAATATTTGGGGGATTTGGAGGGGAGAGAAATTAGGTCTAAGTGATTGGACTAAATCGTCCTTTTTATATCCCTATATTCTAAACCAAATCTGCCAAATCCTTAATCTCTCTTTCTCCCCCTCACCCTCCCGCTCATCGACATTATCCCGCTCATCCTCTCACCCTCCTGTTCATCGAGCCTCACCACCCGCTCATCGAGCCTCACTTCGCTGTCAAGCCTCACCCTCATCCTCTCACTGTCGACGAGGATATCGAGCCCCACACCTTCCTTTCCCTGTCGTCCCGCTGTCCCTCCGTCCCGTCGTCCCGCCGTCGAGTCTCACCCTCATAAGGTAATCAAGTTTCCCGCCGTCGTCCCGCTGTTCCTTATTCCATTGTTTTTTTAAAAAAAATTAGTTTTTTACTGTATTGAGATTGTTTTGCAAAACAAAATATAGTTTCAGTATTTGTTGCTTGATTTGTGAGATAAATATGGTTAATTAGTTGCAGATGTTGAACTCAAGTTAAATTAATTAGCTTAAGCTGTCATCGTATTTGGCAATCAGTTTGGGATGATAGATTCTTGATATGAAATTTAGTTCTAAGCCTTTTCTATTTTGATTGAAATAGATAAGACCTCATAATACATTGAAATTATTCATTTGTTTATTTTCAAAATATCACATCAAAGTTGATTCTGTTATTGAATGTGAAAGATTATCTTATAGTTTCTTCTAATTCAAAGTTGATTGAATGATTTTGTCCAAGAGTTAACTGCATTCACCAACTATGCTTATGAATATTTACAATCTGCCAAAACTTATGTTTGTTTGTCCATGTTTCAAATTTTGACAGGATATTTAGATTGCGAGGATGATTTCTGCCCAGCAATCAGCAACAGTATCGTTTTGATGGGTATAAAAATATTTGTATTGTATAACATTATATTACATGTTTTAACTGCAGTAATTGATATGACTGAGTATCAACATATATCAAGTCACATATTCTAAACAGAAGTGTGTATTCTTTGATTTTTCTTGAAGTTAATACTTGTTGGACAAAAATAATCTTGCGGTGCTTATAGAATGTATCAAGTTTTTGATTGTGTGGTTTACATTGGTGATGGAGCTAATTTGACCAGTTTACCTAGATGTTTAATGGAGGTGAAGATAAATATAATGTAAAACAAAGTAGTTCATACTCGAAGAACAGAATCACTGTTGGCTATTTCTCTCCCATTAATGTGATTCTGTGAACTATTTGTCAATTCTTTTTGCCATATAGTTTGATCTCTTGTTTCCAGATGAATGTTTTAGGAATTAAGAATACTTGGTGGTTCTGCTGGTTCTTTTAATTACATTGATATCTTGGTCCATTCATTTTGTGTGTTCTTTTCTGTTGAACAGTTCATTCCAAGAGACACTTGAGGTTTTTTTATGGTTGAGTTTTGTTATAAAATGTAAAAGGGTATTGTTGCCGCTAAATTTGGTGTGGGGGCAAACAGATGGAATTTGTGGATTCTTAGGAAAACTGAATAGCAAACCTGTATACCTGTTCCGTCGGAGTGTGACGCTGACTCCTGCCGTACACCTGCAAAAAGTGCGAGACACCGGGGTTAGTCCCGGCGACGCACCCTCCGACGCTCAAGTCAGTAATCAGGAATGATTAAGAAAGAGCGTAAAAACTGGAGAAAGGTTGATTACCTCTTAATGGAGATGGATGGGGAGTTTTTATAGGCGCCGCTGGGATCAGATTAGGAATGTAATCCCTGTGGTTAGATAAGGAATGTAATCCCTAATCCCCAGTGAAAGGATAGATACGAATCAGGGCCGTTGATTAGGATTAATCAGAAACCCTAATTCTATCCTTTCTGGACCGGGTTTGTTGCGGGTTGAAACCCGCACCCAGTTGAGGTTAATCCGTTCGCGGGTTAGTGGGTTTCCAATAAGGAGAACCAGTACCCGCTTCAGACCCATTGTTAGGTGAAATCACCGTTTTACCCCTGGGCTTCAAGATTCGTGTCCGATCTGGACGGTTCCGATTAAACCCCATTTTTAGCCACTATCCACCCTATAAATACCCACACTATCCACCCTTCTCTCCACCTATAAATACCCCCTCCTTCTCCACCTTATCTCATTTTAGAAAACACAAAGAAAGAAAGAAAAGGAAAAGAAAGAGAGGAGACTAACAAGAGAGTTTTTCTTGTAGGTTCCATAAGAGTTCTAGGAGCGAGGGGAAGGAGAAGTTTTAAGCTAGCTAGTCCTTCCTACAAGTAGAACAAGGTGGGGGTTTCTCCTTTGTTTGCTTGTTTGTTTGTTTGTTTATTTGTATGGTTGTTTTGATGTTTCTTCTTCTTCTTACCTTCCTTGTTTTGTTTTCTTTGGTTCTTTTGGGGATGGTTGTTTTGATAGCATTGTTGTATGAGATTCTTGCTTTGTATGTTTGTAAATGTTAAAAGTAATAATCACATAAAAATGGAAACAAATGGACATAAAGATTGAATCTTTATAGTTGTAGTTGTTGTTTTGTGTTTGTTAATTGGACTAAAATGACATAAGGCATATGAACTTGCACGTACAACCGATTGGGGTTGTAGGACTTGATGTGAACTTATGAACAAGGCATATGAACATCTTATACAACCATTTTTGGTTGCAGAACTTGTATTAAACTTGGACTAAAAAGATAAGCATATGGTTGGTTGAACCAAATGAAGGTACTTACTTTATTTTGTTATTGTTATTTTCTTTAATAATCTTAAGTAAAAGAACCTAAATTAGATGTTAGTTTTAATTAATGGAAAAGAAACTAATTTAAATCACTAGTTGTAGAATGAATAAAAAGATCTCTTTTTTATTATCACTAGTAATAAATAAATGCTAATAAAGATTACTAGATATTTAAGTGGTAGTAGTATGATAAAATAAAGTAGTAGTAGTAGTAGATAGTTGTAGATGTTTATTCATGTTAAAATAAAGTAGTAGTAGTAGTAGATAGTTGTAGATGTTTATTCATGTTAAAATAAAGTAGTAGTAGTAGATAGTTGTAGATGTGTATTCATGTTAAAATAAAGTAGTAGTAGTAGTAGATAGTCGTAGATGTTTATTCATGTTAAAATAAAGTAGTAGTAGTAGTAGTGTAATACCCTGATTTTCAAATTATTGAAAAGTTATTTATTTTTGCACGTAGTGTGCACGTGTAATATTTTGGCTATTATTTTCATCATGATGAGTAAGAATATTGTTTTCTATAAAGCCTTTTTCCTAAAGCCCAAAAGTTAGTTTACTTATTTTTCTTTTAAAAATAATTATCTTGGCCCAATCAATTTAAGCCCAGAAATTAATTCCATATTTTTTTTACAACTTGTAAGGTGTAACACTTTTAAAGGCTTTTTAATTGTGTACATGTTCAAGTTGGGGTGACTAATGCATGCACGTGCAATTCACACACGTGCAAGTGCACACTCTTTTTGGCCGGATTTGGGAGAGAGTGGATCAAGTCATGGGTGGTTATTTGGAGTGTGGGTAGTTATTGCAACTCCCTAGTGCATCCTAGCCCTTGATCCTATAACTATCTACTAAATACTAGCCCTCCATCTCACCCAAATTGGTGTATAAATACCCCTCTCATTCATTGTTTCTTTTACACTAAGATCATATTGTAAGAGAGATATATTGTGAGAGAGTTGTGTGTGACTGTTCCGTGGAGGCCGGGTATTCACTTCTGAAGGTTTCGGTGTGGAGCAAGGAGCAAGGAGCAAGGAGCAAGGAGTCGTGCTTTGCATTAAGGAGCTTTTTCTGAATTCAGTTATTTCGTCAATAAGGTGGGTGTTTCTCAGGACTTCTAATGTAGAAAATATGTTATGATTATGATGATCGTTACCATGCTTGTGAAAAGTAAATTCAAACATATTAGTTTGCCCTGTGTATGTTTATGATGATGGTTGTATAATGTAGTAATGACACGGTAAATAAGACTGGAATAGGCCGGTACAATCGACTGCCACTTGGACAAGTCGACTGGTACGAGGCGAGTGTTTATTCATGATTTATTGGAAAATTTAATAATGTACGTGTGTACAAACTGAAATGATAGAAGGATTGCTAAACTTATTTCCCCATGTTATACATGACTGAGGAGACATGAACGTATGAAAAAGAACTAGTGATAATTAGTAAAACTGAGAATAACCTGTACAGTTGACTGCTAATATGAACAGCCGACCGATAGATTTTAACTATGAATATCCCAAAAATTCCATGAAATGAGATATTTCCATTGTGTTGTTCTAGTGTGCTAAATTGAGATTCAGTGTTCATTTCTGCAAGTAAATGATGAGTAAATGAAAATGCATGTTTAACATTCCCTTGAGGAAAGAGAACATTAGTATGAGAAATTATATGTTGTGTGTTAGTGAACAGCTAAGAAATTACGTGTTTTTGCAGCATGAATATATATATATATATTGTAATGTGACACAATGATGCATGTGCATGGAAGAACAGATGGAAAGATAATTCCTAATTTGAAATGTGAACCTGTTCAGTCGACTCAATGCGAGTAGCAAGTCGACTGGGCTGAGAATGAAAATGTACAGTTAAAACCTAGGACAGACGACTGATTTAATGACAGTCGACTGTCACGTGAATGATATTTTGAACATAGAAAGTTGCGGAGCAGCCGACTGGCCATGTGCAGCAGTCGACTCTCCCGAGTGGTTATGAAGAACTTGATCTGACTGAACAAGTCGACTGGACTTTCTCCAAGTCGACTGTCCAGAGTATATTTGATATGTCAGAGATTTCATTCGATTTCTGTTAAAAGTTGTGAATCTTATGGTTGATGTTGGTAAACTCTATTATTGTTGCATGAATTTATATGAAATGAATCATCGATTTGAATTGAGAATTAAATGAATATGAAAGCTAAGATCATGATAAAGAAAGTCTGTGAGACTATTAAATGAATTATGAGTTGAAAATGTTCAAATTGGAAATTGTGAATTGGAAATTGAAACCAAAGAGTAGCTAAGTCTCCCCCGGCATTGGAAATGAATGAAATGAAATTTGAAATGAAAGACCAAGGTTGGTCGTGTTGAAATGAATGAATAAGTCCGGTTTAGTGGAGAGGCTAACTCTAGAGTTTTGATTTTATTCATGATTCTAATAATTAGTACATAGTGGAGATGTGATGAAAGTGAGAGAAAAACACGAGTATGAGAACTAGGGTTTACGGTGCGGGTGTGTGAGCCACAGAATGCATGCTTGATGAGTCAAGACATGACGTGGGCACAACTCAGAATGATCGGACTCTAGCCACGCTTGTGGGATGTTTGGTGACTGCAAGAGGATCGTGTGCCATGAAGTGAGGCTGAATTGCCACAGAATGCATGCTTGATGAGTCAAGACATGGCGTGGGATTTTCCTCCAGAATTTTCTGTACACGAGCTTGTACTCATAGATCATCTAGGATACTCATCGTAATTACAGTAGTAGATTAAGTCATGACGAGGGATTGAACCCTACAGAAATGAAGAACGATTAAGAGGCTTACCCTCGGACCTATGTAGTATGGGATGCATAGAATCCGAACAAGTGTGCATTAATGTCATGTAAATTAAACAATTGCATTAAGGATTAAGTGCACGAACACGACACGACATCATTAAGATTTTCCCCTTTTACTTTATTATGACATGTGAATAAGTTTGTGATCTGTTAAGAAATGAGAATCGTTATACTGTTTCTGGCATAGAGAGGATGGCCGTGTATAATTATCGTCGGTTGAATAAACTGACGTACCCATAGTTTTGTATGCAGGATAAATGACATGAAAAAGATTAAAAAGGAACAAATGCTTAAAGATTCATTCCATGTTGTTGTACATTTGTTTCATTATTGTAAATTTTACTTCCGCTGTGCAATGTAAAGCGCAATATTGATGTAAACTCTGATGTATAGTGAAAATTTTAAATTTTCTTGTAAAATTGTACTAAGAGAAGCGAAAAGATCCTGTAGAACATCTCGAATTCAGTGTATTTGGGATTCGGGGCGTTACAAGTAGATAGTTGTAGATGTTTATTCATGTTAAAATAAAGTAGTAGTAGTAGATAGTTGTAGATGTTTATTCACGTTAAAATAAAGTAGTAGTAGTAGTGGATAGTTGTAGATGTTTATTCATGTTAAAATAAAGTAGTAGTAGTAGTAGATAGTTGTAGATGTTTATTCATGTTAAAATAAAGTAGTAGTAGTAGATAGTTGTAGATGTTTATTCATGTTAAAATAAAGTAGTAGTAATAGTAGATAGTTGTAGATGTTTATTCATGTTAAAATAAAGTAGTAGTAGTAGATAGTTGTAGATGTTTATTCATGTTAAAATAAAGGAGTAGTAGTAGTAGATAGTTATAGATGCTTTATGTTATGTTCTTGGTTAAAATAAAGTAGTAGTAGTAGTAGATAGTTGTAGGTGTTTTATGTTATATTCATGATTAAAATGAAGTAGTAGTAGTAGTAATTTAGTTGTAGATATTTATGTTATAGTAGAGGCTCATGGTAGTAGTAGTAGTGATATGTATGTTCAATTAAAGTAGTAGTAGTAGGGATTAAAATAAAGTAGTTGTAGATACTTATGTTATGTGAAATTTTAGTAGATGATTATGGATATTAAATGGATGTTGTGCCTATGTTAAAATAAATACCATGCTAAGATTGGATTAGATTAATTTATTTATGCTTAGAATGTTGTAGGATCCATGATAAAATTACTTACCATGTTTAGGGATGATGTGTACCATGCTAAGTCTTTCTACATGCTTAGAACGTTGTAGGATCCATGATAAAATTACTTACCATATTTAGAAGTGTATATATATATATACTTAGGAATGTTGTATGTTCATACTAGTAGTTATCCATGCTTAGTAAGATATTCATGCTTAATAAAGATTCATGCTTGGATGATAGTAGGAAGGTAGTATACCATGCTAGCTAAATTTGTCTATGCTTAGATGATTGTAAGAAAGTAGTATACCATTATCTAAAATTATTTATCTATGCCTAGATAGTTGTAGGAAAAATCATGCACCATGTTAGATTGTTGTTCATGCTTGGTTAGTAGACATTCATGCTTAGGAATGTGTAGGATTCATGTTAAAATTTCCTATCATATTTAGGAGTGTTATTTATGCTTAGAATGTTGTAGGATTCATTCTAAAATTATCTACCATGTTTAGGAATAATATTTATGCTTAGAATGTTGTAGGATTCATTCTAAAATTATCTATCATGTGTAGAAATGATATACATGTTGTAGGATTTATATACTGAAGCATCACTTTTGTATTAACTTTATTTTCTTTTTTTTTGAATGAGAATCATATGGGCATATGTTTGCATATTGTGTTTATTATAATATTAATGCAAGTGTCTGATATTCTATAAGGTTGATAATATGGTGTGAGGTGACACACAGAAGATCATATTATCAGTTCCCAATGGAATATATAAATAGTTCACAACCTAGACGGACTTGGACAATCCATTGGAAAGGTTGTAGTGTAATCTGGTATTAGTCTGTCTTGACTATAGGTTTACACTAGTACACTTTGTGTGTATTGAACAGGACCACTTGAGGTTGTTCTCTTTGTACTGACTACAAAAGAGAACAAACACCTCTGTTATTATGGATGCTTATGCTCTTAATCCAGATATAATAACAGACATGTATATGCAGTGTGCATTACTTTGACTCATAAAAGAGTGAGATTCATTATGGATCAACAATCTCTATGAATTGGGTAATAGCATTGTATGTATGATGGGCTGTTGATTGTAAAAGGAATCCATGTCCCGATACGTCGGGTTGATGATGTCCCTTTAAGGAGCTCATAAGGATTGTCATGTAAACCCTGCAGGTGGATTACATCCGACATGACAAATAAAGTTGAGTGGTACTACTTAAGGATAAAAGATGTTGATCAATATAGTTGTCAGTAACTTAATTTGATCGACGGACATTCGATATCTTAACATGGGGAGTTGAACGAGCATATAATAAAAGGAGCCCATAAATATAATTTGGGATTAGGAAGGTAGTGCAACAATAGCTCCTTAGTAGACCGAGCTATTGTTAATGGGCCTGGGTTGTGTGTTCGGGCTGAACACGGGATACCCAGATTCGTTAGGAGACATAACCCTAATTTCTCCTCATAGGTCCCTGCCGTAGCCTTATATATATCCTCTATTCTCTGGCCGTCATTGACAATCTGAAATATAAGATTTTTTCTCAAAACTCGTGATTCACGTAAGGAGAGAAAGAGAGGTCAGCCAAGGAGAAGAAAGGTTGGGAGATCGTCGCCCACACGACGTCCAACCCGAGGAAGGAATACGTGCAGAAGATCTTGGGGTCGCTGTCGTCTTCTTCTCATCGCAGGTATAAGTCGTGAACCCTAGATTCCGCTATATAGGGTTAGATCACGTATTTAATCTGTTAAATTTTTAACAATCGATACGCACCCCAATCCGTAGTCCTGGGAATCATCTCAGTTCCATCAGCTAGTTTCATTTATCTATGCCTAGATAGTTGTAGGAAAAATCATGCACCATGTTAGATTGTTGTTCATGCTTGGTTAGTAGACATTCATGCTTAGGAATGTGTAGGATTCATGTTAAAATTTCCTATCATATTTAGGAGTGTTATTTATGCTTAGAATGTTGTAGGATTCATTCTAAAATTATCTACCATGTTTAGGAATGATATTTATGCTTAGAATGTTGTAGGATTCATTCTAAAATTATCTATCATGTGTAGAAATGATATACATGTTGTAGGATTTATTCTAAAATTATCTATCATGTGTAGAAATGATATACATGTTGTAGGATTAATTCTAAAATTACCTGTCATGTGTAGGAATGATATACATGTTGTAGGATTCATGCCAAAATTTTCTATCATGTTTAGGAATGACATACATGCTTAGAATGTTGTAGGATAAATTCTAAAATTACTTACTATGTTTAGAAGTATATATATATATATACTTAGGAATGTGTAGGTTCATACTAGTAGTTATCCATGCTTAGTAAGATATTCATGCTAGTAGTTATTCATGCTTAATAAGATTCATGCTTATAGGAAAGTTGTATACCATGCTAGGTTAATTGATCTATGCTTAGATAGTTGTAGGAAAGTGGTATGTCATGCTAGATTAATTTATCCATGCTTACATGCTTATAGGAAAGTTATACACCATGCTAGATCAAATAAATATTCATGCTTACATGATATCTATGCTTAGAGAAGCATTTGTTCATGCTATATTAGTAGATGATCATGCTCAATCATCATTCATGCTAAGTTAGGAGATGTCATGCTAAGTATTGTTATGTTAAGTTAGTAGATGACCATGCTAATGATGGTTTATGTTAAGTTAATGGTATCCATGCTAATGATATTCATGCTTAAAATATAGTAGATACTCATGCTTAAATTAAGGGAACTATCCATGGTTAGTTGTAAGTGATTTTTATGTTATGTTCTATCCATGCTAGAATTGTTGTAGAAACTCATGCTATGTTGTAGGTCGATACTTAACTAGTATACATGACTACAATGTTACTAAAATGTACACCATGCTATATGTTAATGCTAAAGTAGCATACCATGTCTAGGAATGAGGTATACCATGTTAAGGGTTAAATACATGCTTAGAATGTTGTAGGATTAATGTTAGAATACCTACCATGCCTTGGAATGTTGTATGTTCATACTAGTTATATATCCATGCCTAGGTTGTGGTGATTAATCATGATAAGTAGTGAGCATTCACGCTCAAGTTATAACCTATGCTTAACCATAGTGGACTTCATGTCTAGATCATAGTGATTTTCATGCTTAAGCTTGATATAAGCACATGCTTAAATCACACTCGTAATTAGGAGTATTGTGGTGGGTGGTTATGTTATGTACCATAATTAGATTGTTGTAGGAAGAGGCTTGCAATTGTATGCCATGCTTAAGGCGCTATAGGTTGAAGTAATAAGGATTTGGGAGACCACTAGTAATAGTTAGTTTGACAAAGATTGTTATGTCGCCTTCGGTTCTTCATTGGTAGAATACCGACCATAGACTATTAGTAGATTCTTCTGTTGCTTCTAATAATAGGAGATCAAGTTTACTAGTAAGCACGGTTGGTTGCTTCTAGGATTGATTACCTGTATGGTTGTTTGCATATGGTTGTGCTCGTACGTGGCTCGACTGGCCCGTATGTAGCTGTGGGTTTCATACGTAGCTTATTGGCTCGTATATGGTTGTTACTCGTGTATAGCTTGTTAGCTAGTACACAGTTCGTTGTGCTCGTCTAGGGTGATATTACCACCCTAAGGGCTATCGACCATCAAGACATATGTTTTCTTACCCTAAGGAACTGTGGAGGAGTCACTCCTTGTGTACCGTCGAATCTTAACCAGGGTAGGTTAATCGAGGACCGGAGTATAGACGGAATCCAAGTTTAGGGTAATGGCATGCACATATATTCGCATTGCCGAGGTCTTGGATCGATAAGCCACGAACCGGATCCTGAAGGGTTCTGGTAAGTCTAGGTTGAGCAGCCTAATAGAGTTGTCTGCGAAGTCTAATTTGAGGCCTAGCATGTTGTGTTTATAATATTGTCATCCCTAGGATTGTTCGAGTCAGGGACATCATTAAGGTGGTGACTTATAAAGGTCATTTTACATAGACCCTTGTCGAAAAGAGAGGAGTTGGTTGTAGGGGGCGCCTTGCGACCAACTTGTCCCTTGAGGCAGGCCTTAGGTGGTGTTATTGGGTTGCACCTTCCTATCAAAAGGGATACGTACGATGCCTTCTCACAAGTTGAGGACATGGGTTGCGTATCCTGATTGTTAATTCCTGAAGTGCCATGATAAGGCGGGCGGAGCTAGGGGGATGGACCCCCGGAACTCCGTCAGGTCCTATGCCAAGAGGGCGAACAGGCCATGGACTACGGTCCGACCAGGGGGCGGCAGGGGGCTCCCCTGTTAGCAGTATCCCCGACGGTTCGTCAGGTTTTTGAGTGAGGTCCGGTAAGCCGGATAGCAGTGGCAACATGGACACCACTGGCGAACTGCATTAGTGGGACTTGACCACGTCTGCAACCTCATCAGTCACGTTGTATCTGTCAGGAACAGGTTGTGTACAATTAGAATTCATAACGCGGGTTCAATCCCTATATGGAGAAAACGGATTGAGATGGGGCGCATGTAGTATGGGATGCATGTTGCTTCGGAGACTTGCTGACATTAGAATAGGAAGCATCCTAGTTCTATTTAAATATCGCATTAGAGTCTAGCCATAGCACTCACGAACACTTAAACTACACCAACACCATTACTATATTTTGTATGTTGTTTGGGAGATTCGCTGCTTTGATATCAGCCTTAAAGCGTCAGTGAATACTGACGTCCCCACTTCCATAGGTACTGGATTGTCGAAGTACAAAGGCGAGATTCAGGAGGACCCAAGGCAAGGAAAGCAAGGAGTCAGTGTTATGTTTTGTTCCGCTGCAGTATATGTATTGATTATCTATTAGTTGAGAAGTACTCAAGTGAGAGTTACCAAGTGTTGTTCTTCATTCCTTGTACTCTGATGTAAGATGTTGAAGGTTGTAATACTTGGAAATGTAAAGGTAATATTGTAACTTTATTGTAAGGTATTGCAGTTGTATAATATTCAGACTTGTAATACATTGGGTGTTGAATAAAAAGTTTTAAATTCTCCTGTTTTTCTGTGTATTGTGACTAATTGAAGAAAAGGTCTTGGCTCGTGTCACGGTTTTCCAGCATTGGAAATCGGGGCGCTACAGGCACTCCGAGGCCTTTGGGAGGAGGGGTGGTGCGAACCAAATTGACTTCTCTTATAAATGCCTTTCGAGAGGAGTTTGAGGAGCCCCCATTGGGCCCCGTGAATGAGGTGCAGAACACGCTCCTCTTCGAAGTCGGGCTTGTCATCACGCTCTGGACGCTTATTAGCCCCCCGAGGCGGGGGAGGAAGGTCGGCTCGGTCCTTTTTCACGAATCTGGTCAGCTGCCCCCTCTGGATAAGAGCTTCTATCTCATTCTTCAGGGCCCGACAATCATTGGTGTCGTGCCCATGGTCCCGGTGATAACGGCACCACTTCTCTTTATCCCGTTTCTTGGCGGGGGTGTTCATCCTCGGAGCAGGGGGTATAACCCCTTCCTTCTCAACTTCCATCAGAATGGAGGAGACACTAGTGGTGAGGGGAGTAAACTTCTCGAATCTGGGGGGAGGTCGGCGTTGGCCGGCATTATCCTTCTGGAGCTTCTTCGCTCCCTCCTCTTCTGTTCCCTTTCTCTTGAACCCGGAGGTAGACCCTTCCAAGTTGGGGCACTGCTCAGCTTCTTCGGCCCGAATATACTTTTCGCTCCGGAGGAGTAGGTCAGAGAAGTTCTGTGGGGGCTTCTTGGCGAGGGAGGAGCGGAGGTTGGCATTGAGGATATTAGATTAAAATGTTGCCGCAGCGACCGACTGGTCGAGGGATGCTATAGACCGGGCTTCAGCTGTGAACCTCTTCACTTAGTCTCTCAACTTCTCACTCTTCTTCTGGTGGAGGTACAATAGCGAGATGCTGGTCTTCTCAGTTCTGCGGCTACTTACAAAATGGCTGACGAAGAGAGTCTCGAATTGCTCGAAGGAGAATATTGAGGATGGGGCAAGGCGAGGGTACCATTCTCGAGATAGGCCCTTGAGAGTTGCGGGGAAGGTTTTGCAGATGAGGGCATCGGAAGCTTGATGGATGAGCATTAGGGTCTTGAAGCTCTCGATGTGATCGACGGGGTCAGTCTCCCCGGAGTAGGTCTCAAATTGAGGAGGCTTGAAGCTGATTGGCACGGGCGCATCCATTATAGTTCGGGAAAAAGGAGGTCTGCTAGGACGAAGGGTCCTTCCTCTGAGCTCTTCTTCTCGGTCTAACTGACCCAAGTGCCTCTCCATCTCATGGAGACGGCGATAGACTGCATCGTCCCTCCGATGGTAATCTGGCGAGGCTCTCGACTGGTCTTCATATGAGGAAGAGCGGAGGCTACGATGACGGTAGCTCCTGGAACGGCGAGGACTTGGTACATGCCTAGAGTTGCTGGGGGCTGGAGGAGGAGATGGGGACCGTCGGCGAGGACTTCGGACTGGAGGAGGAGAGGGAATCTTCGGAGCATTAGTGTTAGGACGGAGATTGAGAGCTTGTAGGACGGTCGCTTGGAACTGCTGGAACTTGGCACGGGTGATGGGTGCCTCATCGTTCCTAGGCTGTTGCCGACCTGCGGGGGAATGTGGCCTTCTTCTGTGGTGCTCGGGGGACTCTCTCTGTCCCCTTCTAATAGGGGACCTTCTGTATTCTCGGCGGTGAGGAGATCGCTCATCCGGACGGTGCTGGCGGGAGGTTCCCTCTCGGGCCCGCTTTTCATCCAGATGGCGGCGAAGGTCCTCATCCTTCTGCCGATTAAGGACGGCGTGGTGGTGATCAGAAGCCCGGGGATGGTGAGAGGCCATAGAGTCCGAGGAGGCATTGTGGACGGAGACGTGGTCCAGATGGAGAGGCTGTTTCTGAGGGTTAGGACCCTTAGGAGGCGGCTCATTCGGAGGAGGAGGAGGAAGGTCCTATTGGAGCGGATCTTCCGCTGGAGGAGGAAGTTGCCCCTGCTGTTGGGTAGGTTGGACGGGGATTTCTTGCTGCTGATCGGGGTTGGGTCCTCTGTTGGACCCTCTGGATCTGACTTTCCTAGGAGGCATGGCCGGAGAAGATCTGACCAACGGGAAGAGGGGAGGTTGCTATTCGTTAGTTTCCCACAGATGGCGCCAATCTGTTGCCGCTAAATTTGGTGTGGGGGCAAACAGATGGAATTTGTGGATACTTTGGAAAACTGAACAGCAAACCTGTATACCTGTTCCGTCGGAGTGTGACGCTGACTCCTGCCTGTACACCTGCAAAAAGTGCGAGACACCGGGGTTAGTCCCGGCGACGCACCCTCCGACGCTCAAGTCAGTAATCAGGAATGATTAAGAAAGAGCGT
Source organism: Hemerocallis citrina (assembly GCA_017893485.1). Lineage (NCBI taxonomy): Eukaryota > Viridiplantae > Streptophyta > Magnoliopsida > Asparagales > Asphodelaceae > Hemerocallis > Hemerocallis citrina. The sequence continues at coordinate 37,338,104 of CM030368.1, forward strand.
AAAAACTGGAGAAAGGTTGATTACCTCTTAATGGAGATGGATGGGGGGTATTTATAGGCACCGCTGGGATCAGATTAGGAATGTAATTCCTGTGGTTAGATAAGGAATGTAATCCCTAATCCTCAGTGAAAGGATAGATACAAATCAGGGCCATTGATTAGGATTAATCAGAAACCCTAATTCTATCCTTTCTGGACCGGGTTTGTTGCGGGTTGAAACCCGCACCCAGTTGAGGTGAATCCGTTCGCGGGTTAGTGGGTTTCCAAGAAGGAGAACCAGTACCCGCTTCAGACCCATTGGTAGGTGAAATCACCGTTTTACCCCTGGGCTTCAAGATTCGTGCCCGATCTGGACGGTTCCGATTAAACCCCATTTTTAGCCATATCAGGTATAAAAGTAATTTTATTATAAAATCTCTTCCCTCCCCTTGTGAACCAAATAAGAAGATAATTATTTTCCCTCCCCCCTCCCTCTCCTCCTTTGAACCAAACAAAGTCTTGATTAAAATCTCTTCCCTCCCCTCCCCTCCTTTGAACCAAACAAAGTGTAAAGGGGAAAACTAGTGATTGGCACAAATTTTTACCTTTATCCCCGACGAGGGGAATCCCGGAGTAGGACATAAGATTTGTATAACCTGTAACAAGAGTAACAAATGGAGGAAGGGTGAGAGAACAAGTACTATTAAACGACACATTCAAAATGTACACCCCGAATTAGTACAAGACCAACAAGACCAACAAAAAATCAACCCTAGAACCGAACAAATAGATAGCCACTCATATGATCCCGAAATTGTTCGTCAAAAAAAGGCCCGACTAGTTATTAAGGATGAATACATTTTTCCTATTCCGATAGTAGAAATACTGAGTATTTTACCCAAAATGCACTAATCCTCATTTTAATAGAATTTCTAGAAATACACTCAAGGCCGATTGTTGTAAACTTTACAATGAAATGAGAGATGTTTTAATTGCTCTTTTATTTTCTTTAACTTGTAGAGTATCGTTGACTTCCGATTGTTGAAAATGTAGTAACGATATTCCAATGATGGGCATAACTTGTCATTAGATCGATAGTTATTGGATGATTCAGAAGAGAATCATATCACTTGCCGTTTTGCCGTATCCTCATAGTGGTATAGTTATTGCAACCCGTATTTTAGAAGTTTGTGATTTATTTCATATTCGTGATAAAATTTTTAGTATTAGTTTTGATAATGCATATAATAACATTGATTCGATTAGTAAATTAGAAACACAATTAGCACCTTCATGTGATGAAAATATTCATGTTAGATGTGCATGTCATATTTTAAATTTATGTGTACAAGATGCATTAAAAATAGCCGAACCATTTGTGCATAACCATATAAATTGTGGACATTTCATTGCTTTAAGTGACCCTATGCTTCAACAATTTAAACCATGGTGTAATCTTAAAGGCGTACATTTTAAAAAATTTCCTAAGGATGTTAAACACCGATGGAACTTTACTTTTGATTTATTAAATGTTGTTACCCAATACAAAGCATGTATAAATGATTTTTGTCTTGCAAAAAATATGAAAAATTTTCAAATGACTCCTGAATTATGGTTTTATGCCGAATCTTTGTTAAAATTTTTAGAACCTTTTAAAACCGCAACTATATCATTTTCAAAATTTTATGATTCTACTTCTAGTAGTATTTTTATTTCACTAATTACTATGATGTAAAAAAAAAATTTAAAAAATTGATGACACTTACATTAGCCATATAGTTAAACCCGCGACACTAAATTTTTGAAGTATATTAGTTATCCTCCTATGTTGTATTGTATTGCTACAGTTATGGATACTCTTATCAAATTAGCGGGTACGAAGAGTTTGACTGAAATATTTTTTACTTTACTTTGAGACGAATCTGAAATTGATGGCGACACATTTTTATTTAGCTTTGAATCGACATTAAATAACTTTTATAATTATTATGATATAACTTTTGCATCTAGTAGTACAACTAGTATAGTAACTTCTTCTTCTTCTACTTCTAGAGGCAAGGGTAAGAGTACATTAGAAGATGTCAATGCTAATTTACTTACTTGTATTCAATTAAAAAAACCTATGACTAATGCACCTAATGAATTAAATTGGTATAATCAACAAGATAGTGAAAGTTCTAGTACTAAGATTGATGTGCTTCAATGGTGGAAAGAATATGAAACCTTTTTTCATATTCTTTCACATATGGCTAGAGACCTACTGACTCCTCCTGTCTCTACAGTTGCTTCAGAATTTTTTTTTACAAGTGGTAGGGTTTTAACAGATTACAAGAATCGCTTGAAGCCCAAATAATTAGAGATGCTCGTGTGCACGGAAGATTGGATGAAGGCTGAAGAAAGAACTCAAGGAATTGTGGTTGACACCTCCACAGGTGAAAGCACCTCGCCTGAAGCTCAACAATAGGAGTATGGAATTTATGGCAATAGTATTTTAGGTTTAGGTTAAGTAGAGGTGCACGACAGTAGTCCAATGCCCTCTCTTCAATCTTACTCTAGACCATCTCGACCTCTAGATTATCCTCTTAATTCTTAAACATGTCATTCCTAAACTTGTATTTTTTTTTTCTATTTTTATTACATGTATTTGTATGTTACAAAGTTGTAAAAAAAATCATAAAAGTTGAAATGAATAATATATACAATTTTTTTAACTCATATCTTGTTGTATTTTTTTAAAAAAAGAAATACAACCCAACCCGCAACCCTGGCCCAACCCAAAACAGGTTCAACCCGTTCGGGTTCGCGGGTCGAACGGGTCGAGTTTTTTTCCTTTCGATCCGGCCCGTCCCGGCCCAGTTATTCTCTCAACCCGACCCAAGCCTACCGTACAAGCCGGCCAACCCGAACGGTCCCGACCCGACCCGGTCTGCTAGACCCGATTGCGGATTGCCCTAGCCCTAGCCTCTTGCCATCGGAGGGGGTGAGGGATACCCTCCACAACTACACCGATATGAGCCATTTTCATTTCATTTCTTTTCTTTTGATTGTTGAATGAATTGGGGCTTTTGTATGTTAATTAATCTGAGTGATTTTGGGGGCTTTTGTCTTGCACTGGTCATCTTGAGGAAGCGCCAAGTTGTTGCTCCTGTTGCGGAATATACATGGGGAGTTAGGGAGTAGCGATTGGTGTGAATGTTTGTTGTTTCTCTTCCTTTTATTTCCTTGTGGAAGTGTTTTTTTTGTTCTTGTTTTCTTTCTGCATCTTTCGTATTTGTTTTAGTTCCATATTTGTTGAGGACAATTTTTGTCTGGACCTATCCATTGAGTTCTTCTTTTGATCTATTATTAATAATGGAACAAGATGGCCTTTCGGTCATTTTTTAACTCCACCCCCCACCACCACACACACACACACACACAAAAAATAATAATAAAAAATAAAAAATAAAATCCAACTCACGTACTAATTTCTTTGTGTTCCAGATGCACAAGCAGGAAATGGGCAAATTGAACACTAAAGTGTTCCAAGTGTCCTATTCTCTCTCCCTCCCAAAAAAACTTGGAGATGCTAATCACAATTGCTCCGGTGAGCTTTCATGTTGTTAAGAATCTTCTTTATTTTGTTTTTGAATGGTCTATTGTTTTTTTAAAATTATTTTTTTATTTTTTTATTAATTTTTTTTGTCTCAGTTTTTGTGCTGAGGGGTAGGAAAGGAGATGTTGCAACAGCGGATATGGTGTATAATATGGTGTATAAGAGCAAATGTAGTCGTTCAAACAAAAAATTTAGCTATTTCGCATTTGGAAATAAAAATTTGGATTATTGTTGTAGTCGTTTGAACTCAAAATATGTATTTTGATTTTTAAAAAATGACTGACGGTAGATGAAGTCCCATCCCACAAAAAAAAATATTAATTAAAAAAGTATCGGACGAGAATCATTTCCCGTCCGATGATTTTTTTTTAAAATTAAAACAACTTGGGATGGGATATCATATCTGTAACACCCCGCAAAATTGTCATGCAAATTTGAGTTATGACAATTTTGCACCCGAGTGTTACGCACATGTATTTTGTACCGTTACGGGTAATATCCGTAGCATATTTTAATATAAATATCCTACGTATTTTGTATTTCGATTATTTATATATTTTTCTGTCATCTCCAAAATTTATTTTTATCCTATTTTGAACCAACTTAAATAGTAATCTAAATCTTTGTGTTTTTACGTGTATTGCACGTGTTTTCAACACACGTGACGATTACGTATATTCCACCATTACATGTAATGATTCTACGTATTTCAACTATTTATTTTTATAACTCGTTCGAATTTATTTTATAAATTGAAATTCAATTTTCTCATATTTTGACTCGAATATATTTTTATACATGTTTTCTAAGTATGTGTTGATTACATTGTCGTATATATAAAATTAATGAAATGTATTTTCCGTATGTTGTATTTCGATTATTTATAAATATTTTCCTATTGATCAAATCAATTTCGTATTTTTATTTTACGTGCAACGCACGTGTTTGCAGGGCACATATTGGTTCCTAAAAAATTCTTGAGTTATGAACATTTTTTTTCTCATTTTTCTAGTCACAATTGTGTGATTTATTTTTAATTAAAATCCATCAGGCCTAAATCCATTTTGTAGCCCACTAAAATTAATTTAAAGCCCATGATTAATTTTGTGTACACTAAAGGCTACATTTAAAATATAGTTAGTTTGGTATACATGCCATATGTAACACACATATCTAACATAATAAAAATTAATAATAGAATTTGTATGAAGAGTGTGCACGCACATTGACTACACTTGCACATGTTTCTTACCATGGTTGAGAATGAGGGTGAGTGGTGTGAGTTAGCGGAAGTGGGGAGTTATTTTGAGAAGTGGGGAGCTATTTTGACCATACAATTTTCCTATAAATAGTTTATACTTTTGTCATGAACAACACAACTCAAAACAAAAACAAAAGAGAGAAAGAGGGAAAAGAACTTGTGGGTTGTACTGGAAGAAGCCGGCCATTTTTTAAAGACCTTGGAGTTTTGGAGCATTATTTTCTAGGAGTTCTACTACTAGAAATACTACAATTGAGGTGGGTGTTTCTTCAACTTTCTAATATAGTTTAGTAGTAGAATGTTTAACAAGTGTGATTTGTTAGATTCATGATAACTTATATAGGTTTAACATCCATGTTTAGATTATTTGTTGTTGATTGAATGTGTAAAATTATGATATATTTGATTTAGGGGCATTTTCATAAGGTTCTGTTTTAAATTCTAGTTGCACTTCAAAAAATCATAACTATTAAACTAGATAGAATCTAAAGCTAAATCTCTTATATGTCAAGAACATCTCCATACAATTCATAATATTTAGATGTCTTTTACTATTTTAATAAAATCCAAACTTAGGACTGGTTGACAGTTGGCTAGCTTGTGAAAATTTGTATACATTTCGGATTTTGATAATTTCGACTTCTTAGATGCAATATTTTGAGAAATGTCAAAACTAAGAACTTGAAGTAGACTCGTTAACCTTTATTTAGAGTCTAAGAAGTCATTTTTTTCATGAAGAATATAATTTATAGTGAATTTTACAAGATCGAACAATGGATATGTATATGGGATTAGGATATTAGGTTAATGGGTTAGGATCCAATAAGAATGGGTTTATGGGTTTAAAAATAAATAAATAAAAATGGGATATTTGGTTAACGGATTTGGGTTTAAATATAAATAAGTAAGAAAGGGATATTGGGTTTAACACATCTATATAATAAATTACAAAGAAAGCTATCAAGTTGCTCTCATTCAATCTCTTCTAAAATCAATGGCCTAGATTGATTCTTGCAAAACATATTTTTCCGCCCAAAATTTCAAACCCCAAAATTAAAATTTTTCCTGCCAAAACTAAAAAACTTCTTACTTTATTACTATCTCTCTCTTCTCTCTTCACTTTTTCATAACTCTCTCTTTCTCTCTCTCCCTCCCTATCTCCCATTCTTTCTTTATTTACTTAGAAATTTAGATTTTAAAATTTCAGGTTTGTAAAATTTTCAGAATTTGTATGGTTTTTTTTATTGCACATGTTATATTGAAAATAACAAATATCTCTTCAACAATTAAATTTCATCATTTTTCACACTTATAGTTCTAAGAAGTTGGATTTTACACCCTCATTTATAATTATTTTTTGACATATACTAATAGAAACATTGACTTTTATTTACAACTAATTATTATCATACTATTTAAACTTGAACTACATAATTGTTGTTTTACTGTTTACAGAGCTTTTCGTGTGTTGTATCGTTCCGAAGACGTGCCGTAGGCACGTGCCCACGGGCAAATCTAGTTTATTGAATTAATCCAATAATAACAATATATTTGATTTGGGTTAAATAATAAACTTATAGAATGGAACAAGAATTGTATTAAAATATATAGTCGTTTGAAAATAGCGACAAATACAATTAATGGATAGATGGACTTTATTAGGGGATCCAACAATAAATTCTAACAAAAAGAATTTGAAATCGGAAAATAATTTATAGAGAATCGAAATACCAAAAATACACACACACAAAAATGTATTGGCGGGAACGGGGGTTACAGTAGTAGATAGACGTAGTCACGTAATCTGGTAGTCGTAGAAAGAGAGAGAGAGAAAGGGGGAGAGAGAGAGAGAGATTTTCTTTGTTGAAGGAGTTGTAGTAGATGTAGTTGAGAGTTGAATCTACACAATTCGATAAGATCGAAGTTGTAGTAGACGTAGTTAAGAGTTGTAGACTTGTAGTAGACATACTTAAGAGTTGAGAGAACTTCTTTGATTGAATTGAGTAGTGGTAGTAGAAACAGTAAGAGAGTAAGATGTGAAAATTTTTAGATTGAATTTAGGGGGTATTTATAGGGAAAAATTACCCCCCTCCCCCCCCTCCCCAAAAAAAAAAAAAAAAACAAAACGAAAACAAAAAACAGCCATTTCTGTCGATGCTGCTGCTGCAACGTTCAACCCGCGCGGGTCGAACGGTCAACCCATTCTTGTCCAACGGTTCGACAACCCGTGGGCTGGCAGGCGGGTCGCGGGTGGGTTTGACTCGATCAACGGGTTCACGAATTGGGTCGATCGAGTTGGATTCGTATTTTTTGAAACCCGGGTCGATTCGGGAAGGATTTCGGGTTCGACCCGAACCCGAACTGGGTCGAAGAGGGTCGTTGGCCGATTCAACCCGGATGCCATCCCTATTCTTGTGGTACTGACATAGTGACATTAATAAACACAAATTCAAAATTAGGCCATTAATTAATAAGGTATCATTTTTTAAACTTAAACTAAACTAAACCAAATCATTTGTGGGCCTGGGCCTTCCTCCTCCCTACCCCTCCAAATTGGGAGGATAATGCAAGATTGCACAAATCTCGAAGCAACTTAAGAGTCATGTGTTTGGTGATTTTTTTCCTCAAACTAAGCCACTTTTTAAAACTATTTCTCAAACTAAGACACTTGCCAAACAAATTTTCTAGGTGAGCCACTTTCTGTCACATCAGATATAGCCGTAGTTAGTAACTGCGGCAACAGTTATATCAAAGTCGCAGTTTTGAACTGTAGCTTCTTCATTAATGTTTTTGAGCTTGCCGCAGTTTCCAACTGCGGTAACAGTACAAACCGTTGTCGCAGTTGGAAATATTCCTTAGACACAAAGACCCACACTTAGGCCAGAGAGCAAGAGCACTCTGGAAAATTTCCTTAAAAGAGAGGGCACGGTTGGGTCCCAACTGTGGTCTCTCTATGTGTAGGTCGCAGTTCCCAACAACAGCCTACACTATACCTTCAATTTGGCTCCCTAAGTCAGTGAGCCATGTTAGTGGAAAAAAAATCCTCTAAACTAAAATCGCAGTTCCTAACTGCGGCTTCAATTGAAATAGTAATATCTGAAAATTAGATATCATTGTTTTCCTGTTTACAACTCAAAACATGCATAAATTTTTAAAATTTCACAAAATTTTCACAATATCATAAAATTTCACAACATGCACAAAATTTCATAGTATATCACAATGTCAAAAAAAATTACAATATCGCAAAGATCAGTTGTCGGCATGCAAAAAATTCACAATTTCACAAATCTGCACAATTATAGAAAATATCACACTTATAGAAAAATATGCACAAGTCTAACTCGGTGTATAAAGTGTGGGCTTCCTCCTCTTTCGACGTGGAATTTGCCGGTTACCACCTACTTGCGCCAGCTGTGAGATGGGCATAATAAGGTCATCATCATTTGGCTCTTCATCTGCTAGCTCCTCTTCACGTGTTTGCTCTTCTTTTTGTGGCGGCTCTTCTTGTTGTTGCTCCTCTCGCTGTCCATGCAGCTCGGGCTTCCTAACCACCTTCTCATGTCTACTCGTTTAAGGAACCAGTGCTGTCAACATAGCATCTAACCTTGCTCCATTACCAACTTCTTCAAATTGTGACAAGCACGATTTAAGAATTTCTCGTGCGAACTCCTTGATGTCGTCGATCACATTACTCGTCAAGGCATGAGCGCATATTCACGCAATTACCCATGTGTTTTTAATTTTCAACAAATTAGAATGTATCATATACAAATTTGAATGATTCAAATGAACTTTTTTTAAGGATGAATGTATGAAATAAACAATGAAATATTTTATCTTGCAATAGATCGAGATGATGACGCATTCGTTTGATACATGGGTTGCAAAGAGGAATATCCGAGAGATTGTTCTGTCTCTTTCCTCGGAACTCGTAGCTGGACCCCTACTTGTACACGTGGAAGGAGGAGCAATATACAACTGTATAACGCGATGATACCAGGACATGTAGGCATCGTTCAACAAGCCATCAAATTGAGGGATACCTTCAACGATCATATCCTACCTCCGTTCATTCCATGCTTCGACATGAACTTGGTGATATTTTGCCTAATAATGATCAGGCAAACGACCCTTCCTTTTGACACTGTGCAGGGCAGTGTCATATGATCAGGGGGACCGAGATGTTCTACTAGAGTCCAAACTGTCGAAGCACCTTATTCAGAAAGTAAAACTCTACAACACTGAAGTTGACTAGTGGAGCTCTTGTCAACCATAGCTTTCTATGCACTGTGGAAGCAGGTGGAAGTATCTCCAACCTCTTGGTAGTGTAGAACTCTCATTTGACGAACTCATCTCGCAACTGCTCAAGTTCATCTCTATAGTAGGTCAAGACCCCGTGTGGGTTATCTTTCAACGTGTGTACCCCAGTCCAATACACACCGATGGGAGCCAACATTACCTCATTCTCTGTATGCGCCAACCAACACTGTGACTGCTTTCATATGCGAGGTTGAACTACATGTAAGTGGTCCCAACTCCAAACCTATAGTATCGCTATCGTCTCTGTCATCTGTACCACATTCAACGCTCATGCACACAAACTCTAGTACAAGAACACTAATGCAGCACTACTCCAACTGTACCGGCCAATGAAGTTAAGATCAACTATCAACGGTAGGTACATCAGTTGTACAATATCCCCAGTGAAGTTCAGGAAGATAACACCTCCAAATAGGGTGAGTTAGTAGGCCCGAGTGTAGCACTGAACCTGAAACTCGAATGAATCATCGTTCAAAAATTCGACGAACATTGACTTAAGCCTGGAGAATCGGATAGATTGGCCAACAAAAGTAGAATCACTTGGCTCAACACCGAGGAAATCTCTAACGAGCTACTCCATGTCAAACCCCATACTGCCAGTCACTACCATCCCATAACCGAAAGTTCTAAAATGACCACGATATCCTGAAGTGTGACAGTCATCTCTCCTACAGGTAAATGAAACGAATGTGTCTCTGGCCACCATCTCTCGAGAAGAACTGTAAGCAGAGCACGATCTAGCTTCATCGACCCCATCAATCCTACTCTGTAGAAACCACCAACGACTAACAAGTCGTATGTACATGGGTGCATTGGCAACTTCGTGTGAACACAGAAAGTGCACTCCTTCGATAAACAATTTCACATAGACTGGGATCTGTGACTGTTGTAGCGTCAGCATGTAGGGTCTCTCGGACCTGGACCTCCAGGTGAAATAGAAGATGAAGAAGTCTGGCCAATATCGATAGAAGTAGGGCCAACAACCTACACAAACATGTAAGATTTGTTATATTAGGTACAATATTATATATACAAATTCAAAATCGAAATATACATCAATTACTCTTACATGGGTAGGTGTGTATTTGCGTCCACAACCACCGTAAGTAGATGGCTCACTGATACTACTCAGGGGTCTCCCACCACGAGTTCGTGGTCCCCTTCCTCAGCCACTTGTACCAGCTTCCTTCGTCTCGTCCTGCATAAATAGATCCAAATGCATACTGCTTACAAGTGGCCTACTAGTACCACCCGAGGGTCATGCACTACTGCACGTCCATGCTATTAGTGCGATGATAAATCTGCAAAGTAATATTGAAAATATTAGTCGACAAATATGATGATATAAATATTCTCACCAATTTTCTAAGATCCAAGCTCAATTTCGATGGAGTATAATTCATTGTCTTCGCTCAATACTTCAAAATGAAAGCGAAATTAATAAATCTTAACAAATGAGTTTAAAAAATCAAATGGAGACTCAAAGTTAGGAAACATTATTTATGAGAAAATCCAACTTGTAGAATTGAGTTTTGACTCACGATTTGCAATATATGACCCCATATCACTTTCAATTAATAAAGTAAACTGATACTCCGATACCGGAGAAAATTCAAGTTTATATCTCACTTGTTAATAGATTAGTAACAAGATACTTAGTAAAATAAATAGTCTTACCAATTTTAAAGATTCCAAGCTCAATTTCGATGGAGTAAAATTCCTTGTATTTGCTCGTTACTTCAAAATGAGACTGAAATAAGTAAAAAGTTAACAAATGAGTTTTAAAAAAACTTTGCTGTTAGTTAGAAAACATCTTTTATGAGTTAATCTAACTTGTAGATTTGATATTTGACTCACGATTTGCAAGATATGACCCCATATCACTTTCAACTAATAAAGAAAACCGATACTCGATATGACCCCAAAGCTCGATATATATATATATATATATATATATATATATATATATATATGTATTTAGGCTTTACACTTAGCCAGTTGTGTTACACTTAGCCAGTTGTGAGTTTAAGCTAAAAGTGATGTATCGAGCTACGACTAGAATTATATATATTGGCTTTACACTTAGCCATCAAAATATCGTTTACGGAGTATCAGTTTCCATTATTAGTTGAAAGTGATATAGTGATATGGCGTCATATCTTGCAAACCGTGTGTGTGTGTGTGTGTGTGTATATATATATATATATATATATATATATACTGGCATTACACTTAGCCAGTTGTGAGTTTAAGCTAAAAGTGATGTATCGAGCTAAGACAGAGAAATATACTCCATGAAAATATCATTTTACGGAGTATCATTTTATATATATATACTAGATTTGCCTGTGGGCACGTGCCTACGGCACGTATTCGGAACGATACAACATATGAAAGTCTTGTAAACAGTAAAAACGATACAGCATATGAAAGTCTTGTAAACAGTAAAACAACAATCGGTTTATATATATATATATATATATATATATATATATATATATATATATATATATATATATTGGCTTTACACTTAGCCAGTTGTGAGTTTAAGCTAAAAGTGATGTATCGAGCTACGACATAGAATTATATATATTGGCTTTATACTTAGCTATCAAAATATCGTTTACGGAGTATCGGTTTCCATTATTAGTTGAAAGCGATATGACGTCATATCTTGCAAAACGTGTATATATATAGTACGTTTATTATGAGATGGTGAGAAGAGCCCCTTTATTGTGAGCAAAAGATCTCAAGCATCTTAGTATCAGTTCGCCTTCCTTGATGTTAGCAGGGCAAACTTTCTTGTTGTGGAACCGTTCTACCTTCTACTGGTGGATGCTTCTCCTGATGGCAGACCTCTCTCACACCTTATCAAGGAGATCTAGATTGGTCCTGAGGCCATCCGAATTCAAGTCCTCGTTGAAGCTCATGATTCGGGGTGACGGCTGTAACACCCTAAAATTTTTAAATATGAATTTGGCATTAATAAATGATTATTTGAGAATTTTTGTGACTTATTATATATTTTTCTGAAATTTACCTTTTTGCACGTGCACAACACAATGCAAATATTTTTTTTGGAAGTTGAAAAGTCAGAAATTTTATTTGGAAAATATTATATTTATTAGTAGATAATTATTCTGAATTTTCTGGGTTTTTACGAATATTTTATGACATGTTTGCAAATACCACTTAGGTACAAATCCGAAAATTTTCAAATTCTGGGCTATGTTTGAGGGGCGGCCAACTCAGTGGTAAAAGGATTTTGTTTTATTTTAATTTAATTGACTTATTTAACAAAATTTTAAAGGAAGATTCATATATGTAAATAAATAAATTGTTAAAGGATATTTCCAAAAGAGTTGCAAAACCCTAATTCTCCAGATCCTAGCCTATATAGGGGGCTGCTACAGCTGTTTCTCCTCTGCACAAAAACAAAGTTTTCTTTTATTATTGTCTTTCTTGGAGTTTCGAAGCTAGGATCTTGGATTTCTTGCGAAGGAGCATTTCTTATTATTATTTCCCGTTGGTTTCTTCATTGGGGAGAGTGATATGTTTGACCTTTTGTTGTGCTATACATGTTGAATATGATAATTTATCTAGTAGAATGCATGCTAGAAGAATTGTATGTTGTTATAATGAGTAAATTGATGAATGAGTAATGAATAAACCTACTGTATAAGGGATCTAAGAATGATGGAAACCTAGTAGTAATCATGGATGTATTGTTTCTTGCTAATTTGATTGTGTATAACAAGATTTGTATAATGTATAATGCATATAACTAGATAAAGATGAGTTCTTTGCTGCTGATAAATTTATATATGATCTGTTTGATAAATTGATGGATAGAACTTGACTAATGCATGTTGTGGAAGCATATAATCAAGGAAATTTGGCATGACTAGTTGTATATGTGTTTAACAAGTTGTAATAAGGTTTTTGGAATCAAAAGATGATGTTTTGAAGTATTGAATTGGGGTTGAATTTCGGGTTTGATAATGTTCGGCTGAAAGTGATTTTTTTTTTGTTGAAATTTTGCGAAGTTTTCAAGTGGATTTTGATTTGTATTGATACTGAGATTGAATTGAATAATATACCACCCATATGCCATGATTCTTGATGATTCAACTCATACATATACACATGTATACACATACATATATAAATATTTTCTGATCTTAAAGAGATTTTATATGAGAAATTGCTCTTTTGTAAATTGTTGAGAGTTGAATTGATTTATGAACTCCAGTATGTTAGACAAGTTGTATTTGATCATCTCAGGGTTTTTATTTATCAAATTCATGCTTTTAAAGTTTATAAACTAAGTATCAGTCGAAAGGTGCACAAATATTAAAGCTATTTTTTTTTTGCATGACGGTCGATCGCCCAAGATTTACACTTGAGATGTCGGTCGACTGTCAATTGTTTGATTTTCGGATTTTTGCATGTCAGTCGACTGCTAGTTTTGGAACTGAAATGCTGGTCGACCGACAGTGGCTGTGCTGATTGTTTTGTTGAGTCTTTTACTCTTTTTCTTGGAACTTATGAATTATTGAACTACTGTTTTAGAGGAAGTTTTTGCTACAGATTACTGTATTTTACAGAGAGTTATATTTTTTATTTATAATGGAATTTAATTCGTATTTCTACGACTTTAGAAAGCGAATATATACGGATTTCTAGATATTGATGTTTTGTGACTTTCTATGATTTCAAATTGTGAAACTTGGTTATTTGAGTGATGGGAGCCCTCATATGGTCAGCGATGGGAGACAGTTTCACTGATTATCAGGGTGTGAGGCACTTGCAATGTTGCTGGTCTTCCTAATTATCGGGATCGAGTCGACATCCATGGGATGTTTGCATGATGAGGTACCATGTGCTTTGTGGTGTGAGTTTCATTACCTGACCTTCAGGGTGCAAGAACTTGCGTTGGGGATTGTGTAACACCCCAGATCCCAGTTACCGGATATCCGTGACAAAACCAGAATCTTTGCCTTCAAATGCATCTCAACACAGTAAATAACACGAAAATTTTAAAACTTTTATTGCCAAACAAGATTATTACATCAATAATTACAACCCTTATCTTGTTCTTGAACAAGGAATATGAATTACATAAACTTATTACAATTATTTACAAAAATATCCAGATTCTACTTATGAAGCTATCAGTTGTCTTCCAGAATGATGATCAACTGATCACCGCCGAACTTCGTTCAGTGGTCCTGCTGCTTCCCTGAGATGCGCCCCGGAGCTCGAATCTTTTGCTGCACTACTCTGATATTTCGGCATCTACTCAAATAGTAGGCATGTACCTGCCATTCTACTTGGATGCCCTGATGGTCTTGGATTCTCCTGCACTTGAGACCCGATATCCAGTACCTAAAAGTGGGGTACGTCAGTAATCCTACTGATGCAATGCTGATAAGAAAATAGCGAACTCCAACTAGCAGTCACAATCCTTCTTGAATGGAAAAAAGAAATGTGCATCCTAATTTCCTAGTGTCTGTGTATGCCATGAACTGAGGTCTAATACAAAAATATAGAGTACAGAACAGATGCACTTAATTTAATGTCAGCAAGACTCTGGACACACATGCATCCCATACTACATATGCCTCAGATCAAGCCATTTCTCCAGTTTTAGGGATTCGAACCATCGCCATGCAATGCATTCTATTATTGTACACTTTCTGTTCCTGATAGTACAACATGATTGAGGAGGTATATAAAAGAAAATAATTTGGGGAGCTACCCCATTGTCACTAATAATTGTTGCATCGGACCATCCTCAAAAGCCGTGATGAACTTACATATACACAGAAGCATATCCATTGCGCAGAAGATCCATCATGATCCATTCATGTCCACCAGCATAGAACATGACGGCCTCGAAGGTCTAAAACCCCTTATCCGACAGGAAGCTCCCGTTCTTACCACGGCACATCAGGAATTAACAGTGCAGGATACGCACAGCAGAACATATCCCTAATGACAGGAAGAGATAACCCTGATTATCACCGCTTAGTGCTAACTCTTAGAACGAGTCGGATTATAGGGAATCACCCCTAACACCAATTCGATCTTCAAGCGAACAATAAAGAAAACATAATCAATGCAATTTACTGAAAACATGTTGTCACTCAAATCATACATGGTGTCTATCAAACAATGTCGAGCCTGACTGGTTTGTCAAAATAACAATTAATCACGGGAATCACATCCACCAATTTCCAATACCTTCACAGGTCATCGACCAATAACCTCGGCCCGTGACCCTCAGCGAGTAGTCCAACGGTGCCCAAATGATGCAATATAATTTAAATGAAGGTAAGCACACACATAACCATCAATCTCTGGCCATTGGTAGACTCAGGCATCGAGACACCAATCATAAATCGACCATAGATATCTCTCAACTCACTCATGTACACCATGAGTACTAAGCACATAAAACTTGTCTCAGTCCCAAATGAAGTGCTAAACACATCTTAAATTCAATAGCTCAAGGTCACCATACTGCGTCATGCAGAAAAATTCCTTATCAATCTTCCAATCATAAGCCGTTGTGGGGACTCAAGCTGCACTCATCGAAATCCAACAAAATTTAGTTTTCTAGAAGGGTAGGAGACTGTACTGCAATCCCCCAGTTGAAAATTTCCTCAAATTCCCTACAGAACTCAAGTCCCCTGCGTTAATAATGCTTGAAGTCGATCAAGGCAACAGGTTGCCGAACTTGCAACACCCATATCTTCCAAGATATAATTCGAAAATGCTTGATACCACCCATTCTGAAAAGCTAAGATCCTAGGATATAACTTTCTAGTTAATCATTCCCTCAAATTCAATCGTCTTGATACAATAAAAACCTCATATACTCTCAGCTATTCATTCCTTCATGCACTTGCTGCACTTCTCCAATAGCATAAAAGTTTGCTAACTCATCGGAATCACTCGATTCTAGATTCTATGGAAATGTGGGAGTGTCTACTACAATTTTCTGGGAGAACATATCCTCAGATTCCATCACTAAAGTCCTCAAAAACACAAAATTCCATCAGGTGCAAAAACAGAGAAGAATTTGTTTATTTAGCCAACACTGTCTCAACTAAGACTGGATCTGCCCCAGTCTTCGAAAAATCATAACATTCAACTTACAAACTGGAATTACATAATTCCAGATGTTTTGGAAAGCTATGACTCCCCACTACAAATCTCTAGTTGATCAATCTTCCAAATTCTTAACCCATAATTCCAGAATACCCATCTTCACAGACTAGTTGATCTGAACTAAGCTGAACCCGGTTTACTTTAAAATGCAATAACAAATAAACCCTAAGTCCAAAGCTCATGAAATTTTATATTCCAAAACTAAACATATACCATTCCATTGTGTCCAAAATTTACATCCAGATTCATAATGCACAAAGAGTTATGACTCCTCAAATATAGCATAAAATTTCAGCTGCACTTCAAACAGGGTCTTTACTTCTCCATACTATTTATTTTTGAAACTTGATCAAATGCTATCTTAAAAGTCTAAAATTTGAGAATCATCAAATAGACTCATACCAAAAGCTACTGCAAAATGTTCATATCAATATCATACACACACAAGTAGTTATGACTATTGGAACTTCAGTCTTCTAACAGACATAATTCAGCTTCTGTCCTTAGACCAGTTGCAATCTACAAATTCTTTGAGGCAACAAATGACCTCAGAAAATTATGAAGTTTAATACTATGGTTTTAGACATATACAAGAGTATACACAATAATTTTTAACTCAACATACACAGCCAATATTGAGTTATGATTTTGGAAAGTCATAACAAGTCTCACATAGTCAGCAGCTTTTTGACTGCTCACTGTCCGAAATTGGACTAAGTGTTTGGGCTATCAAATGGCCTCCAAATATTGTAAAACAAATTCATGGAAGCTCTAGATACATAGAAGAACAAGCCCTAAAAAGTTGAGTGCAAAATTCCCAACCGTTTGTGAGCTAGAAATTCTCAAACTCACCTACTCATACATGCACTTTAACAATTTCATGAAAAGAGATATTCTACCATATAAACTATTTTTCTTAGCATGCTAACTTTTTATACATGGTAACAAAATTTATCTTAACTACTACCACAAGACAAAATTCACACACACAAAAAGCTATTTTTTTAAAGTTAGAGTATCACCCACATCTTGATTTTGCAAGAGAATCCCTAGTAGCTTTGCTTGCTCCTTTGCTTTGCTCCTTGCTCTTATAGAAGCTCCACACTCCTACTACACTTCTTCACTACTACACTTTTTATTCAAAAAGTCTTCACTTTTTTCCTCTCCTTCTCTTTCTCTTCTCTTACTTTTTTTTGAAGAACACAAGATGAAAAATGAGAGGTGAATGGAGTGGGAGGGGGTTTTATAAAAGAAAGAGAGCTAAGGTTTTCTTTTTGGCCGGATGGTGAAGTGTAGGGTGAGGATGGGGAGAGGTGGAGTGGAGGGATAAGATGATGCCAACAAAGATCTTCTAGAAGCTTCAAGTGGCTTCTCATTTCTTCATGAAGTCAACAAA
Source organism: Hemerocallis citrina (assembly GCA_017893485.1). NCBI lineage: Eukaryota > Viridiplantae > Streptophyta > Magnoliopsida > Asparagales > Asphodelaceae > Hemerocallis > Hemerocallis citrina. Next base: position 37,355,833 of record CM030368.1, read on the forward strand.
CATGGTGAATTGTTTCCACCATTGGATCTTCATCAAAATGCAAGCCATGATCACATGATGCTAGGGTTCCTAACCCTAGGTTAGGTCAATGAACCCTAGGTCACCATACCCTAACCCTAATCCTAGTGCATAAATAGGCATGGTTATTCAATTCAAATAATCATGCACCAAAACAATTCGAGCACTAACTTGATTTTAAATAACCAATATATATATATATATATATATATATATATATATAAATTATTATATATATCTATATAATAAAACACAAAGAAAGCTATCAAGTGGCTCTCCTTCAATCCCCTCAAAAATCAAAGGCCCAGATCCAACTTTACAAAACATATTTTTCCCCCAAAAGTTCCTCCCAAAACTCAAATTTAAATCTCCCACCCAAAACAACTCCTATATTTATTTAATTTTTTTCTCTTTCTCTCTCCCTCCCTTTTCTATATAATATTAAAAAATTAAGAAAATAATTTTTAAAAAATTTTAAAATATTAAAAAATTAAAAAATTAAAAAATTTTAAAAATTTAAAAATCTAAAAACTTTAAAAATAATTCAAAAAAATCAAAAATAACATATAATATGTTTTTTGCTTTATGTTTGCTACTTCAATTAATTTGCTGGACCTCCAAAATTATTTTTTATGATCAAATAAGGTGCACCGTTCCGAAGACGTGCCGTAGGCACGTGTCAACGGGCAAACCTAGTATATATATATATTATTAATTTAGATTAATAATAATAATAATAATAATAATAATAATAATAATAATAATAATCATCATCATCTAAATTATTATTTTCTCCCGAAAATTGTTTGGTCAAAACAATTGGGCAAATTTATAGTTCGATTGAGAAGATATCCCGAGTTTACCTTATCGGGTTCATAATAGCTTATATATCCATAACTTCTCAATTAAAACTGATTATCATTAGAAAAATATGTAATCGTGTGCAATTCTTGACTTTGCACGGATTACCATGCAAAAATAGCCATATGCTATTTTGGGGGTATTACAGATTGATTCCACTGATTACCGGGTAATGGACTAGATACTCACGGGATATCTAAATCATAAAGTAATCACTGTAGTAAGTTAGTTGCATAACGTGGGATCGAACCATATAAAGTGGAGAATGATAAGGGTTTGCACCGAATCTATCTAGAGTGGGGAGCATAGCTTCGACGAGTGTGCATTAGTTTTCAACATATGCATTTGTGATTTCTTTGACTCGATTTATGCTTGTTTTCTGTTTTCTACACTCGACACATAGCCTAGTTCACTTGATGATTTATGTTTTATTGTTATTTCATGTTTCATTATTATTACCATGATATTGTTCTTTATGTTTTCGTTCTGTTGTTTTCCTTTAAATATCACTTACACTGTTATGGCTGACCCCTATAGTTTTGGGGGTTAGGGTTATCTCTAGTCTCATGTTTCACAGGTAGGTACTGTTAGCTGGGAGTTGGGCGCTTGTGGTACAATGCTTTGTGTTATCATACATGTTGTAAAAAGATTGAGAGTAAATGTGTAAGTGTGGAACTGTGTTGTTAATTAAAATGTAATTCAAGGTGTTAATTTCTGCTATGCTTTGTAAAAGAATTGATGTAATAAAAGTTGAAAAAATTTCTGCGTGTGGCTATGTTTACTATTACATTAAGGTAAATGCTGGGAATTGTGCCACATATTTCTAAGTTTATTTATTGGAATTCGGGGTGCTACAACGGCAGTCCGACTTCTAGGGGAATGGCAGCTTCAATTTCGAATGTGAAGATAAAAGGTGATTCATCGGTCATAATTCTCTTGGTCGTCCTGTATGACCAAAGCACGCCAGGTAGTTCGTCGACCCATAATCTCTTAGGATTTATCTACTCGCTTCTTGAGGCCCTCCAGGGTTTGGCGATTGGTGTTCTCGACCTGCCCGTTGGATCGGGGGTGCGAGATAAAAGAAAACCTCTGTTGGATCCCTAAATTTGCGCAAAACTTGCGGAAACCTTTATCCGCAAACTGAGTATCATTGTCAGTGATTAGAATCTGGGGGATCCCAAAACGGCAAACAATATGCTTCCAGAAGAACTGATGGGCTTAATGCTCGGTGATGGAGGCTAAAGGCTCTACTTTGACCCACTTCGTGAAATAATCAATGGCAACAATCAGGAAGCGAGGCTGACATGTCTCTTTAGGGCGCGAATAGATCCATTCCCCACATGGAAAAGGGAGTTGGGCTCGCTAGCGATTTGAATTTTTCTTGGGGGATGTGCCTGATGGAGGAGAACCTCTGACATGGACCACATTTACGAACGAGGTCCTAAGCGACTTGTAACGAAATCGGTCAGTAATGCCCACGGTTGAGGATCTTCCACGTGAGTGCTCTGCCGCCCATGTGGCAACTGCCGACTCCATTCTATGCATCTCTTCAACTTCATTTCGAGATTCCTCGAGGGTCTGACATCAGAGGTAAGGTCGCTCGTCGGCCTTTGTGCACGATCACTTGAACAATACTCCTTCAATGAGTACAAATCGCTTATCCCTGACTCGGATCACCTGCGCTTCAGATGGTTCCTGTGGTAGTTCACCATTCTTTAGAATGGTTAAGATTGGTTCCATCCTTATTGCTAACTGCACAGGGGGTTCGATACAAAGTATCTCGGGGTTTTCTGTGTCGATGCTGGGTCGGACAAGGACTTCCACCATAACTATGCGATCGGGACCTTCAAAAGAGGAGGACGCTAACTTGGACAATGTGTCCGCCTGGCTATTCTGCTCTCTATATATTCGGACGATTGAAGCCTCTTCAAAATCTGCCAAAAGTAGCATGATGTGGGCCAAGTACCGAATCATATGGGTGTCACGAGCCTCGTATTCTCTGCAGACCTAATTGACAACAACCTAAGAGTCAGCAAAAACCTTGACCCATTTTGTGCCGGCTTTGTGAGCTAACAGGAGTCTGGCGATTAGTGCCTCATACTAGGCCTCGTTGTTAGAGGACCGAAAGTTAAAGCACAAGGAGTATTGGAGGATGAAGCTGTCCGGTCCGTTTATTATCATGCCTGCTCCACTTCTTTCTTCGCAAGAGGAACTGCCCACATAGAGCTCCCATAATGACTATTCCTTCTGAACCTCTAATGACTTGATGATAGTGCATTCAGTGATGAACACGATGAGTGCCTGCCCTTTGATAGTAGTCCTCAACTTATAACTGATATCGTGTTGACGAAGCTCGATTGACCACTTGATCAATCATCCAGAATTTTTCGGCTTGTTAAGAATCTGCTTCGGGGACTGGTCCGTGAGGACTTGGATGGAATGAGCCTGGAAATAGGGGTAAAGCTTCCGAGCCACCATTACTATAAGTTACTCTCTATTTGGGCATAACGAAGCTTGGTATTGTGGACAACTTTGCTCACAGAATGGTTCTGCACCCCATCATCTTCCCGAACCAGGACTGTGCTGAGGGCATGTTCTGATGTTGCCAAATAGAGACTGAGGACTTCACCCGGTTTGGGTTTGCAGAGGAAAGGGGGGTTGGAGAGATATTCCTTCAGTTGGACGAAGACCTGCTGCTGGGGCTCTCCCCACTTGAAGTTATTTGCCCCCCCCCCCCCCCCCCCCCGCCCCGAAGGGCATTGAAGAAAGGAAGAGAATTCTCTCCGAATTTCTAAAGGAAATGCCCAATTGCTGCAAGTCAGCCCTTGAGCCTCTAAACTTCCTTGATATTCGTAGGAGGGGTCATGTCTAGGATTACTCGAATCTTTTACTGGTTTGCCTCTATATCTCGTTGGCTGACTATAAAGCCCAGGAATTTTCCTGAGGTCATGCCCAATGATCACTTAAACGGGTGAAGTCTCATGTTATTCTTCCTTAGGACGCCGAAGGCTTCCTCGAGGTCCTTCACATGGTCTTCACCCTTGAGGCTCTAAACTAGCATGTCGTCCATGTATACCTCTATATTCTGGCTGATTTATTCCTTAAAGACCCTAAGACCCTGTTCACCAACCTTTGATATGTGGCACCTGCGTTCTTTAGGCCGAAGGGCATCACCTGGTAGCAATAGAGTCCCTGATCTGTGACAAACGACGTTTTCAGGATATCCGAAGGAAACATCTAGATTTGGTTGTACCCAGAGAAGGCGTCCATGAAGCTCATATGCTCATGCCCTTATGTTGCATCGATCAGGGCATCGATACTTGGAAGATGGAAGAGTTCTTTCGGACAAGCCTTGTTGAGGTTCGTGAAGTCGATGCATTCCTCCATTTTTCGTTGGGATTTTTTGCCATCACATCGTTTGCAAACCACTCCGGGTAGTTGACTTCCTAGATAAAGCAAGAAAAGGGAGTTTCTCAACTTCTTCCTTTACTGCCTTCTGCCTTTCGGGTGCAAACTTTTGGCACCTCTGTTGTACCAGTTTAGAATCTGGATTAACACTCAGCTTATGCATGATCAGATCTTCTGAGATGTTCAGCATGTCTGAGGGAGTGCATGCGAATAGATCCCGATTTCTACGGATGCAGCCGATGATCTCTTCATTGAGGCCTGAAGGCAGAGCCTTGCATACTTGAAACCACTTGGTCTTGTCTGCTTTGGAGAAGAGGGTCTCTTCTAGTTCATCAACTGGCTCAGAACCAATCGAACTCCTATCACAGGGGAATTCAAACGCATTGAGAGGAAGGACCAAGCCCCCACTGTGGTGATATAGCTTGCTCGGGCGGCCTCCTGATTGCCCTTCACGACTCCAACCCCGACCTTTGTGCAAAATTTCATCCTCATATGATAGACTGAGGGTACGGCTTGGAGAGATGCTAGACTGGGATGTCCGAGGATGGCTTTATAGGTTGCTTTGACATCAACCACCATGAAGTCCATCGGCTCGGTTCGGTTGGCCAGGGATTTTCGGCAGTGATGTCCAGTATGATGATCCCCTCGGTTTGGAGGGAGAGGCGGAGAGTCCATAAAGGGTGTAGCCTACAGGCTAAAAGCTTTAGCCTTTCTTGGGAGAGCTTCAGCCCCTCAAAGGCGGTGACGAACAATATGTTGACAAATCTACCATTGTCCAAGAGGATGGACCAACTTCGTGTTTTGCCAAATCGAGGCTGATTACTAAGGCATCACAGTGAGAGCAACAGACCATCAAAATCTTCATCCGAGAACGAGACAGAGGGTCTATGAACTCGGGGTGGATGACAGTTATGAACCAAGTTCACCTCCTGGAAAAATGCTTTACAGGAAGAGTTGGAGTCTCCCCCCCATTGATCCTCCATGTATAGAGTGGAGGATGGTCATTCTTTCGGAGTTTTGGGGTTCGAAGTCCACCTTCGGATGATTATTAGGCCCTCAGTAAGGGGGAGAGTTCTTTTGGTCTTTTTGAGTGACTTTAGACAAGTACCCCCTAAGGATAAGGTCTTCGATCTCGTCTTTCAATTCCTGGTAGTTATCGTTCTCATGACCATGGTCTCGGTGAAACCGGCAGTAGAACCTTCTGTCCCTCTTCTTGTTTTCGGTGTTCGACCGAAGGGGGTGTTGGATCAGTCCCTCTTCTTCTACTTCTAGGAGGATAGCGGAGACACTCGCATTGAGCGGAGTGAACTACTAGAACCGGGGTACTCGGGGGGATGCCTCAGCCCGGAAGCATCATTATGGGACTTCTTCGGCAGCTCGGAGTTATCCATTTTCCTTTTCCCCTTGGTTGGGGACTTTTTTTGACTTTTAGGATGTAAGGCCGCCTCTTCCAGGATATATTTCTCACTTCGAGGCAGGAGGTCGAGGAAATCTGAGGGAGACTTTTTAGTTAGTGAGTTCTTTAAGAGGTCGTGTCGGACGTTGTGCCTAAAGGCAGCTGTCGCAACCCTAGCATCAAGGGAAGAGATTGACCTGGCCTCTGCAATGAACCTCTGAATGAAGTCTCAGAGGGACTCTTCGTCCTTCTGTTTTAGATCGAGCAGGGAGGCGCTTGTCTTTTTGGCCTTACGACTAGTCATGAACTGGGCGAGCAAACTCTTCTCGAGCTGGTCGAAGGAGACAATTGAGTTTGGGTTTAGTCGGAAATATCACTCTCTCGCGGAACCCCACAGGGTGGTGGGGAACGCGTGGTAGAGCAGGGCATCCGAGGCACTATGAATCATCATAGGAGAGCTTGGAAGACCTCATTCTGGAACTCCTGGAACTCGGCTCTGGTCATGTGGCCCCCTTTCTTCTTTGGGGCCATTTGAGGCTCAACGATCTCTCGGGGAGAGACTTCACTGCTTCTCCCACCCATGGGAGGTGTGACGGCTATGGCTCAGAGGGTCATCCAAGTGTCCTTCTCCGTTTCTGGAGCGGTTAATGCAATGCCAAAGACCATCCTCATCCTGCCGGTTGTTGATAGCCAAAACTGCTTGGTGTTTGACCCTTCGCACGACCGAACGAGAGGCTCTTGGAGTTGGCCTCTATTGACGCTCGACTCGCGGCTGTTGCAACCCCTGAGTTGCTGCTCGACTACGGGATGGACGAACTGGAGGAGGAGGTGGGGGTTCAGCTTGAACCCCCTCCCCTGCAGTAGCCATCTTCTTGGCTTTTGGCACCATGGTAAGAGAAGACGGACACAATCTAGGACCTGAGTAGGAGGTTGGATCTGTTTTTTCTCACAGACGGCGTCAATCTGATGCTGCTAGTTTCTGGTGTAGAAGCAACAAATAATGTGTTCTTGTATTTGATGGAAAACTCATATCTCAACTGTATATCTGATCTTGATGAGATGCTAGTATTATACTGGAGTTTGAGGATCTGGTGGTGGTTGCATTGGTTGTTGGCCGTTGAAAACTTGCAAAAAGCCTGAAAACCTGGAGTTTTTCTTGCGATAGGCCTTCGACTATCAAGTCAGTAACCAGAGATTAAAATTGGGATTTAATGCCAAAAGATTGATTACCTGGTAACTCGGAAGGGGGTCAGTATTTATAGGTGGAGAGAGGGTTCCATAATGGGCCGATAGATCATCTTCGTGTACTGGTCTGAAATAGTGGGCTTGTGAATGACCCATAGGGAGTACATGCCTGCTTTTAGAGATCTCAGGATCAGATAAACTTGATTTTTTACCCATATCACAACCCACTTTGAGTATTTTCATCTCTTGACGAATTTGGAACTAATAATGGATTTTCATTAGCTAGCTTGTTTGGAATTTGTGAGGTTTATTTCTACACCTTGAATGTCTCAAAGCATCTCCAACCGTGCTAGTCATTCTGGCTGGCTAGAATATGAGAAATAAAGAACAATTGGATAATTCTGCTAGCGAAAGAGTTTACACTCCAACCATGCTAGTTATTTTAACTAGCCATTGATATTTTAAAGCCCAAAATAACTAAATAAAAATCTGGTTATACTTAAAGCAAAAGATAGTTACCGATAATAATATTAATTAGGACTCATCCACTATGTAGTAACATGCATCATCAATTAGAGCAGTCTAATCAAGTGATACAATAAATATCATGGGATTTTTTAGAAGTATATTAGTAATCTCCTGGATAATGCCCTTATCCACCCAAGGAAAAGCCCAAGCCCAAAAAAATCTGAAACTTTCTCGCGAAGCTCGCGAAGCGAAAACGAGCTCGTGAAGTTCGCGAATTCGTAAGCTCGTGCTCCGCGACCACGAATTTATCAGATATGGACTTAGGTTTCGATTTCTTTGTGTGGTTTTCTTTTTCTTTTTTTTTGTTGGGGGGGGGGGGGGGGGATACAACCTCGCTAGATTTAGATCTAGTGAGTCCTGTTGAAGCTACATCTAGTGAGTCCTGTTGAAGCAGATTTTTCTCTCTAAATCTACTATTTTGGTTAAAGAAGAGATAGAACATCTCAGTTAAATTAGTTGTACATTAAAAAGTACTTGCAACACTATCTAAGAAAAAAACTAATAATAATAATAATTGGAAGAAAAAAAACTAATACGAAATCATTTGAATAACGAAAATTATTTAATTAACTCTGGTTGTATATGGCGTTCCTCTTGAGGTAGGGATAATGCCTAAAATTAAAAGATGTGGTATAATTATGTCCGATAAATATTGCAACATCTCCAATAGTTTAGACCTTGTTCCACTCAAAGTTGCTGTTGGTGAGCTTAAACACCTGCACCCTTCTCATCACTTCACTGATCTTTTTGCTAAGCAAAGAGAAAATTGTTTCCATCTGGAGACTTGGTCATGAAATGTATTATTCTGTTCACCCTCACTCGTGGCGATGGGCCTTCCATCGATATGAAGGTTCGTTTGTCAAGATCATCATCGAAGATGACAAGAAATCCTACCCAGGCGATGGCATGGAGGTGGCTGATACGTGTCCCCAGGTGGAGGTGGTGGTGGTGGTGCCTTTCTGCCAGAGCGGGTGATCGCCATTGGGATCTACTGCTATCAATCAACAAAGAGAGTGTAACGCCCCGAATCCCAAATATACTGAATTCGAGATGTTCTACAGGATCTTTTCGCTTCTCTTAATACAATTTTACAAGGAATTAAAAATCTTTCACTTTACATCAGAGTTTACATCATATATTGCATTTACATTTGCACAGCGGAAGTAAAAATTACAACATTTAAGTAAATATACAACAACATGGTAAAATCTTTATGCATCCATTTCTCTTCAACTTTTAACATGTCGTTTATCCTGCATACAAAACTGTGGGTACGTCAGTTTATTCAACCGACGATAATTATACATGGCCATCCTCTCTATGCCAGAAACAGTATAACGATTCTCATTTCTTAACAGATCACAAACTTGTTCACATATCAAAATAAAATAAAGGGGAAAATCTTAATGATGTCGTGTCGTGATCGTGCACTTAGTCCTTAATGCAATTATTTAATTTACATGACACTAATGCACACTTGTTCGGGTTCTATGCATCCCATACTACATAGGTCCAAGGGCAAGCCTCTTAATCGTTCTTCATTTTTGTAGGGTTCAATCCCTCGCCATGACTTAATCTACTACTGTAATTACGGTAAGTATCCTAGATGTTTTCTGACCTACGAACTCACGTCTAGGCACTTTGGAGGGAATCCCATCGCTGACATGACTCATCATGCAGACATCCTGTGGTAATTCAGCTCTCACCATAGACATGACACCACCCTTAGTCTTCAAACATCCCACGAGCGTCGCCACCGGGACGGTACTCTGGAGCAGTATCCTCACCCAGACTCATCATGGGAATTCCTGGGATACGCTCTCGCCGCTACCCAATAGCCCTCATACTCAATGTTTTTCTCTTACTTTCATCACATCTCCACTATGTACTAGTCCTTATTTTAATAGAATCATGAACAAAAATCAAAGCTCTAGAGTTAGCCTCTCCACTAAACCGGACTTATTCATTCATTTCAATACATGACCAACCTTGGTCTTTCAATTCTCATTTCATTTCCATTGCCGGGGGAGATTTAGCTACTCTTTGGTTTCAATTTCCAATTCACAACTTCCAATTTGAGCATTTCCAACTCATGAATTCATTTTCATTGCCTCAGCATATCATGTTCTTAACTTTCATATTCATGTAATTCTCAATTCAAAACTATGATTCATTTCATGTACATTCATGCAGCAACAAATAGAGTTCATCAACATCAATCATAAGGTTCACAACTAGCAATCAACTGAAATATCGGACATATCAAAATATACTCTGTACAGTCGACTTGGAAAACACCAGTCGACTTGTGCAGTCGATTCAAGTTCTTCATAATCACTCGGGAGAGTCGACTGCTGCACATGGCCAGTTGGCTGTTCCGCAACTTTTTATGTTCGAAATATCATTCACGTGACAGTCGACTGTCAATAAATCAGTCGTCTGTCCCGGGTTTTAGCAGTACATAATCATGCTCAGCTCAGTCGACTTGATACTCACATTAAGTCGACTGGACAGATTCATAATTCAAATTAAGGGATTATCTTCCCAACAGTTCTTACACGCACATGCATCATGGTGTCAATTTACAATATACATATATTCTTTCTTCATGGACACGAAATTTCTTCACTGTTCAGTAACATCACATCATGGAATTTCAAATAACTAATATTGTCTTTTCTTCAAGGAAGTGTTAAACATGCGTTTACACTTGTTCATAGCTTTCTTGCAGAGATGAAATATTAATCTCAATTTATTGCACTAGGACAACACAATGGAAATATCTCATTTCATAGAATTCTGAACCATTCGTAATTTACTCAATACATCAGTCGGTTGTTCATATTAATAGTCGACTGCACATGCTAATCTCAGTTTTACTAATTATCCTAGTTTCTTTTCCTACGTTCATGTCTCTTCCATCATATATAACATGGGGAAATATGAATTTAGCAATCATACTATCACTTCTGTTTTGCATACATGTACATTATTAAATCATGAAAATATTCGCTTCGTACCAGTCGACTTGTACATACGACAGTCGACTGTACAGACCCATTTTGGCCTTATTCACAATGTCATTACTTCATTTTTTTAGTCGTTCACAACTTTCATCATAAGCGTACACAGAGTAATCTAATATAGTCAAGCTTACTTTTCACAAGCATGGTAACAATCATTATTGCCATACACAATTCCTACATTAGAAGTCCTGAGAAACACCCACCTTATTGACGAAAATAACCGAATCCAGAAAAGCTCCTTAATGCAATGCACCACTCCTTGCTCCTTGCTCCTTGCTCCTTGCCGAAAATCTCTAGAAGATGATGCCCGGTCTCCACAGAAAAGCACACACAACTCTCTCTCAATATAGCTCTCTTACAAAATGATCTTAGTGTAAAAGAACAATGGATGAGAGGGGGTATTTATACACCAATTTGGGTGAGATGGAGGGCTAGGATTCAGTAGTTAGTTATAGGATCAAGGGCTAGGATGCACTAGGGAGTTGTAAAACTACCCACACCCTAAATAACCACCCATGACTCAAACCCACTTCTCACTCCAACCGGCCAATCAAAAGGGTGTGCTCTGCACGTGTATGCACCAATCACCCTACAAGAACTTATACACAAATGACAAGTCTAAAAAAAGATATGCTACACATTACAAGTTGTAGAAAATAATAAAAGGGATTAAATCCATGGGCTTAAATTAATTGGGTCAAGATAATTATTTAAAAGAAAAATAAGTAAACTAACATTTGGGCTTTAGGAAAATCCTTTATAGAAAACAATGTTCTTACTCATCATATTGAAAATAATAGCCAAAATATTACACGTGCACACTACGTGCAAAATAAATAATTTTTCATATATTTGAAAAATTAGGGTATTACAACACTCCCTCCTTAGAATAGTTTCGTCCCCGGAACTACAGTCAAGAGCGAGAAAAACCAAATACAAAATAACACAAGAACAAAAGATACAAAAATACAATCAAGCAAAAAGCTCAGGATAGTCCTTCAACATCCTCTCCTCAGATTCCCAAGTAGCCTCTTCAACCAAATGGTTTCTGCAGACTACCTTGACCATCGGTATCGTCTTATTCCTCAAGACTTTCTCCCTACGGTCAACAATCTCTACAGGAGACTCGATGTAATTCAGATCCAACTGCAAACCTTCCGGCACTTCAGGCAAATGATGACTCGGATCTGGAATATAACCTCTCAGCATAGACACATGAAAGACATTGTGCACCTGAGACAACTCTTCCGGTAATTCAAGCCGGTAAGCAGTTTTTCCGATCCTTTTCAATATCTTGTACAGGCCTATAAACCTCGGGGCTAACTTCCCGCCCTTGCCAAATCGAACCACACCTTTACTGGGTGATACCTTCAGAAAGACGAAGTCACCAACCTCAAACTCAAGGTCCCTTCTCCGGTTGTCTGTATAGATTTTCTGCCTGCTCTGAGCTTCCACCAACCTTTTCCTGATCAGAACAATCTTCTCAGAAGTTTGCTGTACAAGCTCAGGTCCAAACAACTGACGCTCCCCAACTTCATACCAACAAACAGGCGTTCTGCACTTCCTGCCATACAAAGCTTCGTACGGCGCCATCCCGATGCTAGCCTGAAAACTGTTGTTGTAGGCAAACTCTACCAAGGGTAAATGCCTTTCCCAACTGCCTCCAAAGTCTAGTATACAACACCGAAGCATGTCCTTAAGAATACAGTTGACTCTCTCGGTCTGCCCATCGGTTTGTGGATGAAAAGCACTGCTGAAATCTGTCTTGGTACCCAAAGCTGTCTGAAGACTCTTCCAGAAATGCGAAGTAAACCGCGCATCTCGATCAGACACAATAGTTGACGGAACACCATGAAGTCGGACGATCTCGCCAACATATAACTCAGCCAACTTGTCCATCGAAGCAGTGAGTTTCATCGCCAAAAAGTGAGCGGACTTGGTCAGTCGATCGACTATGACCCAAATCGCATCATTGCCTTTAGGACTCTTAGGCAACCCCATGATGAAATCCATACTGATGTTATCCCACTTCCATTCCGGAATAGGTAACGGCTGTAATAGACCTCCGGGTCTCTGATTTTCGGCTTTGACTTGCTGACAAACCTCACACTTCGACACAAATTCAGCCACATCTCGCTTCAAACCTGACCACCAGAAATGCTGTTTGATGTCTTTGTACATCTTAGTACTCCCAGGATGTACTGACAAAAGAGTAGCATGCGCCTCCTGAAGAATACTCTCTTTCAGGTCCGCCTGATTTGGAACATATAGCCTATCTCCGAACCACAGCACTCCATCCCTGATTTGAAAACCGGGCAACCTGCCAGCACTAACCTACTCCTTCATCTCCAAAATATTAGCATCAACTTCCTGACTTGCAATGATCCTGCCATTCAGAGTAGGCTGAAGCCTCAACTGAGCCAAAGATGCTCCCAATCCTTGCAAGACAACCTCAATACCTGCTCGGTCCAATTCCTCAGTCAGATACTTCTGAGTTGTAATCAAACTGGCTAAGCTGCTCTTGCAACTAAGTGCATCAGCAATAACATTAGCCTTTCCAGGATGATACTTGATCTCAGGTCGCATATCCTCAAGGAATTCCAACCATCTCCGCTGCCTCAGATTCAGATCCCTCTGCTGATATATATACTTCAAGCTCTTATGGTCCGTGTACATGTTCAGCTTCTCACCGTAGACGTAGTGCCTCCATTGCTTCAGGGCAAAGATAATCGCAGCCAACTCCAGATCATGATTCGGGTAGTTCTTCTCATGTGGTCGTAGTTGCCTAGACCCATAAGCGATTACTCTTCCTTCTTGCATTAAGACACAACCAAGCCCACGATGTGAAGCATCGCTATAAACATCATACTCAACACCTGCTCTAGGCAAAGCCAAAATCGGTGCAGTAGTCAGTTTCTCTTTCAACTCTTGAAAGCTCGCCTCACATTGCTCAGTCCACTTGAAGCTCATATTCTTCTTGGTCAGTCCAGTAAGCGGCACGGCTATCTGAGCATAACCTTGAATGAATCTCCTGTAGTATCCAGTCATCCCAAGAAAACTTCTGACTTCCTTTACTGTAGTAGGCCTTGCCCAATCTTTCACTACCTCTATCTTCTGAGGGTCAGTTGCCACTCCCTCCTTAGAAAGGATGTGACCTAGGAATGCCACTTCAGATTTCCAGAAATCACACTTGGATAACTTGGCATACAACTTCTGCTCTTCCAGCTTCTTCAAAACTACTACCAGATGCCCGGTGTGCTCCTCCTCTGACTTGGAGTACACGAGAATACCGTCGATAAACACCACGACGAAAGAATCAATGAACGGCCTCAGAACTCTGTTCATCAAATCCATGAAGATTGCGGGTGCATTCGTCACCCCAAATGGCATAACTAAGAATTCGTAATGCCCATGTCGAGTTCTAAATGCAGTCTTGTGCACATCTTCAGCTTTCACTCGAACCTGGTGATATCCTGATCGAAGATCTATTTTGGAGAATACAGCTGCTCCTTGTAGACGACCGAACAAGTCATCAATTCGAGGAATAGGATACTTATTCTGAACAGTGACTTTATTCAGCTCTCGGTAATCGATACACATTCTCATCGATCCATCCTTCTTCTTTACCAAAAGCACTGGTGCTTTCCAAGGTGACGCACTAGGTTGAATAAAGCCTTTCTCCAATAGTTCCTCAATCTGCCGTTTCACCTCATCCTGTTCCACCGGAGCCATCCTCTACGGTGCCTTAGAAATGGGTGCACTTCCCGGTTGAACAGTGATGCTGAACTCTACATCACGATGCGGGGGTAACCCAGGAAAATCTTCCAAGAACACAGTCGGATAATCTCGAACCACAGGAATCCCTTGCACTTCCACAGGAGTCTCTTCCTTGCGGATGGTTGCCACCAGCTTAGAACACTTCTGCTTCCCTTGGAAAGTGACTTCAGGTCCACCTAGAGCCTTCACTGTTACCGTCTTGGTCTTTCATTCAATGCTTGCACTGTACACCGACATCCAATCAATGCCAATGATAACATCGACTCCCAAGATAGTCAGCTCGATCAGATCAATGCCAAAGATTCGATCTCCAATCACAATCTCGCAATCAGCGTAATACCGATCAGTGGTCAAAGTTTCCCCTGATGGAGTAGCTACTGCTAAGATCTTGCCTGGAAAAATCTTCGGTTCAACTCCCAACACTTTAGCAAATCTAGGAGACACAAAAGTATGAGAAGATCCAGTATCGAACAATACAACAGCTTTCATTCCATTAAGATAGAGTTCGCCTGTTACATAATACACACCATTACATAACAGTTTCACAATATGAACGGGAAGAAGAAATGACAAAAACCACTAAACATCAGCCCTCGTACCAGTGATGACATGATCGACCTCATCAGCATCAGCTTCCGTCAAGGCAAATACTCGCCCTGGCTGGTACGGCCTCTTCCCAGTCTGCTGCATTGGTGCATTGCTATTACCATTCCGTGGCTTAAGACATTGGGATTTGTAATGCCCCGTTTCACCACAGTTGTAGCAAGTCACCGCAGGAGGTCTCACCACATTATTCCCGGGTCCTCCAGCTACACTAACAGCGTTCGCCCCTGTCGGTTTGAACCTTTGTGCAGATGGTTGCCCCTTGAAACTTCCAGAATGTGCAGGCCTCTTTCCAGACTGCCAGTTGTTCCTCCGGTTCTAAACAACATGGAACTGCTCCATATCCGCTTCCGTCGCTGCTGCCCTCTTCACCAACTTGTCGAATCTCCTAATACCAAGAGGTATCATCCGGGACCTCAAGCTCGGTCTCAACCCTTGCTCGAACTTACGAGCCTTCTTAGCCTCATCCATTACCAGTTCAGGCACATACCTAGAGAGCTGAGTAAACTTAGTCTCATACTCCCTCACTGACATGCCGCCTTGCTGTAGCGACAGAAACTCCATAGCCTTCTTCTCTTGAACATCGGAGGGGAATAATGACTGCGGAATTCTTCCAGAAATTCCTCCCAACCAAGCACTATACCTCCCATGGTCCTCTTCATCGACTGCCACCAAACAGCCGCGTCCTTCTCGAACTGCAAAGTCGCCAACTTGACCTTGCTGCCTTCCGGGGTCTCCAACACCTCAAAGATTGTCTCTACTTGACGAATCCAGTCGTCAGCCGCATCTGGGTCTGACTTTCCCTCGAATACAGGTGGTTTCATTCGTTTGAACGATTTCACCAGCTTAATCGCCTCGGGCACTGGATTCACCGGCCCCCTTCCTTGGTACATAGCCACTGCATTAAGCGTCTGGTAGACTCTTGCAAGTTCGGTCTCCAGATCCAAACCTTTCCCATTCCTAGCTCCTCTTCTCGACATATTCTGATGCAAAAGATCCATTAAATTCGAAGTATAAGACAAGAACTTAAATCAACTTGCATTTCATTGAATTCCAAACTTTATACATTCGAATTAAAAACATTTCTTAACATCAGAATGGAAGAAATAGAAGCTACAACAATCTAACTCCTACGGTTCCTCTTCACTTCTCGAAGTTCTCCCCGTAGTTCATCAACCTCATCTTTCAGCACATCTGTCAGGTTCTTTCTCTTCTCAAGTTCCCATACCCGGTCACTGAGAACTGAAAAGTCGTCCTTTCGTTTTGCCAGTTGAGCTTCCAATACTCCAACTCTCTCTCGCAGGGTTTCCACCTGTCTCTGAAGAGAAGTCACAAGACTACTCAAAACTGGTCCCTCTTCTTCATCGGAAGAAGAATCGTCAGATGAATCTGGAGGTAGGGTAATCTCTCGAGATTCAGGCCATTCCTCCTCATCAGAATCTGCTTGCGCTGGGTGGTACTCGTCCTCGGAATCTGCCTGTCCAGGATGGTACTCTTCCTCAATAATATGCCAGTCGTCGTCTCCAGCAGGGTCGAAGTGATCAGCCATCTTAGAAAGTAGGGAGGAAGAAGCATAAGTCATAGAGCAACACAAATGTAAGTCACTTACATTTAAACCTCTAAACTCAAACACACACTCTAATGTCCACTTCTAGGGTGTCGTTCCTTATAAATTTGTACCAATATGGAAAGCGTAGAAAGCGTGGCTCTGATACCACTCTGTAACGCCCCGAATCCCAAATATACTGAATTCGAGATGTTCTACAGGATCTTTTCGCTTCTCTTAGTACAATTTTACAAGGAATTAAAAATCTTTCACTTTACATCAGAGTTTACATCATATATTGCATTTACATTTGCACAGCGGAAGTAAAAATTACAACATTTAAGTAAATATACAACAACATGGTAAAATCTTTATGCATCCATTTCTCTTCAACTTTTAACATGTCGTTTATCCTGCATACAAAACTGTGGGTACGTCAGTTTATTCAACCGACGATAGTTATACATGGCCATCCTCTCTATGCCAGAAACAGTATAACGATTCTCATTTCTTAACAGATCACAAACTTGTTCACATATCAAAATAAAGTAAAGGGGAAAATCTTAATGATGTCGTGTCGTGATCGTGCACTTAGTCCTTAATGCAATTATTTAATTTACATGACACTAATGCACACTTGTTCGGGTTCTATGCATCCCATACTACATAGGTCCGAGGGCAAGCCTCTTAATCGTTCTTCATTTTTGTAGGGTTCAATCCCTCGCCATGACTTAATCTACTACTGTAATTACGGTAAGTATCCTAGATGTTTTCTGACCTACGAACTCATGTCTAGGCACTCTGGAGGGAATCCCATCGCTGACATGACTCATCATGCAGACATCCTGTGGTAATTCAGCTCTCACCATAGACATGACACCACCCTTAGTCTTCAAACATCCCACGAGCGTCGCCACCGGGACGGTACTCTGGAGCAGTATCCTCACCCAGACTCATCATGGGAATTCCTGGGATACGCTCTCGCCGCTACCCAATAGCCCTCATACTCAATATTTTTCTCTTACTTTCATCACATCTCCACTATGTACTAGTCCTTATTTTAATAGAATCATGAACAAAAATCAAAGCTCTAGAGTTAGCCTCTCCACTAAACCGGACTTATTCATTCATTTCAATACATGACCAACCTTGGTCTTTCAATTCTCATTTCATTTCCATTGCCGGGGGAGACTTAGCTACTCTTTGGTTTCAATTTCCAATTCACAACTTCCAATTTGAGCATTTCCAACTCATGAATTCATTTTCATTGCCTCAGCATATCATGTTCTTAACTTTCATATTCATGTAATTCTCAATTCAAAACTATGATTCATTTCATATACATTCATGCAGCAACAAATAGAGTTCATCAACATCAATCATAAGGTTCACAACTAGCAATCAACTGAAATCTCGGACATATCAAAATATACTCTGTACAGTCGACTTGGAAAACATCAGTCGACTTGTGCAGTCGATTCAAGTTCTTCATAATCACTCGGGAGAGTCGACTGCTGCACATGGCCAGTCGGCTGTTCCGCAACTTTTTATGTTCGAAATATCATTCACGTGACAGTCGACTGTCAATAAATCAGTCGTCTGTCCCCGGTTTTAGCAGTACATAATCATGCTCAGCTCAGTCGACTTGATACTTACATTAAGTCGACTGGACAGATTCATAATTCAAATTAAGGGATTATCTTCCCAACAGTTCTTACACGCACATGCATCATGGTGTCAATTTACAATATACATATATTCTTGCTTCATAGACACGAAATTTCTTCACTATTCAGTAACATCACATCATGGAATTTCAAATAACTAATATTGTCTTTTCTTCAAGGAAGTGTTAAACATGCGTTTACACTTGTTCATAGCTTTCTTGCAGAGATGAAATATTAATCTCAATTTATTGCACTAGGACAACACAATGGAAATATCTCATTTCATAGAATTCTGAACCATTCGTAATTTACTCAATACATCAGTCGGCTGTTCATATTAACAGTCGACTGCACAGGCTAATATCAGTTTTACTAATTATCCTAGTTTCTTTTCCTACGTTCATGTCTCTTCCATCATATATAACATGGGGAAATATGAATTTAGCAATCATACTATCACTTCTGTTTTGCATACATGTACATTATTAAATCATGAAAATATTCGCTTCGTACCAGTCGACTTGTACATACGACAGTCGACTGTACAAACCCATTTTGGCCTTATTCACAATGTCATTACTTCATTTTTTTAGTCTTTCACAACTTTCATCATAAGCGTACACAGAGTAATCTAATATAGTCAAGCTTACTTTTCACAAGCATGGTAACAATCATTATTGCCATACACAATTCCTACATTAGAAGTCCTGAGAAACACCCACCTTATTGACGAAAATAACCGAATCCAGAAAAGCTCCCTAATGCAATGCACCACTCCTTGCTCCTTGCTCCTTGCCGAAAATCTCCAGAAGATGATGCCCGGTCTCCACAGAAAAGCACACACAACTCTCTCTCAATATAGCTCTCTTACAAAATGATCTTAGTGTAAAAGAACAATGGATGAGAGGGGGTATTTATACACCAATTTGGGTGAGATGGATGGCTAGGATTCAGTAGTTAGTTATAGGATCAAGGGCTAGGATGCACTAGGGAGTTGTAAAACTACCCACACCCTAAATAACCATCCATGACTCAAACCCACTTCTCACTCCAACCGGCCAATCAAAAGGGTGTGCTCTACACGTGTATGCAACATGCACGTGTATGCACCAATCACCCTACAAGAACTTGTACACAAATGACAAGTCTAAAAAACGAGATGCTACACATTACAAGTTGTAGAAAATAATAAAAGGGATTAAATCCATGGGCTTAAATTAATTGGGCCAAGATAATTATTTAAAAGAAAAATAAGTAAACTAACATTTGGGCTTTAGGAAAATGCTTTATAGAAAACAATGTTCTTACTCATCATATTGAAAATAATAGCCAAAATATTACATGTGCACACTACGTGCAAAATAAATAATTTTTCATATATTTGAAAAATCAGGGTATTACAGAGAGCTACAGAGAAGACGAAGAAGAGGAAGAAGAGGAGGAAGAAGAAGAAGAAGAAAGCTTAAGAAATTATAGATTCATTCATAATACCCATTACATTCGTCTGTATCTTCTTTTATAGAAGCACAGGGGGCATCTACAATAGATCTGCCAATAGAACTAATATACGTGGCACGTGCATCCCACGTAATCCCAAACAGAATTCATTTACACAGTGCCTAACGATAATACGGTTTACCCTGTAGCTGGGCCCCACACTATTGCACCCTCCTACCAGACTCTGCCACTTGTCTCACACTCCGGGACACGCAAGGAAAGGAAGGGAGGACTCAGATGTAAGAAGCCGTGGCATTTATTCACTTAGTCCCAGGGAAGAAGTTTATTCTCCTAGGGACGGATACGCAAACCTTTAGCTGATACGCACAAAGCTGAAGAACAGAGATGCAGCTCTATGGAGCTGTATCATTTCTCCCCATTTGAAAAGGAGCTTCCATGATGTTGCGAAACTCAGGGAAGCAATTGTGGATGCTCCAGAATTCCTCCCAAGTGGCTTCATCGGGTGTTCCCCCTTCCCACTGTATCAGTACTTCTGTCACCGCGATCCTTCGCTTCTCCACCGTCTGTTTGTTCAAGATTCTGGCGGGATGAGCCTCCTGCTCTTGGAAGTAAGCAGGGTGTGTTTGAGTGAGTTGATGGCCGTCTTCCAAGTGACGTCGCAGTTGGGAGAAGTGAAACACATCATGGATCTTGGCGCCTTGGGGAAGAAGAAGCTTATAAGCTACTGGCCCTATTCTCTCCACGATCTGATTGGGTCCATAGTATAAGTGGGACAATTTGTGGATGCGTTTACCTCCAACAGAGGTTTGACGATAGGGTTGTAGTCTAAGATAAACAAAATCACCGACGGCATACTCTCTTTCAGTTCTCCTTTTATCAGCACGCAGCTTCATCTTTTCCTGCGCCTTGCGCAGATTGTCCTTAAGCAGCAGGAGCGCATCATTTCTCTCAACCAGGTGCTCCCTCACATCAGGGGAGCTGGTGTTCTCTGGTATGTAGGTGAGTAAGGAGGGTGGAGCTCGGCCATAGAGAGCTTGATACGGGGAGAGCTTAGTGGAGCTATGCATGCTCGTATTGTACCAGTATTCCGCTCAGGGAAGTATATTAACCCAACTAGAGGGCTTATAAGCACAGAAACAACGGAGATACGTCTCTAATGTTCTATTCACCACTTCGGATTGACCATCCGTTTGGGGGTGGAACGACGCACTGAGACAAAGTTGAGTACCTTGCGCAGTGAACAATTCCTTCCAAAAAACATTGGTGAAGATTGTATCTCGATCGCTGACGATGGTGGAAGGGATGCCATACAGTTTGATGATGTTATGAATGAAGAGGTCAACTATGTTCTTGGCAGTATAGGGGTGTGATACTGGAAGGAAATGGGCGTACTTAGAGAGTCGATCAACAACTACAAGTATGGTACTCTTCCCCCAGCTTCGTGGTTGTCCCTCGATAAAATCCATACTAATATCTTTCCAAACCTCATCTAGAATTGGAATGGGTTGCAGAAGGCCACCTGGAGCTTGGGTGTTATGCTTGCATCACTGGCAGACGTCACACTATTTGATGTATGCCTTCAATCTACTCTTCATACCTGCCCAATATGCAACTTGTTTCAGCCGCAACCAGGTCTTCTCGTAGACAAAATGGCCCCCTTGGAGTGAGTCGTGGTAAGTGTGTAACAATTGGGGTATAATAGGAGATGCAGGATTAAGGACCACTCTTCCCTTATAGAAGTACAACCCATGTTGGAGGCTATGGTGCGGAGCTTCTCCCTTGGAGATTTTCGTCTGGAGATCTGCATAGAAGGGATCATGTGCTATTTCCTCCTTCAGAGATATCAACCAGGTAGGTTGCACAATTGATATGTCTTGGACTTGGATCTCTGGAGCTGGTGATTGTGTATCTTCGAACACCCTTGAGAGGCCATCTGCTCCTATGTTTTCCCTTCCTTTCTTGTACTACACAGAGAATTGGTACCCATGTAGTTTCCAGAGCCAGGTGTGCTGGGCTTCCGTGTCTAAGCGTTGTTCTAATAAGTGCTTGAGTGGTTTATGGTCTGTCTTGATCAAAAATTCCCCTGCCAACAGATAATGTCGCCATTTCTTCACCGCAAGGAGAATTACAAGCATCTCCTTCTCGTATGTCGACAGATATCTATTCCTTCCTTTTAACTCTTTACTAAGGAAGGCAATAAGGTGTTGGTGTTGCATCAAGATGGCTCCGATGCCAGTTCCGGCAGCATCGCACTCAAGAGTAAATTTCTCCTTGAAGTTGGGTAATGCCAAAACAGGGGGAGTGGTTAGAGCTAACTTCAACACTTCAAATGCATTTTGAGCGCCAGGGGACCAGGGGAAGGCTCCTTTCTTGGTAAGAGATATAAGGGGTGAGGTTATGGAGGCATATCGATTGATAAATTTGCGATACTAACAAGCAAGGCCGAGGAATCCCCGTAGTGCTTTGAAAGACTTGGGTATTGGCCACCGATTGATAGCTGATACCTTGTCAGGGTCTACAGAAACCCCACTCTTCGATATTACATATCCCAGATAGGTCACTTCTTCAACTCCGAAGACACACTTGTTTCTCTTGGCTTTGAGTGAGTTCTCCCTTAGTAGCTGTTGGACTATCTGCAGGTGCTGTAAATGGTCGTCTGATGGACTCAAGAATATTCACATTTAGGAGTAATAATCTTATTGCAATTGTACATTTAAAAGCTCTATATGTGATATTTAACTCTTATTTTCTCTCTTCCATAGGAAACAGCCTAAAACAGCAAAACGAAGCAGATTCAGGACTTTGAGGATGATACACAGAAACTACAGAGTATAAGTCGACTGGCTCTTCAAACAGCCGACTGAACAGAGGAGAATGAAATCCCGAAGCTGCTCAGTACAGTCGACTGGTCCTCAAAGACAGTCGACTGGGCTGGTTAATTATGAATCTCCAGATGTCTCGACACAGTCGACTTACATCCAACACCAGTCGACTGGTATGCGGCGAGTCAGAAGATAAGAACAGATGCATCCTCATCCAAATCCGAATCAAAATTAAGTTATCCAAACCCAGGTGTTTTCTGCGAATAACAACTTCTCAAACAATCAAAGCAAGAGCACGTGGTGAGCAGATAAGGAAGAAAAGAAGAAAAGAGAAAGATATAAAAACGCAGATGAAAATAAGGAAAGAAATAATCAAAAGAAGAGGACTTCTCTGCAAAAAGTGCAAACCCTAAATCTCTAGCCGTGTTCTATAAATATCAACCAGGCGGCTAAATTATCTCTCGCTAGAAAGGAGGCCAGATCCATCATCAAGAACTGATCGTCGACAGCAAGCATCAAGAAGGAGAACAAGACGACTACTGATTGGGCTCAATTTCAACATCATACAAATCAGTGTTCTTCTGTTCTTCCTTTGAATCTTATTTTTATTGTAGTCATGAACTCTATTTTATCAATCAATAAAAGTTTTATTATGTGGAACTAACTTTCATAGTTGGGTAGATTGAAACCGTAGTCATGTAATGCTTATATTCTTCTGAATGTTACTATTTTACTTATTGATTAAACCTGATTAAACGAATAACAATTTACATGAATCAAACTTGTTCAGATGTTCTAAGGGCAGTCGACTGAAGTGACAGCCAGTCGACTGACATACAGAACTTAAGATTATCAAGTTGTGCAGTGTAGATCTGAAGCTGTTATATGAGCATATTGAGACGACCCGTATCTCGTGTTCATAACTTGTAACAAGGGAATCTCTAGGGGTTCTTGGTTTAATCAACTTAAGGGATCTAGATCTGATACCAATTTTTAGAACCTTGAGTGTTTGTTCGTTTCCACTGTTCTTATGTTTTCTTTAAGTGCAACTTAGTAGATACCATGCTAAATACTTAATGAAAGAAACAAATTAGAGTAGATACCATGCCTAATTCTTGGCTTAGGGAAACATTACTTTAAGGAGTAGATACCATGCCCTTGAAGAGAACAAACATGAGTAATAAGAGTAGTGGATAACTCAGCATTACTGACTATTGGTGGAGATCAAAACCCAACTACTTTAATAGAAATTCGTGACTCAATTTGTGATGCTATTTAATTTAGATTTTTATCCTTTCATTTCCTTAGACTTTTAGATCAACACTTCAAGATTCTGTTTTCTATTTTATTGATTAGTAAGTTAATTTCTACAATCTCTGTGGGATCGACCCTTGCTCGTCACTACGCTTCTCCAAACGATTCGTACACTTGCGAGGTTTTTTTTAATTTGTGTCTAGTTTAGATCATCTAGATTGCATAACAAGTTTTTGGCGCCGTTGCCGGGGATTGTTAGCATTTTAACTTACAAATCAGTAAAATCTTTTTCTTTTTATTTTATTTTATTTCTTCTTTTTCCTTTCTTATATTTTCTTTCAGGTCAAACTTTGCACAGACTCAGACCAGTCGACTGTCTCCAAGGACCAGTCGACTGTACAGCGAAGAATTCAAAAAGCAACAATGGGTGAAAAAGTATTAATTCGAATACCAATGCAAGACAAATTCATTCCAACGAATATTGAGAACCCTTCTTGCATAGCTTTTCAACCTAATGTCACAGGGAATTTGCACCTATCACCTCAATTACTCAGCATGGTTCCCCACTTCAATGGTAAACTAGACGAAGATCCGCATCTACATCTGCAAGACTTCTATGATCTTTGCAGAACACAAAGCGTCCAAGGGCTTACCCCTGAACAAATCAGGTTAATCTTGTTTCCATTTTCATTAAAATTTAATGCTAAATTATGGTATAATTCTTTGGAACCAGGATCAATTCAATCATGGGAGCAATTGGCAACAAAATTCTTGAAAGAGTTCTTTCCAGCCCAGAAAACTAGACAACTAAAAAGGGAGATTCTACTCTTCCAACAAAAGAATGGCGATCTGTTCTTCGAGGCATGGAAAGACTTCAAGAACAAGCTTCTCAAGTGTCCTACACACAACATACCTAAGGATGATCAGGTACAATCATTTTATGAGGGTTTAAATGACGCTAACAAAGCAATTGTAGATGCAGGATGCAATGGAATGTTGATGAGGAAGAGTGCTGAGGAGGCCATAGAGTTATTTGAAGAACTCAGCGAGAACTCACAACAATTCTCCACAAGGAGGGGTCTTTTGAGAGAATAGGGAGTTTACGAAATTTCTCATAATAGAAACATGCAGTTAGAAATGGAAACCATGAACAAAAAGATTGATATGCTTGTGAATTCAAAGTTCGAGGCATAAAAAGCCAACCAAAAGAAAGTTGTGCAATTTGTTTTCATTCTAGTCATACAACTAATTCATGTCCCATGTTTTCTTTCGCAGATCAGGAGCACACAAACTACGTAGAACAGGGAATGTACCCGCCCCAGAACAATTTTTTTTCAAACACGTATAACCCAGGGTGGGAAAACCATCAAGACAATCAATTTGCACCAGGGGATACGCAGCAATTCCAGGGTGGGAATGGGTATGAGGAGCCAGCACAAGAACAAAAGAAGTTGGATTTCGAATCCACCATTCTGCAGTTACTCCAACAGCAACAGCAAACAAGCAATCAACAAAGACAGGCCATTCAAAAATTGGAATTTCAAATTGGTCAAATTGCTACGGAGTTAAGTGAAAGAAAGGCAGGAGAATTTCCATCACAAATCATACCTAACCCTAGAGGACAAGAACAGCTCCAATCAAGGACAGCACTAGAAGAAGAGATTGAGTTTACAATGTTTGATGGGCCACAATTTCCACACGATAATAATGAATGTTGTAATGTTAATGTGGTTCAGGAAATTTGCGACCAAACATTTCAGGAACATGGTGTTGATCCATTACAAGCAACAATTACACACCCTCTAACATTATCTCATGTTGAACAGGAATACTATGACTGGAGGATTGCAGAGACTATACATCACCTTGAAACTCCAAAGTCATATACAGGTAAGCTTGCACCTGCAGTTAAAAATTTTGTGTCTGATAAAACTTGTGTTTCTGCAGACAAGTCGACTGATGGACGAGATAAGTCGACTGTCCCGAATGCTACCAGGAACCCAGACATGGAGCTGAAGCCACTACATGACCATTTGAAGTCTGAATATGTGGGAGAAGACCAGACATTACCTGTGACGGTTGCTACAACTTTCAGGATGCATGAAGAAGCAAGGCTGCAGGGAGTCTTGCAAAATCACAAAGGTGCACTAAGGTGGACCCTTGCAGACAGGCTTATGTCAAGATGGTACGGTCCAGAAATTGTTGAAAAGGTTTCCCCACATGGAGCGTTGGAGAAAAGTCAAACATTCAAGGTGAATGGGCATAGGGGGGAAACCTTATAATAAGATGAGTTGTGAGCCGCGAGCTATTCAATACATTGCACAACTCATCAAGTCTAGCTGAAGACAGGAAACACATCGCTTATTGGGAGGCAACCCAATTTTTCAGGGGAGTACTTACACTCTCTAGTTATTTATTTCTTTAATCATTTCTTTATTTCTTTATTTTATTCCCTTCAAACTAGTTGGTAACACATGCCTATTTTAAGTTTTATGCGAACATTGAGGACAATGTTCCATCTAAGTTTGGGGGTATTAGTTAGTTACATTTGAAGTCTTTTAAATGTTTTTTTAGGATAAACAAATTCTTATAAAGTAAGAGTAAGGATACTTATTTACTTTAGGATTGTTGAATTTCATAATGCCTTACAAAACTATATGAGTCATGCGATTATACATAAAAAAAAAATTGTGATGCTTTTTTTCTAGTGATTATTCCCTTGGATCTAGTCCTAAACAGAGTTTAAGTAAATAGAGTAAAAAAAAAAAAATATGAAAAGAATGTATATATGAATAAAGTCAATCTACTCCAATGTTTTGAGTGCTTAGTAACTAGGGGTATTCATCACCAATGTTTACCTTTACGTCAAACAGCAACTTGAAATATGAGTATGCAAAGCACTTTAAAGGTTTGTGACTTGTTGAGTAACCGGGTGGATTCATCACAAATGTTTTGCATTCGCGTCAAAAGGCAAGTGACAACTTTAGAGAAGAGACTAAAAAAAAAAAACTCTAGTTTGCTACTCGGTTTGTAGTAGAGAAAGGGATAATCACAGATTGGGTAGTTACATACTATAACTATAATTAATTGCATGACAAGTGTGGTTGAGTTTGGAGTTATGAATAGACAATTGCACTAGAGAAAGTGGGTATGCTTGTTTTTACTTCATTTGCAAATTGTTTATAACTTTGATTGCAAAATTTTGATGCTTGCATAATGAAACATTTTCTTGGTATGAAGGGTTGAGTATTATTATTTTCCCCTTGTTCATAATTTTAGTTTGCTTGAGGACAAGCAAAAGCTAAGTTTGGGAGTATTTGATGGACTCAAGAATATTCACATTTAGGAGTAATAATCTTATTGCAATTGTACATTTAAAAGCTCTATATGTGATATTTAACTCTTATTTTCTCTCTTCCATAGGAAACAGCCTAAAACAGCAAAACGAAGCAGATTCAGGACTTTGAGGATGATACACAGAAACTACAGAGTATAAGTCGACTGGCTCTTCAAACAGCCGACTGAACAGAGGAGAATGAAATCCCGAAGCTGCTCAGTACAGTCGACTGGTCCTCAAAGACAGTCGACTGGGCTGGTTAATTATGAATCTCCAGATGTCTCGACACAGTCGACTTACATCCAACACCAGTCGACTAGTATGCGGCGAGTCAGAAGATAAGAACAGATGCATCCTCATCCAAATCCGAATCAAAATTAAGTTATCCAAACCCAGGTGTTTTCTACGAATAACAACTTCTCAAACAATCAAAGCAAGAGCACGTGGTGAGCAGATAAGGAAGAAAAGAAGAAAAGAGAAAGATATAAAAACGCAGATGAAAATAAAGAAAGAAATAATCAAAAGAAGAGGACTTCTCTGCAAAAAGTGCAAACCCTAAATCTCTAGCCGTGTTCTATAAATATCAACCAGGCGGCTAAATTATCTCTCGCTAGAGAGGAGGCTGGATCCATCATCAAGAACTGATCGTCGACAGCAAGCATCAAGAAGGAGAACAAGACGACTACTGATTGGGCTCAATTTCAACATCATACAAATCAGTGTTCTTCTGTTCTTCCTTTGAATCTTATTTTTATTGTAGTCATGAACTCTATTTTATCAATCAATAAAAGTTTTATTATGTGGAACTAACTTTCATAGTTGGGTAGATTGAAACCGTAGTCATGTAATGCTTATATTCTTCTGAATGTTACTCTTTTACTTATTGATTAAACCTGATTAAACGAATAACAATTTACATGAATCAAACTTGTTCAGATGTTCTAGGGGCAGTCGACTGAAGTGACAGCCAGTCGACTGACATACAGAACTTAAGATTATCAAGTTGTGCATTGTAGATCTGAAGCTGTTATATGAGCATATTGAGACGACCCGTATCTCGTGTTCATAACTTGTAACAAAGGAATCTCTAGGGGTTCTTGGTTTAATCAACTTAAGGGATCTAGATCTGATACCAATTTTTAGAACCTTGAGTGTTTGTTCGTTTCCACTGTTCTTATGTTTTCTTTAAGTGCAACTTAGTAGATACCATGCTAAACACTTAATGAAAGAAACGAATTAGAGTAGATACCATGCCTAATTCTTGGCTTAGGGAAACATTACTTTAAGGAGTAGATACCATGTCCTTGAAGAGAACAAACATGAGTAATAAGAGTAGTGGATAACTCAGCATTACTGACTATTGGTGGAGATCAAAACCCAACTACTTTAATAGAAATTCGTGACTCAATTTGTGATGCTATTTAATTTAGATTTTTATCCTTTCATTTCCTTAGACTTTTAGATCAACACTTCAAGATTTTGTTTTCTATTTTATTGATTAGTAAGTTAATTTCTACAATCTCTGTGGGCTCGACCCTTGCTCGTCACTACGCTTCTCCAAACGATTCGTACACTTGCGAGGTTTTTTTTAATTTGTGTCTAGTTTAGATCATCTAGATTGCACAACATCGTCGAGGGTTCGACTGTAGATGAGTATGTGGTCAAAGAACACCAGAACAAACTTCCTCAAATATGGCCTGAACACATCATTCATCAATGACTGGAAGGTAGACGGCGCATTCGTGAGGCCAAATGGCATCACCACATACTCATAATGGCCCTCATGTGTCTTGAACGCCGTCTTGTGAATGTCCTCTGCCTTCATTCTGATTTGATGGTACCCACTGCGCAAATCAAGTTTACTAAAGAGCTAAGAACCTTGTAATTCATCTAGTAACTCATCGATGACGGGGATGGGATACTTATCTTTTATGGTTATCTTGTTTAGAGCCCTGTAGTCGATGCAAAGACGCCATGATCCATCGGGTTTCTTTACCATTACAATTGGGGAAGCATACGAACTATTACTTGGTCGAATGATCCCTGACTATAGCATTTCCCTCACGAGCTTCTCTATCACATTCTTCTGAGTCCATGGGTGCTTATAGGGTCTCAAATTGATTGGTTGCGAGTTGGGGAAGAGAGGAATACCATGGTCTTGCTGTCTGGGGGGAGGGAGTGCTGTGTGCTCCTTGAATACCTCATCAAATAGACTTAGTCTGTGTGCGATCTCAGGATTACAAGGAATGGGTGGGGGCTCAGCCTCAAGATTGGATGTTGTGACCTTAGTGATCTGAAGTAACAGACCCCCCTTCATGTGTAATACTATTTTGTGCATGGGTTCACTGATAAGCCCTTGGAGTATCTTCACCTCCCCCTCCTTGTTCAAATTGCAGTGAGTGACTCTTGAAGCTGAGCCAGATGCTCTCTAGAGTTCGCATCCACTGGGCTCCGAGGATCATCTGACTAGTGCGGAGAGGTAAGACATAGAAGGAGGTCTTAATACTGACTCCTTGGCAAAGGAATTCTAGCTCTTCACAAAGGCCTTCGCGGCACAAAGTTCCCCCTCCTGCAATGGTAACTGAGAGTTTCATACTCCGATTAACAGGTAAATTGGCTCTTCTCACCACCTGAGAATCCACAAAATTGTGTGTTGATCCAGTGTCAAAAAGAGCATACACCTCTTGTTTGCCCACTGCCCCTTTAAATCTCAAAGTACTTGGTTCTTCTATCCCTATGACCGCACTGAGGGATATAGTAGGAGGAGTTGTTGTGGTTGTTTGTAAAAAGTTGAGATCACCTGTAGGAGATTTCACCTGCTCTCCACTTTCATTCTCAGGATTATCTTCGATATTTGAACCAACAAGAGTCTCATCTCCCTTTATCTGCATTAGGGTCCTTCCTCTGCATCGATGGCCTTTACTCCACTTCTCATCACAACGGAAACATAAATTTTGAGCCCTCTTTTCAGCAAGCAACTTATCAAACTGAGTTGGTTTCAAGGGTTCTGCGATGGGTTTTCTCTGCTCTGGAGCAAAGCTGGGCAGGGTAGAAGTTTTTGGGAACGAGGAAGTGGACGGGAGTCCAGGTTTGGCAGTGCCACTCAAGTACCTCGCAGCCTTACGCTGACACATCGCGATGGTCTCTCTAGCAACGGCCTCCCGATATGCAGTTGTGACAGTTTGGGTATGTTTTAATAAAACCTCTTGTTGAATATCCTCTTTCAACCCCGACACAAAACAGTCGATCAAAACCCCCATGCTCAATGGCTTGCTAAGGTGGCTATACTTAAGGAACTCCCTATGGTATTCTTGCACAGTGTTGGTTTGTCTTAGCTTGAAGAGAGTAGCTGTGGGGTTGTGGAGCTCAGTCGGACCAAATTAGAGGAGCATTTCCTTTTTAGTGACTCCCAATTGATCTCTTCAACACATTGTCTCTTGAACCAGCGCCACCATAACAACGCATCTTCCCTTAGGAAATACACACTAAAATCCACTTGGTACCTGCCTTCAATCCAGGTGGGTGTCGAAATGATGCTCAAGATGGAAAAACCAATTGCTAACATCCCCTGTTCCATCGAACAGTGGAACTTCTAGTTTGGCATGTTTGGGGAATATGTTTTGATATCTCTCGAGGTTCTCTTCACTTCGCCGCCAAGGGGGTATGGGGTTCCACTCAGGATGGGGTAGGAGAGGGGGAAGGCTCCCTGGAGGAGGGTGGAAGTTGTGGGATGGCTCCTCTCTACTTCGTGAATCCCTATCAGCGAGTCGACGCAATAACTGGCGGATATCATCACTCTGTAGTTGGAGACCATTGATTTGTTGCTGAAGAGTTCCCATCGAGATCTCAATGCCCTCTACCCTTTGCTCTAGATCGGGAGGCTGTTGAGGATCAACACCACTATGGGTGGATCCTCGCGCCCCCTGGCCTGGTGATCCGATCCCAGAGTTTCCTCCAGATTCAAGGATCGTTCGGCGCTCGATCTGAACAGGGTTGATTGGTTCGTGTGGCTCTGATACCATTGATACGTGTCCCCCAGGTGGAGGTGGTGGTGGTGGTGCCTCTCTGCTGGAGCAGGT
The DNA here is from genome assembly GCA_017893485.1 of Hemerocallis citrina. Lineage (NCBI taxonomy): Eukaryota > Viridiplantae > Streptophyta > Magnoliopsida > Asparagales > Asphodelaceae > Hemerocallis > Hemerocallis citrina. The sequence continues at coordinate 37,386,798 of CM030368.1, forward strand.
GATCGCCATTGGGATCTACTGCTATCAATCTACAAAGAGAGCTACAGAGAAGACAAAGAAGAGGAAGAAGATGAGGAAGAAGAAGAAGAAGAAAGCTTAAGAAATTATAGATTCATTCATAATACCCATTACATTCGTCTGTATCTTCTTTTATAGAAGCACAGGGGGCATCTACAGTAGATCTACCAATAGAACTAATACACGTGGCACGTGCATCCCACGTAATCCCAAACAGAATTCATTTACACAGTGCCTAACGATAATATGGTTTACCCTGTAGCTAGGCCCCACACTATTGCACCCTCTTACCAGACTCTGTCACTTGTCTCACACTCCGGGACACGCAAGGAAAGGAAGGGAGGACTCAGATGTAAGAAGCCGTGGCATTTATTCACTTAGACCCAGGGAAGAAGTTTATTCTCCTAGGGACGGATACACAAACCTTTAGCTGATACGCACAAAGCTGAAGAACAGAGATGCAACTCTATGGAGCTGTATAGTGGCTATTGTGAAACATGACGTCAAAGTATAAAATATCATTGGAAGTTGGCCAATTCGATCCACCGTGAAGAGAAAACCAATGGAAGACCCGACACTAAGAGAGCTTGCATTATGTGGGAGATGGGATCTCATACTTTTTATGCTCTGTGAGGTGGTAAAAAATGGGATTCAGGTTTCTTAAGAGGGGAAAATAATAGCCACAGAATCTGCGGTTTGGGACTGCATCGTGATAAATACATCTCCATAAAGTCCAAACGTACGACACCAAAACGAACGATGTCAAGAATTTCGAGACGATTCAGGATATCGTCAAGAAGGTCGGGTAGAAGATCAGATCAATTAGAGCATCCACAGTCGTTTATGGTTAAAATATGCATAAATAGATAAATGCATATAGCAATCTCTTGTTTTGCTGCATCTGTAGAATGCTATATTTTATCTTTTTAATTTAAAATAATAACAGACGGTGCTTCATATTGCGTCGGAGAGGGAAAAAAAATAAAAAACCATTTAAAAAGGTGGGACGGCATATCATGTTGCGTCGGAGAGAAAAAAAATATTTAAAATGGTGGGACGGCACTTCAAGTGCCGTCCGAGGGAAAAAAATCGTACTCGAAATGCAAAAAATAATTACAAAAAATTACAAAAAACTACAAACAGGGGTGGGACGGCAATTCAATTGCCGTCCTAGAGAAGTGGGGGTTTTTTGGTTTTTTTATTACGAAATTAATTTTTTTTTGAGGGACGGCACTTCAAGTGTCATCCGACTATTAAATTTTTTTTTTTTTTTTTTTTTGCGACGGCACTTCGAGCTCCGTCGTTTATATATGCATATTTCTCATTTCGATTCTCATAGCAATCTACTGTAGCGATTTATGCATAATATGTATATTTCAGTACTCTTTTTTTATCAAATATGCATATTATGTATATATACTAAACGACTACAGATGCTCTTAGAAGCCATAAATAAAAGACTATAACTGAATAGAAGAGGTGAGAAGCGGAAGGTAGGAAACCTAAAAGCAAAAAACGAAAATAGGAGAGATATGTCGCACTCACGCTTGTTAAATACAAATTTCTTGTCGGACAGATAAATTTGTCTGATAGTAAGATTTAGTGGGCTAAAAGTTCTAGTTTGGCTGACAAACGAAATGTGGGCCTTTTCAGTTACATAAAATTTGTTTTTTTAGCCCGGTTTTCCTTTTTTTTTTTAACAAGGTCATAGCCATGCAACCACACTTTATTCTATATATTAATTAATTAGAGAATTTTTTTATGCAAATGAGATTGAAACTCCTCAAATTTTACTCACCAAAAAAGAGTTATCATTGAACCACATACATTTGCAACCCTCTATTTATAACTCTTTTTTTTTTCCTTTTTCCTTTGAATTTTATTGAAACTCCTTGCAAGTTGCTCACAAATCACTGTTTTCAAGTCGTCCTTTGATCCACTAAAAAACTGATCAATTTTAGATCCAACATCCAAGTATAGCATCGTAGAAATTGTCGCGCCCCGCTTCCCAAAAAGAGATATGAATACGGATACGTAACTAAGCCCAACGAATGATTTTCATCATCCATAAGCTTTGAGGATCTTTACAACATTTCACAGGAATAATCAGAGTAGGAAGCAAAAGAAGTCAACCCCGCATGCATATATGAATCAATATACCAACAGGAATTTACTTGAAACAAAATGTAATAATATCAAATAAACTAGATCTGAACAAGTCAATAATTCTGGGTCACATTGCCCAATACATAATAATCGAAGTAACAGATACAATTATTCGAATAAGAAACAGAAAATAATAATAATAGCAAAACTCCAGCATCTAGAATCTCAGATCACCTACTCCATCTGGCAGCTGATCTCCAAAATCTGCAATTTAATAAATTGCAGGAAAAGGAAAAAAGAAACAAAATGCCCGTCAATGCAAGTTACGGGCTGCTTGTAGTGCAGGCACACTTACATAGGAAAGATAAACAAATAGTATGGAATAGACATAGCAACAAAATAGAACAACTAACATGAAACATGAACATAATCAAGTAATAACAGGTGTATATAACATTTAAGAGGTAACAGGTATCATGCAAGTAGGTGAACATGTAATAGGTGTCAGGTAGCATGTACTGATATCAAGTAACAGGTATCATGTTATGTCAAGTCTTGTATTATTACTATCTAGATAGCACTTCATGTCCCAAACTTTTACCACATGGTTGCTACATTTAAACAAGTTTCATTTAGATTTCGTAGTGGAGTCTATAGGGCCGTGTACTCAGGTATCAGGTAAACATGTACAGGTATCATGTAACAGGTAATCATGCATCAGGTAGGACTACATCCCCTCTAAGCACACCCTCCCGTAGGAAGTATGTAGTTGGGTAACAGGTAGGAAACACGGACCCCTTCGAGTACACCCTTCCGTAGGAAGTATGTAGTCAGGATTCAGATAACAGATAATCAGAATCACATGTCAGGTAATCATATCACAGATAACAGATAATCAGGTGGGAAACACGGGCTCCCTTCCAAGTACACATTTCTATATTATCCACTACTAGATCTTTCCCTTAACCCCGGCTTGGTTATTTGTTATTATTATCAAACAGACATGTATGTGTCACAAAACATGGCAAAAATAACATGGTATGAACATGTAACAGGTTCAGGTTGAAAGACAAACATGTACAGATGATAGACAACTCATAAAAGGATAGAACAACGAAAATTCTAGTTCAGGACAGCAAGACAGTACTGCACTAAATCTGGAATTCCTGTTGCTACCAATGTGCAAATCTGGATCCGTCAGAAAATCTGGAAAATAGAATCTCGGTCGAATCCAGCAAATATATATAAGTCATATGGTATTTTACAAAAATCGGACTTAAAACAGAGTTGTATCCAGAAAACGTGTTCAGCTAGAAATCAGAATTTTTCATTCATAAACAGAAAAAAAGCATAAAACGTATTGATTAAATCCAAGAAAAATCGGGATATTCCCTAGTATGTTTAGTATCATAATATAAAGTTTCAAAATTTTCCAACATAGATAGAATGGTCAAGTAAAATCAGAAAGCAGCAAGATACAGTAGTTTAGTAAATCTGGAATCATAAACACAAAAGTACTAAAACAGCAATATCTCACAAAATATAAATTGAAACCCAGATCCATCAAAAGGGTGATAAAATAGATATAGTAGGCTATAATTCATATTCACGAAGTTTTTATAAACAGCAAATAGAATCAGGTTAAATGTTTGTTTCTTTACTGAACAGTATGAAAATTCTGCAAGTATAGTAGTTGTTTGCAAGTATAAAATAGTTTATAAAAGTTATCAATTAAATCCAAAAAATTAGGGGTTAATCCCAATCAAGTCTAGTTGTACTCAGCAAAATATTGGATCAGAATATTATCTTTAACATCAGTAGAAAAATAAATTACCATACAGATGGATCTGGAATTTTAAACACATCTGTAGTAAAATAGTCATAACTTGCAACTCATAAATCGAAACTGAGATCTGTCAGAAAATCTGGAAAGTAGACAGAAATCTCTATAATTCATATTCACAAATAATTTTCATATACTGACCTTAATAGGGTCTAAAATACTGAACAAAAACGGAGAATCGGCAAAACAGAAAAATATCTTTCATGCACAAAATCAACTAGTTCATATGAAACTCATCCAAAACATAACCAAACGTGAAATAGGGTATACTAGATGTCCAAGCAACATGGTATATGGTATTTCACAAGTATACAATGAGTTGTACTACAACGAACACATCATGCATACAAGATCATACAACAAATCATGAATCACGAACAACATGCATGTATACAACAAGAAGTAGTTATCCTTAAGTTATTTCATGTCATTGTGTAATGAGGCAACTACGGGGGGGTCAACATAATAGAGACAAGATATAACAGGAGTTTTCCATAAGAATTGTCTCTAGAACACAACTACACTGCAGGCGGTATTTAGTACTTGTATTTACAACAGAAATTAAAACAAGTTACTTGCCTTATAGCCGACGATGAGAACGGAGCAAGAACAAGAATAACGGAAACGGATCCCGAGTACGAACTCAACGAACAAATCACGAACACAACTCACGAACAACGACTCACGAATCACACGAACATGTGAACTACGAATGCATAACTCGCGAGAACCAACATACGCACACAAGGGGAGCAGCGGAGGGTGTGCACTGCGGGGGAAGTCGAATGGTGCTCGGGGGCTGGCAGGTGCCGCTGCTGGCGTCAGTTGTCGAAGGGAAACCGACAGGGAGGGGGACCAGGGGCCACGGCACTACAGAGAGGAGCGTCGGGGCTGAAGATAGCAGGGGAGCGCTGTCGTCGGGGTAGCAGCACAGGAGAGCACGTGCAGTTGCAGTGTGGCGTGATGTTGCTGTCGAGGTGACGAAGGTAAGGAGGTAGGAGCAGCGGATGAGGGCGAGCACCGGGAGCCGAAGGTCACGAGGCAGGGAGGAGGATGGCACAGGGACGAGGAAGAGATCGGAAGAGAGGGGGAGAGATCGGGAGAGGAGAGCGGTTGTGGGTTTTGACGTGAATAGGGGGGTATGCTTGGGTATATATAGGGGGGATAGATTATTAGGGTTAGGTGTTTAGGTTGACGGTTGATGGGTTGGGGTAAAAGATAACGGGTAGGAGGGTATTAATGGGTTAACGGGTGTAGCAGAGGATCCAATAGGGTTTAAAAAATGGATTAGGGTTAAATAGAATATAGGGTTTGAATAGGGTTAATTTAGAAGATCCACAAGGAATATAGGGTGATCCCAAAAAATGAGATGAGCACAAAAAAATGAATAAGGGTATGAACAATTTAAATAATGAGGATCAAAAAAATACAAGCTCGATCAACAGAGATGAAATAATAGGAGACAATTGAATCAAGAAGATCAAATAAAAGATGAAAAATCAAATAGATGAATATATTGAAAAAGAAGATCCAATATATGGTCCAAAAGAGATAAAATGAGAATAAATACACAAAGAGAGAAAAAGAATACACCCAAAAATACAGAAAAATGAAAAATAGGAGTTACAAAAATTATGACTGATTGATCTAACTTTGAATATAAAAAAAGGTAAAATCTTAAGTAGAAGGATCTTGTTATCTTAAAATAGTCTTTCTCATAACAATAATCTTAGGTTTTTTTTTAAAAAAAACTTAAGATTTATAGCCCAAATTCGGATATTAGACTGATCCCTTTCAGAGTGTTTGGGAAAGGATCAGGAAACGTAATTAAGAAACAAATTGTCCGTACATGTATTTACCATTTCATATGCACTGCATGTGCTGAATGTAGAGAGGCAAATGGAGTTTTTGAGGGGCTAGAAATAGAATCCTATCCACCAAAAACAAAGTGAATGACATTACATTCATCCAAGCCAACAATGGAGCTCCATCCTCTGTCCCACTCTCTTTCTCTCTCTTCTCATTTCAACCTCTAAAGACTGACACTAATTGATGTGGTTTGTTTTTGGGGTGTGGGGGCAACAGGTGTGAGTTCTAGTAATTTTTGAAATGGAAATTGTAGTACTATTGTCAGTCTGGCCCGTAAGAAGTAGGGTCGGCTCGAGGGTAGCAGCCGAGGGGTAGAGGCCGGGTGCTCGACTCAGATCTTTGATGCTCGGTTCGGGTCTTTGGTGCTCGGCTCGGTCTTCTGTACCTGCACACGGCCTAGAAACACTGAGAGAAGTCCCGGTGACAGGCCCTCCGTCGATCTAGTCAGTCAATGAGAAAGAGACTGAGCAGCTAGGGTTCAGGTGGGGAGAAATTGATTACCTTGTGAAGTGAGGAGGGGGTCTGGTATTTATAGACAGAGGCAAACTGGATTTGGGACCTTAACGGGCCGGGTCGGACCCATTTGCCTGTGGGCCTGAGGCAGAAAGAGCCCGTTGGACTTCTGTTGACCTGATGATCAGGGAAGAGCGGGATTTGAGGAAGATCTGATGGCCCAGGAGAGGCCACGTCATCTAACCTATATCAGCAGCCCCCCACTCCTGGAGGGCTGGGTAATCCAGCCATAGAGGAGTGATTTGTCTCTGTAGGAAGAGCAGAGCGGCGTGTACAACGAAATGTGGTTTGTGTCTTCCTGGAGATGCCAGCATGGTAGGATGAAGGGGATCCCTTAGAGATATGAGGGGATTCGAGTGCCGAGAATGAAGGGTCGTGAGCCGAGCGTCGAGCGTCGAGCTCCTATACGCTCGGATTTCGGGGTCCGTTGTCGAGCTGTCGAGCCTTTATTAGCTCGGATGCCGAGGCTTGCTGTCGGGTGTCGAGCCCGGAAGCTCGTCTGTGAGAGCTAAGGGGTGGCTCGGAATTGCCACCGACCGTCGAGCCCCCAAAAAAGCTCTGGGGTGGCTCGAGGTCAATGCCGAGGGCCGAGCCCCCTGCTCGTTGGAAAACTGCTGGGGTGTCTCGGAATTGCTACCGACCATCGAGGCCCTGAAAATCCATGGGGTGGCTCGAGGTCACTGCCGAGCACCGAGCCCCATGCTTATTGGAAAAGTGCTAGGGTGGTTCGGAATCGCTACCGACCGTCGAGCCCCAAGCTTGTTTGTAAAAGCTAGGGGGTGGCTTGAGGCCACTGCCGAGCACCGAGCCCCCTTGCTTGTTGGAAAAGCGCTAGGGTGGCTCGGAATCACTACCGACCAGTTGAGCCCCTGAGAAGCCATGGGGTGGCCCGAGGTCACTGCCGAGTGCCGAGCCCCCTTGCTTGTCAAAAAAGCGCTTGGGATGGCTCGGAATCGCTACCGACCGTCAAGCCCCAAGCTTGCTGTAAAAGCTGGGGGTGGCTCGAGGTCACTGCCGAGTGCCGAGCCCCCCCCCCCCCCCCCCCGTCTTGTTGGAAAAGCGCTTGGGTGGCTCGGAATCGCTATCGACCGTCGAGCCCCAAGCTTGCTGTAAAAGCAAGGGGGTGGCTCGAGCTCACTACCGAGCGTCGAGCCCCCCCCCCCCCCCCCCTGCCTGCTTGTTGGAAAGTGCTGGGGTGGCTCGAAATTGCTACCAACCGTCGATCCCCAAGCTTGTTGTAAAAGCAGGGGGTGGCTCGAGGTCACTGCTGAGCGTCGAGCCCCCATGCTTGTTGGAAGATCTCTGGGATGGCTCAGAATCGCTATCGACCGTCAAGCCCCTAAAAAGCTACGGAGTGGCTCGAGGTTACTGCCGAGCGCCGAGCCCCCTTGCTTGTTGGAAAAGCACTGGCATGGCTCGGAATCGCTACCGATCGTTGAGCCCCAAGCTTGCTGTAAAAGCTAGGGGGTGGCTCGAGGTCACTACCGAGAGCCAAGCCCCCTGCTTGTTGGAAAAGTGCTGGGGTGGCTCGGAATCGCTACCGACCGTTGAGCCCCAAGCTTGCTGTAAAAGCCAGGGGGTGGCTCGAGGTCACTGCCGAGCGCCGAGCCCCCCTGCTTGTTGGAAAAAGCACTGGGGTGGCTCGAAATTGCTACTGCTTGTCGATCCCCAAGCTTTCTGTAAAAGCCAGGGGGTGGCTCGAGGTCGCTGCTGAGCGTCGAGCCCCCATGCTTGTTAGAAGAGCTCTGGGATGGCTCAGAATCACTACCGACCGTCAAGCCCCTGAAAAGCTACAGGGTGGCTTGAGGTCACTGCTGAGTGCCAAGCCCCCTTTCCTTGTTGAGAAAGCCCTCCTGCTTGTTGAAAAGTGCTGGGGTGGCTCAGAATCGCTACAGACCGTCGATCCCAAAGCTTGCTGTAAAAGCCAGGAGGTGGCTCGAGGTCACTGCTGAGCGCAGAGCCCCCATGCTTGTTGGAAGAGCTCTGGGATGGCTTGGAATCGCTACCGACCGTCAAGCCCCTGAAAATCCATGGGGTGGCTCGAGGTCACTGCCGAGTGCCGAGCCCCCTTCCCTTGTTGAAAAAGCCCTCCTGCTTGTCGAAAAGCACTGGGGTGGCTCGGAATTCCTACCGACCGTCGAGCCCCAAGCTTGTTTGTAAAAGCTAGGGGTGGCTCGAGGTTACTGCTGAGCACCGAGACCCATGCTTGTTGGAAAAGCGCTGGGGTGGCTCGGAATCGCTACCGACCATCGATCCCCAAGCTTGCTGTAAAAGCTAGGGGGTGGCTCGAGGTCACTGCCGAGCACCGAGCCCCCTTGCTTGTTGGAAAAGCACTGGGGTAGCTCGGAATCACTACCGACCGTCAAGCCCCAAGCTTGCTGTAAAAGCTAGGGGGTGGCTCGAGGTCACTGCTGAGCACCGAGCCCCCATGCTTGTTGGAAGAGCCCTCCTGCTTGTTGAAAAGTGCTGGGGTGGCTCGGAATCGCTACCGGCCGTCGAGCCTCAATTTTGTTTGTAAAAGCTAGGGGTGGCTAGAGGTCACTGCCAAGCACCGAGACCCCATGCTTATTGGAAAAGCACTGGGGTGGCTCAGAATCGCTACCAATCGTCGATCCCCAAGCTTGTTGTAAAAGCTAGGGGGTGGCTCGAGGTCACTGCCAAGCACCGAGCCCCCCTTGCTTGTTGAAAAAACACTGGGGTGGCTCAAAATCGCTACCGACAGTCGAGCCCCAAACTTGCTGTAAAAGCTATGGAGTGGCTGGAGGTCATTGCTGAGCGCCAAGCCCTCATGCTTGTTAGAAGAGCCCTGGGATGGCTCGGAATCGCTACCGACTGTTGATCCCCTGAAAAGCTATGGGGTGGCTCTAGGTCACTACCGAGCGCCAAGCCCCCTTGCTTGTTGGAAAAGCGCTGGGATGGCTCGAAATCGCTACCGACCGTCGATCCCCAAGCTTGCTGTAAAAGCCAGGGGGTGGCTCGAGGTCACTGCTGAGCATCGAGCCCCCATGCTTGTTAGAAGAGCTCTACGATGGCTCGGAATCGCTACCGACCGTCGAGCCCCTAAAAATCTACGAGGTGGCTCGAGGTCACTGCCGAGCACTGAGCCCCCTTTCCTTGTTGAAACAGCCCCCTGCTTGTTGAAAAGCACTGGGGAGGCTCAGAATCGCTACCTGACCATCGAGTCCTAAGCTTGCTGTAAAAGCTAGGGGTGGCTCGAGGTCACTGCCGAGCGCCGAGCCCCCTTGCTTGTTGGAAAAGCACTGGGGTGGCTCAGAATCGCTACCGACTGTCGAGCCACTGAAAAGCTACGGGGTGGCTCGAGGTCACTGTCGAGTGCCGAGCCCCCCTTCCTTGTTGAAAAAGCCTTCCTGCTTGTTGAAAAGCGTTGGGGTGGCTCAGAATCGCTTCCGACCATCGAGCCCCAAGCTTGTTGTAAAAGCTAGTGGTGGCACGAGGTCAATATCGAGCATCGAGACCCCATGCTGGGGGTTATTAGATTTGAAGCGAGCTCCGACCCGCCGTGCCTACAGTGAAAGTCGGGAGTAAAAACTAAAAAATTTCATGTGATGCTGACGTCACGGGCTTAGAATTCGAGGCATCTGAAATCCTAGTGGCTGTTAGATCTTGATGATCAAGATTGGATGGTGAGGATTTTGGCACTGGATTTGATGAGTCGATTTCTCTCAACAAATCCCCCCCCCCCTCTCATTTCTTCACTTTGCATTTTTTCTAAGACCAGGAACTTCTCTAACTCAGCTACTGGTGATGACTTTTACGGCGAACTCTCCGTTTAGCGATATTCAGGTTAGTATTTTATTTTGCAATGTTGCGCTCTCAGTCCGGCTCCAAAGCGAGTTCTTCCAGTCGGGTTGAAGGTGATCGTGACTCAGACTCGACATCGTGGGACCGGGACAACCGACCTAATGTGCGAGAGGGGCAGTCGGAGGGAGATGGACAGTCAAATTCCATGGCCTGGGAAACGATTCTGGACGTGGCCCCTTATATATTCACGAGCCGGAGATAGTGGACTCCTCCAGCGAGGAGGTTGAGGAGGAAGATTCTGAGGAAGGAGGCGAGGAGGTCGAGGAATGAGGGGTTGAAGAAGGAGGTGTTGAGGGAGGAAGCGAGGAAGGAGGGGCTCCCCCCCTCTATCTCCTTTGTCAACACCGTCCCTACCGAGGAAGCCTTGAGTTCGTAATAAGAAGAGGAAGTGGCGTTTACCGGATAGTCCGGGCTCGGCGGACGAGTTCGAACCGAAACCTGGATTCGACGTCTCCTTTTCTAAGAGGCCAGGGTCGATTAGGATGTATCCTGACGATGTGGATAGCCTTGTTCAATTCCACGTGGAGATGCCTTCGACTAGCCGGCCTTAGATAAAAATGGATAACATGCAGTGTGTGCTGAAGGCCAATTTTCTGCCCATCATAAGGGCCAGTTACTTCATCCCTAAGGAGTATGAATTGATGATCCTGAGCCTCGGTCTTCGCCCCACCACCGAATTGGCCCCCGGCTTCTGCATGTTTCCCGATGTTGCTTATGTCTCGGGGGCTAAGGTTGCTGCTGCATCCATTCATCAAGAGGGTCTAAGGTGGGGGGAGCGGAGCCCGATGCAGTACGGCCCCAATTCGTGGAAGCATCTGATTTGCTTCATTCTAAAGTTCCAGTTGAAGAAGGTCCCCCTTAAGTTGAATTACTTCCGTGCGGTCTTGGGGGTGAGCTCGCTTGGGGATATGGAGGGCATATTCCACATGTCATCCCGCCCTCATAAGAGGGTAATGCACGGTCACCCGGATTTCATAAAGGGGTGGAAGGAGAAGTACTTCATTGTCAGGAGTGAGGTGCCTTGGGAAATTCCTGCGGCCTGGAATTTCTACAAGCTAAACTTCAAACCCCCAAGGCGGAGGGACTTGACAGAGGCGGAGTGGGATGATGTAGACAAAATTATGGAGGGGCACAGCATCGGTTGGCCACGTGTGACCGAGATACCCCTGTACATTTTTGTTTCATTCTTGTCTAAACTTCTGCTTTCGTATTAACATTTTTCTTCTTTTTGCAGTGATGGAACCTGGCAAGCTAGAGAAGAGGAAGGCCCTATTGGCGCTGGCCCAGAAGAAGAGGGCCCAGCAGGTGGCATCAGCGGCGGGGCCAGCCCAAGAGGCAGCGAAGGTCCCTTCGGAACTGCCCGCCAAGAAGCTGAAGAAGAAGCACTCGTCCCGAGAGGCGAAGGAGTTGGAGCCAAGCACGAGTAGCCAAAAGGTTACCGAGGTCCTGAGGTTTGGGACCCCTGCCGTTCGTCCCGATGCTAGGTAGATGGTTGGCGAGGGGGGTTTAAGACCGTACGCCCTGGACTGGTCGGTGAAAGAGGGAGACTCGCTGGCCGAGGGCCCGATTTCCATGGAGGTGACCGCCAAGCTCTCCACGGTCCGCGACCAGAACGTTCTGGCAACCGAGACCACGAAGACGGCCCACATGAAGTGGGCTCAATCTCAAGTGGTGGTAAGTGTTGGTTTTGCTGTCTATTTATTTTTCTTTGTACTGGGTAATCTTCTGACTTTCCCTTCTCGACCAGGTGCTGATGACCGAGGACCAGATGAGGAGGTGCCTGGAGAAAGAGGTCTGCACCGAGAAGCGGAATTCCGATCGGTACCTTCGGGAAGCAAAGGACGTGAAGATTGAGCTGACGGCCGCTCAGGGGAAGGTGCAAGCCCTCCAAGCCGAGCTCGCCTCTCAACAGGACGGGCATCTCTGTGAACTAGCCGCAGCCCGGGGAAAGGCACAGGCAGAGTACGATGAGATGGCGATGGTGGCTTCAGAAGAGGTGATCAGCACCTAAGACGAGGCGTATGACCAGAAGAAGGAGCACTTTCTGCTCCTTTACCCCGAAGCGAAGATCGACCACCTCAACTACAGGTGGGTATCCCCCGTGCATCCGCCAACCCCCGGGGGCGAGGACAATGAGGCTCTGAGGGACCCTCATTTGGATAAGGAGGTGGGGGGTGCGGCAGGCCAACGAAGTGGTGCAGATCCCCCCTCTGCAATAGTTAGGATATTTCTTCTTTTTCTCCTGTATATTTTTTTTGTATTGCCGAATGTGGACTAGCCACCGGCTTTTGTAATCAATTTTTGTATCAATACAACTAGATTTTTAGGCCGACCTTCTATGACTTGTGACTTTTTAGTGAATTGTGGTTTCCTTCTCTCTTGCCAGATTAACGAGGCCCTAGGTGCCGACCTCAGTTCTGCCGAGGTCCGTCGAATTCAGGATAGGCTAGAGTCCAAGGAGGCTGTCTTGATCTGCTATCCAATCAGGCTCGCAATCAAGAAGCCGTAGTAGGCTATTTTATGAATAAGTCCAAGGAGCTTAGCTTAGAGGCGGCACGCCTGAAGAAGGCCATAGCCGATCGGGACTGAGAGAGTGCCGAGATGAACTGGTCCCTATCCGATGCTTCCACCAAGCGACTGACCTCCGAGTCTGGTCTCGGTTCGATCATCCAGAGCTAAGAGGCCCCTCTATTTTGGGTTCCTCGCCGACCTTGTATTTGGGGATGGCAAGACCCGCTGATGTGCAGAGCTCCATTGCGGGGACATCGACAATGGCTACGCCCAAGATGGGAGATGAGGTTGCCGGAGGGCAGACCTGTTCCACAGAGCTCGAGGCGGCTCTTGTGTGCCCGGAGGGTCTACCGAGAGATCCTTAGGTAGAGGTAGAGGTAGAATGTTGTAACATTTCTTAATTGTATTGTAGCCTTTGAAGGCACTTATGAATAAGATTTGATTTGTCCGATCCTCTTTAACTTGGAAAAAATTAGGATGTTGACTGTTCCTTGACTCGAGTGTCGAGCCCCTTGCTTCGTAGGAAATGAGGGAGTGACTCGAGACCCGTGTCGAATGCAGATTCGCCCTGATTAGGGTTGTGACTCGGGGGGAGGATCCCTGTTTTGCTCGAGAGCTGAGCCGTTTCGTCTTCTGACGTTCTCTAATAGGGGACGTTTCATCTTCCGACGTTTCGACTTCCTAATGTCATAAATGCGCCTTTCTGGAGGGCTATATAACCCTCACCCCTTTATCAGAAGTTCATCAGAAATCATCTCACTTCACCGTGAGTTCTCCTCGCTGGTGACTCTCTTGCCACCTGCTGACAATTGGGGGTAACGGTAATGAGTGTTGTTTATCCCATGTTGCCATGGATGAAAGGTGGGTCGGTCCCGGAGGCGGGGCTCGGGGCGCTTGCTGAAGGCGAGCGCCCCCAATGAAACTTTGGCCGAGAGTCCTGGATCGATGGCTCCCCTGCCTTCCTCTGACAATTAGGCATAACGGCTATGAGTGTTGTTTATCCCCTGTTGCTAGCGGGTGAAAGGTTGGTCGATCCATGGTTCGGGGCTCGAGGCACTTTCCAAAGGTGAGCGCCCTAAATCTTAATGAAAATTTTAGGTAAGGGGAGAGCTGAATTCCCAGCCGAAGGTTCAAGACTTGGTTTCTTTGACGAAAACCCCTTGGGTGCTCGGAGTCCGACCGGAGCTGCGAGAGCGTGGGGTGTTGAAGACCCCCTTAACATGTGAGAGTTGTAGGGTTGTGGCTCGACGGCATTGCAGATAGCGAAGCCCTGTTAGCTTGAGAAAGCTAGGGCGTGGCTCGAGGTCAATGCCGAATGTCGAGCCCCCTTATCATGCGAGAGTAGTCAGGTTGTGGCTCGGAGGCATTGTCGAGCGCGAAGCCCTATTATCCTGAGAAAGCTAGGGCATGGCTCGAGGTCAATGCCGAATGTCGAGCCCCCTTAAAATGTGAGAGTTGTCAGGTTGTGGCTCGGGTATTGCCGAGCGCGAAGCCCTGGTAGCTCGAGAAAGCTAGGGCGTGGCTCGAGGTCAATGCCGAATGTTGAACCCCCTTAACATGCGAGAGTTGTCGGGTTGTGGCTCGGGGGTATTACTGAGTGCGAAGTCCTGTTAGCTTGAGAAAGTTAGGGCGTGGCTCGAGGTCAATGCCAAATGTCGAGTCCCCTTAACATGTGAGAGTTTTCGGGTTGTGGCTTGGGGGCATTGCCGAGCGCGAAGCCCTGTTAGCTTGAGAAAGCTAGGGTGTGGCTCGAGGTCAATGCCGAATGTCAAGCCCACTTAACATGTGAAAGTTTTCAGGTTGTGGCTCGGGGGTATTGCCGAGCGCGAAGCCCTGGTAACTTGAGAAAGCTAGGATGTGGCTCAAGGTCAATGCCGAATGTCGAGCCCCCTTAACATGCGAGAGTTTTCAGGTTGTGGCTCAGGGGTATTGCCGAGCGCGAAGCCTTGGTAACTTGCGAAAGTTAGGGCGTGGTTCGAGGACAATGCCGAAGGTCGAGCCTTCTTAACATGCGAGAGTCGTCGGGTTGTGGCTCGGGGGCACTGCCGAGTGCGTAGCCCAGTTAGCTTGAGAAAGCTAAGGCGTGGCTTGAGGTCAATGCCGAATGTCGAGCCCCTTTAACATGGAGGGGTAAAAATTAAAAAGTGTAGGAGAAACCAGAATTACACTTTATTATTTACAAAAAGGGAAAAGCACGTAAGTGCCAACTACAATGGATGGGTTACATAAGTTTAGCCCTCTCCTCCGAGGAACTTAATGAGGTGCTCCGCATTCCAAGGCCTCTTGATTATCCTGCCCCCAGGACTGCGAGTCGGTATGTGCCTGGGTGTACCACTTCAGAGACCTTGTAAGGGCCCTCCCAATTAGGTGATAGTTTCCGCTTTCCTCTGGGGTCGGATACCGCGAGCCTTCTGAGCACGAGGTCACCTTGCTTGATGTCCGTCGAGTAGACCTTCTAGTTGTATAATTTCTCGATCCTTTGTTGGTATATGCTTCTTCGAATGGCGGATCTTTCCCTGACCTCGTTGATGAGGTCCAGATTGGCTATGAGGTCTGAAGAGTTTTCCTCCCTATTAAAGGCCATGATCCTGGGCGAGGGGAGGCCGACCTCTAGCAGAATAACAGCCTCGGTACCGTAAGTGAGGTTGAATGGGGATTCGCCCTTGGGGATCCTCTTTGTTGTTCGGTGCGCCCAGAGTACGCTGGGCAGCTCGTCAACCCATAGCCCTTTTGGCAAATTATCCAGCCGCTTCTTGAGGCCGCTTAGGATCTGGCGGTTTGCATTTTCAGCTTGGCCATGTGATTGAGGGTGGCATAATGATGAGAAGCATTGATGAACGCCATTGTCCTCGTAGAACTTTCGAAAGTTTTTACCCATGAACTGGGTACATTGTCGGTGATGAGCACCTGTGGGATCCCGAATCGGCAGATGTTCCTCCAAAAGAATTGTTGAGTTTTATGCTCGGTGATCGTGGCCAGGGGTTCCGCCTCGATCCACTTTGTAAAATAGTCGATGGCCACCACCAGAAATTTCCTTCAGCCCGTTGCTTGCGAGAAGGGGTCGACTAGGTCCATCCCCCACATAGCAAATGGGGTCGGACTGGACAAAGATTGGAGGTTGGCCTAGGGGGAGCCTCTTCACCGACGAGAATCATTGGCATGGGCCGCATCTCTTGATGAGATCCTGGGAGTCTTGCTGCATGGTAGGCCTAGTAGTACCCGTGTTTAGGGCCTTTCGGGCGAGCGACCTGCTCCCCATGTGACATCCGCCGATCCCCTCGTGCAGTTCCTTCAGAGCATACTTTGCCTCGCCGGGGGCTAGGCAACGGAGGTAGAGCCTACCGTCTGTTATCGTGTATGAGCGCTTGAAGAGGGTTTCGTCGATCAGGGTGAACCTTTCGAAGTGGACCCTGATCCATCTTGCTTCGGCCCGGTCTTAAAGGAACTCACCGTCCGAAAGGAATTTTCGGATGTGCGACGTCTAGTTGTCGAGTTGGAGATCAGTGGTGAGGCAGGAGGCTTTAGGGAAGTCGATGTTGGGCTTGAGAAGGACTTCGATCAGAACGGTGCGGTCGAGTCCCTCAAAGGATGAAGAGGCGAGCTTCGATAATGAATCTTCCTGGGCATTCTGGACCCTGGGGATCCGTTCCACCGAGTGGTATTCGAAAGATACCAAGAGGTGATGGACTATAGCCAGGTACTGCACCATACGACATCGCGAGCTTCGTACTCCCCGGTGATCTGGTTGACCACGAGCTGGGAGTCGCTAAAGGCCATGATGTGTCTGGACCCGACCTTGTGTGCTAGGGTGAGCCCAGCGATCATAGATTCATATTCTGCTTCATTGTTCGAAGCCGAGAAATTCAGACGGAGATAATACTGAAGGACGAAACTATTGGGACCCTTCAAAATGACGCCTGCAACGCTTTCCTCCCTTGCAAGACGAGCCGTCGACATAAACCTCCCACATCGAGTCGTTCTCCTGGATGACGGATGGCTCGAAAATAGTGCATTCCGTGATGAATTCAGCGAGGGCCTGTCCCTTGATCGCTAGCCTTGGCTGGTAGCTGATGTCGTACTGACTCATCTCGATCGACCACTTAACCAAGCGTCCGGAGGTTTCAGGGCTTGTGAAGGATGGCTTTGAGAGGCTAGTCCGTGAGGACCTGAATAGAGTGGGCTTGGAAATAAGGGCGAAGCTTACGCGCGGCCATCACAAGAGCGTAGGAAACCTTCTCCATTTTAGCATATCTGGTCTCCGCCGAAAGTAAGACTTTGCTCACGTAGTACAGGGGCTTCTGGACTTCGTCATCTTACCAAACGAGAACGGCACTGAGGGTGCTCTCCGAGGCTGAGAGGTACAGCTATAGTGGTTCGCCCGGTTCGGGTTTACTCAGGAGTGGAGGGTTGGCGAGATAGGACTTCAGCTGTTCGAACGCCTGTTGTTGGGAGTCCCCCCACTTGAAACCTTTTTCTCCTCGGAGAGCCTTGAAGAAGGGGATTGACTTCTCCCCGGATTTTGAGAGAAAACGGCCGATGACCGCTAGCCCTCCCCGTTAGGCACTAAACTTCTTTAACATTTCTAGGAGGGGCCATGTCCATAATGGCCTGGATTTTCTCTGGGTTTGCCTCTATGCCGCGCTAGCTGACGACGAACCCAAGAAATCTTTCAGAGGAGACGCCGAAGGCACACTTGGCGGGTTGAGCCTCATATCATGGTATCGGAGTACGCTAAATGCTTCTTCAAGGTCTTTCACATGGTCCTGACCTTGCCGGCTTTTGACGAGCATGTCGTCGATGTATACCTCCATGTTGCGGTTGATCTGATTTTTGAAGATCCAGTTGATGAGTCTCTGGTAGGTGGCTCCGGCGTTCTTGAGCCCGAAGGGCATAACCCAGTAACAGTATAGACCTTGGTCGGTGACAAAGGACGTCTTGGCAATGTAGAGAGGAAACATGCGGATTTGGTTATAGCCTAAAAAGGCGTCCATAAAGGTTAGCAGCTCGTGACCCGATGTCACGTCGATTAGGTAGTCGATGCTCGGGAGAGGGAAAGGGTCTTTTGGGCACGCCTTGTTGAGGTCTGTGAAGTCTATGCAGATCCTGCAGTTTTCGCTGGCCTTCTTCACCATCACGACGTTAGTCAGCCACTCGGGGTAGCTGACCTCCAGAATGAACTGAGCAAACAATAGTTTGTCCACCTCAACCTTTTGGGCTTGTTGCCTCTCCGGGGCGAACTTGCACCGCTTCTGATAAATAGTCTTGGAGCTCGGAGTGATGCTTAGTCGGTGCATGATCAGATCTTTAAAAATTTCGGGCATGTCGAACGGAGTCCAGGCGAAGAGGTCGATGTTGCGGCGGACGCAGTCAATCAGGCACGTCTTCAAGTCGAGGGACAGGGTGCGGCTCACACAGAAATATTTGGATTTGTTTTCCGCTTCGAATGAGATTTCCTTCAGTTCGTCCACCGGTTCTGACTCCGAAGGGTCCCTCCTTGGGGGGAGCTCAACTGTCTCGTGGGAAAATACCCCGCCCCCGACCGCGGTCATGTAGCACGTTCGTGCCGACTCCTGATTACCTCGTACAACCCCAACTCCAGGGTGTGTGGGGAATTTCACCTTCCTCTGGTAGGCCGAGGGGATAGCCTAGAACAAGTAGAGCCTGGGTCTGTCGAGGATGGCATTGTATGCCGCCTTGACGTTGACCACCATGAAATCCGTCGACTCGGTTTGGAAGATGGGATTTGTGCTTGTCGTTACATCTAGCATCAAAATCTCTTCAATTTGTATGGGGACGCCTGAGAATCCATGAAGGGTGTAACCGGCCGGCTTCAGCTTTTCTCGGAGAGTTTGAGGTTCTCAAATGCTTCCAAGAAAAGGATATTAACTGAGCTGCCGTTGTCCACCGAGGATACGGCAGACCTCAAAGTTGGCCATGACAAGGCTAGTGACGAGGGCATCGCAGTGCAGGAAGTCGGACTCCTTCGAGGAGACTTCCCGCTGCTGAACTCGTGGGGAGGGATGGTCCCGAACAAAGTTGACCTCTCGGACAAAAGATTTGCGAGAGGTATTAGATTCCCCTCCCATGGGTCTGCCATGGACGTAGTGTAGGATAGCCGGTCCCCCTATTTCCTCAGGGTTCGGGGTCCCGCTCAGGCCGTCGGCTGATCGTCCGTGGAGGAGGCGTAAGCCTCGGGCTCCTCGGCTCTCTCTGGTCTCTGGGATTAGCCCAGGTGAACTCCCTCAGATACCCTCGTTGGATGAGGGCTTCAATCTCATCTTTGAGGGCTCAGCAATGATCTATCTCGTGCCCAGTGTCTCGCTGGAAGCGATAGTAGAACCTTTGGTCTCGCTTCTTGCCGTTGTTATTTGGTCGGGAGGGAATCAGGACGATCCCTTTATCCTCGATCTCCAACAAAATTGTCGAGACGTTCTGGGTCAGGAGCGTATATCTCTCGAATTGGGGAACTAGAGGGACCCTCTTGAGACCAGCTACTTCTTTCGTGGGTTTCTTGAAGGGCTCAGCATCATCGGCCTTATGCTTGCCCTTAGCAGTGGCTTCTTTGGCGCCCTCGGGATTGAGGGCCTCCTTGGCCTGAATATACTTTTCGATCCTGTTAAGTAGGTCGGGGAAGTCAACGGGTGGCTTCTTGGCTAAGGAGGCCTTGAGCTGGCCGTGGTGGACATTGTGTCGGAAGGCTGCGGAGGCGACCCCCGCATCGAGGGAGGAGACAGACCTCACTTCGGTGGTGAATCTCTAGACGAATTCACGGAGGGATTCCCCATCCTTCTGTTTGAGGTCCAGAAGGGAAGAGCTTATCTTCTCGACCTTTTTGCTGGTCACGAGGTGGGATAGGAAGCCCACCTCTAGTTGTTCAAACGAGAAGACCGAGCTGGGGGTAAGTTTGGAGAACCATTCCCGAGCCGGACCGCGAAGGGTAGCAGGGTAGGCGCGACAGAGGAGGGGACCCGTAGCGCTGTGAATCATCATAAGGGTCTTAAACCCCTTCATGTGATCAGCGGGATCACCCTCGCCATTGTAGGTCTCGAATTGAGGAGGCCTGAAATTCCGAGGGATCTCGGCTTCTAAGATTTGGAGGGAGAAAGGGGGTCCGGTCTGCCAGATGGCCGCGACCCAGTGTCGATCTGTCCTCACCGAGATGGGCGGGCGGTTCTCCATCTCCTCTAAACGACGAAGGAAGGCGTCTGCCTATTCCTGGGGGGCGGGCCGATCTGTGGGATTTGCCGCCTCCTGTTCCTGACCATGGGTCGGAACTGTTGCGGACCTCGGTGGTTTGGCCGTCTCGAATGGCTTGGAGGATTTCATCCCAAAAATTTTGGAACTCGACCCTTGTGACGGGGTTTGCCCCACCGGGTCCTGCGGGGGTGGAGGTCCACAAGGCGAGCGTCTGTGTTTTGGATAGCGCACCTGGGACGGCCGTCGGTGATGGTTCGAGACCGAGTTGGAAGCGGCCTTTCCCCTAGTCCGGATGGCCTGCCGATCTGAGATGACGCGGCGTAAATTAGTCGCATTCGAAGATCTGGCCACGCCGTTTACCCGAGGTTAGTTGGAACCCTGGGCATCCGCGAGGCTGTGGTATGGAGGGTCTGGATGCCTTGTCGAGGTGACGGCCCTTCTGGATTTGGGAGCCATGGGAGAGCTCGGACTCGAGGTGACATTCCTGACCGGGCTCAGTGTGGCGACAGTGCTAAGAGAGTTTCCCACGGACGGTACCAACCTGATGCGGTTTATTTTTGGGGTGTGGGGGCAACAGGTGTGAGTTCTTGTAATTTATGAAATGGAAACTGTAGTACTGTTGTCAGTTCGGCCCGTAGGAAGTAGGGTCGGCTCGACGGTAGCAGCCGAGGGGTAGAGGTCGGGTGCTCGGCTCAGATCTTTGATGCTCGGTTCATATCTTTGGTGCTCGGCTCGGTCTTCTGTACCTGCACACTGCCTAGAAATACCGAGAGAAGTCCCAGCGACAAGCCCATGATCTAGTCAGTCACTGAGAAAGAGACTGGGCAGTTAGCGTTCAGGTGGGGATAGATTGATTACCTTGTGAAGTGAGGAGGGGGTCTGGTATTTATAGGTAGAGGCAAATGGGTCTGGGACCTTAACGGGCTGGGTCAGATCCGTTTGCCTGTGGGCCTGAGGAGGCAGGAGCCCGTTGAACTTCTGTTGACCTGATGATCAGGGAAAAGCGGGATTTGATGAGATCTGATGGCCCAAGAGGGGCCACGTCATCTAACCCATATCACTAATGATGGAGCTCTCTCTCATTCCATTTGATCACCACAACCTTCTTAACTCTCCTCTGTACCTCTCTAAGCCTTCCCCTTCCCTCCCCTTCAGTAATGCTTCTCACCTTTCGAATTTTCAGAAACTGTTTTCATTTCATTGATTTCTTTGAGTTGTTTATGATGATCGCAGCAGCAAGGAACTACAAATTAATGAAGTTCCTCAGAACTGAACCCATCATCATCATTGGTTGATTCTCCCATTCAAGCGCGGAGATGGGTTGTCAGTTTCTTACTAGCTACCGTAGGTTATCCAGTTTGTTACCCTATCTCTGTTTCAATATTATTTTGATTATTTATATTTGTGCAGTTTTGATGACTAAGCAAGATCTTTTTGCTTTGTTAGGAAAGTTATGGGCAGAAGTTACCACACAACTAAAGTAAAATTGAGAAAGTGATAAATAAGGTACACACAAATATTTTACGTGGAAAATCCCCAAAGGAGACGGGGTAAAAACCACGGGCAAGATAGTAGGATTTTACTATTGAAAGTAGGGATTACAACACCTTCTCTCTAAATATAAGGAGAATACAATTTTCACTCTCTCTTATAATAGGAGAAACACTCTCTCACAAATTTGAGGGAAAAAATAAGTATGCAAATTATCTCTAAGGGGGCGTTTGGTACAAGGATTTTTTTTTGTTTCCTCGGAATCTTAACTTGGGAATTTAGTTTCCCATGTTTGGTATGCTAATTTTTAAATACAAATTCCCAGGAAACTAACATTCCTAGGAATTTTTTTCCCACAATTCCCACAAAAATTTTCCTATGGAGGGGGGTGGGATTCGTAGATTTCCAAGTGCTTGGGAAAATGTTACTTCTTTAAAATTACAATTTTACCCCTAAAATAAAAAAACCCAAACCTGGCTCTTCATATTTCTTCTTCTTTTTCCTCCCCAATAAACCCATCCTCTTTTTCTCCCCCAAAAATCCGAGCACCCAATTTGGCCGCCATCGATCAAATCGTCACACCATCGATCCCACTTGTCGCCGTCGATCCCGAGCCTCTCTCGCGCCGTCGATGTGAATGTAGTATAATTATACTTCTGGTCGATGTGAATGACCATTCAAACTTGAATCTGATTTCTATATCTCATATACGTTTGAGTAGCAAATAAGATTTTAATATCTCTCGGGCAACTGGATCCCAAGTGGATTAATCTACATAATCTTAGCAGATTTATAAGCATATTCTTGTTTAAGTTATTCCATTATGTTACTCGCTTGTAGGCAATCCCAAACTCTTTGTAGGCAATTCCAATTTGAAAGTTACTCATACTAATTAATTAAGGCACTATTTTAAAGTAGTTTTAAGTCAATGACATAGACTCTTCCCTAAACCAGTTGGTCTTTAAATTTTTTTTAATAACGAAGACGAGGCTCACCCTTGCTACAATAAGTAATTTCTTTAGTTAGTAGATTGTGTGGCACAATTTAATCATGGTGTTGGAATGTCAAGTAAAAGTTTTAATATCCTGTAAATATATTGTCCTCTTTCAATTTTAAGTCATGTTACCACTTAAAATTGTTTGTATTTTGTGGCCCAGATTTGCATCATTTTTTTTTACTCAGGTATTTCATCAAATAGTTTGTATTGTTATTTGAGGATGAGAGGGGTATTTTGGACAATAAGATTAAGATTCCCAGAAAATATGTAGCTCAACCAAACATAGGAAATTAAGTTTCCAACTAACATTTCCAGAGATATTTAAGACCTACCAAACATGTTTTATGATTTCTAGGAATCATAAATCCCAGGAATCATAAATCCCAGGATTTATGATTCTGGGAACCAAAAAAAAATCCTTGAACCAAACGCCCCTAAGAGTACACAATTTTATCCCTCTTGAGAACACTCTTGTACTATTCTATTTACTTAATCCCTCTTTCTTTTTTCTTCCTCACATTGCTCTACACACTCTTCCTCCCGATGCCTTCCTTATTTATAGGAGTGGGAGAGGAGAAACGTCTCAATCTCACCTTCCTCATTTTTTTCTTTTTCTTTCGTTGGTGCCGATCTTTGACAAATTGGCAGTCACTTTGATTTTCCAACAGGTTGTCAAAATGGGCAGCCTCTTTGATTTTCCAACACGGGGTTGGTGAGATGACATTCTATGTGCTGACATTCTCTCACTTGGAGACTTGATTGAGAATTAAACATGTCTCCACACAATCTTTCTACCTTGCTATTCTCATGCTACTTACGTTTCTGCTAGGCCGCATGAAGCTCTACACCATTCAAACTTGTTAGTGTTGACTGGTTTGGTCATAATATCTGCTAGGTACTCGTCAGTGTAAATCTTGTGCATATCCACACTTCCTTCCTCCACTACTTCTCGAATGAAGTGATACTGGACTCTTATGTATTTTGTTCGTGAATAAAATGATGGATTCCTTGCGATGTGCAAGGCACTCTGACTGTCACAAAACAGAACAATCTTCTAATGTTTGTGCCTGAGCTCCTCCAATAATCTTTGAATCCAGACTGCTTCCTTGCAAGCTGCTGTAGCCGCAATGTATTATGCTTCTGTTGTAAATAGAGTCACAACAGTCTGCAGTTTTGAAACCCAGCTTACAGCTCCTCCTGCAAGTGTAAACACATATCCCATAGTGGATTTGCTTTTGTCGAGATCTCTTGCAAAATCTGAGTCCACATAGCCTCTTACAGTTAATTCTGATCCTCCATAACATAATGCAACATCTGCGGTTCCTCTGATGTATCTCAAAATCCTCTTCACTGTGCTCAATGCTCTCTACCAAGATTCTCCATGTATCGACTAATCGCTCCCATTTCTTGTGCAATGTTTGGTCTAGTACAGATCATAGCGAACATCAAGGCTTCCTACTGCTGATGCATACGGTACTCGAGACATCTCCTTCGTCTCTGCTTCATTGCTAAGACACATCTTAGAGGATAACTTGAAATTAACAGGAAGTGAGGTAGAAATTGGCTTACAATCTTACATGTTGAAACATCGCAAGATCTTGTTGAAGTAGTTCTTCTGGGAAAACCAAATCTTCCTATTATTTCTGTCTCGGTGAATATGCATCCCTAGAATCTTGTTTGTTGGTCCCAAGTCCTTAATGTCAAACTCCCTAGCCAACTGTGCCTTCAATTCATGGATTCGATCTTTGTTGGGGCCTGCTACCAACATGTCATCCACATACAACAGTAGGATAATGAAATCATCACCACCATCAAACCTTTTTTAGTACGTACAATGGTCTGAACTGAGTCTATTGTATCCAAGACTAATAATGAAGGAATCAAATCTCATGTACCAACACCTCGGCACCTGTTTGAGACTGTACAAAGATTTGTTCAACCTGTAAACCAAGTTCTCCTTGCCTGTTTTAGCAAAACCTTCTGGTTGGAACATATAAATTTCTTCCTCAAGATCTCCAGGAAGAAAAACAATCTTCACATCTAACTACTCTAGTTGTAGGTCAAACGTAGCACACATCGCCAAGACTACTCTGACTGTCGTGAGTCGAACCACAGGTAAAAATATCTCATTGAAGTCAGTACCTTCTTTCTGAGCATATCCTTTTACCACCAATCTTGCACGATACCGCTCCACTTGGTCACCATCACGCTTGATCTTGTAGACCCATTTGTTGCCGATGGCCTTTTTTCCTTGTGGTAGCATAACAAGATCCCAAGTCTTGTTCTTGTGTATAGCTTCAATTTCTTCCTGCATTGCTGCCATCCACAGGGATACATCTGAGCCTTTGATTGCCTTATAGAAGGATGATGGCTCTCTGTCCTCTGTTAAAAGACAAAATGCAACATTGCTCTCTGTAACATACTCTGAGTGCCATACTGGCGGTCTTCTCTCACGAGTTGACCGACGAACTTCTAGAGCCTCCGACGCGACTAGTTCTTGTACCTCGTGCTCAGGTGTTGCTTTAGAAAAAAAAACTCGATCTTCATCTGGTTTATCTTCTACCTGAACAGTAGTAGTCTCTGGATTCTCCTTTGACGTGCTATCGCTTCCATCTTTCTTGTGTAACCGATCTTCTACAAAGATCACATCCCTGCTGACAATGACCTTATAGGTAGTGGGATCCCACATGCGATACCCCTTCACCCCATCAGCATACCCCAAGAACATTCAACTCCTGGATTTCGTATCTAGCTTTGTTCTTTCTTGGCATTGTACATCATGTACGCGGGACATCTGAACCAATGTAAAGTACAGTAATTCGCTGGCTTGCCAGTCTACATCTCCATCGGTGTCTTTAAATCAATTACTGTTGATGGCGACCGATTTATAACATAACAGGCGGTTTTGGCTGCTTCTGCCCAAAAAGAGTTGGGATGACCAGTAGTCTGCAACATAGCTCTCATCCTTTCTACAACAGTCCTATTCATCCGTTCTGCCACGCCATTTTGCTGAAGTGTATATGGGATTATGAAATGTCTTGTGATACCTTCTTGCTTAAAAAGTATAAGAAACTCTCCATCTGTATACTCCCTTCCATATATGTCCTCAAGCACTTGATCTTCTTCCCAGATTCAAGTTCCACCTGCGCTTTGAAGTCTTTGAACACTGGAAACACATCTGACTTCTTCTTGATTGGATACACCCAGAATCTCCTTGGAGTAATCATCAATGAAAAATACAAAGTACTTTGCTCCTCCTAGGGACATTTCCGGTGATTCTCATACATTATAATGAATCATGTCTAGAATGCATTTACTCCTGGCTTCAGATCTGCTGAACTGCAATCTATGATGTTTACTTATAACACAATGCTTACAAAACGGTAGATTCACCGATTTGAGCCCTGGAAGCAGCTTCCGATCGAAGAGAATCTTCAAACCGCATTTAGACATATGTCCTAGTTTGAGATGCCACATCATTGTCGACTCTTCTCCCTTGCTGGTCAATGCAGCACATGCATCAGCTTCCTGCAATGTTTCTCCATTAAGCATGAATAGATTTGCTGTGATCTTTTCTGCCTTCATGACCACAATGTTAGGAATTGTGGCCTCAAATACACGTAGGCACTGAGTACTTGAAGTTGGAGAAGAAGATGATGAGACAAAGAAGCGAGAGAAAAACAAACAACAAGTAGAAGAATGCAGTCTAGAGAGTTGCGGTCGACCGGGGGTGCGGTCGACCGACCCAATCTGCTGAGAGTTCTTCGAGTGTACATGTCCAACAGAGGAGGGGATGGTCGACCGGTCATGTCTCGGGTTTGGTTCTACAAGTTGCAGTCGACCGACTTTGGCGCTGTGCGTTTTGGGCTTACGAGTTTAAGGCCCAATTGCTGGATTTGTGTTTATCTTTTATGGTTTACTTGGAGGCTATATATATGGCTGTAGACTCTGGGGTTTATGTGGATCTAATCAATCAATTTTTGTAATCAAGAGGTGAGCCGTTATCATTGTTCAACTTTAAGAAAAGATTGTGTCGAGTGTTTCAAAGATGAGAGAAAGAGATTGAGAGTTATAATCTCTTTTGTAATTTTGTATTTCTTGTGGAATAAGAAGTATTGGTTATCTCTGCATATTGATTGTGTTCTTGTGAGATCTTGCATATATTGTGGTGGTTTGTTCTTGGTTCATCTAAGTCTTGGGAGTTTCTATTGCTTGTGGTGTGTTTCCGCTATTAGCACTACGAGTTATGGGGTAGATTCTTCAACACACAAGTGCGCCTCTGACAATCTTCATGACCCCATTTTCGATATGGGTATTACATCCAAGGCTACCTATTTGTCCCAAAGACAATAGATTCTTCCTCAAGCCCTTCACATGTCGTACCTCCTGGATGGTGTGAACCGTACCATCAAACATTTTAAGCTTGATAGTACCAATACCAGCGATTTCCAAAGCTTGATCATTGCCTGTATATAGAACCTCCTGAGATTGGTTCGTATGTGTGGAACCACTCTATCTGGGAAGTCATGTGCCATGTTGCTCCTGATTCTAATAATCAGACGTCAAAGAACTGCTTTCTACCTCCAACCATCGTTGTTGCCTCGCTGTATAGAACTTCACCATCATATCGGGTACTCGCCACATTTCCTTGAGCATTTGATGACTCAGGGTCTCCACTCTTCTTCTTGAACCAACAATCCCTCTTGAAGTGTCCTTTCTTGCCACAGCTGTGGCACTTATAAGTCTTCTTAATTTTGGACTTTGATGTACCAAGATTATGACTCCTACTGGGAACACGTTCTGTTGATCTCCCTCTCATCACCATCAAAGCTTCCACTTGATGCGGACTTCCATGTCTGTCTTCCTTGTTCTTGCACCTGTTTCGGGTTTCTTCTTCCAAAATAGCAGCTACAGCTTCGTCGAAGACTAGATAGTCCGTCAGGATATTGTTTGTTAGGTTGATGATGAGTTAATCATACGAGTCAGGTAGACTTTGAAGTAGAAGCTCTGCACGTTCAGTTGTCTCTATTTTGCAACCCATTGATGTAAGTTGCGAAAATAGAGTATTCAAGGTGTTGTGGTCGGTCACCAATGTCGATTCTGTCATTCAAAAAGTGTACGATCTTCTCTTTAAGAAGATCTTGTTGTGAAGTGACTTGGCCTCATACAATCTCATTAGAGTATCACAAATCTCCTTTGCTGTCTTCTTTTCGGCCATACTGGATAGAACACCATCAGCTAGTGCCAAGTGCAGATCGGCAATTGCGTTGTCGTCCATCTCGTTCCACTTGTCGTCGTCGGCGATCTCCGTGGGCCTATCTCCAATTGCTGCCGAGCAATTTTCCTTCCTAAAGATCACCTTGATTTTCTTTTTCCACAACAAAAAATTGCTTACGTTGAATTTCTCAACATCAAACTTCATTGTAGTCGACATTTCTGCTTCACACCCCGCAACCACAGCTCTGGTACCGCTGTTAGAAAAATTATGAACAGAAGTTACCACACAACTAAAGTGAAATTGAGAAAGTGAAAAATAAGGTGGACATAAATATTTTATGTAGAAACCCCCCAAAGGAGACGGGGTAAAAACCACTGACTAGGTAGTGAGATTTTACTATTGAAAGTAGGGATTACAACACATTCTCTTTAAATATAAGGAGAGTACAATTTTCACTTTCTATTATAATAGGAGAAATAGTCTCTCACAAATTTGAGGAAATATATAAGTATACAAATTATCTCTAAGGGTACACAATTTTATCTCTCTTGAGAACACTTTTATACTAGTCTATATACTTAATCCCTCTTTCTTTCTTCTTCCTCACTTTGCTCTGCACACTCTTCCTCCCGATGCCTTCCTTATTTATAGGAGTGGGAGAGGAGAAACGTCTCAATCTCACCTTCCCCTTTTTTTTTCTTTTTCTTTCGTTGGTGCCGATCTTTGACAAAATAGGAAGCCACTTTGATTTTCCAACAGATTGAAAAAATGGGCAGCCTCTTTGATTTTTCAACAGGGGGTTGGTGTGATGATGGTGGTGGGCCCCTCCAGTATGTGCTGACATGCTTCAATTCTAAGAATGATACCGAATGTTTCGAGCAATTGATGCCTAATTTTGACAATCTATGCCTAGTGTTTGTACTATGCTGAACCTCTAGAAGTGTGGAAAGATTATAGAGTTTCTCTAGGGAGCAGGCATAGATAAAGAAGAGCTAATTACAGAACGAGTAATGATTTTTAAGATTTTTCTTAGGAAGAAAATAAGGAGGAGTGTGAAAACTTGGACATCTATCACACTGGTTTGGGTATCATACAAGAAAATAAAAAAAGGTGTATGAGGCGATTTCCTCATGTTGAGTGAGACCTATTATGGATATTGCACCGTTCACTTTCATTTTCATGCCATAGTATTGGTGTATGAAAAATATGTGGTTTGGGTACTTTTTTCGGTAATATAAAAAAATTTGGCCACATGATGCATGGGCACTAGTCTCGCAAATCACTTAAATATTTGCATACATATGTCAAATGATGTAGAAAACGATTGCATGATGAATAGTGAGGATATCTGGATTTCCCCTTGTACATATGGGTTTGGCCGGTTGGGGCCGGTTGGGCTAGAGCTTGTCACAACACCATCTGAATCTTGGAAAATGATTGACCTTTTTCAAATTTGATCTTCTTAACATTTTCCTTCTGTTACGAACATTTAATTAGTTAATCACTTAGTTTTCTATGTTGGTTCAGCCTCGAGTCTGGCCAGTCAGGACTCTGCCAATGTTGTTTCCACCAGTAGAAGAGCTGTAAGAATCTATTTTGGTCTGTGATATATCATTTCCCCCCTTGCTATAACTCTAAACAGTTTGTTTCTCGTGCAGTTTCCCTCTCAGCTTTGTGGCACAAAAATACGTGGTAATCTGAAGTCTCCTGTTCCATATGAGCATGAAGGGCGCCTACCCCTCAGTCCAGTGTCGGTCCAAACTCGACCTCCTCATCATCAAATTCCTCCACCTGGAAGACTCTGGCAAGCCTCCCTCTAGCTCCTGTGGCAGCAGCTATGGCCCAAAAAGAAATAAGATGCATGATATGAGTAAGGTTACCAGAAATACTATTACATGAAGCACGAAAATAGAAATTATTTCTGTCTAGCCATAACACCCAAGTAGTTGCCGCAATGGCAATGTACCAAGCATCATTCATTTCTTGGCGTACTGATGCAAATTTGAGGCCAATCCACAGATCCTCGTATTCGTTGGGGTAGTCGCATGTCCCTAAGGCCCATAATACCTCTACCATAGTTGCCTTACTCATTTGGCAGTGAATGAACAGGTGATTCAGATTCTCCGTATGTATGTTACAAAATCTGCAGTTAGTCGCTAATTGGGGTTGTCTTTTAGCAAGGTTCTCTTGGTGAGGATAGCATTATTGAGCACTAGCCAGAGGAAAACCCTTACTTTAAGGGGTGTTTTGGCCTTCCATAACACCTGTGCCCAACTGGTTCTGCATCCTTGATAGTGAATTCGATGGTACAGAGACCTAACTGTGAAAGCTCCTTTGGTCTCTAATCCCCAGCGCATCTGATCTTGGCCCTAAGCACACATCACCCCGTTCTGTGTAATGTGTATTTGCAGTTCATACAATTGCAGATGTAACCCTGGGTTTAGAGGACCTCGAAATGCTGGTCTCCAGTTGCCCCTCTTCCATGTCTCGGCCACAGAGATATTCGGGCGAGTCGTTTTCTTATACAGGTCTGGGAAGGTCTCCTTTAGGGTATGGGCACCACACCATCTGTCCCACCAAAATCTGGTGGACCATCCATTACCAATAGTTGAAGTAACTGCTGAGTTGAAAGGCCCGCTTGCTTTAGTAATTCCTTTCCAGAAGCGAGAAACTCTAGACCCTACCCGGAAGTCTAAACTTCTCGTACCTTTTCCCCGAAGGTATGGTTGAATAAGGTCCTGCCAACCTTCCCCGCCGTGGTGGAAGACCTTCCACCAACATTTCCCCAATAGGGCAAGGTTCATATCTGTTACTTCTGTTGTTGATAGCATAGTGTAGTGTTACTTTTCGTTAGTCTTGGTTACCTACTATTCTTATCTAAGATTTATGCAATGTGTACTAGTTTCCTTTGTCTTTGTTACCTTTGCACATTCTTCTGTTTTTAGTCCACAAAAGTGCCAATGTCAGAATTTCCTCCTCCTTGAGGTTCAAAAGTTCTAGTCACTAC